>OU342944.1:22060322-23471822 GCA_910592295.1 Andrena haemorrhoa | reverse complement strand
CTATTTTAGTACTCAATTGATCTTTTGCTACCGACGAATCTGAAGATACTGGAAAAGAATTATTGTGTCATTATCTTTCATGGGCTGACACAAAAAAGAACTTGTACAGCTCGTGTAGTATTTTCTTTTTAAATTGAGCGAAAAAATTAGCCGATATTTTTCGGTTAGGGCACGGTGGGGCTAAAAGTCCGTCGGGTAAAAAGTCCCGAATTCAAAATCTCTATTCATAAACAATGTATTGAGTTTCGCAGACCACAGAGTCGCCAGTCGGTCCTGGGCGTTCGTAAACATAGGATTATACGAGAAACGGGAGTTTTAGCCCAACCCTAACCTACTGACTCAAGATTGATTGTTTTGGTATATTCACTTAATAGAGACAGCGCTATTTTTTAAAGTTAAATATGTAAATGTGTTTGAAATACCAGCAGTGAACCACAAGAAGTGTACGCACCAGTGCCGTCTTAAACTGGATGCGAAAGAGACAGTAGCATCAGGGCTACGGAGCTCAGGGAGCCCCTGAAGAATTGCAAAATTAAAAAAAAAAGGATTGTAAAAGCTAGGAAAAAAAATGGAAATGGGTCCTCCAACTGTGTTCGAAAGAAAGTAATGAATACACCAAAATTCAGATTTTAAAATGCGGCCCTTTTTCGTGGAATGGACCCACGTTTAATCTTATTTATTGAATTGTTTTAATACTTATTCACTTCGCGTATCAGCGCGGTATTTTCGATTTTATTTAATTTCGAATAATTTAGGGGACCACATATGGAGCTCGTCTCAGGGCCCCCGAAAACGATAAGACGGCACTGGTGTGTACTGTGTGAAAAGGCCACAAATTTCTTAAATCCTGCAGTGCAATGTATCTAACTTTTGCCATTGTTCTCGCGAATAAAACTGAATGCGCTAGATGATATAAGTAGGTGCTAGCGATATAAACTGTATAATTATTTTCTTGAGTTATAAATAATTAAAATTAGGATAATGCTGAGTTACTCTATTTGCCCAACACCGTGTTTTGCCGTTCTTACCATTGAACAGTTGTTCGGTAGCCGAGTCCGTTTGCGGTTATCGACAGTGCCTCGCTGGCCAATGCAATTTCCACCTTCACTGGCTGCTCTCGATTCAGTTCTCTCCACCGTCGACTGTAACAGGTGTTAGAAAGTCGCGAGAAAGTCCGATTCGGTTACAGATAACGGGACAGATGTATCGTTAAATTGCTAAAAACGGGTCATTATCGGTCCTTCCTTTCTGACTTTTGCGGCCGCACGAGAAGTCATCTTCATTCAGAGCGTCGCCACGCATTGCATCCCATGTTTCCTGTTGAAGGAGTGCGATGGCGTGTCGAACTCTGCGAATTAGCTGCCCGTTTCCATTATGGCTACTTTCTAGATGGACACTTGGGATACATACTTTCTATTCTCTTGCATACTTTTGTCCGACTTACTTTGCGTTTAAAGTGGTTTTGCAGGTAAATGTACTTAATCAATTGAGGGCGCATAGGGAACTTTAGGAGGGAGAAATAAATTTTAAAAATAAAGATGAGGTCCCCTTCAGCTTGGGTAAGGTGTTGAGAAAGGGTTCAGGGTTCAGGTAGTATATGTATGGTATTCTCGAAATTGCGGAAAAATTGTTAGTCAAATGGGTAGAAAGATTAATCTTCTTTATGTTAGAATCCATACGTTGCATTTGATAATGCGAGTCGCTTGATTTCTTCTCTTCATCGCACGAAATCGTAAAAGTAACCGATTACTTCATAATACTTTCGCTTTCATATCCACAGAGATAACTCTGAATGTTTTTCCAGCATTTCCACTCACGCTTCACGTCTTCAGAATTGCGTGTTCCTTTACAGATTCCTGGTCTGTGCGTGGCAGGCATTTTCTACTTAGCGAAGCAAGAAAATACTACTGATAATAGTATGAAATTATAATTCAATAACAGTTTATGTCTATGTGTATTATTATGTCATTCTTTTCCGTAACTGGTGCTGCTGGAAAACTAAAGGAGTCGCTGATTTTATCAACGCAGAGAATCTAACTTGAAAAAAAAATGAATTGTAAAGGCTTATTAACTCTCTCTGTAAAAAGAGTGAAATCTAACATTAAATACAACATCAAGAAAGCCTTATTCACTTTCACAAGGTATTTCTAATTTTTACGCAATTGCTCCTGCTACTCTATCTGATTTGTAGTAAAATTCGGATAAAATTAATAGCAAACATTTGATATCACGATAAACACTATTGTGATGGTTTGCCTTTGGAATGAATTGCAAGTTAAATGTCACGAGCATCTGCAGCTGCAAATTTCGAACCGAGAATATTTTGGCCACGATCGTGTTATGATTTGAGGTTGGAACATTTTCAATTGAAGCGTTGCGCGCAAGCAGCCTTTTTTACAAGCATGTGGTGTCAGGCAAATTTATAATTGAACATCTGAAACCCTCGAACCTCCACTTGGCAAATAACAGGAAATCCTTTCGGTGTTCTTCTTCGGCGCACTTCCTCCGTGACAGGAGAATATCTCGGAAACTTTGAAGTAGCGAAATGCCCACTTGGCGTGTTCCTCCGCTTTGATAGTTGGCATCCGCACTAACGATTATCTTATTTCCGTCATGTTGCAGGCGACAGTATAGAAATTCTATTGGACTACAGTACCCAGCTCCTAGAACTCTTCCATTATCCCATGAACATGCTACCACTGGTGTACGCGATTTTAAAGGACTCAAGGGCAAACCTCCACGAGGCTGCGATGCGCATAATGGCAGGTAATGGATATTATTTTTCTCTTGTTACTCGTAAAATTCATACTCAGTGTTTCCTACTCGACGCCTGACAAAACTCTATGTATTACTTTCAAAACAAATCACGATTAATTCACTGTTGATTGCTGCATCAGTTTGCAATACTGTATTCTTATTTTACAATTCCTGTGCGTGGAAAGTAACCAGAATTTTTCTTTCACCAGCTGCTATAGCTTCACACCCGAAAATTTCCCGTTGGGGTACCATTTTGGACAACATTCGTTCGTTCATTGTACATTTGCTACCGACTTGAAAGTGTCGTAGAGTTTTAAAACTATTAAACAATCTTTCAATGTCTTTTCTCGGTGACATTTTTCTGCCACGATTCATACTCGAAGTGAACATAGTTACGTCACTGTAGATTACAGATTTCCTTTTGCAAGTCTGCGCTGTAAAAAGTAACAAACTTCTGCATCGCTCGGGTTGGAGCAACGACGAAGATATATGTACTTGATTCTAACAATTCAACGGTCCGAAGACAATTCTGTTTCCTCGCGGGGGCTTGAATGCAGTGGCGAACGCGGAAATCGCGCCTCGACGAAATTGGCAACGTGTGTGTTCGGTGCAATTTATAGCTTCGCGTCACTTTCGCGCTGCGAATTCGCGATACATCCGAAGGACTTTGCACGCGTACTCGAGTGGTCTGTTGAAATCATTTTTTATATATCCAGTCTGAAATTATCAGGATTGCCTTTACGTTTAAGAGCGTCCCTTATTTACCTTGCAATATTCCTACGTAATTGCTAATATTTACATTTCATTTGCACATTTTTTTCATAGCCTTAAAGTGTATTGCAATTTTTTTGCAGTTAATTCTAACGTCTCCTTCAACCATCTAATTCTTTGCGCAGAACCAGAACGTAGGAATATCGTAGACCATTCGAACTGCTTTAAACATAAAGTAAGATCCAACTCGTGGACTTTTGTCTGTGTATTCAGAATCGAAGTCGAGAATCGAGAGCGTCCATTAATTCTGAAATTAATGGATATGCATATAAGTAAGACGATCAGACCGATAAGTCGATAAATTAACGTCCATCAGACCACGAATTTCCAATGTAAATTAGCCTTATCGCTCTCTTTATTGGTAAAGTACTACCAGCCTCGTTTCTCCAATTTTTGTGAAACTTTTTTCTCCCATCGATCCTTCCGAGACAACAAAAAGTCCCCCCGCTTATTCCAAGCTCGTTAACCGTGGAATTTTGTTTGAAATTACACACGTTGGTAGACAGGCGCGTTTTAGTGCCGTTCCGCGCTGTCGACCAGAAGCCAGGCGACCAAACGAGGAGACCAAACTGGGCGATTCGAATGTTCAGTATCGCAGGGACCGTCCAGCAGAATGGACGTCCAGGAGATTGCTATAATTATTAAGTGCCTTTAAAGAAATCAAAAGGGAAAAAGGGAATATTGGGTGCTTCCTGTATCGCAGGAGCGCCGTAAGAAAGGAACACCGGAATGTACGGAAGTCTTTCAACCCTGAATAAGTCGATTCAGTGGCGCACTCAGGATTTAATTTTGGGGGGGGGGGGGGGGGGAGCCGAGTTGAATGGTAAAAATATTTTGAATGCAAAGTCAATAAAATTCATGAGGCGATTATAAAAATTGATTTAAAGAATAAAATCCAGTTTTCATTTCTTTTTACAAAGCTCTTGAATTACTTCCGTCTTGGTTTCATCAATCTTTTATTCCTTTTTCTTTGGGGGGTGCCAAGGCCTCTTCTCAAGGCCCCCTTTGTGTGCGTCACTGAGTCGATTACTTCCACGCATTGCTTTTTTCGTTAATGTCACGATTGGAATAGTCACTACACGACAAGTGCCAAATTACCTACTCTTCAAGATTCAATTTCCAAAATAAATTGCTGCGCATCGAAGCTCGTCGCATTTGGTCTCCGGTTTGAATCAAGGCACCTCGTTGGTCTAAGCGGCCACGCGCGTAAGAGGTCGTACATGTACATGTATTCGGGTGAGTTCAGTGGTTACCGGCGACTGGTCGACAGTGCGTTAAAGGCTCTGGAATCGTTATACCGCGGAGATACTTCCGGTCGAAGCAGTCTGAATAATGATTCCACTTTGCCGTCGCCTCTTGCCGATTAACTCTGGCCCCCCATCTCCTCCCCGCGTGTGGCATTCTGCCGAAATTTCCACCGTGATCCCACCAATTCATGCCAATTTCCACCGTGATTCATGCCAATTTCGTCGCGTCTGCGATTTTCTACTCGCGCCGAGAGAAAGTGCCCGCAATGTCGCGTCCTGCCGCGGCTGAACCACGAAATCGGTCGCGCTCGAAGATTCCCAGGCTCTCGATGGTCCGCACGGGTCTGTATATCTCGTCACACGAAGATCTGTTCGCTGGTCCATAAAAAAGCCGCCTGGGCGTGTCACCATCAGGAAGATAAACCCGAACGATATCTCGTTTCCGTCATGCTTGTTGCTCGAATAGTCGGGCGCAGCAGCTAGTTTGTTTTCACAAATTGTTTTTCCATAATTGTGTCCCGCAATGTCGCGTCCTGCCGCGGCTGAACCACGAAATCGGTCGCGCTCGAAGATTCCCAGGCTCTCGATGGTCCGCAGGGGTCTGTATATCTCGTCACACGAAGATCTGTTCGCTGGTCCATAGAAAAGCCGCCTGGGCGTGTCATCATCAGGAAGATAAACCCGAACGATATCTCGTTTCCGTCATGCTTGTTGCTCGAATAGTCGGGCGCAGCAGCTAGTTTGTTTTCACAAATTGTTTTTCCATAATTGTGTCCCGCGAATGTCACGGGTGCCGCGCGAATCGCGCTGGATACTCAGCACCGGAAGATCACGTCTACATAATTCGAAGCTGACTATAAGTCGGGATGCAGCCTCCTCCGCCGGACATCAAGGTAGGATCCCATCTTGCTGCTTTATTTCTGGAATTTTGCTCGCGCTCCTCGCCGATAACGGCCAAAGGAGACGTGAAAGGGGGGGCATATGTATCGGAGAAAGTATTGCGCTCGAACGACTTGCACAGGAAACCGGCCTGTCGATATCGACCAGCTCCGTGCGTGCAAACGAAGGCGAATAGATCATCGATATCGATGCCTCTCGCCTGAGGACGTACTAACGCCGAGGACTTCGACGTGAACATGAGTGGAGATTGTCTAAGAGCCTGCAGACCGTCTCTTCTCAATGTCTAGGGTAAATCCGCGAGACGCGGTACGGCTGGAGAGTTGGTCGGGTCTGTACATCTGTGCATATGCAAAAGTGCGTTAAGGTTCAGAACAGTTAATTCTCTAGGAATGAACGACCCGACCGCGTCTCCCCGATTTATCCTATATGTATAATATGTACACTGCTTCCCGGTCGGTGGGTGCGACCCGCAAGGAAGTTGCAGAGTGTTCTTTGGGGGGAGGGGGGTTATTTCTAGTTGCAATTATTTTTATAGACAATTCAAGAATATTTCGTCGCTAAGATTTTCAGCATTTATTTACCTATTTCAATATAACTAGATTGCAATATTCTACTAGTAGTTGTAACACTGAATTTTGATAAATAAAAGGAAGTGACTTAAGGTCCACCGCGGCGGATATTTAAAAAAGTATTAAACACCCGCCGTGGGTATACCCATTAAACATTTCATATTACTTTAATTATTCGCTATGATGGGCTTTTGATATTTTTCAAGTTTCCTCCGCGGCGGACTTTCATTCACACCCTTAAAATAAAATAAGTATAGTCGGGACATTTCGCAATTCGGGACCCGTTGGCTGCAACGGCAGTCGCTTGACGAGAATGGATTTTCAATCCCTTCTGCATATCAAAATAAAAATAAGGAATCGGTTGAATATTGGGAATGCCATGAGGATCACTTTAACAAACATTAAGCCGTGAAATTTGAATAATTTTGAATTACATTTTGAAAATGTTTATTCTTTTTATGTCTTTTATAAAAGGGGATTGCGACTCAAAAAAGGTTCGGGAACACTGTTCAGACCGATCATTTCCGAATGGGGCTTTTTTATGGCCACTGAATACAGTAGAATTGTTTTTCCGGCTTGGCAACGTATTACATCACTTCCCGAAGTGGCAAAACCAAAAAGGGGCTGCGAGGTATTTCCGCGAAAGAGAGCGTAGTGAACTTGTGGTTTAGTGTATAGATGAGGATGTATTTTTGTTAGAGAATCTGGTCGCGTTCAAGGTGTATAATTATTTAGTGACGGTCTTAAACAGTTATGAACTCGGCTACGATAATCTGGAATATTATGAGATAGAATCATTAGGATGGATGCAATTATACATCTTTATCACTGGTATACTACTAAACAAATTTTCAACACACAAGATTAGTGTTTTGTATATATTCACTTGGGAGGGAATGTTTAGAGGTTATCGATAAATGCACGGATACTGGTAACAATAGATCCTAACTGTAGAGAAAACGAATTGGTACAAAAAGAAGACTGAGGCGCAACTCGCTGCACGTGTGTTCGCTCAACGAATGCGGAAAAACAAAAGAAGGGACGGAAGAGTCAGTCAGACCGGTGGTGCTGCACGCGCGGGGTGCTCTTAGTAAATTAAGGATACATACAGAATTTTCCCTTCAACAAGAAAGTATTCCTACAAAAAATTACAAAAATCCTAGGACTTTTTTGTCACAAAATATTCAGCTCTGAAAAAATCTGTGTTCGAAGTTAGCTATAAAAGTTTACAGACTGTCGCATATTTATGTATTACTAATATTTCGACTAGTAATTTAACGTATTTCTCTATCGGATAAGTAGAAAAAAAGCCAAATACGCACTTATCAATAGGCGCAGTTAATCATCTACTCCGAGCAAGTGGAACAAATGATAATTAGGTTGCTCTATTAAGGCAAAGTGAACGATTAGTACTCCACTCTAACAAAGTGGCAAAAACGTCAGGTAGGGAACTCGAGCGAAGGAAAACAAACTATCAGTAGCCTGCTCTGATGCAATAGGGCAAACGAGTAGTTTCCTTCAGCCAAGTAAATCGTACAGCTAATACACAGTTTGTCGGATGAAATTAAAGCAAATGACCAGTCATTTGCTTAAACCTTTTTTGTTATCTCTCGAAAACCTATACGCAACAGATCATTCGTAATCATTAGCTATTGCATATAAAAATGGAACATTCATACACCAGAATACGCAATATAAAACACAGAAATATGGTACGAACTTCCAAATTTATATGGGCTTATAGAGGGTTAACAGAGCAGTATAATTTTCTATCATTAACTCTAACAGAGCAAAAGAAACCTCAGACGGAAAGTACTTTTCGCCAGGAAAATATACCAAACTTAAACTGAGCAAAGTAAAAAACTCCTTCTCTAATAAGTTTAAGGGAAAAAATCAACCGCTTAGTAGCCCACTTGTTCTAAGCAAAGCAAACGGTGGTCCAGTCTATCGTCGTTGGTGGAAGGGATACAGTGAACCTTGAAAATGCAAAGGAAAGGATAATCCACCCCATGGAGATCCTTTTACCGTCTTTCTTCGTATTCAGTAGTCGAAGCAGAGACATCAGACCCGACGACAATTGACAGGTTCGCTGTGTCCACCTCCGCCGACTATGCACACACAAATTTGCATGGGGGTTATAAATTCTCAGGTGCGCTCGTCCACTTAATCATTCTGTTCGGCTCGCCTCACGTTGTTTCTGGGCCCCGTTAAAATCAGCGAGATTCGTACAAAGTAGAGCGGCGATCATTGTAGCGATCACACGCGCACGACTACCAGCTGTAATGAATTCGCGCCAGTTGCCAAGCAGGAATCATAGGATATTTTTGCAGTTATTATGTAGCCGTTATTGCGATCTTGTGTCAGCTTGCCGACAACCACTAAATGCGTCCAATGGAAGGCTGCCAATACTGTTAAAAATGTACGCACTCTCGCTCTCTCGCTGCCTTCCCGTTTCGCGCGACTTGCAAGCGACGAAGCTTAACGCGATATTAATACCCCTTGGGACTGCTCGCTTCATTTTGTTCCTCTTCATTGGATAACAGAGCTGGAGCTTAATTTATTCCCAGGAAGAGGCAACTTAGAGCCAGGTGCACGATAAATTGAATGCATTTGTATGCACAGCGTGCTCTATTATTACCTCGTCCCAAGCTGCGTGCAATTGCACTGCACAAAATTTCTTTGTTAGCTTCTTGCATCCTCCTTGGTAAACATTTAGGCGGCGCTTTAGATTTGCCTCGGGCTGCTCCAAAGAAACGTTAGAACAATCGAATACAAAGGTGAGAAATTAGAAACAATCTTTAAGGATTTTATTCTAAGTTCTAGAAACGTTTATCTACGTCGAATTTCTTAGCTTTTTGGAGTGCTCGCAATGTTGCCTGTTAGATGATTTGGTGGGAATATTTTAGTGCGCACAATTTGTCGGTTCCAGTTGTATCTTCTTCCTCGGTGATAGAGCCTCCTGTTCCGGGACAAGGCAATATTATCTGCGAGCAAAAGCGCGTAGAGCTGGCCAGTTAAACAGTAATATTTTGCAAAGCCTCGCCGCTTATGTGCTAGGTCTGCAAGGATCAACACTGAGACCACGTGAACAGACTATAAATGCTTCACAGTAAACATTCTACCTCGCGAATGTTGAGTTTCAACTAATGTAGTGGAATGCTTGCTGCATAACGGTTAAGATGCAATTGGGTCAGCGATGATTACAGAAGTGTCGACTTTGTCCAACTAAAAATGTAGATTTTTTTCTGCATCAGTGGCAGATTAACTCGTCGTGGGGAGATAAGCTGTAACATCCATATGTGTAGATAATTAGGAAGCAAGAACTCAACTGCTGTAACTAATTATGCAAGACTCATTGGAGGAGCAGCTCGAGTGATCTGTTGCCCTGCCTCGAAATTTAAGGTCGTCGATGTTTTTTTTAAACAGGAGGGCATACATTCATTAACATAATGCGCAGTTGGCGTACAGATAAATTCACTAATACACGACACGCCGTTACACAATACTTTAAAACGTTGTGAAATCACGATCCAATACATCGAGGCGATGCGCGTGTTTATTTAACATCAGTTTACATAACTCGCGAATTAAGTTCGAAGCACTGCAGATTTTAGAACCTTAACAGGAATCGAATTATCGCAGATGCGAAGCGGTTGGATAATTGATTGTTTAAACGTAACCTAACCCTATATGGCGGTGCTGTTGATAGAAAGAGGATTATCACGTAAAGTGTTCGAGGATAATGAATTTGACGGAGCGTAGGTTGGAAGATTGCTAATGATGAATGGAAGATGGTTAAACTGAAAGGAAAGTGTATAGGAAGATATAACTGAAAACTTGGATGTTTGGTAAGATGGCAAGGGGTGATTAGGAGCGAATAGGGCAGATACTAGAAGAATGGACGAATTCTTTCTTGCATAAAGAACCGAAAATGTGAGATAAATAGCATAGAAATAAATATATTATATACCTAAATAGGTATATAATATTCTATAATTCTATAAACGAGTAGGTATTTAATATTCTATAATTCTATAAACTAGTAGGTATTTAATATTCTATAATTCTATTAACGAGTAGGTAAGGTAAATGTCCCAATACCTGGACACGTCCCAATACCTGGACACTAGTGCAAATAATGCTGATTATTACGCTTAATATTCGCTTTATCCATAAAAGAATAATTTTATTCAATTGCCCAAATATTTAATAAAATATATTCACATACATATTTTTCTTAGTAAACTTGTGACACTCGTAATAAGAATACATTTTCTTGAACCCTCCGGTTTACACCATTTTAGTATTGCCGTTAGCTGAATTGCTAAAGAGTCTTTACTTTTTCTTAAGCGAATATTATTAATAATGTTTAGTATATTGGTGCAATTAATACATCTTTAGGAAAATGGTACCTTGTAGTATTATTTTTTGATTGGAACATTAAAATTAAAGTTCTTATTAGTTTTTTATTCGCGTGTCTATCTACTGGTACAGTGAAATCCTGCAACGGCCCTAAACCTGACCATGTGTGCAGACTATAAAATAAGTACGAGTTACTGTTGACACAATATTAAAATCATTATTTAACACCTTAGCAATTATTACTTTGTATTATTGTTATCTTGTTTTAATGATAATATTCAATTCAATATTCATGTGTAAAATTCGCGTGTCATACGCGAATACACATAACCTTAAAATTAGTCATTCAATAATAGATTGTTTTTACTCAAGTTTCTTTACTGATTTGAATAAATTACTTGTACAGAAAAAATATGCCAATAGGAAAAACTATTGTGTTGCTTTTTTTATTTAATTTCCCTAGATAACATTCAAATTGCTGATGTTTCATCATGTGTCCAGGTAATGGGACAGTAAAATCGGGACACCGGGACATACTAGTTAAGCTGTCCAGGTATTGGGCCATTGTAAGGACTATGAATTTTCAATATTTTACAAAATTATTCAATCCAATAACGTGTTGGTTTTTTTTCATGTTAAAGTACAAGCAGTGCCCCATGTAATTGCAAAATCGTTTTTATATAAATCGACCTATATAACTGCAAAATTCCCAATCGCGTTTCCGCCGTAGCTTAAGTGTCCAGGTATTGGGACATTTACCTTATCTAATATTCTATAATTCTCTAAATGAGGCAACAGATATGGAAGATCCCCCCCCTACTTCATGCTTAGGGGAGACGGAGGAAATGAGAGCAAGTGGGTAAAAGGAGGGGCCAGTATAGTTTTAGCAGTATCGTAAATCGAACGACGACATACTTCCGCCTATAGGTATCCCTCCCCCCTAACAATGTTGCTGAGCATTTGTTTGTCTCGCTAATCGCGTTTGTACCAGTAACAGTGAACGTTGTTTGTTCAACACGTATTTTCTATTACTTCTCAAAAATTTGCATCGAAATAGTAAGTACAAAACCTTTGTCTATTATATTTTCTTCGGGCTGTATTTGAAAGATCCGTAGTTAAGCTTTGTTATGATAACTTCAATTTTGTGTTCATTTAAAATGTTATTCTGCTGTTTTTACAGAAATAAAATAATCAATAGAATAATAGAATCAATAGAAATAAAATAGTCAAGTGTTTGTTCATTACTTGTTTAAAGAATTGCCAAAGGTTCTAATAAACATTTTACCTGATTGATTAAATATCATGACTTTCCGTTAACTGGCTCGCATGTCCCCCGTCTCCCCTAACCACCTACAATTATAACCAGAACGGCGTAATACGCTTGCGATTATGAATAAAATAGGGCAAAATGGAAGCCCTTATCCAACCCCTTTTTTTCTTTTCTCGTGGAAACTACACGCACGCACACATCCCTATATTCTCCCCGCACACGTTCTCCACTACTCGCCCCCTGCAATTTCTAAGCCCTAAGTAGTTATTGACTTTCCAACTCGCTCTTTCTACGACACCACCACTGCAGAGCATAGTAAATTAATATTTTTCCTCGCGGGGCATATGTTGTCCGATACATGTAACGTGGCAAATATAGCATTAGACGCGGTATAATGACAGGGGCGCCGCGGTATCCTCGTGGCTTTTCTTCGTGCTCGAAGGGAGCGAAATCTACGAAGGCGCGAGGCGGTCAAGTAGGCGTGAAAAAGGAGGAAGCGTAATTTGTTAAGCAGCCTGCCTACTTGGCTACCGTGTTTGCACGGGTTGATCATTATAAATCGCTTAACGGGGCTATGGTTCGTTCGTCAGAACGCTACCCCACCGCTGGCGCCTCGAGGCGCGTATCGTCTCGATCACAATAGCCGTCCTTCAACAGGCCTTAATGAGCTGCAAACGAACGGGTCACAAACTGCCGCTTTATCGTCTAGTAAGGTATCATCTACCTTGGGCGCGATGTCAGGACAATTTTACGTCTTTCAATACCGACATTCTTACACGGCAGACGATTCGAGCGCGGTTTCCACTGCGTTGCGGAAATATTCTGCACAGGGTGAAATGCGATTTTAGTTGTCGAGTAGTGGGATGACATGGACCGTGCTGGTGTGTGTGTGTGTGGGACAGACGAATGAAACTCTATAAAATCATGCAGTGGAATTGTTTCAAATTTGTAGCGAAGACACGCTTTTTGTTTAAACTACAAATTGTAAACAATTTGATCGCGTACTTCTATAGAGTACAAAAAACCATTTAATTTTCATTGTAACAACTTTTGTGCATCTGCTATAGTTTTCAAGGTATACATGAAAATAGGAAAACACACGTGAACCTAATTTAACCCCACGGCAATTTAAGTAGCAGAAAAAGATGTCGGATATTTCTATCGAGATCCCGTACCGTTAAGGAACTAGTTTCTGATCAGTTTACAGGGCTTCCCGCTTTAATATTTATTTTTAACCTAATAAAACTTTAAATCATAAACTTTTTTTATACTAAAAGATGAATTAATGTTTAAAATTTAAGGGAAAAATTTTAAAAAGTTGAAAATAAGTATAATTTAATCATTTATTAGGTACGGAATAATAAGGTGACTAGGAACTAGTTCTTGATCATCTAAAATACATGGGAACTAAATAATCGGATACTAATTAAAAAGAAAGTACCAAATAAACTTATTTTTAGAATTATACCACCTAAATTTAAGTTTTTTATAATTTTATAATGGACTAACCTAATTTTTATTCAGGTGATCAAAAATTAGTTCCACAACTAAAGAGGAACTAAATAATGATCACTGACTTTTAAAGTAAAATAATACATATAATACTAAAATTCTTGCGTTACATTGTAAAGTAAACTATTGTAAGCAAAATGTATGAAAATAACCTTTAATACCGCAACAACGAGCAAAGAAATCGACTGTGGCGTCGATGGTGATCTCTTACTTCCAGCAGTAAGAGATGGCGCTCAACAGGCACTTTCTTCAAGTGGGTTACCTTACACATTTATTTTCACGAAAAACACATATATTTTTGAATAATCAATTTTTATGTTAGTAATTATGTCAAACAATTATTTATTGACATAAACTTAAAAGAACGATTTATTTCATGAACTGGTCAAAAATTAGTGCCTGATCAAGAACTAGTTCCTTAAAACTAAGCTGCAAAGTTGAAAAAAAATCGGAATTTTTTCGCCAGGCCATGCGTCGACGCGGTCACTTTGCGACGTGCGTCTCAACACGCAGGGCCGCCAATCTTTGAATACGACATTTCTTAAGTCTCAACGAGAATATTCGAGGCATCGGGAGAAAAAGCGGACTAATCCACATTGAAAAAAAAAGAGTTTTTCCTATTTTATATGATTAGCAGAATTTATCGGAATACATTATTGCTGCTAAATCAATTTCGCAAAGAACTTGAGTTAGTCCATTTTTGCTCTAAATGCCTCGTTTCATTCACCGTCCTCGACCCTCTAATCAATCTCACACACCTCTATCCCCCACAATCACCTGTATATTCCCTCAGCTTCACTGCTGCAATGTTTGCCTGCGCTTCATTCACAGCTTCATCTCACTAATTATCAACGCCCCCATTAAAACGTAGCGGAGCAATGACGCGCAGACTCGTTGCTGAAATATTCGTGTCGTACTGTGCGCGACGCCACCCTTAAAGCGATTCGGGTGTCGCCGGTATCGTTAACCAGTTTTCGATGTAGGCTAGAAGAAAACACCAGCGAGAGTACGCGTGAGTAAGATCTTTGAGCGCGGGGCCTAGTTTTCTACATGGAAAGGGAAGAGATAGGAGCGTCCTCAGCGGCGGCGAGGATTGTTGGCCTAGCTGGGGTCGCGATCGGTGGCTAGTAATTACGGCGGGGACGTCGTGTTTCACGCGTGCCAACACCATTTCAGGATAAATTGCCCTCGCTGGCGGGTAACCGAGCCTGTCCGCCCGGTTGGATACTTTTAAGCGCATGCGGAAAGTCGCATTCCTGCTGGTCTCTCCAGGCGAACAGGTAGACGATTAACGGCCTCGCCTTGGTCTCCAAATGGTTACACTGTTGGGAACACGATCGAAACATACGGTTACGTTCACATCTGTCCCGTTCGGTGACCGTGAATCGATCTCTCCGCGAGATTAAAGTTAAAGCGCGGTATTCCGACGCGTGTAACCGCGTGTTAACACGTGGAAACGGAAATGAGATTAGCTTGCCCTGGAGTATTTACACGTTTGTTGTCGCGGTGTTGGACAACGAACGGGTGACGTGGGGATGTTAAAAGAGTGTCAACATGTTCGGGGCAATTGTGAGGCGTGTGCTGTGTCGGGGGTAGTGCAGTCGATGGTGAGTTTTGTCTCGCTTTTGTTTTGTTCGTCTTGGGAAGCGATGGGCGTAGGAGAAGCAAATTCTAAAAGAGGTCCTTTGAATGATTCTGGAACGGCTTCAAACAAGGTTTAATCTCGATCTGAGGAAATTTCAGTCCTAGGGAGAACCGTTTGGCAGTCTAGTATGCCTTGTTGTAGTGCTCAGGTGTTCAAGGTCCTTCTGCTGCTGCAGCACGTCAATGCCTTCGTGAATCTCGAATCACGCAGATCCTAAAGTTTAAAGACTCCAGAGTATCAACGAATCCTGAACTATTAGCCACCAATGCTGCATCACTACGAAACATCCGAAAATTTTGAGATTACTGAACGAACCTCCTTCCTTTAGAATAAAAAAAGCCTTAAACAATGTTGCTTCAAAACCGCCGATTTGACAACATATTGGAATGTCCTGTCGCAACATAAACAGTAATAACCGATACGCCTGTGAAGCTTGTTCGTTACTCTTATCCCTCATTCATCATCCGAACGAAATTATTGTGCCCGGCTCTGGCCGCAAATGCAGGCCAGAACGCGCGAACTGAATGGGCGAACATTCGCACCTAACCGCTCGTGGCAGAGATTAATGGTGCTTGAGGAAAGCAAAAATGCCTTGCCAGCAAAAACATCATGCTGCAGCTGCACGGTGGCCGTCAACGCTCACAGAGTGGCAGCCGCGTTCAAATAATAACGAGCATGTAATGTTACAGCACACAGGTTACATTTTAATTACCGTCTGACGTTACAGTGATTAATGCTCGAAAGAAGTAGCTGCAGACACAATAACTGTCACTTACACCTGCAGGTGTATCGAGCAACAGTGATATGTATTTATACGAGGATCTAGGAGGATAATTTTGGAAGTCTGCCTCGACACCGGGCAGGATGGGCAATATGGGATGGATTGGGGTGATGGCTCCATCCACATTCCTGTTTTTTTTTTGTTGTTTTGTTTGTTCGGGCATGCGCATCGGAGACGTCACTATTTCTGGGTATGGGCTAATCTGTAAATGGATTTCGAAGGCATAGCAATGCATTCGCAACTGTCGAAATAATATACGCGTTCAGTGCTGGATTTACCCCATAGGCTAACAAGGCTGAAGCCTAGGGCCCCGTTTAGCTGGGGGCCCCTCATTCTAAATTTTTTTTTTTAAATTTATCAGGTTTTATATTCAATGTTAATTTTGAAATTAAATTCTTATTTACATTATACGAATATTATGATAAAAAAATCAAATCAGCGTTATTTTATTTGTTATATTTAACCGAGGGCCCCCGAATATTCAGTCTAGGGCCCCTCAGAAGGTAAATTCGGCTCTGTACGCGTTACTATTCACTCGTGCGCTTCGGATATTTCAAGGTAAACGTAGGGTGTATTGGTGGTTTATTTAGGAATTTAGTGATTACATGAAAAGATGGAGGTTGCGAAGGTGGAATAAGAGTATTTTGTGCGAAGCCTTGTTTTCAAGAAAAGTGACTTCAAACGTTCGTCAGGTACACGTGCGCTTGACTATGTACGCGCGTCAGCCGATCAACTCGTGTTATGTAAGCTGCGTGTTACATCAGCCGCGTTAGTCAATGCACGTGTACTCGGCGACGATTCAAAGTCGTTTCTCTTAATGATGAAGCTTTGTACAGAAAAGAATGCGAGAAATAGAATAATTTTTCAGATTTTGAATGCGCAACGTTAGTGGTAATTACCCCCGTTCAAATTCTACAGATAATCTGTACTCTTCGCAGTGATTACATTACCCAAAGCGGCGCAGGAGTCACGTTTTCAAACAGCTTAGACAAATCGTCGTCGGAGAGTGATTAAAGTAAATTCACGTTGAAACTTCCGTATCTCCCTGGACTTGGGACTTGGTGTCATGCGCGATTGCTTTCCAGAAACAGTCCTTAAGATGGAAACTGGCGATAGCGGGGTAACCGAGCCGCTCGCCAGTCCTGGGACTGTGCGAGAGCTTCGACTGAGAGTGTTCTATAAACACGACAACTCGCATTGGGTGTTAAAAATCGGATTTAGACCAGAGGAATTCCTCCATTTGCCTCATAGAGATGTTAAAAAAGGGCATGGGTTCTTCTTCGCCTTCCAGACCACGCCGAATTCAGGTGGGACTTTCTTGAGTAGTGGCATAAAACACGGAGTCTTTCTATTTCCAAATTTCTTGCGTCACATCAACACAAACATGCGTAATGCTCGCTTTACCTCGCAAAAATGACGACTTCCACATTTCTCAATATTTCTTAACACGTTCCGTGGCAAGCCCTTTTTGCCTAACTTGTCGTTCAGGCCATTTGATATTTTGACTAAAGATTGATACATTATCACACTATGTTTCATTATATCATCAATTGACAAGCAGTTACCTTGTTTAGAGTAGTTATCACGTCGTGTACCACTTGTGGTACACGTGGCGCTGCGGTCAGTTCGATTGTAAAAGTTAGTCTCTTCGAAACATCTCGACTAGTAAAGAACCTGCTGCATTCGAATTTGTTTTAAATAAAAAACGTGGCAAATAAAATATTTTCCAAAAAGGGGGCAGGTAAATATACAAAGATAACATTCTAACATTTCTATTGTTAACTTTCTTTGAATTATTCTTTCATCTTAGGCACGCCAAAGCGGTAACGAACACTACATCCCGACATCTTTAAACTCTGCCGCACTTCTCTGTCTAAAATCTGTCTATTTGACAAGCGCGACGTTGAGCGAGAACCCCGCGGTCTGATCACCCGGCGCGAAAACCTGGAGCGCGAAGGATCGCGGCCGACCTCCGCAGCGAACGCGTCGAACACCTCGCCGTAGAACACGATCATTCAATTAGCCGATACCTCCAGCTATCTCTGGCAAAGTATTCAAACCGACCTTGGATATATTCTGGTTTTCGACGTCGTCATCGTCTTCCTCGATAAACGGGGGGGGGCACTTTTCTCAATTTGCCACCGCTATCCGTCAGGGTGTATCATTCGATCTTTCGCCTCGTACTGGTTGGTAAGGGAAAAAAGGAAGACGAGCGCGCAGGGGCCGTTCTGCGGGCGGAATTGCACGTCGCTGCGGCGCAACGGATCCGGCGATCTCGCTGCAGGCTATTGTACCGGCAAGGTCTAAAAATACGAGACGACGCGAGCGATTAACGGCCCCGAAGCCGACTCTTACGGGCGGCTACATTGTTACAAATGTCAGCCCTCCCCGCTCTCTGTTATGCATGTCGAGATCTCGCCCCGGAGAATGTACGGCCTTGTAAGTGCGGAGTGCAGCGATTCTCCCTCTCCTTCTCTCCGCCCCGACGCTCGGCGTGCAGCGTGCACCTGCAACGTGAATGCCTCCTGCGACGCTGCAAGCCGCGCGCGCGAGCGAGCGGCCGTTGCGCGTTTGTCAAATTGCTTGCACTTGGATTTCTTGACTAATTGTTCCGCGCGAAATGTACTGCACCGCGGCCCCCTTTGCCGCTCTGGCCTGCTGGTAGAGGCGCACGGTGGCTCGCTACGTTTGCTCGTAAACTGGTGCTGTGCGAGGTGTAAAATCAGGGCGGTTGGAAGGTGACTGTTCTGAAAGTGTGTACGGCAAGTGTGTCTCTGGAGCATTTCTTGGTGATGTTCAGTTGCTTGCAGGTGGATATGCTTGATTTAAAAATGGCAACGCTGTTCGTTGACGAGTAATTTGACGCCGCTGGGCGAAGATTGTAAGGATGTGGGCGAAGGGTGCGAGAAACTTCTGTTTCGCTTTTAATTGCGAAGCGTTTCCAACGCAGGCTACAGTGACTCACAGCCAAAATCGTACAGTACATATAAAAGTACGTTTCACCTGATAAATAAATAACCCGACTGCATAAAGAGCGAACTAAAATGACAAAAACAAGACTTAATTTATTTACACCTTAAGATTTAATTTATTTATATATAGCATATTATTTATCATAAATAGGATAATAGTAAGATGACAATTTAAATTAACTCAATTGCCTGCAGTCGGAGGCCTTAGAAATAAAAAATGACATATTGTCTTAATAAATATTTTGTATCGCTGTTCGCCCTAATTTGATTTGATGGGCTATTAACAGCACTAACAGTATTCCCCACACGGACAAAGAGAAAAACATATATGTTACAAAATACGCTGAAGTTGGAATATCACTATATAAGCATGAATTTGCTACTAGCACTGACACCTGAATTTACATAGCACTTTAAATATTCTAACAATAAGTGTCTTCCTGCTAAAGTAATAATTCTGACGTACTGTACTCGTTTGCCTGCCTACCGGAGATACCGCAGTGTTCTAAAAAGATTGCTATGCTTGCGTATGCAAGATACAAAGTTACGAGTTTTTAAATATATTCATATACCTACGAATATCCATAACAGATGAACGCGGTGACACGAGAGAGAACTAATGCTACGTGAGTAAAGGAATGGAGAATTTCATTGGTCAGAGTCACTTCGCAAACCAATCTACCTGAAACTATTTATGCATAGATTCGTCTAAATCCTATTTCCTATTCAATTTAACGACGTTAAGAGAAATCTGAGAATGTGTAACGATTTTGCATCCGTTCCAATTAAAATTCCTAACTCACGACCTTCTTCATCCGTTTAGAAGGAACACAGTCCTCTTTCATAGGTATAGGTATTCCAAATGGTTTCTTCATTCCATAAGAGCGTAACAGAGCTGAATGTTTTTAATTTATATTTAAAATTCGATCTTTACAGCAAATACCTAAGTGACACAAAAAGAAAGCCTTCTAATTTCTTATGTATTCCCTATTGGACCATATTTATTGTTATTGAAAATATCTGGTATCAGGCGCTAAGAAAAGATTCCACGATCCGAGTTTCATTACGCTTGGTATATCGTAATGAATTGCACGACCTGTTCTGGCAACTCGGAAAAAAAGTGATACCTATTTCTCGGGAAATGGCGCCGACCTCGCGTGTTTGTCAAAGTGCGATGCACGTTGCACACGTGTGCACACAATTGCAGCCGAGTGTACGTTCGCGGTTACGCGCCACTAGTGTTAATGCAACTTAAGAAAGATTAATAACGCGTTCGCTACGGGGCGACTCGCCTTCATACGATCACGATTAGTGTGCTTTTTAATACGAACAGACGTGTTCAACGATAACGCATCGTGCCTATTTAACTGCATTCCCATTGATGCTCACTTTGAAACATATACGAATTACTGCGCGGCAAACGAACGCGCGTGCTAACGTTGCGATGAGTCATATTTGTTCCACGCCAAAGGAGAGAGAAGAGGTACGGGTCTTGTTACTATTGTTCATTGATTAATCACAACAATGGAATCATCATTATTGATATTTATTGACATCCTAGTAATCAGTTCTTTTTAATTATTAGTTTTGATTTTTAAATTAGTTATATCAAATTGATCGTGAAATTTTGAAGAAGTGATTTGATTTTTACTATCGTTGAGAATCAACTGAAAAGAGAATTTTCGTAGTTGATTAATTTCATCGTAGGTCACCTAGGTGAAATTTCGAATGAATAAGCAGTATTTAATTTATCGCATTCGTTTGTCTGGCCACAAGATGAATCGTGTAATATGTTTGTGAGAAAGGAAAATTGGGTGTCGGTCTCCTTTTGTATCCTTGCAATATACAAGTGTTAGATTTTCTCATTGCCAGAAACACATTCAGAAATTCCGTATTTTCAAGGCGTATAACTGTAGAGTAATTAGAAAACCTGTTTAAACAAGATAACCAATGTGCTATGCAAACTAAATATTCATCGAAGATTTCACAACATACTTCTAATTTATTTTGTACATTCTGTTTCATTGCTGATGTTAAACTAGTCATACTTTAATGCGATAGAATATTTATATTAAAAATGTGCGCGCATTAGTGACCGTGAGGGTGATATTATTTATTTCTCATCGGCGGGTAGAGAACTTATTACTGCCTTTATCTATATTAGTGCTTTTGGCAGCATCCCATAAATGGTGTTCGCCGCATTCTCAAGTCAGGAACTTCATTACACAAACCGCCAAGATCGTCAAAATAGAGACTGTTATTGATGCAGCAATTACTGAACCATCGACAAGTGGACAATCAAAGAATAAACGTGGACAATGTGCTTGCTGCTCACGCAAAGCACGGAAACAGTAGCATTTCACGAACGTATTGGAAAACATCATTACATGTTAATCAATATATCGGCGAACTATGATCCTAAATAGTTTCTAATTTTTATAATTCACTACTTCGACTATCGCGTTAACACTTTTGCGTTTCATACTACAGCTCGTTGCAAAACGGAGGATCCAAATATTCCCCCTGAATCAGAGTCGGGCAAAATGTAATCCAAATACACATTGCAAATTACGATTAAACTGTAATTATGTAATTGATTACACATTATTTTCCGTAATTGTTAATTTAGGTAGCTGACCATTTGGTTTTGTCAACTATCTAAATGAACGATTATAGAAAATAATGTGTGATCAATCACACAATTACAGTTTAATCATAATTTGCAATTTGTAATTAGATTACATTTTGCCCAACTCTGCCCTGAATGCCCTTCCATTTCTACTACCAATTCTCCTCATTCGAACCTAACGAAATTGAAGTCCAATGATAACTTCAATTAATCCCAGACGCCATCCTTCACTTAACAAGCGATCGATTAAATTCTTTTAAAAGTTGGGAAGCTATTTCTCACCCTTCTGAACCGAACATTCATCCGGTTCTCCACAGCCCAAACACCCGGCTGTCGTGCAACGCCTCCTTTTCGTTTTGGAGAACGCAATAAGTGATGAGCATAAATAATGAATGCTCAGATATGGAAAAAAAAAAACGCGGCACTTAAGGAACCGGAGGCGCATTGGCTATCTGATTATAACTAAAGTAACGGAAGGGCTTGATAGAATCGTAAATGATCGAAAAGCGTTAACGAAGCCGCTGACCATCGATATAGAACGCAGTACCTACGGTTAACGTTCCCATCGCCGGCCCTATATATAGGCTGATTCCTACAAGGTGGCCGATGGAATAATGCCCGACACTAAACTAGGTACGAGAAATTCCTCGGGATGAAAAATGTTCCGCTCGGAGAGGAATATCTTCTGCTCTGCGTGGCGAATTGGCGGAGGCGCCAAATACATTTTAAGGTCAACTTCATTTTTCGATACCTTGTATCATAGCTCGTTAAACTCGTCGTAAAAAGCTCTATTAAGCTGTAGAGAAGGGAATACGAGATACCATTTAAAAGAATTGAATCGAACAGAGGATTCTTCGCCCCGAGGAATTTCTCGTGTCTCGTTTAGCGTCGGGGATAACGATAATTCCATCATTTCCATCGGTCGCTTCACAGGAATCACCCTGTATACGTTCGCGGTGCATGATAATGACCACGGGGCCTCATTACACGCGGGGAACACCGTGCCATATCTGGGGCCCCGCTCGTCCGGTAAATGTTACCCTTAAACACGACTGCGTATACGGTCTCGTTGCCCCGTTCAGAAGTTTTACGCATAACTCACTGTTGCAAAGCCTGTAATTACGGATGGACTATAAAACGTGACTGCGGGACGGCTGTTTCGCGATGGGACGTTCGCGTAAATGGGCTTTACGGGATGGAAGCTCGTGTCGGGGCCAAAGGCGGGAGGAGAGAACGAAGGGAGGAGCGAGACGCAGAACGTGGAGCGAATTCGAAACAGTGAACTGAGGGAGAGAGCCCGGATTCTCACGTTTCATTCATGATGCTGTGCGGCGCTGCACGCTGCGAAAACTGGCTTTAATAATCGGTTGTTGCCCTCGATAGGGCGCTTTTAACCTGTAAAACGCGAGACATGCGCTTGTCCGGGGGTACCGGCAATTATATTGTCAGCGTGGCGACGGTGATGCTTAGCTGCGGGAACGTTTACTGTCCCGATCATATTCAGCGGATATAAAAGCCTCGCGAGCGCGCGGGCCCGTTCCAACGATCGACTATTTTAAATTGTCAGGCACAAAGTATGCGGCCGTGGGTATAATTAAAGCCGTTGTTTCCCCGCGCTGCTGCCTCGCCCGCGAGATTGCGGGCGTGGATCGCGCGTCCGCGGCGCGTCACGGCCCGCGGCTAATTTTCACCCCATCGGTAGGACGAGCCGCAGAAGACAGGATCCATTCCATCCATTCCGCGCGGCGGTGCACCGCGCCCCGCTGGAAATCGGTACGAAGTCCCTGTATCGGTGTAGCCCGCGACCGGGGGGGAACCAGTTCCCTGGGCGACAGGTGTCCGGATTTATGATTTATCGGGGGGGGGCGCCCCTCATCTCCGTCACGATGTGCATTAATCGCGCTGCCTTTTATGTTCCCAGCGCAAACTTGTTGCCCTGCTTTAATTAATCGACATACCGCTCGTGGTGCAATTAATTAAGCGGTCCGGCGGTCGACTATGGTCGCGATAGCCGACCGGTTACGGGGGCATGTTTCTCTAGACTTTCCGTGGTTCGCTGCCGTGTCGCATAGCGCGCCGCTAAAATTAAGTCTAACAGCAAGACCGGTCGCGCGCGCGCGCGCGCTCTCTGCTATGGTGTAAGATTCCAAATAACTCTAATTCATTGTGCCAGTAATGAGTACAGTGGACCACGGTGGCAATTCCGTCCGCGAAATCTGGCAGAGGAATTCGAAATTAACGACACCTTGCGTACGCATATAAATAACTGTAATACCGGGCTTTACTCGTCAGGTTGGCATCACCGATCTATTCTGAGTCCACCCGCCTGCACGTGACACAGGTTCCGAGTTACAGCTCCTTCTTATTGAACTATGATATTTCTGTCGCCGTTGCGTGCTCCGCTGCGCGCGCCGGCGTGTCGCGATACTATTTTATTTAATCATCGCCGCACGTGTATAACAAGGGCCGCGCAAAATTGGTCTTTAAACAATAAAGGCGTCGACGATGATTAGCATTTTCTCCGCGCGCTCTCCTCTTCTGCCGTTCCGTCGCTGCAAGCTCCTCTGCCCAGCTAAGCGCATTTGGCGCGGCATCCCGCTGCGAGGATCATAATCCATTTTCACGCTTATCAAGCCGCTATTGCGCCGTTGCGAGACTCGCGGCTATCGAGCGCCTGAATTTTTCAGATACACTTTTCGTCAAGATCGACGAAACTGATCGGTCAGCGATCCTCAAGTCATCGTGACTGCTCCTAAACGCTTACAGTGAGCGTGGGTACGTGTTTCGATTTCAATTGCGCGGGTAATTCTGTTTCTACATCCGTGCGCTTTTTTTTCATTTGCGCTTCGTTTTACGCGGAATAGTATTAATGATACACCGCGTGTCTATTCGGAATACTAGACCGCGCAAAGTGGTTCTGATCGAAGACGTGGTGTAGAATCAGTTTTCTCCGCCGCGGTCGGGACTGAACCGAATGGTCGCTGGAGGCCATAGGGAGGCTATTTTCGCGATAGCATTTACTTTTTCACCTTTCTAACAGGGAAACGAGTTGGCGTGGTGCAAGTAAGAGCCCTGTCTAACGTGATTCACAGTCGGGCAAGCGATCTCGAGCGGTCGTTGGATTTTATCAGGACCTCTTTAACGTTTTACACTCCGCTGGAAATGGTAGAAACGTTGCGGGTAACATCTCTTATCATTCGCGTACATCAATTTTTATGCCCGTTCTATAATCATCGGTGACTTAAAAGTGCGCGAGAATCGGCTCGTCTATAATTCCCTCTGACCAGCTCCGATGCTTTTTATGCTGAGCGTCGATCGGTAATGGACAAAATAACAGGCTAATTCTCGTTACCCCCCCCTGTTGTCGATTCAACAACACCTTCTCGATCGACCGGCAAGAAAAAAAGTTCTATTAAAACACCGACCACGGCCGTCTTCTTCGTTTCGGATGCGGTAAATATTACGCGCCCTTCATAAGCTTTATCGTTTACGACCGAAAATTAGCACACCGATCACTCATTATGTTTTATTACCAACACGGGTTGCTCGATCATGCAACACGACGCTTCGCTTTAAACGATGCTCTTTGCATATACGGGCTGTCCCATCAAAAGAGAAAAAGAGCGTAATGTAATGTCAACAAGGGATTGCACGTCGAGCGCCGATCGGCTGATTTCGAGGTTTCTCCGAGGGGGAGAAGCTCGCTGCTTATCACCGGCTTATTCGCTTCATAATTAACCTCCGCTTAATTGCAACGACCGCGTATGCTGCTCTTTGTCCCGTACAGTAATTCGCGGATGAGTTCTATTTATAAACTAAATGGGGCAGCCTGAATGGTTAATTATTATTATAAGAAGGAACAATGATTGAGTGCGCCGCGAAGATAGTGTCGTACAGTAGCCACGGCAAAACAGGTAATTTCGTTGCATCGTTCTTCTTCTTTTCTCGAAGTTACGCGGTTAATCTTCGCTGGTGCGCAACGATTAATGTCCGACGGTGTCCTAATTGGCGGCCGTAATAACGCCTCTCCGCAGCGTGGGCACACTTGCTATCGATACAAGGCTGGAGTTTCGAGGCAACGGAAATAGATGGATTGTCCTGGCTGGAACTATTTTGCCCTGCAACTCTCTCGATGTTTTGCCGTGCTGATTAATATCTCAATTAGGCATTCGATCTTGGGACGCGTCACGGTTGTCGATGGGAAACGACCGCCTGAAATGTACAGCAACGCTTCGTTCGCACGCGTTGTAAGGCAAAATTCCTGAAATAGAAGATTTAATTTGGGCGGGAGATTTAATTACAAATTGGGTGGTAGATGCTGAGACTCACTCGAACACTCGACATTTTTGGGCATTAGTTATTTCACAAGCAGATTCTGTAGTTTCGAAAGATTAAATGTGATTTTTGAAATTACACTTTAAATGGAATTTTTGGTGCTTTGCAAGTGCACGCGAAAAATGTTTTCAAATTAAATAATTCTGAAGTGTAGTTATCAATGTTTTAGAGTGCAAATCTGGATCAGAAGAGCAATAGAAAATATTTTATGTATCTACCCGCGTTATTTCTGTGTTCTTCAAAGCCATCTAAACCACGGATCGAAAAAGTTCTGGTACTTTTCATTAGGTTCCATTAAAAACATGGACCCCGGAACTTTTTTTAAAAATGTTCTCACATTATAAGTTCTAGTTGGAATGGAACTTATAAAATATAAAAATAAAAAATTGTCTATAACAGGAACAGATATTTTGTTCACCAATATTAAAAAAGTTCTCAATCGTTGTAACAAATACTGAATACTATTCAATGGATAGTACTCCAACAATATTAAATAATTATTACAGTTAAATTGATATTCTGAATGTGTTATTTATTTGTAATACTTACCTACGTAGATATTTCTAATGTTATGATTTTCATACCTTTTATTAAATAAACATATGAAGAATATGTTATTATATTGTTAAATAAAACTAGTACCTAATAGTTTAGTACTTTTCTTTATCTTATGAAAACTTTTTTAATAAATGTTCTAATGTAACTTGTTTCCATGGAACTTTTATTATATAGGTTCTAAAATATCTATTCCATGAGAACACTTTTTAAAGAAGTTCCTAAAGGTAACATTTTTTTCAATAAAAATTCCACAGAAACAGATATTGTCTTAAACAAAACATATAAGTTCTGACAGAATTTTTTTAAAAACGAGGGTTCCAGAACTTTTTCGATCCCTGATCTAAACTCATCGTCACTTTCCTTCTTTAATCGAATATTATATTCCATGTGAAGAAGTAGTACCTAGCCTTCATTATGTGAGTACGCGAACAGAGGCAATCTTTACGATTTATTAAAAAAGGGGAGCTAATCGTAAAGTAATTAAATAATTGATTACAAGTTCTGGACTTATCGATCTATTATCATCCCAGTTATAATATAAGTGTATCAAAACAAAGAAGGAGTTGCACTATCATACACTTCCAGAAACCGAATGTGCAAATCCTTCGAACTCTCTCTTGGTCGCTAATGTGATGTCAAACGAGTACTTTCATAGCAGTGAAACGAAAATATAGCAGGTTATTTAGAATACACGAAGTGACCCCCAGAAACACACTTAAAAAAACAATTAAACCCCACAAAGACTTGTACCTATTCCCGTCTCCATTCGACATCCTATTCCAATTCTCCGTGGCGATCTACCATTCAGCGGGCTTTCACGTTGCCTTCAAATTAAGCAGCTCAAAGCCTAATAAACCTTGTAACCTAGCATCATCGCGGATCCACCATCCATTCGCGATAACTTATATTAATCACCCGAGGCACACTCACACACACACACCCCGCCTGGCCTCTCCATCAGGATCGAGCCGATCGCGCCAATTATATCATCCACTCCGTACCTCGGCCTGTCAATTAAGGGTTAATATTTCGCCGGGGCGCATGCGCGGAAATTAAGAGGGCAACGCGTGCAGCGGGCCGAACGGCGGAGCAATTAACGTTACCGTAAGGATTAACAACCGATTCCCGCGAGCGAGCGCGCACGATAAAAACCGACAGAGAGGGAGAGAGAAATCCACGAGGGGTCTAAAATACGAGCCGGTGCTGTGTACCCGGGGCAGCCTTTAACCGGAAAGTGGGCAGGAAAAAAAAAGGAACGGCACGGCGGCCGGTCAATTTCACTGTGCAGATTAAACGGAAGATTAAATCCATTGAATGGATGCAGATTACCGCGGTGTCTGGATGGAAATTCGAACGTAAAGGGAAGAATCGCCGCGGTGAGTTCGATCACACAGCGCCCTTGAAGCGGCCTTAAGGATGACCAGTACTTCTCTCTCGCACTCCCCTTCCCATTCTTCGGCTTTACGCTTTTCTCTTCTCTCTCCCAAGCGTTTGCTTCTTCCCTCCTCACGGTAACTGGAATGCACTGGCAACCAGGCATAGCGCCCGTGACGTTTCCATTAAAGTTCAGCTTTCTAGCGCCAGATTCCTCGCTCGCGCAGACCGTTGAAGGGCGATTAAACATTCACCCCAGTTCAGATGTATCTTTATAGCGACCGGAACGCCGCGCCGGGCCCTTCAACTCGAGACCACGGGATTCTTACCGCCGCGAGATCGGATTTGTTGCGTTACGTTTACTTGAACTCTTAATTGCCAATTATACGCGTAATCGGCGTGTTTCGTCGTACAGATGCGCCGCGATTAACTAATTCGTGGCGAGCATTATCGTAACAATCTGGGCCGATTCCTAAGGGCGAGGCGGATGGATTAATAGTTGCGCGCGCAGAGTATCACACTGCCTTTCCCCCCTGTTGCCTGACCCGCCGGGGAATCACGGAAACGACGGGTTTTATTTAATCGTAACAGGTAAATGATTGGTCTTGTTTCTGGTCGGATTACAGCGATACGTACTTAATTCTTATGCTGCAGGGATATTCGAACGCCTTTGTGCCTTCTCTTTTAAATCAAAAGTAATTTCTGTACTTTTGCGGGACAATGTAACTTCGTTTTTCTTTTGGCAATGCGATAGAGCAAAAAGAACGGAGCAACTCTCATATTTAAAGTTTCGTTTTATCTCGCACCGTTATAAAGTTAGATAAAAAAAATGAACACTGCTGCTTGCATACTGCAATATGCGTTCTACACTCACACGAAGTTTCATCCGAGCTTTCGAGTTGGGAACGTTTCCTTGCGAGATACATAACTGTGTATAATGTGGACGAATTGATCTATCGTTTTGATAACTTGTGCTAATGAGGCAACACGTGCAGGAGCGCAGCGATGTTCGAGTATTAGTGCTAGAAAGACGTTCGTAAGTGTGGAACACATATGCGCTATTGTTTCTAGGAATTTTAAACAGTCTATTTCTTTTGTAGCGGACGTACATTATGAGCGTATGTATATTATGTCCAAGTTCCCTACATGTCATGTTTTACAATTGGTAATTTCGTGATATTTCTTGTACAGTCGTTTGCACGAAGACGAACTACTTCTTTCCAAGTGTCACACTAAACAATTTCTATGTTTCTAAGGCTGTGGACTGTCTGACCCGATCGCTGACCCTTGTCATTACCTAATGTCCACCTTACAATTAGTTTGACTTTCGGTACATGACAGAGCCTCGTAACTTCTATCATTAGATTTTATTCAAACGCTTTATTAGTTTCTTTCCTTTATTTATTGCACAGGGAATTCATCAAATCGTAGTTCGAATTAATAAATGAGGATACCGAAAACCAATACTTTTCCAGTTACAGGGTACACACATCACGTTTTCTTTCGTACCTAAAATGAATTCGCACAATAGATTCACAGAGTTGTCTAGAAGCGAAGAAAAAGTAGTCCATGCGATCTTTAATAAAAGCACGTATTAAATTGTGCATCCAAGAGTAGAGAAAACACAAATCAAACTTTCCCTTTTATCTCAAATTTCCAACCAATTCAATCTACCAGAAGAAACTCAATTTCCTTAGTTACTGAATGGAACCAGGTAGGGGAAAGTGGGGTAAAACGGAACGGGTGGATAAAACGGAACACCAATGTTTCTGTTAGATTAGAGCTGCGAATGAGTTGGTATCGCGTGACATGGAACCAAAGGGTTCTCATAGCATTTTATGATAGACCATAGACCCCTGCACAAGTTATTTTTTCATTAAGAGAGTTGGAAATATTTCCGGTATCGACGTTTCAATATTGCGTTGGACTTTCGACCACTTTTCGGTACTTGGACTTCGAAAATTAATAACGGCAAGTACATCGCTGGATTCTATAGTCCTTACGCTACAGTTTTACGTATATAAAAAGTTATTTACCTCACGCTGAAGTGTAAATATTAAATGTTTACTAAATGACTGCACGTGGGGCAAAACGGAACACTTTTCGCGGGGTAAATCGGAACGCCTATTACACATGGGGAAGAATGGAAACGTCTCTTAGTACGTGTTTATTATCTCTTTTAATTATTAGATTGTAGATTAAACTTTTAATTACTATCCTTGTTTCCAAGAAAATTGATTTTGTATAGAAAGTTATGATGTATCAGATACATCTTTCATTCGGACAAACTGTTAGTTTAAATGAAAAGAAAGATGATGCATTTGTATGTGATTATTGTTCATAAAATAATAAACAAACTGTATTAATCTATCCTTCTTTTACGATATTATATTTATATTTGATTATTTTCCGTAATTTTCATGTTATCTAATAAAATATTTTCTCTTATATGTATAATATATATTTTTGTTATATTTTATTTGCAATAGTTATACCTAAAACATATATTTCTAGATTTTAACATAAATTAATACATTTTAAATCATAAAAATAATGATTTTGAACGTTTACACGGTCTTCGAGTGGGTGTTCCGTTTTACCCCACCATTTGAGCAAGGCGAAGATTTCAATACCTCCGGTAAATTTCATTTTCCGTCGTTCCCAAAGATTTTTCTTAACAATGACCTTGATTTTCTTATAGTCTAAGGTCCACTGAGGACTCCTGTTGAAGTCTCGTGTCTTTTTCTCCTCCCGATTTTAATTTATCACCCTCCAAAGTTAAGCGTTCCGTTTTACCCCACCTTCCCCTACTCTACTTCATAAAATTTATTAAAAAAACAAATTCTGCCGCAAACGTCATATCGCGTCTCGTGACTTATTCCGCGTCTGTCGTGGGATGACAAGTTCAAGCAATTTCTAAAACCTGATCGCGATTATTTCGCCGGTACCTGCTTGCGCGCGCACGGCGACGTGCTATCCGATAAATCCGGCGGGCCAATAAATTCAACGTAAGCCGCTTCGTTCCGAATGCGTCGTTAATCGTCCGACGAGTTCCTTCGAATAAAACCGTGTGCTCATATGTTGCACGCGCGAACCGGCCGGCCGCGCGCATCGTGTTCCGCCAGCTATTGCCACAAGTTAATGCAAAGTCAAGAAGTGACGTATCGTCTATCGCTTGAAATTTACTTACGTAACAGAGCGTCAAACCGCTTTTTGCGTCCAAGCGTTTGCTGGCCGCTAGCAGGCACCGACACGCGCGTGTCGTTACTCGCGCACGTGCACGCGCTAGTAGCGATAGTCTCGAGGCATATCGTGCCGCGCTCAAGCATACCGCGTAAGTTCTGGTGCACACCGCCGACTTTCCGTCGGTTACACTCCGTTTTGGATAACAATTAGTTGGCCAGAAATTCTTAGAAAATTATCGACGATTTTGAATATTTTGACACGTTGAAGTGAGTAATGTTGCGTGTTGCTAGTCTAGGAATATTAATTTTTCTACTGCCAGTTTGTCGTACACCGTGTTGAAAATGCTCAAGATCCAAGGGGGCCCTTAAAATTGTAGAAATACAAATAATATTCCGAGGCACTAGAACTTTGTCTGATGTTCCAAGTGTTTCGCAGGTTCTCGAAACACACAAGTAGTTTGAAGGTCTTTTATAAGTTTAAATAAGACTTCCTTGTTGCGTAAGCAGTAGAGGGAATACTCTCCTCATTTCGTGAAACTAAACTCTACCATTTCGAAGCTATCATCGGTCGTACATAGATAGTAATTTCGCTCGATAATTAATAATTCTATTTTCAAGGCTCCAGAACCATAAGAAACACCTTTTAAGCGTTCAAAATTCCCCAATTCTTTCCAAGCATCTTGCTTCGACTACTGGCTTCGAACAACTCTCGAAGCGACTAGAATTTACGTGCTATTCAATTATTCGAAGATTTCCAAGCCGAGGATCAATTGTCCATCGCTGTGCGCGCCACGTTCAAAGAACCGCGGTCACGCCGTTCTCCACACCATCGGGCGCAGTCCATCTCTGTTTCGACATTTCTTCTTCCGATCTGCTGTCCCTTCGATGCATTTCTGTTTGTCATTGCCATTACTCGTTTCCTTTCCCGGCTGTTTGCCTTGCGCATGTTTAATTTCCATGCAAAATTACGAGCGCGTCGCGGGTATTACCGCGAAGACTTATGTGTGTCTCTTTGCAACGCACAAAGTAACCAGCGTTTCGTGACTCTACTGTCGATGTCGCCATTTGAAAATATACCGGTGTCACGAGTCGTGGCAAGAAGTGGAAGAGGAACGGATTTCTTCAAAAACAATTTATCTCTCGCGCTGTTATCGGTGCCCACACTCTTCACCGCGAATGGGGTGGTGAAAAAATAATTTTAAGTCGCGAGCGCAGTCAGATGGTCCCGGCAAGAGTAACAGAGGCAACAGGGGTGTCTGAGGAAATGCCACCAAATTTCCGCGACCTATTCGCAGAATTTTCAGGAGTGGTGTCTCCCAAGTAGGGATTGCGTATTCCTCTGGGGTGCGTAGCGAGGGTACTGCTACCACTACGAGGACTACCAAGGGAGGATTCCAAGAACAAGGTCTTCAGCTAACCCTTAATGAGTTTTCGGCAGCAATGTAAAATTACTCGTCGAATGTCTATGCCGGACAAGACTGACTTTTGCCAAAAAGCGACCTGCTTCTGTACAGGTCAGCGAAGCGGAGCCCGGCGTTTTTATCTGCCGCGACCTTAGAGCACCGAGCCCTTACCTGCGCTCTCACCGCTTAAAATTACATGTCACGCTACACCAGGCATTAACGATCGCAGGAGCATTCTGCCATTCCGTGATTTGTATTCCTGATGGACGCGGGGCTGTTTACATGATTTACACAGGATGATCCGTAATTGCGCGTCGATACTTCAATGGGTAAACCCGGAGAATAAATTAGACAGTGGATCTGATATCTTAACCCCCGCTTAGGTGACGCAGAAATTCATTTGGATTTATTCTAAATATCAAGCTAATTGTTATTTGTTGCGTGCTGTCTATTTTTGAAAATGAGAACCTTGGAGAGCGATAGTGTAAAATGAATGTAAATTATCTGAAATAAAATTATTCTGGGGGTCTGCTCGTGTGAAATCGGATTGTGAGTGAAAATGGAGCTCGTATTCGCCATGGGTTTCATTGGAAAGTCATTTACTGTCCGAAGGTTGAAAATTACGAAAATTACAGTATGTATGTGGAAGTACGTTAGGGGACCTTCCACGTACTAATAGCAGGCCGCGAACACAGCTGAATGACACCAAGTAGGTACGCTGCCGTGCAAAATACTTGAAGACCTCACTCCTACCTCCCGAGGCACGATATGGAAAACGGCATTCCGTTACCACCAAATACTTGCCAGGATTTCTCGCGGCAGTTTACCTACATTGCAAGTATGTGAAAAATGGGGACAGTAATTGATGGTACTACTCGATTATAACAAGAGTTCCTATCTGCTTCACGTTTACAAGCAGGCTTGCGCTTGCTGTTAATCTTTCTCAGATTTCCGATTTATTCATTAATTGTCGAAAACATTCATAACCCTATCTTATAAATAAAGTAGAGTTGTATGCGTGAAATGACATTGAATTTTTCCACTCAATACGTGATAATAAATTGATTTTTTTAATTCATAAATACGAGTAGCCAGATAAAAGGTTAAGTATTGCATTAATTAGAATTCATGATTCGATTGTGAACTTGGTCCCACCATTAATCGGCGTTCGTTGTCTGTTGTTAATATTTTGGAATCACGCTGGAGAGATCGGGAGATTTAATGTCAGAAATCTAAATTTGCCGCGCAAAGGGTGTGAACGTCGCGAAACCTAAGATTCAATTTCCCTCGCAGGAAAATTGTCTGGCATTTGCTCCAAGCCGTCCTTGGTGACCCTCGCCGACACTCACTGGCGTTATTTTAATCCGTCAACTTAGTGCATGCTTACGTAACTTTCGCCAAAGTTGATGTTTCAATATAAGCAATTCATCGCGAGCGATTAGCGGAGCCAAAGGGTATAGCGATTTGTAACTCTGCTCGGTAGCAAGAATATAATGGCGCGAGATAGGATCGCGTCGCAATTAATTAGAGCGGCTCCAGCCGTATAAATAATTACTCAGAGTGACTAGGGGACAAGTGCCGAGGCAGCAATCAAGTGCGAATTACACGCTTGTGTGGACGAATAGAATGTGGTTGATTCGGGACCTCGTGGAGAACAAAAAAGATTATACTAGCGCTCCAAAATCCTCGAAGGATCCACCAGAATTCTGTATTTTGGATGATCAACAGATCAAGGTGTTGCAATTAAAAATTCGAAATCCCTCTTTTCTTCTATGTGGTCATCATAGCCACGAACCTAAGCAAAGATCGGTGCTCCTAATCAAGAAAATAAATAAAATTCTTTCGACACCCGGAAACGCTTTTCTTGATAATGTCACTTTCTTAGTACATTATCAAGAAAATCGCACGACACTGGCAGCGTCCATACAAATTCAGAAGAATAATTAGATTGGCATCACTTGGATTCAGAATTTTTAATACGGAAAATAAATCTGCACGCACATGTTGGTGGAATAAACGTGACATAAATTTGTCAGAAACACCAATGACAACCTGAACAAGTGACAAAAGTGTCTTCCGTGAAAACGGCACCGCACACTCTGCCGAACAAGTGCCCACAGTTTCGCTTGCGCCAGTTCAGATCGAGTTAGCTAGGCTGCTGGCGACGAGGAAGGTGAAACGCATCGTGCCTGGTGTCGGCGTAAAAGGTCGAAGATAAAGCGACCTGTCAGAGGAGGCGCCACGAGCCAGCAATGCCGACAGCCCTGGTTTCTAGCGATCTTCATCGGTGTGTCCGCCTATCTAGTCCCTTTATCACGTGCACGCGCGCGTCGCGTGCGGACGCCGCCGCGGGCTTTTGAAACAGTGTGCAAAAGTTGCGAGTGCCACCCGTTGGTGGTCACCGCTCAAAGAAAGCTGGGGAATCCGGATAGGCGAACGCGATCCTGTACAGTCCGGCGAGAAACTCGCGTGGAGGTCTAATTCCGTCAATGACGCGCGGAGCCGACCGCGAGCAGACGGGAAACGACGCGCAATTATGAGAGGAAATCGCGTTGGGAATCCTCGGTTCGCCTGGATGGTGGGTCTCCTCTGCAGCTAGGGGGCAGTGGCGAATGTTGGGCGACAGTAGGTACTTAAAGTGAAGATTCAGGCTTCTGTAAGTGAGGGTAAACACATTTGAGCCGTTCAGAGGACATATCGATTAACTCCACTTTTTGAAATATTTTAAATTTAAGTGTCAAAGCACTTGGTACGGTCGTAACTTTTTTTATTTATAATAAATTAAAATATTTCAAAAAGTGGAGTTAACGCTCATTTAGTAAAGTGAAAAATCTCTCTCTGGTTTCAATTGGTTCATCCGGGGACACCTTATATGGTCGTGAAGTCCTGGAATAGTTGTCACTATATTCGACATTATCTGCCCTATACTTTAGAGAACACCTACACTTACTCATACTTATCATTTTTTTAAATTATTCATTCCTTCTCCATTAGCAAGTGTATTCTATTACTAATGGACTAACGGTGGCCTGACACGACAAATTGGCGTGTGAAAAGTATTAGAAGCGCAGCAGCGAATATTCCGTATTACTCACAGATCCAAATTAAGTTATTTTAAAACAATTTGGAACAAATCAGTAAGTAAAAATCATTTTTTATTTAAATGGAAACCAGTTGTCGTGAAATCGCAAAGAAATTTCTTAAATATTGAAATGATTAAGAAATACTAATTTTTAATTACCATTAATTTTGGTTACCAGAATTAGTATTCATTGACAACATGAAAAAAAAATTAAATACAAAACATATATTTTCTGAAGCAAAATAAAACGGTATGAAAATATATAAAACAAAGTATAGGATAAAAGATATTGACTGCATTTTACCGTTTTCTGCTTAATAAAGTATATCTGTGTATATTAAATTTCTGTCATCAATAATGTAAAAAAAAATGACATTATGAATTGATGTTTATTCGTAACCAAATTTGTCGTATAACAGTTATGATGTCTGGTATTACCGAATATTACCGTTAAGGTCCCTTCAGCGACCGTGGCGCTCGTGTCGCACAGCTTTGGCCCTGGCGAACCGGGGCGCGTAATGGGGAGTCGCGTCTTCGTTACTCCGTCTGACTGGCTATCTTCAATCTCGCGGCAATTTGAATTCTCCACCGACACCGTCCGCGCCTATCCGCCGCGAGGTAAACGAACAGGGTCAAGCGAAAAGGAAAAAGAGAAAATCGCACGCGCGTCTCCCAAAGAGAAACAGTGAGGAATGTGGTCGTGTGGATGCATAAATAGACCTGTGGACGAACAGGAATATGGGCGGAGGCAGGGCAACGATACCGGGAGAGACGGGGAACTGTTGCATCGTGGAAATGTGGCCTGGGCTGGCGAGCCGCGATGCGCCGATACTCGCAGAAATAAACAGATAAGGGCGCCGCGCAAAGCCACTTGCCAGCCTTGGAGCTGCGCTCTTATCGATAAACAATTATTAATCCCTGCCGTTGGGGCATCCAGAATTTTTCTGGCCGTACTGCCGCTGCCAGTGGTGATCGGGCGTTAAGATTGAAACAGCCGATGGTACTTTTCCGTTAAAAGTACATTTAGAAAGCAGCTTTATCCGTGGCTGACTGTGGCTGTTTGAGTTTGAAATATTGCACACGGGGGACGGGTTAGCTTATTATCAGAGTCCTTGACCGAGTATCTACATTCGAGTGGTTCGTGACCATTTATTAGGGTACTCTTTTTGCTTCTGGAGTTGTAGCGTTCCGTTTTCGTGCTAATTCGAAGTTCACTCGAAACAGTGATTAGCTGTTTAGCGAGAGCTCACAGTCAGTCAAGAGTGCCCCGTTGATTTTCTACGTAGTAGATACTTTTGAAAGGAATCCCGTTTAAATGGAGGGGAAAAGTTGTTCCACGTGGGAACGTGGCTTTATCGGTATCTATTTAGTAGTTACGTATTTACGAGTCGTAGCAGCAGGCTTGCAGCGCGCGCGAGACAGCGCTCGCGGCGTATAATCTGATTCATAGATAACGAGGGACAGGTCAGATCGATCAGGACGTCGACGTAAGGTGCATGTGATACCGTGATGATGAAGATCGCACGGATGAGTAAGAGAAGGTCCACCCCGTGGACGAAGATGGATGGAATTCAATCGCGTTGCAGGGCTGCCTTCCCGCGATCGAAGCTCCACTTCGAGAGCGACGTTTTTTCGCGTTAAATTTAGAGATTACTCGATTACTTCCTTTACTTCCTTATTATTTTATGTCTGCGAAAGTATCTTCATTAATTGCAACTGAAAAATAGGTCTTACGATTTTTAGCGAGCAACTTTATGCGGCTCTGTGCAATATTTATTCAGGACACCTCTGCAACTCTATGCGATAGGTACTTATTTTGCAATCATATGCAACTTCTTGCAGTTTTCACGCAAGAATCTTATGCAAATCTATGCACTTCGTATTTACGACATTTCTGCAATTTTATGCGCTATGTACCTATACCTGTTTATGCAGAAATCTTATGCAAATCTATGCAATTCTTATCTATCACATTTTCGCGACTCTACGCAGTTCTTATCTAGGAATCATATGCTACTCTGTGCAATTCCTACCTGCAAACCCGATGTCATTTATGCTATTTAGTTAACGAATCCTATACACCTCTACCAACAAAAAAAAGAAATCGATGAATTTCTGCAATTCAGTAGAATTCTGCCCGAAAGTTGCAATACCCCTCGCACGTCAACATCCACCTCCGCGCATTCCTTCTCAACTTTCTACTCTACAATTCTGCGCGGTCCCGTCCATAATTTCCACCCATGCTCCATCGCGGTTCCACCGACAGAATCGCATGCAAGCCGTCCGTCGAGAAATTCAAGCGCAGTTTCGCCGCGGTTTTCTATCGCGCGGAGGCCCCCGCGCCAGTCGCCTTCCTACCGTTTATTAAAATGTATTCGGTGTTGCATAAATGTGTCGCCCGCGCACGGTCGATTTCCCAGCGTTTAGCAAAGGTTGCAGGCATGACCGTTGGCATCCGCACGCGCGAACTAACAGTCGGTTTGTTATTACACATCGACACGGCCGACTTGAATTTTCACTTATGCAATATGACTTGCGGACTAGCGACACGCGAATACCCTGCACTTTGATCCGCTAACGTGCACCGCGCGCGGCAGCGGCGGCGGCGGCGGAGTCGCTTCGCTTTATACAGTTTCTATTTTAGAAACGTTGTATGCAACGCTCCCGGTACATAGTTACCATCGCGCGCTATCGAGCGGCCGATTATTTTCACGGTCACGTAATCGACTTAATAAGCGTGCTACTGAGAGATAGAACCAGGGGGCCTTCCACGGAATCACTATGATTTTACGTCCGTCTAGACCAGAATTAGACGTGGAAAACGAGTTCGCTCGTCGTTGTTGCTACTCGAGCTTCGGTTCGATTCCCCTGGCCAGCTACCGTTAAATAGCTAGCCAATATCCATCCATCTGCCTCCGTAGAGTAGCAACTTTTTCTCGCCCGGATTCCCTTTTTCTTTTTCACGAGGCTCGGGGAGGCCGCGCGCACCGGGCTTCGTGTTCGCGCAACGCCGCAAGGAGTCGGTCGTCGCTAATCTTTTGCAAAGTGGCGAGTCACGATGGTTACTCCATCCGGTGCATTTGTTGCGCCCACGGCGTTTCTATTTGCGTTCCTGGCCGGGTCAGGCAGTTTTGGGATATTTGTTAGGAAGGAAGCGTCGCGGAAGCGTTACATAGTTGGCTGCTACGTGAGAAATGGGAAGTGTGCATTTTAATTAGCTTCCTCTTTGTCGCGAATGTGTTATATTTGACATTGAAACGAACGAGCGTGTGTTGCCCACTTTTTGCGCGTCGCTTTCTGTGCGCTGTGGATAAAGTGGCGGTAATTTGTTTCTTTAACCGACTGCAAAAAGGAGGTTATAAATTTGACCCGTGTGTACTTATTTTTATGCTTGTCCCCGCATAACTTCTCGGCATATGAACTGATTTTGATGATCTTTTTTTTACTTGAAAGAGGGCGGTGGTTCCATCTTGTACTGCGTCAATATTGGCCAAATATTTTGCTAGTTCTGGTTAATAATAAAGACTATTGTCACCTAATTATTATTATTTTATGTACGTACACGCATATCTCCCAAGCATGTTGTGTTAATATATATAAAACTAAAAAGACAAAAATTATTTAATCCCTTGTTTAATCTACGACTCAGATTTATGAAGTCGGCGTCTCATCATGTGCACTATATACCTAAATCTGGCGCCGACTTAAAAAATATGAGAGTCGTAGATTAAATAAGGGATTAAATTATATTTTTACTTTTTACTGCATTTTTATTTTTTTGAAGTCGGTTTTAATTAAAAAGAAATAATTAAAGAATAGAATAACCTCAATTTTTTCAAAATGACGAAACGTCGCCTAGCAAATCAATCCTTCTAGCTTCTAAAAACACTCAAGTCGTGTGAGCCAATTTTAATAAAGTTATTCTCTTTTGAAAGGTGTCTGAATACATTTGTTCCTCACTGTATACAAGAATTTATTTCTCTATCCCAGCATTTGTGTAACATTTGGTAATTGCTACAAGCAAAAGTTGGTGAGATTTCAATGCATGCAACACGCGCTGGAACAGAAATAGAGCGGGCCGAAACGACTGCTAACTAGCGACGGTAATTGATCCACGTTGGCAGATGAGAATTCTAAATCTCCCCAAAGTAATTGGAATAGTCCGCGAACAGAATTACAAATTGAACTAGCGTCGTGTCACGTCGGAGAATAGATTTCTGTCAACGAGACGCTTATGCTGCCTTCCTTCCTACTCGTCGACCATCCGACCTGAGGTGGTATCAGCTTCGTCTAATTTTAAGGAAGCAGCTGTATAATAATATAGTCTCTCAGTCCCTTATCTCATAATATAAATGCAACACGAATCTGGCACTCAAGTCTCAAAGGATTCCAGGAGCAAAATAACAACGCCTCATTCTTAGCATGGCTGACATAAATTTAAAGTGTTCTCGCTTGGAGGATAGCCCGCCAAGATAACCGGCGCTCGATGTAAGTATAATCCGAGCGGAACAGGGGCGAGGGAGAGGGGACGGACGGGAACATAAAAGTATAATGTATTTCATGGACGAGCAGCCTTTTTTCTGTTACTTTTACATCGCCACGCCTTACTTGCATCCCATCCAAAATGCAATACTCAGTTTACACCAGGTTAGACTTGTTTGAGGCGTTCCGACGATTTTCTGATTACACGGGATCGTTCCTTTAAAGACAGCTTGTATTACAAATACCTGGATATCAGCGCATAATTGGACTGGTACCACCTCCTCCCTGTACTTTCTTTCGAGTAAATTGCGAGCACGGCGCTGCAGAAACCGGATATCGTCTGCTGAATGATTGAAAGTGTTGATGCCCTTAGCGGTCGAAGAACAGTTGCAGAAACTTTTTAGCGGGCAAAATAATGCAGGAAAAAGTCAGATAAGAGATTATTAACTATACTTGGATATAGCTGAATCCGTCCAAGGAGTTTGTTAGGTTAGTGGGCGAAGAGTTGCCATTATCGCCGGAGCTGCATATCCGAGCTCACGGACACGCAGCTCGGCGTAGTGTGCATGCGAGGTGGGGGAAATTCTCGAGGGAACCCGTCCTCGATCTGGCACCACAGGTATCGCCATCCCTATTGACCGGTGGCTGACAATGAGGTAAACACTGCACAATCAGGCAAGAATATCTAGACGGTAAACCATAGAGCGGCCAAACGATGCCGAAGCGGTAACCGTTAAAGATTTTGAAATAAATTTGAACGGACGAAACTCCAATAACTCACGACAATTGATAATTTAAAACAATGCCATCTATGTACGAGGTGTGGTAAAAAATAATGTCCAGCACCACAAAATAGTTTTACGGTGAAAGTAGAAATACATATGTATGTGCGCACAATTGGATGTAGCCTATATGTGCTAACCGCAGGCAAGTTTGATGTCTCCTACTATCCCACTACCCTAATACCCATACCGGACTGTGTATGCGATTATCCCAAACTGCACGTGTAATTTTCTCGTAATAGGCCGAATGTTAGAAGCTACAATTACATACAGACCTATCATCTTGCACAAGTTTCATTGAAATCATCGAGGACCATATGTGAGGCTTCCCTTGGAAATGAATGGAGAGAGCGTTTCGTGCAATATGTGTCCTTTAATAATTTGCACACGCTTCCTATTTTATAACTCCAATTGTTGGAATATAGTAATGTTAACTACACATCGTTCAAGCTTTCGAAATGTTACACGTTCTGGAAGTTTATGGTGTATCGAAATTTCAAGAAAACCGCGCCGGACCTTCGACGTCGATCATTATAAATCCAAATATATAATACGCAAATGCGAGAATGTGTTAAAAAAAGTTCACTCGGATGAAAGAAAATGGGCTTCGGCGCCCCGGAAAAGCTGAAAGTTTTATTTTTCAAATTATCAGTCGCTGGAACGAACCACAATATTTATTCATTTATTCATTTCGAGTCCCACCTGTCGCAAGGATCACGAATAAAAGTTCTTGGACGAAAGAAATTGCTGCGCCTCCAGAAGAACTCAACTCTATTATTGCATCGAAAAAAAAAACCACCATTATACTTCAAATTCAAAAGCCATCTAACTTTTTCCCCGCGTTAAATTGCAGACTTCATTGGACTTTTGACACGCCGATCGGTATAAACCCCACGTGACCAGCGCGAAGACCACAAAGTCGTTCGGCGTCGAACACGAATCGTTCACGACACCGCACCGCGATTCGTGGGAACCGTTTCGCTCCAGACACGCGAATTTCGCGGCCCTTTGATCCTCGCCGAGGATCCCCATCCCCCGGCGAACGTAACTATCCCGTTTATTACTTTGTGTATCCGCGTCACGGTAGCTGGATCTAGCCAGGGGTCCATTATTGGCCGATCAGCGAGCACGACTGATCGCGAATGCAAATAGCTCGGTTACACGAAATCACGGGGCCGCGGGTAGGCGATCCTGGGTACCCCATCGAGCAGTCGAAGATTCACGACTGCGATTGGCTAGAGAAATCGGCCAGCGAAGGCGAAACGAAGGGAAAAAAGCCTTCCGATTCCCGTAGTCGAGTAAATATCAGCGACGATCGTGAGCAACAGCTATACCGAGCAATAATTAGGTTTACAAGAGTAGTTCGTGTAGCCGCGGAAAGCGGACTTTGGTAATACAGAAATCTGTGAAAAGCTTTTGCTAGCCATCCATCCGAAGGAATGATTCAACGACAAATGCTCCGATGAATTCTCGACTGCCGAGCATCGCATGTCCACAGAATTCGCGCAGTGGAGCTTCTTTCCGTCTGCGCATGCGCGCGCGAGTCGTCGGCACTGCTCGGTGCGCCTATACGCCGGTCACCGAGGTACGGTATCGTGACGGGAAGGAGGGCAGGAAAGGAAGGAACACGTGGCGAGAAAGGGAACGTGAAGAAGAGGAAACCAGCGCGCGATGTAGGTAGAGCGATCGAAGCGGTCGGAGGAACGGAAGCAGAGGTCGGGATCGCGTGTCTACGCAGCATGCACGGGCGAGTTAATATGTGTAACTAAGGCAGGGATCCCGCTGCAGCGAGAGAAAAAGAACGGCCTTTTATTGGACGGTGATTAATGAGGGGGAGCTGGGGACGAAGGTGGCAGCGGTCTCGAAGAGGTAATCTGGACGAGAATTGGCGATGCTCGCTGGGAACTTGCATAACAACGAGAACCTGCTGGCTCAAGCTGGCCATTGCACCGTGGACAACCGGCACTTGCATACGCGGCCGAAAAGGTCGCGGAGTGATGGTCGTTCGCCCGTGACGCCAGTGATGGGGTCAAGTTCGGTGCACGTGTTGATGCACCTTGATGTATGCACCTGAATATTCCTCTTCGCTTTTGGCTTACGTAAGGGGGGCAAGAAATAGGAAATAGCACAGTAGAAAGATTCTTAGGTTCGGGATAATGGTTTTCGAGGTTTAGGATTATCGGTTTTCTTATTTTGAATAGAACATATATTTTGATACACTTTTTCAACTCCACAATAGGATTCGAGTCAAGTTCAGTGGTTTCTTTTCACACACTAGACCCTACTATACGTGTAACTATTTACTTGTTATCATTTCATATTAAATGCATTCTTTCCAGTAGGTATCCTATCCCATACACTCGGGAATACAAACCAATTCGGCGACTCGTCTTCAGGGTTGTGTCCCTTTAAACAATATTGTTGAAACCGTGCCGATTAATATTTTTGCTTCACTATAAATCCTTCGCAACAATTCCATTAAAACTAAAACAAAAACTTAAATAACAGTAAAAAGGGAGATGAGCTAAAAAATATCCTCTTCGCGAAAGCTTTTACGATACCTCGTAAATAAGATTTACGTATTAAGATTTAAGGGGTTATGCCTGGTCAGCTTTCGAACACGAAAGTGATTTACGGGAATTTTTTGTGGAATATCTACTGTATATTTGTTTACAACTATTCGCCTATTTTAAAAGTACATGTATGCAGCAACTCTCAGTAATTTTGGCGCGCAAGATTTTTCGGAGACCGCTGCATCGATTGGCCTAAACTTCTGCAGACTTCTTTTATATACCAAAGACTAGTAGATGAACGAAGGACTTTTTATTTCAACAAAAACTATATTTTTAATTAACGAAAATTCGGACATCGAAAAAGCGTGGTCTTACGTTAAACGGCTGTCATTTCGTCAAAAATGAACTTTTTGAAAAACCCTTCGTTCATCTACTGAATTCAATCATGTATTAACAGAACGTATTTGCATTTTTAATTTTAGGTGATCCGGCGCAGAGAAAACTTGCTCACCGCACAGCGCCTTTATCAAAACAGCTTCCGCGAGAATGACTTATTCGTTTATTTCTTAAGGTTTTTCTATAATAAAATTACTGAAAGTTTCTCCATATGTGTACTTTTAAAATAAGCGAATAGTTGCACAAAAATATACAGCAGATATTCCATAAAAATTCCCGGTAATCGCGTTCTTTTTCGAAAGCTGGCATAACCCCTTATGTGTTTGCAAGGTAGGCACAAGAACGCACAAAAGTTGGCCACTCTTCGTCGCGCGTTGGTAGTAGTCGCAGCGGCATCTATTGGCTCGCAAACCGTGCCTGTGCCATGTAATAGCACGGAGTTCGACGTCAGCGCAACAAGAAATATTCAAATCCCCAATATGTACTGAAACAGTTCTGGTTTCAGATGCTCGGATCGACACGGATAAAATTCCGGTTTTACGCGTCTGAATCGAAGTAATACCGGTTCCAGAGTTTCTGGATCGTGACCGTCTCGTTGCCATCGCTGCTGCGCTGTGTTGTATCCCCCAGGGTTATCGCGGCAGGTAGGTGCTGCACGCTCCTCGCGAGCCTGTGCGAGCGTGTAGCAGCACGTGGGAGGCGCCGGTTAGTTCCCCTTGACATTAGCCGCTACAATGTACCTCGGTACGTAACAGCCGTTTATCTCGAATGCGTTAGCAGCTGCCTCTCGCGGGCGTGCGCAGGCGTACTTATTTGGCAAAAGGCTCGATCGTTCTGTCCGATTCAGCGCGAGGAATGCTTTATCTGACACGCACATCGACACTCCCCATGCGACCCGCGCATTCTAACCGATGCAAATGAACGTTTTAACCGTTGCCGGTGCTGGCAGGGACACCTCGCGTCCAACAAATTTCTCGGTGACATCTTACTCGTCGTCGACGATCTCGATCGCAATTGTCCGGCTAGAAAGCTTCCTTCTTCGAACTCTCTGCACGGTACTTTGGCAGTTTGAGGCCTTGCCCGCGCGATTAGTGTTCCTTCTCGAGAATTCTTTCTCGAGAATTTCTCGCGAAATTCTATAACTTCTTATTTCTCATTTCTCGAGAAATTACAGTATTTCTCGAGAAACTTAAGTGCAGGAAAATTATTATAAATCCTATTTGTTTTCAGAAATAAATTTTCAGCTATGTAGTTCAAATTGTGTATCAAAAAGATTCAAAGGACGCATTTTTCCACTTAACATCCAAGACAGACATATATAAAGCGGCGAAACAAATTCTAAGTAGACTTCTCGGAAAATATAAGAATAACCGCGATTCTCCTGAAAATTGTATTGAAAACCTTACAGATCTTGACACTGAATTACCTTTAAAAAAACATTTGGAGTTATCAATCGCAGATACCCTGCAGGAATTCAATGTCAACCAAGGAGACGATAAATTCCGGACTGTAGCAAAGGAATTCCATATTTTTGAGTCCACTGGGAAAAGGACATCCAATTTACAACAACTTTTGGATGCTCTATATACAATTAAACCAACATCCACTCAGAATGAAAGAAATTTCTCTACAGCCGCGGATTTTGTCACAAAGCCAAGAAGTAGATTGACTGACGCGACATTAGACACATTGTGCTTTTTAAAAAACTATTTTAAAACAAAACAGTAATGTTTCACCTTGCTCGCATTTTTTATGAGATATATAAATTTATCGATTATATTTAATATCTGTTTTTTCATTTACACAAGTTTTGTGTAAGTTAGACCCGAATAAAAATTTAGATAAACATTATCAACATTATTACAAAAATATACATTTTGCAATGTGTTTTAATTTTTTGAGAATTCTCGAGAAATATAATTTGATTTCTCATTTCTCGAGATGCGAGAAATATCGAGAAATCAGGAACACTACGCGCGATGCAAGAGATTCTGAGTTTCGGCGATGGGTGGCAAATGGAATATTGAGGGTGCGATTGAGAGGATTGGTACAAGCGAGCCGGAGATGATTCCTTATGCAAACAGAAATCAAAAGTGTAGAATAAAATTCTTTTCATCCAAGATTAACAATTATTTTTCGGGAAAATCGATTTCGGCGTGGAAGAGTCCTTGTAGGAAACACTGTAAGTGCCAAATTTAAAGAAAAATTTTATGGGATAATGTTCTACGTGGTAATACTATAGTATAGAATTTGATTTTTTGCACTTACAGTGTTTTCTACAAAGGCTCTTCAATTTTGTTGGGCACGCATGCGCCTGACTAACAAGGAAATGTCCCCAAGTGAAACGCTAACCTTTTAAAGAGCTTTTGCAGGGTGATACAGTGTGAAATTCTGCGGCTACCGATATACATATGGTTTTGAGATATTTAACGTTAAAGTTGCGGGATACCTGCCAGATCGCAAGCTCTCTTTCCAGTTGTTTCCGTGTTCGCCTACCGAATCGCGGTCACTTTTTGCGCGCGAGTCGAGCCTCGCTGTGATTTGCCTAACAACATTCTTTTTCCATTTATTTTTCCGAAAGTGACCGAGGAGCTCTGTATTACGAAATATCAGAAATAAACATTGAAATGACTGGTTTGTTGCACTGTTCCGTGTAAAAGTGTGGGGAAATAGGAGTATGTATTAGAGAAGTGAACTTCATAACAGCTAATTACCCTTACGTCGTCATAAATTCGTAAGCATGTGGCCATGCATTTAATCCCTTACCATTTATCGACTCTCCCTACTCTACTTAATTACCTGCCGCAAACTTTGTGAGCACTCCGATTTTCAAACAACCACCAATCCCTCTTGAAACTCGGAACTACTTTGAAGCAGTCAGTACTTACCGTCACCAACCGTGGCAGGACGTGTCCGAAACAATAGTCCTTTTGAGTCGTTGCTTCTTATGGAGTTGGCAAGCTGAAGTTGAAGTGACCATTTTCACAAACAAAAACCTAAAAATTTTTTTCTATAAAATCAGAATCTAAAATTCGGGCAAAGCCAAGTATATACTAAAGCTAATTATTAATAACATCCGAAGGCCCTTCTCATGTGGGACATTAGCGTGGATTACAATTGGCATTTTGGATATATTTACACGTTCTTTACCTTCTTTAAACTAACGTTATTTCTATTGTAATTTTGAAGGACGTGAGTCACAGCAACGTCTTGGGTAAAAGGACCTTTAAAGAAAATATGTGATTTTTATGAATTTTTTACAAGAAGAGGTTACAATATCCTAAAAAATGATTCTAGCCTTTATTAATACACTCGTTAGGGTACAAGAATAAAATTTTTGTTTCATGTTTCCGGTCTTTATGCATTTTTTAGCTGGGCTTAGTGCAACCCTGCGAAAAAGAGATGCCTAAACGGTAACCACGGTTTCAGAAGATCTAATGAACCGATTCAAAAAAACCCTGAGGCATTCGATTCGTAATTGGACTCCCTAGTGCATCGTCATCTAACATAATTTTTTGAAACACGAGTTTTTTTATCTGAAATTTTATGCGTAAGATTACCCGATTTTTTGCACTACTTCGTTCAAGTGTGCACCAATCGTCGTAGTTTTGGGCGTTCTTTGCCGCGACAGAGGATAATGGCATTGATATAATTTTTAAGAAAGTATCTTGAGTTTTGATTTCAGGCGATCCTGTTAGTAAGGTTCATGGTTACCGTTTAGGCACCTCTTTTTGGCAGCGCTGCACTAAACGCCACCTAGAAAATGCATAGAGACCGAAAACACGAGACAAAAGTTTTATTTTTCTATCTTAACGGGTGTATTAATAAAAGCCGAAAACATTTTTTAGGTTACGTTATAACCTTTTCTTTTAACAAATTCATAAAAAATCACATACCTATTTTCGAGCGTTTTTACCGGAGAGTCCCCTTAGTTTTCACTTCGACTTCCGTTGCATTGTAGTGGGGGCAAGGATTCATTCCACCGCGACATGTCAAGTAATTAAGCTCCCTGTTTAAAAAATGACTCGACTTATTAAACCGTGCAAGGAACACGTCCGTTCTCGTGGTTTCCGGAACGCCTCTATAGTTTCTGTTTATTATCAACAAATCAACGTGCACGTATCGCGAGCTGTAACTGTTGTATTATATTATGGAGATACGTATGCCGGATGCTTGTTATATGCAGCAAAAATAAGCCTTTTTTGTTGTTATGAGCTTATAATAATAGGTTTTGTAGGTCACTTCGGTATTCAAGCAAACGGATTCATTATTAACACTAAAATAATGTAAACGCGCTGGTAATCCTCGATTAAGGGGTCATGCTCAGTCAGGAGGCCGAAAAAAGGGTGGTCTTTGGGAATTTTTTACTCGAAAGCTATAACACATCTCTCAAAAATTCTTTTTTCCTTTTAAAGATTGCATCTAGTACTGTGTATCGTAATTTTTTTATTTAAAAATATTTATTAATAACAAAGTTATTGTCCATCTCTCAAAGATCCTCTCAAAAAAAGGCTTCTGCGGTGACCACTGCTGTTCGAAAGTCGATCAACTAAATTAAAAAGTTCAAAAGAATTTACTTAGTATATTATATTATCTTGTCTTTGAACGAAGGATTTTTCGAAATATTAATTTGGGAAAAAATGGCGGATGTTTAAAGTAAAAGTTTCAAAATTCATCATAAATCGTGCCTGATTTTCGTCACTTAAAAGAAAACTAAGCATGGGATAAAAAAATTCTTCGTTCAAAAACTAGTTTATTGTTCCTATAGTAAGCTTGTAAAATTTGAAGTAAATCGGTTGAATAATTTTTTAAATATTTTGGTCACCGATTTTGAAAGAACCGTTCGAGTGATGGACAATAACTCAGTTATTGATAAATATTTTTAAATAAAAAAATTACGATGCAAGGTACTAGATGCAATCCTTAAAAGGAAAAAGATTTTTTGAGAAATATGTTATAGCTTTTGAGTACAAAATTTCTAAAGACCACCCTTTTTTCGGCCTCCTGACTGAGCATGACCCCTTAAATTACTATAAATTTGACGTCCACTTGGTAATTAATTCTAACCTCCAACAGATAATTCAGCACCGTCAAATCTGCATAATTCTATTTGCATTGAACACGAAAGTTTTCTGATAGTTGACAAAAAGTCCAATAATAGCAATGATACTTTTGAAATGTTATTATTAAAGTAGTATATAAAACTTAAGCTAACCATGTCTTCCAAGCATCGATTGCTTTAATCGTTCTAAATTTGATGGTATGATATGAAAATTAAATTGTTGACGTCCGTGGTTTAGTTTGCTTATTAAAGCTGTTTTTATTGCGCACGGCCTGCTAAATTATATCGCGCGTAAATTCGAGTGGTGGCCATTTTTCAGCAATCCGAGTTCTCTTGCCTGGTCATACGAGATTATTAAAAGGCGCCTCAATAAACTTTACGCATACTCCGCGTTACTTATCGATTCAAAACAGATTTACGCCCCGTGCGTCCCGTACAGTTTAATTACGGGGATTTTAAACCAGCTCCGGGAACTTGTTATAATAATCATAAGTTGCAATAATCGTAAGTTACGAGAATGCTCCTCGTTACGGGTGATTTTAATCAAATCGTGTGAGGCTACGTGGCCACGGCGGGATCAGCGTATACTTCCTTGTAAATTACATTTAAGTATTTATCGCGTTTATGCGAACGATTGTAAATAGAGGGATAACATAGTCCAACGTTACTGCATGCCCAGTAAGCGCATAAAACTAAATAACGCAGATTTTGAAGCCAAAGGAGTCGTTTAATGTACAGTCATCCTACATAATAGTCTTATAAAATAATCCTATAACTCTCAGACATCTGGGCCTGAAAGCACCCCTATTGAATATATATCCGAGTATCAGATATGAAGGAAATGCGCTGATGCCAATATTATATAGAATTTCGCTAATATTTGCGTAGTTACGTAAGTCAGTCTGGAAATCTTCTCTAAGAATATCGTAGCTCAGTACCTTGCCAACTAAAACGCAGCAATTCATTTGATCTAAAGTGAGGCAATGGTTAAAATCTCCATTGCGTAAACTGTGCGCGCAGCGGAATTATTGTTTCCTTGTCCAGCATTGTAATCGAGCCGAGATGATTTATATTCCGTTTTCTCTAGCGAGATTATTAGCTGATCGTCGGTGTTCTAATTAATATTCACCCCTCTTCTCGCTGAATGCTTTCGGCGCGCTCTCGTCGAATATCCTGAAAACGTTCGTTTGATTCGGCCAGATATGAAAAGAAAGCGATGGTCGTAATCATTAGCAGTGCGAATAATTAAACAGGCTTTCATGTCTTGCAATTAATGAAGTTATTTCCCCGCTCATTATAACATTTTCTCTTAATTGGCACGTGCACCGTGACTGGACACTTGTTATATATTTCTCGCGGACATTAATATATGCAGCATATATCCGTTCCGATAGAAGAATAAGTTGCCTGCAATTAGATAGATCGTCAGAGGGAAACTGATCTCGAATTTTCCGCTTTCCTTCGACACTTTGTCGCCCTGTCACTTTGTCAATAAAAATGTTCGGTGCAGTGTCTGCATTGCCGAGCCACAGAAGTAACTCCCCGGAAAGTCAACCGGCCATTACATAATTATTGATAAATGTTACGTTAGACATTTATGAATGCAACACTTTGCTCGACTTCGGCGTATTTTCACGTGCATATCATCTGGAAAGCATCGAAAGTACTGTTCGAGGATCCTTGAATGTTTACTTTGAAAGCAAAACAAGATCGACATTCATCTCGTACTTCACTTTACATACAAAAATTTCGATTTCTATATTCTCGCTTCGAGAATTGGTCTAAACTCGACCTCACTCCAGCTACTTTTAAGCATATATGATGTATAATTTATCTACGGTATTTCGACTCGGTTTTTATCGGAAAAACCTCCCCTATCCATTGCTACACAGTGATTTATATAGTAGACAACATAGCAGCTTAAGTTTCCATTAGCGTCGTCACGTGCTTATGCCTGGCAGAAACGATCGCAAGGGATAGTCTGGCTGACGAGGAAAGATCCCGAACCAGGAAATTCAAAAAAATCTGAGGCTTTGTGAGTATAGAGGCGATTTCCTCCTGATTACTACGCAATTTTTGTTTGATGCCCAAATTCACTCTAAGGGGGTGAAATTGACCCGTTAAATTCCGGTTATTTTCCGATTTAGTGTTATAACACTTATAACCCGTGAACTGTAAATTACCAAACGATAGTCTTAATTAAAAGAAGTAGCTTTTGTCTTGAAACTTTTTTTCTATCTTTTACAGATTACGAGTTACAAAATAAAATCGGAAAATAGCCGAATTTTCAAGGGTTATTTTTAGCCCCTTGGAGTGAATTTGAGCAGCAAACAAAAATTGCGTTCTAATCAACAGGAAATCCCCTACACATTCACAAAGTTTCAGATTTTTTTTATTTCCGAGTTCGGGATCTTCGCTTGCGAGTTGAAAGCACATTTTTTAAAATCTAACACCACTCAAAGCGTCACCGTAATTTTTCTTTGAGCGGAGTAAAGCTCGCATGCAACGTTCCGCGGCAAAGCGTTAAATAACTATATTTGTTCAAAGAAGCTGCTTTTTCCCCATCGGGGTGGTGTTTCTCTAATTTTCGACGCATCGGACCATTCCTCAAGAAGCGGCACTAATTAATCGATAGCTATGCTTCCTTATGGCTTCATACGGCTGTATCCTTTCCTAGGCTCCGTAACTATTCGTGTTATTCGCCTTCCGGCTTAGAACAATGTACAATGCATCGGGAAATAATGATTGCCGGTGCCGATCCACTCATACTCGTTGGTAATGATCTTCGCTGAATGTGAATTGCGATAGGCTCTCCATTATCGAGACTATTAGTCAGACGCGATTGCTCGGTTCAGCGAATCTTCAGATAATAGAATCCTCCCTTTTCCAACGTCGATCATTTGCTGTTTGAAGTGAAATAATATAGATATCGGATACTGAGGCAGGAAGATCACGAACTTGGAGATTTAAACAAATGGGAATTATTATTGGTGGCGTGAGAAAATGACACAGTGAGTCGGCGCAAGATTTACACAGTGGATAAAGGACACACAGTAAATAAGGAAAACAATTATTTTTTACATTTCAGTGCATTTGTATTTTTTGTGGTCGGTTTTAATTTTTTTTATTGCGTATTTCCGATCTGATCCTACTTGACGATATTCCTCCTCCAGAAATTAGCCGAATTAAGTGAAAAAGTCGCTTGAAGAACTCGTTCGTGACTGTCGAAGGCGAAGTCTGCTTGGGCCCCTGCAATCTGCGCCCGCGTTTCGTGGCTCCAAGAGAATCGCCGACTTCGTGGCAAAGAGCGGTGAAAAAAAGTAGCAAAAGAAAGGGGGCGACAGGGGGGAAAGCTTAAACGGCCTGGGGGCATAAAATGGTAAACGGGCGTCTGCACACGGGAGACATAACAGCAGGCGAGCCGATTTATATGCGCTCCTTAGCCCGGGCACGCACTTTACGATATGTAAAACCATCGGAGCTGCCATTGTGCGGACGTCGTAAAAGCGACCGTTTGAACTGCCTCAACTTTGAAAAACTTTCGAATAATAATATCGCGTCGCAGCACCACGCGTTTCGCGCTCCCTTTATACTTTAAATTTTCCATGAACTTGGAAAAGTTCGCTACCGCTTAAGCAGTTAGCCACCCCTACGCATAGCAATTATCCCGTTTTTTTTTCATTGGACCAATATTGTTGATCGAAAAATTAGCATCGAAGCGAGTTGAAAAGAAGCGTGTAATTCGAGGGGATGTTCGCGAAGGGGTCATTCGAAAGAAGCGTAGAGCATTGAATGAAGTTTGTGCGAGTAAGTCTTTGCTTTGAGGGGCGACGTCTTTGATCTGCCATGCTGACGTTGGATTCACTAATTTGACGAACTGAATTTTAAGTTAGGAGTTGTATGAAAGAAGATGCAACCCTTCGATAGATTCGTGTTTTAAGGTGCAAATCCACGATGACACAAAAATATCGTGTCTCGCGCGAGACTTTAATCTCGCGAGACAATTATTTCATTATTTTATTAATTTTTAATTATTTTGTCACTGATTTCATGAAATTAGACTCTTCGTAATACATTTTCAAAAATCTCATCCAGCGACTATTTCGATTTATTTACATTTAGTTGATGCTGAGACTTTTGTCGCGTGATAAAAAAAGTCTCGCGTAAGATCTCATCGTGGATTCCCACCTTTGGAGCCTCTTTACACAAGACACTTTTCAAACACGTTTTCTATTTTACATCATTGCTGTCTCTGCAAAGTGAAGTGCCATATACGTGTATACGTACAGTGAAACTGGAACTCTATTTATGAAATTATATTATTAGGGAACTATCGTGGCTGCCTCCTCTTCCTTTCTCGTTTGATGTAGGAACTTTCTATTCTTCAAAGAATATAAGTTCCCGTGTACTCCAGCGCGGAATGACGCGTAGCTATAGAATCCATTAACAGTCAACAAATATCGTACGAACACAGAGAGAAAATTGAAACTAACATATGGCAGTTTCCACGCTGTGCGTTTCACTGCTATAAATTATGGATCTCGTCCGCCGAGTTGAAAATAGAAATAATCTTTCTGTGGCGTGCATTTCGATTTTCGTTCATACGCGCTGTGTCTGACTGCATTAGGCGCCGATATAATAGCCAGGGGTTGTATGAGTTGCCACTTACACTGTAACAGGAAGAATAGGAAAGAAGATGGGAGGTGCTGCTCCTATTTCTGCTGTCTGACGGTTAAGGGTTAATTAATTAGCTGTTGGTTGTGTGGTGTGTAATCAAGGGGAGTCAGTGGGACAAACAACTTTGCATAAGAATTTGATCAATCGACTACTATGCGATGCAATAACTCGTTACCGTAAACTGGGGAAACATTGACAGTACGGGGTAACATTGGCATCTACTTAACATCTATTAACCCTCGGACACCGGATTGTAATTATTTTTTACCGTTATATTATTATTTTTTCATAACCGTTGCAGCAGGCGAGCTACGGGCCGGGTCAAAATGACCCCGCAATCGGTGCGCGAGGGTTAAAAAGGAAATGGAAAAAATTGTATACATTTTCACAATTGTATTACCATCACAAACGATTAGGGATTGTCGGTTTTTAAAAACCGGTTTTTTCCATAAATTTGTAAAATTCGAAAACCGGTTTTTAAATTTTGAAAAAACCGGTTTTGTATACTAGACTTAATATGGAAAAGTGAATTAATTATTTGATTAAAAACGTTAACAATTTACACAAGCATATTGTAGTACGTAACAGTTTACTGTAAAACCAATCTTCACGAGTTAATATTTTCAGAAGAAAAATACTAACAATAAGTGAAATAAAGATTTATAATTTATATTCCGTCCGGATTTTAGTTATTTTAGTTTTTTCCTCATTTCGTTTTGTATGCTGTGTATTTTATTGTGCTGATTTTTATAGATCCAGAAATATTAAGTGAACTCAAAAATAGTACAGATTTTAATTATTTTAATTTCTTTTATTTATTTAGTTTTGTATAGATACAGTATATTTTATTTTGATATATTTTTGTAATTCCATAAATATGAAGAAAACTGAACATTTTTAAAATAAGTACTGATATTTATTTTCTATTTTAATTATATTTTTTTTGAAAATTCGAAAACCGGTTTAACCGGTTTTGGGGGAATAGTGGAATTCGAAAACCGGTTTTTTGAAAAGTCGGTTTTTGTATAAACCCTACAAACGATGCAATGTTATAATAGGATACCTAAACCAAATTTAAAAATGTTAATTAAAAAAATAGAGTACATTGAACAGAAAAAGAAACAAATTTAAGTGTTCGTGTAAGTTCGAATGCGGTAGAACTTTAACTTTCTAGTGCTATTTATATATGATGTGCCAATGTTCCCCTAGTTTACGGTACTATACAATAAAATGTTTCTAGCTATCGAATGGTAGTGCCATTCAACTTGTGGTACAAATTTAAATCTTCGGACAAGCCATAAATAAAAATTGTAGAATAACTCTTCTTTCAACGAGGCATTCTCGAAATAGATTACGTTGCGGGTGAATTTAAATGTGTTGAGCACGGCCCAAATAAATTTCAGTTTTTCAGATACGATTGAAAATAAACAGTAGTCATACACCTACTCATATAACACCAAGGGGGTAAAATAGTATCATTGTTTCACTTTTCCATCAATCTTAACAATCAATTCTTCAGCTGCAAGATGCATAGTTACATACATACAAATCGAGGAAGCTATAATATCAACTATCCTCCACATTTTTATTTTTTTTTTATACACATTCCAACGACCAATGAAAGACTACGTAGAACCAAGCACTGGCAACTTTATATTTCAAGCCCACCACTACCGAAGGTTTAAACTCTTCGTATTATTCCTGTTCCACTAACTCGAAGCATCGAGAAGGATCAGCAATAATTACCATAGCTTCGCTCAGCAGCCCCTTCTGTTTGCGCAAATGGTGAGGCGGTGAGGCGCGAGAGATACAACTGATACAATGGAATTGGCGCGAGACCAATGATTAATCATCGTACTGGTGGTTGCTCAACATTCGGCACCGTAGTCGCGCTGCCCTTATTAATGACACGTGAAGCGCGTCCGTACGCGCGTAAATTTATTTCCGTCTGGCCAGCAGCTGGTCCCATTACGAATAATGACGACGCTGGTGACATCAATGCGGGCACGGAGCGAACGCTCCAAGGCGCCATTTAGGAAACGCGCAACCGCCATCGCTGGGGACTGTTATGAAACGTGAGACGAGCCAGACGATCAGCAGCAGGCGAAGGGAAAATTCGAGGAGTCGCGTGTGGTTTCTTAAATGCGCCAGTGGTGAACATAGTTCTGGATAATTCATTTACGATATCGTAAAAGGGGTTTAGATATCGAAGTTCCTGGTAGAGGAGGCTCTTTATCGCGGGGTTCTTTTCACGGGAAATGCTTCAGCGGCCTGGCGACCGGTGTTTTATGTATAGCCACCTACGCGTCGTTTTGGTGTCTGTTTTAATGTAATTACATCTGCACAGTTAATACATATGTCTGAAATTCGAGTGATAAGTCAGAGAAACGTCGCGTGAAGAAAAGAGAGCTTTGGAGATGCAATATTTCGTTTGTTATCCTGAAGGGTTCGTGGTCTTTAGCTTAGTTCAGAATAGAAGTGTATGAAGATAATTTAGATTAAAGGGCTGTTCCGGTCTAAAGCCCATAAAAATAGGTGATTTTGAAGAGTTAATTAAAGGAAAACTACCACATATAATTTAATGGGACTTTTTGCATTGTATCAAGGATGTGTTAGACTATAGAAATCAATTTTCTGTTTTATAATTAATCATTGCAGACGACACTGGGGAAATCTTAAAGTCGAGGCGTCAAAAAATTCATCCAAAACGGTGGAACCCGTAGCGCCCGACCTGGTCTGAAATAAAACACAATGCCAGATTATTAAAGGGCATGAAACTCGTTGGTGGACTGACCAGTAAAAATGACAAAAAAATGTAATCATTCCCCCCCTATATTTTTCGTCCTTTCAACGCCTTTAAAAATTACAAATTTTCAGTCTTTTTAAATTCTACTGGTCTCTCCACGAGCCAGATGTATATTCTTCAAAATAAAAAAAGTTTCAGTCGAATCTGATAATAACTTTTCGTCACACAGGTTCCATCGATTTTAAGAACACTGATTCGAGAAATACGCGTTTAAAGTTTTACGCGAGCGCCGAGGTGGCCGAGTGTTGTTACCCATGCATTTGCCGCTCCTCAAATGCCTATAATTTCGGGAATTTTACCAATTTCAAAAAATCCTTTTAAACACGCATTCTTGAAAGATTCGAAACATGAAATAAAAAAAAAATCGATATTTAGACCGGAACGTCCCCGTAATGCGGCGCAGTTCAAACTCGCGCATCCCTCTCGCCAGTTATGCAAAATGTCCCTTTTCATGCGGAACACAAACTTCAAATTGCTTTCTCGAAAAGCACACTCGATAAGAATGATGGCTACATACATGGGACACATTGCTAAAACCGGCCACGGCCACTTCCATCCGCTTACGAATCGTCGATAGGCGGCGGTTCGCACAGCTTTTTCCCATTAGCGCACGCGACGATAGGAAATACGCCGGATGAACGGCAAGAAGTGCCAATGGAGAAAGAAGGGGAAAGCGTGCTGCTTACCGATACTTTATATTTAGAGTCGCCGCGCCGTTCGTGAAATCGCGAAAATGACGTCACGCGATTGTTAGCGACGCCGGAAGTTATGGCAATTATGGCGAGCTGCCGGCGACTGCGGCTGCAGCTGCGAATCCTATTTTCGCGTGCACCTCGCGATATTTCCACCCTTTTTCGGCCACGCTGGACCACGTTCGCTGAGAGAAAGAGAGAGAGAGATATATCTGGCTCTCCCCATGCGACTGGCCTCCACGTGCTCAATAAAATACAAAGGTTTCTTTAGTTCGTATTACGACCATCGAGCGTTGTCTTTTTGCGACATATACGTAGAAGGTGAATTACCTGAAGAGGTGTACGAAGAGTGCTTTGCATAAAAAGATTTCCAGTTTCGACCCGAGCAAAAAAGTTTCAATTGCATTTACGAAGTAATCCAGGTATTCAGTCCCGATCGAGTTACTTATCCATTCGTGTCTCAATACTTTCACATATCAATTCCCGTCTTTGCACGCTTATCTATATTTAATGGCCTTGTAATGCAGACTGTTTTCCTGAAGTAGGTTTGTAACAGAAATAGAAACGTCGTTATCGTGCAGAGGTGTACCATATAGTTGCTCTTATCGATCAAAGAATGCTTATATACTTTAATAGATACAAATGTTATGCTTCCACATAAGTGTCCACGAACCTCGTGGTATTTAGATACAAAGTACCAATACTTCTAATAAAACGTGTAAGCCTAATAGCTCGCGTCGTCGATCGACGTCCCCCGTACGATCATCTTCGCCCAAATTTCAGACGACACTTATTTACGAATCGCGCGAGAGCGTTAAATAAGATTGAAAAAAAAATTTCCTTAATTGCTGGGCTGCCAGATTCTACTCGCGCATGCGCGATGAGGACCTCCCATTGCCCCGCGCACAACGCGGCGGCAGGAGAAAAAAGGGGTGGTGTCCGCGTTCGATCATTGAGCCGATGCACAGAGAAAGGCGCCAGATCTCTGCGATCTCTTCGATAACGTCTGAAATCGTTAGCGAGCATAATCGCGTCAGCATAATTACGACAGCGATAAAACAGAAGGACCTCTCGGGGACCGGGGCGTATAATCAGAGAGCGCGCCGCTGGAATTACGATTCCTCCTGGTGACACTCAATCACGAGCGTCTCGGACGGGCACGATAATTCCCCGGCGCGATCTAGATTAGTATGAATAATCTCGAGCTGCGCGCGGCAATTCTGCGAGCGTCCCTCGAATCGAATTACACCAACGATAAATACGATCGCCGCTCGGCACACAGGAGCCGGCCGATCGGCCGGGGCCCCCGCGCATGCGCGACGATCAACCGGACCGGGGCTACGTGCACGCGAAGCCGCGCCGTAAAATATAATTTACGAGTCGCGGAGCGTTTTTACGCCCGGTTTTCAAGTGCGATCCGCTCGCCCCGGATTCATCTGCCCGATCCGAGCGTCGAATGAATCTTGCCCGGAGAACGGAGATCGACCGTTACCGCGCGATGCAACCGAGAGGACGGTGCACGCGTGACGAGAACGATCCTTTGTTTCGGCTTCTTCGAATGCACTGCTTTTGGCCTGGCGCGATGGGAAATGCGAGGAATGCCCGATACCGCGCTTTGTGTTCGTAATTTAAGGGAGGTTTAGGAAGAATGCTGTCCATTGGGATACGAACGACTCATGGTGCAGTCTTTTGTGGAAGGTGCTGCTTTTAGTTCATGGTATTTTAGCTTCCTACGGGACTCACAAGGTTGATCTTTTGTGGTTTTTCTCCTTTTAGGATTTAAGGGGTGAAGCCCGTATAAATGCTATATTTTTGTATTAATTTATAGGAATTTTTTGCACAGATACCACTGCGCCAATCCTTTCGGAACTGTAAGGGTACTTTATTTAATGTTAGAACAAGTAAAAAAATGTTTAAAACAGTAAAATTATAATAAATACAAAAGATAGCTAAACATAGCTAAGCTGTGCTATGCGATGCTATGTTTTAACGTAGCTTTTGGTGGAAACGGTTATAAGAATGTATTTAAGCTAATTTTTTTTAAACGTTGCATGGCATACCATAGCTTCGCTTCCCGGTGGATTCCCGACTTTATGCGTTTTAGGCACGTTTGGCGCTCGGAGATGCGCTGACTCACCAGGCTGTATTATCCATACGGAGTTGAATTGCGGCCTATAACTTTGAGAATATATTTTCGAAATGTTTTGGAAGCGATTTGTGGGAAAAATTTTGTTCCTATCTTTTGTTCAATTTATACGGTCTTCTCCTCTTAATAAAGTTTGGTGACAAGTGAAGTGTGATTAGGTTACATTCTATTTTTGCAGTTCTTTCTGTACTTTTGAATTCCGTCAGGATCTTTGTGCACGAGCACGGAGAAAGGCTACTGGAATTTTTCATTCGCATTTGCCTGGTAGGGGAAAGTGGGGTAAAACGGAACACCAATGTTTCTGTTAGATAAGAGCTGCGAATGAGTTGGTATCGCGTGACATGGAACCAAAGGGTCCTCATTGCATTTTATGATAGACCATAGACCCCTGCACAAGTTATTTTTCCATTAAGAGAGTTGGACAAATTTCCGTTATCGACATTTCAATATTGCCTTGGACTTTTGACCACTTTTCGGTACTTGGACTTCGAAAATTAATAACGGCAAGTACATCGTTGGATTTTATAGTCCTTACGCTACAGTTTTACGTATATAAAAAGTTATTTACCTCACGCTGAAGTGTAAATATTAAATGTTTACTAAATGACTGCACGTGGGGCAAAACGGAACACTTTCGCGGGATAAAACGGAACGCCTATTATACATGGGGAAGAATGGAAACGTCCTATTATTAGATTGTAGATTAAACTTTTAATTACTATCCTTGTTTCCAAGAAAATTGATTTTGTATAGAAAGTTATGATGTATCAGATACATCTTTCATTCGGACAAACTGTTAGTTTAAATGAAAAGAAAGATGATGCATTTGTATGTGATTATTGTTCATAAAATAATAAACAAACTGTATTAATCTATCCTTCTTTTACGATATTATATTTATATTTGATTATTTTCCGTAATTTTCATGTTATCTAATAAAATATTTTCTCTTATATGTATAATATATATTTTTGTTATATTTTATTTGCAATAGTTATACCTAAAACATATATTTCTAGATTTTAACATAAATTAATACATTTTAAATCATAAAAATAATGATTTTGAACGTTTACACGGTCTTCGAGTGGGTGTTCCGTTTTACCTCACCATTTGAGCGAGGCGAAGATTTCAATACCTCCGGTAAATTTCATTTTCCATCATTCCCAAAGATTTTTCTTAACAATGACCTTGATTTTCTTATAGTCTAAGGTCCACTGAGGCCTCCTATTGAAGTCTCCTGTCTTTTTCTCCTCCCGATTTTAAGTTATCACCCTCCAATGTTAAGCGTTCCGTTTTACCCCACCTTCCCCTATTCTAATAATTTTTCAGTATCTTTATTTTTCATCCCTTCGAGGAATATCCATTAAACTGGAAGCAAAGGAAGAAGCCAACGAAAGCAAAGTAACAGAAACATGAAAGTAGACGCAGAAATATTCTTCTCCGTTACTTGAATGGTATCGCAGGGAAGCATGTATAACGTTGGCAATTGAAATTGACACCCTCGATTTCTCCTGAGACGGGAATTTCGCGGTAACGCTTAATTACAATCGCATTTGTCGAACTGTCTTCTGAGAACGCCTACGGACGCATCTCGGCGCGCGCGTCAATTATTATTGAACCATCGAAACCGCGCCTCTCCCTTTGAAGGAATAATTGCCGGTTGCTTTCGGAGTGGGAACTTTATTTCCGACTGCGATCTGTTATGCGCGATCGCGCCGAGCAAGATATCGAGCGTGCAAATATCCTTGGAATATCGGAGTTACAGATCGAAATTCACGACACTGCGCAGTGGTTTCGTGAATGGATACATTGCGGGACGCGAGTGAAGCGCGCGATACATTATTACGTGCGCGTTACAGCTCCGAGGGAAAACGATTAGCGTATACCGAGCTTTCTAGCGTGGAATGCGACCTGTAAATTATTTTTATCTTGTTTTAAGGATACGCCGTAATTTCTGCCATTTTTATGGCTAATTAGCAAACGAAAGTAGAACGACACTGCAGAGATAAAAATTGAGCGGATCGTAAATGTCATACGGAATAAGTTTATTTCCCTTATGAAATAAAGAAGTAAGTAGTGCACGCTGAGTTGGGAGTCGGCCGTAGCGTGCTAATACACTTCGAAATCGGTTGGTGTCTTAATAAGTGATAAATTGATTACTAAAAGCAATACCTCCCTGGTAATAAACTGCGAAACACGATAGAAGACAGTCCAATACCTAACCCAGGCTTCGTTCGAAAATGGTAAAACTCTGATGCCGAGAAAAACTACCAAGATGCCTACCTTTCATATCGACCAGTTTCATGCTATTATTCTTTGTGCGACGATCGTGTCCATCTGAATTCCACACAACAGCAGTCGGCAGTGCGCGCGCTCGTGAAAGATTATGAAGACACCGGGCGAGATACCTGCTCGCGCGAGTCCCGCAATTAAACTCGGAAGTCGCACAGTAGCCGACGAAGGGGCTGATCGACTTCTCCGAAGTCCGGAGTATTAAAGTGTGGCAGGAAGTGCGTCTTCCGAGGCGCACCGCCGACCGCAAACCGCCCGTGGAATGCCACGAGAGAAGGGCCCCTATTACCCTTGCGCTCAGCACCGAGTGTTCCGTTCACGCAGGCGCTGTAAATTGGACCCGCGGCTAATTGCGATGATAATAATAATATTATTAATCTTGATGGCCCGTTCCGCGACGGGAACAATGAAGAGCAGGATTCCTCGGTTGGCAGCGCGCACCCCGGCAGCCATTGCTTAACTCCGTTAACGCGGGAATGGCTACTGCCCAAGCTGCGTGGGTATATCCATTGAACGGCGAGGGCTCGAAGGGGTAGGTTCTCTAGTGTTTCATGCCTGTGTACGGATTCTAGCGAAAACCACGCCTGGCGGGGTCGGCCATCTTGGTGTGCGAAAGGGTGAATTCCTATTGGCTATGACCCGCGATGAATTCCAAAGTGTACCGTTCCTCGGCTTCCCCCTCGAGATGATGCTCGTCCCAAAGTGGTCGAATCCCCCATTGTTAGACGGAGTTGCGGCCCCCGCTGTTAATAATACCTACGTAGGGTGATCCGGGTGAGCACCGTCCACATCCATCCCTCCGAGAGCTATTCGGAGCCGCCTGGCCATTGTGCCGGTGGACTTGGGCGATCTGTTTCGCACACTGTGTATTCTGGGAAGGGGGACGTCATGTTCGATGTGGTCTGGGTGGGTGCTTCGGGGTTCGGAGAGAAGAGTGCACCTTGCGAGTTAGATGGCTGGGTGTAGGAGGCTGAGGAGGAGGCGATAATTTTAAGAGGGTCTAGGTTCGGAATTAAATTTGGGTGTTATTAAATAGTTTGAGGTCCAAGTTCTACTGCTCAACTGTGGTTCACATTGATAGGGGAAGGTGGTCGAAAGTGACGTTAAACAACGTAGGTATGCTCGAATAGATGTTCTGTTTGGAATTCGGGGGGTTGAAACCAGCCGGCTTTTAAACTCCGATACATTATTTACCTGTACTTATTTAAGAGTTTCTTTGAGACTGAGCAATTTGAGTCCCGTTTCCATCTGGAGGGCACTGTGAATGCTCTTTTATTTCTGTCGCTCGAAACTAGAGGCCACGGTATGGTACGTGTATTACATATACATCCGTACCTCAATCCGTGTATCTTTTACTACACGGGTACCCGTGCACTATTTCACGTGTATTTAAATACACGTGAATTTAGATACACGTGTATCTAAATACGTGTAATAACGTATTCGTGTATTTTGATCAGAATTTGGCATTGGCTAAATAAAATATTATTTCAATAACGGATCGAATTAAAGTTATTTAACGTTAGATTATTTGACGAATAAAGTTAATTTTTTTATTACCCGAGCGTTTCAACTTCAGCGTCGAATAAAGTTTTCAACTTTAACTTTATTCAAGGTGGAATAATTGTGTTATTAGTTACAATCTGAAAATTTTTAAAACCATATTTTCCGCATATTATTCTAGTAAATATATTCAAATACATTATTTCTTTTATTAATTTCGCAATCCCTCAGAGTTCTGGGATATCCATAGATATTAAAAATCAGACGAGTCCAAATACGGATACGTTAATATAAGTGTATTTATAAATACACGTGTATCTAAATTCACGTGAAATAGTGCACGTGTACCCGTGTACTAAAAGATTCACGGATTGAGGTACTACGGATACGTTTAATACACGTGAAATAGGGATCTCTACTATCGAAACTGTTTGGCAAAGCATCTCGAAGTCGTGGTGGTCGGAAAGGCAGGGTAGCATTCGTTAGGTCTGCCAGTGTTTTCTGTTTGAGTTTAACAAAGTGGAGAAATTGAAGTTAAATTTTTAGATATACTATGTACGGACATAGCAGTTTGTGTATACTTATCTTCACTGAAGTAGATTTTTCATCACGAACTTTCATCAGTTGTTTGGCAGCGACTTTTTACTCCGTATTTCGGTCTCGTGGTATGGTTGTTATTATGAAGATACTCATTAGTAGGGTGAATAACGGGTAACGGAAAACCGTGCGAAAGGGAGCACAGGGACACGTATCACCGAATGCAGAAACAGAGTCGCATGAAATGAATTTGCTGAATTCTCAGGTTACTGTCCATCCGCGACTTCTTAATATTTACCAGAACTGCCCTCGACAATCCAAAACTTCAGTGAAGGGATTTTCTCATTCGTTTGATGCTAGCCTCGTAATAGGTTTGTCGAATTATAGGATCATTTATATCTTGTCACGAAGTAAGAACTAAATGATCTCGAATGAAATTATTGAATGAAAACGAAATCGGGATTATAATATGGGAAATGTCTAATATTTAATCAAATTCGGCTTTAATCAAATTAAAATGTTATATGCATTTGAATCCATTTAAACTGAAGTAGATAGAACCTTTATGCAGTTATATAGAACTGTAATGGAATTCTATTAAATGCTTGCTACACTCGTCGCTATTGCTGTCCTGTGCTTGATTTTTAAACACATTCCTCATTTTTTTAGTTAGAATCAGGTTCATAAGAATCGGTAATAAAATTAATATGCGGCGTTGCATACGTTGGCAGAAAATAATTATCAATCGTTGAAAGGGCAGTGAGTTTACAATTCGTAGTATTCCAAGCTGCTGTATGCAAACTAAACATAAAAGCTACTGTATTAGCAGTATCTTTTGAAGGAAAATGTTCTCCAAAAGGATACCCCATGTTAAGGTAGGTTCTCCTAAACGCGATCCGCCGCGGTGGCCAAATCCTGAGCACCGCTCTTATGGAGAAGCATTCAACTGTTTTCCTACACGCGTTTTCGACCGCCGCGGCGGATCGCGTCTAATAAGTATAATACCTATTACTAACTTGTAGAACCCAATATTAAAACCCCTGCATGAGAAACTGACTTCCTGATTTTCGTCCTGGTTTGCATGACTGGGCTGTACTTCCGAAAACCGGTCAAACCAGATTGGGCTGAAATTTTGAAAATAGCTTCATTTTGCATAAAAATAACGTTTGCGAGAAGGATATTTGGCGACTCGAAATTTTTTTTTACCATTTCAATGTCGCCCCCTACCTTACCGGCGAAGCCCCGTGCGCAAGGCGTCTACCTAGAAGAGAGATCAGTCGCGGTCGCTGGGCCCGTGACTCGTGCGCCTATTCTAGAGATAGCAACAATGTTGTGAGAAACGTTCCATTCGAAAGATTATTCCAAAGATCCATTCGAAAGATTATTCCAAAGATTCATTCGAAAGATTATTCCAAAGATCCATTCGAAAGATTATTCCAAAGATCCATTCGAAAGATTATTGAATGACATTAAATATGTATATACAGGAGAATAATAAAGAGAATGCATTGAATAACTGTTGTATCCGATTCTCCGCTCTGTCGGTAAGGTAGGGAACGACATTGAAATGGTAAGAAAATTTCGAGTCGCCAAAAATCCTTCTCGCAAACGTTATATTTATGCAAAATGAAGCTATTTTCAACATTTCAGCCCAATCGGGTTTGACCGGTTTTCGGAAGTTTAGCCGATGTATCACGCATGAATTTTTTTTAGTAAAATTAAAAAATAGAAATTGGGTGACCGTACCTAATATCGCCTAGAAAAAGTTAAATCGCTGTCAATTCAATAATAGTTGATATTTTTGCATGCAATTCGTTTCAAAGTAAAGAGAAATATTATTCATCTTTCATGTAGCATAAGTTAGAATCGTTGAAACCTACGAAGTTATAATTAGTAATTAAAAATGTAAGACATGCAAGTATCCGGTCCTGGAAAAAGTGTATAGGTACCTATATAGGAACATAGGCGATATTAGGTACGGTCACGATACTCGGCTACGACAGCCATGTGATGGACATGTCAAAGGTGAAAGTCTGAATCATTATTAATACGCATGTAAATTGTTATACTCTACTAACGGACGTCGAAACAACAAACATACATTGTAATAGAGGTAAACCTCGTGTAACACGGTCTGAAATTTCAGGCAACTTTTGGAGCAAAAGTATTTTTCCTTGCTCCCTTGAAACGGAGCCTTAACTTTCGTACTTTATACATTAGAATATGCATCATATGGACAAGTTTGACACGATTCCGATAGAACAGTATGAAATTTCGTGTTACAAGAGGATTTGCACTCTAATTGCAGGAAAGTGTCGAGGGTCCAGTGTGTAACCAATCGTTTCTTTTTTCCCCAATAGCCCACAACGATATCCGCCAGTTGCAATTCTGGAACGTAGTCAGAATGGTCCGATATGGTCCGACGTATTACCGCGCCCCGTACTCCACCACGGGACCACCGACTTACGACGGGCAGGCACCCTACATAGGGACTGCACCACCGCCGCCTGATATCAACCTCAGGCCACACTTACACAGTCCTGACAACCCCCCAGAGGCCCCAGAGCAGTCTGCTACGTAGCCTAAGTGAGTACCATTTTCTGTACATTGCAGCGTTTGCTGTTCATTTGGCAATGAACGCGTTACGATTATTCACACGGTAATAGATTCCATTGTAACGTTAGGACGTACCATTGAGCTGTAAACAAACTGGAGTGTGAACAGCAATGGGAATAAGTAGAGGCAACAGAGGTCCGAGGGAAATAGAAGGATAAGAGGTGAACCTTAGTGATCCTCTAGGCCAGGGTTGGCTAACTGGTGCCCCGCGGGCCACCAGGGGCATCTCCGCCTTGCAATCACGCTGAACGGCTCTCCATACTTACTAGACTCTGACGATCGCAGTCGAAAAGAGAAGGAAAGAAGGAAAAATCTACTGCGATCGTCAGAGTCTGGTAGGTGTGAAGGGGAGCCGTTCCGCGGAGCAACAAAACGGAGGAGCCCCCGGTGGCTCGCGAGCCACTAGTTAGTCAACCCTGCTCTAGGCAGTGATTGGAACAACGTGTATCGTCGCTGATTAGTTGCCGCGATTTGGAGCAAAAGCGGACGTAGACAGAGAAAGAAACTGTAAAAACGAAAGAGACAGAAATACTGAGAGAGAGAGAGAAATATTGATAGAAAGAGATAGATAAACTTTAGGTTATGTTATTTCCGGTTTTGCTCCAACATGGCTGCGATTATACCGATCACTCCCTACAGGATTACTAGTGGACCTATCCTAAATTGTAGACGCCATGCCGTGATCTGTGTTATGTTTTATGCACTACACATCTACAGCACGGCCGTCTCCAGTACAGGCCACCACCTACGATGTTGCAACACTGCATTTCGAACAACCATCAGTCCGATGACTATGTTCAGACCGTTGCCTGTCGGCCGTACACAGACCAACACAGACGGCCAAGCCGGCCGTGGCCGTGGAGTGGTCCGATCAAAGTAGTGCATGGGACATACTGCATGAGACATACCGCATATGTTTTTGGATGAACCAGTTTTACAAACGGATCAATATTTACCTATCCAACATTCATTCAGTAGACATATTTTGTAATTATGCACTGTATTTAGTAGTTTAAAATATAACAGTTTCATAAATTTGACATACACATAGGTATGCATATATTTGAACAAACAATCTACTTAGTTTTGGAACGTCTTAAGTTTTCTTTGCTTCATCGAGGAACTACAATTTATATTATTTTTCAATTTAACACTGGGAAACCGAAAAAACAGGGGTATATTTTACAAAGCAACTTGCATAATTACTATTGCAGTTTGGAATACAACACTTGTCTGGCATCTGTGAAACACCATCAAAAACATATTTATTGATACAAATACAAAACAAAGTCAACAGAAATGGAGGTTATGATCTTTTATAACATACTGTATTGTTTTATTAATACAATTAATACACTTCAGTAATATATTATTTACAACACTTTTTGTCTACACACAAATTACACTTCTATAAATACACTAAATCACTATTAAATCGAAATAGCATAATAGTAATACATAACGACGACGGCAGTGACATACCGTGCGAAAAGCTTCAGAAAAATTCAAATAGGACTGATGACAGCGTTGGCAATTTGGCAAGGTGGTGGCCTGCACTAGAGACGGCCGTGTCTACAGCCATTGAGTTATATATAGTCTGTTTGTTCCCTCTTTCTCGGACCAGCCGTCATTGCTCTGCTCACGTTCCAGCCTGTTCAGAGCTCAATGGGACATACTACACGTTACTCGCGAATAAATTGTCACATCAGAAAGTACGATTAATAGAATCGCAATGACGACACTGGCAAGGAGAGTGCACAAGGTTCAGCTCAGCCATCTGGTTTATCTTTGCATGTATAATCAAGGTGCTCCTGATTAAATGTAATTTGTATAGTAGTTCTAGGCATTTGTATACATGTTCATAAATTTTTTTTTATTCCAACGATTAGTTATTTAAATCTGCGTTATTCATGCATGTCGATTCGCGCACAACGTCTGCCAGAGGTGATACACTGAATTCGATTTATATGTTAAATATTGGGTACTGCGTTCTATGCGTTAAAAGCGTCATCCTACGTAGCGTCAACTATTTAACTGATTCCAACCAAATTGCTAATTCTAACCTCGCGCAGTCCCTTTAAGAAGCTTACAAGCAATTTTGTGAGAAAATTGAGTTTTCCACGAAATGTCTGCGTGGAATTTAAAAATTAATGAACTGCAATAAGAATGTGCAGCCAGCGCATAGATTCCCTTGTCCCTATCTCTAAAATTATTCACGGTGAGAAGATTTCGAATTAACTAAGCTTTGCACACGGTATTTACAGAGATTGCAAGATATATCGTCGTAAGACATTTCTGCCCGGGCACAGGATTTTTAATGGGCACATGGACTTAATTGTTGGTTACCGCCGCAGATTTACGGTATTAATTATCGAAGTTCTTACGTGAGAACGCGCGATACCCTTGGTCGTTACTTTGTCCCGGCACTTTAAAAACAAGACCAGTAGAAATTTAAATGAACGCGAATATGCTTACGCATGATATTGAGTAAACGAAGATACGCCACGAGGAGATCCCACGTTAGCTTTAATGAAAGGTCGCGAGCATATTACGCCGGTATTTTAAAGTCTTAATAAATTCAATTCTTGTACTGCAATTTTCTGAAAATTACACCTCTTAGGACACTGAAAACGAAAGATTTGTAGAAAGATAGATTGCTGGGTTGAATACATACACCTGCGAATTGCACGGGGCACAGACCTTGAAATACTATTGCTCAGTGCAATAGGAAATGTGCTGATTTTACGTATTCACAAGGCGATGACAATAAATTATTGGCAGTTGATTTACAGTAGGTACTTGAAATTTTTACAACTTGTTAGCTACCTCGACACTGCATGCACTACTGAAAATAATATAATCTAAGCAAAAGAATTCAAGTACAATGTAGAAATTAAAAAGGTAAAGTGGTTTTTTTAGAAGCACGTAGCAATGATATTTATAATAAGATCATTGTTATTAGAAAATGGTTTCACGGGAAAGGAGTAGGACAAAAGTACAGAACTAAGTCTTCTCTAGTGAGATCTTTTTCCAATGCACGTGGATATCTTCAGATCTAGTTTAAATTGCATCTCGAGGTCGCGTCAGGCTCATTCTGATCGAAATCGTAATCAACCAGGGGCAGCCTAAGAACGAGGCGAATACGAGTCCCCAGCGGAAGCCAGAAGGATTAGTTTTTGTTTTAGGCTATAAAGCTCTGGTCTTCTCCAGGCGTTCGTCTTTTGTCTGAAACGTTCAAAGTCTGGGCCATAATCGCAAATCCGGCGCACATAAAACAGATTCCAACCTATAAAATGCCCTTTCAGGAGCCAGCTAGATCGCACATCGCTCAGACGAGGGAACTGCTCCACTTCCCTCTGCTTCCCTCTTCCGTCTCCTTCCGATACGCGCATTTACATTTCCTTTCTTCGCGACTCCTTTTCGTTTCCTGTAACTGTATCTATTATAGCATATAAAAACGAAAACTTCCTATGTCTCCTCTCGACACGTTTTGATGGCAAGTAATAAAGGCAGTCAAAGATTTTATGGTTCAGAGAATTCGATTAACCATGAAATTGTTAAATAGAAATACATTTATAATAATTAGAATTACACTTAACGCGACCATCTACCCCGCGATATATCAAATTTTCGATACCACCAATCGTATAAAATTCTTCGTTATTCCAGCAGCTTTTTCCTCTACTCTGATTTCAATATTCAGTTGTAAAGTACGCCTGCCCATTCCGTTGCAGCTTCACTTCCGATAAATATCTTGGATCATCAGTGCTGCACGTGGCACAGAACGTGCTAATCACTCTACAACGGAGTAATTAGAGCTGTACAGAGTATAAACAGACACATACATAAATAAATATCGGCATACACAGTGCATTGCACACACTAGCGTGTAAATACTTGGCAAACCATTCGAAACTTCACGTTAGACTGAACCGTCTCGAAACAATCACATTCTTCTTAACGACAACTAAATACTCCAAGGTTCCACTCGTCGATACGCGAGGCACAGCTGTTTTTCGCTCCACCTCCGACGGAAATAACTAAATTTTCACGCAACGGGGTTAAAGACACCCAGATTATACCAAATGCCAGGGCGAACCTGTGCATACCTGAACCACGTATACATCTCCCTCAACGTTCGACAAAGCGTCTCGTCGTAAGTGGACAAATTTACCGAGGCACGTTTGTCGCCAGTGTCTCCCCCGACGGAGGAGTTGAACCGCGAAACAAAACGGAACAGACGCGGCTATGTCTGTCGACGTTCGCCTGTACGCCGCGGCATTTGGAACCGCAACGATTTTCGCGGCTAACTTCATCAAAGCGGCCGCTGCTGATGATGCCTGGCGGAGGCAGCAGCTTGAAGGTGCGGTCTCCGGGTTTTAACGATGACAACACCATAAAGAATCGAATTTACGAGTCGTCTGGCCACCGTTCGTTCTGGCTTTGTTCGGCTCCTTAGACGATTGGCTTCTTAGCCGGGCATTTCGGCGGGGCACCGCAGCCTTGGGAAAGCGAACTCGACCGACTTCGCTGTCAATTATTCCCGTACCGATCCAGAGGACTTCGCACTTCAACCGCCGCTCTCACGTGTGCGTGACTCCGGCGTTTCTGCGGTTAGCGCGCGCAAGCCTAGATGTTACATCTTATTTTCGTATTTACTGTCGATAGCGCGTGTTTCGTTTCGAAGATACAGTTGTGAAGCTTTGAAGAACGCGTGAATAGGGAATTCGGAATAATGAGTAGTGGCTGTGAGTGCCCCCGAACGCGTGACGAATGACGTGTTTGGAGAATTTTACTTAGTTCATCCTATACTTGTTCGTTAAATTACTGAAGTAGTGAAAGATCGAATTGAAACGCGCTTCGCGGTGCTTTTTATGAAAAATGTGAGCGCGACAGGTTTGCTCCAAGTACAGCGCAATTAAAAAGAAAATTGGACAAAGAATCATGTGTGCTAGAAAACACTGACACTGAAGGGTTAATGTTCAATATTAAAGTATACCTAATTAGGAAATGTATGAACATATAAGTAATCATTTTAATTATGATTCCTGTCTTGAAATTCATGCTCACATATTGTAGTGCTTCGCGGGGCGAAGACTAATAAGTATCATCAGTGCTACCACATTTACCTCGGAGTGCGCAACATTTCTCGACGTGACATTGCCACCCTTGCGTTTCACACAGCTGTTGCTGAATTAATATATTTCCTCCCGCGTTCATTAAAACATGCCACTTCGATTTCACTCTCTTTGCTTATGAAACTTTCCGTTTCAAGACTGGACCAATCACTCCAGATTTCTTAATTAGATATTTATGTAGATTAATTCACGGAATCTTGCAGTTTTTGCCACGTTACTTTATACGCCTGTAAAGTTCTATAATTTATAGATTCCACGAAAAAATTCTAAATCTAATCTTTCTATTTAAAAAATGTACAATTTTATAAATAACGATATAAATAACGTTAAAAGGTTTCGTATTTTACAGCACGATAATCTTCCTGCGGAGTAAGCGCTTTATTCTTTAAAGCGAATATAACACAAAACTGAAAATGATAAAAGATTGACTGTGGTCTCTTATCGCCTGTAAAGTTAGACATATTCAATCTTGCTTATCAATCTTGCTTATCAACAAGTGGGAAAGAACCCCGCAAATGGCGTGAATTTCTTCCCAAAATGCTCAAAGATTTGCTTTACATTAAATCTTCTAGACGCCATGTGCGTACGTTTAATAGACGCGACGGTTCCAATTCAGCCGGGCTTCGACTTTGGCGAATCGTTGCATCATATTATCGCAAATGGAACGCGGTAATCGCACGGGGAAGATCACGTCCTGGCCGCATCCGCTATGGAGACTTGTGGATCATGTACGAGGCAGCCTCGTTGGACGGTGGCCAAAGTTTAAGACTTCAACAGCGATACTCCAACGAAAGATTCCGTGGAGAGATAGGATAGGTCAATCTCGTCTCGTTTATAGACGACATTGATGCTCTGTTTAAAGAGGGAAAAGAGTCAATAAATCTGCGGCCGTAAAGGATGTTGCCGCGTTGGCATTTTCCTCCGTAGAAAAGCCAGGGGAAACGGTGGGGTAGACGAGTCCTGGCTTGGAGCTTGCGGATACGTGAGGGTGGTTTCTTCGAGTGGGCAGGAACACACTCCCCTGCGAATTGCGAAATTTCACGTGGGTCGATGCTTTGCATTCCTCCCTCATTTTCTCTATTGATTTACGCGATTCGTCGGTCGACTCTGTTTATTTCGCTCGACACTGTACCTCTCGAACTTTCTGTCAGAGATTTCCGCGAATTTGGAATATGAACTAGTCGACGCGAGATTAGGGGAGGTTTGAGTGATCAGTCCGCTAGTTTCGAATGGGTTTAAAAAACTTAGGTCGTCGAGGCTTGCGACTTTTGCTCGTTCACACGAACACTACATTATGTTTATAAATGGCTTGAAAAGAAGAGGCAACAGACTTTTGATTTCCCAATCGGCGACAGTGACTGGGCTCGAAATCAAGATTTATCGGCCATATTCGTTTTAGGTCACGTCGTTCCCAGCCTGGGTGGTATCGGCGTGCCCCGACGGCGCTCGTAAAACCGTCTAAAGCTGCGAGAACGACAGAAGGGTGGTGAAGGGCAGCGAACGAAAGCGGAAGATGATTAAAGGATTCGTGATGTTGACCCGGTGTCCGGTTATAAATTCCACACACTTGTGCAATCAGAGTCCGCTCGGCCATTCCGACGTTATCGGTTATTTACTACCGCGATGCTGTCCGGACATGTGTTGCGCTTACGCTTCGTTTGTCCCCCCGTGGATTTTATTATTAACACGTCGATGTTTCCATCGTAAAAACCAAATTCGGCTTTATTTTATGGGACATAGGGAAAGAATCGCGGGCCAGCTTGGATACCTCGTGAAACGCTGAGGTACTATACTGACCTTCTGTAGAGACTTATAGGTAGATATAGTTGCGCTCTGCGTAATTGAAATACGCAAATCGCCAGGTCATAGTGTCTAACGTGACTCACTTGCGACAGGCTAGGGGTGTTAAGTTCCATTCCTCTAATTCCGGTATGTTTGACGATGACCACCATAGAAAAATGGCACGGTTAAAGATCGAGGGGTGTACACATTCTACTCGTCCAGGCTAACAAAGAAGTTTCAACGAACGTCCACAAGCATCCCGTTGCAGATTTGTCGATCGCGTACAGATTTTCAGGTTGGATAAGTACCCCAGCGACTTTCGAACCGCGCGCGAGTAGTAATGTCATGTGCCCCGTCAGACAGCTCAGACAAGATATAAGTCAGAAGACCAGCGACTGTGAAACAACCCTTCGCGCTCCACCCAAGACAGACTAACCTTCAGGTACAAAGAAACTACGCAAAATGTCTCGATAAACCGGCAAGACCCCGTTTTTGACATCACGCGTTATTTATTGGAGCGCGAGGACGTCACTCTCCAATTATCAGGCATCACGAAAAATCCCATCTTCGCTCCAACCATCGAGTGCCGTAGTATTCCCACTCGAAGTTCGATACGATGACGGCGAGTTCCTCGGAAATCTGCCACTGTTTATTACACCTGGCGTCGGTAACCACGGGCAATCAGCGTTTGAGACGCGTCTTCCTCTGTCCACGTCGCCCCCCGGTGCATGCCGTCCGTCGGGATGAAGCAGGTCGACAGACCAGAAAGCAACGAGAGACTGGCCGATCGAGGTATTCACTCAAACTGGCAAGGGCACATGGCCGCGGGGAGAGGATTAGTTTTGTCTGCCGCAGCGTGGAGCAGCATCAATGTAATCAGACAGGTCGCTCAGAGCGGACTTAACGACGGTCGTAAACGCGGTTCGCTTTACGGCTCGCGGTATTTTTCCCCCTTGATCCCCCTGTTGCTATCGTGCTTTGCTTCTCTCCGCTTCGTTTTTCTTCTTCTGCCTCTTCTCCTCCTCCTCCTCCTCCTCCTCCTTCTTCTTCTTCTTCTTCTTTTCGGTCTCCTTACCGAGGGCTTCCACGTCGACATCGTTCGCTGGCAATCGTCATCGCGAAGTCGTAAGTGAGGCGCACCCCGTCTCCTCTCCTAGCTTATTTTACTCCGGTCGTAGTAAAACGGCGGAGTTTATGTGACAGACACCAGCGAAGTCGAAATCGTCTCTCGCGGCTCACGGTGCGAGCCACGAAGCCGCGAGGGAACCCGCGGGTTCCGTCTCTTTGTCGACGCTCGTAAACGCTTCGGACGTCCTCGAAGGGGAGGATCGACTCCGAGAATCGAAAGGTCGGAGGGGACGTTGTCCGTCGGGGCTGGATCGAGGTTACCTGGATTCTTCGCGCGACGTGTCGTTGATCGGCCAGCGCTGCCCGGACATTGTGCGTAGATTGTATTAGGCTGCGAGCGACGAGGTATGTCGTCGTTCGATAATCCCGCTGTGCTGGACGGAACAAGATACGCTCGCCGGTATGCGATAGGATGCTTATCAGATATTACATTTGAGGAAGTTTTCTGGCAGCGTTTAATCAATTTCGCTTATTTATGCTAATGGGTATCGTATCTTTCGTTTGTGGATACTTTTTCCATGCCGCCTATAGGCGTTCTCTCACGAATTTGTAAACGACAAGCTTAACCTTTAACCTGGTATCCTGCAGTCGCTCAGACCGGCCGAAGCACGCAAAGTTCGCCGCAATGTTTTTGGTTGTCTAAGTTTGTAAACTGAATTTCTAATTAATTTTATTATAATAGTTTAGCTTTCTACGTTTCTAGTATTTTGTGCGTTACCTAAGAACAAAATATTCACAGAGGTTGATCTAGTGTCGACTTTACAAATTTCTGTGCTATTTCTTATTTTGGGGTCTGCCACGACCCCAGAATACCAGCCACGTTTGCCAAAAACAGTGTACCAGATAAGGATTAATAATGAGACTTGTACCGAGTTAGTATAGTGTCCACTGTGCGCGGAAGGGATAGTTTCTCCTTAATCATTCTGAATAACGTTTTCAAATATACTGGCGGTCTGTGTGGTCGAGGAATGAGACAGTTAACCTTTTGTACTTTAATTTATTGGCTTATTAAGACGTTCCGTGCCACGGCGGAAGTTCAGACATTTGGTAGAATTTTAAAAAGTGACGAGGAAGGTGGATCGCGATAGAGAATTATGGCAAAATTTCAGCTTCGCCTGTTCTGTTTTGACCACGGCACTGAATTGAGAAATATACCTTCTGATTTCGAAGAAAAGCTTCAATTCTGATATGAGGCAGTCAGAGCAACAACGGACTAACCCATTGAAAATTTTTTTTTTCCTAGTTTATATGATTACTAGAGCCTATTGGGATACATTATTACTACTAACTCAGTTTCGAAAAAAAATGTGGGTTAGTCTGTTGTTGCTCTGACTACCTCATATGTATCGTGCACCACTAGTGGCCCGCGTGGCACGGAACGCGTTAATAGATGAGCACTTTTTTGCTTACTTAATCAGTAGAAAAATTCGGATTTAGGAAAGGGTGTAGTGGTTTCAACGTGAATAATTCATTTCGTGCTAAATATCACATATATTTCTATTTTCACAAGGTTTAATAACGTCAATTCTGTACATATGTGTATTTTTTCTGGGATACTCTCGAGAGTATTGTTCGAGAGTTCCCGGACATTTACATACTGTCAAAGCAAACGATGTTGAAAAGCCCAACCGACATAAAGGGGCATTTTTCAAAACATCGCGCCACCTAACAGCATGATGTTGGCCAGTTTAATGAAAATATGTGAAATCAAGGGGAGCCCAGGCTAGAAAATGGAAAGCCGCGAGACTAACGTTGGCTTCGGCCAAGGATAATTTTATTGGTGGCATAAATCCTCTGCTATAATTTACACACGCGTGCTTAGCATTTACAGCTGCAAGTGTAAAGAATATCCTGTAGACACGTTAAGGGGGCGACCGTGTGGTGTACCTACTACGATCGACAAGGCAGCTCACATATTTTACGAGTAAAAGTATGCGACAGTAAAGATCTAATCATTCTCCTCAACATTGCGAGATAACGCTTTGCCATGGGCGCGTGTTTTTACCGAACATAACTCGTAAAAACACGGTAAATTTATATCCCAATTCGTCGACGAATGCGCGCGATGTTAGAAACTATTTTCTGAGAAGGGACACGGTTGATCTTCTGTCCAACGAACGCACCTGAGTTAATAGACCTTGCAGTTTTGTCAGATCGCTATGCCAGAGGTTAGCTTCGAAGCTCCTGAATATTCAATGTCTTTTTTACATAAAACCGGAATAAAAATTGAAATTTGTAGATTTGTATTATATAGGTATCAACAGTGTTTTAAAAAAATGCTCTCGTTTCAGAGAATGAAAACAGGGACTAAGTACCTAATGAGGGAATAAAATCGTTAGAAACGAATCTTTATTTTGCAGAGGAATGACTGAAAATTCGTTAACCCGGCGTTGGTAAGGTGGGCAAATGTAACAAGAGTAGTAAGGTGGGGTCCCACAGACCCCAACAAATAATGTACTGTATTATACAATTCCATATCTTTAATTAAATTTTTATTATATAATGAACAAACTAAATAACACTGCCAGGCGTTGTTAAAAAGTTATACTCAATTTAAAATCTGGGGTCTGTGAGACCCCACCTTACCAACGCCGGGTTAAATTCGCTTTGGAAGTTAAACAAATCTCGTTATCAAGGTTAATCTCAAACTACTGTAACTTATTTAGGATACATTTTCATAAGAACTTAATACATTTAATTTTCATGGAGCTTGATGAATATAGCAATCGTTGAAACCTGCATTATTGTGATTCCATACACAAGTATTACTATATAAAAAAACTTCAAAAAAGTAAAAAAATTACGCCAAGTATATGAATTATTATCTTTGTAAAAAGAAGTGAGATCCCCATAAAAAACTTCAAAAAAGTAAAAAAAATAAGGCAAGGACGTGAAATCAAATAAATCACAAAAAATAGAAGTTAATAATAATTATAAAATAAAAAAGATGTGAAATCAAAAAGAGCTGCAAGTACATAAAGGTGCTTTCCAACTGCGCTTAAGATGACACAACTACATATGCATAGCTAAAATGCTGTGTTCATAGCTTCCATTACTCATATCACGGACATTTTAATTAACCCATCAACAAGAATCCCATTTAAAAACATTGTCGTAAATTAATAGCTTTACAAAATTAATGATATACAAAAATTGCGCCAATTATAACAATGGCTATTTATACAAAGAAAAAATGTATTAAATAATATTAAGCAGATATATGGACCGTTTATTTTGAAAGTGGTGTAAGTCCATTTTTGAAAAAAATGAGATATCACATAATTCATGCTTAATTTAATTTAATTTAATTTTTTATGTAATTTTCTCGAAACAAGAGAAAATGGACTTACACCTCTTTCAAAATAAACGGTCCATATTTTTATACAAATAAATATTTAAATACGAATAAATATTTTATTCAAAATAATTGGCGCTGCGCTCCGAATTGGTGTTGCTAAACTGAATAAATGTGTTTAAATAGCATTAATCATTTTCTCTCTTTCTTGTGCGTGCGTTCGTGAATGTGTGTATGTGTGCGTGTGCATATGCTACGTATGATATTAGAATTAAATATTAAATATATGTAGAATAAATCTGACTGCGTTTCTAGTATGTATATGTATATTATGTATTTTAGATTGTAAGGGAGTTATTGTAAATTATTAATAGTAAGACAATTAGCGTTTCTTCGGTTTCGCAGCGCCAAGTATTTTGAATAAAATATTTATTCGTATTAAAATATTTATTTGTATAAAAATATATCTGCTTAATATTATTTAATAAATTTTTTCTTTGTATAAATAGCCATTGTTATAATTGGCGCAAGTATTGTATATCATTAATTTTGTAAAGCTATTAATTTACAACAATGTTTTTAAATGTGATTCTTTTCGATGGGTTAATTAAAATGTCCACGATATGAGTAATGGAATATAGCTAATTGGTTTTAACGCATATTAATGAAATAAATGTCAGGTTAGGTCGGAATAGCTCTGCGACGAGTAAAGATACACGGTAGCGACATCGACACATATACCGGGTGTCTTTCATGTACTTGGCGTCGAGACGCTACCGCGTCTCTAGATAAATTAAATTATCACGCACCATTTTCCACTTTCCATTCGCAAATGGACCAACGCCCTACTGATTCTCAAACTATTTAACAAACCAACACTTTCGACTCGATCGCCCGTAAAGAATCCTCCTCCTCTCGATTACACCGCCAATAACGAGACCACCCTATAGAACAGTCATTACTCGAAGGTTCCGTCGAATTCAGCTGAAGAGCAATTACATACAACGTTGGAGAAGTTGTACGAAAGTGGGTACAGTCGACCTTGACGGCGATCGTCGGCCCTATTCCCTAAGAATGGAAGCGCAATTCCCAGGACAAAGCAATAATTAACAGCAGCGAAATGCGTGAGTCCCAGACGCCGGTTCTTCTTCATCCTCGCCTCCTCATCATCGTGTCTTCCACGCGTACACGTAGCGAAGAAACCGGCGGGCGTTAAGCAGTGTAACAGGCGCGGCTCTCCCGGTAAAAGGAGTTTTACTACTTTCTAACCACAGTCGCTGGCTACAATTAAACCCCCATAAAACCTCGTCGTAACTTTTTTAAAAGCGGTCGACCGCTCTCCTCGCGCGCTTACCCGAGACCCCTTCGTTTGCCTGGCAAAAACCACGCCATATTGCATCCTTAATGAAGCCCCGGGACGTTGCGGGCACCGACGTCTTCCGGTCGGCCCCGAGCCAAAGCCTCTAGCTCTGATACCACCGCCTATTCCGCCGATACCGACAATTCGACAGAAACGAAATTTCGTGGGAAGTTGAGGCCTTCTCGTCGCTACTTGCTTGTTAGACGAAGAAAAGCCCTTGAGATTTTAATTGATAGTTGAAACGAATTTGATGGAAATACTCGCGTGACTTTTAATGAGCTTAGGTTAGGTTGTAGAGCAGCAGTTAATGCTGAACCTCGCCTACTCGCCATTGTAATTTTAGTTGTAATGGTGAATAAAGTCATTTAATAATAATAATAATAATAATGACCGAGCATCTGCTGCGATGTTCTCAGAAGGGTCGCGCTTGGGGAAGCGAACTGTGGCGGTAGGAAGCGGGTAAGGGGAGTAGAATGCCGATAGAAGGATTCTAGTGTTTCATTTTGAAAAACGTCCCACTGATTTCTATTCTCTGCAAGGGTACCTCATTACCCCATCACTTTAATGCTACCGTGGTGTTTGCAAATTGAATACATCTGACGTAGCAATCGTCAGCCGCGCACAGTTGCGTCCCCAGTGGCTCGTCGAGCCTATCAGGCTTGCAATCTAAATAGAAACCACTGTTCGACACGAGCGGTGTCCAACGGTATACCAACGGTATATACGTATTTCGTAGTCCGCGTGAAACTCAATATCCCCCAGATAAGGGTCATCATTGATCAACATCAAGAAACAAAGAAGCACGTAGTCAAGGTTGGCCGCGCGCAGTCAGCTCGCGCGTGATGTACCAGCAAGGGGGGATCGTGCCGCTCCACGACCCCCGGTCGCAGGCTGAACCGACGGACGGGGGACGGTCCTCCGCGTCGGTCGACGTTCCCGAAGTAGACACCGCGGCGATGCCGGCGCGAGGGGGATGGCGGAGCAGGCGAAGAGAGAAGGCTGAGGAAGGGACCTGACAAGCGGGCGTTGCAGGGCTTTAGCAGGGGACTGACGTTTACGGCTCGGAGCGGTCGACCTAGCGCCAGTAAAACTTGAGAAGAAATACAAGCGAAGTCCGCATCGACAGTTAAAGTCATACGCGCGAAAATAAAGCCGGGCTTCTATGAAATACGACATCTGTCGGCCACTTACCTCTTCCCGGGCTAAGCCGCCGCGGTCCACCCAGGATACCCAGCGTGTTCCGTTAATCAAAAGAACTCCGCCTCCCTACTGATTTCTCGAAAGAATGGCCACCCGCGTTTCGACGAATCGCCTGGATTTCGTTGGACATTCGGATAGGGTGTGCCAGTTTGGCTCCCGATGGCCTGCTGATAGAACGCGAGCTAGGATGTTGGCTGCGGGAGACGTAAATTGGAGGGAATGTATGTGCCTTCGTTGATCGGCCGTTTCGGGCTTCTTTGTTTCGTTGGTCCGTGTTCAAGGGTGAGATGAAACGTGATGATAACCGGAGTTATAGCTTTAGGAGACTTTTTGGCACGCGAGTGGAAATTATTGTACATTCTTCAGCGTGTTTTGTTATCTTCGATCTGTTTTTTGATACCCTATTCTTTTGAGCCAAATAGTGCAGTATACTGGACGTTTGTCACCTTGATTCCTTAATCTGATCTAACGCTGCGTAACGTGAAAAGCGAATCTGTTACATTTGGGGTAGTGCCGTATTTGGACACTGTGGGAGAGTATTTAAGCTTCTTGATAATTTTCAAGTGACGAGACCACTACCAACAAGTTTCTATTCCGCTATTCAACGTTCATAAAGTGACCCCCATCAACCCTTTCACCATCAACTGATAAGTACCAAAAATAAAATCCTTCTATCCACCTTAAGATTCCCATATAATGAAATTCGAAAAGCTGTGAAAAGCACGAACAAAGACCTCCGTTTCCTAAAAGACGCCTTAACTTCACGCCACAGGAAATAGACGACGTGGACAGTTTAAAGTCTACACCTTCGCCCCGACTGATCTATCCGTACTCCCCGCGCTCGAAGGATAGGTATTATTTGAAGTAGTCGCGGTGATTTTATGGCTCCGTCAACCCCCGACCCCTTTGACGGTGGGAAACGCGAGCGGGATGAAAGTGAGAAGCTGCGAGGCACTTACCAGCGGGCGATAAACCTCCACCCACTCACGTCCGCAACCACCGCGTGCAGTTTCCATTTTAGCTACGTGCTTGGATGTGTCTTCCTCTCCTTAGACCTCGTTTACGACCTCTCGAGCACTCGTCTCGGAATCTGTCTAGATCATCCGTTGGACGAAAGTCCTCTGTCGCGGAGACGATCGACCGGCCGCGCGTACGGGGCGTACAAATGCTCCGATCCTGCTTCCTCCCTCGATCGAGGACCGGGGGATCGTTTCAAAGTGCGCGCATCTGTGTCCACGGAGCTCGCTAAAGCAATTCACTTTTTCTCTCGAGAGGCAAAGGGGGAGGGTAGCGCCGCAACGCGGACGTCTGATTAGATGTCTTACAGTAGGATACCGCGACCGGTTGGCTTCCCCGTACAGCACACGCGATACGTGCGTCTTCCTGAATGGCTCACTGCTGGAAGACAGGCATTAACCGTTCGGAGAAAAAGTACGACGGCTGGATTACCGATATAAAGTGTCGAGTATGGGTTTGAAACGGTTCTGCAGCGGCATGACGATTAGTTTCGAGTAACAGCTTCGAGGCTTTCTCACACGATACGCTTCTGCTTGGGGGTACACTGTCAACGTGCCAGGCAAAACGGGAACTGATTTCCTGCAGGGATACACTTGCCTCCAGTCTTCTTCTGCATATCGGCCTGAGGATTATTCTGCACTATTTTAGGAAGATTTTATACACTTCGCGTCAACCCTGGACAAAGTAAAGTTGCGAGAGTGTGACAGCCATTTACTGACAAGGGGAGGTTCCCAGGTGTCCGCCTCCGATTGCTTTGGTTTTTAGATATGTTTCAGAGGACCGAAAAATAAGAAATACGTGTCTTTTTATTTTGGCCTGCTTGAATGTTTAGGGGGTGAAACCACCCCCCAAAGTTCATAAGGTTTTGAGGCGTCCATCTCCGATTGCTTTGATTTTTATATGTTTAGGGAACTGAAAAATAAGAAATACGTAGATTTTTATTTTGACCTGTTTGCATGTATGGGGGGTGAAACCACCCCTCAAAATTATTGATTTTCAGGTGTTCGTCTCCGATTGCTTTGGTTTCTGGATAATTATGACGAAAATGAAATTTATATGAAGTTTCACTCAACACAATTCAATACCCCGTATGAACTTTGGAGGGGTGGTTTCACCCCCTAAACCTGAAGACAGGCCAAAATAAAGAGACACGTATTTCTTATTTTTCTGTCCTCTAAAACATATCTAAAAGCCAAAGCAATCGGAGATGAACACCTGAAAATCTTATAACTTTGGGGGGTGGTTTCACTCCCTAAATATGAAAACGGGCCGCTATAAAAAAACACGTATACCTTATTTTTCGGCACTCTAAAACATATCCAAAATTCAAAGCAATCGGAGGTGGACACCTGGGAACCTCTCCTTGTAGAGACGTGCTGGTGTACAAGTTTCTTTGAAGGAACTTGAAAAGATGGACATCCAGGGACTTGCAGATTTTAAATATTTATTGATGTATGGGCTATTTATACTTTATTAGTGTTTCTATATTATCCTAGAGAAGCAGTTGTTTCATTAACAACTTTTTAGTTGCGTCGTTTCGAGGAAGATCCCCTAAGGAGATAACCCACGTTTGGGAATCCCGTCGATGATGGATACACGGTCACAAGAAACGCAATACGTGCAGGTACTATTTCACGCGTCGAGAACAGGTTCGCTGAAATATCGAGAACCTAGGCAAACGAGAATTGGGAACGTGTGACGGAGAGCCCACGCGTCTAAGAGAATTGCCTGCTAGCGTATAGTTGTAAATCATGGTTTTATGTGACGGCACCTGGTCAATCAGGAAATGCTGCTTCGAAAGAATGGGAGATGAACTGCGAATCGATGCATCATCGCAGCATCCTCGACTCTTTTTTTTTTCGCCAAGAATACGCCTTCCTCTCGCGGACTAGTTATTTCTCAACTCATAGACATCGATCGAGCTTTTACGACTTTGTAATTATGGCCTGCTTCGAGGTTAAGTCTCGCTAGATGGCCGAGGTAGTTTCGTGTAGTACTTTTGACTTTAGTTCCTGCACTTCCTTTGGATTCTCTAGAGCAGCCTTTAAAGTTTTTGTTTCTATTCGCGTTCCGATATGCGCAACATGACACTATGTGGTCATATTTAAAGTCGTCTGTTCTTTCAAGGTGCAGCAGTAGTTATGTACATAGTTTATCGTCAGCTGTGCCTTATGTTTGTTAAGTACTTCTATGAATTTGAGGATGAATTTTACCTTCAATTAATAGATAATGCACCTTGAACAATTGATCCCACATACTTGATTTCATTTTATATACCTACATTTACAATTTTAGAAAGCCAAGATAGTGAGTCCCTCGTTTGTACGGAATTTAATTCGAAAAGTACTACAAAATTACTGTATGCGTTCGATGAGGAATTATTAGTTGTGCATCGGTCTCGTAGTATTATTCGCCTGTAAGCGCCTTAGATATATTAATTAATTCCTCATGTAGCTGAACATGCGCATGCCTGCGTGCAATAACAATTATCGATAATTGCTCGGCTGGAAAACAAGATAAACCGGCGCGGGAACGACACTCGATGCATTTTAATCGAACTGCTCCTCGTAATTACATAATACCGTGTAAGGCCATGTTCAAAATACTTTGAACATTTTATTTAAAACAGCCACGCGCGTCTTCTTTTTACCATCAAGTCGTTCCATATTAAATTCCCCCACAATCGAGTTCAGCAACAATCTGTCGTAACGAATCCTTGGACTCCTTTTGGCGCGTTCCACAACAAGGTGAAAAAATATCATCCCATTTGGAAAAAAGACATGATTCGTGCTATGAACACAATTCGTGCTTAACGCTTTGAGTTGCGCGCGGTTTTGAGAAATGTAAATTTAAATTTGCTGGCTTCTACTCCAAGAGTATTCCTTTGCACGTCACTTGAGTGGATCTCAGGTGAGTCACTCTGCAAGACACAATGCGTAGGAACATCTGCAAAAGACATTTCCTTTTAGTTCGAATAAGAAAAGAAGACTTCGGCAACGCTAAAAATATAACGACTCGGCACCCGAAGCTTTTCTTTCGACAACGCAATTTCTTCTTAAAGGATCGACATTGGGAGCACCGAGAAGAAAGAAATAAAACAAAACTGGAGTTTTGAAGGAAAGTTCAGGAGGAAAGACTCCTTGGCACGCCGTGTGTTGGAAAGAAGGAGACGGAGAATTTCGCATCTCTGGAAAGTTGTATGAAAACGAGGCGAATCGTAAAACCGTGGGACAAGGCGGTAGAACGAGACACGGAGAATAGGCACTGTGTACGCCAGCGTGTATATCTCAGGAGGAATGATAATGATCCTGGCGATGCTCCCTCTGGCTAGAAAGTGGCGTCAAAGTAACAGTCGATTGTCCAGGCGGTTCCCTTTAAGAACGAGAAGGATATTTCGCGTCTGCGAGCCAATGCGAGTTAAATATATGTAACATTTGATGAGATCGTCTCGCGTAAGCGTTACGAGCCTCGTCACGACTCTCATTAACGGCCCATCTTTTACACCCCCGTTCCACTGCCCTCCATCACTCCCTTCATCTATCTCTCCTCGCGATCCTAAATTATTGAACGATTTCCTCGGATCCGTATCCATGGCATATCTTCAATTCTAACTTCCTGAACATAGACATTTACTTCAGATCCGAGTTAAATAATTCCTACATCTATTCGTTGTCTCTTGAACCCTTTCTACAAGCCCAATTCTCTTCTGAAAGCGTTTCAACTTATTTAGCACGATGCAAGACTCCTCGAGGACCTAGGAAACTACTATCGGTGCTCTATACTTAATTCTTTTCGGAAAACAAAGCTTTTTGCTATAATTGCTATAATTGCGATAATTGCTATACCTAATTGCGATTGCTATAAGCTAAGAAATATCCAAGTTGGGCGGCAGAAACGTGGAGAAACGTTTCCTTTTCTCTTTTATTAAGCGTACTTATAATAAATCATCAAGTATTTATATAAATAAGATCGGTAGTGTAGTTTCTCACAATGTCAGCGGTCGTTGATTTTTCTTTTCGCGTGGTACTGTAATATTTTTAATTGGACTGCCCTCCCCTCGCCCTTTTCTGGGAAGGACCGTAAATTGTAAATCGGAAACCGTTAACGGGTATACCTCGGTCCGCGTTTCCATTTCGGCGCGTTTATGTGTGATCACGGATCGGTTTCGGGGATCACCGTTTAGTCACGGCCAGGGTATCGACGGACACGAACGACGATTAAAAGAGCTCCCCTGAAGCGAGACTCGAAACGTCCAGGAATCCCTCTGCAGGTCTATCCCACGTAGATGCGGATTCGGTGATTATCGCCGCGAGACTGTCGAGACGTATGTCTACGGGGGCACGTTTTACGACGCGGCCGAGTTTTAGTGCCCAGCCGAGCTAGCTGTGGCTTCGCCAGGAGTTTCAGGCATCCAAGGGGAGCGTATCGAGGTCCAGGTTACTGACTTGACTAAAATCTTGCATACAGCTGCTTCGTGTAACGTATATAGTAGTGCGTCAAATAGACCGGGGGTTCTTTTCGCAATCTCCGAAAAAGATCGAGCACCAAAGTCTTGGCTTTTCCAAAGCTGGTACCTGGATCTGTGGGGAAGAGCCAGATCGGTTTAAATAACTAATGGCAGCAAGTGAAATTATTTCTCTGATGTTGTATCGAGCATAAGGTGACTGTCCCGATTTCTGCTCATGTCCCCATCTCTGCTCATTTCCAATTTTTCTTATTATTATAAGCGTTACGTTTGCACTATAGTTGCAACAAAATAATTCTAAATTATTTGAACATTTACGCGAGTGTTGCACGAGCTTGAGGCTAATCAAAGTGCAGCATGCAACGAAACACTTTTAAAATGAGAGACTCATGATTTTTCGACCATGTTTTTACTGGTTGTGCTAAGGAACAGGGTCACTATTGGCATTCGATAATTCGGCGGAAAATAGTTTTTGCAGTGAATGTTCCTGTTTAATAACAAAAACAGATACCTTATTGTGGTCTGGATGTAGATTTGGTTACTATTTTTAATTTTTTTTAAAGTAGAAAAGAGGTGATTAGGTTTAGGGTCAAGTGAATCACCGTCACCAGTGCTCACCAAAATTTTAGCAATATAACCTCACAATTCAATGTATGCTGTAACCTCTATTTCTATTCGAAGGCATTTTATTTTTTGTTTATCATTATTTTATGCTTTACCGTTGTGTTATAAAACATCTCCATAAAAGATGTAACTTATTTTAACCTGAAAATGCAACATATGATGTGAGCAGAAATTGGTACAAATGGTGAGCAGAAATACGGACATTTACAGCATTATATTTAATTACAAATTACTAGTAGTTAAACATCTTGAAATATCTTTCTTAAATAGATTTCGACTGATTGATTTATTATTAAAGAATTATTCAATTACTCTGTAAATTTTGATAACGAACAAATTTTTTACACCTTCTTTTGTGACGAGTAACCTCTTAAATGAGCAGAAATTGGGCCATTCACCTTATGTCGAAGGAATGATGAAGGCAAAACTTTGTACCCCATTTTCTTGCAAGTGTTTGAATTGTGCGATCCACGCGTTTGATACATTGTCACACATCCTGCGCACTAAGCTTATACAAAATTTCAAGCAAATCGATGACCTGATCCACTCGCACCCCCTTGGGAACGTATGATCCTTCTTATGAGGGTGCTAGTATTAGTTTAGTTCCCCGAGCTGTACAGTCAGAAGTAATTCGTATTCCGAGTAATTAGCTCATTCCACCACGATGCGAAGACCCCGTAACAGCCAACTAACAATAAGAAGCTGCGCTTGCTGTTATAAAACCAATTAGGTACGCCTCTATTGTAACACGAGCATTCCAATCAAGCGACTCACAATCTCCAAGTAAATTCATCGTTCACTATCAGACCCACCATTCGCACCATCCATGCAATCGCAGCCGCCTAAATTCACCAAGAAACGAATCAATATTCAATTTCACGCCCGCCTCGTCACGCTCCAAAATTCCGCGCCGAGTGGTCGTCTCCGTTGGCCGTCGATCCGCGATGGTTCGTCGACCGAAATGAGAACAGGCGGGAAGAAAAAAAAAGGGGGGCCATCGATCGAGTGGACGAAACCGCGCGTAGGGATCATCGAAGGCAACGAAGAAGCGCGCGCCCGTGGAGAGGAATCGGCGCGTCCGGACTCTGAAAAGACGTCAGCGACGATCCCCGGCGGGGCATGGGAAGCCGCGTCTGGTCTTGGGTGAACGGGGGCGGATGGGTGCACGTATGAAAACTAAGTCTGGGTTTCATTTGACTGGCTTTACGAGGGAGACATAAAATGGATTTTACTGTCGGCTAGTTCGCCAGTTCTCGAGTTGGTAACATTGCTTTAGCGAGCATAATATAACCCTCCCTCACCTCTCGCCGCCCCTCTCTCTATACCCGCACGTCAACGGGGGCCGCGGGTTTCTTCGTAACCCTCGTCGTCTTCCCGACGCCGACCTCCTCTTCCCCCGTTTCTTTTCGCTCGCCACTCGCCCGTTTCTCTCTTCCCCCGATCCCGTCTCGCGTCGATCCGCGCCCCTGCGCTTTAAGCCCCGGCTCCGCGGCGCGACCCCGTCCGCGCCCTGGCCGCGGAAACTTTTCGCATTGGAAAACGTCTCGCTGCCCAGATTTAATATCCGCTGGATAAGCCGGCACGACGGTCGTTAACTTAACTTCGAATTCGCTTCCTGTGCCTGCATCGACAGCGGTCCCAACCGCCCCCCCTCCGTGCCACTGACGCCCCCTCCGACTTAATGGGCGGCATTGCCGATCGTTTCGGTCCCACGCAACCGTTAAACACGCTTGCGTTTCAGTCGGGGCGGCTCGTCTACTTGGTTTTTCTACTTCGTTCCATTTTGTAGGCGGTGCTTTTTTGCTTCCTTTCTTTGGAGTTAGAATGCGACAGTGGTAGTTTATGGTGCCATTAGCTTGGGAGGAACGACCCGTGCGCGGGTTTCTGGAATTCTGGTGAAAAGCCCGATACTGTTGGAAGACACGGTAGGTTCGTTGTTGTTGAGAGGCTTGTGGCTAGAAGAGCGCAGATACGTTTGTGGGACTATCTCAGGGTTTGATGGTGTAGGGTTAAATGATCTATTTAGAAGTTGAATCGCTCGCTTGAGTTCCTTCGAGCTGGCACTATCAACCTGCTATGTGTCTCGGCGGGGATACAATTGTTTAAACTTGAAAAAGTCATTAGTTACGTAGAACGTCGAGGGTGTGGTCCTCCAACATTTTCCTCTTTAAGATGCAGTTGCTTGTGGGTACAAGTAATTTACCATCCTTGGTAAAAGCGACTATTGTTCAAATGAATTAAGAATTAAATTCACCCCATTGTGTAGTCTTACCGCAACGCTGTAAAAGGCGAAGAAAGGAAACGACAGTGAGTTTTCACAGATTTACTGATTAAAGAATTCTAACAACTTGATCGCAAGGTGCACTACTCGATAGGAGCCAAATTGGAGCGGAATAACGGTGCATAGGGAAGCGAGCGGACAAAATAGTAAACGCTGCCCTAAAAATTAGCAGGCGAGCGCACGAGCCCGGGAACTTTCCATGGCGCTCGTCCCGAGTCCAGCGAAATCGTGTAGCTCCGAATGTATCACATTGCTAACCGCAGGCGAACCTTTTTTCTGATTTCAGATCGATTGCCGACCAGTTGGTGAAACAAAGCGGCTGGAAGAACAGGTCGAATCCAAAGAAAAACGACGCCGTGCTGAAGCCAGAGGAGAAGAGGAGGACGACGAAAACCTTGGAGAGCCCTCCTCCAGCGTTGTTACTTCCTCTTCGTCCTGGTCATCGTTCCCGGAATGCTCCCCAATCGGCAGCGCGCACCCGCTCCGGTGGCACGAAACGGCGAACATTTTGCGATTAACCGGAACGTTATATACTTCGCCGAATTAGCCTCGGGGAATGTTGGCCCGGTTCTCTCCGGCAGTTCCCGAAGATGTTCGATCCCTCGAACGACCAAGCGGAATCGAAGGGTGCACGGAAGAGACTGGTCGCCGCTGCCGTCTCTCCGCGAGCGAGGCTCCCTCGGTGAAAGTACCTCGGTGGCCGTCGCCCACGGACAATCAACGAGGGACACGCTGCTCCCGATGTTCCCTTGCGGACGCCTCGATTCGGGCTACCGCGTTCGAGGCACAATGGTGGGACCTAGCCGCCGAATAAATGGGAGAAGTGTTGCCCCTCGGGCCTCGTTCTTCCCCGCTCGCCGAGCAAACTACGAGAAGGAAGATGAGAAGAGAAAGAAATTCGTGAACGCTCTTGCGAGTGACTGGTTCGCGGCATGTCGAGGTTTATCGGACAAAATGCACTACGAGGCAAGCAACCCTTGCCTCGCCGTTCCTTACGCGCACTTCGATTCCCCAACCGAAAACCGTCACTTTCGCTCGCTTTCGTCTCTCACTCCCCCTTGCATTTCCTGCCCGGTATTTATCTTAGTTTCTGGGTAGACACACGTCTCGGGTGGGGTGCAACGTCCACGGGTCACGAACCCCAAAAGGGGCAAGCGCCCTCTGCCGTTCGCCGCTGTGTCCAGCTGCCCGTGAACGCCTGTCGCCGGACGGCCGCGTCTACCGATCAAGCGTTGCCGCTTGCGGTATACCTCGCACGCATGATCGCGCACCGTGCTTTTTCGTTTAGGTACTTTGTAAATCCGCAGGGGCGTAGCCCGGCTCTCGTGGTCTCGCCTCCCTCCTATAGCGAAATCGCGGTCCCGAACGGCGTCGAACCGGGGGACCACTTTCGTGGCCGATGAGACGCGGTTCCAAGGCGGTCGTGACTCTGCTCTGCTCTCTCTCTCTCTCTCTCTCTCTCTCCCCCTCGGAAGGGGGGCAAGAAACGTGTAACGCGGCATTCCGTGTCGGTATTCCGTCGATGACGATGATAATCTCGGCGCGCATGACGTCGCGTAATGAATCGGTCCGCGACGTCCGAGTGATGTCGGCCGCCACGACTGAAGGACCGAACGGGGAAGGCAAGAGGGCGAGGCGGAGTCGCCAGCGCGACGATTATGCCGGCGCAAATGAGCGCGTTATTATCGTATTAAGCAAACGATGAAATTCGGAGGATTGAGAGACGGCCACGGTTCACCGAGGAACTTGTTTTCGGCCGTCGCGTCGCGAGAGTAGTATGCCGATGCGTGGCACGACCGAGGTGGACACATGGGGATTATCGCGGTCTACTTCTCGCGAGCGGCCGCTGTATCGGCGCTTGAATTCGATCAACGAACGGCGATTATTGGTGGATTAAGGCGATTACGCGGTCCGGTGAGCCGAGCCCCTCGAATTCAGCCAAACCGAGCCTGAAAACGGCTCGGACTTTTCAGGAGATACGTGACAGCCTCTTAATTCGAATGCGGGCATGCTCCTGCCTTGTAGAATGCAGTCGGGTATGTTCTGTTCTGCTGGCGGTTCTCGTTTTCGGGTCGATCTTGGAAATGTTCAGCTAACTCCGCTGGCAATCGAAGTGTTCCTAGTGTGTTCGAGCCCACTGAAATCCTTTCTAAGCATGTAACTGGTAACGGGAGGTGAAACATGTTCAGTGCTACTCAGAATTGTTAAGCTTTGCTTGGTGTAATTTTAATGAGTAACCGAAAGGGGCAACTGCAAATTTAACCCCCGCCTGGGGGATGGAGGGTACATTTCAACAGCGCCATGGCTAAGTGCTTGTGTTACTTAATACTCCCTACCATATCAGTCTAATGAAAGATCTTCCGAGGTATGTATAAACACACTTATATTATACAGGAAAATGGACCCTCCATTCAAGGCTTAACTACATGTATAACGATTGTGCAAAACTCTCGATAATTTCATCTGCAGTATCCCGTCTATAACCTCATCAGTGAGCCAAAGAATACGGTTCTCCAGTTGAAAAGGAGCTTTCTTTTCGACAAATATCGTGGTTCACCAGTGATCCCCGTAGCGTGCAACGTGTCAGCCACCTAGCAACCGTGACACCATTAGAACAAACACGACTTTTGATCGGAAACGTGTCGCACAACACGTCCTAGCACCTTCTTTCGCGCATCTCCATCAAAATAATGTTCGATAGAAGATCCATGCTCGCGCGCGCGCGCGCGCGCCGTTAAGGGATTGGCGGACGTGTCAGTTGCACGATACGGTGCAATGAAATGCCCGCTCAAAAACTGGACGTTCCATCTCGCGGCAAATTAATTTTCAAACAAAAACACCGCGGAGCTGTCTCCTGGATATGCTGCATCATTCTTACTTCCCTTTTTCCTCCCCCCTGCGTCCACTCCACCTTTCTTTTTCTGCTTCAAGGGGAACTCCCCTTGACCCCCTTACGCCTCTCCTCTTTTCCCTTCCCTTCCAGCTCGCCGGTTTTTTTTCGTCATTTTTCGCAACCATGGAACGCGCTCCGTGTAACAATCTGATGCGAAGCTCGATTGCTTATTACCGTACCCCGAGAAGCTATAATGGCTCGCCCCGTTTAAACGGATTTACGTTTCGGTAACGAGCATGTGCGCGTCGAATATTTATCGTTCGTACGGCCACGGCTTCCGGCGGTCCAATCTGCGAGGACCAGCGATTTTCCATCTTTGGTGGCGTAGCCGCACAGAGGGTGTTTCGTGCACGGAGGGTGTAAAGGCGTCTAATATATGACACAAGGTTCATGCAGGCCGCCATCTGATATCTGGGCAGAGCTCCAAAGGTGTAAAAATAAAAGAACAGGAGAGAGGAATATTGGCTCTGTCTGGCTTTGCTTTCCAGTGGATTTCACATTCTTGCAAGAAAACTGGTCAGGGTAATCATCTGGAGGTTCAGCGCAGGGCTTTTAGTTTTTTTGTTCAGTCCAGCAGAAGTCTGGGGTGCCTTTTATTCTGGGACACAGTGACGCCTGTTATTTGCGTATTTTCAGTGGTGTATGGGTTGGAAATTGGAATAGTATTAACAGCTGCAAACTTCTAAGGCGAAGGAAAGATTTCAATATACAAGGGAGAAGTTTCGTTGGATCAGAACCACTTCAATCTTCCGATTCTTCCAAATATTGTGTTCCCATTGCAACTATAAACAAGTGTCCTTATAGTCCTCGTGTAAAAAATACCTTTGGATACACTGTTCCAATCAACGATGAACAATAATTACATTTATAAAACCTGTTTATACCTCAAAATCTCTTGTTTTAACGCATACAAATATCGTGCCCGCACCTCAGAAACAAACAAATGTCGAACCTACGTTTACACAAACCTCCCTATTTTGGCTGCCTTTATACGCTCCTTAGCCCTCGCCTGGCGGATGAAGGGTCAATATTGACCCACCCCAAATGTCAAACTACATGCGTTACATATTAGTATTACTTCTTGGAGGATATATAGAGTTTAGATTATAACTAGGTTAGATTCTAATATAAAAGCTTACTCTGAGATGCACGCGAGTGAAACTATGGGTCAAAATAGACCCTACATTCGACGCACGATCAACCTATCTGCCATTTGAGGATTAACCTTATCTACCTAAATCTGAAACACCCAGAGCTTGCTCTTACTGCTTGAGAAGATGGTAAGCCGGAAGTTGATGGCAGAAAGTATTAGGGGATTCAGAGGCTGGGGATAATTCGCGATAGACAGTCTATCGGTAAGCAATATTCACCGCGGATCTTCTACTGGTCACGTTTCATCTGCAGCGTTAAAATTGCGTGAGGAAAATAACGCGTCTCCAACTGTCACACCGGAAACCGGGATGACACGTTTCCTTGGTGGAGCCATGGGGAGTAAAATTGTCACGATGGTTCCGGCAACAAACGGAACCGTCCAGCGCAATGAACTTTTTCGTTTGCAGATGCTTTACGACGTCGGCAACAGACATTTATCGCTACACGATGTTTTCGCTGAATGGCATAGTTAGCCCTCTCGGTGCCGTTAAGCCCTTCGCCAGGAAGTTTCGTATTAGAACGTCGAGGCTGTTTCGCGCGAGCTCGCAAAGACTTAAACGAGCTAGGAAGGTGGAAAAGTATGTTGTAACCGAACGGTTTCAATCTAGATACTTTTCTAACACACTCTTTTGGAACATAGTTTCTGGGAAGTGACGCAAGGTGCTGTGATAGCTTCAAAATTTTATAAATAATTTAAGGGAGCAACGATGAACGGGCAGGCTAGGAATAGAAGATACGGTTCTCGTCAGTGGAGAAATTGATGTTGGACTAAAGCCACGCGTGTCTGTTACTTCGCCCGAGTGTTTCGCGTGCCAGGTTGCAAAGGGGGACCCTGTATGGCGGAGTCTGAATTTTAGGGGGTAGGTTGTCGCGAAATTTGTAAAGGGACATAAATCTCTCCGTTCATTTCCAACAGAATTTCCGCCCGGAAGCGGGCACAGTATGGCGCCTCTGCGCGACAGGGTTCGCGCACGACCCTGCTATTTTGACGCCCACGAGAGACCCCTTTGTGTTTAAAAAGCGTGTCAGGTGTTCCAGCAGCGCGCGCGATAATGTAGAATGCAAACGATTCACACGTTAATGCCTCGCCGCTCGCTGTTTGTCGCCGCTCGTTACGTAAACCGTCAATTTTAATGGAGAGCCATCGTCTTGGACGTGGTTGCAGATGGCGAGGGGAACGAGGATGGCGAACGAAAGGTGTTCGTTGTTTGTCCAACGATTCGGCTGAGCGTGGTCTGTCGCCGGGTCCGGAAACGGGCGAACGAACGGAGGAATCCCCCTCGTGGACCGGAAGTTGCCCTCCCATTTCGGTTCCCTTGACAATTTCTGATGAACTTCGAGCACAAGTGTGCTGGTATCTGTACAGCTCCCTAGTACAGCACTTCTACGTTTATCGTTTTGCATGGTGGAAACGCTGTTGGAAGGGATGGCCAGGGTAATCGGTTCGCTTTGTATTATATTCAGTTATTTATCGTAGGTTATGAAATTGAATGTGATTTTCGATTAAGTAGAATATCTTGAATATAAGCGTGTACGTCGTGTATTGTGGCATGTTGAAGGGAAATGTGGTGGAGAAGGGTTCGAAGAGGTTAAAAGGAATCCAGGAGATAAACTGCCTTTGGTCTGAAGAGAAATGTAAACGAATATTTTGGCAATATGAAGTCTACGTGTTGTTTTCTTTGAAACCTCTCTTGAAATAAAGTACCTACCGTAATTGAGAGAACGTTATGTAGAGGTCTGTGAAGTAGAATAAGTGACTTAATATAATATAAAAAGGATTCATCCATTGTTGTTTCGATGGTTCATTGGTCTGCAAAGCAGCAAGTGCAAAAGTACTGTAATGTAGTGATTTCTTGATAATGTTCATTCTTTCGTAGGCGGCGGCGAATCTACATTTCTGTGATGGACTTCGATATGTATTATGGTTAAAAGCAACGACTTCACAGGAACTTAATTGATCATTAAGTAACGGGATTTCGTTAACACGCGGAAAGAGAAAAGTGGCGCGGCACGTGTTTTCTCTTTCGTTTCGTCAAATGAAAAACAATGTCCAGCTTTGTAAATACGTAATTTAATTAAAATTATGCAAGTCCATTGACACTTGTCTTCCACCATTTCTGTGGTGTTCAGTTTCCACTTCTCTGCCCTTCTAATTTCTCTTCAAGTCCATCGTACTCTGAGAACGTTCAGGAACGTTTCATTATCATGGAATCATTAAACGAAAATATTGACGTAAACATTAAAGTAACCGACGGTCGCGGGAATGAATGCGAAATCGTGCAAGGCAATTTTTGCTCGCATTCGAATTTTTCACCAATAGGACCGCTGTTAATAGGACGATATTTATGGGCCCTCGTAATTGTCGGCGTAAATCATTATGCACCGTCGCAGTAAGACAGCAGTGTGACTATTTTCTGGTATGAATTATGTGTCTGCCGCCCATGGTCGTGCCCGTTTGCGCGTCAAAACACGCGCATTATCGAGTGCTCCCGAGACGAAACTTCAGTACCATACTTTTACCTGGTCGCGGCACCAGTGGATACCGCATATATTTCTCGTTGATCTGCAGTTAAACATTTCTCTCTTGAATGTTTTATAACCCCGACCGCTGTGTAAAATCGCAGACTTATTTCCAGTTCCCCTATGTTTTAAATGTTGCAGGGAATGTTGTTCGAAGCTGTCAAGCGTAGGCTGCCTCCTGGAAGAAATGGCCGATGTTTCTGTAGTTTTATCGCAGCTGTGGTTTGAACACAATCAACTGGCTGCTCGAGGCTACTAAAACACAGCTTCGTTATACTATCTTGCTGCCTGAATACATTGTTCCCCGTATTTTTAGGCAAATTCATGCACTAGGGGTGTGCGGGTACCCGAAATTGCGGGACCCGATTTGCGATTCGGGAGCCGAATTTTTTTGCAAAAATCTGATCGCACTGCAAAATCACAACCTGACAGTTTTCTGGTTTTCGGGTAACCGGAAACTTCTGTGATCGGATGTAAGAATTTTCAGCAAGAAATTCGGCTACCGAATCGCGAATCGAGTCCCGCAATTTCGGGTAACCGCACACCCCTACCATGCACATAAGTAGCATGAAAGTAGATATCGTTGCCAGCTAAAATGGCCACTGCAGAGCCACAACCAGTTGGCCAACTTTATTTCGCTTGCTCACCCCTGTCTCTGCTCATCCCTTTTCTGTACATCTTCGTCTCCTTGGAGCAGGAAGGTGGAGCAGCGAAACAGCTAGACAAGTATGTATGGCGGACGACATTTCTCCATAGCCTCGAGCAACTAATTGAATTTCAAGCTGCAGTAGTTGATTTTGCTGCGAACGAGGATGCATCTATCGTTTCTTCAGTCATGCACACTCTAAGAAGGCACCGCTTACATTCGAAACCATCGACAGCGACGAGCAATCTCCAAAATGTGGCCAGATCTTTGGAAGATCTTCGGGGCTGCTTCAATTTTTCTCATAAGAGCGATTAATGATAATTTATTTTGGCAACCAACGATATCCCGCACGCGATACATCAAAATGCTACGATTCGCGCATGGTCACGGAACACAACCGTATATTCAAATTCGTCTCGGCAGCTACCAGACATTTGCATAAGAATATATCCCGCTAACCTCGCAGATTGACTTATCGCCGCCATATGGGTGTTTTCCTTCTTTTTCTTTTAATCATTCTTATTTGTATTATATTCTATTGCGTTTGAAGATGTATAGGTTGAAGGGGATCGGGTGGTCTCAACGCATTAAACAACGAGCCGTCGATCTAAGCCTGGGGATTCGAGCATAATTGAATTCCATGCTTGTAAAGTGTTAGCAAAGTGTGATAAATCCGACGACGTTATCAGCGACGAAAATGTTCCTAACGTCGTGCAGCAGTGTCAGGAAAATATAGTCGGATGTACGGATCCTTCGGGGAAGCCTACCGTGGGGGAGATCGATCGATCGGAATTGTGCCGCTGATCGAGTAACAGATCGATATTGGAATACCATGCAAACTGTATTCTAAAGTCGCTTAATAAATCTTCACTTCGATGTATAAAAGAAAATATCAGTTTTAAAGATTCCCTCGGCTTGTGATTCAGACATTGTCGTGTTAGATGTCTAAGGGAAGCTGGTGGCTAATTATTAAGCTCGTCGATCTCCCTTCCGTCGGGCGAGAGAGAAGGACAGCAGCGATTCCACCGAATGTAACGCTGCACGACGAAACGAGATGAACGTGGAGCAATGGCCATGGGCCAAGAGTCACGTTATTTTTTTTATACAGCGCGTTCTCTCTGAGAGTATCCTTTTCTAACGGAACGAAAGTTAGTCGCGCCTCGTTAGGCATCTCCCTCCGTTTAACGGTGGCCTATGATTAGTTGTGTAAGGGTTGCGTAAATAAACTTTGTCTCTGTCCATTCTCTGCTTATTGTAACACGCGTAACCAGGGTGTGCAATTTAAATGGACCCGCGGGAATATCTTTGGAACAGTTGCTGGCGTCGGGGAGAATTTCCAAAAAATAATTGAACGCTTCCAAGGGGGCTTAATTTCATGGTAGCTTCTTTCTGGACTGAGATGTAGAGGAGGTGCCGAAGGTTAGCTTCTTTCTTTTTTAACGGAACTGTGGAGCTCTTCAGTCGCTATACAAAATTATTGATAATACCTTCTAAATTAAATGTCTCCTAAGAATTATGTGGTTTTATTAAAATAAGGCAAGCCGACCTGCATATCTTCTCTGCGTCACCACTTTTAAAGAAACTTGCGTGTCGCCAACGGTTTCGGAGATATTCGCGCGTGTCGATTCAAATTGGACACCCTATATATGCATACGAACGCAACACCGCGATCCTCGATTGTACAGTTTATACGCTTGCACGTTGCTGGCTATGAACGAGGAGAAGGTAACGATACCCTTTCTTTCTCTTCGCCCCTCGTAAGATACTATGAGCGGTGTGTAGATGTGATCACACGAACGGGATCGCGAGGAGGTAGGAAAGGAACGATTGTCCTCCGTAAGGGTCAAGTCGATTCTTCAGTGTGCTGCGCCGTGAGACGTGCGGAACTATCGCCCGTCTAAAGCTGTGTTCCCACGTGTGCAACACGCGACGTGAAACGTTAATCACGTGTGTATAGGTCTATCAAGAATTAATGGGATTTGTAGGAGTCGCAGAGGAGTAAACAGATGGATCTGTGGTGAGAATGATTGCCATCTACCAACAGTGGTAACAATCATACCTCGGATCTAATCATAGTCAAGTCATTACACCCACTTCCCCATTTTTTGTTTGAGCGCGCGTATCAGACACCTCACTGTCCCTTGGAATATCCACAGAATTTCTAACGAATTTTTGAGACTATAATTCCTTGCTTCTGGATCTGGTAGTATTCTACTGATTATAGCCTGATCTATACTTCCAAATCACCTAGATATATTCAAATTAGGCACATATTCGGTCCATTCTGTGGTCTACCACTCCACAAAAGTGTCTGCTTCAAGCTTCGCACATCACAGAATTATTACAAAACTTTGCTTTGAGTTCTGATAAATCTAAGGACACGATAATGTGCTAAGTCAGCCGATTGCTTTGATCGCACCAGAAATTATGACATCCAATTTCAACAAAGTAAAACTTTCATCTTCTCTCCTCTACTTCAACATCGAATCGAAGGGTATGGCTGCGCGATGAAAGTTTTGCTAGCCATAAGCATGGCCACCAATAACTTAAAACATCCAGACCAATGAACTATGGATGTTTATATCACTGTGTATAATAGGCATGGGCGTCCGGAGAGGAGTGCAAAAGGGGCAGTTGCCCCCTGGCTTTTGAGAAAAAATCGTATATTTTTCAAAACTGATCTTTATTAAGTTTATACTATAAAAGGGAATATTTTTAAATCTCCGTTTTAAATTTTCAATTAAATTGGCACTACAAAATGGGTTAAAATAGCCAGAGGGGTATATTTTTCTTTACCATCATCTCAAAGTTGCCCTCCCCTGGAAGCAAGTCTCCGGACGCCCTTGATAGTAGGCTGCAATGCCCCCCTCCCGTGACTTCACTCATCCGAACCTGTTACATGAATCCCATTTATCAAACAACCGCAGTGGATTAAGACGTTCCTCCGTCTGCTATCGTCTCTCACCTGCACATATTTTTTAACACACGAGTTTCTAGTGACGAATCAATGCCACACGCCCATTCATATAATCCTTGCATTCTAAGTCGACAAAAGAAGCGATCTTCATTACGTTGAAACGTTGAAATCGGTAGACTAATCTAGAGCGTCCCGAGCCCCGTGTTGACTCCTCTATCACCTCCAGTGGGCTGCTAAGTAAAAAGGAGCACTCCATTGAATAAGGCAATAAAAAATGTAGCATGGTCAGTAACGATTTCCAAAATGCACAATTGCAACGACCTTGCCGAGCGGTTTAAACACCCACGCCGCGTGGTGCACACGAGTGAATGGGGCTTAGTGGTAACATTGGAATGTTGATATCGGGACTCTCCGCATATATTCCAATATTTAGAGACTGGTATCGTAATTGTATCCGTGGCCGAACGAGCGCCGCGGTTCCTTCGCCCGTCGCCTCTTTGTCGTGGATGTAGACGAGGACGTGCACGCGCGGACGAGCATAACGTGGATTTTACAACGTCCATGCCCAGCGACAGTTCCGTTTTTACAGCTTGTAACGTCTCGCGTAAAAGCGTGCCGAATGACGGTCGAAATGCATCCTCGGGGCGAAACGCGCGCGGGGACGAATGGGGAGGAGGGATGAGAGGGTATGGGAGAAAGAAAGGACCATACGGGCCCGTATTGCATTCGTCGGACGCGATTTATCTACAAGCGACGATCAATCCCGACCGCCGCGATTATTTATTTGGCGGCCAAGGAGCGAATGGAATCGCGAAGGCGGCAGGGTGACTGCGAGAGGGAGAATCGAATGGCGGATACATAAGAGGCGTTTTTGTGAAATTCGCAACTGTGCACGTATTCTTGTTCGTGGACTCAGTGTATTTAGCGTACTTTTAACTGTTACATTGTAATGCATAAATAAATAATGATACACTGGCTGATGACCCAACTGCTCCTAATTCCCATCACTACGGACTCGTGGTGAAGTTACGAGGTGTACGAGTTCGCCTCGTTATTCTGACCAAATGGGTGAACTTCTCGGTCTTAAGTGGAATCCATTCTGCGTGTACGTAATTACACACAAGCAGGCCCGGCTCGTCCTTGTAGGTGAAAGTAGACATCTGCCTAGGGCGTAATGTTCGCGGGGAGTGCAAAATGGCCATTTCATTGTTGTCATTTTTCAAAATTGTAGGAGGTGGTCTCAATGAAACTCAGGCAAATAATAGTAGGTAACTGTGGACGTTTATTAAAGCTAGATCTGGACTGGTTACAGTCTGGAGGCGAGCGACGAACAGAGCCTTTTCGCAGGCTCCCAGAGCAAGCAGAGCCTGGTCTGTTTACAATACGTAACCCAGGCGGGTGGGCCGACCTCGTCACGCAGTCAACAGTCCTGCGACGCAAAAGGCGTCTGCACTATCTCACGGGCCCAAGGAGGCGGCCTGCTAGACTAAACAGTCTGCAAAATAAAGTCGCAAATGAAAGAATGGGGTCATCCAAAGGTCAAATAAATGTATTATAATAAAGGACGCAATTTTGTAAGTTCGCCTGGGGTGCAACAAGACTCGAGCCGAGCCTGCACACAAGTACACGGGTGTCTAGAAAGAATTACTTGGGTAAATTTACTTGGGCTTTTACATACGTCTAAATACAATCGTGCCCTGTGTTTTGGGGTTGCAGGTAAGTTACTCTTACAGGGTTATCCCGCGCATGCGAGAACAGATGCCTTGAGTTGCTCTGTTTCAGACAATCGCTTTGACATTAAAATTTGTCCCGAGGTTCAGGGAAAAACTACGCGAAAACCCTGAACAAGGCGTTGGTACATCCAAAATTCAATTTCTTCCTTAGGATAGGGGCGGGCTGCTTACTTGACCACTCATCTGTTCTCGGGCGCGCGGGTTCTGAGGGTAACCCGGATAATGCCAGCAGGAATTTCTTCTAGTAAAATTGCACAATTAACAATACATTCGCATGCACGTGTATACAATTATAGAATTCAATTTGTAACACACTCGTTGCTGTATCCGCGTACGCGGAGAATAAAGTACAGGTACAATTATCCGTGTATCAAGAACACCGAACATTTTGTTCACTGTTCACTTTTGTACACTTCGAGGTGAATAATTCGTTTAATTTTACAAATGATGCAGGTACCTATGTAACCTTAAATTTCGGTGTACCTGACACACTTGGCGTGCAGAGGGATAAATTGCCTACAGACTCGCCCTCTCTATCTCATTAACTCGTTAACCGAGACAATTTTCTATCGGAAACCTCTCCCACGCATCCTGCGAATTCTACATACATATATCGTGAACCTATACTTTCCTCCTCTTACAGGTATAATCATTAACATTTCTCCAAAGTATTAACTCGTTTCACTGATAGCAGAGGTAATTTCAGGGGACGAATTAACTCGTAAGGTGTTCGTGATTCCCCTTCGCCCCGTGTTCGTGCCTCGCGTTCCCCACGTGAGCGCGCCCCCCTAAGTTTCTAGTAAGTCGTCGCACCGCGTTCTCCCAGGTTGAACAACGTAATTCCCCCGTGAGTATCGATGTTACCAAAGGCCAGTTATTCCAGTTTCACAGGCGGAATCTGCAGACGGTCTCAGATTCGGAGTGAGAGGTGGCACGGGGAGCAGCACCTCAAAGCTTCCCCGACTTGTGTTCCCCAAGCCGGAGGATCACACCCGTTATTAGAACCAAACGTAGACATTGAGTGTTGTGGAAGGAATTCGTGCACGCGATCGGCTCTTGTCGGTTCGTGTTTTCGAAAACAAAGGACCATTCCTCAAAGGACCGGGCCCCGCCTTTCGCGTGCACGAGGAAACAGATCGCGGTCTCGGGGCCCCCTTGCGTGTGGCGATTTGTTTACATGTAATATAAACTTTAAAAAAAAAACCGACTTCAAAGGTGCGCTAAAAAGTATAAAATAATTTTGTTTAAGTCGGTGCCAAAATAGAAACAAAATTAAATCAATTTCTAAACCTTTATCAATTATTGTCCATTAGCACACTAACGCCCGGGAATTAGAGCGCCCAAACATTTAGTGGGACGTCACGCATCCAGCAGATTTAATCTTACTTTTTTACTTTTTTTCTAAAAAGTTTATTATTTTATAATTTTTAGTGACCTTTGAAGTCGGTTAAAAAACATTTATAAAAAAAAATCATCGAAATCGGTGCACCTATGCGGAAATTATGCGTGAACATACAAACATAATGAAATACAACGTGACGAATTGAGTAACCTCCGCCTTTTGAAGTCTGTTAAAAAGATCCATGCCGGGATAATAGCTACATAGTATATAGTTTTTCTATGTCGAGTGAGAAACCTCCACCGTTTACGGATACAGTCGATGCAATTTTTCATTCAATTCTACGTCCCTCGACCTTTTGGGTCTTTCAATAGCCACGCCTGCACTTTAACAGCCGATTGAGGTTATGTTTGAAACGACAGCGCTGTCATTCTGTGACTGTTGTGCTTTGAAAACTATACGCTTCAACAACGCGTCGAAATTGTGAAAATTTATTATAAAAATTGGTGCTCTGTTCGCGAAACGTTTCATAAGCTATGTGGAATTTATGCCGAGAGCTCAAGTCAAAGAATTATCGCGAAATTCGAGGAAACCGGTTCAGTTGCTGATCGAGCAGTGCCTGTGCGTGTCCGCAACGCTCGGTCGGAGGAGAGTATTGATGCAGTTGCTGGAAGTGTGCGTGAGAGCCGAAACCTCTCAAAATGCGAGAGGCGAGGCGGTAACTGTCAACGGCGAACGATATCGAGAGATAATAACCGATTTTTTTACTCGAATTCGATGATAAGGTCGTAGACAAAGTGTGGTTCCAGCAAGATGGCGCTACGTGTCACACAGCGAATGAGACACTGAGGTTATTGACAGAAAAGTTTCCAGATCGTGTTATTTCGAGAAGAGGTGATGTCAACTGGTCGCCAGGATCATGCGATTTAATGCCCTTAGACTATTTTCTTTGGGGCCACGATAAGTCTCGGCCCAATGCCAATAATCCAGCAACAAGTTACCATCTGGAGAACAACGTTGTTCTTGAAATTTAGCCCGATTTATGTGGAAGAGTCATTCAAAATTGGGTCTCTCGGATCGCCTCCTGAAAGCGAAGCCGTGGAGGCCATTTGAACAATATTCTTTATTGAATGCACTTCAATAAGGAATAAAGATTTTCGTCACACCTCACGCACACCTCTTTTTATTTAATTTTGAAAGATCCTTCATATGTATAGTTGAAATTGTTTGTTAAAAAAAAGTTTAGAACGAAATGTTGAACGTTGCTTCTGACGTACTTTTCAATAATTGTTTTACACGTACAGCTTTCCCGTAAATTACTAGTATTCAACCTTACATTTCCCAGTCCCAAACACTGTTTAAAATATGCTTACTTCATCTCGAAATTCAGAATAAAATATTCTTCCGACGCAGAATATAAATCTGCCGAAAAGGGACATTCAACACGCCCAGTAATTTTCGCATTCACCTCGGCGTCCATGTTCTTCACCCGCAGCGGGCGGCACGAGTACGCGAGGCCAAAAGTGTGCCCGCGGACGTCCAGGGCCCGACGTGTCTCTGCAAGAGAAACAGCAGCAGACAGAGAAAAAGGCGCGTCGATAATGACGAGATAAGAAAAAAAGAACAGATAGGAGTCAATCACCGATCGGAGATTACAAATACGCAATGAGTAGCAGTTCGAACGGTTGCAGGATGGGCCGAAAAAACCGGTTCCAGCTGATGATGGAGCACCTATTTACTTTACTGCCGAGCCCGGTAGATTGTAATGCAGTTTTCTGGTTTCAATAACCCCGCAACAGATTTTTCGCTGTGGCTTTTTCAGACAGGCAGAGAGGGATTGGCTACTTCAATCACGGTGAGTATGCTCTTCCGTGTGGCGAGCGTCTTTGCTGCAAAAATCGAGCATTCGGAGGACGGGTCGGTGATCGACGCCGAGATATCGGGCCTTGGCTAACGGATGCGTATATGCATATATATTCGACGATTCTTCTCGTGGAATCGCCCATGCGAATCGCTTCGTATTATCGCGTCGTATTCAATTAACAGGACGGCGACTAAACTCGGGATCCCGAAGTCCCCTCTGTCTGAGGAGGCGATTCGATTTTATTTGTCGATGTTCATTTACCGAGAGACCCGATTAGAGGGCACGGCTTGTGTCTCGATTCACATTGATGCCGGACCGGGCTGGGTAATCTTAATAAATTTCGCGACATTATATTTGGCGCGGTCGTAAAACGTGGAATGTAAACGAGGGTGGGTGGCGTTTAGGGCGCAAGGGAAGCCGAATCGGGCAAACATTGTGATATTTTTCGCCGGCCGATCGTAAAGAGCGGAATGTAAAGAAAAGACTTGTCCTTAAGTGACCTGAGAACATCGCCAAGAAGCTGCCGCGGGGCGTGTTCGCGGAGGGAACTGGGAATCGATGCTTCCGCGCCTCGGGGGACACGATTTTACTTACGTTGAAGCTGCTCGATTCGGCGGGTGCACGCGAGGCATCGCACCTTCTCCGACCGAGCCAGCGGCAAGATAACTGTGGTTGCTTTTAACACAGTTGGGCCATGCATTCTTTACTGCGAGATACATATAATATTATTAAGGCGCATATCGGGTGAAGTATTGCATTATGTGTGATCAGAACAGATGAAATCATGTAACGACTTAAGAAAATTAACAGTTATTGGTGCGAGATGTTGCGTTCGCTGTGGGAGGCGGAAAGACGCATAGAAAATGAAACGTTGGGTGCTAAAGCTGTTGAAATTTGAAATACTTCCCCAATTTTATTTTAATGTTTTATTAGTGGAGAATTCGTAGAATTTTTTTTCAGCACAGGTATGATAGTAGAGTCTATATACGGTGTTTTATCATTTTTACAAATTTGTGTTAGCTACTGGGTAATGCACTGTGGCATTATTATGTGGTATCGTTATTTAGAATCTAGTGTATTAGACGTTTACAAAAAGTACTGTGTGGTCAAATATTATTGCAAGAAATTCTTTTTAAGTCTCACAGGAACAACCTTACTGGCAATTTTGATGAAAACCTCTACTCATTTTCCACGACGTATTTCTATTATAAGCTAAATATTGCCTGCTGAAGAATAAAGTAATTCCCCTCCAACCTACATACTTCAATCTGCAATATTCTTGTATTTACTAAACGATGTGTTTCGCATTTTTTTAACTTTCGGATGCAAGCAGTATTCAAGCGCGCTCTACATGGCTTTTATTTGAACAGAGAGTTAAAATCAGTCGATACAACTACAGCCAATATTAGCCACTTCAGTGTTTCATTGCAGTTCGTGTTGGCACAGTTGGTAATGTAGACCGCGGTACGAAATTCAAGATTGGGGCACCGACGAAGTATAGGCATCGACGAAATATCTGGTCCACAGACGAGGTATAGGATAGACCTATCACAGACGAGGCATAGGATAGATCTATCAACGAATGCATTTTTCTGTCACCGGTTCGGGGGGTCCCAGCACAGACCAGGTATAGAACCTGGTCTGTGGTCCCAGGACCCCCTTACCATTTTAGTGTCGCATGCAACATCACCGGTCAAGTCTCGAAGCAGATTGTAATGCTATGCGTGGTAGCAATTAGAATTCAACACGTGTAAAACTAGGTCATTCGAAACCCGCGATTTACAAATGATTCTGTTAGAGTAACAATTTAAAGATCGTTTTATAAACGTACTCCGCGCTACGACCGAGAAAGAAGGATCACAACAAAACAAGAACACATGCGCCTTTTAACCTTGCTGTCCTATTCGGGTTTATTAAACGCAAAATAAATTTATTTAACATAAAAATTTATATAAACAACTACATTATTTGTGGAAGACTTTTAATACTTTTCGGCGCACGATACGTGAAAGGGTTCTACTACACGCAAAGTACTAATAAACAATGTCATCTTGCAATTTATAGCTTGCACGGGCTTTGAAGAAGTACCATTTTTGAGCGCCATAGTGTCTTGATCCCCGAAATGGATTTTCGAAAAGAAATCCGCGTGAGTCGTTGACAAAACCGAGCCAAAGCATAGGGTAGTAAAAGCCTGCCCTCAATGTCAAACTCTCACTCTAAACAAGTCACACGTATAAAAGCACGCAACACCTTTCAGCATTTTAACACATTTCAGAGTAGTTGCTTAGTTGGACGCTGTTCATGAGCAGATGCCACTACACTCAGTCGTCAAATTATGGGTCGGTAACACAGTTTAGATGGCGACACGAACATCCACAAGGCGATAGGTCTATTCTATACCTCGTCTGTTGCGACACGGACATCCATAAGCTGATATGTCTATCCTACACCTCGCCTGTGGCCTGAGGTTTTTCACGAAGTGGGTATTTCATACGGTGACACGAACTCCCACAAGATGTTTATTCTGTACTTCATCTGTGATCAGATCCCGAGTTTCTCAGAATACTTACCATGTCGGTTCTCAAGTTCGTGTATCGACTCCTCTGAACGAGGAACTGCAGACAGGGATCGGTGGCGGAACATTACTCGCCGCTGGTCAAACCAAATGCAGCAGAATGGCAACCGGCAACATAGCCCCTCAAGGAATGCAAACCTCAAAAGTCATTAGGAATCCCCCTGCTCCATCGATCCCGCAGAATTTACATTTACCGACGCGACAGTGGCTGGCAAGGAGTTTCGAGCACTCGACCCCAGGTTCGCTTTGAGAAAATACGAGGCACACTTGCGATATATTTGCGACACTCGAGTATTTTTCCGAGGGGGAATGCCATCCCTGTTTTCCTTTCGAGGAAGGGTGGCAGATGAGCTCGAAGGACCCCGAGGCCGCCGTCGACGAAGATGCGAGGCGGTCTGGCGTGAAAACGAGTTCATTGGTTATATATTTGCCGGGTCGTCGGGGCGTTAAAGTGTTGAAATTTCATTAGGGGTCTAATGAAGCGGACCGCGTAAGGTCTCGCTGCCTCTCTCTTCGTCTCGCTGGCCGTCTCTGCTCCGGCCGGATGTTTGTTCGAGGGTGGATGGCCCTTAGAGATGCGTAAGCGAATTTACATGCTTCAGGGTGGTTCTTCTGTACGCCGTCACACGGAAAATCGGAGCTGCCGCGCTTCTCCCCGTGGGGGTTTTTCAGCCGGGATCGTTCTTTTCGCCCCCGCCGCGTCGGCTGCAAGCCGAGAAGGAGACCCTATTCACGTCCGTTTCATTTAACTTCGCGCCATTAACATATTCTCAAAATAACGATCTAAGATGTACTGCCGCTCTAATTACACTTTCACAAGTTTTCGTATTGAGCCTCACGCGCCGTTGCCCATGTAAAAGGGTGTCGAGCGCGCGCGAAAACACGTCCAATGGGGTGACGTTCCTCCACGCTGCCTGGACGCGCTCGGGGCGTCGATTTAGCGGACTTAGCGGCCGTTCTAAGCGTATTCCACCCCCCCGCGTCGCGTGCCCTCTCCCGCCGCCTGCGCACACCTGAAGCGAGGGTAAAAAATGGAAATTTAATTTCCGTCGAATTAACGCGACGTCGAATGAGCGCGGTGGAACTTAAGAACACCGCCGGCCACGGTGAATGGAAGAATACGGACTTCAACGCTAATGAACATTAATTGCTGCCGAGACCTGAATAAGATTGTAACGCGATCGTAGCGAATAAACGGCATTCCCTTTTCGAGGCTCGTCCCGCGAAACGTTGTCGAGCGTTTCCTTGGTTCCGTGGCTTCTATGTAACCACCTACTAACGATTCGTTCGGTTGTTGCACTCCGTGTTTCTGAAAAATCGCCATTTCCCTCGCCACGGATTTTTCAGTGTTCCATGCAGTTTTCAGCGGAGTGAATTAAAAAGATTAGTAGACAATGGAGCTGGGTTGTTGGAAATTTTTTAATTTTCTCGTCCCTCCGATGTTGGAGGGCTAACGTGTGCGAAGGGGACTACTACGTGGCTTGAACTTTCTCGAAAAATGTAATTAAATACTTCCCCTCGGAACGTAGTTGTTTTCAAATAAAAGTAGAACGAACGTCGCGCAATGAATTGTGAAATAGCAAACTTTGACGGATTATATTTTTGAAATAACTTCGAAACCAGCAAAATGATGACTTAAGCTCCCCCTAATTTCACGCGGACTACATCATATTCTAAATTCATTAATATCGAGGGTACCAACAACGTAGACTTGCGCATGCGCCACTTAAAAAATTTAAAAAATACAAAGAGGAAGCAAGACTTGTTGTGCACATGCAAACTCTAGGAAATATTCAATTCAATTTAAAAAAAATGACTAAATTTTGTCCGAATGAATGTCAAGAACTTTTTCCATATCTCCTTATATTCAAAAAAAAGAAGATAGAACTTCTAGTTCCCCGTAAATGAAAATAAACCAGTGTCGAGTGTCTTAAGATTAAAGGAAGGTATCGTTGGGATTCGGTGAAGGGCAACAGACATATCGCATGATGTATTTTTTTATTATGTTTATTTTATATATCGACAACAACACGTCATACATTAGAAAACAGAAGGTTTCTTGAAGCAAACTCGAATGAAAAGTTTTGTGGAACAATCCGAGAGACACTATGTGAGTGTGCCGCGCCATCATCTATGGAGTCGTATATATATAATATTGCGTGTCCCTGTGTGTCGTAATATGTCCATGTGGATGTACGTTTTGGGGTGTCCGTGTCCCTGTGTATGTAATGTGTGTATGCATGTCATGTTACTTCCGAGTGTATGCAAACGCGTGTGTATGTATTGTATGTACTACGATACTCTTGTGTCTCCTCTTTCGTTTTCTTTCTTTCTCTCGTTCGCTCCCTTCTTCCTTACAATCTTTCTCTCCTCTCTTTTGCTCCACGTCTTTCACTCTGTCACTCTCTGTCGCCCTTTCTCGCCGCTCTCTCTCTCGTATCCCCAGACATCCCGCGCGCCTCTCTGCCTCCGACCGATGTGAAACTATTCCAGCCCGCCCCGAGGAGGTTCAATCCCCCCTCGATCCCCGCGGATCTCCAGGACACGACGGATCGCCAGGGGGGCGACTCGTCGCGTGGAGACTTTCGAAAAGCCCGCCGAGGGTTCGAGATTGGCGCGAAGTCGAACGGGACGCGACCGGCTCGGTCGCGTTCCGTTCGAATCGAGACGCTCGCCCCCCATCCATGATCGCGCGTTCCCCTTCCACTCGCGTGCTTCCTCCCCCGCGCGTTCCCACCCGCATTCGCCCAGCCGTTCTCTCCGCGTTCCAGACGCTCCCACATGCGCTCCCACCTTTGACTCTCTTGTCGTGAATCGCCTCCGGAAACACGCCACGGTGATGCCGTGGTCGTTGAAACGGGAAAAATCAACAATACGCCTATGCCTGTGTCGCGTAATCTCCGGATTCCTTATCTGTTCGTCTCGAGAAATTTCGCGGCGCTAGTCGCTCGGGACCGAACCGAGCGGGAAGGATACGAAAAAAAATTAATGAAAACGGAACGCAGGCGTAAAGAGAATGGAAGGCAGTCACGTGCTTCCGGCGAAAATGATAAAATTTCTGTCGAGAGTGAACGAAAGAGATACACGCACGAAGGCGCCCTCCGCGATTCAGCCAGCCGCGCGGCGGAATTTCGCACGATTTCCGTTCTGCCATTTTTGGTGCCTCTATCTATCTATCTATCTATATATATATATAATATATTTATATATTTATATATATTATTTTGTTTCTTCTTTTTTACTTCAAAAAGCGGCAGTGCATCGTCGTCGAATTCACTCTCGGGCTACGAGAAGGGAGGGCGATCGTTATCGTTACCTTTATTCACTTTTCTTCGCGCAAAAATTTTTCTCTTTTTTTTTGTTGTCTTCTTCCTCCTTCTGTATTTTTTCTTTGTTCACCTTCGTTTCGCGACGAGACAGCCTAAATGCACTCTCTGATTCTCTTTAAAATTTCGCAATTTCTCACTCTCTCTTTCTCTCACTCTCTCTTTCTCTCACTCTCTCTTTCTCTCTCTCTCTCTCTCTCGCTCTCTCTCACTCTTTTTCTCATCGTTTTCTCGTCCCTCTATCTCTCGCTCTCTCGTTCAATCTCTAGCTCCCGTTTCTCTTATCTTTTGTTTTGCGGTGCCGTGACACATCGTTAGGAACGTGCGAGGCCCTGGATCGGCGATGGCGCGCGCGACGGCGTGAAACGGACGGGGGGCTGACGCGAATTTTGACTCCCGGTGCCGAAAGAGCTGTGCCCCTTAAACTAACCGTTCCCTCGCCCCCCTTCTATTTTCTGTTACGTTTGCTATCCCGTCTTCGTTTTTTTCTTTTCTATACAGCGCCAAAGATATACATACATACAATACATACATATATATGAGGAAAACTAGCCACGTGCCGCGGTGCCAGCGATGCGACCCCTCCGCGCCTCCTCTTGCAATAATTTATGTACAATTTTACAACCTACCACGCCGCCGACGATATAATTCTTCTTTTTTTTTTTATCCCCTTAATAGTTCGCCTTTAAATACACGAATAGGACCTAGACATCGTTAATTTTTTTATTTTCTTCATCATCATCATCATCATCTTTACATACTATACTAACGAAATCTAAACGTTCAATTTTCATTTTCACCACACTAGGAATAATAAATTTTGCCGTATCGTTAGTATACCTTTATAGAAATATGCTTACAAAAATAGAATTTCGCGAGGCGCCGAAAGCGCGTCGCTGCCGGGTGCGGGCGAGTTTATTTAGGAATTTTTTTCGTCACTTTTCAGCGTGTGTCCGTTTCACTTTTATTTTTCTCCCCCCGTTTTGTTCTGCCTGCCTCGCGTCTCGTCTTATACATACATATACAATATAGCGTGTCCGAACGATACCGAAAGAATGTGTCTAAAAGCCCCCAACGGCGCGGCCCATTCCCCCTTTGTCTATTTTGCGTTTGGCCGAAAACGTGTCGCCGCGCCGTCTCTACCGGAATATCTCGATCTCGTCCCAAACCTCCGACGACCCCCCCTCCCCTCCCCTCCCCCCCCCGTCCAGCTTTGCTTCGCGAGGGATCGCGAATTTCTACCCCCGGGGTCCGCCGTCGCGCCGATCGCCTCTCGTTCCGTCCTCGCGCAAGTAAATTTAGAGTGTGAATTTCCCCCTTTCGCTAATCCTAGTCTCCTCACTCATCCCCGGACTACAACCCTTTCGCAGTTTCTTTCGTTCACGTATTTTTACCTACTTTCACGATAAACTCTTTCTACGTACGTTCATCCTCGTTCGCTCTCACTCACCTCTCGTTTCAATCGAGCTATCTCCTTTCGCTCGTTTAACCCTTCAACATTCACGCCAGCCCCGTCCCCACACAGTCGTGCAATAATATGTTCACCACCTTCACAACTCTCCAGTCAGTCTCTCTCACTCTTTCTCTCTCTCTCTCTCTCTCTCTCTCTCTCTCTCTCTCTCTCTCTTCGTTTTCCCTTTCCTCTTCCCCCTTTTCTCCTTGTAGAGTTTTCCCAAGAACGTATATATATATATATATATATATAGATGTGTCTCAAAATTGTGAACAACTGATTCGGTTCCCGCTGCTGTTTACAATGCACGTACAATGGTAACGGTAATAACGACAATCAGAATACCATTAATCGCCGTAGTTAGTAATTAATCGTAATGACAATAACAATAATGGTTAATGGTAATCATAATGATAACGGTCACAATCGTCGCAGAGTTCTCCGTGCGTTCCATTCGTGGGGATGGATGAATGATAAGACGCGAATCGTTATTAAGGTGGAGGACAAATATACTCTCTCTCTCCCGCTCTCGCATCTCTCTCTCTCTCTCTCTCTCTCTCTCTCTCTTTTTCTTTCTCAGCAATAATGACAAGCGACGGGTGACTGACAATCGTTAATCGCAATAATAATAGTAATCGTACCGATAAACGTTATAAAGATGCAATTTGTAATTCTTCATCTTCGTTATCGTTTTTTCTCATTTGTTTTTCGTATGCACAATAACCTCTTTTGTATTTTTTTTGTCCTCTCTCTCGCTCTCGCTCTCTCTGTCACTCTCTCACTCTCTCACTCACTCACACACTCTCTCTCTCTCTCTCTTTCCCCATGTCGGCTCTCACCCTCGCACACGCACTCTCCCTTTCTTGCTCGTCTTTGTCTTTTTGTTTCATATTCTTTCCACCTCTTAAATCATCCACGTGCACAATCTCTCAAGCGCGCTCCTAAAACTTCAAGTTAACATCATCATTTAGACTCGTCATTACAATATTACATTATTAGATATTACATTATATCATAATACGCTAGCGTTTATTCGATAAATTTTACATACTTTGATACGCAGTATGATGGCTTCCAAAAAACGGTCATCGGCCAACCAAATTTTTCTTCACACATCAATACACCTACGCTCAGTAGTCGAAGTTAATTTGTACTTGTAGCCATATATTATAAATATTTTTTTTAGTAGTTTCCGGCCTCTATCATTTTTTTTCTCTCTCTCTCTTTCTCTCTCGCTTTCTCTCTTTCCCGCCATTTTCGTCGCCTAAGTATTTCCTCCCGTTTTCGTTTCTCGTCTTTTTAGTTTCCTCTCGCGCACAACTTCCTCCCGTCTCCCTTGTCCCGTGTCGGTCGCCAGTGTATTTTCGAGGCCCTACAATACATTTTTTTTTGTCTTCCTTTTGATACGAATATTTAAATATTACTTTACCACCGCGTTTCTCCTCCCCGTTGCGCTAGCATTCTCTCCCTATTCTCTCTCTTCGTCTGACTTTCCCTAACACGCGCGCACGAAAACTCTTCGCCTCCCGTCTTCCCATGCACTCAATACACGCTCTCCGTCTCACTCTTACATTGCATCTTTGTCCTCTTCCGAAAAGTCTTTACAAAAACACGACAGCGATGCGCCTTCGCCGTTCCCTTCGTCGCCGCCAAACCCCCCGTCGCCTTTCCCCGCTCTCTCTCTCGCTAAGCTTAAACCCTTAAATAGTATCGAGATATCGTTGCCAAAAATATATAAAAAACCCATAATCGATTTTTTTTTTTTTCGAAATCGAAACAAGCGCGCTCCAGTTCGAAATAGGCAAGGACGCCGAATCCCGTGATCTTGGAAACGATTTCTCTTTTCTCTCTAAAAAACGTTCATTCATTTTTGCTCCCCCGTTACTCTAGACTCGTCCCCATTCGTTTCGTCTGTCCCTTTTAGTATCATTTTTCGTGTGTTTGGCCGAAACCGGTCGAAAATATATCTCTTCTCTTCTCCCCCTCTCTGTCAGGCGCATCTCGTTCGGGCCAGGGAGAAGAAGGAAAGTCAATTTCAATAATCGAACGCGGCACGGAGAAGGATAGTTGCAAAGAGGGGTCTTCGTAGGAGGCAGGCCGACCGATCTATTTCCCCTCGGTTTCGCGCGGATATCCCTCTCCGTGCGGCTCGCATCCGGCGCCCATGAAATTTCGAGCTCGCATCGAGATCGAGGCGCGGTCACCGGGCGACCGAATCACCCCCCAAGAATTTACAATAAAATTTTGTCCATCTCTCGCGACTCTCACACAAGCGCATTTACCTCGTGCCTCCACTCAACATACATTCTACATCTCAAGTGCACGTATAATTCGCTTCTCACACAGGCTGCATGTCTCCGCGACGAGTCGACCTCGATACTTGTCGTCCCTATACAATAGATCTTTCGGCTCTCTCACCTCTCATTCTGCCTTTGCCTCTCTCTTTTTTACAATAATTTCTTTAGAACATCCTAAAAACCACGAGAGGTTAAGGTAAAATTTGTATCTGTCCTCTTCCCTTTACTCTTTATACACCTAAAGTAACTTGCACCCGTTTCGGACGGGGCCGCCGGTGACCGAGCCGCCAATCGCGACACCGAGGGTCCTAACCTCGATTTGGCGTATCATTTCTCCTTTCCGTCGCTACTCCCGCGCCGCTCTTGCTCTCTCCACGCACTATCATCCCTCGTCTCGCGCACACTTATAACTTATTGTTCTCGCACGTTCACTCACACCGATCGCCCATCTGACGCACACTCTGTCGCACCCTTTAAACTCTTCTGACGTCGTCTCGTTCACACACGCCGTTCCTCGTTCTCGTTTGTATCGAATTTATCATTATTATTATTATCGTGATTCCTCGCTAAAAATCTGCCGCCCCAAATATCGTTATCTTTCCATTTCATTTGCTCGTTTTATTTCGTTAAAGTTTTCTATTCCGTTCTCCAGTGTATTTCTCTTTTTGCTCGCCGCATCGAACGTCTCCTCACGCGAAATGCAAACCGCGACCTTTCGTTTTTCTCTCGTTCTCTTTTGTTCACCGTAATGCTTATAAAAATGTACACTGACTACGCTTAAATTCCCGTCAATTGTTTACCGTTCGTTTCGTTTTTTGTTTCCCCATTTTAAGATACAACAACATACTATACGTATATGGCTCTACAGATGTTCGCTTGCACTGCAACTCAAACGTGTGTCATGAATGTCTCTTGGCCCGTCAGTGGCGGCGCAGCCGGATCGGTCCGCCCTCGATTCAAGTTCGCGTCGTTTTAGGCCCATTCGTCTGCCGTTTCTTCACTCGTCCCTCCCCGTCTCCGTCACGATGAAGTAGACGGAGACCCCACCGGCTCCCGATCGATCTGCCCGCGACCAACGGGCCCAGAGTGCGGATTTAGCGTTTATTATTATTAAACTTTTTTTATTTTCGAAAAATTAGGACCTTCCCGCGCGACCCGAGTCGCAGGGCCACTCGAGCGCCACGGGAATTCTTGTTTAGAAACTCCTACCCGCGTTATGCTTCTGTCGGGGTACCCGCAAGCAACACGTCCCCCCCTCGTTTGAAGAACGAACGTGAGAAACGCTCGTTCCCCCTGCGATCCGTTCTCGCTGATCGCAGATCGACGACGGATCTGGGTGTTGTCACTCATCCTTTCTCGCTCACTTTCGTCCTTCGCTTTCCATTCGTTTTTGGGTTCGCCTTTTTGGACACGAGTTTTAATGAAGCTCGATGGGCATAACGGCCTAATGTGAAACACAGGATGTGAATTTCCACGGTGTTTAAAATGTACGGGTTCGTTCGCGAATTCGGTTGGCCAATTCATTTCGCCACCATCGTCCGGCCTCTGCGGCCTGCTCTACTACCCATCTCTCTGGTCGATACGAGAGGCGTCTCGATCGCCCGCGCGACTGTCTGGCCCCGACCGCCCCTACCGCTACTCCCGCCTCAACGCGTCGAGCATCTCCATCGGCCCGCGACCGACCGATGTGCGATCATTCCCGTTTGCTCGGCCGCGGGGCCCTCCAGTCGCGTGGGCATCGACCTCCCGAGGCTCGTACACCGACCGATAATCCGCGTCGTTGCGAGCGGGCAGCCCCGGTCTCGTTTTTCTTTTGACCATGGCGTGGTTCCGTTTTAAAACCCCCCGTGTTGTGGTACCAGGCGGTATTACTGTATACAAATATCATTAAGTTTTACATTACAATATATCGGTCATTTGTTTCCTTTCATCATCATCTTCTTCTTTCATTCGGTTAAAGTTTATGTGGCATGTATATACGCATTGTATTCACTGTGGGAAATGAGAACCAGTCTTATGGCGCCTGACTGTAGCGCAGGCATATTCTGTAACGTAAAAATATATACATCATCTGTGTGGTATGTATAGTGCTGCTCTGTAACTCAAGATTTTACATTCAGTTTATGCATTCATCGTTAATCCTGTACAAAAAACGTTTAGCTACGCTTGAGGCAGATTCAGCCCCCTGTGTGCGAGTGCCGAGCCGCGGGCCTGGGTGCCCTCGCTCTGATCGTCGCCGGGTGTCGTCGAGCCCGTTCGCGACGTTCACGAGATGGCACGTCACGAGGGAACGGCGCGGACGGTGTGCCCGTCAGCGAAGATCAAGCCGGGGCCAGGCGGGTGACCGTGGGCCCCGCTCTTGCGGTTACATTTTTTCTCTCTCTCTCTCTCTTTCATTACATCCTCCGCGGTCGCGCGCAGGCGAGGGACTCTCGCGGCTCGGCCTCGGCGGGGCAAGAACGAAGCGGACCCGCGGGTAGGTCGGTTGGTTTATCATTACTGCATGTTTACGTTTTTTTTTTATTTTATCTGCTTACTTATTTTGTTCACAAACTGCACGGCAACTAGTGTTTCTGTTATCGTTTTTTTCATAATTTCTGTTTTTTTTTTATTCAGTTATTCCTGTTACGTCTGTCTATTACTGCTGGTATCTGTAGATGTGCGTGGCCGTATGCGCGTTGTGTATACTGCGTGTACGTGGCGTATCCCTTGTCATCTGTGTGTACCGCGTGTGGCTTCGTAATATAGTCCTGTGTGTCATCTGTACGTCTCTCTCTCTCTCTGTGTGTGTCTCTCTTTGTGTGTGTGTGTGTGTGTGACCGTGTACGGAGTTTCGTGTCCTTGCGTGTGTGGTTACCGGAATAATTACGAGTTTCGTCGCTGTGTCGATCAAAATAGTCGTGTGAGGATGGCGTAATCCGTGTAGTGTCCTACTTTTTTTTCCTGTTGTTCTTTCTGTGTGTGACCAAACGTCTCCCATACCTTATCGTCGTCGTATTATCATTAAATATCATTAGTATACTATATATAATATTATATCGAAAATAACGGATAATACAACACGTAGGGAATCGAGGGTTGCGGAGGCGTGGATATAGGGGTGAGTGGGTACGGCATTAGTGTCTTCTTCTCTTCTCTCGGGGATCAATTGGGGTGGTGGTGGTGGTGGTGGTGGGGGTTACAGAATGGAGAGGATGTCGAGGGACACTGGTTACGGGGAATCGAAAAGGGCGCTAGCTGCTAATATCAGCTGTGTTTTGTTGTTTCGGGGGTTTCGCTCGTTCGCGCCCGCGATCGCTCGGCCAGGGGGGGGGGGAGGGGGAGGGGGATGCGGCGAGGTCGGCGCGCGGCAACGGTCCCGATCGCGGCGTCGCTCTCGATTCTCGGTCCCTCGGCTGGGACCGGGGAGCCGCGCTGGATCACCGTGACCGGGACCGGGCGGCGCGCGTCCGACCCGCGTTGGCGACCGACGCCGATCGAGACGCGCGAACGGCTCGAATGAGCGGCGGAGCTAAAGTTACATGGTCTCCCCACACGTGTGCGTATAATCGTAAAACGAAGTCTTTGTTTTCCACTCTTTAATTACGTCGGTCTACGGAAAAAACACTAATGGGTATATATCGTGACTGTTTTTGCGTATTTTTCTTTCCTCCTGCTTAACATCCGGCGGATCATTGTTTTATTACTGGCTGGGATATACTTGCACGGTGCTTCTGCTCGGAGGATTACCGTGCAAGCGACCCGGGGGGGCGGGGAGGGGGGGGAGGCGGGGAGTTTGGATGGGTTGGCTCGAGGGGTAAAGGGGGGAGGGCGGCGGTTGCGGAGGATCGAAAGGAAGCTGGGGAGGAATGTCGTTGAAGGGGGACACCCTAGGGGTTACGTTCTGCCGGTTACTTACGTCGAAGGAGACGGATAGATTGGTAATTAGGTCGGGACAATTATCGGTGGAACGGGGTTAAGTAATTGGTTGATCCAGCGAAGGGTGTAAAAGGGATACAGAATCGGGTGTCGGGGCGGGTGTTGTCGGGGGACAGGCTGGTGGATGAAGGCCGGTGGGGGGTGGGGTGGGGTGGGGGTTGGGGGTTGTTGGGATCATTAAAACCGGGCGTTGGGTTACTTTTAATCACTTGCTTATTAGAACTGGACTGGCTGATACAACTGGTAGAATACAAGTTTTTTTTTCATTCGTTTTACATACGGCTATTACTTCGATATACGGTAGGTAGTTAGTATGTAGTTGTCGACACACAATTCAATGGTTACTGGGCGTTTACTGTTTATACTGCTTTACTGCTTGTTTAATTGTTAATAATTAAGTAAGTTTAATTGTAGTTAGTTAGTTAGTTAGCTCTTACGTAGCTTCTCGTCATTCATAGTTAATGTGGTTAAATTCTACGCTTGTATTTTGGGGCTTGTGGGACGGGTGTTGTGGTGGGTGGGTGGGGGCTGCGGGGGTCGGGTGTCAGGGTGACGTAGGAGGTATCTCGGGGTGGGGCGACGCGCGCCGATCCGCGGTGTCGACGAACGATCGCGCGGACCAGCGCCATCGTCGCGCCGATCCGTGCTGCGGGCCCCCTCTCGCGGATCGCGATCGTCGATCCCCGTGGATCGACGCGGCTCCGTCGATCGGGGGCCGCGCGCGCGCGATCTCGCGTGCCAACGGATCAGCCCGCGACTTACTTCGGGGGTAATATGACTTGGGGAGTGGGAGAGACCATAGTACACATATATATTATGTAAGTATACTTATCGCATAGTAATTGCATTTAATCAATATACGTGTGTGTTATCGGTGCATAGCAGCGTTCCGAACTCCTTGCATCAACCAAAACTGTTTTTTCTTGGGGCGTGGATGGATATATCTGCGAGCGTGCGTGTATGTGTGCGTGTCTGTTTCACTCCCTGCGCACGGATGACCGTGTGTATGTGTGTGTGTGTGCGATCCCGCGTACGCGTGCGCCAGGGTGTCCCTTCGTTCACCGGAGACCGTGAGTGGCCTGAAGGAGACGCGTATTCGGACCTGCGTTCTCGGCGACGTCGATATCTCGTCCAGATAGGCGTGCGACGTAAGGTTCTTGGTCGTTGACGAAGAGGTCTTGGTCTCCGGGGGTGGCTTGTTAAGCGTACGCGCGCGGAACAAGGTGGAAAGCACCCCTCAGGGATATCAGTAACCGTGCCTGTAATCGCACCAAGACGGGGGGTGTCCCTTCTCGCACCCCATCGTTCTCGCGCGTACACTCGACAACATGACCCCGTAAACGATAAATCTAAAGCTAGGGGAATATATAACGTCTTTTTGAACGTGGTCCCAGAATGCGAGTGTGCTGATCCGCAGATCATTTGAAACGTGAAAAGGAATGGAATAGAACTCTACGAAGGCCTCCGTCTAGGATGGTCCGAGATCGTGTCTCCGAGGCAGTCGACGTGAATCCCGGAACAATGATCTCTTTGGCTAAACGAACGCGATCCTCCAGCTCGGGGTGTCACTAGGGAAGCAACGACCAAGACCGTTACGCAGCGCAGCGTCCACTGAGACACCGAACGTCACCCGACACGCATGTCCCGCCGACGACTTCTTCGAGGCTCTTATTCGTGTACGGTGTGCCTGTTCCTGTAAATGTATGCTTCAAGACCAGTGACGGATGAGAAAAACGGGCAGCAGGCGAGCATCAGTCTGGCTTTGGGTGGGCGTTCGGTCTATGTCGGGCCCCTTTGTATAATTTTAGTATTTTTTTCGTATAAAATCAACACTGAAGGCACATTCTATCGGACGAGTCGGCCCAGTGTGTGCTGTGAGTGAGATTGGGCGCGGGACCCGATTCCACGCGTTCACGTTGCCGCGGCAAGCCTGGCGATTCCTTTTCGTTTTCATCCTTTCTTTTCTTTTATCGCGGACCCGAAGGGTGGCATTATGCACCGCCCCCTCTAAACTAACGGGCTACCGCGCCTAATAAAATTATCTGGATATCCTCTCTGGGGTTCTCTGGAGAATCTGGGACGAGAATCTCGGGGAGCAGGAGACAGGCAAGGTAGCAGGAATCGCGGGGCAAGGATAACCTTAATTTCCCATCCTTCTAAAGCGGAAATATATCTGGCGGCAGCCGCGGCCGGGCCCCGCGCGAGAAACTGTTGATTCGTGTGGCGGTTATTTTGATCCGGTTGCCTTCCTCTATTGCGTCGGGTTTTGGGGGTCTGTTCACTTTTTTCGCTTTTCGTCGAAATGGCTATTTCAAAATTGAGAGCCGGCCCGACGCTCGCCTGACCTTGCCCAGGGGCGAACTCAAACTCTCTTCGGGGCACGTTCGTGCTTCGAGTCACATGCGGTACGGCCTAGGTCCGCGATTCAGCCGAAGGCTACGCGTCGTCGAGGGGGTCTTTGCGACATGTCGAAATGAATGCAAAACACGCCCGACCTCTTGGCGGTCCTGGCTGCTGGCGTCTAGCCGAGAAACTCGGGTTGCGTTCACCGAGGATCGGCAGGCAGAAATAATGATCATAACGGAACGAGTATGTACACTGAATCGTTCATAAAGTTGGTAAATCATTGAGTTCCGTTGCGAAACGCGACAAAGGATATCCTGCGGGCTTTTGAGGGTTGGCGCGATTCGATCGGAGTATCGACGACGATCGCGAGGTGATCGATGAGGAAGCGAAGCTGTTCCCCACGCGATCCTCGGTGCAGAATGATTGAAAAATTAAAGCCGGATAGAATCGTTTAGCGGCCCCGCGTCGATTATCGGGGAACCAGCGAATGGAGCTGATCGCCCGGCGTGGTCTTCGTCGAATAGCAGGGACAGGCCATTCTAACATGGACTCGGAGCACAGGGATCATAACGAGAAGAGTCTGCGTGTTAATCTCGTGTTGCTCGAGCCTGTGGTGCGCTCGCGTGTGTTTACGTGTGTTGCGCGTGCGCGTGTGTATTCCATCGTTCTCTGAACTTGGCAGAATTTCGTCGGAGAGGGAAACATTGCTCACTAGTGCGGAAGCACATAGAACCGACAGGAACCCTTCGATCGGTCTGGAATCGAGTTTACGTTACACCCGGTAACGTAAGGCACGGGACATCACCGTGATCAGGTATCGTTACCGCGACTCCGAGCGTCGCTCGTTCGCCACGGATCGATCGAGGGACGATCGATCGCCGAGAGACGTAGCCCGCCCGTCGAACGAAATCGCGAAAGTGTGAACGATCGACGCGCTCGCGAGACGGTCCCACGGATAACCTAGCGCGGCTCCTGGAGCTCCTTAACTTCAATCAATCCCCGAACTGTACGCGATCACCCTCTGATAACGGCAAAAATCTATATATAACATCCGGGTGGAGGTCTCCGTGCGATGGCGGATTATTCCAAGCGGTGAGCGGGCGCCATCTACGCCTCCCCCGATCTTCCCGTTCCCCGCGAGCGCGACGCGCCGAGATCCAGCGAAAAGACCGGCTGGATCCGATCGTCGGGACCGAGCCTCGTCCCCATATCTGCTCAACGAGTCAACAGTCGAAATAATCAATCGAGGTAAACAGCGGAAAGTAACTATTTTATCACATACATAACCGAGGCTCGTCACCACGTCAGCGCGCCACTTACGTCGGGGAACGAAGAGAGGGCGCGCGATGATGCACCGTCAAAAGACTTGCTAGCAATAAAACGTTGTCAATAAGAAAAAACACGTGGCCGCTCGATCGGCCGTGAAGCGACGACGAAACGTGCCTGCGAATGTACAAAGAATCGTGGCGACCGATCGGCGACTCGAGCGCCGCACGCTGCAACGCGCGATGATTCCTTATTCTCGCACCAGAGGCGCTAGAGATCGTTCGCGCGTGCCTAGAGGGCGCGCGAGCTCCGCGCCACGGTCGCCGTTGCACCAAGAAGTTACTTGCTAGGGGAAAAACGTAAACACAACAATATCGTATGGTTTGGGGACGTCGATCGAAGAGAATCGCTCGTTACGAACGGAACGCTCGCAATCTCGCCGCCGGTTCTCGTCGACGGACGTCGCGTGGCACACTTACAAAACAGAGGCAGAGGGCTCGGAGGAGTGTTCTTCTCATTTCTCACGCGGAACTTGTCCATTCCGTCTAGGCCTCGGTTCCTTTCCTATTCTGCCCGCTAGCGGACGATACGTGATCGCGCTGGAGGACATCCGCCTCGTGTATTAATTCTACTAATTCGCGCCAGCTGCTTCGTTTCCGCATCGCTTTCACTGTACGCCGAAAAATTCACTAGAAATGCCTTTCCGTCGTCGCGCCAAAATGTTCTCGCGTTCTTCGATTCGATCGTTTGACTGTCGGGTGGGTGTCAATCTGTCGTTTCCACGTGGAATGTGCTCTGTTCGAAGGCTTGTCGGGGAGAGGGTGCTGGCCGCGACCCTCTCGGTTACTATTGCTTGTCCGTGAACTATTTGCGTCGTCCTGTTCGATTCGAAACATAAAACCAGTTGTCCTCGAGTGATGCTGCTTCATCGTGGATCCCCGCGTGGCCCGAGCCACGCGCGGGGTGGGTGAAGATAAAATAGGTGTCGGAACTGAAAGCCGGTTTTTAAAGAGCAAGAGCGCCTTCTGCGCATCCCTCCATGAAACATTCGCACCCTCAACGTGATCAATTCGAAAATGGTTGAACCGTTCCTGGAACTGTCAAAGGGTTCGTGTGCCGTTTCTTTTCCGTCGACGACAATTTGGTAGCCGGGAGCCTTACCTTCTGCGCGGCAGGTAGCTCCCACTCTGCGGGGTCGTAGACGAAGGGGAAGCATTTAGAATCGTCGTTAGCTCCCGAGTTTTTAGATTTCACGTTTTGCTTCCTCTATGGTTTAATTTCATTCGTTCCTTTTGCTTTAGAAAAATTTCGCGTTTCAATTGGTTTCCATGGTGGCGTCCAATGGTACGTTTATTCCCGGGGTACAATGGGTACGAATCGGTCGACGATTGTTTCAAGTGATACGCGGTTTTCTTTCTTTCCTCTTTCTCTCTCTCTCTCTCTCTTTTGTCGTGATTTGCGTGGCGTTGGGAGTGTGGGCGGAGGGGGTTGGATAGGTGGTTTAGGTAACACGGGATGGGTGGTTCGGGCGGGGGGGGGGGGGGGGGGACAGCAAAGCAGGGTCGTACGGGGGTGCTTCGTCGGGTAGCATAGAGTTCCAAACGCTCCGTGATCTACAGACATTCAATATTAAACAGATCAATCAACTATGTCGTCATATAATACCGCTAGGATAGTTCATAATCGTAAGTTATATCAATAATATAATTATATCATTAGGTATCATTAATGCTTGTATGCGTGTTGTTTGTGTGTTTTCTTGAGTGTCTATCTCGCGAGTGTATATCCCTTCCTTCTCTCTCTCTCTCGTCTCTTTTCCTCATCTTCTTCCTCCTATCTCGCTCTCGTTCTCACGCACCTTTCTCTCCCTCACGTTCTCTCGCTTTCTCTCGTTCTATTTCTCTTCATTAATTACTTAAGTCTCAAGTTACAAGCTAGCGTATAAATGATGGGTAAGAAACGACCACCTCGACGAGAGGGAGTCCGACGATTGGGAGGGCGCGACGCCCGACGTCGGGGAATGCTGAGGGCGTCGCGGTATCGGCCTTGCCCCGAGACAGAAATCAAAGAAATAGGAGTCGAACACCCGAACGAGGGAACTCGAGCGCGATCGTGTCGTAGGAAAAACGAAAAATTAAAAGTTATCCAACGTCACGCTCGATCGGCACCGCCCCTTGCTTCTCGGGCGGCCGATCTCTAGGCCGGACCGCTTCGTCTCGGTGGACAGTTTGTTAGCCGCCATATTTCACTTTCTCTTAACCACTTTCTCTCTCTCTCTCTCTCTTTCTTTCTTCCTTTCGCTCACTCTCACTCTCTCTCTCTCTCTCTCTCTCTCTCTCGCTTCCCGTCTCACTTTATCGTGGGCTGTCCTCGGTTCACCGTATTCTTTTTATACTATATATCATTATAATCGTATTATCGTTATAAGTTATTATTAGTCATTAATTACCTTTTAATTAATCGTTAGGTATAATTCAATTAATCAATACTCTTAACCCTTTTATCGTTTAATAATTATTGTTAGGTAGTTTATAGTTTTTTTTTATTTAATTAATCCTTATTAGGTTTTCGATAACGCGTACGGATTATTATTATTAGTATTATCATTATTCTTTATCATTATTCATTCTCTTTCTTTTCTTGGAAGCAAGCCTTAATTCCTTGTCTTTTTGGGAAGGATTTTACCGAGGGGGTGGAAGGTGGTTGGTGGTAGTGGTGGTGGTTGTGGTGGTGGTGGCTCTCGTCTCTCATCCCGTTACAGCGGCGGTTACGAAGGGGGAGTGGGGGTGGAAGGGGGTCTGGGATGGGATCTCAGAGGGGACGCACCTGTTGTCCCGCGCGAAAATCTGCGAAAAATCAGAAAGTCGAATAGCGAATCTCCAACGATTCCGTGAATTTTCTTATCGTTCCGTTTGTTTTTCCTCCGTTTTGCTGGTTTTAATTTTTCATTCCTTTCGCGTGTTTTTGTTATCTCTCCTGTTCCTTTCAGAAATCACTCATTCCGTTCTCAGCCTTTCTCTCGCACCCTTTCTGTCTACCACCTCACTCTCTATCCACCTATCAAAAACAGCTCTCCTTCCCGTACACTCGATCGTTCTCCTCTCCTTTCCCGTGTTTCGAAATTGTTCGCATTCTCTCTTTCTCTCCCTTACATGCACACTCTCTCTCTCTCTCTCTCGCTCTCTCTAAACACACACATGCTCTGTGGTAGTATCGCGTCGTTTCCCTACGCGATGCGAATTGCTCGGAACGCGACGCGTTTTCAACGAATTGCAAGCGGCAAGGTATTACTCCTCGTTATAACATTATAGTTCCTGATCGACGGAGGAGGAGGTGGAGGAGGAGAGGCGTGTGCCCCTCCCCGTCCAAACCGCGTCGTCGGACGCTTCTCCCCTGCCTTGTCGGCTCTCGAATCTGTCCTTCGGCGTGCTTATTTCCTGTAAATCGTTTCCGGCGTATATGCGCTGCTTTCATTTAGAGAGAACTCGATCGTGTCGGTCGGCTTCGGCCGTGTCACTGGCCGTGTGTCATCCTCCACGTGGCTCCGCTCCTGGGCTCGGCGATGATGATCCTGCTCCGCACAGGCGTCTCGTTCAGGCTTGCCCGGCTTCGCGATCTCCGGATCGATCGCCGCAAGTACGATGCTCTCTCGCCGCTTCGATTCGTAATGCTGTCCCGTCAGCGAGTCGTGAGACATACCTTACATATCTTTCTATCTGTGCATGTTTGCCTGTTTACCTAGAATTCTATTGGGGGAGGTGTCTGTGCTTGAATGATCAAGATCGTTCCAGCCGCGGCACACCGGTCGCCGGCCGCGCCGATCTTAATCCCTGTCTGTGCTAGACTCACCGATCGAACTTGTTGCCGCGCCTAATCCCGCGAAGAAACCTCGCCAGCGATATCCCAGAAAGCGCGACGGTCGCAAGAACTGTCCGGTGCAATTGCAACTGTTAAGGGCCGACCACCCCTGGCCCCGCCTAACGGGAGACAGAGGCGGCGGCGTTTGAGGTAGAAAAGTAAAACCGTGGCCGAGTCGCCTCTCGGTGCCCGCACTGTAAAAGAGCCTGCGGCTCCAGCGAGCCGAGTAATGCCCGTCAACGATCAAGCGGCCACTACTGACCGTAACCGCCGCCCGATCGGGCGCCGACATTACTAACCTCGGGGAGGAGCAGCGCCTCGTAACGAAAACCTGACGCCGATGTCTGGCTCGGCGCGTCTGCCTGTAAACTAGCGGTAAGAACTCTGCGCGGAACGCTGCCGAAACGAAACAAGTCCTCGATGAATCGTCCTGGTTGAGGTACCGGCGAAAATGTTAAGCTTCCTTCCTATCATCGATCGGCGCCGGGGTACGCCGTCATTATCGCTCCTCCGAAACGACTTCTCCCCGTCCACGATTATCGACGAATCGGACGAACGAGCAACAATTGTCCCTGCGATTATTGCCTGGCTGAATTATTATATCTATCGGTGATAATCGTTACTTATATGTACACTGAAGACTAATCAGAGAGGGCCAGGAGTTACTGGCTCCCGTCTCTACTTCCGTCTATCTCATCTCATTCCCTCTCCTCGTGTCCCCCGTCTTCCTCGGCTGTTCGTCGGAACGGGGATCCCGAGACGTTGCACGTTTCCGGGGCATTACGCCTCGCCGAGGCTGATCGCATTTTCCTACAACGTTCTCCATTGTCACGGCCGTCTGCTCGCGGGGGCGTGTTTCTGTGTCTGCTGTCCGTGTGGTCGAGCCGCGGTGCGTCGCTATCCCGCGCTCGCCGCTGCGCTATATTGTTTCATGTGTTCGGTCGTCGGATCTTTCGAACGGGTACTGTTCGCTTCTAACTGTCGGATTGGACCTGGTCGGTTGGATCGTCGCGTGCTGATACTCAGAGGGGCTTGGGGCGGATTTCCATTGGGATCCTGTTTCAGATTGCTACGTACGCGTGCGTACCTGTTCCGCGTCCGTGACGTATTCGATACGTGTCGTTGACCGGAAAGCTGCCGAAACGATCGCTCCTTTGACAACGGTTGTTTCTCTCTGGCCGTTGGCGATTTCTCGCGAACAAGTCGGGTGTGCGAGGCTGGACGAGCTGGCCCAACCGCGCGGATACTAGCCACGGGATCGGCTGAGAGGATTGGAAACGAACATGGGGGAGCTCTTCGGAGCTTTCCAGGTTCACCGCGAATGGCAACGTACGAATAGTTCGCCAGCTTTGAGTATTCTACTTGGTGATAGTGGAGATTTCGTAATTTCGGAGGGTAACTCAGGATATCTTTTTCCCTAGTTTCTTAAAGATGCGTTCGGATAAACAAAATGGACGTTTCGCCTAATGGAGTTCAACCCAGCATCTTAATCCTCGTTTCCAGCGACTCCCCCAAGTCGCTCAGCCGTCCTTCTATGCGCAGCATCGTATTGCGCGAATGACCCTTGCCTCTTCGCCTGAGTCGTGAGTCGAGCTACTCCGTGATACATCGCACGTTCGGTAAAAAGAAACGGATGGCAAAGAATACCGCGGATCTACGCGACGAGATAATACGTGGTCGATCCCTCCTCAACGCCTGAATTCGCCTGCTTTCGCTCGCTAATCTCTCGTCCTTCCTCCTTGGTATCTGCCCTCCACGGCAAGCCTTTCGAAATTCTCTCGGATTCTCGGCGAATTTTCGGTCGCCCCGGCCGCGGGAAACAGCGAGTCGACAGTCGAACCCCGCGTCTACGTTTCGCTCCGATTACTACGCGTCGTCCGTCCGCGTTCCCTGCCGGCCCGCTTGCCGTCAACGAGCGTCCTCGTCGAGTCCACCCGCTCTCTCCCGCCCGAAGACGAGCGTCCTTCGATTAATTCCGTGCGACCCGTCCGCTCGCGTCCTTGCCTCAGCTTCTACTAACTGCAGGAAGTGTTTTTCTTCTTCGTCGTCGTTCACCTCTTCACCGACGCGAGAAAGGAAACGCCATCTCTCCCGTTCGCTTTCTCTCTCTCTCTCTCGCCCTGACGGATTGGCTGTTTTTCTTTTAACGTATGTGCGCATGGTATACCACTCGAGAATTTCTTCTGCTGCTCTTCGTTCTGGAGCGGACTAAGGGTTCGTTTTTTTGTGGGGGGGGGGGGGGGGGGGGGGTGAGGGGAGGGTAGGTATGGGCGGGTGATTTGGGGTTGGAGGGACAAATCGCGGGGGGATATTGCGGGAGCGGGGGCGTTCGGGCCGCGCGACCATCGACTGGCGACCTTCCAGCGATTCGAAAAACGGGGTGGCGGAGCAAGGGTGGGTGACGAAGGGGTATTGAAAGACAGGCCCCGCGTCCAAGTCAGACACGGTCGCGGCTACTGCCGCGCACACTCCCGGCGCGACCCGCTTCCCTCGTCCGACATGGACGCGTACCGTAAGAATTTCGAATCCTGCCAGACGCGGCGGGAACTGAGAAGACTATTTTTCCATTCTCCATCTTCACTGAACCGCGCCATCCTCCTCTTCCCATCTCCTCCCGTTCATCTTAGTTGCCCGTTCCCCTAAATCGTTCGATGGTTCGGTGGTTTGCTGAATTAGCTGCGAGGTTTCGAAACTCCCCGCCGCCGGCGGATATAATTCTACGTGTATACATATATTTATAATATATCATTTATACAATCTAGAGAAAGAGATTTGGGGGGCGGGGGCGGGTGACGTGGCAGGGGGTGTGGACAAGGGGGTTCGAAGCGGGAAAGGTCGCGCGTCGTCGCGTCGGCGTGCCTGGAAAAAGTATATACTAAGGCCGATTTTGGTTAAGAATACGCGTTCGCATTATCATCTCTCTTTTTTTCTCTCACTTTCTCTCCCTCTCTTTCTCTCGCTCGCTCGCTCTCTTTCTCTCTCTCCCTATCTCTCTTTCGTCTTCCACTCTTTTGATCAACTTTTAATTTTAACATTAAGGCGCAACGTGATAAACTTGTACTTTTTTCCTTGATGTGTCTTTTTAGATTCTGGCCGAAACTGCGTGTACGTGTGGCGGGTGTCCGTGTGTGTGTATATCTGTGCCCGGGTGTACATTGGCCCCGTCCGGCCATGCTGCGTATGTTGTCCGTGTCCCTCTACGTCCCGTGTGTCGTTGTACGCGTGTGTGTGGGGTGTGCTGCTAGGCGATTGATGGGACCCTCGCCTTGCCGAGCACTTAACTGTTGTGTGGCTCGCCGGCGAGCGGGAACGACGCCGCGCGCCGCATGTCGCGCGTCCACGTTCCCGGCCCGCCACTCGAGCCGAGTTTTATCCTTTTCTTTTTGGTGTCTGCCGAAAAATGGAATTTTTTTTCGCTCTACGTCGCGAGGGGGAACGCCCGGCTCCCGTGCACCTTCCAGGCTACTCGGGAACGGTCCCTGAACGAGTCTCCGGGCCTGCCCCCCGCGCCACGTCTCTGTGTGTCGTCTTGTGCGCAACCTAGGACAGCAATGAATCGTATCCGAGACTTGTGTCGAAAGCGAACTGAGAAAAACGCCGGTAAAACGTACGAAAGGAATGTCCTCGTGTCGAAAGTGGTATAGTCGTTAAATATCGTAATGCGTGCAAAAGTAGGCAGGTTGGCGGGCTGGGACACCGCTGCCTCCGCGGTGGGTTAGGTCTGGGTCAGGTCTGGGTTGCTGTGATCGAGCGAGGTCGGTGTGTGCACGACCGGCTCATCTATTGCGGCGAAGAAACCGTCGCGGCGTTGTCGAGCGACGTGATCGGGCAATATTGTGAATTGAATGCCTGGGGTCGTGGACTTTCCGTGCTTGTTTATTGTGGAGCGCTGTTTCTTAACTGTCGATGAATATTGAGTTATCCCGCGATCGCGTCGCTCGAGGTTCATGAAACGTCCTGTGAACGGTGGGTTCCGGCGTCAGGACCTGTGGCCGAGCTGTGAAGTATTGTATAACTGGATGAGGATGAACGGAGGCAGAGGTTCCCAGCCGAAAATGTACATGCTTGTGGAGGTTGCCCCGACTCGGCTGGAAGAATCGAGCCGACCAGGGCGCAGAAAAACAATTCCCACAATATTCTTACAAGACGTTCCAGCTGACCGGCGCATAACGGCCGTCCATCTGTCGCCGAGCCCGTGTCGCTCGCCACCCCCGGTTTGTCGGCCTTCCTCGGTGCACCTTTCGAAAAAAATATTTACGCCCGAAACTTTGTTTCCCGCATTCGACGACGCGAGAGTTCAACGACTAACATTTAGCTTTATCAAAGTATTGTCTGGCTTTGGCGTGATATCTTTTTTTATAACACTATATAAACCCCCGACGCTCCGTCCACGGGACCGGCAAAGATGGCCGACGCTATTCGCGCCCAGGGTCGCGTCCCATTTCTTTTCGTTTTATTTAGTCTATAGCACCCCAATCAGCGGAGGGTCTGCGCCTTCTATATTATCTCTGAGGACTTGATTGGACTCAACGCGGCGATCTAGCTCACATCCTCACACATCAACGTAGGTATTTTTTTTTTTTTTTATTATTTTGTTTGTTTTATTTTGTCTGTTGCATGCTGCTTCACTGCTTGTCCTCGCTTCTTCGTTTACTAAATAAGATATCTCTCTTTCTCTATCTTCTCATCGCTTCACCTCCGCGGTTCTTTTTGTTTTTATTTTATTTTTTTTTTCGTCTCTCTTCCTCATCTTTGTATGTATCGTTAACCTTAATACACCTACGATTCCCTACACACGATAATACGTATTAACCTAACGCGACTTGCCGGCTGAGACGTACGCGCAAGTAAAACACACCCCCAGGTATACACAGACATTTCTGTAACGTAAATCGCATTCTCATCGTCACGTTGCGGTGTGCTCGCCTCGGGGTACACGCACGTATTGTATGTACATTCACCACCCCCCTCCCCCCCTACTTCCGGCTCCTCGACTCATTCAAGGACGCGGGGATCGCAACGATAGAACAGAAGAAGTCCCGGTTCGCCCGTTTGTCGCGAGATCGCTAGATGAGAGTGATGAAAATTGGGGTAGCAAATCAACGGCGGAGACGAAGGAAGAATTGCAACCAGACTGAATCACCCGGTTAAGACTCATTCTCCCCTATAAAATCTAACGGTCGATGAGAACGAAGGGATGGCATCGTGACCATCGATGCGGGGGAAACACGAGATCCATCTCTACTGTATCGGAGAGCGGAACGTTATTCGTCGCCTCGCGTGGATACCGATGGTACAATTAATTGACGTCCAGCCGAGAAGTGCTCCTTCCTGCTTGAAATGGACGAACGACAGACGAATCATCTTAAAATAGAAAATAGAGTGGTAGGAATACCAGGATCTCGTCAAGATTCACGCTTCTCCGCCAATCATTCGTTGCTCTAACACTCGGTGGCTGAAGGGTTGGATGGATAGCGACACCTTTTAGTACCTGCCGTTCTTGGTGCTCTGTGTGTATTGCCTGCCCCGTTTCCAATCGATTATATCCTCCTCGATAGCGCTACTGAGTCGGCCGACGGACCTGTAATGGGCCACTTAATCCCGTCCTCACTCTCTCTCTCTCTCTCTCTCTCTCTCTCTCTCTCTCTCTCTCTCTCTCCGTTTCTTTAATTTTCCTTCTACTTCTCTGTTCCCGAAAACGGATCACTCTATCCCTCTCACAGTCTCTCAGTTTCTATCACGCATAACATATGATCGCACGTAACCGTCACGTATTCACCACGCATATGTACTCGTATCATCGTTTTCTCCATTGGACTCACGATCGCGAAAGAATTGCCAAAAGTATCGTGCACGAAAAGGGTGTGGGTTGGGGAGAAAATTCCTCGTTAACTTACACTTACAACTGGTCTAATAATTTCTCCTCTCTCTCTCTCTCTCTCTCTCTCTCTCTCTCTCTCTCTCTCTCTCTCTCTCTCTTTTATTCTCGCCTCTTCCTCCTAATTTTCTCTCTTTTTTATCATTTACTAGCCTCGTCTCTTTACAATACATATATGCGGACCTCCCGGTAGGCAAGGAGGTCGGCGCTCTCTGTATAATTTTTTCACATTTTTTTCCTTTTCAATTTTTCTTCAACGCACTCGCTCCGTAGTCCCATTCGCCCCGCGCACTCGCTCGATCTCACGTTCACCCTTGTCCCCTGTCGCGCGTCGCCTATCACTCCCATTCGCTCCGGTCGTCATTCATCCTCAACTAGGATCGGTTTGCGCCGAACGTCTTTCGCCCGTGGCTCCGAACTCAGTCCCGAAATCGCGATTCGCCCGGATTTCATCTCGGCCGTGACTTCTTCCTCTCGATCCTCCCCTCTTTCCGCGGCCGTTGACACTTTCTCGAACACGTGTGTTTGTAACTTTGGCCTCTCGTAGAGAATAAAGCCAGCAATTTCTTCACATTTTACGATTACCCCGTAGCCGTTTAGACGTGAGTTCAAAATTCTGTGTTCATGTACGAGATCGTGTGTTTCGAGTATTTATTTCTTATACAAGCCAAATGCTTCAGATCATTATTCTCGTAGTTTGTTAAACGAACAGTCGATTACTGTTTTCCTAGTGAGACTGACGCGTGAATGAATCCACCAAAGAATAAGTACCTATAGAAGATAATTATATCTAATAAATAAATTGTCCAGATTCAGAAGTTAAATTAGAATGAAGAAATTAATTAATAGACGCATCGGATGTTTAACAGCAACGTGGGCAAATAATAGCTTCTACTGTCGCCGCAATAATTTCGAGATATACTAACGGATCGCGCAGGAAAAGTAATAGAGACACGTAACCAACGTCCCTCGCTGCTATCCCAAAAAAATCCGAATTCCAATCCCCTCGAAGGATCGACATTAAATTCGAAAACTGTCGTCCTCAAGGTCCCCTGTGTCGCAGAAATGTCCGACAAAGTGCCAACATCCATACCGTCCCCGGACCGAGAGAAATCACCTGTTGAGATCGCGAGATTTCGTGGCTTCAACGACGGTCGCATCAAGGACACTTGGCTCCCTACACGCTTTCTACACCATTCCCGATTTCGACGGTCTCTAACCTCTTGTAACCCCCGTCCCCAGCATCCCTGCCCATAGATCCAACCCCGACTCGAACGGTTCCTCGTGGTCGCGGCTGACGGACTTCGAGAGGCATGCCGTTCCATCGAGACACTTCCAACCCCCCGTGGATTGTCGGCGGAGCTCGAGGAAACCATTCGTCCATCGACATCGCTGGATTCGAGACACCGGGACCTGGGGTTAATCTTGGGAGCAACAATTCGGTGTTACGAGAGCTGGAGTATCGACAGCCTCTCGTCTCGTGGCCTGCAGAACGAAAGATTCATCGGGAAGGTGGGGCGAGTCGACCCGTCGCAGGCCGTTTTACGTTGTTGAAGGGTAGTGCCGTTAGTGGTTTCTTTTTTTTTTCTAATTTCGAGGTAGTTGAACGGCGCTCGATGGGGTCGTGTCTGAACGAGAGGGGGTTTGTTCGTTTAAAGGCTGCCCGTCGAACGTTTCAGCTGGAAGGCGAAGCGATAGGAACTTTAATTTAGAATTTTTGCTACCTCTATTAACTTTTCTCATCACTCTCGCTCGCTCAATCGCTCGTTCACACACGCACTCTCTCTCTCTCTCTCTCTCTCCCCGCGGAATAGACCTCGAAATTGCTGCCAAAGGTATCATACTTCAACTAATTCTCACGATCTTAGACCCTTCGTTTTGCGATATTACTGACTGAATAGTTTCTCACTCGCCTTTGAAACGAACAACCCCGCTCGAATGAAACGGAGGCGACTTCGCGGTGAACGGAATCTATCGTACGATTAATTTAAACCGATAAACGAAGGGATTTAAAAATGATGATGGCGACGGAAACGAATGTTCCATTGTAACACGGCGGCCTGCCCAGGGGTCGAGTCTACGATCGAGGCAGGAGTAATCGACTGCCCCGTTTCCTGTCACGGAAAAGCGCAGAAAGGTGTCTCGAACGCCGCGGTCGTGGACGACGTTACATCCCAAGAATAACGCTACTTCCTCGTAAAGCAAAGAATTAATTCGCCTACGTTTAATCGACGGGCCGGAGTAATCGACAGCTCCGTCGAGTTCCCTGCAACGCAATTGTAACACACGAATCGATATTTAAGATACACGCTCGTTGATATGTCGACTGCCGGCGGATGAACGGCTGACCTCTCCCCTCATCGTCACCGACGAATTTCCCAAAGGGTTCGTAAAACATACACGCACACGCGACACCTCTCGAAATCCTCGACCAGAGGGTTCCGCGCTCTCGTCTCCCTCCCCTTCCCCCAGCAAATGGATCTCTCTCTCTCTCTCTCTCCCGTCATTTAAAAATGCTTTTAATCGCTCTCACCTAAAAATCCCCTAACCGAAACGTATTGTAGACTTAACGCGCTACGTGTACTACGAGATTATCACACAGAAAGTTTCTTTTTTTTATGCTCACTCGGTGTCAACAATCAGTAATTTACTTCTCCCCGCTATTTTATCTCCTGCCCCCCCGCCCCTGTTAATTTTCTTTTCCCTATCCTCTTCCCTTTCCTTTTAATCTTCCCCTTAATATTCCTCGCATACGCACGCGCGCCGTCACGCATTAAAAACATAGGCTTCATCGGTCCGTTTCTCCCTCTCATTCGCACGATCCTATTCCTTGCCGTTCTCCCCGCCTCTTCTCACAGTCACACAACGAATCCGCGGAATCACTCGAATTTCTTCCCCCTTTGCCCGTCCTAGACTATTAATGTTCGAACGTCGCGTGCGCCCGAAAAAACCGAAGCCCGCGATCGGCCTCTCTGCGGAGAAAACGGAAAACAGAAAACGTCTTATATATAATTTCTCATCTCTCTCGCTCTCTCTCTCTCGCTCTCTCGCTCGCTCTCTCTCTCTCTATCTTTGTCGCTCCCCAGTCTCTGTACCGCGCGCGTCGCGACGTCAATCGCCACGTTGTCCCCCCCGTAAACGCGTGCCTCGCCATAATAAATATACCCTAATTACGTCTCTAATAGTTTGAGGAATGATTATTTTCGATGAACATACTTCGAAGTATTTTCAGCCTCCGTTTTCACTATCTCTCCCTCTCTCTCTCTCTCGCTCTCTCTCTCTCTCTCTCTTTCTCTCTCTCTCTCGCTCTCTATTCTCTTTCTCACGCATTCACGCCGCCCAGCTTTCTCTCCTCTACTACTTTTTTTAAATTTTTTACTCGAATTTCCCCATACATCCCGTGTATCACTTATTCGTACGGTTTTTATTAATTCTCCCTCTCCCTTTTATCACGACGATTCTCGAACTCTCGATAGTAATAATCGTAATAATAATATATAATCATACAATAATAATTAGTTTATTAGTGTGTGTGTGTGTTCTGTTTACTTTTTTGCTTTTTTTTGGTATCCCCCACCAGTCGAGTGGGTAAGTCCTCTCTCTCGTCTTCCGTTTACTGCAGCGTGATACGACCTTCCGCTCGGTTTTCTTTTCTTTTAGCATTATCGTTATTATTATTATTATTATTATTATTATTATTATTATTATTATTATTTTTTGGTTTTAATTACCTTGAGTTAATCGTTTATATAATAATTAATAGCTTGCAAGTGTTTAACGTTAAATACTATTACTTAATTCTGCTTACACGTGGTTTCCTTAACTGTTACGCGTTTAGGTATGTACGTATGCTTATTATTCCCCGTTCTGTTGCCGTCCCTGTCAGCACACTCTTTCCGTTGCCGTTTTTATTATTTCTCCCTCCTCTCTGCTCGGACAAACAAAAAAAATTGGAACGTCGTCGTCGTCTCGTTTCGTCTACCGTGCCGAACGTTCGCCGTGCCTGCCGCACGGTGGGACCGTCCGTCCTAACGGCGAGTCGATCGGCCCTCGTTCGTTCACCCATCCTTTCGCGGTCTCATCGTCGTCCACTTCCTCCGTTTCGTCTTCTTCGTCGTCGTCGAGATACACAACATCGTCGGCGCGGGAAGTTGTCCCCCTCGTTCCGTACGCCCGTTCCTTCGGTCACCCTCCTCGCCCCCCTCGTCGCGCAACGTGCTGCCCCCCCCGTCGGAACATCCGCGACCAGGAAGGACCACGACGGCGTCTCCGCGTCGTCCTCGGGGCCGACCGTCGAACGACCACCCTTTCGGGGCCGCGCGTTCTTCGGTACGGGGCGCACGGTGCCCTCGCCTCGACCGCCGAAACCTCGGTCTCGGCCGTCGACGCCGCGGCGGATCCGTTCGCCGCTCGAGGTGGAGCGGAAAGGGTGCGGGACGCGAGGGCGCTTCCTCGGCTACGTTTGCTCCGGTCGGGGAGTCGAGCGCGGGTTCGCGATTCGTTGCCGCGATCCGCGGCGGTTCGTCCTTCGCGGCGGGACCCTCGAGCCTCGGCTCGACGCGGAATGAAATCGAAAAGCCTCCGCCGCCGTCTGCCTCGGGGCCGCGGTCGGGTCTCCGACGTGATGCCGTTCCCAGGGCTAACGGCGAGCTTCCGCTCTGTGGCGCCTCTCCCTCGCGATGACGCTCGCCGAGCGACGCGGGCGAGCCTCCGCTGTCTGTTGCGATGAGAAGGACGACTCGGGACTTCGCGGAACCATGAATTTCGATCGGACGTTCGTCGGTGCTCGAATCGATACGTCGGGTCTCCACGAACTGTCGGCCAACTGTTTGGCGTGCTCCTGCTATCGGGTTGTGCTCCAGCTGCGCGATTGAATCGAGATTCGGCTCGGCTTGAGATTGTACGGATCGGTGGCTATTGCTGCTATTGTCGAGCGGTTTCCTTATTCCCAGCGATATCGCTGCGCTTCTGTCTGCTTCGGTCCGCTCTTTTATGCTGCTCCCTGTCTCTGTGATCGGGGCTCTTCTTTGTCGCGAGTGTCGCGTAGCAAGAGGGTGGCTGCTGTTCCGTGCTTCGTAATCGAATGTGAAATGAGAGCTTTGCCTGTTTATCTTTGGTGCTTGTGGAATTGAGGCTTGTGTAACGGGTTGCGAAGAGGATGCTTCGTTCTGAGAAAGATGTTGACGCGCGAAGTGGTTCGAAATCAGTTTGATCCGCGCGTGTCGTTCGCGAGGTGTCTTGCGTGAAATCAGAGGGAATTGGTAGCTTGATTCGTTGATCCGAGCACGCATAATAAAGGAGGCGTTTAGCGGCGCGTAATGTTCGAAAGTGTCAAACGAATTCGCGAGAAATAATTTCATTATCCTATTTATACTAATTTCGTCCACTGTTCAAATAATTCATCAGTTACGCGTGTTCGTAACGATCAATTCGCCTAACATTAATAAATCTAATATCCGTCTAATTAAAGGGTACTTTCATGTTTCTGCCGATCTGTTGTTCCAAGTGCTCGATAAGGTAAATGTCCCCATTGTCCATTTATTTTTCTCGCATTGTTAACGGTAGGAATTCGCATTTAATTCTTCTGTTACTTAAGGCGTTTTATCCAATACCAGAAAGCTCTCAAGTAATTAGCCAGCATCAAGAGGATGAAACGGATGTATACTTTTCAACAGAATTTTCTTATACTTGAGGATAAATTTAACTTGAATATCAAAACCACAAATGTCCTGTTCGATTTATCTCGCGTATGCATAAAGATAGATTAATTTCCCAACACCAAGCAACGGGGCCATTTACCTTAAACAAATCAGAAAGTAGCCGGAATTCTTTCCCCAGCAGCAGATTTCCGTGGGAAGCAACAATCTGTGCCGATCGTTTCGCGCATTGGTAGATCAAATCTCCCGCGAGATTAACTAACTAAATCATCCTCCTTACGAGCGGTGTTGTCACTGATTGTAGGTTGCGAAGTAACGTAGGAACTGAAACCGAATCGATTACGAGGAATCGGGGCGGGAACGACCCCTTGCAGCCGGAAATCGCGATCTCGAATCGTCGAGGCTCGACGCGACCGCAGGTACTTTATCATCGTTTTCGAAATTTTCTTCCCCCCCCCCTAGCTTCCCGCAACCCAATTTCCCCCCCCTTTCCCTCTGCTCCTCCCCGTAAACGTTTTAGACCAAAAGCTTAGGCCAGCGCCGAAGGAGATACTAATTTTAGGCCACTTCTTTCTAGTCGTCTAAGAATCGAAATATACGAATTTTCCCGACCCACCCCTTGCCCCGATATATCATTCTCGTTTTTGCCACTTCCATTTGAACGAAACCGCGGAGCCTCTCTGTGTCCGTGCCCATTTCGTCGCGATTCGATTCGAGGATCGAGCAGGTTTCCGGCCAGCCAGCGGAAGTCGTCGCCCCGTTCCTCGCGAGGAGAGCTTATTCGCTCGGACACCAAGAAGAAGGTAGGCCGGGTCGGCAGTCGATAGCTCGAAAACGTCTCAGCCCGAGACTTCTCGTTCCTTTTATTCTTTCAATGCAATTTTAAAGCCGGGGGTGGGGGGGTGGGTGGGGGCGGGGTGGTGGACAGTCGGGGGTTGGGAGTGAAGGTGGCCAGGGGCTCGATGAACACGAGAAACAGAAGGCGGAGCGAAAAGAATGAAGGACAACTCGGGTCCGATGTCTCGCTTTTATTTGTCGTAAATAATAAATAAAATAATAATCAATAAATCGATCGTTAAAATTAAAAAATAGTGACTCGTGACTAGGTTAAGACTCACCGCTTACAAAAAACCGTGTGTGTACGTGTGGTATAGTCGTGTGGGTATTACTCTTTTTTACTTTTCTCTTTGCTGTGTACACTGCATAAAATGCATGCTTAATAATAATAATAATAATAATACAAATAATAATAATAATAATACAATAACTAAATACAATGGTTAACTAAATGTCGGAACATAGACGAAACGTCGTTGAAGGGGTTCGAGGGGATATATACGGGGTGAATTAACCCTTAAACATAAAAGGGGGGGGAATAGAAACGCAAAGTACAGGGTGTGGGATAGGACAGGGCAATCTAGAACAGGGAACAAAGCGAGCTGCTCTTGTTCTCGCGACGCAAAAGGGACGTGGCTAAATAATATTTCGCGATCAACTGGAACCGAGTGACAACCAGCAATTACCACTGGCCACCGATGATAATTCGTCGAATGAAATTGTCACATATCCGCATAATATTCATAACAGAACTAATAATAATAGTACTAATAATCGTAATATAATGGTAATGATCATCGTAGCAATAATAATAATAATAATAGTTATAATAATAGTGCACGTAATAGCGAGAATAATAGTGGTAGTAACAGTGGTGAAAATAATATTGGCGGTAAAGTTAGTTGGTTAAGTTACAAAGGACTCGCTACCACCCGAGATATACATATATATATATATAAATATATATATATATATATTAGTAATTGTAATTATTATACCGTCCGATTGAATTATCTACAAACCGTCTAGCGGGAAAGAAAGAAAAGAACTGCGGTAAGAACACATAGCCTGCCTCGGCACTGATTTCTCGCGACTTATCAGCGTTTGCTTCGTGTGCTTGTCACACCGTGTGTACGTCTACATGTATGTACGCGCGCGTGTGTGTGTGTTTGTGTGTTTGTGTAATGGGTGCAGGGTAGAAGAGGAATAAGGGGAGGCGTAGAGGCGTATAACCCTCTGTAGCGCATCCTTCGCGCAATTTAAATCGCGCCCACATCCGTCTTTCGTTCTCGTAAGTCTAATATATATACATATAATTTGATGCCAATTATATATATACATATACGTTTTTTTCTCTTTTCTTTTTAATAGAATCTACTCTGTTATATAGTTACGCACCGGCATCGCGATTTAATCATTAATTTTTTCCTCTCTCCTTTAACGCGTGGATTTTTAATTTATCTCCTCGGCCCACCGTATCCCCCATTCTCTCGTTTTACCACAATAACGCTTAAGAAAAACAGCCGGCGCTGGCTCGTCTCTAAATTATCGTTTACGCCCCCTTCCCTTTTTGTCGTCCCTGCTACTCGTACGCCCGTCGCTGCGACTAGCCTAACCTCGTTTAATATATCAATTAACCATTAATTAAAAAACATCTCTACGTAATTGTTAGACGCGTAATATGATCGGTGCACCCTTTCTTCTTTTTTTTCTCTCTCTCGTTCGTTCGACGCGCAACGCGGCTCGCTTATCCGCGCTCGTCCCCGGTCTCCGTTTCGTCCCGCTCTTCCGTCGACGAGCGAACATCGAGCGAAGAAGCCGAAGAAAAAAAGAGCTCGCACAACGCAACGTGGCGGGCGTTCGTGCGCTCGGCGGGAAAGCGCGCGTTCCGTCGGTCGCCGCGTCACGCTCTCGCCCGAGCGGTGAAATTCCAGGCTTACCAGCCACCCCGCCCCGTTCTCGGGTGGCGGGGCGGCGTTCTAGGAATCGTATCTATCGAATTACCGTTCGATCGGGCCAAGCATCTTCGCGTACCGATCTCGAACCCGCCCGTTTCGACATTGCACGGTGCGATCATTGAAATAATTCCTATGTACAACTTAAGAGAAAGGATCGAGATCCTGGTGGCGATGATTTATTTATCCATCGAACGATGCTTGCTTCCGCTCAAAGGGGGAAAAAGAATCGTGTCGTGTGGTCTGTCAGGGGCTCCGATTCCCGTCGATTCGGGCACGAACCGCCATATCGTTGGGCTCGTTCGAGAAACTAGAAAGGCCCGCGCTCGAGACCGCGTCTCCGGGCGGGCGACGTTGCGGCGAATACGATCGCGCTTAGAAAAGTGGTGGCCGCCGGGGGCGACGATCGACGGGCCGCGGGGCCGGTGGCGGGGCCCGGCTCGAGCGAGCGCGAGGGGGAAAAAAATAGGAAAAGAAGAAAAGGAAAGCCGACGAGGTACAGCGTGACGAATGCCGTGTGAAAACTGGCCATCGTTGTCATCCTCTGAGCGCGCGGAACGGCCCCGAACGGAGGCCAAGCGCGTTCGTTCCGGGCCGTTCCTGAAGATCCACCGAGAAGGGCTCCTCTTCCGCCTCTCAGCCGGAAGCTGCGGAGGATCCGTCCAGCGGATCTCTCGCTCCACCAACGGACAATAGTAGTTTATTTTATCGGCTCCTCTAAAATATGGACAAAATGGTACCCGTACACCTCGCCTCTTTCCCCCTCGCTCGGACGATTAAAAACACAGCCGGGCGCCGCGCCCTCGTCGCCGCGCCGCCGGCCGTCGCCCGCGGTGCGCGACCGTAGTCGTTCCTTACTTTTTATATCTCTCTCTCTCTCTCTCTAACCCCCGCGGAAACGAGTGTTCCTTACAAATTAGGCGGTAAATCCGTGAACAGTACGCAACAAATCGAAACAATACTCGACGCTCGAAGCTGTTGTCCGTTGTCCGTGTGTGCTGTGTTGTCCGTGCATCCTTGCCGTCCGTTCACCACGCTTCCTCGTCCTCGGTTTCGTCTTCGCTGCCTCCCAAGACCGTCGACTTCGATATCGGTGTCGGCCGTCGCGGCCGCGGCGGGTGGACACGGGTGGGGGCCGGTTCGTTGCCTCGCCAGAAGTAAACGCGAGGTCGCCGTGGTTCGGGACGCTCGGTCGAAGGAATTTGAAAGGCACGAAGGCGCCGACCTGGTGTCGCGCGTATCCTCCACCCCCGTCACCCGCGACGGCCCCGTCTGTCTCGTGATTAGGTCACAGCCTGATCCTCTGTCGGCACTCCTCATCGTCCGCATTGGTGATGATGATCGATGCCTCCGTACGTCGCCGTTGTCCGGTTCGTTCCTCGACGCGCGCAGTTATCACGCATCCGAACATTCCTCTCGTGATCCCCCGTTCTCTTCATCCTTTACAATTCTCCCCCTAACATTCTTTCCTATCCCTATCTATCGTTCACATCTTCTCGCCCCCTAGCTATCTGTCTCTCTCTCTCTCTCTCTCTCTCTCTCTCCCGCTTTCTCTCCCTCACGCTCGTTCTGCGATATGTTAGTTTTTAAGGATACCTGAACGCGCTTTACGCGAAGGACGTGTACCTCCTGGCGGATGCGATCCTTCCTCGCTGGCCGTTCCTTCGATCTCTTGTCTATTCTTCCGTTTCCATGGTTTCGTTTTCTTTACCGGGAGCCGACGAGCGCTGACGAGCCCGCGCACCACGAAGAGCAAGAGCCACACGACCTCCTGATTCATTCGAGCTGCTCCAGGAAGTTCGGGGTCTTGAAGTACTCCGGCACCGGGTCGTCCAGCCTCGAGATCACCTTGTAGATCGACTTCTTCCAGCTCTGCTCGGTGTCTTTGCCGCCCTGAATCGCCTTGAAGAACTCCTTCAGCGTCTGCTCGACCACGTACCTGAAGTTGCTCGGTACCTGAAAACGCATTACCCTCGTTAGATTAAGCCTCTCGGCTGAAGGGGGTGGCTCTACACTAAGGAACAACTGGTAACTCGATAATACAGATTTTAATGACTCTATTCGCAAAGGGGCGGGGGGGCAGGTCTGATGCGTGTGCAAACTCATTGCCTCGCGTTGACTAAAAAGCGACTTTCCTCAAGTTTTTCCAAAGTGACTCTCATGAATGTCGTTGAAATTCTTGCCTATTGCATTCTTATAGCTTGATTATCAAAAAGCAGCTGTTTAGTCAGAACGGCTAGCAGCATCGCCGGGATGGAATTAATTGTTAAGAGCGTCTGAGGCTAATACGCCTAAAACCAAACGGGATATTAAGCTTGGCGTAAAGGGAAATATCATGTGACCAAGTTAACTCTATTGTCTGCAAGCCCTGCCAAAGTCCTCTAGGTTTCTTTTTAGGTGACAACATATGTTTTTAAATACCTGAATTTGCAGCCCATTTCTTGAGAAGTAAAGTGACCATACACCGTTAAGATCACACTGCAATCATAATAGAAAAATAGTGGAATTCGAGAAGCGTTCAATTCTTTTTACGAAAAGGAAGAAACAAGCTTTCAAGAATAGTAACGTTCTAGCATCAGTGTTAAAAAAAATCATCTATTTCACTTGCATTACATACGCAAACAACCGGCCGGTACAAACGCGATTAGCAAAGTCTCAGGCGCGTCCACGGGCGCGAGCTACTGACGCGGGTCCGACCACATACTGTCCTCCTCTACTTGCCCCTGTCGCGCGTTTAAGATATACCACAGCGCGCGGGCCGTGGAGACAATCTCTCCCGCGTTCTACCCATTTAATTCCCATTATGACCTTGGTGTGACCTTGAACGATGTGCGCTCGAAAACACATATTGCCAGAAAAAGGATTCTACATGGCTGTTTCATGATCTACGATGCCACCACCTAAGAGACGCCTCAACTCGATCGCACGATCGTCCCCACGCGACGAAGTGCTCTCTACAAACACGGAACAAAGCTCTCCTATCCCGTTGAATTTTAAAAACACTAGCCTTCGATGCTCACAAGTTTACATCCCTTAAAAACAGAGAGAGAGAGAGAGAGAGAGAGACAGGAGAGAAAACAAAGGGGAAAGAGAAAAACGAGAGCTCGCCAATAGAGTAAATTCGCGTTTCACGCGTAGCGGCACGTGAAAAGAGTCAATCGACGTGTCGGTTTGCCTGACGCGAGACCCGCAGGAATCCCGACCGCGAGGGCAGGGAGGCGGAGAGGATGGGGGACGGGGGCGATAGAGAATCCGCGTCGCGCCCGAGCCCAGAAAGATAATTTCCCGCGCGTTCATTACCGCCCGAAGGAGCCCGCGAATCCGAAGAATTAAAACGATGTTACGTATCGCTTAACGAGCGCGGCGTTGCGCGGCCGCGCCAAGAGTTTCCCACTTATAATTAGTACGTTTGGGTTATTAACGAACACGAGTAATTAATTACGCGTCGAGCGGGCACCCCGCGATTGTAAACGGGACCGGGAAGAATGGCGCCTCGAGGTTCCACCGGAGAACTCGTTAAATAATTATTAAATAGCTGCTTTAAGCGCGTGCACACACCGCTGCGTCGCGCGGCCGTTTCGAAATACAATCGGGCCAGTCGTTACCCGCCGGCGAAAATAAATTGCCGGCGCACAATGGCCGCGCCCGCGCGGGGGATGCACGAGCGAATTCGCGGAGGAGCACGCGTAAACGGCCACCGACGCCGCGCGCGAACGTCACAGTCTCGGATCTCGCGCCGCTCGAAAAGGCTACGCAATGTGGAAAGACGCGGTCGGTCGTGCTCGACCGCGGAATAATTACCACGGTTTTACAGCCCTCCCCCGCCCCCTCGCTCCCATTCTCTATAAACGATCGAACCACGGCGATTTTGTAAAGTTAACCGGAACGCGACAGATTTGTTTGGTGTCGAGTAGGCAGCGGAGGGTGATTCTTAGGTGCATGTCAGTGCTTCGATCTTATTTTGTTTTACCGATGTTTCGTCTTCATTCATTTCGGGTTACAGAGCTTGGGTAATGTGTAGAAGGGGGACGAGGGTTCGTTGAAATTCACAATCCGTTTTGAAGCCTATGATAGGGTTAAACAGGGGTTCACGTTTGACAGCATTATTCTGGTTTCTGTTCGAGTTACTCTGACATCCGAAAGTCCATCGATAAGCAGTCGGAGGACTGACATGCAATTGGGAATCACCTCGCGTAGTTCGTTGAAAGTGTGCGATCTAAGAAGCTCTGGACGCTATCGTTAATCATTGATCGCTCGTGCGAAATGGAAGAAAGAGACGTTGGCAAAGTAGTTACGAGGTACACTTAGGACGTGATTATAGAGCGTTCCTTACCTCGATGTGGTTATTTCGATTGTAGTGGAGGTTGAGAACCCGATAGATTTCCGAGTCACCCCCGACTCGAAGCTCATCCACGTTCTTCACACCCTCCGAAACCGCTTGCCTCGCGTATTTCTCCATTTGGATGTAGTAGAACTCCCTGGAACATAAACACCAGGTTATCAGACCGCGTACAGAAACTAATTATATTAATACATTATGTGACATTCTTCGAGGGACATTTTGCTCTTAGAAAGATTTCCCACGTGTTAGGGATTCTACTTGCTCCATCCACATACCAAGAAACCACTATCGACATGGATTATTGATAGAGTTTAAAATCACGCGCAGACGTTTACTGGTACCAGCAAAAAGGGAAACGAAGGATCATCCAAGGAAAGCACCCCTTATCGACACCTTGAAGCACAGTTCCGTGGTCCTTGTGAATGATGGGAAGAGACCATTCTCCGCCCTGTGGTCCCCCAAAAGCGCAAGCAGAATATCTCCTTGGAGGATCGAGCGACGTCACTTCTCGACGTTAATTCTCGCGTAACGGCGAATGCTAATGCGCTACCGATAATTAATTAAGGGGGGGTCGATACCAAAAGTGGTCTGACGCAAGCGTGAGAAGAAGGAAGAAGGGGAGAGACTCGCGAAGAGATGTGTACAACTCCTCGTCGGCTGGCAAGCGACGCGGTTCAAAGAGACTATTAAGAACGTGTTACAGTGTATCGTCCAAGAAGATCTCGACACCCTCGTCGAGGCAGCCCGCCAACTATCACAGAGACAGTAGCCCCCCCCGTGTACGCGCGCGCGCGCGCGCTCTAGTTCAGGCTCGAACGTAGCGGGATCGCGTGATACGCTTTTTCTTCGTTCCTTGCAGCGGCAAAGGAAAAAGATCGAGCCAACGGCAAGTTTCCCGTTTACGTTCATTAATTAACGCAGTTCAAACAGGCACCAGCCACTAATTGGCGGGTAATTTGTATAGTAATAGTGACCCGCGACTTGGCGCCGAGAGTAGAAAGGGGGCAGCGCGAAGGGGTGGCTCCCGCTTCGGTGGATCTAACCGAAAAAAAAAACGGGGAAAGGAACGCGTCGTGCCGCCAGAGAAACGAATATGTACTTTGAACGACACGCGCCCCCTCCCCTTTGTGGCCAAGTCTTTGCGCGCATGCCTTCAATGCGACCTTCCACTGATTAAGAAATTAATTATTTTCTTTCAACTGAAACGCCCGGCGGATTTCGCTTCCGCGCAGAGAGCTCGCTCGTATCGTTCCAGCGGGGGCGAGACCAACTGCATTTTCGCGTTTCTCGATTTTTCTGGAACTGAAGGCGGCTCGGCTAAATACTTCGGCTGGATATTGCACGACATTGTTTCTGAGGATGAAAGGTGGGACGTTTATTGGGATTCGTTTGCAGCCCGGCCCTCGAATCTCAAATATCACCCACTCCCAGCAGAATCTTCGCCCGAACCTTGGATACGCGGGGATTGAAACGAATTTTTTCAAGAGGAGGTGCCTCGGCTCTGCCGAGCAGGAAATGCAGAAGGAAAGGTGGACGGGGAAGAAAACGGTCCTTCGTATTCCGCCGGTATATCGCGGTACGAGCAAGTCGAGCGAGGCAAACGCGCGAATGACTTGAGAGGTCGGTGAACGGGCGAGCAGGGTGAGGTCGCTGCTACTTGCCCGGATATTTTTCCATTCTTCTCTCGATCTTTCTTTCCGAGAGGGCGGCAGGAGGAGTAGGGGAGGAGTGTCCCTATCCTCCTCACCCTTAAACGCACACAGAAGTCGGCCGCCCCAGCGGTGGAAGTATCCTAGAGTAGCAGGCCAGAATGGCAGCGAGAATGGCAGTCAGGTTGATCTTGCACTTTGGATCCCCGAGAGGATGCAAAGAAGTACGGTTGAGCGGGAAACCAACGAGTCGTCGTCGTCGTCGTCGCCGCTGTCGCGGCTTGTATAACTCGAGGTCCCTGAATGGCTCGACAATGTGAGCCAACCGGTTTCAACCTTCGGCTGTTGCTTGGGTCTTCGCTCGGTGCCGTTGGGAGCAATTTTTAAGATTGCTTCCGGCTGGCGGGCTCGCGCGCGACTCTGTCAAACAGAAAATCGACGAACGTTTTCCATATCCGTCGAGGTAGCCCGAGTGAAGCCAGCCGCACCGTGGACGTAGGAGCATCTCCCGTTCAGCCGGCTTTACCTCTCTGCTCCGAAAGATGCCCTCCCTCTTTGAGCCTCTCTACTTGAACCTCGCCTCTTCGGGATCAATCTTGCTGAGAATTTGTACCGGTTTCGCGCGCAATCGTTAATGGCCCGCCGGGGTGTTCGTCGAGGGATGATCGGTAATAAAGATTGATGTTATCGGGGGCACTGTTAGACGCGAATCCCGAGCAAGCCTGCGACTCGACAGGACCGATGACTCTAGGAGTCACTTGGCACAGCAGATGACGAACAAGACCGCGGCGATCGAGAGCCGGGGGGGGGTGGAGTAGAAGATCACCGGCGGGACGGCACTCGTCGATCGAATCCCACTCGGCGCAAACGGAAGGGAACACAATGGGATCTTTCGTGCGTCACGTCGCGGATCTATAGGCAGCGAGCAGAAGAAAGGGCGAGAGGAGGAGTCAGGTGGCAGAGACGCGAGAGGCTCTTCTCATTCGATCACTCCAGATTGGCTCTCTCGCCAATTAAGACAATTTCGCGTGCTCTTATCAGCAGTCAGTCAGAGAAGGTTGTGCACACGAGAGGAGAATTGAAAGAGGAGTGTGTCTCTGCAGAATCCCGCGTGTCCCGCGCCCTTTCTCACTCCCTCCCTCTCTCTCCCTCTTGCTCGTTCGCGTTCACTTTCTCTCCTCCCGCGGCCGCTCTCCCTTTTGCTCGCGCCCGATGCCCTCTCCCTCTCCCTCTTCCGCCCTTTCTCTCTCCTCGTCACTCTATTTGAACCGTCTCCTTGAACCGTCACCGGCACCCACCCATCAGGGCCGAGCCACCCCCGACTTCAGGCTCTCGGAGGTAACGTGTATGTGTCACCTGCGTCTATAATCCTTACTCAACCACCCATCAACCGCATTCAAGCTCGTCGGATCGCCGAGTATAGGCGGAATATGGTAGGCAGAGACTGGGCTAGGTCTCGGCTGGGCTGGTCTCTCTCGGTATGGCTTATGTACCTACGTAATACCGCATGGTAGATACGTATATATATATATATATGTATATATATATATATATATCCGCGAAGTGCCTAATTAAAACAGACACCAGGAGACAGAGAGAAAACGGGACGAGAGACGCGGCTGGTCGCATAATAGGGTGTAAGGGCGCGAGGGAGACGGCGCTAGTTCCGTAGTCGGTTTGACAAAAAGCCCGAGTGCTAGAATTGCCACTCTTCGACCACCAAGTGCAGAGGAGAAGAGCAACCGCGAGCGAGAAGAAAGAAGGAGGAGGGAGAGGGAAGGAATCGGGAACGTGGCCGGGATAGAGGGAGAGAGAGAGAGAGTGAGGGACCAGGAGGAAGATAGTGAGAGTAAGGGCTAGAGGGTGAGCCACGGAGTCATTCATTATAGTATTGTATAATTAGGATAATAATAAGCTCTTCAGGGGGCCTCGGTTTTCTTGCGCCCCGTTGCAACGGGGTGACGTCGACGGAAAGAGAAAGAGAAGGAGACAGAGAAAGAGAAAGAGAGAGAGAGAGAGAGAGGGGGAGAGAGGGAGGGAGAGGGTGGGCTGGGGGGAGGGAAAGGAACGAGAGAGACAGAGGGAGAGAGCATGATCCTCCTGGAGGGTGCCGATTATTAGCATCTAATTATGAGCTGCCTTTGCCACCGAAAAAAAAAGAGAGACAAAGAGAGAGGTGGTGGTTAGAAAGGAGACGAAGATGGGGGGGTGTCTTCGAGGAGGGAATAATTAGCCCTTGCCGCGAACGGAAATCGTTACCTCGCGTTATTCGCGATCCTTAGCTCCGCGAGAGATCTTTCTCTCTCTCTCTCTCTCTCTTGAAACGTAGAGAGACGGAGATAGATGAAGGGGCAGAGGAGGTTTAGAAGTATCCTTCATTCCCACGATTTGTTTCGCCTCGGCAGGGGTTGCAGTCCACGGTTTAATGGACTTCAGTATTCCTTCGCGCACAGTGGAGAACGAAAGTATTCTTGCTGATGAAGAAATTCTAGTTAAAGAAGTTACAATTCATAGACGAATATATTTACTTCGGAATGTTTTAGGAGGACAGCATGCCGAGGCTCAATAAGAATTCACGTTGAAGTGACGATGTGCGATGAATTTCTTGCTATTTCCGTGACATTGGCGGTACTGCGTGTTTTGGAGATCCTCTTGGAAATCTCTCTAACTTCTGATATGAAGTGTCAACTTCAATTTCAAACGCGTACGACTTTTTTTTAAAGAGGTACATATTGCTTGCAAGCAATTCGATTACACTTTTCTTTAAATCCACTCTTCGAATTGTGAGGTGTGTCGATCACTATATTTGTTATCCAACTGTAAATACACGTCCCTTCCCAATTCTATTCCAACTCCGTTTGTCATAATTCAATCCAGACTTTATTGCTCTATATCGTTATTCGATTTCGAAAATCTCACCAACAGAAAACCCGTAACAGTCCAGCCTCTCCTTACTACACGAACACCTAGGTACTTATATTCTCCACTCCGTTTCGTTCGATCACCGTCCGAGATTTCAGCACCGCTCCTCGATACTCGTATATTATCCACAAACACGTGTCACGTCGAGTAGAACGGTTTCAAGGCACTCTCTAATCTCAGCCAATTCTTCCACCTGCCCTCCTCAGCAGAAAGAGCTGCGCATTGTCACGCTCAAGCCACGGATTCGTGGATTCCTTCTTCGTGACGGCGGGTCCGCATTGTGGCGCGGGCGATGCGACAATGCGAGCTTTAGAGGTGCCGCGTATTGAGGCGTTTAATGGCGATGATGGTTGTCGAGGTGACGCCTCCTTCATACGTGATCTTTATCGTCGCGGGTTGCTGTTTCGACGCGTCGCTTTTGTAACCGGTCGCGCGCCGTATAGGCGGGAGTACCAATTAAAAGGGGGAACGTCAGCACTTGGCAGCATTTTTTTTTTTTCAATTTTGCGCCACTCCGTGCCCACTCTCTGGTCGATTCGTGGAAAAAAGAAACGCGCGCGCGTACGATCTTCGCGGAATGCAATCGACCCCATCGAGACGTCTTCTGGGTGCAACCGACGTACGTAAGCCAAAAATACATTAACATCTAACTTTTCCGTCTCATTCACATTTCGACTGCACAGGCAAGGGACGTGGGCAACAGGGCTGGCTTAAAAGGAGCCAAGAGATAGCCAATTTTCGTCAGATACGATTGCTGTATGCAACTAATGTACACAGGCCAAAGATATAATATATTAATCCCCCAACGGTGTGTCTCTGTTCAAAGTTTAACCTGTCAGTGTCTTCGGAAGAAAAGCCATTTGCATTCTGACTCCTCAAACAAGGGGTAAGAAATGCAGATGAGGGTGAGGAAAAGCGCGCGCGCGGTTTTCATACTGCAAAGTGACTTTGGGGCGTAACGACGACTAGCGTCTTCTCGCCTTACGCTTCCCCCGTTCCCTACCCCTATTCAAAGATCCACGATCGTGCTTCTTAAGCCAACCAGCCGGCTCCCTTTTAACGGTTATGCCAAGTCGGCCGACCTTCGACAATGCTGAACACCTCAGCTCCCCAAGACCGGAGCTGACCCTTAAAGTCTCAACCCCTCGCGCGCGAGCGGCTTTCTTGGCGGAACTTTCCCACGGACGACTCCCTCGAAGGGGAGAAGACAGCTTCAAGGAACGTACCCGACAATCCGCCAAGATTCGCAAAGTGTCGATCACCTTGAAAGCCTCGTCCCCCTACCGGAGAAACAGCTGTGCACGAACGAACCTCTGCATCGTTCGAACGTGCCCCTCTGGGGTAGGCAGGCATCGATCCTTCGGGATTACAATCGATTTACGGGATCGTTTTGAGCGTCGATTTGCTAACGGCAAGGGCGCGCAATGGGAGAAGCTCATCTGTTGCACGGCGGATGTGTTCCGAACACTTTATCGACCGATTGCTTTGAAGCAAGAATCGTGTGTGCGTACATACCTAATTATTGTTCAGATTTTTCCACTGTTCTTTGACTGTAGAAGCGGTTATAATTACAGGCCTTGAGGATTAGCGAGAAATTTGCAGCGATTTTGATACTTGGAGCAATTGAATATCCTAACAATTTCGTAACAAAGATATTTTAGGATCTAGTGTTGAGGATGACACTCTGTAGAACTAGATTCTTAAACTAGATACTTCTAATGAGGACTACTATACATGATAGGTTTTAAGAATCCGTTGAATTCAAGAAATTTACGGCTGCTCATCCTACCTGATGATAAGGTGATCCTTTAATGACGGCTTTCGCTAAACACAAGTTTGCACAATATAAAGGGACACGCCTCTAGAATCGCAACCTACGTGTCTTAAACAGGGGGCGCGTGGGGCCAGAGTATCCTACCCAGGAGCGTTAAAAGGGGCATTTAATTTGCACTAGAAGGAAGGCTAACAACGGGTGGCCGGGCGATTCCTTATTACCACGGCAGCCTCCTTTCACCTTGTAATTATCAGCGGGCAGAAACGGGTCCATTTACAGAACGCCGGGCGCGTTCAGCACAATTAACAGAGGAGACATCGCGGGCGACGCTTACTGGCGCATTCAGCCACCATCAGCGGAGATAAATTCACGCGTAGCCGCTTTGTGCAACCGTCGGTGGCGGCCGATGCCGTCACAGCCAGCTGGAAAAACCGTCGGCGGCCGCGGCGAGGGTGCGGAAGAGAAGAAGCTCGCAAAGAATTCGAGAGGAACGTCGTGCCACGCTCTACTTTATCCTCACGGGTAACGGGCACGAGGCGTGAAAGTGCATATAACGAGAGAACATTAAGCATCTGTGGTCGCGCGCGCGCGCCAGCGCACGGCCATGCCGGCGCGCGTGTGCGCGTCTGGAGCTCATCGCGTCTCGTCTGGCCGCGTCGCATCGCACCGTGTCTCGCGTCTCGCGCGCGTGCAACCGAGCCGCAGACGCCTCCACAGACACGTCTCCTCGCTCTTTTCACTGCGGCCAGATCGCGGCGTACCCGCGTGTGCGTGCCGGGCGGCCGGGTGTGCGTGGCTGCGTGGCTCATGAGCGCGCGGATGGATGGGTGAGTACACGCGTTTGCCCGTCAGGGCGTAAACGTCCATTCAGAGGGCGCGTTCAAAAAGGTGTCGCGCAGGGTCTTGATGCTGCACCCTGTGCACCCTTCTTAATTAGTAATTAACACTTTAACGCCATCTGCACTCAGACTTGCAGCGGCAAACGCGACGACGCTAGCGGCTGCCCCCCGGCTGGTCCACCCGGCCACGCACTGTCGCCCGTTGCCGACAACGGCAACGCGCGGCGCGACCGTCGCCCGGAAAATCAAGTAATTAAAATACAAGTTAGCAAGTGATTACTCCATTCTGGCCCCGCCACGGCCACTCAGCCAAGCACGGACGCTGTTCCGCGCGCCGCGCTGCGCCGCAGCGTTCCCCAGGCGGGCTTAAGGGTCACCGCGCCGACGGTGTTGTTGATTGTGACCGTCGAAGCGACAGGCAGGCTCACCCAAGGGTGCCGGGGGGGTGGACGAGCATCGGCGATACATCCGGTATATACTGGCTTTCGGAAGGGGTCGACTTGCGGAACGATCAAGTTCTCCGCGGAACCCGCCGGGACGGTACAGAGCACGCGAATCAGAGCGTTCCCCGGGGGCTGCGCGTGCGGCGTTCAAATTACCCGCCGAGCAACGTAATTGCAGCTTCTTTCAGGCAACCGAGGAACTTGGAGGACAGCTGCGACACGACGCGCACCTTTTGTCGCGGCCACGAGGCCATTGACGGGATTTAGAGATTCTCCGAGTTTTCGGCGTGGAACAGAATGGAACGCTCCGGTTTTAGTTGCGGGGGGTTAAACCAGGGTTTTGAACTCGGCAAACTTGCAATTAGAGGAATTCTACTTCGGTCCCTTCCTCGTTGCTAGCGTCCAGGCTCAAGCGTCCGCCTCTAATTCGTCGAGTATCCTGCCTGGTGATGACGCGACTGAACAATATGGTACGGATAAAGTAACTCCGTGAAAGATCCAACGCAGCGGTGATAATCAAAGCTCCGCGGACTCGCTCGCCAAGGAAGCGAGGGTCCGATTAATCAGCGCAGAGATATGCATCGCGCAGAAGTTACACGCTCGCGTTCGAAAACACCCGTCCCCTTGGTCATCCCTACAAAAGGGGGGGGGGGGGGGGGGGTAGCAGCACACGCCCGTCCGTGTCTCGACCGCGTGCTTGGTCGCCCCGCCGCTAAGCCACCTTTTTTCCAACGAGCAAGTTTCCTAAGCTTGCGAGACAATCGTTGGACGATCGCGCAGCAGATGTGCCCCCGACAATGAGCTCCTGGGCCCTCGCCCTTCATAAAGGAGGGAACTCGAGGAACGGTGGCACGAAAAGGCAGAAGGGCGAGGGGGGGCCCCATCGCCTGAAACACGAGGGGGGGTTCCACGCTCAGGGCACAGACTTAGCTCGAGCGAAGGCCCCGCGCGCCGCACGCGCCGATCTTACAATACGAGCGCACTCTTCGTATGCCCCTTGCTTTTCGACTCCCCTTCCCCTGCCTTCTCTCTGTCTCTCTCTCTCTCTCTCCTTTTTTTTGTCTCTCCTACATCTGGCTGCCTTAGACCCGCGCAACCCCCCCTTATTCTACCCCTCGTCGATCCTCTCTTTCTCTCCCCGCTAACTCGTTTTCATTCTCTTGGCCATCGGACGGGTAGCATCCCGGTGCCCGTAGACAGATAGGCGAATAATTTCGCCACACGCTCGACCGATGCAAATCACATTGAATTTATTATGCAAAGAGTATTAGCACCGGGACACGACGCTGGAAGAACTTGCCCGCGCTCGGGCTGGTGCTTATTGAAATCGAGCAGCATTTGCATATTTGCCCGGCGCGGTGTTCTCGTAACCGATAGCGCGCGCGCGGGCGCGCGCGTGTGCTTCTTTTTGTGCTGTTCACCCTTTTCAGCTCAAGAAAAGCGCCCTGTGAAAGCGAGTCGTTTCGGACACGTCGAATATGAACGCTGCCGCGCGCGCTTCCTTTCAGTTCCAATTGTTCCCTCGTCAATTAAGGGTGAACAGTTGAATCAGCTGATCATTGGTTATCCGTGTTCACGGGGCGGGGAACGCGTAAAGAGAAGACTTGTGTAATAGAAGGAACTATTCGCGGAATTTAGAATCTAGTCTCCTGGATTCTTCGCCTAACGTCGAGAAAGTACTTGGAAACCTAACGCTTCAACCTAATGTTTCGTAGAAACGGATCACCGTCGAGGGGTCAGTAGGTATCCCAGGCGCCATGAGCCCGATGAATTCCTACATCTCGCTCCCAGTTCGAGCTACCAGAAGGTCCAAGAATCTCCCATCACAACCACCGCGATCCTGATCCAAACACCCACCCCCCCACCGACCCCTCTAAAGACGTCGGGATCACCGCAGACGTCCCCGTTTCCACACGGGACGCAGGATGAATCCGTGAATACGTAACCCGGTTTCTTGCGCGCCGCAATGGAAAACTCTTGCCGCGCGATTTTCGGGCTCCCTTAAGGGTGATGGCGAGCGAGAAGGAGCGAAAGAAAGCCAGAGAGGGGGGCCAGTGCAGGGCTGCGCGATCCGTCCAAGCGGAGAGGGGTGGTTTTCAAAGCTACGAGAGGAGCAAGAGAGAGTGGAGGTTCTGGGGTCGGTGGGCGCACAGCCCGAAGCGAGCCGAGGATCAGGGGCGAGGAGGTGGCTGAAAGGTTGGACGAGAGACAGAGAAATGGGGGACGAGCGAGAAGGAGAGTGATAGGGGAGGTGGGGGGCAGCTGCTTTGAGCGGTTTCACTCTTCAATGGTCCCGGACTATCCCTCCTTCTGCCAGCGTACTAAGCCCCCGTCCGCCTTCCACCCCTCCTTTAAACCCCCGCTACACCCCCTGCCCCATACACCCCGCTCGCCCCCCCTTCCTATCCCCCCTCACCCTCCCTCCCCCCCCCAACACACGCCGTCATCGTCCTCGTCCTCCTCCGCCTCCGCCTATCGGCCGCGATTCGCGTCCTCGTCACACGTCGACATCGGCCAAGCATTTTTTTATCCGATCGATTTTCCCTGACGGCCGTGCCACCGCGCCACCGGTGCACCGGCCGTTGTTGCACCATGCATGTGCAGCCTCGTGTGCATAAGGTGCGAAAGCCGGACTAGACTATTCGGGTGTGCGCCGCACCAAAAAGACCGAGGCCTCTAACGTGGATGCACTTTCAGCGGGGAACGCCGGCAGGCGGGCTCTGCCGCTGCTGCAACGCCGGCGGGGGGATGTCAGACGCGGGGCCAAAGTGCCCCCACGGGTCACTTTGCCTTTAAAAGTATTCTTTGATTACGGCCGGAGCCGCTGGATCGAGCGAATTTTTAATGGTTCAATTAACGGGTTCCGCTACGGTGCATCCACGAGCGTCTTACTTGACCGTGGCCACCGGCCTTTACGTATTTGGCCGGCGTTTCGAGGCCTCGGGGATCAGACGTTGCTCGGTCGGACGACTCGATGGCAATTGTGTGTTGGCCTGCAATGCTTCTGGAGTGCGCTTTGGATTCGACGTATTGGGGAACGACGAAAGAAGGGAGATAAAATCGGCAATGATTTTAGCGAAGGCCCGGTGGCGCAGCTTTTGAACGACGTTAGGATGATAAAAGATTTGAACTGGTTGCGGCCTTGCAACACGGTTTTCCACGGAATGTGTCCCGCGAAAATTGAAATGACGCGAAAGCCTTGAACACGCGACTGCTTGTCACAACGTCAGATGACTGCTTAAGTGCCAATATGGTAAACTGTCCAAGCTATTCGATCGCAGGTATAGCATAGACATAGACGGATCCTCCATCTTCGTTGCCCTCCTATCGGACTGTCTAGCGTCTCGTTCTATTTGCACCGCGTATCCCCAAGGCGTCCGAGGGTTACCCCAGCGGCAGGGTGGCGCGAAAGACGCAGCTGACAAATACCTCGGCGTGTTTGCGAATCGAGACCGAGTAGACGCGTCGGTCATCGGCCCCCCATTCACCCGAGGAGCAAAGGGGGCTAGGGTGGGAGAACGTCACCGCGAGTATCATGAAAGAGGTTGAACGAACGAGCGTGGCCGGGGTCTCGACGTCAGCGACGATTTCTCTGGTATTCTAACCTTAAATTTTGCACATCTGTCCCGAAGCTCCGATGACTGCTGGGACGACAATGAGGCAGTTAAGTCCTCGGTGCATCGGCTGAGTACACACGGCGTGCGGGCAGCGAGAGACGAAAAAGAGGGGAAGAGGACAAGCGGAAAAGGGAGCGGGAGAGACAGAGAGAGAGAGAGAGAGTAGGATGAACCCCTGGCACACACGTACACGCGCACACGCGCCCGCGCTCACGCACCACGCATACAGAGGAGCGTCGGCTCAGGGGCAAGTACGCCCACGGTGTACAGGCACCACATGGAGACACGTACACACACTCGAAGCGTAGGAGAAGGGTTACCTAGGTTAGGGACTCGGAAAACATCCTTTGTCGAATACCCTACCGGGACCGCTCAACCGCCCAGCAACTCGTTCAACCCGCTCAGAAAAAAATCAATAATTCTTTGTCGTCAAGTTTACCTCCTGTCATGCCACGCTAAACCACATTACGAGCGCGGCTCCGCAGCCTGAAAGAGCTGCAAGGCGGAATAGAGACGCAGGTCTAGGTCGCGTTTTTCGACGGGGGACCCCTGTCGGGTCTACCGCTTCTCCCACGATACTTCCTGCCTCGCGGTTTGTCTTTCACCGACGTTCCCAGAGAAAGCGTCGACAGAGGTCCTTGGTGACGTTAAAATTGGGAAGCTTCCTTCGCTACGCGGCTGGAGAATTTGCCATTGCCGCTGGCTGCTTAGAAATGCCGAAAATCGGGGATGATATTTTATACGCGTGCCCTCGAGTATGAATTCTTTCTCTTCCAGCTTGGTGGGTGCCTCGCGTCCGTGGGAATCGAGGCAATGCTTCGGTACCTCGACACTTAACGAATTAGATAACTCGAGCTCGCAGGCGTTCAAGAGGGAACGCCGATCGATGCCTCCTATTCGTTGCCGTCGTGCTCCGGCCGATTACCAGCAGAATCGAAATGGGGGTGCGTCGGGAAGAGGCGGCAGCAGGGGGACGGTTTCCGTGGCACGAGAAACCTCGGAAAACATAATCGCCCTTCGTCGGTCCCACAGAGCGCGGAGGGTATCGTGAGATCGTCGCGTGATCCGATCTATGAAGGACCGTTACGCGTGCGATGAAAGATGGCGACGGGACAGAATGATGCTGGGGGGGGGGGGGGGGGGGGGGACAAGGGGGGGCTAAGGGGAAAAAAGCAAGAGACCGTGTGTGGCTGGAGAGAGCAGGAGGGAGACGGAGAACGTGCGAATACCCTGGCGAAAGAAAGAAAGGAAAGATACGAGAGACTCTTTCAGGGGGTGAGACTCATGGCAGTGGGGCAGTAGGTTAGCTAGGGGCGATAGGCACCCTCCCAGCATCTCTAGTGCGCATAGGCCGTTGGGTAACAGTAAATAGGATTTGCTAGACAACTGTCGACCACCAGGGATGGGGGCTGAAGCTACCGTAAATATTCGACCGGCTTACGTTTATGGCTCTTAAGTGATCCCCGTTCTGTCGAGGCCAGGTACACGGGGCCCCTTGTCGCGGCCGAGAAAAGAACGCTCGAATGGAATTGTCCCGAGGCACCACGCGGCTGTGTTCGATTTCACGCATTCGGAACTCTCGATTAATTGGCCTTGAATGATTTCGCGCGCCACTCTCAGCGAGTGGAAATTCAGAACCACCGAGAAGCCCGCCACCCAGTATTTCTTAAATATTCACTGAATAATAGAAGGAACTACCTACATACCTACCGGCTTCTGATGAGAAATATCTTTGTTTCTTTACGTGAATTCCACAACCCACCCGCACAGATTTATATATAAACTAAATTCCTAGAGCAATAATGCTTCTTACATTCCCCAACATTCACCGATTCCTCCCAAACATGATTCTTCGAGCATCGTCGTCACCCAAACGGGTCAAGAACGCCGCCAAATAATTTCTACCAAAGCCACGAGCTTTCCCTCCGTTCACCCACATGGCCGAGTCCCTATCGGGCCAAGACGCGGCCCCCAGCGCGGCCTGCAACGTTTTTCTCCGCAGACACGTTCGAGGTTGCTACTCCTTTAACGATGTCGGCCTACTTGTCGCCCGTATGCCGTGTCGTAAGATAGCCGTGCTTCGCGTGCTTCGTTTGCCCGCATGCTTGCCGCGTGCTTAAGAGTCGACTCGGCATATGGGCGATTTACATACGACGCCAACAAGAGTCCCGTTCGACGGCCATTGCCCAGGGTCCGCGGCCTCTGCCGTCCCGATCGGCTCTTATGCAGGGCCACCGAATTAAAAGTGCCGCCAGACCCGCGCCGAACCTTCCAGGCGAGTTTAACTAGCAGCTCCGTTGCAAAGTTCCCGCGACGCAACTGGTTGTACGGACATTCTTAGAATGGCCAATAGCAGACGGCGATCCTCGTCGCGTCAGGAAGGAGTGACGCTGGGAGGCATGAATCGGACGCATGTTTCGAACGCAGAAAACGAAGCGGATCATTCGATAAATCCTATCCCCCGAGCGTCTCTAAATTTATACCCCGCTCAGGAGCGGCGTTCCTGGCGTCGAAAGGCGCTCGATCGACGCCCGACTGCCGGATAGGAACGAGAATCGCGCGATGTGGTAGCAGACGACGCTGAGGGAAGAGTAATATCCAGGGACGAATACCGTTTGATCTGGCTCGGAGCCACGGCGTAAAGGACAGATGCAATTTGCCTGATATCGTTTTACTGACAAAAATATCGAATGACGCGGCGCCGGGGACCAGTGATATCAGCCCTCTCTGGCCACGTCTTTGAATGGACAAGGGATATTATCGGGCCGGGGGACCGATCGTTGTTGGATTTCCTATAAATTCTCCTTCCCTTTCTTTCCCGTTCGTTTTTTCACCACCCGGCCCTTTCATTTAACCTCTCGCCCGTGCGCCCGACGATCGCCCCGGTTTTATTTTGCTCCTGGACGGCATCATCGAGTCATTCGCGTTCATTGATCTCTTTGGCTCGCTCAAGGTTCATTGATCAACCGGAGCCTATCGGCGGGGCTCGTTGAATTTTGAACTAACCGCGTTGCTCAATTATTCTGCAATTCCCTCTTTTGATGTACCGCGAGCTGTAACGTTTCGCGTTCTATCGCTGACCGACGGCTTCTCGCTTCTCGATGGGATCTTCGGCTGGATGCATCGCGGGCTGGCATCTCTGCGCTTCGCGACAAAGTTCCGCGGTACCGGGGCAATTATGCAGAGTTCCGTGCGAGGTAATTCAGAAACCAGTGATTAATCTATAGAGTATGGTAGCCTCTGCTGGACTCAAGAAATTACAGAGCGCTGTTCCATCACATTCCTATAACGAGGCATCTTGGACGAATTACCTTGATAGTTCGTTACGCGCGTATCTGTTTAGGATTATTAGAGCTACCATTACAAACGCCTTATAGGCTTCCACGATTCATAAGCAATTCGAGAAGCAGGCATCTCTAGCCCCACGGTTCCCCGGACTTCCTCGTGTCTTTCGCGCATGAAACTCATGCCCAATGCTTCGGCCGACCGGCGCTAAACACCCTCGTTCGCCACCTGGTAATTTCGAAACGGACTCGGGGAAGAGGCGCGCAGGCGAGGCCGCCGGAAGGAACCACCGTCGCCTCGAATTCAACGGGCATTTCGTGCCGGCGATATTCCAGACGCGTGGGCAGAATCGTTTCGCGATCGGCCGTCGAAATTGCAGAAATTTCGAAAGGGGCGCGCACAGTGTCGCCCCGGTTATTGATTGCAGGTATCACTTTCTCCGCTCGTGTGTCGGGTTGCCGCGACTAATGAGTCTCCTTCCTCTCCTCGTTTTTTCGTCGCCAGTTGCGGAGCGCGGACACGCGGATGCGACCGACAGAAAGTGGCGCGGATCGAAATGCATTTCGCCCCGGCCTGTACGTAGGCGTCGCGGACCCCCGAACGAGATTTCACCGCGTAGGGAGGGCGAGAAAGGGGGGGTGGGGTGGGGTGGGGCGGGCTGCGGAGCGGCGGGAGGGAGAGAAAGCGCGAGAGTGGGACACGCAGGTAGGGCAAACGAGAGGAGAGTGGACAGGGAACGTTGATGCAGAAGGGAGAAAGGGAGAGAGGAGAAAATCGAGGGTGGCGAACAACGATCCGCTGAGAGAGCGAAACGAGGGGGGCGGGGAGGCTGGGAGGCGGGAGGGCGGTGGGTGAGCGACGGACGCAGAAAAGGTAGGAGGCTGGGAGGGCGGCCGGGGGGAGGACGGGGGAGGGGGATGGGATTTCAAACGAAATCAATTCAGAGTCGCTGTCCAGTCGAACGTTACCCCCGCGAGCCACGGGGTAAATGTTGGCCGAAACAGTAATTTTACGCTCGGTCCGCGCCGATTTCGAATCCCGACGCATTGCCGCGAAACGTCACAAGAGGCATCGAACCGATTCCCCCGCGGGATTAGCGGGAAATTTAAAGTCACGCTCGACGAGCAGCCCCTGTGAGTGAGGCCCGTTTCACGCGTCGGGGGTCACGAGCGTGACCGTCTCTCCTCTTTCGCCCGAGCCATCCCTCCCCGATAATTCGTCGAAACGTCGGCCGCGATGGCGGTACATCGCTCCGGTGGCACGCCGTTGCTTGAGAGAGCGAAAGATGCTCGCCGACGACTGGCTCCTCGATTCAGGCAACGAGGACGTTTCGGGGACGTCGCCGAAGGAACGGAGAGTCAACGGGGGGTCGTCGGTTAGTGGGGGGTATATGGAACGAAGTTGGTGTTTACCGGGGGGGTGGGCGTAGTAAAGGGAACCGACAGAGCGTGGGGGGAAGTCGCGGCGCGATAAATGGCAGAGATATGAAGTACTCGCACGAGCTAAGAGGTTTTATTAAAAAATACTTAAGCACCGTTTTAGGAGCGGTGAATAAATGATGCGCCGCCCGATAGAGAGGTGGAAGAATGGACATGCAGAGCCGAGGGAAAGAGGGCGGCCGGCGGGCGAAGGGGAGAGACTAATTCGAGGGTATAACGAAGTCGACGGTAATCCATGCACGGACAATTTCATTTCTGCCGTCGTGAACCCTCTTTCTATCCCGCACCCCCTTTTCCTCCAGCATCTCTGCCTCCTCCGCCCCTCGCTCCCCCGCCGCCTCCTCTTCTCCCCCGCGTACTCTACGCTCCTCTCTCTCTCTCTCTCTCTCTCTCTCTCTCTCTCTCTCTCTCTCTCTCTCTCTCTCTCGCTTTAGCTGCCTCTCCGCCGTCGGAGCCTGCGCGGTAACTTTTTTGATAAACTGTTTTCCGCGTTTTTCGCCGGTGGATGTAAATTAAATCCTCCATGGAGGCCGTAGGAGGCTTGCATCTCCCAGCTGCCCCCAGGATCCCACCGCCACCCCCGTCATCCACCCGCCCCGCTTGCAGTCTCGCCTGGTCCACCAGCCATCACGGCGGATACAAAGCCGATTAGGCCGGGATACGGGGTACATTATCATTTCACAGTTTCTTTTTTTTTCCATCCTCTCTCTTTTACCCTTTTCCCGTGCAGAGGCTGCAGGGGCGCCCGGTATTTCGCCCGGCGACGACGATCGCCGGGTCGCTCCTGTATGCGCGGGTGCACGGGATCCTGCGCACCTGTCCGCGGGGAGGGTGGGAAAAAAGGGTTTGGTGGATGGATGCGCTCGGTTAGGCGCACGCTTTCCCGCCGGGTATCCTTACCAGCGGCGCGGATGGAAAATGATGCTCGACGGCTGGACCGCGGCTGCTGGGCGAGACACGGCGGAATAATGGATTGCCCGACGCGATTACAGGATTCGTTTAGAGCTCCTTTGACTATTTCGCTTGGTGCGTGCGCGTACTCCGACTGCGCCGCGGGCAAAAATCCAGGGAATGCTGATCGAAGTGCCAGGCACGGAGGTGGCTGATTCCCAGCTGTTGGTTGGATGATTAAAGGTATTGCTGGGTGGCGTTTGATGAACGAGGGTGAATGTGTTATTAGAAACCTACGGGAAACTACCGATTTGTAAATTCGGTGGTCAGATCTGATTGCTGGTTGTTTGCGGAGGGTTCATGTGAAGCTAGTCAGCCTCGGTGTAATTCTTTAGTTAACTTCAGGAGACGATGGGTAATCGAAGAACAGAGATTTTATGCTTCCGTTGAACTGGGAAATTGTCATTGACAGAACAATCTGACGTGGTGCACTGTTTAAGTGCTGTAGCTATACAATGTAATGACGGGAGATGTGATAGAACCCTGCGACAAGCCTCTTAATCAAAAATTCATCCGAGTTATCGCTTTCCGAAATATAAATTATTCAAAGATTAAGTATCTGCATCAGATCACCTTTCACTTATCGGAACCACTTTATTGAACGCAAAATACGAAAAATAAACGGTCTACAAGTTCCAAGTTTCCTCGGACAACACTGTCGCAACTAGACTACCTAACGTACACCACATTCCTCAAGATATCCATCCTGCGTGTTGCACCTAGCCCACTACGACACGTCTCAAACAAATCCCCCGCTTTAATAACTAAATGCTGCAGCGATGACGCGGCAGCATCCCCGTGGCTCGAGTTAATTTGCTTAAAACGCACGTCGCTAAGACCTCCTATCCAGAGAACTAGTCTACGGTCTTATAGTTCCGGAACTTCCTCTGCCTGCTGCGGCTGAAAAAAAAAGACTGCCCGTCTCCCTGTGCCGCGGAAAACAATTACGGAAGCAGAGCCGACGAGTCCGCGTGTACTTAACGACGAGGTTGGGAGGGAGTTAGGGGGGGGGGGGGGGGGGGGCGGGAAAGGGGTTCAAGGAGTGGAATCAGTGTCGCGGGAAAACCGAGGCCCGTCCCGTTAATAACCCGCTCGGGTCTCTCGTCTTAAGGCAGCAAAGAAGATATTCGTGTCAGTTGGCCTCTCCCGTTGCGGATGAAACAAAAGGGATCGCAAAGGAGAACGATCAATATTTAGTTACTCCGAGACGCGGTCAATATCGCATTTTAATACCCCCGCGGCGGAACAGCCGTCCTTTTGTGCCCGCGGCGAAGGCGATCGCGTTGCACGGGGTTACGAAAAAAAAGAAAAGAAGAGGAGGAAAAAACAGAAAGAGGGGCAAAAAGAAAATGGAGAGCGAAAAAAAGGAGGGAAGAAAAGAGGGAAAGCGCCGAGCTGGAGACGGGTGCATTCATCGGACGATGAATTTTCCGGGTCTACTTGGTGCTTGCACTTGCCCGCTAAGTAATGCATCGCAAGTAGCGCGCATCCAGGGCATAGCCGCCGAGAGGGAACTAGGCAGCGTGCCAAGTGTTTCCTTCGCGGATCGGCCAACTATTTCCAATATTTCTTAGGGGCCACCTGATACCGCGCTACCGGCCGGGAGATGTTTCGGAGTAATTTGCGCCCGGCAGGAATGCATTCGTCGAACAATAGGGGGACGGATAACGAGCCCTCGGACTCCGTTGCGACGTGCAACGGAGCCTGGGACAATGAAATTCTTTATAAGCAGTCACCAGCATTTTTCTCGAGATATTAAATACCCGCGGAAATGACGAGGAACGCGGAGGCTCCCGCGTAATCAGGCCACTGTGCAATATCCGTAGCCCTGTCGCGATCTGATCTATCAGTCCCGCCGCCCTTCTTGGGTACGCGCAATCGACCCTGCCGATTTCATTTCGACGAGAACAATCTATTTGGCTTGCCGAGATATCCTGGACCGGCTGTGTTCGTATTATCGTGAGCGCATCGGGCGTTGTTATCATTCACTGTTCATCGTGACCGAAATCACTTACGATGCTTAGGTCCAGTGTGACGTAAGAATCTCTGATCAGCAAATATGTGTCTCTAGCATGATCCTCAAGTGTTCGTTGCGAAAAGAGTTTTCTGACTCTTTTTCCTGACCTGCTACCCTCGCTCATAGTCGGTTGCATTCGTCGATGTTCGCGTTAAAGAAGATGAAGCTTCTCTTCGGAAGCTGCCTTCAGCGTTACCCATCCGTTCTCAATCCTTCTTATCCATCGCGAGAGAAGCAACGAGGAAGCAATATCGTCTTTCGTCCTTCGACGGTGCTTTCTCTCCTGGCAGGGTCAACGAACCGTTCCGTTCGACCAGCAGCAAGAACCGGAAAGAAGACTCCCTCAGGGGGCGGGGAGAGAGGGACAGGGGGCGGCCGAGGGGGTGGGCAGGGAGAAGAGTCTTTGGCAGGGAGTGTACCGTACTCATGCTGCAAGTAGCAGCTCATAGTGGCGGATTAGCCTTGCAGTGGCGATGCTTACATCCCCTATAAAGTCCCCTGGCATCACCCTCCGCCGCCCCCCTTCTCCCACCCGCACCCTTCCTCCTTTTCTCTCCCCGCGCGCCGAGGCTCGCTCCCATCGAAACCCTGTCAGCCAGCCCCCGCCTCCTTCGTTGTTTCTCCCGCGATAACCCTGCGGCCACCGCATTGTCTGCCGCCCAGCCAATACCCTTCGTGTTTCTCCTACTTGTGTTCATTATCAAAAAATTCGAAAAGGAACGATGCTGCTGCTGCTGCTGCTGCTGCTGCCGCCTGGCTGCCTGCTGCAACGCCAGCATAAACCCCTTATGTTGCCGCGCTGACATTTCGCGAGGGTTGGTAAGCTCGTTCGCTCTCTTACTCGTCTGCCTGATCAGGACTCCTATTCTTTCCGATCGTTCGCGGGGCGAATTGCACGGCGGAGGTGTTGAACGGTGGATCCTCGTTCCAGGCGGGGATCCGTTCGAGTTTCCCTAGCGAAGTCACCTTGCGATCGAGCAGCCCCTCGATCGGCCGCGGAGGCGCTTGATCGATGGGGCCAATCGGTGCGAGGATGAAGGATTCGAGGTAGATCGGTTTTAATCGCGAAGCCGACGATGAAAATGGAAGTCTAATACGGGAAGCAGCTCGATTCGATACGGTAAATGGCCCGAGTCAACCCCCTCGAGCTATCTCTGAAGGGGGCAGAGAGAACGGAGCCGACCGCCTCGAGAGCAGAGGTATTCCGAGATTCTCAAAGATGACTCCGCGGTTCGTGTGCCCGTCGACAAAAGGGTAATCCCGGCGGAAGCCGGGTCACGGGGGAACGCAGAGGCGGAGGGCGGGTCGCCGTTGCGTGAAAACCGGGGAAGAAAACCGAATAAAAAAGAGGAATAACGTTAACCGGAAGTTTACGGCGCTTCGGGTAACTCGTTGCTAGTCTGACTTCCGGCGTGCAACGGAAAGAAAAAGGGGAGAAGAGGGAGCAGCGTCGGCGGTTGGATTGTTGGTCGGTTGTGAGAGGAGAAGGCGGAGGTGGAGGAGGAGGAGGAGGAGGAGGAGGAGGAGGAGAAAGAGGAGGCGGAGGAAGAGGAGGCGAAGGCCTGGGGGTAGCTGGTTGCGGCGGAAGAGAGAAGAAGAATGCGAACCAAGACAGAGATTTCGCTGCCGGCTGGCTGTGAACGGAGTGCAGAAGCGAAGGAGGGTGTAAGAGGAGATGGAGGAGGCAGCTAACGGACGAGAGGAGGAAGGGCGAGAGAGAGAGAGGGTTGAAGGAGGCCGTGGTGTGGGCGGACCGAGAGAGAAAGAGGGAGGTGGCAGCGGTGCCTAGGCAGCCGCGGTGCACGAGCGAGAAAGAGCCAAGCGCCACTAATTAGTGCCAAGAACGTAATTAAGTAATTTTTAATTAAGTGACTGCCGTTTACGCGCACAACCACCACGCACGGGGGTAAGCTGGCTCGATGCAGGGTGCTTCATCCCGGCTGCACCGCCGTAAGCCGGATTACCCTTCTTCCGAAAAATTCGCTTTCTCGCCGGGCGCGCGCGTCACCCTCTTTCGAGTCGCTCCAAGATATTCTCTCAAGAAATACTCGATGAGCCATGGGAGCGGGAGGGGGGTGGGGGGGGGGGGGGGTGGTATCGATTCAGCGTCCAACGTGCAATATTGGCAATTGATACGCTGGAGTCGGAAAAGTGAGCCACCACTGGCGAGCGAATCGCTCCGGATGCCAGCCGGTCCAGGTGCCTAGGTGGGGTGTGCGCTTTGTGCTTTCGTTACGTGCATGGGATAGCATTCTATCGTGCAGCTCGGAAGAAGTCTCCGGTCTCGTGTGTATATCGTTGGGAGTTGGTTGCAACTTGAAATATCGCGGGTTCACCTCGAGCGGCTTGTCTAGAATGACGCACCCTGACTACCCTCGAAGAGGCGGCAGAGGTCTGCTGGTGCGGAGTAGGTCGGTACTGCAGGCACCTGTCCACAGAAGGCCATCGTCAGCAACGACGGCGGTAGCAGCGGTAACAGCGAGTTGCGGTGCCCAAAGAGTTGCCACTCCATTGTGCCGTGCACTGAGTTTTTAATTAAGGAGCTGGCGCGAATTCCTCGAGATCTCGCTCGGCTGCCTATACAGAGGTTCGACTCTCGCCGTTTACGTCCACGCTTGTGCAAGTCTTTGCACGCACACGCGCGCCCGTGCAGGACAACCCCCCGCGCGCGCGCGGGCGGGCGCGTATATACAGACGCGGGATAGGAACACGAGGATCGTTAGGGGGTGTAGGGGGAGGGCTATCCTTTGTGAACTTCAAGGGCCTCGCGGCGGCTGAAGAGATCACCGGCGTCTTCTTCTTTTCCATTCCTTCTCGTTCCCTTCGAGAGGCAGGTATAGCCGTCAGCAAGGCCGCGGCCCGAAAGTCAAAGACCAAAGTTTCTTTCTTTCTATCAGAGGGTCCTGGCTACGGGAGCCATACCCGCTATATACCCCTGTCTCTCTACCCCTTTCTTTTCCTGCTGCCCACCCCCTCGTCGTCATCGTCTTCTCCTTTCCGTCCCTCTTCCGCTCTCTCCGCTTCTTGCTACCGTATTCCTGCCGTCCCCGACTCTCCTCCATGTTCGATGTATTACCTCTGGCCCTGCCACCACCTCCCTACTCCGCCTCTCTATCTCTCCCTCTCTCTCTCTCTCTCATTCTCTGGCGGCTTTTGTTTCAAAGAACTCGTACTTGCTCATTTTGCCCAGGATCCTTTCTTTCCTTCGGGGGGCCGGACTGATCCGCGCAGCAGGAGAAGAAAATCGAAAAGAGAACTTTTCTCAGACACGGGCGCGGATCCTCGGGGGAGAGAGGACGCCGCTGGTACACGATGTCAACGATCCCGAGAGGATGTGCCACCGTCCCTCCCGTCCTTCCTCGCGGGACGAGCATCGGCTGGGACGCGGGGTGGGAAGAGAATTGCGAGCTCGAAAAGAGAAATAACGGACAACGATCCGGAAGTCGCCCGTTGGATGGAAGACTTATCTGTCGTTCGAAGATCGGGTTCCCTGAGAAAATATCCCCTCCGAAATATTAGAGTCCTACATAAAGCTCCCCGGACCTCGGTGGTACGCTGTTGCGCTGCTTATCGCCGGAACGAAGCGAAAGCGGCATCCCCAAGTTTCTGCCGAACCACCCACCCACCCCGCGCCCAGGAGCCGCGTGTACAGCAAAACGAGCCCAATTACAGTGGCACGGTTGCGTCGTCCGAAAAAAGCGCAGCGACGCGCGCGGGAAGACGAGCCGGGGGGCCGAGAGGCCCGCGAAACAACGGAACGGGGACCGGAGAACCGGGCGGTAAAGCTGAAAGAGGAACACGCCGGAAGAACCGAAGCGCGGGGCGGGCGAGGGCGGCGGTAGAAAAGATTACGAGGAGCATAGTAATTACAAGGCTCGCGGTTCTTCCGGCTCTACCCCCGGAAGCTCACATACTCCACGGGAGAACGGTCCGCTACCTGCGAACGTAAGCACGCGTTCACGTCTCCTCCAGCCTAGGCTGCCGAGCGTCTGCATACGAGCGCGAGACGCGTGGTAAACGCGGCCGTGTGCGCTACCTCAAGGCTCGAATTTTTCTCCTGGCTACCCGACCCCCCTTTTCTTTTCCCTCGGTTCGCGAGCCAGCTTATTCCTCCACAATAAGAGGAAACCGCGGGCACGGCCGTCATCGTTACGCGTATGTGGTGGCACGCGACGTGTACGCCCGCATACGCGTGCATGGCGGGCACGCGTGATGCGTGCGAGCGAGTAGGCAGACCGGTCTCCTCTAGCCTTTCTCGCTAAATGGTCCTCGCCGGCACGCTGTTTACCACGCAGTCGCCCACGCACGCCTTCCACTGCCAACCTGTCCCCCGTCTCCCTCGCCCCCCCTCTACGCGAGGCATGCACAATCTTGTGGGATTAAAACGCGAGCGGCCGTCGTCGAGGAGCGTACACACGCGGCGGTCCCGTACGTGGAGATTGCCTGCAGGCCTCCACGGCCCGTTCGCAGTCAAGATTTTCGGTGAACTCTGGGCGGCCGGCTCTCTGCACCTCTAATTTCACTTTTTGATTCCGCGCTACTCCTTTCTCCTTCACTTATTTCGGCTCTTCCTTCTCATGACTGGTATTGCTTGTTGGCTCCGAGTCGTTGGACTCAACTGACGCGGGGCGGCTGATACAGGCTTCCCATTTCTTCGGAGTGCGAAAAACCCCGCGAGAGACTATAGAATGTGTCGGGGAACTGAAGATGAACCCCGCGCAAGTATACCAATTCATTAATAAACTACCCCGATGGAATTGCACGTTCGCCGCAAACATACAATCATCGCTCTAAGGATTCTTTCGTTTAGTGCTTGTTTTCCCAGAGTCGAAGTTGAATATTCCATGAAACCGTACCCCGATAGCAGCGGAGTGGTCAAGGACTTCGAAGGAAGCCAGCGCGCTATGTAGAAATGGCAAGGAGGCGAAGAAAAGTGGACGCTAACGACCAGTCACGTGCTCGGCCGGGCAGCCAGGGGTTGGGAAAGGAAATTCCAGTTTAGAAAATTGCCGCGTCATTACCCTAACCAGCGAGGGGTCGGGGCGACGAGCCGCCCGGTAATGTCCAGCGCGATACAGATCCGTGGATTGATAGGGGCGAAGGCGAAGAAGGAATTAGAAAGAGAGACGGCGTGCCCCCGGTCGGAGAATTATCGGGGATCCCGAGACGATAAGCAACCCCTCGAAAGCGTGACTGGGTAAATTCATCGCCGACTTCATTATTCGACCGCTCGAGAGCTTTCGATTCTTCGTTTATATCGCGCACCTCCTCTTATTATTACTTCGCCCGCGCTCTAGGCACACTCCAGGCGCAGCCGGTTAACACGCGTTTACTTTTCCTCCCATCCAGCCACGCTTCTCGACCTTTCCTCGCCGGGCGCGCCGCTGCCCTTTTCCACGTCTTTGTTTCTTTGGGTTACGGGGGTTTCGGCGGAATGGCCGGAGAGGGTGAAATACACACCGCCGTTATCAAGTGTCCGTTTAAGCAATCTCGAGCGAGAACAATTGAACGTGACAACAGCGCGTCGCGGAATTACGCGGCCATGCCATAAAGTCGGACATTAATATCGTCCCGGTTTATCGATGCCACTGTCGCAGTGAAAAGGAAGTTTAGAAGGCCGACGATAACGAAAATATCAAGCTGTCGAGACGGATTTCTATTCTCCAGAGTAGGCTAGCGATAGAGCATGATTAATGTCTACAGTGCACTATTTAAATTCTCTCTCAATCACCACGTCACGTATTACTACCTAGCTTCCTATTATCCATCCCTATACCTTCTCCCAAATTAAATTAACAAATCCCCGCGGTACGTCCGGAGTAATTTCGAACGGTTCCCTATCTTCGAGCAGCAAAGGCACGAGAGAAACTGGTAAAGAATCGCGGCTGGATCTTCGTTCGCCATCGAGGAACCGTGGCGGCTAGGCGCGAATCCATCGTCTAGCCAGGTCTGTGTCGTGCACAGCCGCTGTCCATTATACGACATAAAATTCCTTCCATCCGGCGAGATAAGATCGCTCGCTCCGTGTCGCGTGTCCTACCGTAGGATCTGATAACGCGGTAGTCCGCGCGGATCTCACCCTTTCCTTCTATCCGCGCCTCCCTTCCTCCCTCCCCGCCCCCGCCACCCTTATTTCGCGCGCAAACAGACAGACGGAGGTGGAGATGCAGGCAGATAGAGAGACGACACGTACAGCCGAGCGCGAACGTGAAGAGTGCGGCGCACGGACGCGTGCACACAGGCGCGCGGAGGCGTCGTCGCAACCCTGTCATCGACGACCCCAATCATCCCCCCCGGGCAAGCTTCATCGAACGAAGGCTGTCAATATCGTCGTCGGTATAAGCAGATCCGATGATGTACGCTCGACGTCAACGAGTCTCCGTAAGATATCGGACGCGCTTTCGATTCGACGTGCGCGTGAGAAAATAGGGTGCGAAGAATCGCTTTGTGAAACCTCGCCACACACACACACACACACACACCCCACCCCCCGTCCCCTTCTGCTGCGCGTTCCCCGCTTCGCACCCCCTGCCGACGCTCGTCCACGTCCCTTTCCCGTCGCGCCTTTTCGCTTCGCGACCGATTTCCCCGACGCGGAGGAAACTCGCGACGGATAACGTCGAACGGATTCACCGCCTGACTTTCGGGGCTGAATGTTGCTGGATTTTTAGGGGGCTATTTTAAGAGAGGCGGTACGAAAGGTGGGGGAGTACCTATGGGAGGGTAGTATTTGTGAGGGCATTTTGGGTAATGTGATTGGTAATCGAGCACCACTTTTTTTTTTGTTTTCTGAAAATGAGATCTTTAGGTGGTAAGCTCGATGGTGGATTTAAAGTGGGTAGGATTTGGGAAAGTTACATCTGAGTGGAAGGGATGTTATGAAGATGATATAATAGATAATTAGGGGCGCGATTTCGAATTTATAATGTCAGTAGCGATAGTAGTGTTGTCAAAGGTTAGATTTCCGTTTTACTACCGAATGCGGAAGATAAATATCAACTCCTAAGAGCTCAGTAGATTAGAAGGACTTGGAAAAATTCCAGAGGGAAATAACGCGGCTGCACGCTTCTTTGCAGGCTTTACATCTACCATCGATATTTACCCAATCAATCCAGAAATTCAGTTCCCCGACAGTTCCTTATCTGAATCTTCACTATAATTCACTTCGTTGGAGGCGATTTGACGGTTAAAACGTGCGGGAGGAGGCAGAAGATCGATCGATCGAACAAGGGCGTATTTGCGTTACTGATTAATAGTTCGAGTAGGCATATGTGCATACAGTGTCTGATTATCGAGCTGTGCAAAGAAAAAGGAGAAAGTGAACGAAAATCAAGACGGTAGAAATATCCTCTCCCGCTACGATCGCCTACTAATAATATCCGAAACTACAATAAGGCCATACACAACTTAACTGATAAACGGAGGCCAGAAAGCCTTACCAAATATTCAAAGAGACTTAAAATTATGGCAACGCACGTTATTAAGTTAGCGGAACATATTAAAAGTGTCGCTGATGAGGATGTTCTTCAGCAACCCTTTCTCACCCTAACAAGCACCCCCTCGTTACTTGTACCTACCCCGGCACAACAAAATCTGCCAGTTCCTGTCGAATTACACACGACCCCGAAGACCCCATTGCCGGTTTAGGCCGCGGCGCAAAGTTAATACACCATTCCCCGCCTAAAACCGACAAACGCCACGGTGGATCGGTAAAGAGCGCGGCGGACGCGGCGGCACGAGCGTTCTCGTGACAAAAGTACAACGTCGGCGCAGGGACTCGGGAAGAAGGGTGAAGGGTGGCTGGTACAACGTAGAATAATGTGGCGAGGCATTTCCGCATAGGAAGCCGTGCATTAGGCTATCAGATCGGGCACGCTCGGTAACGACTGGCGCAGCGCCGAGCCACGAGGAAAAAGTGTCCGGCGTCGGGGGTAAACCCTTACGTGATTAGTCGTCAAAGGAGAGGGTCCGTGGGGTGAAAGTGTGGCTAATGAGCCGGTAGATTGGCACCTTCGTGGCGTCCTTTAATCGCCGTTTCACGGGAAAACTTGTACGAAACTAATAACGCAAGGATTATCCCGGAGGAAAGTTTCAATTTCTCCCTCTCGACCGTTAGGGGTGTCCGCGCGCGGCCGGGGGTTAGACGTGCGGGAATTATTTATGGACGCTGCGGCTAGGAAACATTGAGATTATAACCGGCACGGTTCGAAGGGAGATCTCCTCCTTTTTTTTCCCTCCTCCTCGCCGGTTAATTCTCCTCGAACAACGACGGTTTATCTGTTCGCGAACGCTCGAACGTGGTAATTATATATCTCGGTCACGCCCGGTTACATTCCTCCGCTTCGTACCAAGGAGCGATCCGAACCTTCTCCCGGTGTGCACGGGAACGTTCGCGAATATGGGGCGAGCCGCTACTGGTCACGATCCACGAAGGAGAACCGATCGTACGTTCCCGGTCGTGGCTCGATTTGCTTCGATTCCGCGGGACGAAATTCGAGGAACGCCGAGGGTGGACAGGGGTGCTCTCGGCTCTCGGTTTCGATCGTCGTTGAGAAGAGATTACCGGAGAACCCTCGACGTGTTTCGTTCGTTCCGTCTGGTTCGTCATCGGGAGCACGGGCAGAAGGAAAAGAGAAGAATGAGGGGGTTGGGGGTAGGTCGAGGGAGACAGAGAGAACGCGCGAGAGAGAGGGAGAGAGAGAGAGAGAGAGAGACCAAAGACCCCTCCGGCCGACATGACAAAATGTAGCGAAATGTATATATATATATTCCAGCCGGTAATTAGCTTTGTGCTTAACGCCGGAAGCCGGCTCCCGATGCAATTTTCGCTGGACGTTTGAAACTTTCGGTAACACAATCCGTGCCCTCTCTTGTCAACCACTCTAACCGATTCTCTTTCTCGCTGGCTGCCGTAGAAATGTTTCGGGCGAACGACGCGGCGGGGGCTGACGGGGGGTGGACGAGGTCGAGGGGCGGAACACGAGGAACAAGTTCCACGAAACTGGCTCTCGTACCCTTTGCTTTCCAGCCGGGGGACACGCATCCCCAGATTTTTTTCCTCCTTAAGCCACGCACAGTTTCGTCCGAATCGAAATCTCGGTTCGAAATGTCGGGGGCGGGAGAGGGGGGGGGGGGGGGGGGGTTGCGCGCGCGCGCGCGCGCGCGAGGCTGACTCGGTGTCGTTACGCCAGGTGAAACAAAATTTTTTTGAACGGCGCTTACTACTCATTTCTCGCTGGCGGAATTTTATATGTGCCCTTTCCCCGTTCCCGTGGGGCCGTTTTTAATGGACCTTTTTCTGCGTTGATTAAATTTCGTGGCCGATGTAGCTGGGTTTCGCTCGAGTGCCTCGAATATTTCGTACGAGATCGGCGGAACAGGCCCGCTGTGACGGGCGTATCGAAAGTCGATGATACAGTGAATGTAACACGGTATTCCGGAGTGTCAAGTTTGCGGGGGACTCTGCTGCTCCTAACGTGCCCGTTCTCAATGGGGGAGGCGATTAACGCGAACCCGCGACGTGTGCTTCAGCGATCGTTCGGAGAAACTTCTTTTCTGGGTGGAATCCGGCTTGGAAAATCGGGGGAACTTTGATAATTGTTGATAATGGTTAACCGTTATTGTAAGAAAATGCAATTTTATGTTTACAAGTCGTCCGAAGGATTTTGATAGAATAATGTGGAGCACTTTATTGTGCAGATTTCTTCTTTAACATTGCAATGATTTTATAAACTGTTAAGTCAGATAATCGACTCCATTTCTTATAAGAACACTTAATCATTAATACTCATCGACTCCCGCGTTTCAACCCCAATTTCACCCACAACTTGGCCCTTCAAACGTCAAACACCCAGGTCTCATAAGAAACCTATTTTAAACACACTCTACCACCCCAATTTTATTGTAAAGTACCTTCCGATTGCCCACCCCGATACTGCTGTATCATCCCTTCGCATCGTCTTACAAAAATGAAACTTCCAATTAATCAAAGCTTTCCTCCCCTCGCCACGACAGATTCGTTTATCCGAAATGTTCCCCGCGCGCGCGCGAATGAATAAAGAGCAACCCGAGGCGAGGATGGAGACGTCGACGTGGCGAACGCCGGGGGCCCCAGGTGAAAACTTATGGTCTCGAGGAGCGCGGGGCGATAAGAAAGCGGCAATAACGCAGCGAAGCGTGGCCACGCGTGCCCTCTTCGACCGCCTTATATCTCGGATCTGTACTGTACTCAGGCTAATTATAATCAGGCTAATGCCTCCTGGCCGGTACGTGTCGGTACCTATGGCCTCCTACGCTCTCCACCTGCCGCAATGTAGCCACGTTACTTATCCCCCGGCCTGAAGAGCGGGTAATTAAGATTCGGACACACCCATCGTGACTCTCGTCTCTTGGGCTCTGACCATTTCTACGTAGGGAGTGGTCGATCCCTTGGAAAGCTCGTTCTCGTTTGCATACACGGAAAGGGATCGCTGGTACCAGAAACGTCTTCCACGATCGCGCCACTTCTTTTTCCACCGTTTCCACGGGGAACCGTGTGCAAGGGAGTGGCGACACGTCGATCGAGGGGGGACGTAACAATTGGAAAATTTACAAAGTCCACCGCGATCTCTCTCGTATCTTGGACTCTGGACACGAGCCCTTGGATTCTCGTTCGGAATCGGAATCGCAGGGGGATGTTATGCAAATCGTGGTGCGTTTACACGGCGCAGGACAATTGCTTTTCTAGCGAGCATGCAGTTGATGAAAGAAGACCAAGGGTTGTTTCGGTTCTCAGCGATCGAGTTACTGAATTTTCTAATTGGAGGTAGCAAAGTGCTGGGCCATTTCTTGGGGCCGGAGGGGAGTTTGAAAGTTCGGAACATCCCTTGGTCGACTTGGTAGTCGTCAATAGTCGTTGTATCGTGCTACTCACCGGAAGTTGGAGAACCACTTGACCAGCTGCGCTGTGTTGTTCTTATTGAACTTGATGTCGGGGAAGTACATCTTGAGGATGGACGAGGACGGGTACCTGACCCAGAAGAACATTAGCTTCGCCTTCCTCAGATGCATCGGCGTCAGCGTCGACGAGTTCACCGTGGTTAAGGAAATACTCTTTTGCTAGATGATGGTTAAAGTAAGTGGTAAAAGTACATTTCACGGGCCAACTTTCCGCGGACTGCCCTTCTGTCGGCGAGCGGCGCGGGCTGGAATAAGTGAACGGCGGCCGTCTAGAAGAAGGGCGTTTCGTATCGCGATCTGTTTCGGTCTGTACGCAAATATCTCAAACTTAATCGTGTTTCCTTCGTATCAAATTGGATTAGAAATCGTACAAGCTGTGGATGTCGCGAGGGTAGTAGGGGTCTAACGATCTCGCCGAGGTTGACCCACGATTGGCCGTATCCTCAGCGGAAGCCTTACCGACTCCTTATCGGTAATAGGATCTCTTCATGTGGTTTCATCGCATTCTTATTCGGCGGATTCGTGTGTTCAATCTCTGGGGGATCGTCTGTGCCTTCGACCGGCTCTCAAGTAACCCCGTATCATCCCTAAGAATCCCACCCTTTCCCGCACGAAGGAGCAACTTTCTAACACCTTTCTACAGATAGTTACGTCACCAAACCGTCTATTCCCTAATTCAGCACTTTATCAATTATATTCTTGCCTATGCATAATTCCTTTCATCGCATCAAAATCTAGTAATTCAACCTTATCTAGGTCGAGAAAGTCTGTATAAGAACCAACGGATACCTCAACTTCGCAGGATATCGACATTAGACACTTCCCCCGTAAACTGCCACTGATAAAGTCTTAGAAAATTGATGCCAGAAACTGCGGCAAAGAGGCACTTTCGACGATCGTTCGAAATCCACGCGAACAGCTTTCCACGCGCTATTTGAGTCGTTCTCGGTGATTTAACCGGGACGGCGGCGAACGATGGGGGAAAATCGGCGCGCAGCGTTTCACGCGGACACTCGATCCGCTGAAAGCCATCTAATTCCGTCGGGACAAAGAGAAAAATGCGGGCCGTTTGCAATTTTCACGAACGCCTGTCGCCGTGTCGGCGTTACTGCCGGCGCGAGAAGTCTCTCTGAGGCAAGTCGTCGTTCACGAGCGAGCGGATCGACGAGTGTAGATCGTTCCCGTCAAACACGTGCGCGTCGCGTTTTGCGTTCGCGGGCAACGTCGATGGGCGATAACGAGATGCCAGACTACTGTAATAAGGGTTATTCCGTCCCCGTAGTCACCCCTCGCATTATCGAGCCGTGGTCCTTCCTCGTACCCTCTTGATGCCACGGCCCACGCGTCTCGAGCTTATTATGGCGCGTAAGCGGCGTGCAGGTTAAAAAAGAAGCAATGCTCTTTAGGGGCTGTCGTGATCATTATATGTATCTCGTGATAATTAACGTGCGACGATCCTTCAAGGAAGGCAGCAAGAAGACTTTCTGTCGCCGAGAGCGAATTCTTAGCGTAACGGAGAAAGGGGTGGCTTCTTCTACAGAAATAAGCCGAAGGTGAAGAATAAATCGGGCTTGATTGAACAACGTGTATAGCATGTATAGGATTTTTCGTATTTTAGTAGAATGGTAAGAAAGTTATCGAGCATCGAGATTTTCTTGATTTTTACTTGTGGAGTTATGTTATAGCTATAGTAATTACTTAGATAATGAAATCCTTTTTATGGAGTAATAAACATCCCTTTGTCGGCCACTTTTAACGGCAATATAATTTGAATTCTTTGAATTTCTCCCGAGAAATAAACCTAGTCCATAGCAATTGCCCAACATTGACCTATGCATCGAAATTATTTCCTGTCCCCTCGCGCACTGACCAAACCCCTGCTAGAGCGTTCGTCGCGTATAGCAACCCCGTCCGTGGCGAACGTAGAGCCGGGAAGGAAACTCGGACAGCGTGAAAAGCATATTCGGATACGTCGAAGGCACGACGAGTGACAGGCAAGGGTGAATCCAGAGGAGAGCGGTGAACAGCAGCAGGTTGTGCCACGGCCATGCGCTCGACCTATCCCAAGAGGGAGGGAGTGAAAAAATGCGCCATTGATTTTACATCAAAGGCCGGCTAAAAAGGTGGCAAAGAACGCCGCGCTGCCGATCGAACGACCCGAACCAACACACCACCGGTGCAGTTTCCGACGTTCTATCGTTGTCGACGCGTTTGCACACCCCCGCGCAGACACACGTCCCTTAACCCGAGCTCGATACCTTTTACGAGTGCTTTCGATTTTGATAAGTGGGAACAACGACGTCGCAAGCTGCCGGGGGTTACGTGTGATAATCGAGCTACCCAGGGATCACGTATGATAATTAAGCTGCTTGGAGTCACGTGTGATAATCGAGCTACTCGGCTTTCTATGTTCACTGATCACACGTGAATATAATTGAAGAGGGGTGCCATTAGTTGAGAAGCTAAAGGACATTATAAGATCGAAGATACTACTGTTTCTTTCTCTAGAACTTGCGAGACGAGGCAATGCTGCCGGAGAATATTTGATCAACACTGTTCCCCGAAGAATCTCCAGTGCCTCCGAAGGGATAGAGGCAGCGGATGGAAGTGGAGGGCGAGGAGGTACGAGAAGTGCAACATCGATATCGACCGTGAAGTATAAGGAATCCAGTTGGCGGGAAGTTAACCCCCGTAGAAACGGAGTTCCGTGGATTCTCATACGGCTGGAGAAGTAGTAGAAGTGGCTTATCTACGATAAGTCGAGGAGACGCTCGTGATGGAAAGTTCACGGGCTGCCTGTACTCCCTTTCTATCTCCCTCCCTCTTGTTTCCGCGGTTGAATTCCGAAATTGCGGGACAGATTATTGGCTTCCGAAGTTGGGTGAGACTCGAAGCCGAGGGTGGCCACCGAGTAGGCAAAGAACTTTCGACCTCGCGCGTTGTTGCCGGACAAACTCTACTCGTAGGTGCAGCCAACATTAGCCTAACTCCCGTGGCAAACTAATCTAACATTCGTCCGAGCTTCCCGCCCACCCCGTTTCCCACCCACCTGCCACCCACCCTCGCCCTATTCGCCCGCTGCCATTCTCTCGACTTCCTTCTTCTTGCTGGCGGGTCGGCCTTTTTCTCCCGCGAAACTCGCCGTTGTTTTTTCGAAGTTTCACGGGTCTCGCGCTCCCCTCCGCGGCGGGGGAAAAAACATTCCTAAGCATCGTTCGTTTTTCGCCCGTCGCTTCTACCGACCCCTCTCCAGACCTATACCAGCCGCCGCCGCGCTCTTCTCCGCTTTAATACCGAAAGTTGGCCGTGGCACTTTCTTCCGGAGAACGTTCAGACGCGTGTCCACCGTCGCGATATTACCCTCCCCCCTCCGAAACGGAATCGAAGTCAACAGGCACCCGTTGCACTTTGCTCCGGCGGTAACAGAAGCCACCGCCACCCCTCCCTGTCCGTCGGAGCTCGGGAAACTTGGACAATCCTGGGGGGCGGGCGCACGGTTCTGGACGTTCTCCAACTATCCCGCTGAACGACGGTAGTTTTTCTACGCGCCTAGCATTAGAAAAGGATATTGTAGGCTGAACTCCGTCGTAGCTGATGTCGCCAGAATTGCAATCGCTGACCCGGTCGTTGCTGTCCATCCTGAGGTGCCCGTAGTCAGGGCTGCCGTGCTGGGCAGCCGCCAATAAGGCGGGATGCAGCATGGCTGGCGGATGGGGCAGTGGAGGGGAATCCCTGAGTTCTACACCACCGCCCGGAGGACTGGCGGGCAGGTGATGCGGACCCGGGGGTGGCACCTGGCCTGGATGGCCCGTGTGAGGGTTGAAGAACGGCGAGTACGGCGAGAACACTTGACTCTCGTGGAGGCTTGGATTCGGTATCGCTACGCTGGTTGGCAGAGACACTGGCAGCATCGGTGGTGGCGCGTGATACGGTCTCGGCGGCGGCGGGGGCGGTGGACTCTCGCAGCCACCCTGTGAACCGCCACCATCCTGCGCCAGGATTCTGGACACTGTCCTAGGCGTGATCCTCGTGTCCGTCACCTGCGAAGGGAAATACTAATTGATACCTTCACTTACGATTGTGAAATTCAGAGTTTTATTATATTAAATAGAGACACGCGCAACGATAGATATTTAATCGACGATCGCAAGCGCGCCACGATTATTCGCGAATTGTTCCCCTCTGATTAATCATTGGACGAAAACTATCCGGAGCGGATAGTGATCGGGAGAGTGAATTTTTCATTGCACTTGCAACAGGTTTCGCCCCCATTTCACGAGTAAATATCTATGACGGACTACTCGCGTCTATTATGCAGATCGGATAATTACCTTATGGCGTTTCTTCTTGGGGGTCATGACGAGCGAGAGGGCCTCGTTCTGCTCCGAGTCTCTGGCTTCCCTCTCGTCGTTCCTCATGTTGCAATATTGGTCGCGCTGCTGCTGTTCCCTCTGCTGGTGCTCGCGTTGCTGTTGGTGTTGCTGCTGTTGCTGTGCCTGCATAGAGGCCATGGCGTATATCGTCGGCGGTTTCGGCGTCTGAAATATACCGCCAACCGCCCTCACGTGCTGGGGCAGCTGGTTCATTTGATTAAGGTTGTTTTCCGTGGGGCCAGTATGTGGACCATGGGGCCCACCACCTATGATTTGAGGGTATCCCGTAGACTGTGGAGGAGGGGGCCCGCCATTGTGGGGCCCCCGTGGCCCGTTTGGGCCAACCGGTGGCTGTGGTGCTCCTCTGTCTACTACTTTCGTCCTCGGTGATTTCCTCTCGAGTATCTGATTCGCTAACAGAAGATCCTTGTTCAACTGTTCCGCGGCCGCCTGCGCGGCCTCGCTCTGTTTCCCAATAAACCTCCTCTGTTGCACGAACCTGGTCACTATGCTGTCGATCAGATTCGTCAGCGACGAGGTGATCTCCGTTTTCAGGATATCGGCCAGGCCTTCCAGGTCCGCGCCAGTGATATGGGAGCCCGGCGAGCCGACCGCGGCAGCGGCACCTCGAAACACATTTAACCTCTCTTGGAAGTCTTTATGCTGAAGAGGCGTGCTCGCGGTCAGCATTTGTGGCGTTTGCGGTGTGGACGGGCCGGTGTTGCTTTGACTCTGTTGCTGAGCTTGACTCGGAGGTGGTGGAGGTGGTGGTGGAGAACTTTGTCGTTGGTGTTGCTGCTGTTGCTGCTGCTGTTGCTGCTGCTGCTGTTGCTGCTGCTGCTGCTGTTGCTGCTGCTGCTGCTGCTGCTGCTGTTGCTGCTGCTGCTGCTGTTGTTGTTGCTGCTGCTGCTGCTGTTGCTGCTGCTGTTGCTGCTGCTGCTGCTGCTGCTGTTGCCTCGCCGCGGCCTCCTGGTGTTGTTTCATTCTTCCGAGCGCAGCGTGTTGCTGTTCGAGGTAGGCTTTGTGTCCCATGTGGTATATAGCTGCCGTGGCATGCGTGTGTTCAGGAGGGATGGCCGGGAGGCCGTTGTACGGTGGTGGATGAGGTCGTGGTGGTCTGGGTGGCGGTGGTTGAGGTTGATGCTGAGGACTGGCGGGCGCGTCCCCGCTCTCGCTCGTGTCCGGCTCCATTCTGCTGGAAAGCTCCATGTACTTTTGCTGCATCACCGCCAGCTGTTCGTGCAGCAACTTCAGCTGACTCTTCAGGTTGTCCTTCTCCTCGCGTTTTTGCCTGATCGTGGAGGGGTCCTCTTCCTCCTCGCTCTCCTCCTCGTCGTCTAGCATGGTGTCGTTGACACCGTGCTGGAGAATATGATGCACGGTCTGCTGCTGTGGCTGGTAGAGCTTGCGTTTCTTGCAGCCGTTGACCGTGGTGGTCTGAAGGGCTGGGCTACTGCGCATCGTGCTCACGATATTCTCGACACGGGCACGCTTGATCTCTGTGGTTGGCGAGCTGGTCTCAGTTTTGGGCACTATCGGGCAAGGCGAATGACTAGGGCTACGCTTGATATTCAACGAGTCCTGTATCTCCTCCTTGACGGACACGGACCCTGACCTTGGGTGCGTGGGACTGGGCGGCAAGCTCTGCTCGCAATCCGATCCGTCGAGATTGGCCCCAGGCTCCATACCAGCTTCGGCGAACGCCTCCTCCATGGCACGTGCGGCCGCGGCTGCGTCCTCGGCGCTATCCTCAGCGTCGCCCGGCATCACCGTATCACGATCACTGTGATTCGCGTTATTCACGACGTTATTCCCATCACCACTGTCTTCCTCGCCACTCTGCACTGTTCCACTACGCGCACTATCACTGTTCTGTTGCTGATGCTGCTGTGGGCTCTGTTGATGCTGCTGCTGTGACTTAAGTAAATCCGCTGTGGTGTTGTTGTTGTTACTGTGTATGCTGTTGTTGTTGTTCGGCTGCTCCTGTCCCGCGAGCGCCGAGAGCTTGCGCCCCTGAAGTATGTCGCGGAGCATGTGCTGCGTGAGCTCGGCGGTGGCGGGATCGTCGCAATTAACCACTGCGCCCGATTGCAAATTCGCGGCTGGATCCATGCCGGCGCCAGTCATCCCGTGGCCGCCCTCTGGCGGTGAGCCACCGGCGTCACTGGCCTGTTTGACCTGTCGTCCGAGCAGCTCGTTCAACATCTTGGCGGGCCCGTAACCCGGTGCCCCGAAGAAGCCGAATGCCGCGTGGGCGGAATGCTGCTGAGCGGTAGGACCCGTCGTAGCTGTACCTATGTGACCTTGACTTCCTGTCGCTCCAGCCTGTTGTTGCTGGAGCTGTTGTTGCTGCTGCTGTTGCGACTGCGACTGCGGCTGCTGTTGCTGTGGCGGGAGCGTCGGCCCGTTTGCACCGAAGATCGAACCGTACAGACCGCCGCCGTGAAAGGATGGCCGGGAGGTGAAATGCGGTATACTCGAGTAGTTGTTGCGCGGCTCGCCGGCGTCCACGCGCTGTCTGGTGCGCTTCTGCTTCTTCTGGAGTTGCTGTTGCTTGCTTTCCGTGGTTGCTCCGTAGGGGGCGAAATACTCGGTCTCCTCCCCCGATGACATCATCGGCCGTCTGGTTGGTCGGCCCCCCGAAGGCCTCCGCGTCCCCTCCCCGCCAGGTTTCCTTCTCACCCCTCCCCTTCTCGCTCAAATAGCCCCTCGTGGCTCGGCGGCGCTGCCGCTGCCGCTGCCTCTGCTTCTGCACTCGGTACTCTCACCGTTTCCCCTACCACAGCCGCCTTTTCTCCTCGTTCCTTCTACCTTGTCCTCCCCACTCTGACCGCCGGCACTCGCCCCACTCCACTTTCTTCGTCTTCGGCGTCACCGTCTCCTTCTCCTTCTCTTCCTTTTCCTCCTCCGCCTCCGTCGCCTTCTCCTCCTCCTACGCAGTGGCCTCCTCTTCTTCCTCTCCTTCTCCTCCGCTGCCGCCGCCGCCGCCTCTTCCTTCTCCTCTTCTTCCGCCTCCTCCTCCGCCGCCGCCGACGACGACGACAACGTCGGCACCCTTCTACTTCCCAACGAGCGCCTGCTTCCTCTTCTTCGCCTTCTTCGTCTTCTCGCGCGCCACCCACCACTTCCTATTTTCCCGTCGTCCCTCGACTTCTCTGCGCTTTCTTTTCACTATTCCTCGCCCCGATCCTTTCGCCGTGGAGCTGACGGCAACAGCTGGGGCTTCTCGATCACACGCTGGCGGCGGTTCGTCCTCGTCACGGGATCACGATTTCTCTTCGCGGGACGCGGCACGTTGTCGGGGCTGTTTCCGCTGCTACCACTTTTCCTTACGTTCCTGCTACGATGACAATCCGCGTCGGCGCCGCCGCTTCCGTTACACTTTCTACCGTTGTTACGCTCGTTCGCGACAGTCGATGCGATGCTGCCCCCGTTAATGGTTACGAGATGTGAGGCCGGTGCTCTCGCGGGTGGAATTCTCGTGCTCCCGCCTGGGAGCTGCATCCTTCGAGCTCACCAAAGGGCTGGCTGCCCCTCGTTCCCTCGTCTCGATTCTCGTCGTCGCGATTCCTCTTATTTCCCTGCAACAGAAATACCGCCGTGCGACCCTTTAGTTGCAAATCGAAAACTGCCCACTCCAGGCTTCGAGGCCGCGCGCGGCCAACGAAGCGGAGATCGATATCTGGCGTAAAGTTAAACCGTCCGCCGTATTTTATTTTAGACGCGCCTATGTACATATATAGAGTTGCTCGTACACTTCCGTATATAGAAACGTCTGCGGTCTTGTACAACTGTCGTTGACTCCAATCTGTGACATAACTATACGCGGGGTAATTTAATTATACCCCGGGGAAACGGTTCGATTTCGTATCAAGAATGAACACTTTTACCGCCAGGCACAAAGAACGAGTATATTAAATCACAGTTCCTAATCAGAGGGAAATACGCGACAGCATATTTTTTATCTACTTTTCCGAGAGAAAATTTTCAAATATTCACCTCCCTCTGTTTTATACCGTCACGATCGCCGATCCTATAAAATTTCGCGATCAAACATAGGCGCTTCTGTCTTCGCCGGTTTCGCGGTAAAAGTGGATCGAGGAAGTGTATCGGTTCATTGCTCGATGGTGCAATAGGTACAATGCCAGGAAACGCGGAGGGAGATGGCACTTGTTATCGGTTAAAAATACAGTAATCGACCAACGGCGACAAGGCGAATGATAGACCCCGTGGTCTAACGCGGGCAACGTATTTTAACTTGGTCCGATGTCTTGTCCGTGAGTTCAAGTGATGTGTACCTGAAAGTATAGTGAACTCCGTGACGGTGGGATTGGGTGGAAGACGGGGGCTGGCCTGCTGTCGCGTAGTGGCCATAAGAAAATTACTTGCGTTGAATTTCTTATTCAAAACGCAGCCAGAGCACCGCCAAGTCGACTCCTCGCCGAGGGATTACACTTTGTCAGTGGTCGATAGTCGGGGGAGACGAAGGGGACACGAAAAAGTAATTGATAGAAAATCCACGGTCGCTAACCGGCGCGCCATCTGGTCTGGTCAAACTCAGAGGGGTGAAATAGTCTAGGTTGTATCAGCCTTCGCAATACGTCTTCCTCAATTCGACATCTGATCGTCACCGCACGTGCTCATAAATATCGCCTAAATTTACCGAAATTCCAGAATTATCGTGAATTTAAAACCACATCTGTATTGCTCGTTGGCCTTCGTCTCAACCCTTCCACCTTCCAGCGTACATTCTACTTTGAGGAATATAAAACACCCTAATGAGAACAAGTCTAAACAATACGGGGACTCGTTAATTAATTATGCAACTTCTCATCTTCCAAACAAACCACTTTACCGTAATTATAAAAACGAGGTCAAGTCTGAGACGTTCCTTAATTATTTAAGAGAAGAATTATTTCTTCCGCGTAATTTCGCACGCGTAGAACGAAGCACAACTTGGATGTCCGTTATCGAAGCCCATCTGTGCACTCCCAGAATTAACTTTCCTTGCTCGACGGCTCGTCTTCGCGACGTCGTTCCGCGCGATCGGCCTCCAGGGCCATAGATCGCGATCGGCGGTCCTTGGGCGAACTTATTAAGCGTCGGTAGGGCTCGATCGTTTCGTGATTCAATTGTCGGCGCGCATAAGTGCACGGGGGTACACGTGACTCGGCGTTTGCACGCAGCCAGGCCCGATACGCCGTTGCTTAGCCGTGCACCAACATAAACGGCTTGGGCTTCGTGTGTCTGCGTGAATGTGCACGGGATTCGAAGCAACAGCTGAGCAGCTTAAAGCACCTGCGCTCAATAGGCCGACATATTCCATAGTTTGCCTACGCACGAGCCTGCCTGCGTTCGAGGACACGAGTAGTACTCGTCCCTATATATCGGCGGAGCGACTAGACGCGCGTATGTATACGGCTCATGAAGCAACAAGGAGGCTCAAAGAGAAACGGCGTATATAGCAACACGTGGCAAAAGCAGCGAATTGGCGGAAGCACAGGGATCGTTGTACACCCCCTTCTTTTTTATCTCTCTTTCCCTCTCTCTCTCTCTCTCTCTCTCTCTCTCACTCTCTCTCTTCACCCGTTCCCGCGGTCGCGCAAGGAACACACTGGGAGAGGCACGAAAAGGTCCTCGGGAGGATGCAGCTAATGGAACATCGATCACACTTCTGTGCATAGATCCGCTGTACCGTGCACTGTGAAGTTTAACGACGGCGGGGCGAAGTTCAGTGGGAGATTCGATTCTATCGGTTTCCTGTGAAGTTAGTGTTATATTATAGAGTTGATTTTACTCCAGTCGAATTTTTCGGTTCCTTGATTAATGGTGAGGTTTTCTTGTTCGAGTTGAATATCGAGTAATATTTTTCGAAGGTTTGGTCTGAAAGGGAAGATTTCGTTCCGAGATACTGCCCCCTGGCAATTATTTGAGTTGAGGGGGATGTACTCGTGTGCTGGAAAGGGTGACATATGGTCTCAGGCTCGATAACGTCTACGATCGTACCTGCCTCGAAGAGCGTGCGTTCTTCGAGGGGGGTCGGGGACTTCTGTCTTTCCTACTTTTCATCGGCACACACTTCCCTTCTGTGCCGTCATGCGTGGGACGGGGAGAATAAAATGCTGCCCCACCGGAAATGGTTTTAGGAACTCTCCCACTGTTACCTCGACTCGGAAGTAGACACACGTCGGGCTAATTACACACGGTAGGGACGCGTTCGAGAATGCTTCGTGGCTTTGCCGTCGATGCCTCCCTGCCAGATGCATCGTCGCATTTTTTTTTTTCACGAAACGACATTTCGTTGTTTCGGAATTGAATTTGGGAAATCTGACTCGGTAATCAAATTCAGATTTCTCTTACCGAAATATCCTGTTGGTTCCACTTTCCCTTTCACGGTGAAATTGCAGGAGAATTTTCCTCCCACTCTTAAGAACATTTATCAATTTATTTCGAGTGAAGTCATAGCGTGCGTTTGCATTGATTTCCATCGGTGATGGAATTTCGAAGATTCGCCCAATTATATTCCCATCCAATTCTCCTTAGCTGAATTTAGATTGAAAAGGTATTCGCAAAGTAAATGTAGCGATGAAGAATGCAGCATGATATTTGCACAATTCAAGACTACATTGGTCTGGGAATAATAAACGTAACTTGGGCGTTACTGACGACACGTTTCGTAGTGTAATGACATTCGCATCGATCACTTTCGAGCGAAGCGAAAACCGCCTGATGAGCCACCAACAGCCATTTCCTGTGCGTCATACGATATTTGCCGTTTAAGCAGGTGACTTGATTTGAGGGGGTGATTACAGGTCACGTCGGTGGGGTTGCGTTACGAGATTAGAAAATCGCCGGTTGAAACCGACTCGTGGAGCGTCGGGCGTTCAATATCATAATCGGGAATCCAGCGGAACCCAATGGAGACCCGGAGGAAAGGCAGCCTCGCGCTCGACGAACGCCGATGAAAGAGAAGCCAAGGGCGGCACAGAGAAACGAAAGAAAGAGAATTAAGATCGAAGGGCGGGTGGTGCTGCCAGATAAATTAACTGTCGATTTACGAGTGGAAATGAAACGGGAAGCTGGCTCGTAATTCCGTCGACTTCTCCCGAAGACTTGCGCCGCGAAGGGGTTAGGATCCAAGGTGGCCATTGTTTCGAGCTATCGGCTCTGATAACTCCCACCTATAGTTTGGGTAATTAAGGAAGAGACCTGACCGCGAAAGAGCCCTCGGGCGAGGAAGGCGTTCGTTAATCTCTTACCATCGATCGCGTTGCTTTCTATCGGTTGAACCGACCTTGCGTGATATTCGAAAGGGGCGAAGCCGACGGGCGAGATTTTTTAATGAACCCCATGAGCGAATAGAAGGAACCCCGTCCGCTGTCTCTCCGCGACTGGACAGTATAAAAATCGATATAGAAGGGACAGAATTACTATCGGTGCTATCTATAGCCGGGAAACTTTCTTACCTCTGGTCTTCGTCGCGGGAAGAGCCTCGACCCTTCGCAGCGGTATAAAACCACTCGCGCGCCGAAAATGGAAGTCACCGTGCTAATAAATTCGCCGGCATTCGATCCGCAGGTTTCCCATCGAACGGCGAGCAACCACCGCGCCGCTAGCAGTCGCTGGCGAATACGAAACAATACTTCTACTTTGCGGGCCCTAACGACTTCCTTCCGGTGGCGAGCGCGTACAAGTACACGGGGCAGGTTTCTACGACGGACGTGTCACATGGTGCGCGCGTACCCCACATGGCGTAATCGAGGTAACGGCATGTGCATCGGAATTCCACCCCCTGTAGGTGTCATGTGGCGAGGAGTGTTCGCAGGGGGTTGCATGGGAACCCGACTATGGTCATCAGCCCATGTCCATCGCCCACGAGAGCTGCACGCATAGCTATGCGCCGTCCTCCCCTCGATACAAAATTATTCTAACATTCGTTTCATTATTATCGGCGGACAGGCACGGCCCACCCTCCGGTGCGACGCGAGCACTGGAGAGAGGCGAGGTCGCGCGCGAAAGGGTCGTAGCTCTCTCCGACGCGAAGACGGAGGATATCGGCGGGTGGAAGCGTTGCGATCAGTGAGCTTCACATCTCCACGACCATTTCCCTTTGAAGGCAGCTCAAACTTTCCGAGGAGTCTAAGAAATAATTTTCTCACATACATCGTGAAACGCTTCCTGACGTGCTCATCTGTCACTCGATCTTCACGAACCAACGACGCGCAGTTCGATCGGCAAAGAACATCGCAACTGCACCGCTGCGTCTTATAGAAGGCACCGGTGCAACGCACCCTTCCATCGAATCCGGCTGCAGCCCCGCGTGCTGCAGAGCTACAGGCCGTCCCAGTTTCTAGAATCAGCCTGTAAACACAATAGTACACGCACACACCAATGCAGAGGCACGGCGAGCGGTGTGTGCGATACACACACACACGGTTCACACGCGTTCCGCATATTACCGGGCCGCTGCGATGCAACAAGTTGACCGGGTGTCAATTGATGTGTTATTAATTGGAGGTTAATTGCGTTAATGCGCTCCCGACCCCGACACCCCCCACCCCCACCCCCTTCTTCCCACCCACCCCTCCCCATCCACCCCCCCCCCGTGACCTCCCCCCGCAACCCGTCGTCGCCGCCGCCGCCCCCGCGACCAGCCTCGCCGACTGTTTTATTATTATTTTGCATTCGAATCGTTTCGATTCACTGGCACGCGCCCAAACCAAACTTCGACGAGTGCAACAGAGCCGGGACGCGCGGCGGCGGCGGGGGCGGGTAGGGGGTGGGTATCATTTAAAAGCGGGCCGCCTGTCACCGATTTTCATAATTCACAGCTCGTTAAATTTGTTTCGCTTTTTACCTCGTTCCCAGCGATTACGCGAGCCAGGCCCCATTAATCTGCGTTCGGTGGTCGTTTTCAATGAGCTTAATCGCGTTTCAAAAACAATGTGGGTCAACGGCATCGCGGCTGTGTTATTCATGGCACGCGAGCGCCATGACCTTTCCTCCCGGTTTTCATTTCGATTTCGGTCGCCATTCATGCCACGGCGTTACAGATAACACGCGGCCCCGATATAATGAGCGACGTCACTTTTACGTGTCCCCCGCCCTGTTTCCCCGATCGTGTGTGCACACACGCCGGGGTTTTTCGGTCCGACGGGATGAATGGAGGTGGCCCGAGGTCTGGCCGTGACACTGGCGAATTCTCCAGACACCGTTCGGAAAGTTTCGTGGAATTAAAAGGGGTCGGCACGTTGGACTCGGGATCGTTTGAGATACGAGACGCTCCTTACCTCGGAGCGGGGAAACGCCGGAGCCTTTGGGAATGTCTCCGCGAACGCTCGACAGCGGGACGTTCCGGGGTGGTGTTTGGTGCGCGGCGGGAAGAAGGGGGCACGCGAGATCGGTCGTTTGGGGAAGAAAGAGGATTCCGACGTGGCTCCTTTATATGGAAACGACGGCTGAACGGGAGACTTCCCAAGGTGCGATCGCAAATCTCCGAGGAGAGTTTTCACGGGACGCTCTTTCTCTCTCTCTCTCTCTCTCTCTCTCTCCCTCTGAGGGCTGCATGTGTTCCCATGACTTCTCGCTGTGGGAAACGCTAACGTCTAATATTGAAGGCTACAAAAAATCCTGCGGCGCCCTTCGTCCTCCTTCTGGAAAGGAAGTAGGAACAACGGTCTTTGCCCTCAGCGGCGTAGAAGTCGCCTTGGCGAGGGGGCTGTCGTTCGAGTCCCGTGGGGTATTTAAACCCGAGACTTTCAGCGCGCTTTTGGGCGCTTCGCGAAGAGTTAGCGTGCGAAAACAATTCCGATTACTCATTCTTGTGCCCGACGTGTTATTCGTGGTATGTACGTAGTGTGTTATCTTCAAAGTTTCACTGTTCGAGGAAGCTTTTAGAGTGCACGCGAATATTCCTTATGGAAATTAATAATTTTAGGATATGTAATATTACGTGGCAGAGTGTCACAGGTTTTATGTATGATTTATGGGACACATTCGGAAATATTCGATATTGTAATGTGAGGTGAAATTGTCTGAATCACCAGCTATCTAATAGTTTCTTTGCAGCATACTATATTAAAATATACTGTGATAGAATTCACGTAGGGTAGATGTACCAGTAAATAAACACGTACCAGTGAGTGGACATTTTATATTAAAATGAGTAAAATAAGTTACTAAAATAAGGAACTAATTAATTAGATACTTCTTTTAATTTCTTGCTTCATATCCAAACAATTTTTACAGCACATGGAATCAATCGCGCTGCAAACATAATTTTATAAAAGTGTTCATTCATTAGCCTTAAGTGTTCATTCATTGCTGCGTTTACCCTAATAAATATTTTTCCCACATTTAGAAACTTCATTAGCCATTCTACCGTTGAAAACGCCATACTGAAGGAAACCCTCATACCTTTTTGCAATCTACATTAGCGAGCATAGAAAAGACCAGAATCCTATTCCCAGAATCTATCAGGCACCTTTCATCCAGAAATCTGCAAATCCATCGATATCCGGGGCTCAGAATCGAACGCCGATGCGGTCCCCCGCGTTCGCCGCTGCTGGCAAGATCAAGAAGGCCCCCCTCGCTAGTATTCAGGTGGTTTTGCCGTGCGGTGTTCCCCCGATTTAAATGTCCAGGTATCCCCCCGGCTAGGATTCAGGTAAGGTAACTTCTCGAGACTGGTTGTGCTCCCCCTAGCTGCCTCCTTCGTCCCCCTTTGGCGCAAGACGGCGGAGAAGGGCGAAGAAGGCAATGGAAAGGTCTCCTCGGGGCCGTGAGGAGCGCGTGCCAGCTGCCGTTGGCAAGGCGTAACCGACGTTTCGGCTTCTTGTTGCCATTGTTGGCGGCCCCACCTAGGTCGCCCCAACGTCTTGGGGCACAAACGAACCCCTGCATTTCCAACGTCTTAAGAATGACGCGAGACGGCCGGTTGACTCGTGCCATCGGCTGGCGTAACGGTCTTCGCGTTTCCTTCCCCGACGTGTGACGTTATACTGGATCGCCCAGATCCGCTCTAGATAAGGGTGGCACAGGCCACTGTCGCGACTTTCGGGTTGACGGTATAATTGCGTAGCGTGGAACGAACGAGACGTTGGCTCGGGGACGTTCTCGGGTAGAAAGGGAGAGATTTCGAGCGCGAAAGTGGATACAGTGTCCTACGCAGAATGCCCCTTCTGCGACGGTGTACAGATTAGTGGTCGTCGAATGGAGATGAGCTATTTTCAGAACTTATGTACAGGCCATTTTACTGAGTGGTCGAGTCTGCGCTTCTTTTTATTGAAGAGCTTGTAATGTTTTAACCGTAGAATCATAGATAGTTTGGTGTATTATCGACTCAGTATAGGGGATTCATCGGGATTGAGTGATGAAGATTGAGAAACCAGACATAATCTACAGAGAGCATAGATAGGGGGATGAAGGAAATGGTACTTACGATTGAAGAACAACTTGGAATGAACTTCGAGGGTGCTCCAAAAGACTTCGCTTAAAATTCACCTCGTTCCCGAATCAGGCACGCATTGTGCCTCGCAATTCGACAGCAATGAAAACGCCACGCGCCAATTTCCAAATCATCCCCCACTGGAACGAACGTGATAAAATCGAAAGTAACAAACTTCTCTCATACAAGCATACTTTATATCGCATTCCGAGCGATGGATCCTGTTGCGAACCATGCATTATTTATCCGGGAACACTTAAAAGTTTCCGCGCGGCTGCCTAATATCAGGGAAGCAATAGGGAAACTAATTCCGATAGCCGCGTGGAGTTTTAATTAAAATGTACAATAAATAATCGAACTCGCGCGTCGCGAGGCTCCGGCAGCGTCACCCTATTTTCAACTTATATCCACCAGTCGCGGAAGATCCTGCCTTCCCATCGATCACGCCGCCGGCTGACGCTTCGACACTGCTGAGCATCCAGTTTTTAGTATAAGAGGCCACTCCTCCTTTATACCGTGCCAAGCAAGAGTCCCAGATTCGCGCAGTAATCAGCGGAGAAGCAGATCGAGGAGGCTCGACGACAGCCTCCCTTGGTCTTTCTCTGTTTGCTCTTTTATTGGCCGGCGGGCTACTTTTCCGTGGCAGTTATGTAGATACGTCCGCAGCATATTGGCAGCCAGGAGCGGTCCAGAATTATCGGCATTATTGTCGCCGGCATTTCGAGGAGAGGTCTCCTTATGGCAGCCGGCCAACCTGCTCCCGACGCTTTTCTGCCGTGTTTTTTCCCTTTTCACCGGTGGCCAGGCTATCCGCGCGGTCGTACCGAGATTGCTTAATTATATTCAATTGCCAAAGTTCCCTTTGGTCGCGCGTTTTGGCACACGACCGGCGTCTGGAGTCCCGCGGCCCCGAGAAAGTATGCCAGAAGCCAGAGAGCGACACTTTCCGCTCCTACCGGCTACATTATTTACGAATTTATCGTTCCGGAGGACCGAAGTGTGCCCCGATCGCGGAAAGAGACATAAAGGGAAGACGCATTGCAACCAGGCTGACGCGGAAGCGTGGATATAGGTGCCGCCGTCGTTCAGGGCACATGGATATATATTATACGTGTATATATATATACATATATATATATATATATATATATATATATGTGCCGGGTCGCCGCATTGTCCATCGAGGAAAAACGTGGAAAACGAACGGCGGACGGTTTCCACGTCATTAACGTGGCCGTGTGTCGGTGAGCCTCGATCGCAGATACGAGTCACGAACGCGGGACCAACGTCGTTTCCTGATAATCTGCTTCGAATGGGCGGAATAAAAAAAAGAGAAGCGGAGAGATCCAGGCTGGAGATGGAAAGTCATCTTCTGGATCTGGCGGAACAGATGCGAGGATAGATAGACACGAAATGGGGTCTGCGCTGCGGCGAGCGCGCCCGTGGCTTTTGTTGCAGCTGGACCTTGGTCTACATTCGAGCTCCTGGAAACGGGATGCATGGGACACACCTTTGATCCTTCTCGAAGCTAGAGACACACCTGGTTACCGCGAATTAATTCGGAGGCTGGCGATTCGGGGGATCGGTGCGCCGCGTTTGTATTTGATTGATTGGATTGATTTGACTCTTAATTAGGGATAGTCTGCGGCGCAAGTACGAGGCAGGGATATAATGTTTTTCTGGTTCAGGGAGGTGTGTGGGAGCTTCGTGTCAGAATGGTTTAGTTGCTATTTTCGCGGGTGTACAGTTATGACGTTCTTAAGACGTTCCGGGTCATTATTAGAATTGTATTGATGACGCGAAATTATTAATACTTTAACTGCTAAACTGGGTTCATCAAAAGTGGCGCAGAAAGGAACACGAGGTTCTTGGATATATCGATAGAAAGCGTTGAATTTTAGATGTGCCTATGTTTAGACGCACACGGAGCAATGCCACGTACATGTGGCCGGCAATAGCAGTACCATTTACACTTATTGCAAATGAAACCTAAGCTCTTCTTCCAACTGTTCGATACAAAGCGATCCCAGGGAATTCTGTACTCTCCCTATAAGCGTCCGAAAACCCAATGTCCAATTGCCTAGGTCTCGCAACCAGCCCCAGCTTTGCCAAAGGAGGCTCCAGGGAAGAGGAGATTGGTTTGCCAAGAAAAGCGTCCCAGGGTAGAGCGGGATCTCTCCTTTCTTGACGCGACGAGGCCCGTACGCGGCACGTCCGCGCGCGAATCTCCGTGGAACGGCGCGCGGCGAGCGGTGGTCTGATCGTTTGAGCCAATCACGCCGTGATTGAGTATAATGGACTTGCGTCTTGTCCCCCAGGCCAGCGGTTCTCGCCCGCGTCGGAACGATCCACGGCCCGGCGGACCGACCGGCCGACAAGTCGAGTGGCCGGCACTTGGGTTGGCCACCCGCGATCCGTAAGTGACTAGGGCACAGGATGAAGGCTGTGCCCGAGTGAGCGAGCCAGCCTGTTGGTATGATAATGAGGAAGGTGACTTCCGACGATCCATATATCGCGGAGAGCGAACGCGACAGAGAGAAAGACAGATCTGCCGGTCGGGTGCAACGAGTAATAAGGGACGGGGCTCGGCCATGGGGGCCAGGAGTAACAGAGACGCGGCTAGGTGGATGGGAGCGCGATAGGGCACGCGTGTGGATGCGTGTGCGTGGCGAGCGCGTCATACAGATGCACGAGGGACCACGGGTCAGCCAAGGAACGGACACTCCAATCCACGCAGCACTCCCCCGATCCTACGATTTAACGTAAGCCTCTCGGGGGCCACTCTCCTCTACGGCCTGTTCCTCCTCGCGTCGCCACCGCCGGTCCGCCTCCTCCTCCTCGCCCGCCGTCTCTTCCTTCCGCGGGCCCTCGGCCGCAAATTGACATGAGAGACAGGACAGATGAGGACGATGTGCGTCACCCGCGTCACGTGTGCCCCGCGAAACTGGCTCGAGGAGCGGAAGACACTTCGTTCTCCGCGAATCATGGCGAAAGAGGCTGGACGCACGGGGGACGGCGTGGGTGGAACGGCGAGGCTCGATGGGTTATCGGAAAGAGACGGCCAGGTCGGGTGGACGGTGAGGAGCGGCGGCGGGACGAGACGGGGGCGGTGGGGCGGGCGAGGAAAACGGCTGACGGAATAGGGAAGACAAAAGGGGGTTCTCCTTGTGAGAGCGGGCCTCTGATGGAGCCGTATGCGCGAACGGGCTGGTGGACGAGGCAATTTTCCCAAACGCCGTCAATTTAGCTAACCAGCTAAATTCGCGAACGAGGCAACCGGGGCCCGGGGGCAGGGGGCGCGGGCTGAGAATAGGAGGAAAAAAAAGGAGCAGGAAAGAAGGCGAGAGGGAGAGACGGGGCTGGAATAACGCGACTCGTATTTGCATGAGAAGCGAAGGACTGGCTCTCTCGCGGATACGGTGACGCCGGAACAGGCCGGTTCCCAAGTGTCGGGTGAGCCACGGCGCGGTTAATCCAATTGAGTCAATTTGGGTTAACTTGAAGTCGTCTAAACAGCTTGTTTAGACGACCCATGATGCATGCGTAACCACCGTGTATCCGGGCCCCTCTTCCTTCCTATTTTAAACGAGACCTCTACAGCCGCGAGACATCGACACTCGGCACCCCGAAACGCGCCTCCTGCCAGGGGGAGGGCTCGCGCGAAGGGAAAAGCGTTTTGCTGAATGCGAAATGGGAGCCTCGCCTACGTCCTTGCCTTCGTCGATTTCTCTGTGTTTCTTCTGTTTGGCCTTATGTTGTTGATTGTCGTTTGATATCGATGGAACGGTAGGGTGTCAAGGATGGTGACATTTTGGAAATTGCAGGACCTTGAATGTTCAGCGAAGTGACTGTTTTAGGAGAACATATTTTCAGCATTGCTTGAGATGGATGTGAACTGGTGTGTATTCAGGTGTGTATTGGTGTGTATTCAGGCAGAATATATTTCGGGGCGATATTTAACGAAATGTTGGGTGTGTTGATTAAAAGGTGGAATAGAATGGAAGACAGTTTAGGCCTCCCTCAATATCATACATCTGTCGTAAGAAATATCCTTGAATTATCCCGAGATAGAAGGCGGATAAAATATAAAATCACCAAAATGTATACCAATTTATCAAGCAACTCGTGATATTTCGCGAGTTCTATGGATGATATGCGTGACTATTCGAAAGCCCCGCGTCTTTTGCAGCGTCCGCAGCGGGCGATCTGAGGAAGAGCCGGTCGGGCGCGTATATTTACTACAATGCGCGTCCAGTATTTGCAAGCCGGCCGTTTATTTCACGAGAAAGAATCGATTTCGATGACTGTCTGCCCGGATGGGGCAAAGGCGCGTCTAGCTAACCACCACCTTCGTGGATGATGTAGTCATTGAGCTCTATGCTGCTCTAGTGCCGAGCACGCGAGTATTTGCCCAGGGTACACACTAGACTCGCCTCCCCAGCTGACGTTGATTGAAGGAATAAGGGAAACGGTGAGCTCTCTCAAGTACCCCACCACTACCACCATCGTCATCACCACCACCGCCGCTCACCACCACACCATCGTCAACGTTACGACCACCGGTATTACCGTCCTCTCCCTGTTGCAACCCCTGCAGACCGACCTCTAACCATTTACTCCTCCGCCGTCTCGACCGCGCGCGCCTCCCATCACCGACGTAGGATCATCGCAATGCGCGGCTCGTACCTTATGCACCCGCCGCGGTGCAATGCGCCGCTTACATCGAAAATTCCTCCTCTTTCAGTCCACGCGTTAATTAAACAGAGTTTACGTGGTTATAAAACGAAACCTTGCGGCAGGACATGAAAGAAAGGGAGCCACGGGGCGGACGGCGGCGCGGCCAGAGGGGGCAGCAGGGTTCGGTCGGAGGTGGGTGGTCGGAGCCGGGTAGCGAAAGGGTGGACGCGCAGAAAGGAACAGGAAAAAGTTTCCGTACAACGTGGCGGATGCATGGCCAGGAGATATCGTCGCTCGTGTCTCAGGGGATCGTGTCCCAGGGGGCCGGGCCACGGGGGAGAGAGAGAGAGAGAGAGAGAGAGAGAGAGAGAGAGAGAGAGAGAAAGCAGAAGCGCAACGACTCGGCGTTGCAGCAGAGGAATCTGTCGAGTGTCGTCTAGACGGGATCCACGGCCGAACCCGCGGCGCGAGAAGGGAGGCGTTGGCGTATCGAGTGGCCGATGTTAATGAGATTACAATGCGAACACCCCGGGCGTGAGAATAACGGGGAAATAAAAATATTGTCAAACCGCGGATGTTAGCGCGATGACAAAGGGGCGCGCACGAGACAGCCGGGACAGAGGAGATCCGGAGAGAGAAGGCCAGAGGGGTTGCCGGGGTGAAATGCAAGGAGTGGAGTGCAATAAACCTCATTAAGAAATTGAATGCACACGCTCGCCGGTGCCGCTGGAAAATGAATTGATCGCGGGACTCGCACGGCGGAGGTTCGACAAAAGAGCGCCGCTGTATCTACGACGGCGTGCAGGCGGGTATCTCAGATCCGGAACTTGTTGACAATGCCGCGGAAGGCGATACACCTGGATGATCCCGTGAATCGGGCATTTATTGACCCGTCACACCTGCTGGACGCCGCTTACGCGCCGCGACTATACTTTCCCATGCGTGCGCGCGGGTGTGCGCGTGTGCCTCTGTGTGGCCAGTGAAGCTCGTCTCCTGAAAGAGACAGAGGGCCCCAGCCATGGGCTATTCGTGCCGTGATTGCCGTCCGGCCGTGATGGCGCGATTATTTACATTACTTCCGAATTGGTAAATAAGCAGACTCGGTGTCGGGGACTCGGAAACACGACGTGACCGCCTCTTCCCGCAGGCGTCCGCTCGCGCTGCACCCTTTTGTGCTGGGCCTCCTCTTCTTCTCCCTTTCCTTTCCTTTCCATTTCTTTTTTTCGAGGGCCGCGTATCCCCGCGTGCCGCGGCACAGCTAAGGACTAGCCAGCGCAGGAGGAAAAGCCCTTTTTTCAATGAGAATGCTAATTAGCGGGCTGCACGGCCGCGCTCGCACGTACATCATACGAGAAAGAGTATTTTTCGAGGCTTCCGCTCGCTGCGCGAGGGTGCTGCGCTTGCTCCTTGGCTTTCAGCTGTAATTCCACGAATTTAGTAGCTGGTCTCTTCTGGACGTGATAGCGAGGGAGTGGCGGGTAATTCAGATCTCCTATCGATACGTGACACGAGGGCTGTGATTTTCGTTTGCTGGGGATAAGTTTACTTCTGCAGGTGTTTCGCAGCGGATCTAGGTACTTTTAAATACATTTAGAATTCTCACTGGAAACTATGACCCTCTGTGAAGAATTTACCCACGCAAGTACCTACTGATTCATGACCCTACTGTTTTTGCAAACGAGTAACAGATTACCAGCAAAAATCGGGTGGATATCCAGCCCAGAAATTCTAATCATTGTTTATTCGAAGAAGAATATTACAAGGTTCGATCTCTTTCTCACGAAGAGTAAAAATATTTAGATAACCGACTCATCTCTCCAATTGTTTTAGAAGTAATTTCCAACCAAATGCTGTACAAAATTTCACCATCAACTTCAAGCACACCGACCCCGTTAACGATCGCTTTAGCGGCACACGGTGTGCCAGTAAGTGTTTCCAAAATTCGCACCATCGAGGGGAGCGGACTGAACACTCGCGCGACTCCTCAAAAGGTTCAACCATGTCTGAAAGTTAGGCGGAATGCAGGATATCAACCTAAAACGGGGGTGTTTAAATCTAAGGGTGTATAATAGCGGTGCCGTGATAATAGGCCAGCACGATTTGACAAGCAAAGTGGCTACGAAGACAAATCGCTCCTTTAGCCCGTGCCTCCGCGGCCATCGATCGTCGTACGACCTTAAGCTCGATCCCCTCCTCCCTCGTCATCCCCTCGAACTGATACCTTCGACGTCATTAAGCGCGTCGGTGCGCGAACTTACCGCCCGGCTCTCATTAAGGTTTAAGTCGAACATAAGTAAGACGCGGCAAATGGTGGGTCGGTCGGTGTTAATGACACGACGTTTTTATAAATTCAAATTACGAGTCGCGCGATTAAATGGAGGAGGGTGGCGCTCCCGGCGGACCGATATCAAAATCGATCGAACAACTGTCATCGCGGGCAGTCGAGCTGCACAGTCTGCGAAACGTGGCCTGGGTAAGATACTGGTTGATATGTCGCGATACTCGGCGGGACAATATTACGGAGCTCGTCACGGAGCGGCGCGTGCAGCAGAATTCTTACGGAAGCTGGTCACATGGCCAAGTTAATTATCTGGCGACGCCAAGGCTGCTAGGAGGCGTAGGAGGCGTTATATCATCACTTCGTGATTCGTCGTGTCGTGTAATTTTCCTGCTGTGCTTGCGCGTACGCCGACTGTGTACGCTTTTAATGAAATTCATGGGACACAAGAATCAGCAGAACGAACTCTGGGGAATTAGAGAACAACGCTTGTCACGTCTGTGTAACTCTACCACCGCGAGCTTCATGCTTGCGATGAGTTTCTTCGAATAATCATGAATCATCGTCCATTTCTACCAATTTCGTTTCTCCAACACCCGACATCACCCTTGCTCCCAGAAACCGGGCAATCCTCCCACGCAGAAGTTCCTGAAAAATATCGAACGCAACGCTGTGCGGCAGAAAAATGTCAGAGTCACAAGAATCCACAGAGCACTGCCTGCAAGTAGCCGGGTTCAAGCCGCTCGGCAGCAAAGGAATGCCAGGAACAACTTGGCCGACACAGAGGCTAGATAGACGCCGGAGAGCTCCGCCGATCACACGGTCGCTGTGCACGGTACGAGGTTCCATTCGGTGACGGCATTCATCTTCCCATCCCTAATAGCCGCGGCCCTCGGCGATTCACCTCGTGACCACAACGGCCGAAACTCTTCGGCATCATGCAAACCGCTTATGCCGAATTGGCCGCATACACTGGCTCACCTATCGTCGCGCGTGCGTACCCCATTACGAATCTCCGATTTACGAAATAAGCCATTACGGGCGGCCACGGCCGGGCCGAACGTAGCCCGGCCGGCGATGTTGTGACACGTCGGGCGACGCTGCGTGTCTGTGTATCCCCACATATATGCGCAACACATATCCGGGGGTCGGGTCAGTTCTCAGGGCTATCATTGCCTGTCGGCCGGAAGACTCACTTAGACCCGTCTTGAGTTACCCCCCTTCGTCCCTGGCTATCGTCCCTCGGCAACACTCACGATCATAATCCCTCCTTCCCTTTCCCCCGTCTCTGGCCCCCGCGTCTCTTTCTATCCTCGCGTCCGCGTTTCGCCTTCCCTTGTCCCGCTCCGGCCCCGTCGCTCTCGATCGCCGCTCTCTCACCCCTATATCGTTTCTCTCCTCCCGGAGAGCCCGCTCGGTCGGATGCCTCGCGACCCCTCGCACCTTCCTTTCTCCTCCGGTCAAGACACTCGCCTTGCGGGTTACCGCGAGAAACGTGACAAAGGGGGCTGCCGGGAGGAGCTTCCTCCGGCGCGTCCTCGCAGGGACAAGGCGGTCGGCCGTTGCGCGGGCAAGCAGGATGGGATCGCCGGACGTTCGCGGCGAGGAAGCTGCGCCGCGGCAGACGGCGCGCGGGTGTCCGCGTGTTTTAGGTCTGCCGGTAATTAGGAAGTACAAGTGCGCAACGATTAATTTGACGCGCTCTGTGCATCGGTCAGGCCCCCAAGAGGCCGCGCCAGAGGCTGCATCCGCCGAGAGGTCTTCTCGTTAACCGTCCTCCCCCTCGATCTTGATTGATTCAGATTCGATCCGCGCCCAGCTAGCCGCACCAGCGACTCTCCTAATTATTTTTATTCCCGTCTTCTGTCCGTAATTACGCTTCCGGGGATGATCAAGGGACAGCCAGCGCCTGCTTATTAATACGCGTGCTGCTCCTTGTTATTTAATTTCCCGCTGCCTGCGCCTCAACATTCATCTTAATTTGTATTTCATTAGCGGCCGCGTGACTTACCCTTCGATATCTTCATTATTATTACGCGGGCGATCAAACGATCGTTGCTGGTTCACAGATTTCCTTCTTTCTTTCTTTTTTTATTATATCGGCGTAGCCAGCTGGTAACGTCGACTCGTTTCCCATTGATTTCCGCGAAACGCGTCGAACAATCGCGCGTCAACCGCCAACCCCTCCCCCCCCCCCCCCGACGCGATGTATCGATAATTGAACGATCCAAGGGCTGTCGTACATAGCGCCGGTTTTATCACACGCCTTTCGCGCCGTTCCTTTGATGGCGTTGTCGCTTCCGCGGCTTATTTATGTTAAAAGCGTACGCCAACTTAATTAGCGCGGCCGACGCGCGAATAATTGGTTTCGAGCCGATCCTGCGCGTGTCGCTGCTGCGCGATGCTGGTGAGAAAAAATATTTCCTGGCCAACGACCAACGGAGCAGCTTTCGGGCCATTCGACAAGTGCTGGATCCGCTGAAAGCTGGATCGCGCGACGGAAGGCGCTTCCTATTTTCTTTTAAATATTCTGGACCGTGTTCGAGGCTCACTGATGCTCTCAAACTTTCATACATATATGCACCTCTTTTTATTTTGCGCTAGTGTATCCGAGAATTCAATACGTGAAATTAAGTTTCGCGAAATTCTCGCGAGAATGGAATAATGGTAAGAAAAGATGTTCCACAATTTTTTTTTACTGCAATTCGCACTGCTTCAGGTTGCATTGCTTACCGTGGGAAACGCGGTATGGGAATACGTTTTTAAATCAAACTTGCACGCTGGTATTACCAATGGGTTTAACAAACTTTCGGAGTGTACAATCGTCCATCAAAGTCTGCTAAGTGTTGCTTGTACGTGTATGATATTTATGATAAGTAACCCGCAAAGGAAAAGAGCCCACGCTTTCCCATGCTAGCCGGAATTCCAAATTAATCCCCAATTTTTAATTAAAATCAGCAGTGAAAAACCTCTCCTCCTCTGTCCATACGTTGGAACTCGGCGAAAATATACACCGAGACAAAGGAGAGCCGAAAACCGCGAGGGCGGTCCTCGAAAAATTCGCTACTCCCCTTGACGAGGCGGAGAGAGACAGAGAGAGAGAAAAGAGCCGTGGAGCAGAAGATAATGCGAAGGAATCGCGACATTTTCACATGCTGCTCCGCTCACATGCCGAGCGACGCGATGACTGTCCCAGAGTATTCTCCCGAGCGCTTTGTCGCTCTAAATACGTAATCACGATACATTAGACCCACCCAGTGAGCGATACGCGGAGCGTCCGTCGCGCAGCAAACTTGTTGCGGATTCAGCGCGGCACGGCGACGACGGCGAAGGAGACGATGAACAGAGAAAAAGCGACGTGCAGCGGCGTGTGGGAGGCGTACGCGGGATCCGCGCCCCGCAGCACGTACGTGCACGCGGGCACACGCGTGACTCAGCCCAGCGCTGGGCTGGTAATTGCACGAGCGGGACGCGTGTGCGCGTGAGCCATTGTGCGTTTCCGTCGCGGATACTGCTCCGTTTACCCTTTGTTGGGTATTCGCGCGGGTATCTGCCGCGCTGAGTACCGTGCCGCGCGCGAATCCCGCGTCGAGACGCGGCAATTCGGCGCAGATTACGGAAATTACCGAGGGCCCGGCGAATTAAAATGGGGGCGATAGAGAATTCGGGGAAATTGGGGAGAGCCGCGTTGAATCGGATGGATCAGAAATTATCTCACGAGGTCAAAAAAGTGTAGGCACTTGAGAGAAGGATGGATTGTGGTGGAGTATGATTAACGAAAGGGCTCTCGAAGAAGACTTTTCGAGGTACACTTTTCCAATATATGAACACAAACGGGAAAGAGTGACACAAAAATGAGGCCTGTTTTAGCCTCCTTTTGAGCCCACGATTTTGGAACTGAATTTCGTGCCAAATGATAGCCTATGATGAGACATCAATCACACTAAATTTTCAAGTTGAGGTAACAATTAGTTTCTGAGATATGGGAGGTCAAAGAAGTGAAAATTCGTTAACGCGTCAAACCATACGCTTCGATGTACGAACTTCTATGTGAGTCCGATATTTTAAACTATTATTTCCAGGGGTTTTGCTGACTGCCAATAACGTATTTCAACTTGGATTTTCAAAATTCACGAAAAAAAATTAAAATCAAGAAATATAAATGTCTGTGTAGTGAGTCCTTTTTTTAATATACCGTCCACCATGTTGAATCGGCCATTGTGTGTTTTGCTGACTGCTAACAACGAATTTGAACTTGGATTTTCAAAATTCACGAAAAAAAATAAAAATCAAGAAATATAAATGTCTGTGTAGTGAGTCCTTTTTTTAATATACCGTCCACCATGTTGAATCGGCCATTGTGTGTTTTGCTGACCGCTAACAACGAATTTGAACTTGGATTTTCAAAATTCACGAAAAAAAATCAAGAAATATAAATGTCTGTGTAGGGTGTGCTTTTTTCCGTTAACCGAATCAGCCATTGTGAGTTTTGAAAATATAAGTTCAAACTCGTTAGCAGTCAGCAAAACCAGTGGGAACAATTCTTTAAATTATCGGACTGACATAGTCCACATATTGAAGCGTATGGGCTGACGCGTTAATGAATTTTAACTTCTTTGACCTCCCATATCTCAGAAACTAATTGTCACCTCAACTTGAAAATTTAGTGTGATTGATGTCTCATCATAAGCTATCCAAAATCGTGGGCTCAAAAAGAGGCTATTTCTTGGATCACTCTTTCTTTTATAATCGAAGTTCCTGTAATAGGGTGGAAAAATGAATTCCTCTAATGAGTGAGTAAATTTTTTCTGTGGTCTATAATTTCCTGAATTTCCTCATATCATGATTCACCAAACAAGAATAAAGTGTTTTTGTGATACCCTTCGTTTTGGAAGAAATCGTTAGCCTCGACTCAAGTCAATAAAATTTTCCCACCCCCCGATTCATCTCAAACAGCAACAGTTTGGAGTTCCTCCAATTACAGCTACCGCGCGACTCCCCTGCTGAAAATGTCAAACACGAAGTTTCGAATAACTGTCTGACCAGCCGGGCAAGTAAAACGAACCGGTGTGTGTTAAAGCACAGTCGTATCCGACCGAACGATTCCCGCAGAAGGGGAAGAAAACAACATCCATGCGAGTCTGTCCAAGTATGCCGCAACCCCTGACGCGAGAAGCGTCGTCACGTCGAAAGGAGGGGCGTAAAAATTCGCTGGCTGACACGTTTCCCCGCGAACAATAAAATGCTTTTATAATACTTTGTTACGTAGCCGGCTCGTTATGTTTCTCGCGAGTATTACGACCGCCCTTTACTGCCGCCGAGTTTCACGGTGGACAGTTTACGTTCCGTGTTCTCGCGGTCTCCGAAGCGTGCAACCAGCACCCGGGGTGGTGAAATTTTTCGCCCGGGTCGTAAAAGCACGGCTTGAGAAGGAATCGCGCGACGGACCGAAGAAAACGCGCGCGAATCGTCGGCGCAATAAATGGATTTTGGTCGACGGAATGTAAATCTCGAGGGGTAATTAATTTCTGCCCGGGGGGAAAACGGGGGATGATTGTTTGGAAATCGATGGGTCACAGAGCGATGGCGTTTCTTTTTTTACCGTCGAACAATGCACCTAATATAATTCAATTTCGATGACAGTCCGTCGCGGAATATCGAATTAAACCGCGACCGATTTGTTAACCGAAGCGAAGTGTACATTACACGAGCGATAAGCTGAAACGAGGATTTACTTGGTCGTATGGTTCGTATCGGTTATTTATGGTAAACTCTTTCGAGCATTCCCTTTTTCCACTGCTTACTGTGCTCGTCTGGCCCCCTTTTTTTCCCAAGGAGAGAAGAACCGCGACCAAGAACGGGTTAATATTTCATCGACTCGCTACCCCTTTAACGTCCTCCGTCGCATCAATTAGATGAGGTAAACGCAAAGGTCGCTGGTGCTCGTTTGAAATAATAAACAGAATTGTACTTTGTACCGAGGGGACCGCGCAACTCGCATATTTTGTTCGGGACATTCTTTCCTTTGCACGCGTAATTGCTGTTCCGAACTTGATACGGTAATTTAGGAATTTGCTGTTTAGTTTTGAGCGCGAATAGGGCTCTACAGAAAAGGGGCTGTAAAGTTTTCTGAAAATTAGACTTGCTGCGGTGATCTTCAAGAGTCGTCTGTTACATAAAGGGAAAATTACGATTGGTTCGTAATAGTAAAGGAAAGTTTCTTGGATTTATTTGTGTTTGAAGTTGTGTATCCGTAAATGTTTACAGTGATGATCGAAAGGGAGTTTGATACTAGGCTAGCTTTTATAGTTTCCCCTTGTCCAGTAATAGCACAATAGTCACATTTTAAACATTAGTTTAAAGTCTCAAGACAGGTCTCTCTCTCTCTCTCTCTCTCTCGTTCTCTCCACCCTACTAGCACGAGATATGAGACCTCGTCTCGAGGCATGCCTCAAGACATGTTATTATCTTCCGCGATAATAACTCTGGAATGAAATTTCCTTTAAGGGGGTAGTGGACTATTTCAGCCTCAAAAAATTAATTTCTTGTATTGAATCTGACAGTCTTGTCCTTTATGAACATTCTAAACAAAATTTCACGAAGAAATTCAAAGAACTGTCAAAATTATAGCGTCGAACGTAATTCAGTGCACCGTTTATACAATTTTGTACATTCCGACGATTTTTCTTCCAGCAATTACTCGCAAACGTGCCCGCAATAAATTGGGAAACACACGACTATAACGATCATTCGGTGTGAAAGTAGTTTAGCATCAAAGAAACTAACGATTTCACGCATCTAATAGTCCACCACCCCCTTAAAGTGGATTACTCCAAACAGAAGCACGCATCATAAACATCCGCGGCAGGTATCGAAAGTGATAATATTTAATCTCCTTGTCATATTAGAAGGAACCCGTTTCACGCATATAGAATGAGCTCATTGGCTCTGAGGGAGCGTTGGTTGCGGTATAGCCAATAGTAGCGCAGAACAGGTCTATGCGCAGGTTTCTTCTTATATGACAGAGTATATAGACCGGAATGGTACCGAGAAACTGAGTAATCCAAAATAAACGGAAACAATGCATCTGCCGCGAAGTCCAATTTAAATCTACCAAGACGTGAAAGTTCGAACGCCTCGAACGTGAACAGGTGCGCCCAGCCATTCGACCCTCAATCTCCCTACAATCTTCCCGTCGCTTCCGTCTCGGAATCGCGACGCGGGCCAAAAAGAGCAGCGCGCGATTTTCCATTTCGCGCGTCCGCGTCTCCTCTCGAAACTGGCTCTCCGTGTAATCCGATAACGAGGCCCCGATGAACGCTGCTCGATCGAGTCAATCTGCGATCGCGCCAATTCGAGGGCGAGAGCGTCCGAGCGCTACCTCGGCCCTGTCGCGTTCGCGTCCGCGCCGAGGAGAGGGAACCGGCTCAATTAAGACATCATTTCCGGGGGCCCGCGTACAATGATGCGCCCACGGAGGCCGGAACACCGGGGTTCCGCACCTTTCGAGCGATCGCGCGAGGCTGCGTCCACTCGAGCCGAACTCCTCTTCCACCCTCTCCCGCCGCCGCCGCCGCCGCCGCCGCCACGCCGGTCACGACTCACATCCTGCATCGGTTCCTCCTCGTGCCGGTATGCCGCGTCACAACGCGTGCCGATACGCGGCGGCCGCGCAGAAGCCCACGGATACGTGATTGCAACAAAACAACGGACGTCCGGACGGCGGACAGTCGCACAGGTATCGTTCGTTCCACGTCCCCTTACGTACGGCACTCCTCTCACGGGGCCCGCTCGTTCCCTTTCCCTTCCTCTTTCCGGCTTTCTCCAGCCGTCCCTCCGTCTCTATCGCTCCAGCCACGTCCCTCCCTTTGTCCGCCGTTACCACCCTTCGACGTTCGTGTTCTTTCCACCGGTCACTGATCAGATCTCTCCCTCTCTCTCTCTCTCTCTCTCTCTCTCTCTCTCTCTCTCTCTCTCTCTCTCTCTCTCTCTTTCTTCCTCTCACTCGGCCCCCTTTGTCCCTCTCCGCGACGTTTTTCTATGCGCCTTCGACATCAGCGTCCCTCCTCCTCGCGCCGCCTGTTGCGGGGAACGACGCGCCACGGCCCCAGTTTCCTCTGGAAAAGTGGAAGCTTCCAGGCTCGAACCCGGGGCGGGTGGGGGTTACCTGGTCCAGCGCACACGGGCTTCCGGTCACGTTTCGTAATTTGCCGCGCCGCCAGCGTCTCCCCGGCCGGACCCGGCGGGGCTGGTCCGGGGGGGGGATTTTCGGAGATGGCTCGTCGATAATTGGCGGCGGTTATAATTAGGCGCGGTTAGGGGCAAGGGGTTCCAAGGGTTGCGATCGATTTTAATGAGAGCTCTGTCGTATTAGATCCGCGCACAGGCGGCGGCTTTTATTTGCTTAATTTTCCCTGGTCGCCGGCTCCTTTCCTCTTCGCGGCTCGCTGGCTCGCGAATTTCGCGATGAAATCCTTCCGATATTCCGTTATTATGCCCCGCGTCCCGCCGTCAAGATTCATTTGCTCGTGAACATTCTGTTTTGATTAATAGGCTCGGGCTCGATTCGGCCGGGGGACGGAAAGTGTACCGGGGATGGTCGTTTTTATTCTAGCGGACGATTGCGAATTTACGCGGAATCTTGCAACGAGAAGGAAGCCTCTTCACCGACTTGAATTTTGGAGAGTGTGATATTTGTGTTGTCTCACTTTGTGATGCCTTCCCTTTGCGCCATAGCCCATGCTGTGCCGTGACCTGCGTATTCGCCACCATTGTATATTGTTTCATACTATATAGCTGTTTCATATTTCATATTTCCAATTCCAGATATCATATTTCTGTTGTTGAATTAGTTTGAAATATGTTAGTATTAGTACACGTAGTGCTAATAAATGTTTAGTTTATTTATGTTACGGTTAGGCCTATTAACAGTTTCTACTGCGGCCTCGCCTTTACTCGCCTTTACTTTCTCTTTATGTACTATACCATGTTTTACGAGTAATAAAGACGAAATAATAATAATAATAATAATAATAATATTTGTGTTAGCTAGTCGTGATTGACGTATTATTCACCACTTTCACTTCCGCTGTGCCAATTCGTCGCTACATAGAAACACAATAGGTCAATTTTACACGGCAGATGACCAACCTTTCACCTGCTCAGTAGTGGAGGAAGAATTGCAACATTGGCGAATATTGGATCACGTCGAGCCCTTGCACCATCAACCAACATCTCCATAACATCTTTCTTTCCTGCCATGCTCTACACTTACCCCCGGAAATATTGACACGCAGTGTCCATCTCGTTCACCGAACCGAGTCCCTTCTCTAAAATATTTCCCAAGTTTCAGATCATCTTTGCTAAAAGCTTTCAGCCTTGCGAGCCATAAATCTGGACGTTTCGCGCCGTTTCGTTATTACATTACCAGGCTCGCGTACGTCCGATCGGTGCGCGATTTTCATCCCCCTGCCCTCAGCGCCCGAGTAATGTTTTACAAACATTCGTGCGCTCGCTTTTGCCGCCGCCCGCGACTTCCGATATCATTTTCCGTCTTTCCGCCGGCAGATATCGCGGCATAAATATTTTTTCCCCGCTACTCTACGCCCGCGGAACGTTTCCAGCGCGGCGCGGCCGCTTTGATTCTTTCAAAGTCCATTATCCAGTGTTTTCCAGTCGGATCCCCGTCCCGCAGAAATTCGATCTAATGTAGCGTAATAAAAAACTTACAACGGCGGCTGAAAAAATTGAACAGCCACGCGAGATAGAATTATTTTCCCGCTCGCGTTTTCGTGCGGCCCACCCTCTTGGAGGGGGATGAACCCCCTCCCCAGTGGAGGTAATTATAGATATAGTAAAGGAAGAACAGGTGGGGGGAGAAGGAGTGAATTATTTCGTACACGTCGATGCTCCCCGCCGCGTTCGTATCGAGACTTTATCGCGGCGAGAACGGAAGCAGCGAGAGGTCATTTCCTCCATGAAAGTGGAAGCTTCCAGTAAGGATACCTGGTCCAGTGGATACGCACTTCCTGCGCCTATTTGTCGCGCTTCGGGGGCTCGAAGTATCGCAGAAAATTATGTTGCCTTTTCGACGTTTGAACGCCGTCGGTGACACACCTCGTAATATATAACAGCGGCCGGCTGTAATTAACCTTCGAATCACTTCCTTCCATGCCTCGAACGCTTTTCACGCAGGAAGACGCTTGTCGCGGTGCCCTTTGTAAGCTGCGTGGACTTTAACGTCGCTGTTGGTGATTAGCTGGGGGATTTTTATGTAACTTCTTGCTTTGCAAAGCGACAGCAACGTTCGCTCTGAATAATTATTCTGGAAGGATGAGAAACCATTACGAATTGAAAGATAAGTATTCGCGTTTATTTACTGCCTAGCTAACGTTAGAGGTAATGTTCATGTCAATGGAAAGTATTTTCAATCGTTTTCTATTTACTTTTGCTGTTCCCACTTCAATCAAAGTGAGAGGAAATCTAGCTGTCAGCTACAGATGCGTAATTCGGAATTCCTGACACTAGGACTACAAATTTCCGTATTTTCTCACTAAGATACATACGCAGGGAAGAAATATAATCTCCCATAATTTGTAAAGAGACTGTTCATAGGTCGCACTTAGTTAGTTCCACTTAGAGCATCAAATAGAAAGAGCAGAATGCATTCCCAGCACCGACGGACTGCAACCATCTTCGTCGTCACTCGTCGTGTCGCTCCGGAGTCATTCACTGTCCGACATGAAAGTCCGCCAGGTAATTGCCCCGAGCACCCAGGACGACGGTTTCTTTAGGTGCGAAAAGACGTTTAAGTAATGACACCTGAGCGTCGGGCAAGAAGTTCTTGAGGACGAGGCGGCGAGTGGAGTGGCTAATAAGCTTGTCGGCCCTGGCGACAGGATGAAGGTGGCAGCGCGGAGAAGAAAGAGACAATCTTCACTTCGCGCCACTCGAGCATATTAAGCTTTTCTTTGACTGGTGTGTCTTCTCTCTCTCTCTCTCTCTCTCTCTCTCTCTCTCTCTCTGCCGACTCGTAACCACCTCCTTGTACTTGGTCCGCGCCGTCGTCGTCTCGGGACCCTCGGGCGACAGGCAAAGGGAGAAAAAAAAAAGGGAAGAAAAGAGAGACAGGGAAAATAAAGGGAAAAACGAAGAAAGAGGAAGGAAGCGGTAAAAAGCGTGCCTTCTCGACGCATTCAGCGTCGCAGCTTTCTTGAATTCCTGAAGGCGGCACCCGTGAGCCCCACCTCCCCCCTTTTCTTCCAGCGGCCTCGCGCCAAACGAGAACCGGAGGAACTTCCGCGAATGCCGCGTCTCTCTAACCGGCCTCGCGGCTGCCGTTACTTTTGTCCTTTCCGCCGGCGTTCCTCCTCCACCTACGCGTCTTTTCTCCCGCGTAGAAAAGGAGAAGGAGCCGCGGCGTAGGAGAGGAAGAAAGGCGAGAGTGGAGGACATTCAGGAGCCTCCTCTCTCCTGCCGGGGTCCTCTCATCCTCCTCCTCCTCGACTTTCTCCTCGTGTCATCGCGGAAGCCAACAGACGGAGTGGTAAAAGACCACTGAGGGGTTGCCGGAACGAGGAAACCCCGGCAGAGAGAGAGAGAGAGAGAGAGAGAGAGAGAGAGAGAGAGAGAGAGAGAGAGAGAGAGAGAGAGAAAGGGAAAAGAGCGGAGGGGGTAAAGAGCGAGAAGGTAGGAGAGTGTTTTTTCGCCATTGTCCAACGCGCATCAAGAACAAGAAAAGCTCTTCTGACGACGAGTAAGCGTGCACTCGACATTACCGTCGGAGTTCGAGGCTTCCAACGGGCTGCCTCCTTCCACCGGATACCTCTTTTCTCTTGGTCTTCTTCTATTTACGACGTAAGTAGCACGAGGATCCGTATACCGAGCCGCGCTCTGATTTCTCTAAGTAGCACTCTGCCGATGGAGAACGACAAAGGAGAGAAGAACGACGACGACGACGACGACGACGACCACCGCGACCGGCGTAGACGTAGACGACGGTGGACTTCTCTGTAAGCCCCGTCGACCGGAAGAGGCCGCCCTTATAAGCAGGAGATGAAGAAAGACGAGGAACGACGCAGGAAAGTGTTTCGATAGGAAGTACCTGCTGCATTCGACCGTCTCTCGCGACTCTGTTCTTTGTACAGCACCGAGAGAGAGAGAGAGAGAGAGCGAGGGAGCTTGCGCCGGAATTACTCGTAGGCACGACGCCGAAGAAAAGCTTCTCTGCTCGGGGAAAGGCTATGAATGCGGTATTTTAGCTACCGACCGAACTAGACCCCGCGAAAGCATCAAATTGACGTTGCGATCAACTCGACGGCCGAGAGGATGATGGAGAGGAGCTTTAATCGCTGGCTTCTTCGTCTTCTGGAGGGCTTTGAAAAGAAGATCGCTGGTTCAAATGAAATCTGCTTATTTCTGTTGGAAATCGTCGAATGGGGCCAGCGCTAGAGATTGATCAGGCTATCTTTCTTTTATTTCGTCAGCGGGACTTGACCCCTCGCGCACAAATGCGACGAAGGGACAAAGTGATCGGTAAATCTAGGTGAAAGCGTCCGTGTCCTGTACACGGTAATAATCAAAAGAAACTTTAAAAAGATCCGAGCACGGAAAGGATTCCTAGGAAAATAAGTCGGCCCGGATTCCTCTTCTAACGGCAAGTGTGCGTCTCACGAACAATTATATCGTCGTTTCCCCCCGAAAACACGATCCACATCCAAGGGAAGCACTTCCGCGGCTGGAGGCTTTATCAGGCCACTCGAAAGGAAGCAACCCGCCTCCCCGGTCTGGGGCGCTCAGCTCTGTCCGCGTCGAGATGACCCAGTAAATCTTTGAAAATAATTCCCGACGCGACGGTCATCGCGCCGCCCGCCGGATGTAGCCGGGACGAACTGGGTCGGAGACGGCCGAGAAAACTTTACGGCCGGCGAAGTTCTCGCCGCGCCACGAGGCTCGAGCGTCTAGCTCTCGTCTGAACGGGGTCTCGATCAAAGAACCAGCGGTCGAGGGGGGGGGGGGTGTAGGGGAAGGGGCGGGGAAGACGTCGACGAAGAAGGATGGGAGGGACAGGGAATAATAACGCGATAAGGGAACGCGAGATGAGGGACCGTCCTCTCGAGAAGTTCGTCACCGTTACGGCGAAGGGATTCGCCGCGCACACGGTGCCTGGCGAGAGTGCCCCTTCCGTGACTAACATCTTGGTGGTAAAGTGGCGTAAGAATAAGGTTTACGCCGCTCTCGTTGTAGACGACGCCTCGATGCTCGAGGATACGCCGCCCGAGTCTTCTCCTACGGAACGGAGGACGGAGGGACGGTGGATTGGAGGAAGATGGCAGAGATGGAGGAGGATGACGTTGGGCTTGTAAGCACTCTCGCAAACGATGACTCCACTTCAGCTTCAACCGCCCAGCCCCGAGAACGCGCAAGGAATGCTGGAGTGTCGCCGGTGTATCCACCTTACAAGGGGTGCTCAAATATCCCCCTCGCCAAGGAAACCGAGTTACACGCGGGCCCGCGTATCGGCTACGCGCGGGATGAATAATCGAACTGCACGATTCGCGGGGCAGTCGCGCTGGCCAGGCCCCGCAACACCAGCCCACCCCGCTGGCTCCGGACGGTGGTGCTCTCCATTGCGGCGCGTGTACCGTTGACATTAGACGGGGCGCACGATCGGTTCGCTGTTATTTCGGCATCAATGGGAGATCTCGTTTCCGTGGCGCGTCAATTACGCTCGTAACGTCGTAATGTCAAACGGTCAATTATGAGACGGAGAGACGGCGGGGCCGAGGACCGGCCGCCGGAGCGGACGCGGGCGGATGGGCGGCGGCCGCCGTGAATCGCGAAACGATCTATTAGAAACACAGTGGCCCGGTGGCCGAGCCACGGCAATTTAAACGGGCCGATAACGGGGAAACGAAACCACTCGCCAGGTAAAAGCAAACAGGCCACCGCGCTGGATGGTGACGCGTCAAAGTCTCTCTCTCCCCCGTACCCTCGTTCCCGGGTTACGCCGGGTTCCTTTGGAGGGCCCATTAAACGCAATTACGCGTCCCGGTGTCATCTCTGGCGTTGCTCGATCGGGCTGGTTGCGCCGAGTTGCGGCCGTAGACGCGATATTCGGGAGGGCGCGCGGGGTGCAAGGGTGATCAAGGGAGACAGATAGACAGGCTGATGGGAAGGGACAGAGGGCGATGGAGCGAGGGAGAGGCGGATAGAGAGCGTACGAGCGAGCGAGAGCGCGGAAGGAAAGACGCAGTAAAAGAGGAGCAGGAGGAAAGAAAATACGAGGGTGAGCCGAAGCACGGACGTATTGAGCGGCCGAGTTTTCGGAATCTTCCCTCCGTACCCTTCATCCCTTCACGGGCATTGCTTGAGGAGCCTCGAGTGCGCCGAGGGTGCGTGCATTGTACGTCGCCCATCTTATATGCACCACCCACCCGTGCCACCCCCCCCGGAGCTAACCCACCCCTCCCCGCAGCCTCCTCCTGCCACCCCGCCCCCCCGTGCCCGTCCACCTTATACTTGCACTCTTTGTTCTTCGCGGTTCCCCCTCGTCCTGGCCCTCGTCCTCCTCCGATTCCTACGCCGTGTACATGCTCATACGACTTCGCGCCCCTCCGTGTATACGTCTACGATGGGAGAGACAAGCTTCAGAGGCCTGTCAGGGAGACGCTCGAAGGACAGGGAAGAAAGGAGTGCGCGTGGATTCTCGAGGACGAAGGGGGCTACCGTCTGCGCCGAGGGGGTAGGAAGGATGTTTTTAAGGAAGGTGGATTCGGGGAGGGACACGTTATTCTTGCCGACGTCGCGCCCGCACGCTCGATTTACCTGCCCCCGCCGCGGCGTCACCCGCCGCCTCTTGGTTATTCAGAAGGCTCTGACCGAAGGGAGGATCGCAATCTGGGCGAACGCGCCTTTGGATGGACTTTGAAGATTGATTCTATGCAAAGAAACGCTTGCACAGAGTGTCTGTGTCGTGCGCGCGTGAGATGTTACGAAGATAAACTGCAAACCTCGGTTAGTTAGGTTCGGAATTACAGCTTCTATTAAATTTCTGTCATGTTCACATGCAATTCGCAGACATCAAGTGAATTAATAACGTACATACATTTACCGGCACAGTGCCGCGAGCTTATTTAGTCAGCATCATAAGACAGCTGCAATCAATGTGTAAGCTAACAATTCCTTCGTGCGATTCTCATCGCTTCACCGGACTCATCCCTAAATTCATACTCCCGCCCCTGAATAATACCTTCGCCGGCATCCCCGCGTTCTCATCATCTCGTTAAAAGAAAGCAGAGCTCTCCGGCCACGGCGGGGCCGGGTGGAATATTGCGGGCTCGCGGAGCGGATCGAGAATCCGACCTCGGGGGGATGATCTAAAAAAGCTCCGAGTGGCGGGCGCGTGGTGGGGGAGGCATCTTAAAAGAATCTCGTCCGGTGTCCTGATTTCAGCGCGTCAGAGCTCACGGGGAAGAACGGCGCAGTCAGCGCGGCGAGGCGTGATTAAGAGGAATAATGAAAGAAATCTGCAACGCAAGAAGCGCTCCCGTCCCCACTCGTTCCTGAGCCCGCGCCACCTTGGTCCCCGGCGCCTGGGCGCAAAAATGAAATCTTTGTTCTCCGGAGCCGGCGGCCCAGGCTGGATGGATGGAAAAACGGGGTAAAACTCCGGCTGATGCTGGTGTCCCGAGCGAGCAGGAGCCCCGAGACGGATGAGGGAGGGAAGGTTGGGGGCTGCGCCGTGAGGTAGGGGCGCGGTGGCGGAGCGGTAATCGGAATAGATAAAGACTTTCCTAGAGACAGGCCAAGGAGAATGGGCCATTCATGCACGGGAAACCGAGAGCGACTTGGTGGTCGGAGGAGCGCTGGATTGTAATACGTCTCCGGATCCGTCGTGGAGATTACGTCTCTGTGTGTCCCGCGGGGCTGCAATATCTTGCACCGCCTCCCCCGCCCTGTCCTCCTCCCAGCGAGCACCGTCGCCTGCACCCTTCTTCGTCTCCTCTTTCCGCTACGCCTTTTCCGCCAACCTGTCCATTTCCACGTCCGTCTGCGTCCTCTTACGCCGCCTCGTCCTTCGTCATCGACGACGATGGTCGCGCGGCCGTCGAGGATAAAAAAGAGACGGGGCGAGGGAGAATCCGGCGGTGCCGAGCACGAAGGAGCCGGGGGATGAGGGCACGGAGGACAGCGGGGCGAGATGCAGGAAAAACTGCATCCGTTCGAGTCACATCCGCGAACCCCATCGGGTCTTAAGAAATCAATTAAACGAAGAGAGCCTGCTTGCGGCGGCGGCAGGGGGAGGAGGGGCGGCCGCGGTGGGCACGGGAGGGGAACCTGCTAAGGGACGGCGGAGAAGGATAGACGAAAGGGCGAGAGAACGGGCGGAAGAGGGAAGGCGGAAGAAGCAGAAGAGAGCGCGAGAGAGAGAGAGAGAGAGGGCGAGAAGGAGAAGAAGCAGGGTAGTGGGGAGAGCAGGAGGGAGGCCGCTCTGTCAAGTGGATGAAGCGGGGAAAGACGAAAAGACAGACGGCGAAAGACGGAATTCGCAGTAATCAGGGGATCTCCAGATATATATGTATGTACATATATATACATGTATATATATATATATACACTCTTCTCTCCTCCCTCTACCACCCCCCTCGGTTTCTCCTCATCTATTCCGTCGCCTGCAATCCTATCCCTTCCACCCCTCGGTTCATCCGGTTTCTTTTAGCCCCCGTCCCCGTCCCTCTCATACTCTCTGCCCCCCTCTCCCTCTCTCTCTCTCTCTCTGTATTCGTTTCTCTTCTCTGGAGCATTCATCAAGCGGAGGTTCGCTAAGGAGGATAACCGAAGTTCAGGCCCCGTGGCAGCGAAAGAATAATAATATCGCGGCAAGAAAAACCGAACACGTTCAAGTGCAAAAGCGCCGGGAAAGTTCCGGGCGCAAAGTTATCGCTTCCTGAATTAAATGGAAGGGCGGGTGGGGGAGGTGCTGCGGGCGAAGCTGCGATACGGTTAATTCCAAGGCTGGTCGGAACGCGAGTCATTTAATCAACAAGCAGATCCGTGCACGGGTGTCTCATTGTTCCGTTGGCGGCGAGTTCCTCAGTTACGGTCCAGGATTTATCGCGGCGAGGGTTGTACTTGCACCGGGTACTTACAACTAGGTCGCTTGGCATAGCTCCTCTTCCCCCATCAAATATGGATCATCGGTAGGAGGCGATGTTGCGACTCCAAGCCACGCAGAACCGAGAGATCTCGCGGCTTCCACGCGACGAGCAACCCGGGAAAAGAAGCCACCGTTCGAATCCCCGTCAGCGCGCAATCAAAATTCCGCGCCGCGAGATCGAATCAGCTCGCTAACAAGCGGCATCATGAGTTCGACGATAACGCTTCATTAACCCCCGTCTCGGATCCCCCTGACCCTGACTGACTGATCGACGAGGACGATTCCTACAGCTTCTGGGTGACCGAAACGGGTAGGACGGAGCGGGCAAGAGAATGGGAAGAATACCGTGGGAAATAGGAAGAAGGAGAGAGGTGGAGCGGCGGGGAAAGGGGGGTGGATGGGAGACTAGCAAAAATAACCGAATAAAATATCGCGAGAGGATCGGGAGAAGGCTGGCGGGGGCCAGGCGGGAGGGGGAAGGACGAGAACCGTGGTCGAAGCGCGTGCAGGGAAGTGAGGCGGAGGAAAAGGGATAAAAAGTAAGGGGTTGCCCACCCTAACCAACCGCGTCTAGTAAGAAGCATTGGAATCGATATCATTGCAACGTGGGCTCCTCCATCCAGTCTACTCCACCTCCCGACTACGCCACCCGCCGCCACCTCCACCACCCCCGTCCGACCCCTCGCCCTCTCCTTCTACTCCTCCGTTACGCCCGTCATCAAGCCGACTCTTAACTCTTTCCTTCTCCGTCTCTCTTTAAAGGGTTCTCATCGTCGGTGGAGGTCGTCGAGTCGGTAGCCGACTCCTCAGACCTTCTCGCTCCTCTCCTCCACCTTCGTTTCTCCGATTCTCCCGTCTCTCTCTCTCTCTCTCCCTCTACCACCCCTCCCGCCGCCGTTCGAATCCCATTTCTTCTCCGTCTTCCACCGTTTCTTTCGCTTCTTCCACCCTCCGTCAACGGCTGCTTCTCCGGCTCTTCTTGCGGCTCGTTTTACTCGCATCTTCCACTCCTTCTCCATCAGCCCAACCCCCCTCATCTCCGGCTTCCTCGCCGCTTCGAGTCACCCCTTTCGAATCAGAGCTCGTTTTCGCTATTAAGAAAATTCCGCGTCGCGGACCGATTTAATGCCCGACGGTGAATATCGGGGCGGCGCGGCGCTTCGTCATCCTCTTCGCCGATGCGTTCGAGGCGACCGCGATTGCGGGGCCGGGCGACGAGCGAGCGCCGTTGATTTTCTTGGCGCCGCAAGTCGGTATAGGAAAGGCCGCGGCCGCGGATTTTTGCTCGAACGAGACACCGTGAAGTTCGAACGACCCTTATTAAAGTTCCTTAGATTTCTTGGATCCGCGTAACAGCTCATCGAGGGACGGGTTACATCTTGAATCGACGCCGATATTTGCGACGCGTACGCCGCTCTCCCTGCCGAATATCGAGCGGAATCGCGATATTCTATTCAGACATCACGAGAACCCGAGTGATCCTCGAGACTCTTTTTTTTCTCTCTCTCCCGGGACACGTAACAGCGGCGTCGTGCGCTGCGTTTCAGCTTTTGTGTCTTGCTCGCGTGCGATCGTCGAGATTAGAAGGCGATTAGACCGGTTCTACTATTAATGCATGGCAGCTACGATTTTCACGCGCAGTTTCGTAGAGTTAAAGCTCAAACTTGAAGCGGAACTTTGGACACGAGTGAAGGACTAATGGCGGGATATTGAACAAAATATTGTCACCGACGTAATAGGAAGTTTTGTCGAGGAGATTGCAAGCACCGGTCATTAAGGAATAGTAAAGAAAAGCCTGAATGGACCTTTTTCCCAATCTCACGAGTACTCCACTGCAGACTTCGAATGAAGATATTTTAGTGCTGGTATATTATGCTGCTAATTATACTGCGCCCAGATAACTTTCAGCCCGACAGTTACCAAAATTCTTCCATTAAGTTCAAAAATACTCCATAAGAACAGATTCTGTTCGAGTAGCTTAACGTTCAAGTAATAGAACCTATGAATACCACCAATTCCATTAACGAACATTCCACTGCATTACGTCAAGACGCTAATACAGAAAACATTCTCAGCTAGCATGAAACCTACTGGTTACACTCCACTCCTACCCGTGTGCCTCGAGCTATCCTAGACTGTCAGCGAGAGGATCGCGAATGCACAACCGAAGGAAACAACCGGCGAATAATCGACGGATAATGCGGCCGGCTGTACGCGTTTTAAAGCATTGAAGGGCCCCGATAAATTCGTCAGTCTAACGAGTTTCCAAGGAGGCGAGATCCCTTTCCCCGAAGCCGGGCAGCCACGGCTCGAGACGAAGTTAGAGGCTCGCAGGCAGCCGGCGAGCGAATCGTCGAAATCACCCACCCGCCCCCGCCACCCCCCTCGTGCCCACCCATCGAAACCACCCCATTCGACTGAAGGACGGCGAGCTTTAAGTCATGTTCGCAAGGAGGGCAAAAGAGGGAGCCGGAAGGATTCGGTCGAGAGGGAAGAAAGACTGGAACCCTTCTTCTACTCCGGCTCACGAGGGCCGAACCAGCGTCGGAGGTAAGTAGGATAAAACTGAGTTTGAGCGAACGAAAAAGATTAAAGTGCGCATAAACGCGGCGAGGTTAAGGTAGGTACGATTCGGCTCCGTCAGGGGACTCGAGGAATCGGTTCCTTCTGGGTGCGGGGAGTGGAACGGAAAGTCCCTCGCCCGCTTCCCAACTTCGATTTACATTCGCTAATTGAGGAGCGCCAGGTCAAATCCTCTCTATTAAGATTTTTTTTGTAAACAAACCCCCGTTTCTTATTTGATCCTCGTCTGATCAAAGAACGCCGGACCTGCGGCGACAGTTTTTTGTTATCGATGAGGGGCTAACGAGGCGCCGAGACACCCCGAAACGAGAGACTACGACGGAAGCAACGGAGTGCATTAAGTTAGCACACTTAACGGAGTCGTCGAGGTTTCTTTCGAACGAGGAGAGAAAAGGGGGACGAAAATGCGCAATGGGCATCCGAGCCAGTCGCTCGCCGAGGGTGCTCCTTCGAATGACGAAAACACCGAAATTGCAGCGTAGCGTGGGGGCTGCATCAGCGATCGATAAACCCAACTTCGCGAGCGCTGAAGGGTCAGAAGGGTCCACGAAACTCCGAGGGCCGGCCGCGTACACGCGCGTTTAACCTAACGTTCGGCAGATCGAGCGTGCCGTGTTAGCACGCGCGTTTTCTATGTCCGGGAAACGACTAGAGGCGCGCGTCGGGCGCGGAAGAGGGTGGCAGTGGCGGGGGCAGGGGCGGACGGGTCAGATAGACCCGGGACCCCGTTTAAAAAGGGAACTTTTTCTACACGGCAATTTGGCAAACCTACGTGCACGCGAACACCGGTTTCGAGGACCTTCGAAACTTATGTTTAATCCCCGCGGCGGTGCCTTTTTTCTCTCGCGAGTGACGCTTGTAAGCGGCCCCGCTGAACGTAATATGGCCATGTTAAAAAACTTATTCCCGAGTTAATACGGCATCGCCGGCTATCCGGGCGCTTTCGTCGCTCGCGAGAATTTCATTCCCCGCGCTCTTCTTCTCCTTTTACCCGGGCATTGGAAATTCGAGGGGCGAAGATTAGTCGAGGCGCTTCGGGGACATTCGGAGGTCGGAAGGACCCGCGTGGTATCGATGAAATTGTCGTAAAACGAGACAGCGGTGCGTGCCGCGGACGCGAAAGTGGCAATCCATTATGGTGTTCGAATTAACGCGCCGCTGAGCTCGCGAGTTGCCCCCTCTGGAAATGGAGTTTCTACGTGGCCGGGGCGTAGGGAGTGTCCTCGTTCAACGCGAGGAACAGAGCACCGAGGATCTGGCGTCGTGTATGTAAGAACGAAGAAACGAACCGGGGCTCCGTAACGATGGAACAAGATAATAAAATTCAAATGGAGAAATAAATAAGCAGCAGGGACCCTCCTTGAAGCATCCTCTCCGGGAGGGAGTGCCGCCACCAGCCTCGGTTGGGGTGATATTCTGCCCTCTCTTGGTGCGCGCCTTACTTGCCCGATGCAACCCTTATTTTCAGCGTCGGGGATCGGCCCTACGATACCTCGGCGGAGAAGAACCAGGGACCCCCAGAGACACGATCGGATAAAAAGTACGTAAGAAGTACACACCGAGGGAAAAGCTTGAGACTCTTTTCAGTCTGGGCGAAATTGTGACGATCGCGGTGGCGCGATTTACCGTTTTTAATTAATTCAAGTTTTGTAATTTTTAATTCCACACCGCTGTCGTATAACTGTTGGACGTTGGGTTTTAATGAGTGAAAGGTAATATTCATGTGCCTGGAAATATACCTATACTACATTCAAAATGCTACAATTATTCATTATAAGCGCAGACGAATTGAAGGAAGAAATAGCAAAGACTTATAGATTTCCTCACCACCAACAAATGCGACACGTTATTCACCACCGCCCTTAAGGGGTTAGGACACAGTAACGGGCCAAGAAAGCAGACGATTTTTAGACGACGATAATAAGAAAAATAAACAATCGATTAATATAAGTTTTTGTATTTTAGTTCACTATATTATGAACTATAAGAAAATCATATAATAGTTACAAAATACCATTTGTACGCCGTGCAATGTCTCCATTTAAAATGTCCTTTTTTTCGGGATGGTCAATTGGTGGGTCGGATTCCGGGAAATCCGATGAACTGTATCAAAATCCCCCAAAATATCATAAACTATAATATATTTCCTAGACATTGACGATCCAACATTTAAAATTTTTTTATTATTGTACAAAATAATAAACAAAAAGGTCACACACTTTTATCGAAATTTGACCACTATTTTTAAAACATCTGCCATTTTGTCAATTTTCGCAAAAATTGAAATGTTGGATCGTCAATGCCTGGGAAATATATTATAGTTTATGATATTTTTTGGGAGTTTGATACAGTTCATCGGATTTCCCGGAATCCGACCCACCAGTTGACCATCCCGAAAAAAAGGACATTTTAAATGGAGACATTGCACGGCGTACAAATGGTATTTTGTAACTAATATATGATTTTCTTATAGTTCATAATATAGTGAACTAAAATACAAAAACTTACATTAATTGATTGTCTATTTTTCTGATTATCGTCGTCTAAAAATCGTCTGCTTTCTTGGCCCGTTACTGTGTCCTAACCCCTTAAATGATTTAATTTCCCTTCGGAATATTAAATTACCCCCCTAGACCGTCCGACGATCCGCAAACCAGTCTACGAAAACGCCCGCGCCGTCGACTTCCCAGCTTCGTACCGAGCTGGGTATCGCGTGTTCGTCATTGACGAGAGAATTTTTCTAGCCTACAGTCTACGCACAGCCGTGCAAAGACCCCATTCCTTAGAATTCAGCGACAGTCGAATTTCCCAGGCTGGCCGGCCGGTGCATCGCCATCGAAGCCCCTGCCGAACCATCAATGCGCACCCGCCGCAGAAGATCAGAGCCGGATCGCGGGAAACGGGTTCTTGCCGATCGGGCGAGCCAGACGCCGCGCATTATGTCCTTTTTCCGCGGGATGATGGGGGAGGTGGTCTTTCTCATAACGCGGCCCCGTGGCGCTAAAAAGGAGCCCCGGTGAATCGCGCGCGCGTTCCGTAATATTATGCGAACCGCCGAGGCGGGAGGCTCGAATGGCTCAGCACCATGTATATGTGCTCCCAAAGCTTATCAAAGCTTGCATGTGTTCCGTTCGGGGATTCGCACGCACGGCCCACCCCCCGTTTCGACCCACGTGAGCCGTCGCTTGGTATATCTTCCAAACCGCCTAACCATCCCCTCCGCCCCGCCCGACCCTTCGCCTTCCTCATTCCATCGGCGCATCTCCGTGTCCCACCACCCGCACATAGATCAATTTAAACTTCGCCTCTGTCCTGCGCGTGCATTAAGATTCCTTTTAAGGCCGCAACAGGATCCACCATCTTTTTACGCGTCGAGCTGGATTTCGACGACCCTCCGGTCACGATCCGCGTCACTTGCCGGCGAAACGTTGAACCCGAGGGCATAAAAATCGCTGTTCGACTCGACGTGTTCTTCCGTTTTTGCTCTTAGTACAATTGGCGATCGAAATTGGATTTTGTTACGATTTCGTAGGAGATCTTTCGAGGGTTTCGGAGCATCGGGCGGATTAGCATGGGAGGTTTGAATTCACTTGACGGCGAATAGTATCTACCTACGTTTTCACTCGAGACACTCGATTTGGTGTAACGAGAATTTGGAGTGGAATCCTCTCGACAGTAGTTGCGCCACGATTTTAGGCTCGGTCTGTGCGTCGGAGTCCCTTGCTTAGCGATAATTCTGGATGGGTGCTCGTGGAGGCGAAGAATACGGTCTGACGGAAGGATTCGCGGTTTGGAAAAGATTCTGAAAATGGATATCGAGTGGGAACGATACAATTTCGCGATGTATATCGCGAGATGCGCTTAAAGCAATACGCGCGAATTCGTAATTCCCGTGGAGACGAAACTCGATTAACCAGAAACTCTCACCCTCGACCTGTGTTTTCCGTAGGAGAACCACCCTCCCTCTCCCTCTCCTCCTCCGCCCTCCCCCCGACCTCCGCGCACCCTCTCACCGTCACGCCTTAACCCAACCTACCCCAAACCCGTACGAGGGAAGTTTCAACTCCAATTTGCCATTTCGTGACTGCAGCGAATCTTGCATTTTTCTTTCCCGAACAAACGTCTATCATTCTATCACGAACCGCGAAACTTTTGTTCCCCGTGTCCCGTCCCACCTTCCACCTTGCAGCCCGCGCGGATCGGCCCCCCCGTATCATCCGATATTTCCTTCGGTCGGGATATATTCTTGCGGGGCCGAGAACCTAACCGTTTCGACGCCTATCATGTGCACTCCGACGGAACTTTGGCTTTTTCGCCGATCGTTTACGTGTGAATCGTATTCAGGCCTGCCCGGCGGTATCGTCGGGAAGAATTTCAACGATCGTGCGCAGCTGTATTAGCCGAACGACGGTTAGAATGTTTAAATCACCTCGGGATGCGATTAATTATTTTTCGCTCCCTCGCGAAGTGGCATCCAGGTCCGCGTAATGTTACGGGATCGTCGCCGAATAAGGCGCAAGACTTATCGCGCTTTCGCTTGAACGTCGCCAGGGTAACGGGCGATAAGCTGGAACCGCGTTCGTCATCCGATTGAAGCCTCCGGGTAATCCGGCGCCGCGAAATCGCGGGGGCAAGGACGATCGTGCCGCTGCCGGTGAGTTGGCGAAATAAAAACGCGAACATGGCCGACCGATCGAGCGACAGGGTGGAGGGCGCAAATTCAAGGGAGAGTGAACGATCGACAGTGGGCGCCGCGCGCTGGAGGGACAGAGACACGGGGGGGGGTCTCGCGGCGATGGACGGGAGAAAGAAGCAGCGGGAGGAGGACAGGCGGAGATTCAGAGACAAGAGGCGAGAGAGGCAGAGGGGCGCGGAAGGGTGAAGGGAAAAGGCTCCTATTTGGTCGTTAGCCAGTTGGCTAATTTCCAGTAGAAATCATGAAAGCGGGGTCCACACGAGGGCGGCTGGGTAGAAGCAGGAAAGGGGTGGCCTCTGGTCATTCGATGATCCACTCTGCCAGCGTCGGGCCGCAGTCATCGCTTTTCAATGATTTTTACTCCCTTTTCCGTCCATTCAATGACCGCGCGCAACGGTAGCTCGTTCACCCTGCACCACCCAGCAAAGCGCCGGGCTTTTCGATGATTCTCCTGCCGTTCCCTACACCGCCCGCGCTGCCGTGCAAGCTTTCCAACGTAAGCCCTCGATTGGGGTAGGTTAGGCCGGGCGGGGAGTTCTTTCTCCTTCCCCACCCACCCCCCGAACCCCCAACCCCCTCTCGCTCGTTCCTTCGCGAGCGCGAATTTCACCCTCTCTATCTCCAACGCCCGCACTCCAGCTGCTTTATATCTGTATACTCTTTCCCTTGTCCTCCCTTGCTCCTACGCTGCTTTCTGAATTGATTCGCCTCGGTTAGGGCTGCCGGCGTGCCGACCGAACAGATCGGCGGCCAAACGTGCTAGGACACCGCGCCGACTACTCGTGTCTAGACCGAGAATGTCGGATGGGTTGATTACTGCGCGGAGCCGGGGTGCACTGCCGAGGAGTTGTCTGTCGCCTACCGGGCGACATGCACTTGGATCGGCGCGCCCAGGTGCACCGGAATTCCAAGGACACGCATTCGAGTGGGAGTTAATTTATTTATTTATTTAAATAATTATACGGGGAATCCCCATGGTTTACAAGAGACAAAGCAGAGAAATTAACTAAAGAGTCTAAACAAAAAATAAGCCAAGGATACACGGCTAACAAAGCCAACTAAGCTGAATTAAAAGATAAACAAGAGTTAAGAACACAAAACTAAATACTAAATACTAAATACCTCTATGTAAGTTAGTTACAGTCCTATAAAGAATCGTCCTTACCGAAGTTAAGGAGCATTGGAAGGGGTCTATGCCATTGAGTTAAGAGATACGAGAATATTAGGAATCTAAGGAGGGAGATGATTTCGGATCGCGTGGTTTCGTGGCGAATGGTGGAGAAGCATTTGCGTGGCTAGACTTTGCGAGGGGGTTGCTTTGCGTCCCTTCGCGAGGGCACCTTACAGTGCCACGAGACTGATCTTATAGGTACATTCTATTATTTTTTTTAATCGGAGACGATAGGAACTGCCTTAATTTAAAATTGATGAAATTCGAGTTCGAGAGTGTTGCAGAAGAGTCAGAAATGAAACTCAGCGAAAGTCACCCTGGAGTCGAGAGTGTCCACTGTTTTATTACCCCTTTTTCTACAAGCTGCCCCTAACTCTAATTATAGCGGAGTATCGATCTGTTAAAATTGGCCGAGCTGACATTAAAAATAATATCGGTCCATCAGAGTCTCGGGAACCGCACGCGCTATATTCACCTTGAAACTGAATAAATTCACGAATCCCCTGTTCAACGATCGAGCTCGACAGATTAGCTTCGTTAAACAGTAAAACGGGCAAGCCTTGTTCCGCGTGCTCCTAATCTCTACGTATTGTCATATAATTCGCAAGCGGTACCTGCTCGTAAAATGCCAGTCCGGTACGCTGCCACGCGGCAAGTCGCCCTTTTCAAAACGAAACGCCCGTTCTGAATACGGTGGAACGGCAGTTTCGAGGGTTAAACGGCCAACGTGGACGGCTCTCCTTTCAGCCGCATACCTGCCGCGCGACGACTCGAAAACGACTGCACGCGCGGAAGAGAATATCTTCGGGACGGCGGGCTGGGGGAGAGAGGAGAAAAAGAGCGCGCGGCAGAAGACACCGTGCATCTAAAGGCCGTCCGGGAGCAGAGAGAAAAATATCAAACCAGTAACATCCTCTCGCGGCGCGAGGAACCGATGAACATCTCCGTTCTACCCTCTCGCATGGAAAACTCGGCGCATAATGCCTGGCAGCGGCCGCCCGACCACCCCTTTTCCGTCGAGTCGTCACCTGAGCATAGACACGGGACGCGCGTAACCATTGACGCCAGCCGGCGTTTCGCAGGGGGGCGGGGGTGGTGGGCGAGGGTGGAGAGAAAGCTCGCGGGCTCGAAGGAGAAGCAGCGGGAAACGGAGGAGGGCGCGAGGAAGCGCTGCCGCGGAAGAAAGAGGAGACAAGAAACCTGGCGGATCTGGAGCGCGAAGTGCGAGGAATTTTCACCAGTCGCGTTTACCGTTACTTCAATAGACGCGGCGGATATATACTACAGAGAGGGGGTGGTGGGCTCGCCGGGGAGAAAGGGGGGTGGGGGTGGGATGAGCGCGGACTCCGGTACTTTGGTCCTGAGGACGGGGAATGTTTTGTCGCCCGGCGACGAGTCGCGGTGCGCTGCCGCGACCGGCGACATCCGGACGACAGTTGTTCGGCCGCGCTTAGAAACCCGTACACATTGTAAGGCTTTCTTAATGACGGAAGAAATTCTATCATACACACATCCGTTTAGGACGCCGACGGTGCAGGGGGAGCGTTTTGTCTCCCGGGGGGTGTGAAGCTAAGGATCGAGTCGAGTGTAGGCGGCGCTGACGCGCGGGGGGACCGGTGCATCATTAACGGCCGTGACGGCGTGTCATTGGCGTCGAACTTCGCCAGTTTGCGCGCGGAAAGCTCTTCGGGGTGCAAGGGTTACCGGCGATCGACTTTAGAGGGCTGGCTGCGCGGAGCATCGGCCGGGGATCGAAATTTCCAGAGGCTACGCGGCAGGGGGTGGCTTTGACCCCGCGATGCTTCATTTTTTTCCGTCTCTTCTGCCCGCAGCGCGGGGGTGCGCGGGAAGAAATGTCGACGGGGTCTTTAAGATGGAACGACGCGTTTCGGAATTTAAAGGATGTTGTCGAGGCGCGGTATGGTGGGCGCTGATCGCTGGGCTGTGTGATAGTTGAGATGGTACGGCGGTAAGTGACACGTTGTCCGGTGGATGTTGGAATAGCGTAAAATTTGTGGAGATCGTGGATCGTGGCAAGGTGAGGTGTGCGTAAACGTGGTTGAAACGTAACGCGAACTTGGTGAAAGATCGAGAAAGAGAAAGTTGAATTTTTAATGAAACTTTGGGTTGGGAGGTTTGCCTGTATCGATGTAAGAAAGTGGTTGGAAGAAGTGTAGGAAGGTGCATGAGCCATGCACAAGTGGTGTATTAAATAAATAATGGTTATACAAAATCTATCCCTGCATTCTCGACAATCTAACACACTTCGCCTACTGCTTCTTCTACGACCTCACTACTTCTCCTCCACCGCAACAGATTTCTCTCGAATTTACCTATTCTTGCGACGCAACAGATGTTACCAGATATATGATTAGCAGACGTACAGTTCGAAGAACCTCTCCCTACGAGGTACAGATCAAGCGACCGGCGGCTTCCAGGGTTCCAAGAGCAACGCCAGTAATCGGAAGCCTGAAATTCCCGGACAACTCGTGGACTATCAGAGCTTCATCCATCCGCGCAAAGGAATCGCGTGCAAGCATACGGAGCGACGGATCAAACGCAGGAAAGTCCTCGAAGCTGCACCTGGCCGCCTTTACCTACGATCCTCCTCTGACGGATCGCGGCCCCGACAATCGCGCGCGTCCTTCTTGCAGAAGCGCGTGAGCAAGTGTCGCGAGGAACGAAGCGCGGGGTAGAGAGTCGCTGGTGGAATACGCGGAGGAAACGTCGGCTACCAATCGCGAGGCTACCGAACCCGCGAAAAGAGGGCAGAGCTGACCGGCGAACTAGTATACGTAAAATCATCCACCGTCATCGATTCCCTCCCGGCGTCCACCCTTTTGTAGGTGGACGAAAAGAGGGGTTGGGTCGGGGGTCGGTGTGCGCCGGGGGGGTTATGGCGGGCGGAGGGTGTCGGTTTTCCGGCCGTTGGCCCTCGGGTGCACTACTCGTCCCCTTTCCCCCGCCGTCGGTTGCACCCTGGCTCATAGTTGCACCCTTCACCTCCCGGGCCTCTCTTGCCGCCCCGAGGTCATCAAACACCCGACGTCAGCCTGGGCAGAGGCGGATGGGCTTCGAACCGGCCATTTTTTGTCTGGCCAGTCAGTGAGTCCCAGGGATCAGTGAATGTGCGCGCGGGAGGACGGTGGGTTGGGGCGGTGGGTGGTCGGGTGTGAGGGGGAGTCGGAGGTGGTGTAGGGTAGCCGTCGGGGGTACGGGTACAGAGAGAGAGAGAGAGAGAGAGGTAGAGGGTAGTAGATGCAGGGGTGAGTGCAGCAACCATCGATCAGCCTCGAGGCTGGACCGCGCAATGATTTTTACCCCTTTGTCCCACCCCCCCCCCCATCCCCCCATCACCCCCGGTTGCCCCACGGGCCACGTTGGCTATAGTTAAACGCACACAGCGTCGTTCGTTACGTGCGTGCCGGCGCATACGTGGCGCGGTGCACGTACGTACGTGCAGTATGCACGTGTCGCGTGTGCAACGGGCACCGGCACATGCGAGGCCGTCTTGTCGGGCCACGTACGTGCACCACATGGATACGGTGCATCTATAACTTTTTCTCGTCGCTCCCTCTCTCTCTCTCTCTCTCTCTCTCGCTCTTTCGCCGTCCCTCCTCTGTCTCTGTTCACCTTCATCGCGCGTTACCTCTCTCCTGCGCCCACCGTTCTCTTCGGCCTCTCCTTCTCCCCCGTCCCTCTGTCCCTCTTTCGCCCCCGTAATCCGGCTTCTCTGTTTCACCTCGCCAGACCGTTCCTCTTTATCTGGCCCGCTCCCGCGAGTTCTGGTACCACGGAAACGCGCGGCTCCTCTTTCTCTTTCTCGTTCGAAAACCTGCCAGAGGCCGCCTGGCCACGCCCTCCACCCCCGACCCACCGGCAACCCTACCCCCTCACGTCGCCACCCGCCCCCGCTGCGCCTCCTGCCCTCCGTCCGTCACGAACCATCCTCGCCCATCCACCCCCTTTTTCCTCCACCTGCTTTTCTACTACGCAGCATCCGTACGAGCCAGCCCGGTCCGGCCAGCGCGCTTTTTTGCATTATCTAGTTTTTGCAAAAATATGCGGGCACTAATTCGCTGCGGGCTAATTCGTCCTCCGCCGTCGTTCGGACGTCCCTCGCTCCCCCCGTAGCCGCCTCCGCGCCACCCCCCCCGGCACCCTCTGCTCCATCCAGTCCGTCCGGTCGCACCCCGTCGTTCTCCCGCTCGTCGCTGTCCTTGAGCGTGGCTCGTCTCTCTCGTCAGAATGCCGGGACTAGGATAAATCCCGCACGCCACTCGTCAAAGCTTTGAGGATGTTCGAGCGTGATCGAGGATGATGCGTGTTTACTACGAGATCGCTTGTTCCGCGGTGATTCTTTTCTTATCGCCACCCCACCGCCGCCCCGGCCACGTATCCCGTTTCGGAAGGAAATTGGTTTCATTTGGGTGGGCGGAGAGGGCGCGGGGGTGCACCCGTAACGGGTTTCTGCCTTTTCCGCGGCAAATGGAGCGTTTGCTCGGGATCGTTTCCTCATTAGTTCTCTCTCGACTCGCCCGAATCGAGACTCATCTTCCGGCATTCCCTTTTTTCTTTTAATGTCTCCTTTTTCGTTCGGCCGGCTTCTATTTTTAAATATGAAATCGTCTGGCAGCGCGGGAAGATTCGTGGATACGCGGAATTTTTGAAACGAGCCAGTCGTAGCCGAGGTTTTTATGCACATTATGCGTGCATGTAACATACGGGGCTGCGCTTCAGGCATTCGCTATCCGTTATTTTTTTATTAATTTCTGGAAAATATGCGCTCGCCAGCGCATGGAGCTAATTTGTCTGCCGTCGTCATACAGCCCGTCCACCCTTCTCACCCCATTCGGCCCTCTATCTGTCTCGCTCTGTCTTTCTCCCTGTGTCCCCCTTTTACCTTGCTTGCTCGTGGTATCTTTCAGAATAGGTATTTGATTTTTGTTGGGAACCTGTAATTTCACTTATTTTTGTATCTCGAGGAGGCGACCTTTTTTGGAGTATTTTTAACCTCTCGGGTACTAAATTCGCTTATTTATTTCTGCGCTATTTGTACTGTTCAAATGAATCATAATCGTTTCTGACCGAACCCATCACGTGACTACCGATGCACTTCGTCAGATTTTAATAGCTTCCAAACAACGGAACATTTCTTTGGCCCCACAGGTTTATTTCGTTGACTAATATGGCGGATAAAAGGCTCCGACCTAGGTCGGCAATACTATATCGCTGGCGGTCGAAAGCTAGAATCTGATAAGATCTTTTCGCACGCCGCAACTATTACCCGAGGCATCCTGAGCGTGAAAAACAGCTGGATACTCGATGGTCGAATAACGAGCCGAGTCTCGTCGATTTTAATCACGAATTTCTGCATTTTTTTACGGTGACAACGTGTACCGAATATCGCTAACCCGGGGCTCAGGCGTGTCTTTGATCGCAATGGGGGAAAAAATCGTTGTTACCATGCAGCGAAATGTCAACCGTTTCTGGAATTACATCATCGCCCCGCGTCGTCCCATTAATCCTATCCGCGCTGCATGGCGTCTGTTGTGTCCCTGCGTGCAAACAACGCATCATCCGTGTTTCCCACCGGTACGAAAGGACGCTGTGTCGCGCGCGCGTTGGTCAGACGTAACGAGTATTAATTAAAAAGCACCGCGCCACCCAGGCAACAAGGCATTAATGCCGACAGCCACCGGGCAAAAGTGATATCCGCTCCGCCCGTTCCTCTCGAGCGGCGGACAGGATCCCGCGGATTACACCTTCCCCCGGAAGGCGGACCTGCAGCACCGTCCTTAATCCCTTAATATCCTTAGCCCAGCGTCATCGAGCTGGCCTGGTCCATGCGCGTCCTTACGATGGCACCGGGGCCCGCCGTCGCCCCTCCCCCGCCCTTCTCAGCCGTTCCACTCATCTTCGGCTAATAACGATAATAAACGTTGGTCCCGGAGCTTCCATGCCCCGCTCGAAATGATTTTTCAGCGCCACTCACGAATTCTCTCTTCATCCTGGCGTAATCCGGCGCCCTGTCACGCACACGCACGCACATCCACGGAGCGCTGCCGCGGCGACTGGCCCCCTGCAACCACCCCCTAACCGTCCCTCCACCCCCCTCTCTCTCTCTCTCTCTCTCACCTTCTCCATCCTTGCCCCCCGCTCGCCCCCCGCTCGCCCCGTCTACGTTCGTCGTCCCTACCCGATGACAACTGCGAAAAAGAGGGACGACGGATAGAAAATGCGGAGGGAGGAGGAAGGTTGCGGGGTGAGCGGGCACGGAGAGGAGATAGAGCAACAGAGGGCGGGAGGCAGGGTACGCGAAAAGGAGAGGGCAGGGGGTCGGGCGGAAGGGCGGACGGGTACGGTGAAAAATACGCGGCAACGTGACATCTGCCACTCTTTCACTTGGCCGGCTTGGGCCGCGAATCGCGATCGCGGAAAGAGATTATTTTATGCAGGAAGCTCGGCCGAGCGTGGCCCGTGCATTATGCAGAATTCACGACGGCATTTCTCGATTCGACGATGGGTAGGACGACGACGACGACGAGAGAAATTCCTGACTGGTTCCGCGGCCACGGGCTCGACGCGCGCTCCGCGCGCCCGCCTCTGTGTGCGGTAGCGCGCCCGCGCGCGCGCGGACCGTGCGCCAGCGCGCGAGAGCCTCGGCACACAGACGGGAGAGCGCACCGACGCGGCCGTTGGGGCACGCGTGTGTGGGTGGATATTCGGGCGAGGCGAGCGCGGTTCGGTGCGTGCGGATACGCGTTTCGGCGGGCGCGCGCTGCCTCGTGGAAAAAGTCTGCCGGACACGCATCAGCGGACGCGAAATCACGGGAAGAATGAGGCCTGCGGCTCGCGGGAAAACGAAAGCGTTGCAGTTCAACTGGAGGCACTTTAAACGGTGCTCCTTAATCACGGAGAACGCGGCTCCCTCTTTATGCGCGCGCGCGATACGGCTGGGTGAACTCCTTACGACTATCGCACCTGGTGATGGGCGGGATAAGTCCCAGCAGACGATGAGTAACGGGGTAACTGTTATTTCGATATCGCCGTGCGAGATTCTAGGGCTGAGGTGGTGTTAGGACGTTGGCAGTATCGCGAAGCGTGCGGTGGATATTCTGGAGGACCTCTCTGTCGATGTGTGTGCGACGTACTTGGAAATGTGAGAGAGCCTCGTGCCCAACGCACATTCCGATTAATTCTTATAGGTTTAGAGATCTGCGTATAGTAAGGGACATGGGTCTTACTGCGACTGTGGCGACTCGTATTTAAGGCTGGCGATATGAAATAGAAAAACAACCACAGCTGGTGAATCTTATTACAATGGAATTAGGCTTTGAATCTTGTCGAATTGCAAGATGGTATCTATGCGTACTAGAAAATTCAACCGAGATGAAGGAAAAGATTGATGTGATCGAAGGAATACATATCCTCTTTTAGAGTTACGCCAAACCTGCACTACAATCTCGCACGTTTCTCACAAATAGGGAATTTGCATTTAAAAAGGATTCCATAATTTATTACTTATAACCTGAATTTACACCATAAGCAATAAACATACAATACAATTTTTATTTATTATAAATCGTTAAGTATTAAAAAATGAAATTAAAAATTGGTAATGTTTGAAACGTTCCGTATTGCGAAGAAACGATTTTGATTGGTCGTAAAGGTTCGTGACGTCACATAGTAGTAGTTTTAAATGGCTGCTATGTATTTATGATTGCGTCGTGAAACTGGTGTTATGAGTTGCCTAAAAATACGTATATCAAAACAGCTGTCTAATAGTAATGTATACGTATATCAAAACAGCCGGCTAATAAAAATGTATTTTTCAATGCTAAAAGTGTGAAAATACTACCATGTGACGTCACAGGCTTCTTCGGCTACGCTCGGGAAATTCCGGATCGTTTTCGGTAATTTTAAATATTGCAATTTCTAATAATTTTTTTCTCGCTTAACATGCAATAAAAAATTATGAAAAAAAAATTAAAATACAACTCATATAGGAGCTCCCAAATATATTTTTTTTTTAGAATCATGCAAATTCCCAATTGACATAAAGAACAGAATAATCTCCTTTTCCTTTATAATATTCTTCGAAATCCACGACACGCCTATTCCAAGTCCAAATGAAATAAAACCCCGATACTAATATTCTCGTATTCGCGTCAATCTTCATCTATGACCCTTTCCGCGTGCTAATTATGAAGCTTCCAGTGCATCGCTCGCAACTATCCCATAGCGAGCCCTATCCGCGAAAATATATAGGGGGCGCCAGACTTCGAACGTTCGCGAAGCGATGGAAGTCGCGGGGCAACGGTTGCGAGAAACTGATTACCAGGCGAAGGAAGCTTTTGCGACCGGAGGGAAAACATTGGCCGGTCGCCGCGTGAAATATGAACGAGCACTTGACGGCGGATTCGATTTGCAAACGCGACAAAAGCTTTTTTTTCGCCGGCCATAACGAAGAGAAGAGGAGACTTCCTGCGATGTGGCGCGGGCGAGCGCGGCGCGGCCCCCTCCGCATGTAAAATTCACGACTCGATTCCGGGATCCGGCCGGCGAGAACGCGCGTCGACGCGTGTCGATCGTTTTTCGATCGAAACAAATGGAAAGGATCTGTCGGCCGCGTCTGGTGCCCGTCCACCGAGCGCTGGATAAAAATCTGACAGAAATTAGGCGGCTGCCGCGAAGGGAAATGCATTACCGGCTTTCTGCATCATTCACGACGGCCTTGCGGCCGCTTCATTGGTATTAAATCACTCCCGATTCCCCGCGGCTGTTGCGCGCCCCAGTTGCCCGTGCAAGATAAGTGTGTGCCCGGCTAATTGCGCGAGTTTCGATCCCACGGACGACAGCGCCGCGCTAGTTACGCTGCGCACGGAAGAATGTAACATTGCAGGACATGAAAAGGAATGAGGAAACAGATGGTGATCAATTTCAAGCCAAGTGTCTCGTAAATGAGGGCTGCTGTAACTCCAGTTAAATCCACCGGAATAAATTAGAGGAAACTTGTCTCTAATTATTCTCCATTATTCTACGATGTCGCTCCATTCGTCGAACACCAACGCAACACCTTCCATCTCCCGTTCTCCCTGCCGCCAACTGGCGCGGCTTGAAATTCGCAGAACCATAGCTGTTCCTCCGGCGAACGGTCTGAGAACACAGGCTCCACCTTAAACGACGACGATCGTGGAGCTTGGCGCGAGCTCGCTACACTATAATTACTCCACATAGCACCTGTTATTATAGTTCCAGGAGGAGAGCGTGGCCCCTGCAGACCCTAACGGCGCGGCTCCATGGGGTGCGCGGAACGGGAGGCTCGCGTGGCGGCCACGTGCCAAATGGTCCAATTTGATGAACGACAGTTGCGTTTTCCAATTAAAAATTATAACAGTTTTTCCCTCATCATTCCTTTTCTCCCCGGCTCTGTCTACCTCTCTCTCTCTCTCTCTCCCTCTACCTGCCGCCTCTCACGGCGGATAACGTAATTAGGACGTGCCTTCGAGTGTGCCGGGAAGAGGGCAGACCGTTCGTTCTCCGCACCCGCCGCGGCACGATGCTTTTGATGTACACGCTCGGAAGGGTTTTCGGGAAAAGGCATCTTTTTTCATCCCTCCCGCCCGTTCTGACTTTCCTTTTCTCTTGCTCCTTTAACGCGACAGGCGGCAAGCGCCCCTCCCTCCGATGGAAAACTGTCGGCCGACGAACGCGACGCCTAGCGGAGCCGCATTGGCAGAAGTCAGGCTTTTAATTGGCGACGCACGGCCGCGGAGGAGGAAACGCGTAAGTAATGTATCTAAAAGCACGACACCCCGGCCGCTGGTTTCTTGTACTTTAATCTGCCGGCGAATAAAGCGCGCGTGAAAAACACGTTACCGGCAACCTAGTTTCGTGTAATTTGAGGTTAATAAGTAAGGCCTGCCACTTCAGAGAGGAGAACCTGACTTTCTAAGCTCTGTTAACGGGCCGAAGAATCGGCCCCAACCGGGGGTTGGGACGGCGGTGCATTTAATTCCGTTTCTCTCTCTCTCTCTCTCGCTGCCGGCGTCTCTCTTCCTCTCTCCGCGCGCCCCTTTGAGCGCCGGTGTCCCGTGAATCGCGGCATAGAGGCGCGAACGTCGCCGTTACTTAACAAATTTCTAACGCGCGCCGCGCAGCAACGAAACAGGACTATTACGCAAGACGCGAACGGAGACCGGCGCAGTCCTCGTTAACCGGAATCCCACTTTTTATTATACCCGCGCGACTGATGAGCCTTCTAATTATGCTCGAGTCTTAAGCGAGCGAGGGTGGCCTCGCCGCCCCGCCGCCCCCCCCCTGAAAACGGATTCGCGTTTGTCGGTGAACTGCAAATTCGATTTGAAGATCGGCTTCCGCGAGTTTGATGGGATGTCCGGCGCTCTCCATTGTCGTCGCAATTACTGAAAATTGCATTCACGTCGAATTATATCGGAAAAGAGAGAGAATCCAGGGGCTAATCGAGTTATACGATGAAAACCACTGGCGGTCAGATAGCTTACCGCCGGGGTTTGCATCCTGCATCACGAAGCCAGCTCGGTCCACGGAAGGGTTGAAATAAATCGGGATGCCGCGTTCGCGGTAACTTCCACCGGCGCCGTCGCCGTGTTTTATTCCTACGATTTCCACGAACGTCCGTTTCCCTTAAAACGGATCGACGCGGATTACGTTCGCCGACGTCTCCTCTTATCTCGGGCCTGAGGCGCGGCCTGCTCCTGCATCACATCTCGTAGCATCTAATATCCCGCCTCAATAAGCTGCGCTGCCCGAGCAACTGAAAATCGCGTGTTATCGGTAATTCTCGAGAACCCTGGCTCTTGCCAATCGTGTTTATAATTCGACAAAAGAACCTTTCCAGGAAACAAGCGTCCGATCTGCGGCGCAAAAATTTCCTTCGACCGTCCCACATCTCTACCCCACGAGTCCCAACGTCCCCGCAAGAAAACGCCCGATCGCGCGAGGCCAACGATATCCCGGGGTCACCCAGTGCGGGAACAAAAGGAAGAAGGGAAAGCAGAAACAAAAACGCGCCCGAGAGAAAAGAAAATCGACGCGGTTCCCCGGGCAAACAATTTGGCGACGTAATATCGTGCGTAGAGCGGCCCGATATTTGCGCCGCGAAGTAAACAGACAGATATGTTTGCGACCGACACGGCTCGCAATCACGAGGAACATCGCGGCGCGGCACGGGCGGTCGGGCGCGCGGAGATCGGCGACTTTTTCGATCGACGCGCCTGGCCAGGACAGAGGACCGGCGACCCCGGGGGAGGGTTCGTGTCGCGCGAGAGGACCGGAAGTTAGCTCGCAGCTACTAAAGCACGGCACAAAAGTTTATGAGTTGTACACAGGATGGGGGTTGAGCGGGTGGCGGTCAGAAGGGCGGCGAAAGGGGGTAGTTGGGCAATGTGGCGGTTCGCGGGGGTTCACGGTGGGGATTCGAGCCGGGAAGGCCGGCGAGGGGCGCGGGGGTGGAGGGTGGAGGAGCGGCAGCAGCAGCGGCAGCAGCAGCAGCAGCAACATTCGAGGAGGAAGATAGACGCTGGCGAGCTTTGATGTACGAGCTTGCGCCGCGGATAGAGAGGGACCGAGAGGCAGCAAGGAGGAGAGAGAGACAAAATTTTCGCCAGCAAGGGGATGAAATACGATTTTATTTGCCGCTGGGGCTCCCGGGCTGTCCACGATGGGGTTCGCAGTCCAATTGTCCAGTCCGGCCACTGTCCAGCGCTGTGCGTCCAGGATAATGAATAAACTTACGTCTTTTTCAGAGAGAGAAAGGAAGGCAGAGGAGAACGGGAGGCCGGCGACCGGTGCACGGCCGGGGAGCTGCGGGATTGGGGGGAAAAAAAGATACGCAATTATCATTTTTTTTTTCGCCCCTCCCCTCGGCTCGTTCCGCGTGTGCTTTTTTTTTCGCATGATAACCGGACGCAAGCGTGTCGCGGTATTCGCGAGCACGTAATACGTTATAAATTTTGCATTCGCCTGGCCGCTGCGACGGTTTCCAGGGGAACGCTTTTTACGGGACTGCCGCCCCCCTCCCTCCCCCGCCGGCCCTCCGTTCACCCTCGTTGCGCCTGTGGCGGAGCGATATATACGATATGGAGATACGTAAAACAAAATTCTGAAGAATAACAGAGCAGGAATGCTGCGCGGAGATAAGTGAATCTCTGAAAATATTGATACACCGATACACACCCGGCTCGGACGGCAATAATTTTTACGGAACTCGCGATATCCTATCCCCTGAATATTCTAATGCGGACTAACTGCGAATGTCGTTCGATACCGCCGCTGCGGAAGCGTTTACGTCGGATAATCTTTCGAATACGAAAGATTAATGTTCCTCTTTATAGAGCGGACCCGTCATTAGTTTACGCCTTCGTTAGTTAAATGCTTCGCGCTGCAAATGATCTGCTATTTCGGCGGTCTGTTTTCGGAAAGCGTAGAGCGCGAACCTATTTCCCCTGTCTTATTCAAACAATCTCCGATGATTAAAAAGTGCTCGCGAGAGTGATAAGAGAACATTAACGCGAGCAAAGATATATAGGTATGCTATTGAAAGTCTTCAAAGTGACGAGTTGTAATTCATTTCTTCGCGTTAGCTTCTTTCACGTTTATATTACATTGGGCTGGGATAATGAAAATTCTGCTGCACATACTGGCACAGTGTTGTTGTTGGCTTTCGATACCTGAGTTTCCAGTGAAACAAGACTGAAACTGCCTTTAAAAGTTGGCAACGTATCGCTGCCACGAGAGCAGACACAAAACGTTTAGTGTCTACGTGGATCCACAAATCAGCATTGACAGAGGGACAGGCAATTCAAATTGTTTGTGAAACCAACTGTGCGCAGACTGTGATGCGACCCGACACACAGTTCGATCTGCAATATCTACCTATTTTATTGATCAATATAATTCAACATCTACGCTCCTCAGTTGCGTCGACGCAGAAGGAAAACTCGTAGAGATTCTTTAGAGAAGATTTCCTCTTCATGGTTGATTCACGAATCTACGGACATTCCCAGCCTACGTTCATTAGACGTTCATTTATCACCCCAAGTATTGCGCAAACCCGAGGCCTTAATTTGTCGGACACATTCATTTTTCTGCCCATTTCCTACTACACCGAGCGAACAGTGATACAAACGATTCGCCGGGCGATTCTCGCCGGCTCCGAACGGTCCTCGCGGACGAATCAGCATCGATCGGCTCTCAAGCGGCGATTCCGATGCTTCGCCCCGAAAATTCCTCCCCCAGGAAGACACGCCGTCGGCGGGAGGGGGCCGCGAGCGTGTCCTCCGCTTCCGGTTGTTTACGGCCGCGCGCTTCGGCAGCGGGTCGCGATATTACTCGAAGGTGCGTCCGTCACTTTACGTGGAAATTCGCATTAGCCCCCGGGGCCTTTGTCGAAATAAAAGTGCAACGCGGAACAGAGAAAAAAAGAAGGGCGAAAGCGAACGGCGGCCGGGGGGGAGCGGGAGGAGAGAGGAGAGCGAGCCACCTCGGGTGCATACACGGAAAGGCAACGCTCCCGGCGCAGCGCGCATGCACCGACTCCGCTTCTCCCTCTCTCTCTCTCTCTCTCTCTCCCTCGTCCCTCTTTCCAGCGCTCTCCCTCCCGCGCCCATACTTTTTTTCCCGCTCTGTCCCCCGCGCACGTAAGCGTCAGTGAGATTTATCTGACGATGCGAGATCGCGAAACGCGGAGGGTTGCACGCGTGCAGGTGCATGCGGGGGATGCACATGCATCGGCGATGACCGGCGGCGCGGCCGTGTGGGTGGGCGCGGCGGGGACGGCGACGCACGGAGGGCACGGCCGGAGGGCGGGTGGGAAAGAGAGAACGGCGCGAGGGGGGTTGGGGGGGGGGGGCCGGGCGGGGGTGGGCCGCGTGTCCGGCCGAGCATCGAAACGAGACGGGAAAGGATAGGGCCGGATAGGCCGTTGAAGGAAGACGGAAGGAGAGAGGGTGGCCGATCGCGTGCGCGAGCGGGACACAGCTTCCAGTCCGTTTCTCTCGAGCGCGAAAGGGTGAGTCGGATCGAGGGACGAGGAAGGACCGTGGCGCTGGACCGGCCGTCGGAGGTGGAGAAGGACGATAACGGGAGAGGAGAGGCACCCGCGCCGGAGGGTACAGGGCGCGGAATGAGATATGCAGATAGAGAGAGAGAGAGAGAGAGAGAGAGAGAGAGAGTGAGTGGCCCCGGAACGAGCCGGGCACCGGCAACGGGGGTAGTCGGGTAGAGAGGTCGAAGAGAGGGCGGCAGAGGGACCAGAAGAGAAAGAGCGTGACGGAACGGTGGAGAAGAAGAGAAGCAGAGGGTGCAGGAGAACCGGCGGGGAACGCGAGAGGGACAGAGGGAGAGGACGTCGGTGTTCGATGGGGGTCGAAGCGAGAGGAGGCGAGGCGCAAAGGAGACGGTGATGCAGGCGGCGGTGCGTCGAACGAGGAGGGGCAGGAGCTGACCAAAAAAAAAAAGGAGAAAAAAGGAAAAAAAAGGACGGACGCTTCAATTCATTGATCGCCCGACGGTCCGAGCGGCGACGCGCGGGGTAAAATAAAAAACGCGGCTAGGCCAGGAGGGCGGGTGAGGGGGGGCGGGCGGGGGGCGCGCGCGGGCATGCACAGGTGGAGGTGGAGGACCAGCCGAAGGGCGTTGCGAAAAATCTCCGCGCAAAAAGTGCGCACACCGCCCGCCCGCCTCTCGTCCTCGCGTTCCAGGAGCACGATTGCCGTAAAATGGAATTTAGCCAGCGGAACCTACGCGAGAGGGGAACGGGGGGGGAGAGGGTGGCGGCGCAGGCGGCTGGTGGCCAGAAGGTGTCGGTCGAAGGGAGCGGGAGGAAGGCGAGGAATTTACGTACGACAGAAAATCAGCAAACTCGATCTAACGCGTACTCTCTTTTTCTGGACCGTTGGATATATACATATATATATATATATGTACCGTCTGACCGTCTGAACGGCGCGCCTACGCGCGATATCGCGTTTTCTTCGTTGTTTTTCGCAATTCCAGAGCTGTCGGCTAATACGCGCGCACACGCCTATGAACCTACGGGGCTGAAAATCTTTTTTGATCTCGATAATCGAAACGCCAGATAGATATTGTTACCGCGGATCCGGTTTACGCTACCCAATACCCCACCCTGTCCCTTTTTTTACCACCCCCTTTCCGTTCCCGTTACCTTCTCTTTTTCTCCCGGCGAACGCGCGAGATATCGTTTCCCTTGTTTCTTTCTTCTAATCACCTCGCTCCCATCCGCCGCCCCCCCCCCCCCCGCCCTTCCCCGCCGCACGCGGACGAACGTTAATCACGGCTGCGGAACGGTAAACAACGTTTAACGCGAATCGACACTCGATGCAGAATATTTTAACGATGATAAACGCGACAACGGTAATCGCGACGCCGTGCACAGCCGCCTGCCCGCTCTAACGACGGGAATTACACATTGGGAAGTGCTGGCCGAGTCGCGTAAATCACGACGACGGTCGGGTGAAAAATGATCAATCGACGAACTTGACGATCGGGGGACGATGAGGTTGCGTTTCCGAAGTACCTGCCTCTCCGCGACGCGAGGTACGTTTGCGGTGAAGTAAAAAAATGGAATCCGATGGGCGAAGTCTCTGAAGGATGTAATTAGTCGTATAAGATATAATGTTAAGGAAGTATGCTTAATTTAATTTTCATTTATCAGTGTCGCTTCATTTAAGTCGCCCCGCTCAGACCTGAACCCTTGCTTCTGTCAATTTTTCACCCCATCCAAGCCACCGTGAACTGTACGCTGAGAGACAACCGGGGGACGATTCGTGAAGAGTCCTCCATTTCGCCGTGCCAGGAACGCCGGGGTATAATTTTCGTTCCGCGAAGATCGTGGCGGATGCAGATCGGAGGGGGCCCGGAGAATTGCTCGATAAACGCGATTTCCCTCGTTGGGCAGGGGGAGAGCAGGTGACCCGTGGCTGCACCTGGCCAGGCGAGAGGGTTGAGATTCCGTGGCTCGAAGGAACCAGTCAAAGGTGGAAACGGGAGTCTTGCAAGAGGCCGGAGAACGCACAATATCCTATTTTCCGTTCCACTCGAGCGGCTGCCGGGCCGCGGACGCCCGGCCCGCCGCAGAACATCTGTATTTTGGGAAAAAGCCTTTTTGCATTTTGCGGAGACAGATGCAAATGAAAGGGTTCTTCCCGGATGGAAGGATGCAAAGGAATCGCGGCTTTGCTCCGCTGGGCCCTTTTGCGAATCCTTTTCATCGCAGCGGCTCACATTCTCCTCGTGTATGATGCATCTGTCTTGCAAACAATATCCAGCGATTTCGCTCTCAAATTCACTCGTGATTCGCCGCGGTCATTGTGCTCCCGTTCCTCTGCCACCCTCCCCGTGCCTCTCGCCGGCCCGCTCTCGCTCCCTCCCGGAGCTGTGTCTTGCGGAATAACCCCTTCGCTACCCCTTGTGCAACTCTTTCGGTTCGAAAACACCGAGGCACGGGCGAAAATGCGCCGCGCGGATTGTTGCGATTAGGTGGTCGATGGTAATGAGTTCTTGGCGGAACGGGGGGCGCCGAGTGTCTTTGAATAGAATGATTTGTCTGACGGAGCTGGGCCGAGGATTCGGCGAGGTTTGGTACGAAAGTTCATTCGAAGTGAAGCTTTCAGAAAGGGGAGGAATTTTGATACTGCGTGGATGTGTGTTGGGGGCAGTTTTTAAAAGTGGTGAATAAAAGTTCTTCAATATGAAGTCGTCTCTGGCCATTAGTATTGAAATGGTGCTTAGATTAATTAATTGCTTAATCTTCCAATTAAGGAGTATCATACAATTTTTATACCTACTTTGTAAACAACGCCTGAAGAAATCATGTTGTCGTCTTTCGACTTGTGGCAATGAAACAGTTTGCGGAAATGTACTTCGATCAACTCTACTGGTATATTTACAAGAGTTTACATTAATTTCCCATTTACACGTTATTATCTTCCTATGCTCTCTTACTTATAGACCATATCTCTAAAATATCCCCGCTGCTTCAATGCGGAAATAACGCCTTCATCGTTTCAAGGTGTGAATGAAATATTTCCAGATCCATAAGTAGACACGTTATTACCACTCTAAAATAAAGGTGTCCAATTAATGTCCGCTGAATTATTCAACTGGCATCTAAAACGAGAGATGAAAATGTATGTCGCAGCCATCCGGAAGATTGAACGTCCAAATGCCAATGAGACGAGCGTCTTCGGGTTACCGTGCTCGGAATGTCAAGTCCGGAATGTTCGGAGGAAAGTGGGCAGGAATAATTTTATTGACGATCCGAGGATAGAGTCGTGCAGTTAAAATACGAGCTGCGACACATTTACATAGGCGTTTAAATATTCAGCGGCCTCGGTAGGGGTGGAATAAGTTGACAGTGCACAGGGAATGTAATGTTAAGTCGCCGGGCGAGCACGGCTTTGATCCTCTCGCCCGTAGCCGAGGGATAAACGGGCGGGAAAGAGTGTCCAGAATTTAGGCTCTGTTTTGGGCAAATTAGTTTCGTCCAATTGAACCGGCAACGCTTTAATTGATCCCTTCCGAAGGGGAGGTGCAGCTTGTGGATGCGCTGTTTTTTCCCTTTCGGGGCCTCATCTTTCAAGTGCAAGGGCGATTCGCGTGCCCCGACAGATGCGAGGAGACGGGGAGCGATAGAACGTGGAGCACCCTCGGTCAGGGGCGCAGGAGAGCCATCAGGTAATAATAAGGATCCCCGAGCGCGATTCTTCGGGCAGCACGTGAATTTTCGCCTGACTTATTCAAATGCTCGCCTATTCAGATACAATCGCCCGGCGCGCGAATGAAAACGAGAAACATGTACCAGGGAAATAAAAATTGAACCGGGCAGTTTCGTTCGAGCGTTCAAAGTATTTCGAATCATCCTAAATATCTTATCTCCCGTTCTCGATCGAGCGAACGACAATCGCGGGGCGAGCTGCTTATCGCGACGTTCGAGCTTCTTCGCTGTAATCTCCGTTGAAAGCGGGACAAAAGGCGCGCGTAGGCACGGCGAGCCTTGGACAAAAAAAATTGGCAAAGACAGTGGCATCCGTGCTTTCATTAGCGTGTCTACTTGGGAGATTAGTGCGCTTTACCGCGTGCCTCTGTCTTTGTCTCCTTTCCTCGGTCGTTCGTTTTTTTTTTCTTTTGAGAAGAAAGGCATGCACTCGGCGGCCTGCAGCTTTGAGGATGGACTCTCGGACTTTGCTTGCCAGGCCTCTGTGTAAACCGTGGAGGGCGGCCGTCGGTGAAAAGGAAGCTGGATCGAGGCTTGCAGGGTATTCTCAAATGGAACGCGATATTTTCGCAAGTTATCAGCCGGCCAAGTGAGACTAGCCTCTAGATGCTTAAAGACGACCTGTCCACCGGCTATCCGCTCACCGGAGGCTCCGGTTCCTCCAACACAGCGAGCTTCCGCGAAAGGATAGTCAGAGGAGCAAGGAATAAACCACAAGCTGGAGCTGGAAAGAAGTCAAACTCCCTATTAGCGAGATGCCTGTACCGCAGAGAGTGCAGCCTCCCCGTCAAATACAACCACCCCATGTTGTTCGGGGACGCTGAACCCTAGTTGGACGCGAGCCTGGTCTTCAATTAGCAGCTAGGGCCCCGTGCACGCGATCACGGATGATAAATCTTCGATTTTGGCGGGAGGACCTCACCTTAGGTGATCAACCGGAGGGGGGCTCTCTCTCCTGCGAGACGGAGGGGTGTGCCCTACGTCACCGTGAGCGGCAGCTGCCTGTACGTCATACTTTTTCTTTGTCTCAAAGGACCCTTCTCTTCAGTCGGTGTGCTCTTTGGGGCACGAACGGGGGCCACGCGCCCCGCGGCAGATGTTCCGTGACGCATGCCCCCTTCGCTCCTGCGAGCATTACGTACTTATACTTGGAGCCCGGCCGTGCAAGGCGCGTAACACGCGACCAAACCAGCCCCGCACGATCGATCGATGCATATGCACGATTCACGACCCGCGCCTCGAAGAATGCCAGGGACGATTGAAGGAGGGGCACGGCCCTTGACTCTTTGACGTGTCGCGCACGCATGCCAGACTGTGATTCCGAGCGCGAGCCCGCTCTTCCCGCGTGGGCACCTACGTAGGCGGAAGGCTTGCACTTCGATTCGGAAGGCTTGTGAACTGGACGAGTGTCCGTTTCGATGGAATCGGGTTCAAAGTGCGAAAGCTGATGAACAGCGACGACTTGCAGAACGCTGGAGTTCACGATCGACCGGTTCTGCGGGAAAAACACTTCGGAGGCAATTTTGGGGAGGGCCGGTGGATTTATTGATTCATTTTTTTTAATCATTTTGTAAACTGGGAGTGGAGCTCAGTTGAAAGTTTAGATACTTTAAAATAGAGAATGTTTTTGAGATGTACGTGTGCAGTATAAAACGTTTTACTAAACGTACAGTGAATGGTGAAATTCTACGCACATCCATCCATCTTCAGCAGAATATAGTAAGCAGAATTACTGAATTAATTTTGACGTTAAATATTTATACACAAAGTAATATTTGACCGCGAACTTCGAAATATGTTTGGCTGGTGTTGCGTCGTTGATTCACCGGCCACTTTGGGATGGATGTCGACGCGGGAAAGCCTGGCTATCGTCTCTGTGGACGTGAATGTTCCTTGTAAACGATAGAAATAACGCGCAGGCTTTCTGGGCGTACCGAGGCACCAAGTAAGCGCGCGCGCGTATATCTCCAGAAGCCGCCCAGCACGATAACACCGAGCCGTGTGATAAAGAACAATTTAACGGTCTTGTTAAAGATACGAAATACGCCTACTGCGATAGAAGTGAGTCGTAGCAGACTGGGGGGATCGCTCGGATATAATACGAAGAGAATCCAGCGACCGATTGGAACAGTTTACGCCTCCAACGGATTCGCCGGCGAATTACAGTAAACAGGGGTACGAAAACCACTTGAACTTAAGAAAACGACGAATCAGTCCGGAGTATTACAATTGACCAATTTTACCTGCTTCTCCGCTGTTAAATAAAATTAAATCGCAACGAAGCTTTGCGAGAAACGTGTCATCGGTGCGTACAAATTTCCCCAGCCGAAAGCATCTCTTTCCGCAAGAAAGGGAATTGCGGCCGGGAATGGCTTGCATATTTCACTGTAATTTAGGAGACTCGACAATTACCGCTACCCGGTCGGTGTTCGTAACGTACCGAAGCGTTGAACGGCCACAAGGTGCACGCGACTCGAAGCATTCGGCCCTCGATAATTCGCGACTTCGCGCACCCCCGTTTCGCGCACAGGCTCGCTGGCGAAGAGCGTCGGCGAGCGAGGCTCGACGACGGCCCGATCCGCGGAATAATTTAATCGTATGCGCACGAAGAATGCCTTTGCGCGGGCACGCTTCCCTATTTCGGGCCCGGGTCTCAGCGGTACGATACAAAGTTTCGGCGGGTCGGATCGATATGGGTAACCGTCGAGCGTGAACTTTCCAATCAATAGGGCTTGACGCGCCGCGGCCGGCTCGCGCGGCCCGCAAAATTAATTTCGCGAATTGAAAAAGCGACCCTTCAGACGCCAATACAATTAACCGTGAAACCGAAACTTCATATTTTATACCCCCCCTAGCCTGGCGGACATGCCGGATAAATTGAACGAGACACAATTTTTGCGGCGGTCGCAATCGCGGCAAATGGACGCCGCGGGTAAACGCGCGGCTGGCCGGGCCCGGAAAACTCGGATCGAGTAGGACGCGGAAGACACTTCTCGTTCGGGGCACACACGTCGTCACACCTGACGTCACACACTCGTTAGGGGGCAGATGGCCCCCCTCTCAAGCGTGACGTTGGGCCCACAGGGTACCTGGCGGCGTCTGCCCATGGGGCCTCCTTCCTCTATTCCCTCTCCTTCCTCTCTCCTTCCTGCCGCCCCCCATTCTTTCTCGCCCTTTCCTCCCTGCGCGGCCCATAAGGTGAGGCGAAATAAAATAAAACTTCTACGAAGGGAGCCCCCCTTTGCCTCGCGCGCGCGCGCGCGCGCAGCTCGTACACACGCGCGCAGCTGCTCAGGTAGCACGAGCTACTTCCACATTAGAGAGGACGGAACTGCTGTGGGGTGCCGCGGCGTGCCCCATTGAAATTCCGTCTGGCCAGACGCCCGGCTGCTCCCTCGCGCGGTGTGTACGACACCGTGAACCCGAGGGGGGACGGGAATCAATGGGGAAAAGAAAAAGATTATTAAGGTGACGAACTTTCGATCGATTTGTCGTGGCATTAGGATGCCCCCCTGCCACCCGGTGGTCTCCCAGATGGATGGTGATAATTTATTTTCTGAAGGATCACGAGATACGGTGGGGAGAGTGGCGTCGGGGCGATGGAGGAATGCCTGCCGTTGATTCGACCATTCGACGAGACGACGAGGATTACTCGAACTGCCTGCGATGCGCCAAAGCTTTCAAGATTTTTCTAATTTTCAATAGAAACCCGAGTGATCGCTTTACCCTTCCCAGCTATGGTTCACTTGAAGCCCACATTTCTGGTTCGATATATGCTTGAAGGACTCATTTATAGGTACATAGCACTAACCCCCTGATCTAAATGCAGCCTGTTACAAATATCTTGGACACGCCGTTGCGTAACAGAGTTACGGGATTCGAGCGAAAATGTATTTCCTAATATAGAAAGCCGACAATGATCCCGCAGATCTGAACAATCTCATTGTGCTTTTCCGATGAATCGGCCGAGCAGGCTTTTGCTCCACTGACGGGCGACAAAGGAGCCAGAGGAATATTAAGGAAAACTTCCTGTCCACGACCCCCAGCGTCCGTTTCGACTCGAGAAAGGATCCCGACTAATTACGTCGGGGCCCGTAAAGATGGTACAAAGCGGGAAAACGAGACGGCGGCGAGCCGCCTCATTGTCCGCCGTATTTCCTGTAAAGTGGCTAAGGGCGTCTTAAACTGTTGCAAAGTGGTCAATAACGAGAGAGAGAGAGGCCCCGGTCCCGCTTTAACGCCTCGTCTAAAAGAGAAGTGCTACAAGGCCGATTTGTCGTCGCTCGTAAACCCGTCTTGATAATTCTCAGCACGAGACATCCGGTCTAGTGGCGAGGCGTTGCGGGGGTGTTTCGTGTGGTAAACATAATGTCGGGACCGTGAAGCCTTTTGTCTGCGCCGGTGTACCTTCACCTTTCTGCCGTGAACGCGTGCCGAACGTGTCCTTTTCGACCGTCTACACCTGGAAAGTTTGCCAAATTGTGCCTAGGCCCTGCCCCCAATTCGGGGGGGCTATTTATGGGAATTATTCCATTTCCTTTTTGTCCCTTTCACATTCTGTATCTCCATAGTGTACATATATATATATATCTCCGTGTCTGATAAAGCTGAATCAGAATAGTAGATTATGGAAGAGGGCAACAGATATCTGCGCGATTTACGAGGGACACTACCCACGTCTCCAAAATTAATTTCGTTCTCCTCCATTGTGCTCGTTTCGAAGGGACAGAGGGAACCGAGTTTCGACTATTCTACAATCGAGCCAGCTTTCACGCCATTCCTTCAAATATCCCGCCCTCGCGGTTGCGCCCGAAGAATCCTCATGCCTACTAAACATTTGTACCGTTTAGAATCCAGATCGGTTCCCCCACGTTCCTCCGTCGCTATCGCTCGCGTACGCACGCCTCTCGCCGAACATCTGCCCGCAGAAGTTGCCCAAGGAACCATGCCAGACGCCGTCTCGCCTCTCGAACTCGTAGCCCCGTTACGCTTTCGATTCGAGGGTGGTCGCGTGCCCCTGGAAATTCATCGTCGCGGAATCATGCCGGCGCAACGGGCCGCCGAATAAAGTGGATCCGAGCCACCCTCGCGCGCGCGCGCTCCGGTTCAGGTGATCGCGACAGATTGGCCGGCCCTCTCCACGATATCCGGCCCCAATTTCGTGGCGCTCCTCTCTAACGGGGCCCGAGCAGTGTTAGAAACGAAGCCGCATTAAGAGCGCTCCCGATCGAGGAGCCGTCTTTTTGCCGCGCACAATGACTTCGGAACATATGTCGAACGGCCGGGCTCCTCTCGGCCGCATCGGGACGCGTTATTAACGCGTGCTGGAGGATGGAAGAAGTGGCTCTTTCGCGGAGGAAACAGTGGCAGGCAGCGCGGAGGAGGATATAGAGACTGCGACGGGAGGAAGCGGGATGGAAGCGAATCCATTTTTCTGTCGAGACCGGTTTCAAGCTCCTAGGCACGTGGGTGGAAGAGGCAGAAGGACGAGAAAGGTGGGATAGGTCGAGCCATCTGGCTCTTTCCCTCGTGTATGTACACGACCACCTTGAGGGCCTTTTAAATCCACCAGAGACATGCACCTTGAGACCTGTCTGGGCCAAGGACCCTCGAACGCTCGGCCCTTTAAAGATCGACCCTGGAACGAAGACACCCAGCCTGTACCCTTACTCTTGGCTCTCGCCTTAATAACCTCGGGGGCAACCGCACCCATGAATGGTCCGGTTCCCTTTTATTTCTCGATATGCTTACGCGCGGTCTTCTGTTCCGTCGATTTGGATCATATTTCTGGGAGGAGGCTCAGTGTTTGGTTCGTGACGGGTTTAATGGACACTGTGGATCTCGGCGAACTGGGGCGTATACTGTTTTTAATTCTTCGGGCTGTGATCGGGGGGGAGAATGTTTCTCGTTTCATTGTTCAGTCTTATCGAATTGTCTCGCTTTGTGAATGGCAATGTCTAACGTCACTATGGAATTTTCAAAATTTATCCAAATATATGATTGCAGGATAGGGTGGTCCTTATATGTATGGAAAAAAATTAAATTTTTTAAAAATTTCTTCTGACCCTCTCAGAAGCATCCAAATAGTTTAAAAGAATTTCGTCTAAAATTTTATTAAAATATATTAAGGATTAAAGGTCGCTCAACGGCAATGAAATATTACTATTTTGGTATAAATTTAAAAAAAAAATTTTAAAAAATTTTGTTTTCCTTCACAGCTTGTTCTAACTGGTTGGAGAACTGGAGAATTGGATGAGTTTCGTTGTTATAAGTGCTAGGGCCAGTATCTAGTATGGTACCCGATTTTACCTAGGCCACGGTGTAAAATCGTAAAATCGTAAAAACGGATCATATTTTAAATCATTATTTTTTTGTATTTTTCCTTCTATTAAACAAATTGGATATGTACTATTATTTAAAAAAGAGTTTATTCTAATGAATCCCAAGTGCAATTTGTTTTTTACTTAATAATGCCAAAGTTATGAGATTTTATCCTTAACGTCCCGATTTTGCCCCGGTCTCCCCTTTATGCGAAATATAAAGTCCTTGAGTCAAATAGAAGATTTTAAGAGGGTCAGAAAATATATATTTTAAAGTTGAAAAATAAGGACCACCCTATTGCAGGAGAGAGTTGCTAGATTCTTCATAATTTTGCTCCCTATTTTTCTTCAACGTCGAATCGAAGAAAGTCCTCTTCCTCTCCCATTAGCCCCCAGTTCAATCATATCAAAAAAATGATCAAACCCAAGAATGCTTATTAAAGCGAAGTACTTCCTAATATTTTCTAATAAGCCTGAGAACACGAGGGGGTGCCTTTCCACCCCCATCCTCAGAATCCCTGTTTCCACTCTACCAATACACCTACATTACCAGATCGTGAATATTTCTTAATACAAATCTGAAGATGATCGACCCAATTCCATCCCACCGTACGAGACGAGGCTACGAGTCGCGCACGAAGGCGACCGCGGCGCGGGTAATCTTGCAGCAGGTATCGCGGGGGGATGAGGAAAAAATTGCAACTCGAGATGCTGCTACGGCAAGCATTTCTGACCCGTATCTCGCAGTGGAATTCTCGTTGCCGCCGCCGCCGCGCGCAACCCGCTACTTTTGTCCTCTTGCACAGCGGGCGTACGCTCGATCTCTGTCGCGGGACACGAGTGCGCGCAAGGGTGCATCGCGCGCGGACCCGGTTAGTACGCTCGCGGGGGCACACATGCACTCTTGTCTACGCGGCGCGGGTGTGCGTCGACTTGCAAGCGTGGAGAAGCAGCCAGAGACGGTGGATCTCCGCGCGCGGGGGGGGGGGGGGGGCGGTGGACGGGGGAAGAGGCGGGGGTGAGATACGACCCGTTGGGGATGGGCTGACAGTGAGACTTTTATTAGGGAAGGAATCAGCAAGCATGATTATGTACCTTAGAGCGTCTCCACCTCCGTTTACCAGTTCCATCCCGCCCCTCTCGCCCCTTCCCGGCTGCTCGTCCGTCCCTCCACCCCCGCGCGTCTAACCGCCATTCTTCCCACTTTCGTCTCCGCCACCGCGCTATCGCCACTGACATTGCACCGACGACGACGACGACGACGACGACGACGACGACGACGAAGCTGCCACCCCGTCGCAGCTGCATTGTCAACCCCTTCCCTCCGCGCCAACCCATTCCCTTGCGCTCATATATGCAAGCATTGGCGTAGAACGCTGAGAAATCGACGACGATGCACAATGGCCGATCGCCGCGCTCCCTTCAAGGTGAGCGCCGCGCGCCGTTCATACGGGATCTACGCGGCGCGTGTGTGCGGCGGACCACTCGCGATTAACACGCCCGGGAAAGGGTTGAACGGCGTTCTTATCGGTAGAGTGTATGTTTTGCGAGAGAATTGGGTACTTACGATGAACGTTGCCGTGGCAATGCGAAAGATGCTGTCCCCTGCAACAGAACAGAGAGGGAAATGAAAATCGTGAATGGGGCAGGTCGACGATTAAAAGGACGCCTCGCGTCAAAGTGAAACGATCTTCAGGGCGATCGATCGCGAATGTTTGGGGACCCGCCTATCCAGCGAGATATCGCGTTACGCGAATCAAGACTTTGCGTTCAAGCTATTTAGCTCGACCTTGGAGCTGTCACTCAGAGATTCATTCTCTGATGGAGGGAAACGTTAGTTGCGCCCGGATAGACCTCGACGAATCGAGTGGTTAGAATGCATCGTAAAATATTGCCAAATTCGTCGTCCAGGAGCGAGATGAAAATACGCAGAGAACAGAGCCGTCCTCCACGAGATTTGCATTTCTGCCTCGCCAATGCCGCCCAAGGCGATATTGTCGTCACAATGAAACCACCCCCCAAAGCTCGCCACCACCCTCGATACACGCTCCGACACGGGCGATGTCATGTGCGCGTGTCGCACTCGAACTTTTGCCACGAACCAGATGCGCGAAACTTCGCGAATTCTGATCACGCATACATCGGCGGCCATGGTAAAAAATTTTATCAGCCTTTTTTAACCCCCTCCCCCCGCCGCTCTCCCCGTTCCTACCCTCCCTCCGGAGTTGTTCCACCCTGGGAACACTGAAATCCTTTTGAAACGCGCCGCGCTGCCCGAACTTGCGCCGTTGGAAAATTTGGATGCAGATGATCGCGCTGGCCACGTTGAACTTTTTAATTCGGGATTGCCGCTCTGACGCGAGTTCGGTCCCGCTTTTTTTTTTGTATTAGCGCATGAAACGGTCGTCCTCCAGTCGGATTATATGTTAGACGAGATATAATGGCTGAGGTATTTGAAAAGTGCGCTTCAAGTGTGCAGTAATATAAGGCTACTAGCTTCGCTGATCGTCCGAAATTTAGATTCTGATTTTATAAAAAAATTTTGTATTTATTTTTTGTGAAAATAGTCACATTCATGTGGATCAGCTAAATATAATAAGCTGGGACACATTTCGTGGTCCCGGAGTTTACCGTTTGAGAGTTTTTAGGCGACAGACAAACACGCAAACACTTTCTGCTTTCTCCTGCCACAGAACTTGGTCCAATTTTAACACAGAAATAATGAATCGTCCTCCCCTTAAGTACTTAAGTCACTATATAATAGCCAGCCTCCTAGCGTGAGAATCAAACTCGGTTTCCCCGGAATTGGAATCCTCCTAATCTGTTAAAAAAAGTATTGCACCTAGGAATCCCACAGAAGTTCCCGCGACATCCCCATTTATTATAATTCACTCTAACCTCTCCACATCCGACGAGGTGTACAGCTCGGTTCCACCGCGTCATCAATTTGCCGCGGCAGAAACGAATTCGCGCGAATCAGAATGCGTGTTCGTGGCCCCTATTCAGCGTCCCAGGCGAAGGATGCACCCAGACAAGGCGTCGGTGTAACGGTGGGTTAGGAAGGAAGAAGGATGAGACCAAGGAGGTCATAGGTGTGAGGCATAGTTCGACGCCAGTATCTGAGACAGTTTCGGCGGGCAAGACTTAACAAATAGGCAAAGTTTTGTCCCGAGGATACCGGGGCTGGCGGATTCTCCGGGCGTAGCCACGACATCCTCTCTCCTCTTTGTTCGCAAGTTTATGATGTATTAGACGCTACCCGGCCGCTCCGCCGCGTTCCTTTCCTTCGTTCCCGTTCGCTTTTCGGCTGACCAATTTATACGGCACCGGGAGTTAAGACGAAACTTCCGCCCAAGGCGGAATTAACCAGCCCCTCCGGGCGCGTTCCGCGGAGATTTAGTGCCATCAAAGGATATTTTGGGCGCGATCGCGACAGTTGCATCGCACCGCTGCCCGTGGTAACGGACGATCTCAGGTATTCGAGGACCTTGCGCTCGTTGAAGGTGGATGGCCAGCACTGTCACGGAGACCCGCGCAGGGATCTTTCCCGTCTACAACACAGTCTCGCATTCTTCGCTGTCTAAGCTCGAGACGTTGCCATCGGTGTGCTCAGACCGAGAGACAGCATGAGAGTGCACAAGAGCGTATCGCCTGAGAATGAAATTCACCCCAAATAAATCCACCCCATTGGAGTCGACCCGGTGAGCATCAGTATGCTCGCGTTGCCACCGATATTCACACTTTCTCTGCCCATCGATCGGCAGTCAAAGCACCCGCCCAGGGGAATCTCCGTCGAAAAGAAGACGCACCTGCAGCTAGCCAGGCGGCGGACAGGGCGAATTCCGCCAGCGGACCGATATCTGAAGTCTGATATCCCCGCGTGAAACACGCGTTCCGTCGTGGCTGGGGCCACGCAGACGCGCGCGCGCGCGCTGCCCCTCCCCCTACCCCCAGGATTAATAAACTTTGTCGCGTCTCGGCTTACCCCGTTGGCATGACTCCGTACGAGGAAAATCAATACCCGATACACATACGAATCCCCCGTGTCGGCCCGCTTCCACTCGCCGCGCTATCTCTCTTTTATCTCGATCGTATCTGATCGTATCATCGTCGCGCGTGGGAAAACACACGCGTACGCGCGGCGCTGTCTGTCCAGACGTGGAGGAACGGAGATAGATAAAGGGCGGCGGGGCAGAGGGCGAGGAACGTCCACAGACACAAGTAGGTCGTCTAAACGACGCTGCCGTAACGCCCACGCCGGTGTCCCTACACCCTCCCGATCAGAGGACGCCGACTCTTCGGGGTGACAGATGGCCCGATAGACAAAGAACTCTTGGCCGGCTGCCTTCCGTGGCGTTGCGTAACTCGATAAAAGGAGATCCAAAGTCGATCGTCCTGACGTCGAGCGGCCCACGAGCCTGGCCGCCCGTCAAAGGGACGATGGGGTTGAAAATCAAATAGTACGTGACGTCTCGATGGGAATCCTCCGCCAAGATTGGACACCCTCTCTCTCTCTCTCTCTCTCTCTCTCTCTCTCTCTCTCTCTCTCTCCCTCTCTCTCTGCCCCTTTTCCGTTGACCGCGCGCCGTACACTTCTTATCTTCATTCGTCCCCCTCGATTCGTCGATTAGACGCTCCCCACGGAGACAGCGCCGGGAAACCGTCGTCGAGGGTGCTTTTCGCTGTGTCCCGACGACGATTAGACGATTAGGAGAGCCCCTCCCGCGGAACCTCGTTACGACACTCGGCACTGGGGCGCAGAATTAGCTTTCGGGGATTACGCGGTTGAATGCTCGGATGTTTTCCCGCGGATCGCCGTTGTGATTTTTCCCTGCGAGCGTTTCTGCTCAATGGGTATACTGCGTAACCATGATTGCCGTGTTTATACGTCTCTTTCGCGCGGGGTGGGTATGCTCTCGTTAATGGTTTCCTTTGCGGAGGCGGGTCATGTTGGATGGAGGTGTTGATGAAGTGGAGCAACAAATTGTGTATTGGAGAAGTCTGTGTTTGGGGAGAATTAAGCTTTCGTTTGGATTTTCTCCTGGAGAATACGATTCTACGAATTCCACTTAGAAATTTCGTTTTTATCAATGCAAATTTCACAACGAACAAGGGATTCGTTCGGAGCTGATTTAGAATATGTGTAATTGGCATTAAATAAACTGGAAACAAACTGCGCCTATTTTTCTTGTCGAATTTAATTTATTCTTTCCGTGTAATTAATAAATCCCGTTTCAATTGTGCAGTAATTCGAACTTGAGGGGGCTTCCATTACGGGTCTCTTTCTGTCCCTCGTACGCAGCAGAATATTTCAAGCAACTGTATTTAAATTTGCGAAAGAAGAGAGCAAGCATGAAATTACTGATTCTGCTGGATGACTATAAATTCTCGTGAAATGCAAGCTCTGATTTGGACGACGCGAGCCTGTATTACAGTTCCGCGTCTTATGGTCCACGACCGATTAAAGCACTGTCATGCATGAACGACACGCACACGCGCACGCATATAAGAGGGGCGTTGCGTGGATGGGTGGCACAATGGGCACGTGGCAGAATCTAATCATCTCACAAGTCTCGGGGAGGGCATGTAATTTTTTTTCGTCTCCTTTTTTTTCTAAGCTCCGTCATTCATCGTGTTAACTCGGTGGAAATTCATTAATTCGTGCTGGTCGATGGACCGGCTACTTTTGCGTCGCGCAACTGGTACTTGTACAAACGTCTAGATTCTAGATGAGTGATCGTGTTCAATGGATTTGTGAGCCGACCCTCTATATTTCTCAGGTACCATATTTATATTTTTATAAATTATAGAGGCCTATCAGAAGGTGCAAACTTGAATAGTTAGATCTCCAATTACTTTATATTCCCAGCAGAGGTTTATTAGAAATAAAAATGCCCCCCATCTTCGTCCACGTTGACTACTTTACTGGCTATCACAAGAAAAATCAGGTACTAAATTGATGTTCTTGTTAATTTACAAATCAGTTAGCTACAAGAGGAAAGAATATCTTCGCTTTCAGTCTAACAATAATTATTTTTTATTACTCCATCAAATCCAGTAAACGATTTTTATTATGCATCGAATTTACTGCGTTTTATCTTTGTCACGAAGCAAGCGTATTTCTCAAGACCACAAATAAATTCGTTTCCATCAATTACGTGGCCGTATCTGAAGTCAATGCTCGATATATCGCGCAATCGATTAAGCCGGGTGCCATGGGTGTAAATTGTTCGTGTGTCTGGAACTGTGCTAGAAACACGTGGCCCCTGCCTCAGGAGACGCCCCTTTCATCTAATCGTTGCACTGGTAATGGATTATTCCAATCAAAGAATTGAGGGATCAGTGGCGTCCTTAACGCGGCCATTATTGCGTGCCAGTAATTACCACGTGCAAACCCTAATAAAATATAATTTTCCATGTTACCCTCTTTCCTTTAGCTGCCTTATATTCACCATCATTAATTACGTCCCCGTTCAGATTTTCTACTCGAACGAAGAAACCGTGCATTTACATGCCCGCGTCACTTGGAGAACTTGGAAAAATTTCTATCTCGGAGTAACTGGCCGAGTTCACTCTTTCCCATCGTCCAATTGCTGAAGAGTTCAAGATCAAAGTTCCGCAGGATTTATCCGGCTACGATAAGTATCCTGAAACGGGACTCCGAGCTCCTTACAGGAAGGACGAAGCAACAAGTGGCTTCTTAGTTCGAGCAATCTTAGCTCGATGTTCAACAAGTGTTTTCCGAATGGATGCATGTCCTCGGAATTTCGCACAGGAAATTTAGCAGAAGCACCCACTTGGCACGAAACGTCTCATCCATTCCCATGTATTCCATTTCAACAATGCTTTCTACAGTATTCCGTATAAATCTCATCGAGATCTGCTTAACTTTCGCACAGCCACGTTGCGCTGCGCTCTTCAAGCTTTAAATACAGTCACGCATTTCCAACGGAAGATCGCGGTGACTCGGACTCTGAATTGGAATTATTTACAATGAATCTAAGTTCACCGGCAGATACAGGCAGATGTTGAAGCGACAGGGGTTCGCCTAAAATAAACAGTGAAAATATACCATTCGACTTTTACGTTCAAGTTAACTGCACTATTCAGCTGGCACAAAATTGTATTCCACTCTGGTGTCTCTTATCAGAGAAGTGTTCGCGATATATTTATAAGCGCGCGGTGTATCTGTTCCGGGAACTGCAGGAGCGCGGAAAGAAAAAACTCGATAGCGCCCGAGTGACAGAGACGGCAAGAATAACATTCTTTTATCACGAAATCCAATATGCGTCAGTTGTGTTTCCGATAACTACGTATTTCGTGCGGGTAACGTGGCTGCGCTACAATTTCCACCCCCGTTCACCCCTCTCCCCCGACCTTTTACGTAAGCGCGGCGAGGGAAGAAAAATCGAGTTTCATTGACGAATAACAACGGACACAAAACTCGTTAAACAATTTCTTTGGTTCGGCGCGAGTCAATTCTCCGTTAAATGGGACGCGAGAAAGAACAAGGGCGGGGGAAAGAAAAGCGGTCTCCGCGGTGAAGTGTATCATGGTTTCCTCGCATTATCGCGGAACAAAGCGTTCCTAATCCACGAAGGAGCGGAGAGAAAAAAAAGAGGGAAGAAAGGAACGACGACGAGGGAGAATGGGGGATCGTGGGTTTCGCGTGCCGTCTCTAAATAATAAAATAAAAACCTCGACCCTCTGGATCCTTGGCCCACGCTCAATCCCGACAGCAACAAGTTGATATCTTGTTCCCTCGAGGGCGCCTCGGGGGTAGGAGAACGTGGACTCGAGGCGGAGGGGGTCGGTACGCTTCGGTATCGTCGTAAGAAAACGCTTTTCGCTTCTTTTTCCCACCCTCATCCCCCGGGGTTTGTCTCGTTCCATCAACAGGTTCCTTATCCGTACCCTCTAGCCCGGAAAATCTTCGAGGGAAGTTCCTTCGCCCGTGAAGGGGCTAAGAAAATTGGGTGGGTTGGGGGAGGGTGGGCTTCCTTGAGGCTCAGGAAGCGACTAAGATGTAAAGGGATGGTGTTTCCTTAGGGGTGGCAGCCGCGAAGACGATTCAACGTCTCTCGGCGTCTTGTAACCTGTTGGAGTCACCCCCCGTGGAATAGGATAAAGCACTTTCTTAGCGGCGAGGGGGATGGGAGGCTGTTTTATGGTTAGTGAACGGGCGTTCAAGCTGTATTTACGAATCTGCTTCCTGCTTTCGGGAATAATGGGGCGACGCGCTGTTGAAAATAATTGGCGAATTAGTTAATCGAGTGGTGCTTCTTATATATCCCAAGTAGATGATTGATGATTTTAGGGTTGCCCGAGCTGTATTACTTGCCATTTTGAATTCAAAATTTCTTTCCCTAGATATATGATTGCCTGCCGTCGAATGCTAAGGAAATCTTTTGTTCTTCACTGTTAGGTGACTCGTGGTGTATATCAAAGTAATTTATTGAGAAACTAAAGAGCTATTATCAAATATCTAATCATTATCACACTGGAGAGAATATGAGTGATGAAAATAAAATTTGCACAAAAGTTTCTCTATAACCTTTATCAAAATTTCATACTGTTTCAAAAGTTTGCTCTTCATTAAAGTGGCAATGCTGAATCAATTAAATAAACGTGGCCACACGAGTATATATATGATGCTTCATATTCGTACAGAAATACATGTATCTAATTCAAGAACTACACACCTCAAATTAGAAAAGAAACAGAGATTTGAATGAGCAATTTTTCGCAAATAGGGCCAACACTTGTTGCAACATAAAGTACAGCCCAATGTGAGATAAGTTTCAGTATGCCAATGTTCATGAATATTCATAAGCACGCGTTCAAATGAAATTCACCGAAAGAGAACGCGAAGCCTTGAGAGAACTCGATAGATTACTTTCCCCGGCGCAGCGTTTATCGGCCATGTAATGGTTAACAGGTCGGGAAAATCAGCACGGAGGGTGCTGTAATTAGCAGACACTTCCCGTAGGCTAAAGAAAACCCTCCGGAGGCAAGGGGATGAGTCCTCCTTAGGGGTGGGATGCCTCTAAGAAAAACGAAACTGCCGATGTCTTGTAACCTGTTGAAGCATCCCCCCGGGAGATAAAGTGCTTTCTTGGCAGGGTGAAGAAGGGAGGCGAAGTTTAGCAGGGCTGGAGGCCGAGAATCTTGAGATACTTGGGATAAAGTCCATAGAGCGACATAGATAGAGCCCGGAGGAGGAAGGACCGAGAAAGAAGGGACACGAGCCGTGATCTTTCAGGGCGGAAAGACGCGATAGAGCGAATCCCCCAGGAGGGAAACAGTGACGGAGGAGCTAAGAGCTCTTTGAAGAAGTGACACCTTTGTTTTCCCGGAGGAGGCTCGAACGTGCGACGAAGGGTTAAGCAGTCTCGAGGAAAATTGGCGTTACGAGGAAATTACGTGGAAACGAAGATAAAAACCCCCCCGACACCATGACGCTGCTGCTCGTGCTCGCGCGAACTTATCGATTTCGTGTCTGCGGGCTGTCGGAGATTCACTCAACATCCGATTCCACCATACAGTTTCTACAATTCCGACAAAGACACATTACCCAGGAACTGCTGAAAACACGAGCTATTCCAACAGCTCTTCTTCGTCCTTAATACAAAGTCTTATCTCTCTAACTACACTGTCCATTTCCAACCATAAAAGCGAAACAGCTCCATCAAGTCTCCTATATGACACGTCCGCTCGTTCAGCTTCTTCCTTCCCGAAGAACGACCCTCCTCGACTAACTCGATTTCACCCCAATTCCCCGGCTCTGCCCACAGAAATACGACGCCGATTAACAGTATCCGCGCCCCGAAAAAAAGGACATCACCTGGAGCTTCCGGGTCCTATCGTTCTTCCCAATAAAACGGACCACCTACGCCGGGGCGCGCTCGCGAATCCCAGCTTCTCAGCGGCGCGTGACTCTTAACCGGCTGCTGTTCTTTTTGTGCACGACGATCCTCGAGGATCGGCCATTGTGCCATCCCCCCCCGGGTCGGGATAAATATTTAACAAGCCACCGGTGTGTCGTGCCGCCGAGCCGATATCCTCGAACAGCGTGCATCCCGACGCGTCCTTCCGGCCCAGGATGGGGCACGCCGTGAGACGCGGCTTGGATCACGGTCGTTCCGCGCGGAGGAGAAGGGCCGCGCGGCGCCAGGTCGAGGAGCGGAGGGCACCCACCGCTCCTTTCGGATATATTCAAAATATGCAGAACACCGGCGTGTCGCTCGGGCGCACACCGACAAAAGGTCTACGCCAACCCGCGTAGAGATAAAGGGAGCTTTCGTTCGGGGCACGCTCGAGCGGCGGGGGTGTAGCAGCAGCAGCAGAGAGAGAGGGGGATGGTGGGCGAAAATAAGCGGCCGGGAAAAGTGGAGGTTGTCGATTCTGTTTGCCCACAAAACGCCGTAAACACGAGACGGGGGACGGGGGCATTATGCGCTCTGGATGCAGACAGACAGCCACCTACAAGCAGATGATGAACCGTCTTCTTCGGGGCGGTTTCGGATTAGCGACAGGGCGGACATTATACCGCGGCCACCAGTCGTGGGGGACGAGGAGAGGAGACGACGGTGGTGGCCGCCGGTAATTCGAGACGACGCTCCTCTTTCTCAGCTGCCATTCGGCAGATGTCGAAATTGCTGCGGCTCCGCGGAGACAATACGGCGAAGATAATGGATTTAAGTCGAGAACAGGGCTTGGACATCTCCGAGGACGTATCTGTCGAGGCTCGAAGTAGGTCGAACGATATGGGGGCTGGGTGTTTGGGGAACGGTGGTTAAGGGGTGGACGCGCGATTGATGGCATCGTTTGACAGGGCTGTTGGGCTGCTGAATAGGCTTGTGCGGGATGACGAGTCTTGATTCGTTTCTCAGGACGAATGGTGGTGCATGTGTTGACGGTGCGTAAGATGAAGTTTCTTGAAGCTAGTGGAAGGCATTAAGCACTAGCTTCTTATTAGATTGTGGATGGAGGTTCGATTTCGGAGACATTTTGCGTCTATTTAAGGGGTCATGCTCAGTCAGGAGGCCGAAAAAAAGGGTGATCTTCGGGAATTTTTTACTCGAAAGCTATAACACATTTCTCAAAAATTCTTCTTTCCTTTTAATGATTGCATCTAGTACTGTGTATCGTAATTTTTGTATTTAAAAATATTTCAAATCCATCTCTCAAAGGTCATCTAAAAAAAAGGCTTCTGTGGTGACCACTGCTGCTCAAAAGTCGATCATCCAAAATTCAAAAGAATTTACTTAGTATATTATATTATCTTGTCTTTGAACGAAGGATTTTTCGAAATATTGATTTGGGAAAAATGGCGGATGTTTAAAATAAAAGTTTCAATTTTCATCATAAATCGTGCCTGATTTTCGTCAATTAAAAGAAAACTAAGCATCGGATAAAAAAATCCTTCGTTCAAAGACTAGTTTATTGTTCCTATAGTAAGCTTGTAAAATTTGAGGTAAATCGGTTGAATGGTTTTTTAAATATTTTGGTCACCGATTTTGAAAGAACCGTTCGAGTGATGGACAATAACTCAGTTATTGATAAATATTTTTGAATAAAAAAATTACGATGCACGGTACTAGATGCAATCCTTAAAAGGAAAAAAGATTTTTTGAGAAATATGTTATAGCTTTTGAGTACAAAATTTCCAAAGACCACCCTTTTTTTCGGCCTCCTGACTGAGCATGACCCCTTAAGGGCACTAGGCAGTCAGAAATTCGATTCTTTTTGTTGCATTTTTCGAAAGTACCACCCTTCCCGAGTAAAAGGCCGTTTGGTTTATGTTAAAACTCGCAAAATTAAGGATTTTACAGTCGAAAAGGTTTGCGCGCACGCAGGTAGATTAATTCCGCTTCTGAAACTTTGAACGCGTTTTTCTCAGAATCACATTTCCTCTTCGTTTTGCAGTGATTGCGAAAAAACGGAGGTCCGAATCAATTTGAAAAAAATTGAGCATATGTAAAACATGTCTTGTTACGACCTAAACCTAAGCACAAGTCTGTGGAAACTTCTGTTTTGACAAAAAAATAAATAAAATGGCTCTTTTCCCTGGCGAAAAATCACGTTTCTTTAAAATTTGCCGTTTTATAGCCGCCATTTGTATAATTTTGATTTTTTTCTTTTTCAGTAGGTTCAGGGCAGAATGGGGGTCAGGGCAAAGTGTAAATTTCAGAGAATACGTCACAATTCAATTTCTCACGGCCAAAATCACTGCAAAATTACAGCGGCTCCAGAAAAAATGCCAACACATCAGATGACTGTAGCGCTGTCATGCATATGTATATATTATTCAAATCATTTTTTTTTCACTGTTTATAGTATTAATAAACATTACCCAAAAGTACTAGTCACCATTTGTGTTCATCTCCTTGTAATTAATGCGCAAAAAATACTTGATTTTCGAGCGATCTGACTGCCGAGTCCCCTTAAACGTCGTTGCTTTTTAACAGAGCGATACTAGCAAGAGTAATGAGAAGGGTTTAAATGAGCTCTACACTGTTCCCTCGACAAAGAGTGACCGCGAAACTTTGAATAAACGATGAATAGTGGGTAATAAATTCTGCGAGCATAATAGACGAGGTGGACATTCAATACTCGATTCATTTAGCTTCTAGTAATTCCACAAAGCCTCCCCTACATTAAATTAATTTCACTGTTTCCGCGTACGGCCCGGATAGAAACAGCTGTTTACATATTCAGACGGATCATTGTCGCCGGTTTTTAGCGCCGATGTATCATTCACATGGCTGTCGCAGCGACAGTTATCTATATTGGAAGCATAATAAACGTTTTTAGATAACGTTATCGAAGATTCAACAGCCTTGTTCCTGTACGCGTGCATTTGGGAGCGAGCGCGCCGACAAGTACCAGCGAAAAAGCCTTCGTCCCCCTTGGCACGTTCGGAATTAAAAGAACACCGGAGGCCGAGGAAGAATCGCGACGGCAACAATAAAACAGAAGGAACGTCGGCTGTCGGTCGAAGGCCAACGAACCAGCCGGCGGAAGAGGAATCTAGTTCCGTTCCAGTGACACCGGGACGGTGAATTCTCAATACGCGCGGGGCTTTCTAAAAATCGAGGGTCTTTTGTCGCGTGCAAGCCAGCCCGAACGAGATTACTGGAGTGTGGTTATATGTTATGTGAAAAGAGGCTCGCCGGGGCGGTACGGGGGCGCGCTGGCTCGGCTCCGCGGAGCGCACAATCGCCGGATAAACCGAAGACATAATGGCACGTATGACGCGGTAAAACTTCTGTGCCACTTCAGTTAACTTCTGAGGGAAGGCGGAACAAACAATCCTGAAATTAAAGTCACGGCGATCCCGCGGCGCGCTTCGAGCGAAGCTGTCAGGAGATAGGAGTCAAAGGATCTCGTCTGGCGCTGCGCGGAGGTTGTGCCGTATACGTGCAGGCAGGCGTACGCGCGCGTATATCGGGGTCCGCGGCTCGCAACCCTCGCCGGTGTTGTTGTCGCCGGTTGTTTCTCTCTATTTACCATCGAGCCGGAGAGTTAAGGGAAAGAAGGCGCACGGAGGTGGTCGGGGGAGGAACGAGTGGAGGAAGAAGCGGCACGCAGAGGCGCGCCATGGCGGGACGAAGACGAAGGGCGGCGGAAACGGGAGGAGAAGAACCCCGGCGAGGAGGGTGCGGGGGCGGCGAGAGGGAAAGAGAGGCGACGACACGGCGGCCCCGCTTCTACCTTCGGCTCTTTTCTCGAGCGCTCGTTTTTTCCCCTTTGTCCCGAAGCACGGAAATTAAGAGACTTCTCCCGGGGTAGTCCAACCCCTTCGAAGGATCCGCGTACGTGCACGACACCCACACAGGGGCCCCGGGATCTCCGCGGCGCGCACGCCCGCCCTACACGGGCACCGGCACACACAGCCCGGAGATCGGCTCTATCCACGGGACCGTGCATGTGCAGAGACGCACAACAGGGACGCGAGTCATTGTCCGCGGACACCTGTGGACTTACGTGCTATGCACGATGTAGCCACTTACTTGAGCGCCGAGGAGAGAGAGAGAGAGGAGAAAAAAAAAGGAGAGCTCTCTTGCGCTTTTCTCCGCTTTTCACACCGGGCGGACTAAGCGCCCCCTAGCCCTATGTCTACAAGACTCGTCTCTCTGTCCCTCTTCAGCCGGCCCGCGGGTCCTATCGCGGCGTCTTTCTCAGCCGCGGCACGCTCGGGGTTCTTAGCTCTCTTCTAGCGTCGTGCTTCGTTTCCCACACCACCCCTCCGTCCACCCGGCCCGTTGGGGCGAGAAAGTCGTTCAGGGCGTTAAATCGCCTCCGTCTCGCGGCGCCGCTTTGTAAACGGCCTCCACCCACCTCTCGAGGATAAGATAATGCAAAGCGCCGCGGCGCTACCTTACGTCGCGTTAACCGCGCCGTGTCGCCTAGCTGTTCTCTCCACCGTCGGAGTGGTTCCTTTAATTAAAAAAGTTATTATCTTGGAAGAAAGAGGAGCGCGGGCCCGGGCATCGCCTGTTTATTCCTCTCAGTGTTTGCCGACTGTGAGAACGGGATACGCGAGGAAAGGAAAACGCGGAGCCTTGCCTTCGAGCCTCGGGGAGGAATTCTGGTAACGCGTTAGGAAAGGAATGGTGGACTTTTATACAGGCAAGCGATAATCGGGGGCAGTCGAGTTCAACGTGTCCGATTTGATGCCTGGTTTTGATAACGCTGCTGAATTATCGCGTATTAGTTAAATTGCGGATTTAGATGGAGGTAAGCTTGCCCCGTCTTTCAAGGGTAACCTCGCCACCCCAAGTAAACCGCACGGGTTATTACCGAGGGGGGTGACTACCATCTGCCTTCCACTACTTGCCGGTTCGTGCACCTGGATGCATTGGCGCCAGTCCAGGGTTTAGGGTCCTTAACAGCGACCTGGACGCCAAGCTTCTGTTCGGATTACTTGGAATCGCGCCTAATAAGGAAGCTGCAAGTGACGGAGGATTTTCTAGGCGATCGGAGGTTTACTTTTAGCGAACTGATTCTAGTCCATCCACCGTAGAGCAGAGGGAGTCTAGAATCTTCTATCCCGCAATATGAGAGCCTGCCTCGTTGATGCTTCGACGTCCGAGCTTAAGGCAGGGTACCACTTTTGACTGCGATTTTTGGAGGCGTTTTTCATGAATGTTTTTTGCATACAAAGAATGCGCAGAAACAAAATCGGTTTAGTCATTTATTAATGTACCTTTAATCTGTAATTACACATTTTTTGAAACGGAAAAAGTAAAAAATAATCTCTTGTAGGTGGTGCCAAAATAAATTCCTTTGGAGAAACACCGTTAGACTGAGTGTCTCTTGTGAGAGACTTCTTCAGTTTCAAAAAATGTGTAATTACAGATTAAAGTTACATTAATAAATGACTAAAATCGATTTTGATTCTGCGCATTCTTTGTATGCAAAATAAATTCATGAAAACCGCCTGCAAAAATCGCAGACAAAGGTGGTATCCTGCCTTAAGGGGAGGTTCCAGTCTAGAGCCCCAAAAAATAGGTGATCTTTAGGAATTAATTAAAGGAAAACTACTACATATAACTTAATGAGACTTTTTGCATTGCATTGAGGATGTCCCAAATTATAGAAATATATTTTTTGTTTTGTAATTAATCATTGCAGACGGCACTGGGGAGTCGTTAAAGTCAAGGCGTCAAAAAAATCATCCAAATCGGTGGGACCTGTATCTCCAAAAGTTATTATCCAATTCGACAGAAACTTTTTTTATTTTAAAGAATATACTTTTGGCTAGGGGGGAAACCAGACAAAATTACAAAAATGACATTTTTTTAGAAAATAACGATACTTGAAGTTTGAAATCACTTTTTCCCTACACTGTTCGTCCTTTCCACGCCTTTAAAAATTATAAATTTTCACTATTTTGTAATTTTGTCTGGTTTCCTCCCTAGCCAGAAGTATATTCTTCAAAATAAAAAATGTTTCAGTCGAATCGGTTAATAACTTTTGGAGTTATAGGTCCCACCGTTTTGAGAACACTGTTTCGAGAAAAACGCGTTTAAAGTTTTACGTAAGTGCCGAGTGGCCGGGTTTTACCACGCATTCGCCGCTACTCAAATGCCTATAACTTCGGGAATTTGACGAATTTCAACAAATCCTTTTGAACACGTATTCCCGAAAGGTTGAACAATCGAATAACGAAATAAAAAAATCGACTTTTAGACCGGAACCTCCCCTTAACTAAAATATCACAGAACGATACTAAAAGAATATTCCGTTTCAGCGTGTCGCGCAAGATGCACATAATATTCGGGGCAGTTCTCATCGAGTTTGAGCACATAAACTACGAGCCTGGTATAGCGAATACCTCGAAACGGATCACACGAACGTATATATAGAGCAAAGCAACAGTTGCACACGTCTCCTTGACACCAGCGGCCGTAAAAAATTCAAGAACCCAATTCGACAAGAAGGAACGCTATTGATCACCATGTGCATCCATTCCCGAATCATCTGCGAGAGGACAATGAACCACGTGGTTCCGCAACTAAATACTTCGCGAACAGGAAATCAATATCTCCGCGAGAAGGAGCCGCGAGAGTCGCCTCCGTGTCCGAAAAAAGCGCTTAGACGCGACCGACGTACAAAACCCTCTCGACGCGTTCGAAAAACAGGATTGTCCGTTGGCGAAGTATCTGCGCCGTCGTCGGCGGGTGTATTTGATGAAATGCGAAAAACCATTGCTTAATTATTCGTAATACCCGCGGCAACGAGTACCGTGGGCCGTTGAGTTCGCACGGTTTGAGAGAGCGATGAGTAGCGGGGAAAACAAAAAAAAAAAATTCATACATACCGGCACGCCACGCGTGTACGCGTAAATTTGTTCAGTTTTGTACACACGCACACCCACGCATATTTCATACGTGCCTGCGTCCCGAGGGGTGTGGGCAGGGTGCAGGGGAGATATAGGAAGCGAAGGAGAGAGAAGTGGAGGGGGAGAGAGAGAGAGAGAGAGAGAGAGAGAGAGAGAGAGAGAGAGAGAGAGAAACAGTAGGTGTCCAGTCGATCTGGTTGGCCAGGCAGTAAAAACAAAAATCGAGGCCGAACCCGCAGATACGCGGTTTTTGCAAAATTACGGGACCCGCCTCGTGCCTTCGCGCGCCCCCGTAAATCAATCGCCGCATCGACGTTTGTATATATTTTCCGTTAATTATTTTTATTCACGGTGCTGCGCGTAGGAACGCCCAGCGCGGCCAGAATGCTCGATACGCGTGCACCGACCATCGTGCTCGATTTTTTCTCCCCTGGCGAACGCGCGCCCACGCACCCCCTCCGGGGTCGCGTCCAGGAGTATTGCGGGGCAACGCGGACGCGTGTGCGTGCCGTCCGGCGCGATGCCGTCTTCATCTGGCCTCCGCGTCTCGAAATATCAGCCTCTCTTTTTTTTTGTTACACCGTCTCTCGACGCACGGCTCTCCACACCGTGTCCACCGTGCGTGCGCGTCTCCCGGTTTCCAGCGGAGAAAGGGTGCGCGCGAGCGGCAGGGTCTGGACTCGCGAAATTTGCACATTTATTCGTTTACCGGCATACAATCGAGCTTAAAACTCGGCTGAGTTTGTATGAATGCGTGGACACCGGCGGCGTATGCGCGCCGCCACGCAGGAACTTCATCCCTTATTCATAACCCTTCGAAGGGCTTGATGGAGCTACGCGGCTCGCGCAACGCACGGACCCGTCAATCTCTTTCTCTCGTTCTATCTTTTTTTTTTTTGGTTCAGGTCGCTCGCCGTTGTTTTCGCGCACGACGCGCGGAGAGGACCACGCGCGCGCGCGCTCTCTCTCCCCTGAAACGCTTCATTTGTCGCCGCAACGTTGTGTAACGTTCTTAACAATCTTTCCCGCGCGGTCGCGGCAGCGGTGCAGGGATAATTCGGGGGACGGGTGGTGAATCCCGTGCTCGGTTGACCGGGGAGTAATTTGAATCCGCGAGGGCTCGACTGCGACCACCGAGTGTAGAGCGGAGTTGGAAGGATATTTTTCTTGAGGACACTTCTCTTGCACTTTCTGCTTTTTTTTTTCTTTATGCGACGATTATTCCTTGTTGGCTTTGTACGCTTTCGAGCGGAGGAAGTTGAAGTTAAGTTAGCGCGTGTGCACAACTTCCAGCATTGTTAGGGGGATTTCTGATTGCAAAAGGCTGGTGGTTGTGGATGGTCTTTTCACATGTGAATTAAATAGGAGGGTATAATACGTTAAGCAGAGGTAGAATAGATGGAAGTGGTATTGAATATACAATACTTGATCGACATGATTCTACCGAGGGAAGAAATTCTTTCTTATAGGTACTTATGTGTATTCATTCATTGTGCTTATGGTAACTCGGGGTAATACGCCACCGCAGGTAATTTGCCACTTCTCAATAATCATTTAAATAATGCACAGATGGCTTTACATTTGTACTAATTCCGTCCAATTTAGTGCAACTGCTAAGACGACAATAGATTTTGGCTTTTACCTTCTTTTATTCTCAGTACATCCTGGCAAGTTATAAAGGTATCGGCTTGATCTCATTACACACTGTAACTAGAATGTAGATTACACATTGTGTGTGAACAGTTCTAGAAAAAATCAATAGATTATGATAAAGTATACTAACAAACGAATTTTATAAATTTTCACACATCCGTTAAAACTGTACTTTGCGAAGAGATTTTCAATCCTTTTTTATGGCCGTGTGGAGTAACATGTTTGTCAGTATATGCCACAAGTGGTAAACTCATATCTTTAGAACTCTTTCTGTTTAATGTCATCTAGTTATTTTTCGTATTAGAACAGTGACGAAAGTTTGAAGGAAGCTATTCGAATGGTGAAGGAGGCTCGTACTCCAATATACAGCAAATTTTGAGAATGTAGACATTTCTTATGACGATTCGACTGATGCAGAAAACGACAACTACTGTGCAACTATATTATTACGAGAAAAAAGTACCTAAATGTGACCGGGTAGAAACTACTATTTTAATAGCTACTTTTTCAAATATATTTTATGTTTCATTGAGTTGGAATATTTGTTATTAGTTACTAATAGCTTGAATAGTTTAAAATATTGTTAATTCTCAACAATTTGAGTGATTAGTTCGGCACTTCATGGCTTGTGGCACATTACCTCAGATCTTGTGGCATATTTACCCACCACTTGGGTAATAGGTATGCCACTTTCGAGGACTTTTGTATTTGTACGTTTCTCATTGAACTAGAAAAGTTACATATCTCTACTTATTAGACAATACGCAGAATTAGTTACACTTTCATATGGTTTTATCTTTTTCCCTGTATCTACTTATACTTGCGAGATATCGCGTTTCAAAGTTAACTGTGGTATATATGTACTCTTCAGAGGACCCTGAAGTTCCTCTTCAAGCTATACTCTTAGTAAAAAGTTGCTCTCTCCACAAAACTATCAGAATTATACCTTTTATAAAGATATAAGAATATACTACTTAAAGTGTTGGTTGATGCATCGCATAACTGTTTCCCGAAGGGGTAGAAACGTCGAAAGAGTCGACACCGAATTTATAGCGACGAGTGTGGCCAGGTCGCCTTAATTCGCGAAGGGGGCCGAGGGACACGGACGGCAGCTGCTAATTAACGATTCAATCGTTCGCACGGTCGCCCCGATAGTTTAATTGATTCCGAAATAGTTGCCGGCGCGGACGGGCCGAGGCACAGCTCGGAAATGAACCTCCGCGCCACCCTCGTCAGGCATCCTGTGGTCAGGAGATCCGGCAAGAAATAAATTACCGAACAGTGCACGGCTCCCAAGAATGTCCACCCTTCTTCACGACCGCCGGCGAAATCGCTCGCGAAACAATCTCGACGCGGATCGAACGACTCCTCGTTCTTCGTTTCCCTCCAATCACCCCTTAACCACTTTGATGGGGCGACGACGAAGACGAGCTTCGATTGTCACTTCCGCACTTCGCGACAGGGGGAGGAAAACACGGAGGGGAAGAACCGTGCTCCTGGGAAGGGTAATCGATTTAGCGCATACACAGAATTTCAGAGTCGATAACCAACGGTTATCGACGGGTTCTTGCGTCTTAATGGGGGAGGAAGAGCAGAGTCTTCTGCGAACATACGGCCGATGGAACGATCGCGACGAGTAAGGTAAACGTACCTATTATGAAACACCTTCCCAAACATGTCCCCTTCTTGAAACAGCATCACAAATAACGAAATAAGAAATAGTTACGGCATATATAAGCAACTGCCAAACATTCTATCGATATTTATACATTCTTTTCTGTACAAATTCACCAACATAAGTATTATTATACAATAATCTATTACAAAAAAATGGTTTTAATGTAATTCATTGATAAAAATAAACGTTTCGTATTGTGTACCTCAATTTTTTGAATGTCCCGCTTTATGGAACGGTTCGGAAGCGTGTTCCAAGACCACGGACCCGTGTTCACATACGGGGCGTTTCATGATAGGGACGTTGAATATGAAACACCGGGTCATGGTACGAAAACAGTGTTTCATAATACGTACAGGTCCTTCATTTAGCTTTTTAGTCATATTATTTTTTATTTATAATACATATACATTTTATGGCTCATTATATAATCACAAAACAATGGCCTATCGAATGGTATGCAAATTTTCAATGCTAACCCACTAAATTTTATCAATTAGATGACAATCGCATAACCCCATCGAAAAGCGTTTCATAATAGGTACGTTTACCTTATTATGAAATTCGGGAATTTCTCTTTTTTTTTCTAATCCTGTTCCACGCAGTATTCCATGGATATTCGCTAAAACAAAAAGGACCCTCGACCAGGAAAGTTTGCGGAGCGCCGTGAATTGTAATATTAACGACCGCCGGGTTGCGTTAGATCGCAACGTGCCGCGAACAGTATTCCTCTCTAACTTATCATAATTAAAAAACTGGAGCCCGCGCGTCGCGTTCCTTTTTCGCGGTCCCTGCTCCAGATCTCGCCCGTTTGGAGTATCGATACAGAGCCGCGGTGTCGCCCCGCGCAGCCGAAAGGAGAGACCTCTCTCGGCTTCTCGGCGGCGGACACGATGATGTTAGCCGGGAATATTTGGGAAATCTGACGAGCACTCGAACGATAGCCGGCGGTAACAAGGCCTCGGTCTGAAGGGGCGAAGTTGGCCATAACACACGTGTATCATTACACGCCGGGCGGAGTTGCTCGAGCTTTTTCGACTTTTCCCCGGCATGCACGAGAGAGCACACCTTGCCCGCCCGATTCCTCCCGACTTTCCCTCATACGTGGCCTATCGCTCGGTGCGCGAAGCAATCGCGGGTCATAGAAACGTTCCGCCGTTTTCTGTGTACACTTGGAGTCCACTTCGTGTATACCCCGGGGCGGAGAAGTATCGCGGCCGGGCCCAGAGATATCGCGTGCTGGGCGTACACGATACTTGGACGTTCTCGGTCGAAAGCGTATTTCCACTGCACGGCAAGTAGACGAGGTTTAGGCTTTACAAGGGCGTTTTCAAAGTGAATTCCTCGAGGTACTCGCGAGGATCGACGATGCACCCTCTTTTCTGGATCCTCTCTCGTCTCCCGTGCTGGCATACACCGCTCTCTCTCTCTCTCTCTATCCTGCTCCCTTCGCTCAGGCGGCCTCCCGTCCTCTCTGTTCCTCGGCAGCCCGCCATCTCTTCATCGCCTTCAGACTGTGTGCCCACGGTCCCGTCGCCGATCGCATCGGCCATCGTTGTTTAATAAAGCCGCAATAAAGGCGCTGCCCGAGACGAGTCATCTGATCTGCCGAGCGTAATTGCGAATAATCCAAGTGTACACAACGCGTGCGTTTGCGAGTATCCGAAGAATACCGGCGCGCTTACGTACGTGTGGGTGGGAAGGAACGTATGCGTCGTGTTGCCGAGCCGAGGCCTTTGTCAGCCGGCTCGGTGATATTAGTTCTCAAAGTTTCCGCATACCGTTTGACAGGCTGCACGGCCGGGAGAGCTTTAAATATTACTAAAGTTGTCCGACCACTTTGTTTCGGGCGACAAAAAATTGCCTCTGGCCTCTCCGCGGCCTGGGTCCTGCGACGAATGCGGGGGTCGTTAGGAACAGCGTCGGCTGAATTGTACAATTATACCTGGGGTACAGGAATTTCCGGCGATCGCCGAGGGGAAATGATACTGAACATAGTCGGACACTGAACCGTGCCACAGGACGCGAGATGGTCCATTCATGTTCGGATTACCTTTTCATTCATCTAAAGACACCATTCTTATTCCACTGCCGACACTTTCTTCTTCAAATCCCAAATTCCCCTGAAATCATCAACCGCGTCAACGTCCACCACCATCGCGGACGTCATTCCAGAATTCATCGAAATCACCGATACGAAGGCGCGCGCGCGCGCGCGGTTCCACGGTGCCTCGGATATCGTTCGATCGCGGAACGATAGAAAAGTTTTTGATCGCGCGACGCGGCCATCGGGAAGCATCGGGAGACCGGCGAAACGGTTCGAGACGGTCTGCAATAATTATCGAGGGGGGTGGTTGCGGGCGGGGGTAGGTGGGTGGACCGGGGAAGAAGAGAAAACGGGAACGGCGAAGGGAGGACGAAAGGGCAACGGGAAAGGGACAGAGAGGCTGGCGCGCGCGGACAGAAAAAGAGAGGAAGGCGGATAGAGAGGCTGCGAGGGATGATGAAAAGTTTGACCGGACGCAGCGAGCACAATGCACCGTGGTCCACCCTCCGCCACCACCCTCCAACCACCCCCCCCCCCCCCGCCCTACCCCTCGACCCATCCACCCCATAATCCCACCCGCATTGTACGACCAATCAATATTGTTTTATACCGCGAGTCATGAGACGAGCCGGCCCCGATGGCTCGACCGTTCGTTCGATGCTCCAACTCTTTCTCCTGCAACTGCCGATGCACTCGCCGGCCCTCCCTCTCGCCCGCGCGCGCCACCCCTCGCCACGGAACCCCCTGGCGAAATTCCTTCGCGTTCGACGTTGGATGTTCTTTCCCGATCGAACGCCCCCCGGCGCTCCGCGGTTCTTAGAATTTCAAGACTTCCCGTATCTGGACGAAGCACCGTTTTGTTCCCCGAGGGATTGATCGGCGGATACACTTCAGTTCTGGATACTTGCGGCGCCCGGTGTTCCTTCCCCCGTCGATCTCACCCCCCCGTTTTCCTTTCGATTCCCGTCGATCCTTCCTTCGCCCGTCATCGAGACGCCCCTTGACTCCCGTGCCCGTCTCGCCGCGGTATTGCCGATTTTATCATCGCGGTATCGGCGGCGCTTCACGGAGCCGACGGTACATCCACGGGGCATTGAGCAAAGAGCCCCGCGAAAACGGGCGATTCCGATCGATAAACCGTCCAGATGGGTAATGCGACGCGCCGCGCGCGGCCGATTGGACAGGCGCTCGATCGAGCGTCTTGTCCGCGGCGCGGCTGGATCGACGGGAGGACGAAAGAAAACGCGACAGCCGCGCGCGCGGAACCGGGCCCCGATAGTGGCGGTGACATTGGGTTTTCTCCGTCGACGCGGCTGAACGCGAGCCGGCTGGTTTGTCTTTGTGGCGATGACGAGAGGACGCGCAAGAACGGCGCACAATGTGCATCCGGTTGGCTCGCCCGGCGAGGAGGATACGTTTCGCTCGCTCGATGACGCTGATTCCGGATTGGCCTCCTCTCGCTCTTTTAATTATCTTGCCGCTTCTCCTTCCTTCGCCCGCGACGGCGGCGTCCGCGCCGCCGTCTTCTCTGCCGCCCCGACGACGGGGACGGGCAGAAGGTCCGGTGCTCGGCCGCGATAGTGCATTATCTTCGGGAGCACGCTTCTTGGGGGCAGGAACCGGAAATATCGCTCGGGCGATAGCGGCGATATCTCGCAAGAACCGTCCAGTTCACCGCGGCGATATTCTTCTCGGGCCTTTTTTTTGTCGAACACCTACGGACTCTACGAATGCGTCGATCTTTGCCCTCGGGTCCTCGCCGGGTTTCGTGGTCGCAGCACTTAGCGCGATAGATGGGACACAAGTGCTCGGGCTGGATTGAGTTCCGCCTCCAATTGCAAAGGAATATTGCCGACGAAAAGTGCCACTGCAATTCGGGAGTGATGTTCCTCGGGAAACAGGCACGCGACTGCCGTTTGGCGATGACGGATTCCAGTGGATCGATGAAGACGGCAGAGGCGGAGGAGTCATCTTCACGTGCACGATACTGACGACTCATAAGCCCACGACCACACGACGCACACGTCACGTAATCTCGGTTACATGCTCAGTAATCGTCTACGTGTGAACGTATTTCTCCCTGATACCGACGCAATTCTCCGTTCCCACCCTCCTAAACGCACCCCCGGTGCCTACGTAAATAGATTCTCCATCTAGGAGCGGTAGTCATCATACGACATTCGTTACACCATCGTCTAAGCGCTGTACTTAGTTTCGCAAGTTACCGCGTGTGTATAAACCCTGACGCGCATTTGATAATTCCATCCTATACCTACTAGGGTGGTCCTTATATGTATGGAAAAAAATTAAATTTTTTAAGAATATCTTCTGACCCTCTCAGAAGCTTCCAAATAGTTTAAAAGAATTTCGTCTAAAATTGTATTAAAATATATTAAGGATTAAAGGTCGCTCAACGGCAATGAAATATTACTATTTTGGTATAAATTTATAAAAAAAATTAAAAAAAAATTTTGTTTTCCTTCACAGCTTGTTCTAACTGGTTGGGGAACTGGAGAATTGGATGAGTTTCGTTGTTATAAGTGCTAGGGCCTAGTATGGTACCCGATTTTACCTAGGCCACGGTGTAAAATCGTAAAATCGTAAAAACGGATCATATTTTAAATCATTATTTTTTTGTATTTTTCCTTCTATTAAACAAATTGGATATGTAATATTATTTAAAAAAGAGTTTATTCTAATGAATCCCAATTGCAATTTGTTTTTTACTTAATAATGTCAAAGTTATGAGATTTTTTCCTTAACGTCCCGATTTTGCCCCGGTCTCCCCTATATGCGAAATATAAAGTCCTTGAGCGACCTTTATATATCAAAATATACAAATAAAAAATACGGAGATACTTTTTTTTGTCAAATAGAAGATTTTAAGAGGGTCAGACAATATATATTTTAAAGTTGAAAAATAAGGACCACCCTAATACCTACTTCTTGACCGTTAGTTTTTCGAGTTTTATGTTAGGTGGGTTTGCAAAGTGGCTAATGCAGCCAGTCGGGAACGAAGTACCTAGATACCTTGAAATGAATTTCGAACCCTTCATTTGACAGTGAAAATACTTCTTTGTTATTCACCAAGATGTGGTAATAAATTTCTTGAGATGTTATTAGACATTGCATGAAATTTTCCTTTGCGAATGAGATCGAATGCTCCCTAAGTTTCACAAAAAATACATTAGCTTCCACCAATCACGAGTAGCAGCGGGATCAACTTCAAGACTATCGATAAAGAATATTCAGACTAAGGTGAATGTCCCAATTTCTGCTCATGTCCCCATTTCTGCTCATTTCGTATTTTTCTTACTATTATAAGCGTTACGTTTGTACTATAGTTGCAACAAAATAATTCTAAATTATTTGAACATTTACGCGAGTGTTGCACGAGCTTGAGGCTAATCAAAATGCAGCATAAGCAACGAAAAACCTTTAAAATGAGAGACTCATGCTTTTCCGACCATGTCACTATTGACATTCGATAATTCGGCAGAAAATAGTTTTTGCACTAAAAATTCTTATTTAATAACAAAAACAGATGCCGTATTGTGGTCTGCATGTAGATTTGTTTACTATTTTTCATTTTTTTTAAGTAGAAAACAGGTGATTACGTTTAGGGTCAAGTGAATCACCGTCATGTCCGCATTTCTACTCACCAAAATTTTAATAAGATAACCTCACAATTCAATATATGCTGTAACCTCTATTTCTATTCAAAGGCATTTTATTTTGTGTTTATCATTATTTTATGCTTTACTGTTGTGTTATAAAACATCATCATAAACGATGTAACGTATTTTAACCTGAAAAGGCAACATATTATGTGAGCAGAAATTGGTACAAGTGGTGAGTAGAAATACGTACATCGCTAGTCTTCGTGAGCAGAAATACGGACATTTACAGCATTATATTTAATTACATATTACTAGTAGTTAAACATCTCGAAATATCGTTTTTAAATAGTGTTCGACTGGTTGATTCATTATTAACGAATTAATCAATTACTCTGCAAATTTTGATCGCAAACAAATTTTGTACACCTTCTTTTGTGACAAGTAACCTCTTAAATGAGCAGAAATTGGGACATTCACCTTACCAATTCTCCAATCTTCTAGTCCCTCTCAACTTAACCGTAACCCAGCAAAATCCCGTCATTCCTGCGTTTACCCTCCGCCCATCTGCTCGTTAAGAAGAAAATACACTTACTATCCCGAAGGGAGCTTCTTGATTACAATTATATCGATTTACAATACCCTTTGCCCGCCAATCAGCTCGGAATCGCAACAAGTTAATCTGTCGGTCATCGAGGGGCGCCCCATCGGTAATCAATACAGAGGAAAATACCCATTAGCCAAGTAACCGTCTCCGAAATTGCCGATCAAGTTGCCCGCGCCTCATCTTCGGAAATAATGCGCTCTGGAGTGTCCGGCGGGTAATATCATCGCGGGGGCGTAGTATCCGATTGCGCGTGGCCGGGATCGATTCCTCGGCGTCCATCTCGCAAAGGACTGGCCGCGCTCGCCGAGCGGCTCTCGCGTGCAGGCTGCGCCGCAATTATCCGGATCCTTTATACGCTGTTTCGAAAGTCGCGGCTGGAGGTGGAACGGGGACGACTCCAGGGCCCGCTCGACCATCTATGGGGGCCCAGAGACCGAAGATCCGGCCCCGTTCGTGGCAATGGGCGTACGAACGACGCGGATAACCGGCGATCGCTCCGGAAGAACGCGCGCCGATCGCCCATTGTCGCGTTCGCCATTCTCGACAGTCATTCACCGTGCATTGGCTCGCCTTCGTTCCCAAAGCGATTCCACGCATTTACACGCCTTCACCGTGTCACCGTTCCGTTCCCGTTCCTCGGCAACGCGAGTGATGTAAGCGCCCCACCTGTCTGGGATTCAGCGCGTTACCGCGGGGCCGCTGGTACCTTGTCACTTCCGGCGGTTGTCTCCTCGCGATCGGAGTTGCTGAAGGGGCCGCGTTGAGGGGTTTGTTTTCTGTACATGTACCGAGAGAGCGGGTAAAGTGTTTCCTGGCGTTTTCGGCTTGAACAGGTCGATTCCGCTAGGTGCTGGAATTGCTGTTGTTTATTCTTTGCGTTTAGGTGTCTTGTGTAAGTAAAATTGATTTGCGGGCGAAGATAGAGTTAATTGGGGGATTGCGTTGTGTTGGGTCAGAAAATAGGCGATTCTTTGGAAATTTTTGCCACAAAAACGGTTCGACAAATTAATTGTAGGTTTGGCAGGCTGTTTTATTGTAGCTTGAACTATTGTTGTGAATTTTTGTGTGACAGTGAAAAAAAGGCGTGGCAGATACAGAGAGAGCGTTGGAAAATAATCGGGTGGCCCTGGCGTTGACGAAAAGCACTGGAAGGGTTATCCGGAACACAAAAAGGAAAAGAGATTCTTTATCATTAAGTTTGTAGATAGATAGGGCTCAGACTTGCTGTGATGTTGTTTTGATAAAGGAGGGAGGTTAGGTTTCTCTGGAGTAGAGATTGTGTTGGGAGTAATGACAGTAGTGTCGAGTGTTTAGTTGAAGATTTAGGATTTAATACTGAATCATGTTTTGGCAAAGAACTGCTATTAACATATTTGAGATTCACTTTTTCCACTTGCACAGAAGATCATTAGAATCTCTCTAACTACGCTTTCGTTATAAGAAGATGGTGAAACATCAGCATTCTGTGCAACCCACTTTCTTCATCCCTCGTGCCTGATCCACTTTTCAGAACACATCAGAGCTATGATAGTTCGCCTGTAATTTCTGATCCACCAGGAGATATTTTTCAACCACTTCTGAGTGGATTCCTTTCAATGGGGGGCTTCAAAGTGCCTTACAAATTGGGGCTCCAGTTTTGTTCTCGCTTGGACCACAGCGGCAATCGCAACCGTGAAAACCGTTCCCTCTGCAATCGTTTCTCGAAACGGGCGGAAATTTCAGAAAGCCGTTAACCCTGTCGACCGGTTGAACGACACAAAACAGGGGACGCGTTGCAGGTATTCACTCGTCCCGCTGTTTTACGATACATTTCGGTGCGAGGAACAATAGAGGTGTAAATCGATGTATTTCGATATCAGAAATTGCGATCGGAACAAGGTCGTGCGGCACTAGACGAATCTTTATATTCACTTTCGGGGTCACTGTCAAACTCAACGCGCTGCATTTACAATCCCCTATCATCAGGGGCGGATTTAACATCTCAAAAAGAAAATTATGATTACGTACAGGATCCAAACACTACATTTTTTTCGCACTACTACACTTGGCCCGTTTTTAGTAAACTACCTCTTCACTTCCCCCCCCAAAATGGGCCCCTCAGAACGTTTGCCACCTGGGCATTTTTTCTTAAATCCGCCGAGACATTAAATTTGAGAATAATTTCTTCCCTCGTTTCTTACCCCGTCACAAAAGAAACTCCTCGTTCGTAATAAAATAAATGGACACGAAAAACAGAATGCACATCCCTCTTCCCTACATCGATGCTCCTCCGGGACCAAATTCGGGCGCACGGAAAAGCCACAATGACCACGCTGCGTTCCACGCCGTCTTTTCACGATCCACCGATTTTCGTTGCCGAGCAAGAGACCGAGCGATATTTCCGCGGTGCCGCCGAGGACTCGCCGCGATCGTTGCCTGTTTTGGCTCGTCGTAATAAAATTTGCCACGGTCTCCGTGGCTCATATGCATAATCGACGCGAATCGCTTTTACCGAGCGCGCGCGCACACACACGCCGCGTTAACGATGCCCGACGACGCGTAAAATCAGGGGTGATAATTTGGAATTAACCGAATTAGTATGTTATGGCTTTGTAATTGCGTTACAGCGCGCTGGGCGTGCGCGTGCGCTCGCGGGCGCCCGTGTAAACTCGATAAAAGAAAGTGTTGTTGTGAACTCGCCCGTACAGCGGATTGTCGCTTTTGAAAACGTGTGCGGCTGTTCGAAATTCGCGGGACCACTTCGGCTGCGGCCGGCGTGTTATAAATTCGATTATTTCATTAACCTTGTTGGACTTCCACTTTAATTTGCACACCTGCCCCTTCGATACACGGGTTTTTTAGCGGTATGTCAACCGCTATTAAATTTATGCAAGCAGCGCGGAGTGGAAGATGTAATTACAGACGTGTTCCGCAAGCTTTCGACGTCCTTGAGGTCGTTTGCACATCTTACCCTCTGCTATTTTGTTATTAGGGATCGCGGATTGTATACTTTTTAGCGTGCACCAAGTAATGTTTCCTTTAATGTCAATTTTGTAATGTTTTGAGTAAATGAACGTGTGGAGTTAATCAGGTAAGTACAGTAAGTGGTTTAATAAATGTGTCCAGTCAAATTATAAGGGTTTTTGTTGGATTGTTGATAAAACGTCAAGATGCACTAAATTTGTTTCTTAATATTAATCGTGGTTCCTTCTTCGACTGCAACTCTCAAGCAGTCTCATTCAGAGCTACCTAGGTATATCTGTTTACATTTGTCTGATTTTCCAATAAGAACTCATAATAAGGAGTACCTTATTATTTATCGAACTGCCAGCCAGCGTTCGGAACGGTTAATGCTCGCTGTCCTGGTTTCGATCAATACTTCCTGCTCGGTAAACAATCCATATTTTATTCCCTGTTAACAGTTACTTCAAAAAAGAAACCTCTCGTGCTGCTTCGATAAAGAATAACCTGTTGGAAGTCTGTTTACCGAATACTGTTAGGTTAATTCGTGAAAAGGCCAGACATTCTACTTGTTTATCTTTCAAATTTTCTTTAAGTTGAAGGAATCCAATTTATACGAAGTGTCTATTGTCCTGAATACCTTGAAGCCCCTATTATGGGTCATTTTCAAATAATTCACCATGCCTATGAGTTTTTCATCCTTTAGAATAAAATCGTAAATCGTGAAATCTTAAATTATTTTTAAATAGCGTTTAAATCTATTATTCTCTCAAAATTAATGTATATTTCGAGAAGAAATTGTGTAAACAGAAGTAGACAAGATTTATGAGATTGGCTTCTTTACTTTATTTAATATGAATTCTAAAGCAATTTTTATGATTCTACTTGATCGTGGAAATCAGATCTCAATGAGCAACGTTTCGAGGCGAGTTTCCCACAAAACGATAAAGCTATCACTCGGCGTAATGCATTCTTTAGTTTCATGTAAGCTAAGGAGATCGTAGAACTTAAGTACAATTGGAAGCTGGGAACGTAATCGAGTTTGAAAGCGACTTGTACGTCGATCTGCGAATCTCCGGGGCAGAACCCTTAACGAGAGTTTGAGAAATGTTACATACGTCCGGGTCAATCGAGGGTGAACCGTTTCATCTTAGGCAGATGTCGATGTGGGACACGAGAGTTGTGACGCTAATCCTTCGTCTCTGGCAACTTCCTGTGACTAATCGCGGGTTTCTGCTATCCTTGGGAAGTTCTATCGTGGGAACAGCGAAGTGTCATACACCCCGTGAATTTCCAATAAAATATTACTTTTTCGAGTGCACTGAATCGAGCTGCATCGAACAATTATTCATCTTCAATTTCTCCAAGCCCATCAAAATCAGAATACTAAAATGAGAGACTTCTAATTTGACAGTAGGTACGTAGTTTGTAATTAAAGGGAAGCGTTTTCTGGTCCAGAGCCTCTCTGCGATATGGAGCTATTAAGAAAGTGGGTGGTAAAAGTTCCTCAAGAAAAAAGATCTGCATGAGTAAACTGTTTAAGTAAATAGCCAAGTGAAGTGAACAAGATAAGCGTTAGGGATGCAACGAGATACTATTTCTATTAAGGTAGTTCCTAACCAACTTTGTTAGTCAAATTAGGGTTGGGTAATAAACGATAAATATAAAGTAGTCTGATACCATAGAAATAGTAATAATAATTTTTAACATCCTCTATATATATTTTAAAAAGTTCAATGTTAATATAAATAATTGTAATACGAAAATAGAATATTAAATTGGTTAGCGTAGTGAATTGGAGCAGCAGATCTAACAACGTCGCATACTTTCGGAGCGTCTTTTATAACCAAAATGTCAGGAAAAATGTTCATATGAATTAGAATCGTCATTCTCTATTTAAATGTTGCACATTGACTGCTCTACGTAATTTCTAAAAAATTTGCACGTAAACCTATTTTTTATGGGCATTTGCAAAGAAACCATGTGGTCAGTTTCGCAGAAATTAATAAATTCATTTCGTGACATTTCGATGTACCTACTTTTGTGCCAATTTTGAAACCAAAAACAGAAACTATAACCCCCTTTTTCCGACTCTGCCATATGTCACTGTGTTAAAATGCATTAACTTTAATTAACAATTTCTCGATAACTACGTGGTAAATCAATTTTAAACTTTGTACAGGAGTTTCTTGTATTCGAAATTAGTTTTGAACGAAATTTAAAAGAATTCTTGAATTCAGTAGAATATTCAAGAACTACCTTAAGGAAATCGAGCTTCAGCGTCACTAAGTAGTAGTGTACAAGAATAATATACTTCGTGGTTTGAAGTAGAGATTTTAGAGTACACAGAAATAATTGCACTCTCATTTATACCTGCAAGTAGTATGAAACTACAAAAACTCTAAAAGTAGCCTAAATTAAAAAAATAAAGAATCGAACGATGCAGGAATATAAACCTACACACACAAGAACACCAGCCTCCGAACGTTGCAATGATCTTCACGCATATCAAATTGAAAGTATTCAAGTATTCCTCAAGCAAAGCCACATAATTCACAGAAATCAGCGTCCACCAAATTAAACCGAATATTTCCTCGAATCTGTAAGAGAGACGTCAAAGCGCGCGTTGACTCTGCCGCGAAAAAGTGGACCAATTTAATACCAATCGCTCGCCACCGCGGAGCGCGTACGCGCCAGAGGCGCCGGCGAATAGAAAATTGGCTGGGCAAACAACTCGCGAGCAAATTGTAACCAGCAACCGCGAATAATGCATTGGGGACAAAAAAAAAACACAGAGGAACTGAGGAACGCGAGCCGAGGGATTTAATATAACCAGCGTCGATCGCATTGAGTAGGCAAACGAGCACCGATACTCGGCGAACACCTCTCCCTCGACGCGGTGTCGCGCCGACGAGAAGCTGTCCCGATAATTGAAGCGCGAGAATCCTTCGACACCTCGCCTCTCCTTTAATCAGTGACGCCTCAAAAGGATCCCCGGTGCTCGACGGCGAGAGGAGCCGGCCCGATGAAATTCACAAAACCGATTCTTATTCCTTCCTGGCGGAAGAGGCGAGAAAAGCCCACCCCCGCCCACCCCGTCCGGCTCTCAGGCCAGCCGTTGGCCCGGAGTTCCTTGGCGGCGGGTTTCAGGAGGCGCGGGAAACCCCTTTGATGTCGAACAATCGGCACAGCCGCGGATGATCGCGCGCTCGTGGGCGTGGAATTCGGCGCCTGACGAGTGACCACTCGTGGGATCGCGACGAGTGTCTACCCGAAAGCAAAGGGAAACACTCTCTCCGCGTCGTTTGGTCGTTTCAGCAGGTGATCGCTGCGCGTCGAGGGGTACACGGGCTCGGGGGATGGCGGCCGGAGCCGCGCTGCCGCGGCGGCCGAGAGAGAGAGAGAGAGGATGGGGCCGGGGACGGCGGAGGGGCGGGCGCCGTGGGGGGAGGCTGAAAGGGGGACGAGAAAGAGAAAGGGGTGGAAAACAATTAAGGGAAGGCGAGGAGAGGGCGCCTTGTATGATAATGCGTTGTAACCTCCGGCAGAGGAGGAACGATACGATGAAGAAGGAGGTGGAGACGGCGACGACGACGACGACGACGACGACCACCACCGCGGGAGGTGGAGGAGCAGGTTGTCGAGGATGAGGCCGGATGGAGCGCGGGGAACGGAGGGGGCGGCCGCGAGAAGGGGGTTGGCGGAGGTCGTGGTTCTTACTTTGCATTCCTTTGTGTGTCCTCCTGAGCCCTCCATCCACCCTACTACCCAGCCGCGGTTCGTCCTCCTTCCTCTTCAAGCTTGAACTAACGCCCGAGGTTTTAATGCACTTGTCTACTCCACATACCGTTCATAAAGACATATATGCCGTCTGTTGAACGAGCGGGCCGGAGGACCGATTCTTGGAAAGAGGAGCGAGACAGAGGGAGAGAGATGGGGGATGGAAAGATAGAGGAACGGGCTGCACGTAGAAGAGGGCGCGCAGAGGAAAGGGGGTGGAAAAAGGGAGACGGGCCGCGCGCGGTCGGTGCGCGAAGAAGAGGGTATACGGTGCCCGGCAAAAGAAGAGCCACGAGAAAGAGGACGGGCGGGCGTAACGATATGAAATGCATTTTAAATTCTAAGCATCCGCCCGCGTCATGGAAAGACCTCGGCTCTTTGCTCGCATAATCCTGCCGGCGATGTACAAAAGTCGAAAAAGAACGGCGGAGAGCGGCGAAGAATTAAAGTGTACTGGTCGAATCAGACCTTTGCCGGGTGCCGTCGCGGCCTGGGGGCAAGAAACTTTCGGCCGGCATCCCCTGCCAATGCGGTTTAACTCGCAACTCGTTGCTACGTGCCGATTTCCATTGCAGCGATGTCGTTGAAGCGCGTCAAGTGTTTGTTGCCGAGATAGAGATGCAACATTCGAGGGTTGATTGAGGGCGTTAAAGGGATAGTAAGAAATTTTTCGAAGGGGCTCGCGAGAATTTTGGTTAAATGTTTTGAAATGAATTTAGGGGGAAAATGAACCTTTATAGGTACTCTAGGGGTTGCACAAGTCGGCGCAATAGTAGGTAATATATTTGTTTGTTGGGAAGCTTTAATATTTTATTTTAGACGTTCTATAGGCATTATAGTACTGTCACTGCGTACTGTTGCTGTGGATATGTATTTAATTGTTTATTGATTTAAGATAAATCACTTGTGGCACTTCTCTAAACTGATTGATTTTTGTAGACCGAAAAATGGTGTGCAAAGATTCTAGGAATATTATTACACGCGGAAATATAAATGTAGATGGCATAATGATCACGTAACACAAAACCTATACTCAAACAAAAGCATTTACTGTCACCTTAAGCTATTTTACAATAAAAAGAATTATGTAATTCAACCTGTAATCTACACTACAGATTATATACCATAATTTATTTATTCGTTATTTTAAGGAGAATAGCTCAAGATGACAGTAATTGGTTAGGTGTCAGTAATTGGGTCCTCTACCCTACGTGGCAGTGGATTTCAAACAATTAATATCAGCATGTATTTTAATATTAAAGATGTACCAATTACGCGCAAGGAAGTATTAATGTACGAATTAAAAGATGGAAAGAGTAAACCGCAAGTACGTCCACTGGAACATTTGCCGTTTCAGTCAACAAGTTTCATCGACCATTCGAAATTCGTACCGACAAGCTGTTTACATCCCCCAAAAATAGGTCGATAGAAAATATTCAAGCGTCGAAGGGACAAGTGGAGCCAGAACATTCGCAACAGGAATTGCGAAGCTTCGCCGCGTGTCAGAAAAGTGGAGAGTCAAGCACGAAAGGAACAGAGGAGGCAAAAGTATCAAAACATCCAGACAGCTTTAGCCAACGAATTCCTTTGTGCGCGTCAGATACATATACATTCCGCTCGTGTGTGTCGATGCGATACATATTTCATCGAATATAAATACTTGCACCCTCGTTTCTTCACAGTCACCGTAATCAATATGCATTCACTTCTCGCGGGGGTTTTTTTTTGGTCGCTTAATTTCATGCTTGCCACGCTCGCGATGATTTCCCGTCAATTTCCGAAGAACGAACTACCGCAGCTCGACAATTCAGTTCCGGGACTGTACGAGTTTAAAGGAAACATTTAAATATTAGGCACGCTCGTGATTGCCGATAAAGTTATTAGAAACACTCGAATCCTCAAATCTTGAGAAATGAAAAAATGTCCGACGAGAATAACTCTTGAGTGTGTAACGGGGTAGGGGATGGTTTATGTAAAATCCTGGAATTCCTCGTTCCGCCAAAAATTCAGTGTAGCTTTGCCTCGCAAAAGGAACTAGTTACCTTTTCAATGGTCAAAGAAAATACTGATATAATATAGAAACACGATAGGAGAATTATCCGACCGAAATATTCTGGCATCCTTAATCATCATAACTTAATTGCCAATTCACGTTTAATTATAGATCGACTCACCACTTGTGTCCGAGTATCCGCGCATCGGCCAGCACTCTGCTAGGGCGTCATTCGTCAATCTAGAAAAACATTAGAAAGAGCATTTGAAAAGGCCGGTGTCGGAGGGTCGCGCTTTATTTCCACCGCGGCGCGGCGAAAAACCCGTTGAACTGTTTAATTACGATGCAACAAGGTCAAGAGCAGCGGCATCGGAATTCATAATAATTTCGATTTTATCGAAAGCATCGCGCATATTTCCGCCGAGCCGCATAAATTAATTTTCACGCCCGGCCGAGTCGGGTAGTTTTAATTAATTTCAAGTAATTTCTATTATTAAACCGTGTCACCTTCCGTATTATGCAGTCGGTGACCCCCCCGTTCCGGCCGGCCACTTCATTAAAATCCGCGAATATTTATACGAAACAATAACAAAACGCCGAATGAATGGGGACGGGCAGAATGACGCGATAACGAACGGGCCCCGATTATCGAGCCCCTATTACCGATTGTACGCGACACCGGCTCTCGTTGCTCGTTCCGCGGCGCATACACAACCGATTCGCGCGCTTCGAGCATCGCCCGCGACTCATCCAAGGAGAAGAAGCAGCGACGAACGGGTGAGCAATTTTTTTCATTTCGTTTTTTTTAGAAAAGCACCGTCTCACACGAGCCTCGGAGTACAATGGCGAGAGAGGCAGGGGTTACGGTGTACGAACTGGTACACGCCGATTCAAGGGAGAGAGAGACGCGCGCCGGGGAAAGAAAGAGGACCGTGGAGATCCTTTTCATTCGGGGAAAAGAAAGCGGGCGCGAGATTCGCGCTTCATTCATGGGCCAAGTCTATGGGGCGAAAAAGGGACTTCTTCTTCGAAATGTAATTAGCATGTCTTCGCACAACGGGCCAGACAATGCTGCCGTTTAATTAGCACGCGTCTCCGCGCCGAGTCCGTTCCTTCCCGTCCCCCTTTGCCGCGTCCTACCCTCCTCGCCGCACGCAACCCCCGCCGTTGTGATACGGTGGTGTCCTTTACCCTCCCGCGGCGTAGACGACAAACGTGCGTATAACGTGCTAGTGCCTGCAACACCCTCCTCGCGCAAATGCACCGACGAACCGTGCGCGTGTGTGTTGACGGATCGCGCGTTACCGCACACCGCACGCGTGTCAACACGCGCGTACGTAGCACGTACCGCGGCGGTCGCGCGTGCGATCGCGTCGCTCTTATCGAGAGGCAGAAGCACCCCGTTCGCGCGTCCTCTCCGCGCCGATTCAAACCGATTCCCGTGTGTAGGATAATTAGGGGAAAAGACGGGAAACGCGTCTCGCCCGTTCTGGCTGGCCACTTGAATTTCCCGTTCACGGGTCTGTGTACTTCGCTGGGCTCGGCCCGAGTTCCGGGTGGAAGACAGAAGTTCGTTTCCTCCGGCATCGCCGGGGCTGTCAGGGAATTTGGGAGTGCGACGGTGCGTGACGCAAAAGATGGTCATTTCGTTGGAGTGAAATTTTGGGGGCTGGGTGGCGATGCTTCGCCGAGGATCTTTCGTTTCTTTAACCCTCGGTTGTCGCACCTACTTTTTCAAAAAAAAAAATATGATAGCATCAATGTGAAAGCTTCAATTTACACAAAACTTGGTATCCTGGGGTTTTTGAGGTCGCTGATTACAAATCTGAAGTCAAAATTACTAAAAACAAAATGGCTACTCCAAAGTGAAACAATAATCCGCGTTAATGGTGTTTTGAGAGGTATAGGTACGGAAAGTTGAGGAACTTAAAGTTGGGGACGATTCATAATAAAAATAAAACTGATAGTTTTGCGATTTGTAAAAAATATATTTGAAATTTAAATAAAATACGAAAAAGGAATATAATTATGCATACCTATGTAATTATAGTTTTGGAATGAATCAAACTAAACACAAACTAATTACATTAAATTATGGCCTCCTAGGAACCATTCAACTTTTATCTAAAACATTTTTTGATATTATGAAAAACGAAAGCAAGATACTCCAAGTACTGATAAGAGTTATAGAAAAAAAGCTCCCGACACCAAAGCCGCAGGTTTACGCAGCTGAAACCTGTTTGGTTATGTACTCAAAGGTATAATGCACCACTAGTATTAAGTCTTACCTTGACGCTAGCTGTCGCAAAAAAGTTATGTCTAATTAAACTTCGATTCTATCGTTAAAAGTACCTGTTTGTTCAACTTGTGTCCTACCGAAATCAACGATGGTGTCATTGACTTAATTCATGTAATGTATTTGTTCAGTATGAGCATAATCAAGTTACAAAATTGCGATTTGTTTTTTAATTTGCAAATACTTTAAATTGTACTTGTAAGATAGTGCATTTTTAACTCGAAATTGCAGGTGTTCTGTTCCTCAACTTTCATGTTTTAATTTTCTTACAAATTAATGGTATTTACAGAAAATTCTTGTTGGCTCTGGTGCTTCAACTGTCCTACTGTGGAATTGTATTGAAAAAATTCTGTTTACTTAACATTAAAAAAATGACTTTTTTCCTCTATCAAACCACTGTGCGTCGTCACACTGGGTCAATTTGACCCTGCCAATTTTCAATCAGTTGTTACTTAAAACCTATTTGTTAAATTAAGTCTGAAAAATTCTGAGATAAAGTTTGAACATTGCAGAATATATGCCCATCGTTGAAAGTTGACGTTTAAAGTGTCATCATGCTTAAAGAAAAATTTGAAGTAATTATAATTCCGAGAAAATGCTTTGCTTGAAAAGTTGCAGGGTCAATTTGACCCAGTGTGGCAACCGAGGGTTAAGATTTTCGTCAGCGCAGTACCACGCGTACGTGTTTGCCCGATGACAGTCAGGTGTGTATGAATCCGCATCGATCTAAGGGTTCCATAATAATCCGAGTTAATTGCAAGCTCGCTCCGAATCGATAGATAGCAGACGATTATCTGCGAATCACCCTTGCAGGGGCTAGAAAAGGCAAAGCCAATTTTGCACGTCACGCGCAGCCTAGCGACGCTGAAATACGGTTACATGTATACTATAATTAAACACGATCTTGACGTAAACAGGCCGCCCCGTGACCGCGGTCCACGTTATTGAATCATTATTTTCTGTTTTTTACGCCGAGGAGTGAGCCCGCGGTGTTCCCACGCCTCGAAGACTGCAGCTTAATGTCAGACAGCGCGCGGCGAGCTGCCAGATGACGTGACGCGCGACTGTGACGCATTAACGCGACACGTCGATTCGCAATTACCGTGCGAGAATCCGTTCGCATCCTCGAGACAATTGCAGGGGCTGGCGAAGGACACCCGATTGCCGTTGTGCCAACGACAGAAAGCTGCGCGACTTCCGGGACGGTAATATCTGGCGTTAGATCGAGCGGCGTGCACAATCATGCGTGATAAGCAGCATCGTTATCAAAGGAAAACATGAAAGCCTCTTTAGAGGGAGGCAGAGAGAGAGAGAGGAAGAGAGAGCGAATAGGAGAGAGGAAGAGACAGAGAGGGAGAGACCGTAGTAATCGGTTTCTAGCCGCAGTGAATACTAAGAAACATAATTAGGCCACTCGCCACTTCCTTTGCAATTTAGACTACGAGTATCAATTTCTTGCTTTCCTCGCAGCAGCCACAGTTCGCATCGCACCGCAGCACACGGGCGACGCTCGAGGGGTCGTGAGAAAACAAAATTGCCAACGAACGTGACATAGCGAATCGATGGTGAGTGTTTACAGTCCACCAGCGTGTTACCCTCCGCTCTCAAATCCCGCATTAACATCCAAAGGAATTCTCAATGACACAAAGCCTCTCGCCGGCCTATTCACCCTAAGCTCGAGCGTTTACGCAAGCCATCTACGCCATCGCTTTTCAATCCCGGCGATCGGTGGCGCGGGTAAAAGAAGGTCGCGGCATAACGCGATAACCCCAACGCGGCCGGGAATTTAATTGCGAGGAAAACGAGTGCCGGCTCCGGGGGCAACGACACCCCGAAATCGCCCCCGCGATCTGGGTCAATGCCACGATTTAACGCCAGCAGCCTTTGCCGGGCGGGGATCGAACGAATATTGAAATTGCGGGGACGCAACGAACTTTTGCATAATGAGTTCGCGGGCGCGGCGCGCGACCGCGGGGGCAACGCGTGCACGTGTGTACACGCCGACGCACACCGGCGCGGGCGCGGCCGCGCCCCCCCCCCCCCCCCCCGCGAAGGCCAGCTACGCGCATGAATATTTTCATTTGATTGCGTTAATTAAACTGGCTGCCAGCCGATGACCTTTGAAGTTTACCGGCACGCGACACGCGCACACTAATTACCGATATTATTAATTGCAACGTGGTCCCCATTTTCGGGCGGCGGCGGCGGCCGCGCGCCGCTGGTTGTTTTTCGTGGCCGCGGCAAGATAATTGAAGAAGCGCGGCAGCATCGAGGCCGGCGGCGATGAAGGGAGCTGTTTTTTCCCCGCTCCCGGACCGAAAGCTCTAATTTACTTGCAGTCGGAGCTCGGGCCACCAATCAAACGCACTTCTACTTGGAATTTTCAGTTTTTTAATTAACTCCCGAGCCCTGCGACGCACTACCGGCCACTGCGCGCGCGCCCCCGCGCAGGGTGGCTCGGAATTCCGCGGTAATGTTGCAAGGGACGCGTTTGAACTGCACAAGGAGACAAACGTAGGGGAGAGGTGGGATGAAAGGGACATTTCTGTTTAGGACCAGATAGTGAAAAAACTAAATAACCATTCGAGTTCTAATTGGTCACATTGGAAAGGCCAGTTATCTGGCTATAACAGTACACGGTCCTATTGAGCTTCTCTCTATATTTACACGTCTTATTTTTCGCTTTCCAAAAGAGTGTGTTTCGTCCCTTTCATAAATTGGCTGTATTGAAAGGGACATGGGTGTTTATGAATGGGACAGTGTAATGAAACAAGGTAATATTAATATTATTCCTTTAACTATTATTTCTGCTGGTACTGAAATCGCAGTATTGATGTCGACAAGTCTACAAAGTCGACGTTTTTCGCAAGTTACATAAATACCACGGTAATGCCGAAATATTTGTAACAAACTTTACGTTAAGCTTAAATACTTAAATAACAAAAAATAATCCTCGCATTAAAAAACAATGGATAATACTTTCATTAAAAACCAAACACATAATCGTTAAATTAATCCAAACTATGTTAATTAAAAGATCTTAATTGGCACCAAAATTGATCAAAAACATCTTGATGTGTGATATATATTCGTTTACTACCAATGTTCGGTTTATCATAGTAAGATTTTGAAGGGAACACGTAGGGAAAGGGTGTCCCTTTCATAAATACTTCTTGTGTCCCATTCATAAATATGACAACACAATTGAAAATCTAATCTCTACAGTTACAATATTAAACAAACGATAATTTAACATATGTCTTATTGTTCCTGAACAAATATCAGTCCAGATGTAATAATAAAGAAATTCGTCGTGGGAAGATCCTTTATCTTTCAGATAATTGCAATGTCCCTTTCAATACAATAAGACTTGGAGAAATGTACGTTTCAGATTTATTCTCAAGCGTGTGCTTATCTAGCTTTTAGTAGGTTATAATAGACTTCTCACTATATGTTCCAAGCGCGATAACTTCGGCTCTATCCGTTTTACAGTGTCGCGTTTCTATACGAAAGGGTGTACTATCCAACCAATATTATATAATAATCAAGAAAACCAAAAATGCCACTAAAACCTAAAACTGCCCCAGTAACACGGTAACCTTGCCTGGCAAAAGAAGTCCAATGAATATCGTCTTTCTCTTGATCCGTGCCTGCTCCATCGGAGAATTGATTTTCTTGCGATTAACGGAGGGCAATTAGCGGCTGATAGCTGTCGCGTGTAGGTCGCGGTAAAAGTGATTTTTATCGAGGGAAGAATATTCTGCGGTCTGCTTTTAATTGTCAACGGAAGCGGAAGATTGCCGGGCGACTGATAAAGGCGATTTCTCAGCGCGTGACGCGCGTAAGGCGATTAGAGTGTCCTTACGCGATCGCGTCCCCTAATCAACGCTCCGCAACTACACCACTTGCCCGCGCGCAGCGCTGCGGCCCGACCGTGCATTTCCGGGACGCGTCTAGTCCAACCGTATTCCTGATTTTCCGATGCAAATTTCATGCCCAACGGTATCGGGATAAAAGTGCGGGGAGCATTTTCCACTGGAAATCCTTTCAACATTATTTCGCCCAATTAACTCGCGAAATTGTAAAAACGAACGCGTAACTCTGATACCGCGGCGCGGTAAGAATTTCTACGAATTCGGTGATTTTTTTCCGCCCGGTTCTCCAACCACGCCAATGAATAATAAAATGATTTCCCTTCCGAATAATATTTATTTGGTAATCGAATATTTTTGTCGGCGCGAAATAAATTTCCCACAATTTCCGCGCGCGGTTTCGATCTCAGAGCGGCGAAATAACGCGCATTAAAAACGGTCACGGAGGGGTGGTGGTTTGCGGGAGGGAGAGAGGACAGTCTCGCGGTGATAAATTCTTTCGGCGCAGGGATTCCGTCGCTGCTTACACCCAATTTTCGTCTCGCTTTCGAGCTCTCACACCATCGCTTCCTGTTTCTCCATGCGACCAGCCAACCAGCGACGTTAGGGCGAAGCACTTACGGCACAATGAGTATGCAAATAGGCCGGCATTCGGCTACATTTGTTTCAACGAGCTTAGGAGGCCGCCCGCCCTTCCCTTCCTCCATCGCGCGGCGGTTCCTTCGCGGAGGGTCATAAAAGTCTACCGCGTAGCCTCAAATCTTTCAAAAACAAGGGGAGCTGCCCTTCACCCTCCTCCACTTTTACTGTCACGATTTCATTTACACGGCTGCGCTGCGCGCATGGTGTTCGCGAGACGCCATCGCCTCTCGGCAGATATTTTGTTTAAATATCTCGGACTCCGAGGACGAGCGAGAAGAGTTTACGAGGGTTGCTGAGACGTGGCGGCAGAAATGTGAAGAAAGTCGCCTGGACTTTTCTTTTCTGGATTTAGTTTTCTAGCGTGCTTTTATGTAAAGATGGCGGTTTCGATGCGAAAATGCGGTTTGACAGAAGTGTACGCTGTAGCTATTAAGTTGCTTGGAGTATTGGAACTACTATTTTATTTAACGGGGAACAATTTTCTCAAAAATATATGCTTGGAAATTGACGACTCAGAATGACACAAGATATTCTGCTTTCGTATCAAAGAACGCTTCTGCAGTGATATAAGGTAACGAAACAACCTTCGTTTACCTTGTCCTCTCTGTACTTGACGCGAATCTAGCACTTGTCACTGTTGGTCAGCAAATTCAATTATTGGTATCGATCGTAGGTCTTAAACCAAAACCAGACTCAGCCTAACAGGATAAAATTGATTGGATTCCGTATAATCAAAATTCTACTCTCTACGCCTATCTTTCAAACACCATTCCCGAAACTCTAGTTTCTACCGCAGCGAGACGTCGATTACCAGAAATTCGATTCAATAATCTATCAAGTCTCCTCGTTTCGTTTGAATAATACTAAAATTAACACATCAACATATTAAAGATCTATCGGACCTATCTTCAAAATAGTACCAGGTTGATGAGAATCTGTGAGATTGTTCTTTTTAATCTTCCTGGTGTGCTGCAAAAATTTTAAACGAATTCACTAAACGGTTGCTGAGTTACAACGATTTTAATTTTCACTGATTTTGCACGTACTCTTATGGAAACAGGCGATCTTGACAGATAAAACAGCCGAAAAAATGTTGAAGAAATAGTACCGATGTTTTCAATTTTTTTTGTACATGTAGTATGTAGATAGGTGAAAATATCTGCCGAGTTTCAATCGGTTTCACAACACCGTTTTAAAGAAATAAATTATAACTTGAGAGAATTATGAATTCAGGGCCTTTTTCACTGCCAAAAGTTTAGCAAATAATGCTTGAAAAAGCATTTGTAAAGTGCAAAATATCTTTCTAGGAGTAAAAATAAGACTCCAACTGTCGTTCGAGTTCCTTAGATCTAGATTTACTATACCTCAGACGTAGATATTCAAGTATTTCAAATTTCATATACTTTTGTCTAATATAGTACGTCCGATACATCCTTAAGATTGTAGCTCAATACTACAGCTAAATAACTGATTCCTTCCTAAATAGTTCGCAATTTCCGATTGCCAAAGACGATTTAATCACCCCTGCCCCCAAGAGTTTCTTCGAAACAATCGCGGCTCTCAGCGACAGAATTGAAACGAGATTTCCGTCGAAACAAAAGCTGCCTCGCCCGGATCTACTCGATTCGCATGCAATCTGCCTCGCGACTTCTTCGCATCCCGCGAGATTAGGCTCGACAATCGCTTCCCGACGAAACTTTCGGCTCGCGTGGCGTGTACCCTGATGACGAGGAGACGTTAAGATGCGTCACGGCGCGGCAGTCCAAAACTTAGCAAATCCTGACAACGGCCGCCATTTGGGAATGCCTACCAGGGTCGTTGTTCGCGACACTTGCCAAGGCACAGCGCGGAATAGCGATTCTGAAAGCTTAGCAGCCCTCGATGCAACGAGACGCGTTTGGAAGCTTGCCTAATCGTTCGATCTTTCGCCGCGTTGCCGCGAGTGGCGAGATATCGGTACGGGAAATCGGTGAGCTCGAATTCTAAGGTCAAACGTGCGTTTTCATATGCCACGCGTCATATTCCGCTTCAACGAATTGCGCAACGTGAAATAGAAGAACTCGAGAATTTTGTATCATTAGAAGCTGATACGTAAATTTGCTTTCAATTTTTTCCATAACGCTTTGGATTTTGTATGCCTCCTCTGTTTTAACCCGACTCGATTGAAACGAATATCTCGCTCCATTTTCCGCTCGTAATGAGTCTAAGGAAAAAAATTAACCGACGGCTAATTGCTGATATAACAGTGTTGAAATGGATGTGTCACGTCGGCGAGCGAATCAACAGCGCTGCCAGTTCCAGCGATATGATAATAACAATCGCGCGCCTACAATGGATCCGAGAACTCGGAGTTCAAGTTAGATTTTCTCGCGGCGCGTCTCTTAATCAAGGCACAATACAAAAGTGTCGCCGCGAGTCACTTTGCGTCGGACGTTTCGCGGAACGTAGGCGGAAAGTTAACCCCGAAAACAGAGCCAAAGTTTCGCCGGCGAAGTGAACGAGAACTTCGAGGAACGCGTCGCACCCCACGGGGATTCCTAATGCCGGAATTCTGAGATTTCATTAAGCAATGCTCGATCGCGGTTAAGCTCGCGATGCCTGCCTCGAAAAAGTTCCGCGGCCCCCGTGTAACGGAGATTTGACGTGATCCTCGCGGCAAATTAGTTTTAGAGAAATTAATTAAGAGCCGAAGCACCACGGACGAGGAGAACCAAGATCACTGACGATGGAGACGCGAACCTAAACTCTGGAAAACCAAGTACCTGTTTTCTAGTAAAAAAAAATGAAGAAATTCTTAATTTCTATTTTATTAAACAATCGCTCAGTATTTAGCCTCGAGATTCGAGCACTCTTATCTCTAAAGGAAATGGTGCAATACTCGAATCCCCTATGAGACAGGACAAGTTAGAAGCACATCTGACACCTCAAACACTGGTCTCTTCCAAGCACAAAAACTTTGAAGATACATTATCTGAAAACTTTCACTAGTAAAATCAGCCTGCTACGAACAGACCAAATGACACTTCACGTGTACGTACTTTGCATTCGATATCAATTAACCCCCCTTTAGATTCGAACCCACGTTATTTATCCTCCACAAAGCTCATTGAACGAGAAATGATTTGAAACGACAGAAAGCGCCAAAAGCCACGTATTCCAGTGTCTCGCTGCTAAGGAATGTAGAAACGGCCTGGAATACAGTGAAAGGTTACCAAATAGAGGAACGATGCGAGCTGACGTGCCGCGAAGAAGGATTCCTATGAATTTATCGCGAGAACCGAACGGAAGCTTTCGCGTTTGCTGGCAGACGCCGAGGGCACGGTTAACGAACCGGTGGACGATTGCGAGCGTTAAGGAGCCTGTGCCGTGCGGGGAAGCGTAGTCCATTCTCTCGCTGACAATACATCCATTTGATAAAAGTCACTCGATCCCCCTTTTCGACGGGGAACAAATATTGGAAGGAGTGCTCGCGATAAGCGTGAAACTCTGAATTCGAGGCTGTCGTAGATTATGCTGGCGTCGGCGTGGTGTGCACGCGTGCACGTACACGCACACGCGGAACGGTCCGCTTTACGAGGCAGATGTTGATAACGGGCGACAGCGACAGAGACGGGGACAGTGACAGCTGCCCCGTATTGTTCGACACGTTCGCTGATTATAGGTCAAAGGCCCCTTACGAATCGAAGAGTTGCCGAAGGATGGCTCGAGACACTTTTTCTAACGCGCGTGGCTCGCGACCGATCCTGAGCTGATCCTTGGAACCGTCCAAGCGACGATAACGATCATTCGCGTCGGAGAAGCCCTAAAATCGATCCCCGATGGTGAAATGACAGGCTCTAATAATTACTTCGTCGACTTAAACAGGAGACAAGCTACGAAGAAGCCTTCGTGGATAATCAACGTCCCACTTCCACGCACTTTCTTCCAAATGTAACGAGTGGAAAGTATTACTCGCGGGTAATTTAACGGAGCTTCCGTTTCTCTGGTTCCCTGGTTAACGAACCTGTCGAAATGTGACAAAGAGAAATAAGTCTCGGTTCGAAGCGGAGACAGTTGGCTAAATTATTGGAGACCGAAAAGCGACTCGGGTTTTCCGGTCGCGATGAATAAACCAGCGGTGGGATCAATTTAACAATGGTGGAATCGGGGGATTGGATTATCGATCACCGAAAATAATTTTCTTCGCTGAAACTCTATGGCCGTGCAAGGAATTGGTCCGAGTTGTCGGGCGCGAACCGTCCGGCTGCAATTGTCTGACCCGACACGTCTGCTACTACTGAGGGGAATTCGCCGCTGTGGAACGGCGTCTGGAAGTGTTCTTTCTGCGCGCGGTTAGGAATAAATATTGAAGCTGAACCAGTGAAAGATGTGAAATTAAACTGTTCGTAGACAGGTATAATAGAAAACAATTTCTGAGCTTCACGGACTATAGCAGAAGTGGTTGAAGAATTCGAGGGAGAATCAGTTGCGATGACAGCAGATGGGACACGGAATAGCGGTCTTTCTGTTAGCTGACACCATAATTTCGATGCATTATCGGACGTTCAACGGGGCACTTTGCGACGGACGAGAATCGAGCGGCGATAAACGCGATGCGCATCGGAGATCGAGGCTGTAGCGAAAGACTCCCGACGGAGGGAACGTGGAGTGACGAAACGGGGATGGAAATGATTACCGAAACGTCACGCGCACCTATTCTTCCTGGGTGTCGCGGCAACGCGCTTGTTCCCGTGCTAATTAATCGTTGTTACGATGCTCCCATCCCTTTTCCTTCTTTTTTTTCTTTCATTTTGTGTCGAGTCTCACGGAACGGTTTATTGTCACCCGACACGGCTAGCTATTGAAATTCCAGCCCCGTGGAACAGTCGTCGCGTAACTAAAGTCACTCTAACTTATTGTTTGTCTAATAACATAAATGAATGGTAACTTGGGATAAGAAGCTGTCGATCGTGCGAGTTCTTCTCTGTTTCCTTAATGATTCTAGCGTCACAGAAGGACGAAGAAATAATTTTTGAATGACGCAGGTGTCGACGAGCAGCCAACTGAGAACTCGCATGATCAACGTGGCACGACAAGGAAACAAAAGGATGAAAAAGAAATAAATAAAAACGCAACAGAAATCATAAATTGTATTTCATAATAAGGATTTAGGGCAACGAAAGTGAAACACCAGTTGCACATACACACACACACGCGCGCACACAAACACACACCGTCATAAAGCGCTGCTCATTGACAATCGCGATGAATAATGGAGGGATCAATTAAATCTCAATTGAACACCGACCAATAATACGAGCCGCTGCTCTTTTCAGCCCTGCTCGATAAACGAACGCAATTTTTTTGCTCTCTGTTAAACACCGGGAGCGTGTTCATTCAGCTCGATAAACAGCACGCAATCACTCCCGAACGACGAATTCGTGCGCCAAGGCGGCTTCATTAAAATTACTAATCCGCGGGCCCGTTGCGGGCTTTCACTGCAACGATTCTTTCGCCGACGAATTTCAACGATGCTCTTTAAAAGACTCGGCGATACCGACGGTCCGATTCGTCGGGAGGCGTACGAATTTCCATTGAAGCGTTTCGTTACGACGCACTTGACGATCGTCTGCGAAAGAGAAGTGACTCCAACGATCCTCGCGCGAACGGCACCCCGCATTCTAAGAGGGTGTCCGATCGCTTGTAAAAATCTGTTCGACGAGGATCGACGAATGGAAGCTCAGTACAGCCGAGTCCTTAACGTCGCTGGAGCACAGAGACGATCGACGAACGTCCCACCTACACACAGGTCGACCAAAGATAATCCCAGGATCGTATTCAGACATATCACCAGAACCACTTGAACCCGTCCGCTCGGCGAACACAATATCAACAGACGGTCACGGTGTATTACCTTATTCTCGACGCAGCCACGTTATCCGGATGATAAGGGAAAAGAATTACACGTGTCACACTGTGCCACCGGGTAGAGTATAACACACGGGCTTGTGTACGAAACAGTCGGGGGTCGCACGAGACAGGGGGTTACGTAGGAACACAGTCGAGCAACAGTCTCGGTCGAAGGTCGCCGAAACACTGGGCCGACGTGACGAAGAAGCAGAACTATCTGCCGCCTTCTACGCGGGCGGCAGCCTCACAATGTCCTGGCGCACTGTACTCGATCTTCCCGGTACTGTCCGGTCATCTTCGGTTCATACGATCCCGCGCATCGTTCATCCACGAGGGGAGAGAGAACCGGTTACGTGTTCGAGACTGTCCACGAGCCGTCCCCCGTCATGATAACCGACATCGACGACGGCGACCCACGATGAACGGCAAACGGCGACGACACACCAGGCCCCGTTCTCGTCCCCGTTCCCCAAAAGGTTCACGCGTCCGGCACTGGCGACAATCACCGCGTTACTTCACCCGGCTCCGGGAACGTCTCGCGGCAGCGCGTACCTCCTCGCCCCCGGGGCGCACCTCTATCCGAAGCCCCGTGCACCAACTTCGCGTACGCGTCCGTTGCACGACGTCTGGATCCCTCGTGTCCTTAGGGCGCGCGTACGTAAGAGCACCGGTGGCCGGGCGTATCGTTCGCGGCCGTACGCGCCGTTGTACGCGTGCATGTATCCACCAATGTCCGCGTGTTCGGTGGCACGATCATGTGCAGGTTCGGCCTGACTGCTGCGGCGTACGGCCCGGTTAGCTCGGCGGAGTTCGGCGAATGCGAGTAGGAGTGTTGGTGCGGTGTACGGGTTTTATATATACATATAGTATCTGGCCGTGCGCGTGCGTTCGCATGTGTGCATGTACGTGTACGCGTTCGTGTACATGTGCGATTACGGCGGGGTTAAGTGTATACGCGGGTGTGTGTATGTGTGTGCGTGTGTACGTGTGTGTGTGTGTGTGTGTGGGGGGTATGTATGGCACGCGTGTATGTGTGTAGGTGCAAGCGACGCGGGAGCGCGCGCGCGCGCCTCTACGGTGGTTATATTACAAGGTGTACGCGTCTTAAGTGATTTCGGCCTGGCTGGTCAGCCCCGGCAGCTCCGTATGATGAGGCCGCCGCTTTGCTACTGACAGACCTAAAGACCACCCTAACCCTGCAGTCGGGGGCGAGGGGTTCCCCACCCCCGTCGTGAGCGGGCGAGAGAGAGACCACCCCTCCGCCGCCAGGGACTGGGGCGAATAAGCAACCCTTAGCACCCGATGCCACCTCCACGGTGGCGGCGCAAACGCACTCCTGCCTCCGAGGGTAGTCTTATCCCCACCATTTCTTCCCGTAGGAGCGAGACCGCCGTCCCCACACCCCCCCCCCCTCACCGACCCCCAGCCGGTCCAGCACTGCCACCACCATAAAACCCCCCTATGCCCCGCGACGCACGCCGCTCCCGCCGTCCACGCCGCCGCTGTCGTTTCTACCCCTCCAGCCGGACCACGACGTCGAGAAGAACCCCTTCCAGATACCCACCGCCGACGGATCCCCTTCTTCTCGGATCTCCTACGCGCGGCTTCTAGTCGGAGAGTCGTCTTAAGATAAAAACACGGACGATCGGGTTTTGCAGTTAACCCACTCACCCTCGCGCTCCAATCCCTACCACCGGGCTGACTTTTCTTTCCACCACCACCCCCTCCCCCCACATCTCGTTCCACTACCACTATCCCCTTCTCTCTCCGATACAAAGCTACCCCTTCTTCCCAGCCTCTCCTCTTTCTCTCTCTCCCTCTCTTTCTCTCTCTCTCTCTCTCCCTCTTTCTTCCCTTTTCTATGTACTAGCCCTTGCAAGCAACCGCGACCCACCCCTCAACCCCTCGCTTTAGCCATCTCGGTGGTCTTTCTTGTTCCCTCGATCGCGCTTTCTCCCCGACCCGACTCGGGATTTTCGATTCTTTCGCGGGCAACCTTCAACCCTCTACCCTCCTACCAACCACCCCCACCCACCCCCCCCCCCCGCCACTCCCCCGCGCCCCTGCCAACCCCTTTTTTCCTCTCCTCAGTCGACCGATACATCGCGTGTCGACCTGCTCGACGTTATCATACCGTTCACCCTCGGAACACACATATCCCCCACCCTCAGGCCTGCCAGACTCCCAACCAACGGGAGACGACAACAACGGGAACGACCTCGTGCTTTTTCATAGGGTCGGTATACGTTATTGTCACTGTGCTGTTTGATTTTTTTGGGGCAGACTTTTTTACGCGCATCGATCTTTGACGCGTACCTGTCCTGCCCCGGGGTCACGGCGACGTGACGCCACCGGTAAGATCACTTTCGTCCCCGTTCCTCTCGGACAGGACTTGGCGGCCACGAGGATTTCGTGGTGCGGGAGATTTTTCCGCAGTCGATTTCTCGGGCAGTCGCGACGTTCGGCCGAGCAGGGGCGAAGGATTCGAGGCTCTTGGAATGCAATTTTACTGGACACGGTGGAGGGCGGTTGGAGTTGCGGGGCAGGTTTAAAAACCAGGGGCGGAGGTTCGCGAAGAGTGTTGCAAGCCGGCTCGAGGACACGGACGAAGGGAGAAAGTATCTGGCTTCGGTGGGAACATTGTCGTGCAGTTCGCAGCGATGCGAAATATGAGATTGACGTTGGGTGACAGAGACACATGAAATGTCGACCACGATTTACATTCGACCGCTCGCTGGGGAATTTATAGAAAGAACGGAATTTTTGTTTTGACGTGGTATTGAAAGGTCTCTGAATCTTTGAAATATCCAAGTGCTTTCAACGAAATCAAGATGAGACGATTGTCGACACAACTTTGAAAGATCCTGAGACCGAGACGAGTTCGATCAGAATATTCCCGACACAGGGAGATAGGCGCAGCTAGCCGCTGCGTAGACAGAAGACAGACCCTGAGAGCGAACGAGTCAATATCGCCACGTCGCAACGCGTAACTGCGCTCCGAATTCGCACACCCCTCGCCGAATAAGACGAACAAACGTCAGCTATGCACGCTTCCCTCGGCGTAGCACGCGTGCATTTTCGAGACGCGTGCAATCTCCTCTGCGATCTAATAGATACAGGAACAAACGCCGGTGAAACCTTTCAGCACCGTTCAGCATTTCAAAGGAGCAGCACGCCGTGCAACGACGCTTCAACGCGACCTGCGTAAAATCTGCGTGCACCCAATGATTCGGGAATCGCGCCTCGGCGCCGAATTCTCGCCAATTAATCGTAACGAACATCGCCGTCCCGCGTTTGTCTTCTCTCCAGCACTATGACGCGCGGATGATCCGCCGAAAATTTAGGCGGCACGCGGAATTAGAAGAGAGACGTTCGCGTGTCGTTCGAAGTTAGAAACGGTCAGGCGTCGACAACGTCGGGATAAAATTTCCACGCGCCTCCAGTTTCGCCGGCGCTTTTCGAAGAGGACCGCCCGCACCCCTCTGCTCGGTGACCGTGCCACCCCACTCCCGAGCGAAACTCATTTATACTTTTACCACCACCGCGCCGCCCCCCACCGTGGGATTGTTTATGACACGATTCGTTTGATTATTAGCTGTTTATATACGCGGTCATCGATCGAGCCGCGCTAACTGCCACGCGGCATTTCGACAACAAAACGCTTCCGAGCCGCGCGTTCCGCCACCGAACCCTTCCTGCGCGACTGCCTGGCCGTGTAACTTTTTTTTTTTCGCCCAACCCTTTCGGCAACGGACCGACGGCAAACTGGTTCTACTGGATTCGCGATCGAAGCCCGGCATACTCATTTTCGGACCCTCAGTTCCACGGGCACGCCGGTACGATCGGGGGTCTTTGTAGCATCGCGGAAGTGCCTAATTTCTCGCATTCAACCGGATTCTCGGTGATTACGGCGAAGAAAATTGTGCGCTGCCGTTTTCGACGATTTCGCCTGTCCCCGAGCACAGAGCCGGCGAAATTTGCCGACAGATTAATCGGGACACGATTTAAGCAGTCCCGGGAGGCTAGCACGCTTTGGATCGATTCGTCGCGTTTTGGATGTTTCTCTTGCACTCGCTGACTCGCATCGGAATTTTATCGCTTTGTTATTTCGGAGGGGGGCGAGAGGTTGTTTTATTATTAACAATTGAAATGTGCTATTCTCGAATTACTTGTGAAATTGTTAATGAAAGATTGCCGCGTGTTTATGTAGCAAGGATAAGCAGACACGTTTTTACCGCTGGTATTATTCGCGATTGTAAGATAATTAAACGTTCGAGCCGCCTCGATTTTCTAGTGGCAACACTTTTTCCGCTACTTCGAATTATTCGTTCGCTTCGATATGCTCTGAACGCCTGCCGTCGGAAGAGAACCAAGAGGGAGGCCTCTTACGTACGTCTGATAAGATTCGACTGTTTCTACTTCGACGCAGAGAATTCACAGTTGCTCCACTGGCGCATGTTTCGCGTGTCATTCGTTTTATAGTTCGGATGCTTTTTAATATTAATCCAAGATTATATTCTATTTGTGTATATTCGGAGCTAAGAGACGGCGTGATAGCAATGTTCTAGTACACATTTAAATCACAAAGTCGATTCAATTGCTACCTTATTTTCATTGAAAACCACTAGCCATGTGTTCGTACCCTCCGTCGAGTGAAATTACGAAAAATTTAATGAAAAAGTATCTTTAGTTTCCGTAGAATTCGTCCGTCGTTCGGTAGCAAAGTTATTCCAGCATTTCATTAATATGTGCTGATTGTCATGCCGCGGAACGAAGTGTGAATAGATCGCGAATAAAACGTTCATATTTGCGATATTTTAATTAAGCGCGCACGTGACTTCGATTTTCATTTTACCTCCGCCACCGACTGCTTTCGACCTGATAATTTTATATTAATTTTGTAATCGTCACTTCATTAACGGTCGTTATTACGAACAGTTTCATCGCACTTATTTTGCCGCGTCTGTTTCCCGGCGAATTCTCGAAATCGAGCATCACTTCCACTGTTGCGAAGATCACCGGATCATCGCGCTCAGATTTATCGTCGTTTAAAACATGCTTTACGCGCTATTCGGTCGTCATGTTGGTTAATCGCGTCGTTTAACCCACAATTAGCACCACCATCACTGCACAGAAATCACTGTAAACGTCGTCGCAGTAGAAGACGTGGCTTGAGAGGTACCTACGACAAGGGGAATGTATCCATGGATGACAGACAAGGCGGCCCGACTGAAAGGGAATTGCTTAGCCGACGATGAAAAAGTGTGCCCTTCACCTTATTAAAATGTGCATCACTTTCCCATTCGACAAAAAAGAAACGGAACAAGCATCCAGGAATGAACCAGTACTGCACAAATTTTCGCGTCAACGTTTCCTGACTGACTACAGGAGTTTCGGCCACCGATTCCAAAACTCCCAAGTAGAATTCCCTATTTGAGCAAATATAGCCTGATACGATCAACGTATGACCGCCACTAAACCTCCCTTGCGAGCTACAATTTCAGTTTCACGAAAATAGGAGGGAAATAAAAGAAACGCTGAAAACACTGCAGATACTTTCCCTCGTTAATAATGCTCGAATACACGTAGTCCGGAATGATGTGAAACTGCTTTGGCTATTCTCAGCAGCGAAGACACTCCGTGCCAAGAGGATCGACTAACGCGAAGGACGAATCGCGACCACCGAAATGTGAAGCTCTTTAAAAAGCTCGAAGGATGCGCGATAAAGCGGTACTCCTCTGTCATCGACACGCTGCGATCGAGAGAATATTCCGAGAGCCTGCCACGCGATCCTGCTCGTTAACGACGAAGTGCGCGGAAACGATAAGTCGAAAGGAAGAAAACACGCCCAGCAAACGGAGGAAATAATCACCCAGCTCGTGGACTCACCTGTTAAATCGCGTCGATCCCAATAAAGGCGAGGACGTGCGGGTAAACGGTGTTCACAGAAAAAAACAAAAGAACGGGCACACTCGAAGGCGGTTCGTGAAATCCTTGTTTCGGTCACAGTCACTGCGTGGTCGTCGACGTTCGTTCGTTTCCTTTCCTCCCCCGTTCGGAGAATTGCTCGCGGGTGGTCACCTTTTGGCCGAAGCGCGCGCGTTCGAGTGCTCGTCTCGCCGCGGAGCCAGCACCAGCGTCGCCGGGACGTTCACCTTTCGTAAAAACACAGCGAACGTAAGAAAACGGAAATACTGGTCGTTGAAGTGTGCGGCCTCTCGCACACCCCCGCCACGGCCCCCCCCACGGTTTCGTTTACGGTGGAGAAAGTTGAAATAACAAATCGCCTCCTAGTACTTCTCTCGGCTCGCGCGCGGCCCCCGTTGCCTTTTTGCGTGGGGCCCGGCTGACGAACGTGGCCGATCAGCGCGCGGGTAGAGAGAGCTTGGGCTGCGTGGCGGAGCGCGAACTTGCGGGCTTGCGGGCGCACTGGCGCACACCGGTACACTCGCACCGCGTAGGCGGAGAGAGGAGAAGCTCCGGCGGATGCTGTAAGCCGAAGGGAGAGAAACACGCGCGCCGGCCAGCAGCGGTGGCAAGCCGCCGGCCCCTCTTGGCCGCTGCCCCGTACGGTGGCTCCTCTGCCGTCCAGCCGGCGAAGCTCGCCGCCTGCCTCCGCGAAACGGCCTACGAAAGCCGGCCGCGGGTGCGACCGGACCCGACGTCCCGAACAACGGTGACGGGGCGCGCGGACGCGCGACAGAGAGTCACCTATGCGCTAGGACGCGCGAGTAAAGAGACGAGGCGAGAGCCGAACGAGAGAACATGACCGCCCCTTCGCCACGTACGATCTGCCTGGCCCGGCAAAATTCAAGATTTATGCGAGACGGTGGCTAAGCAAATTAGACCCTCCTCGATTCGCACCGCTGTCAGTCCGGCCTTTCGTTTTCGCCGATTAAAACCGGACCGCGGTAAGGGCACATATCGAGACGTCTGGATAATTATAATTGCATTCGCGCAGACGGGGTAATGGCACGGGGGAATGCTTAAATTAGACGTTCTTCAAGGATGCAGATGGCGCTTTTTTCGCGGACAAACGACCCCCATTTGACGGTATTAGGCAGGTGGAGAAGGATCGGTGGATCAGGTGTGTCTGTTTCTATGGGATTCGCGTCGGGACTATTGGAGGGAAGCTGGCTGGGTCCGTGGGGCAACGGGAGTCCAGCAGCCGGCCCTGAATGAATTCGCAGGAAGACGATATCAACGGGGGAGTCGTTTGGTGCGACGAGGAGGATCTCGATCGTGGAAGCTTGCGACGGAATCGTCGGTGGTGGGTGAACAGGTTACGCCGCGCAGAAGGGGATAAATCGCGAGAGGAAGACGACGCGCCGTGACGGCGGCGGCCGCGCGACGAGGACGATCGCGAACGACACGAGCGTCCCCGAACTCGTCCGAGACGCACTCGACTGGCCGGCGTTCGGCCGACGGAGACGGAGCTCGCGCGGCGGCCGTCAGAGCGACGGGGACGCCCCGCCGCGCGGCTGATCTGGACGAAGACGAGGAGGGCGATAGAATAGACACTGTCGGAGGGACGGAGAAGCTCCTCGCGAGCTGACCACGCGCTCGTGTATGCCTCACGACGGTAGAAAGGGACCGATAGATGGGCTGCAGCCGGCTCAGGAGGGACAGAGAGCTTTTCTACTTTATCACGCTGCTTTCGCCTGTATGTGCACAGGCCTGTGTGCATGCACGCCGAGGTGTAACGGGGGGGTATTCGAGGCGATGGTACACGCTGATATCGGGGAGGCTGGACGCGGGCAAGCTTCGAACGAGTGCAGCGGAAATGGAGAAAGCTAAGGGCCTCGGCGATATTTAACCCCTCGCTGCGTGAATTTCTTCTGGGGGGTGAATAGGCTGGATTATGCGAAGGATGGCAAAAATTATTAGCTAAAAGCTGATATACATTATTCGCACTTTGTGACATTTCTACCGTAATCTGAACGAACTTGTAGGAATAAGATGAAGAATACTGTGTTGTATATGGCAGACTGTAGGGGATGATATTTTTGTAAGGGGGTTTTTCTTAGTCGAATTTCGCTGACCAGTACCAATGGTAATGATACCAATAGTAAATTCGTGTTTGTCGGAAAGAGTGGTCTATTTGATGCTGCTTGAATGAGAGCAGCGCGAGAAAGAGCGCAAGTGATTTCGGTCATGCGCGATTCCACAGAAGAGAGAGGGCAGCAACCCCTTCGGGTATGCGAGACGAGGATACCCGCAACCCCACCGATGCACGGCTCGTATCGGGGTGGTGAGACTCGGGGACGGTGTGTTGGTGTTTCAAAGAAAAATCACCCCCTCCGTCTGCGGAGTCGTGTCCGCGTGTGCTAAGGGGTTAAAAGCTGCCTGTGGTAGTGAAAGGGTTGCTGGACAGTGGCGAGCTCTTGCTTAGACGGTTGATATTGGAACTAACCGTAGAAACGGGCTGAATCAAGGACCAGTGGCTCTTTGCGAGCGTTTCCGTTGCCGCGATCTTCAATTCGGGGGTATTGCATCTTTTATATCTCGTAGAAACACTCATTTTGCTTATTGGACTCCTCACACTCGCGCAATCTGTGAAACACTATTGAAAATTCGCGGATCACACGAAGGTGTTTTAAAATTTCCTTTTCGACAAAGCAATTTCTGTAGAGGATGGGATTTGAGATAGTTTTCTTGGCACTTGAATGAAAATTAGGAAAGATTGGTGTGATCGTGATTCCGATGAAAACTTCAACCCCCTGTTCCATCCCCGAAGATACGCATCGTGAGGGACACGGTTTCTTTGCAATCGCCCATGACGTCAGAAATGGCCAATAAAGCAGGCTGACTTCTAATTTATCTGTCTGCACCACCCTCCACAGCGTCGGCCATCAACCCCTTTTTACATCTAACCCCCCAGAGCTTCCTCCCCGAATGATCTCGCTCTCCTCTTTGAGTTCGATTGAGCCGTGTAAAACTCTCGATCAGCCGCTCGTATTTTTACCTCTTCGCGCACATTGAGGTCACTTGTTGCTCTGTAAGTTGACACCACTCTAATCGAGTTTTGCCTATTCCTGCAAAAGGGTTGCTCTACTCCTGTTCTCCCTCGGAATTACTAAGAAGCTACCATTTCGAAACGGAGCATAATTACTGCTACCAAAATGTCACCCCCTCACCACCCCTCACTCTTCAAAAGTTCACCGATCGACACCCTCCAACACCCCTTAAATTCTATTAAATCTGAAACTCCTCAACAAATCTCCTAGCGGCCTATCAGGCCTCGCACCATTCCTCGCGAAAGCTCTCCGGCGTCCAACACCCGAAACCACCCTCGCTGTCCAGTTACGTTTCGTTTTTACATATCCAATAGCTGAAAAAGGAAACAAGACGGCGCGCAGAGCCGTCGAATAAAACTATCGCGTGAAGTTAGCCGCGTAAACGATTGGCAAAAATTTCCTTTCTATTGACAGGAACAACGAAGCACCGGGCGCGCGGGGCGGAGGGCGGCGGGGGATGAAAAAACGAGAGCGCAACTGACATTGCCGGGGGTACCTCCCTCTTCCTTTTTCTTTCTTTCTTTTTTTTTTGGTATTGTTGCCAAAACTACGTTCGCGGTGTTTACATGCAGCAACGGGGTTGCCGGTGGTTCCTTGGCACGGCGGAGTGCACAGGTTGCAACCCCTTCACCCCCGCGCGCGCGCGCGCGCGCCAGTACGTCCGTACGGTTGCAGCTGCGCACGATACCCGATCAGTGGCCGGTATTTTTATTCACAGATTTTAAGGTCACTTGTTGCTTGTTTAGTTATGTCGGTGTACACACGTTCAGTCAACACGCGCCCACACAATCGAGGGCGGCGGCGTGCGTGCACGTGCCGGCGGGCGTGTGTACGTGCCCCGTCCGCGTATATCGCGACACACGCGGAACAAAGCGGCCGCTGCACGGTGCGGGGGGTGGCGTTCCGTCTGTGATCGTGTGTTGTATACGTGCCATCGGACCGATAGGTGGACGCCCTGTCGATTTCATTTCCACCCCCGCCACCGGCGGACCGTCGTGGCTGGCACGGGGAAGCGGTGGGGGACGGGTTCACTATTTTTTCCCCGTTTTTTTTTGTTCCTCCCGCTCGTCCTTTTTTACAGACCGTCCGGGTTTCTCGTTGCGGTTTTTTTGCCCAGCTTTCGCTAGTCGTGCGTTGTATGTATCGCATTGCTCTCCCTCCTCGTCCCTCCCGATCTCTGACACACTGTCTCTCTCTAAACATACCCTTCCGAGCTTTCTTTGCCCCCTTTTCCTTCGCGCTCCTGCCTCGCGATATTGTCCCGGTTTTCTTCGTCATCTGTTCCCTTTCTATCGGCAACGACCGCTCCTCGAGAATTAGCCCAGGCGAAGCTGTTTGCTCGTCGGTACTGATTATGACGAGAGTGTTAATTGTGAGCTGCGAAGTGTGACGAACTATTTGCAAAGAATTCTTCTGTAGATGTAATGTATACATTTGTGTATATATATGTGTTGCCTTGTGTGTATGTAGTAAGTAGTATTTTTCAATGTGTGCTGAATATAAAGCAGACTTGTAAATTAAATCAGGTAGAAAGTTTCTTTATTTTGGGGGGATTTTTCGAAGAGATTCCATATGTATGTGCATTTCAAATTGATATTCAATTTTCATACGAGGACGAGTTTTTACGCTCCCGTACTGTCCAAGGACCCGCGCGTTCCTCGCGGAGCCGGAAAAGCTCGAACCGCGCCGTGCTGCGGGCAAGGGTCGCATTGAAAAATTGCAAGTTGATGGGGCTGTACGGTTGCGGTATATTTATATGGTCGTTCGCATTAATTAGGATCGTTTTGCTTTTAATCGTGCAGGTAAACTGTGCGACAAGAGTTTCGGGCTAATGCACGGGGCGGAAAACATTTTTTTTTCGTCGAGGAAACATATCGCGGCTCTATTGAATAACTCGAAGCACAGTTTCCGCATCGTGCAGGTAATTTTAGGCTGCTTGTACGTTAAACAGAGTTTTAATTAAAATCCTGCTCGCCTGTAACGTGAATACGTTATCTCCAGTTGGGTCCCCGGCTATTAGCCGTAATTACGCGACATCGATAAGTACGAGCAATCATTGCTCGACACCTTTGCGTCCTCGGCGATGAATAAAGTAAACGGAGCCGAGCGTGTTTAAGCAAATGGGAAATATAGTGGTAATAGTTATCGGCCGGTAACGTACACGGAATAAGCGGGGACGTGTGTGTGGTAGTTGATTTGTGGGCGTCCAAGTTTCATAGATCAATCGAATTGATAGCATCGACTCCCTAGGGTCAGTCTTTTCCATCTTCCTACTCTATCAGCCTCGAGTGTGTATACACACGTGTCTACGGGCCATGGATGCACGACGACTGCTGCGCAAATTGATCTCACCTAACGCGTACGTGTCAGGGAATGTAGGCATGCATTATCGACAGTGGAAATCTCGTAGCGTAGTTGGAACAAGTATCGATACCTTCGAGATTTCAGGAATCGACGGGAACGTGATGGAATTCAATGTACGTTTAACGGTCATTACGCTTTAGTAGCTTTTTTTCGTCAATTCTCGTCCTACAAGACCGCTTCTGTTCAGCCTGGAAGCATAAATCCGCAGAAATAAATTGTGCAACGGATAATCGATACGAGCGACAGGGATGCTCGCTGATTCCTCATCGGTGATAATCGAGAACTTTAATTGGAGGTGTCTGTATCAGCTCCATCTGCGATACTCGCGTAACAATAAGTACGGTCCCGTTCCATCTGATACCTTTAATCACCTCCGTGCAACTCGTTCTCTGATTACGTGAAACTTATCTCCTCGATACTCCACGATTACTCAATTAATCCTCCCATTAGAGCTTTGTGACTTCTTGCTTTGGCGAACAAGTAGGTACTGACTTGTCTACGGCAAAATCGCGTTAATCCTGCTGCGATTTTCATCACGGAACGGAGTGCAGGATTCTGCCGCGAATCGGGTTTAATTGTGCACGTTGCGGCGAACTGATTGCAAATTGTCCAACTCGAAAAATCTGTAGGAATGTCTCGAATAATTTGCCTTGTCTTTTATTGTGCGAGAGAGTGTTTATAATTCTGAAACAGTCGTGTATATTAAGACGACAATAAGCTTACAAGTTTTAACATTAGTATCACAAATTTTCGTAATCGTTTTAAAGACTAAAATCGAACAATTGTTTGGAGAAAGTCTTGTGGAATTTAAAAAAATCATTCATCGTACCATTCTTAGTCCATTACCTCTCTGTGTTAATATTATTCCGGGCTGTAATCGAAATAAAGCCTTGCTCAATTCCTGTCTCAATTCTATTCAGCTTTAGATTTAGTTTATGAGTTAGGTATTTTACTTTAATTTGTTATAGATACTCTATTACCGAACTTCGCATGTATTTTCCCATAATACTGGCAAGGGGAGGACACCATGTGGTAGATGCCGATTCTGATGAGCCTTGGCACGATGGATCTATGTCGAAAATAAGTAAATAGGTGTCCGAGCGTTTCAGCCAATAGGCCTTAATTAATGGAAATTATTACAAATTTCATAGTGGCCGTGGGGTTTCAGTGGGTAAAAATCTCACACTACCCTGGCGCCCGCGGGTGATCCTCTTCTGGAGGCGTCGGGGTGCCATTTGAAGATGTCAACACGTTAAAAAAAACTTTAGAAATTTGTTTCTAAATTATTTTCTTTATAAATTTTTCTTAACTTGGGGAAATCTTCAAAAGGCACCTCGACTCCTTCAGATGGGAATCCCCGGGGGCACCAGGGTATTATGGGATTTTTACCCATTAATACCCCACGGCCACTAGGAAATTTATAATAATTAAAATTTATAATAATATACTCCCCTTGTGAGTGGGAAAGACAAACAATAGTAATAATTATTATCCTAGTCTAGAATTCTAAACATTACGGTTCCCATCAAGAATCTCATTTCGAAATAAATCCCAGAAGTCTACGTTCAACGTTCCAATACTGTATCCAACGAGCATCCCAGGTGCGATCCGATCGTCTGAAGTCTACGGGCAAATTCTACTAGGCTGTCGCAGGCACGCAATAAGGGGGCCATTTTTCCGCGCGGCTGGAAATTCGCGGGTGAAATCTATTTCCAAGCGTCAGCGTGCAGGATCGCAGGCATTCGATTTTCACGCAGGGCTAGTCGTCGGAAAAGTCTGAAGCTGGTCGGACGGATTGGTGGTCCTGCTACCCTGTCGGTGACAGCCACGGTATTAACATTCCTACTCCGAACGGTAACTACTCATACGCACCGAAACACGGACACGCACATCCCCGTGACCCCCGCACACACGGCAACCGGTGCGGCACATTTGAACGCGGACCGCCAACGGAGGATATCAGGGTGCTTTCGTACCCGTTTTACCATAATAATTCGCCGACGTACAAGTACACGCGTATCTACGTTTGCACGGAGGTCTGCTACGTCGGTTGAAAGGTACCGGTTCAACTTCGTCCTTCGCCCCCCGCACCCTCCCACCCCCGCGTCCGCGGCCCGACGTCATCCCCCGTTGCTCTTTTTCTCTTTCTCCTCCATCCAACCCCTCCGCTGGTCCGCGTTTCTCGCTCTCCCTCGGCTTGCAGGACCGCTGCAGTCAAACAGACTCGGCCCGCTCTCTCCACCTTTGACCAGCCGAGTTAAACCTTTTAACTGTCGCATTGTTTTTGATGGCTCATTTTCTGCCGTGAAATTGTTATTTAAAGTCCACGCGACGGGGGACTTCGCCCCCCGCCGTCTTCGTCCCGTTTATCACATCCGGAGCCACGGGGTCAGTCTTCGTCGCTTTCGAATCGATTTTGATCGCGGTACTTTGATGTTCGGCGGCTGTTAACTTCGAATTACACGATTGTTCTGTCTGTGGTAATTACCTTGAATCTATGTGCTACTTCGCGGTGGGAATAGCAGGCAGAGTATTCGATATTACGAGGTTTTGCTTATAATTGGGCTTCTTTTCGAGTAACGTTGTAGTTGATTGGTAAGGCAATTCTTGGGCACTGGTGTAACATGATTTTTAAATAGGCTTTGAGTTAAAGCCGGGGCCCTACTGAGGAACTGTGAAGTATTGCACTCTACTTATGTGGATATCTTTGAAGTGTCGAAAGGTAGAGAGTGTCACAAAGAGCCCTACGACACAAAGGACAGCAGGTAGAAGCGAATTTTCAACACGAGGTGTACCAAATTGTGTCTTCCAAGAATTCAAGCATCTGTAAATATATGTATTACAAATTAAAATCATTTGGAGAAATAATCGCTCAACTATTTCCTGGGGGCAGTGGCGCACCCAGGGAGGAACCCAAGGGGCCTTGGCACCCCCGAAGAAGGGGCTTCGTAAAAAGGAAAGAAAACTTCAAATAAATTTGTATAATCGCCCAATGAATTTTATTGAAATTGCCGAGTGCGCCACAGTCTATAGAACACCTCGAGTCGAATTATTCTTCCTTAAATTATACCAACTCACATAAAAATTGCCACCGATCACCCGCAGCTCCCAGAAGAAACATAATCTTCGCTACGAATCAGGGTTCGCGCGGAATTCCCCGCGAAGAGAATTACAATCTAACGCAGCAATGCTCCTTCTGGACTCGCAATCGCGGCCGGCATTGTATCCGTGTCCTTTCTATCAACAATTCAGCGAAACGTCTGTTGAAGCTTGTCATTCGACTTCCCGTCACCGTTCTTGCGGTCTGAACCGCGCCGAATCGGGGTTAGCATGAAAGCTTTCAGAATAGGCAGCCGGTTTACAATATTAGCCCTGTAGTTAGATTTTAGTTTAATGATTTCCGCTGGACAATGCACGTGGTAATGGCGTCCGAATCCTGTCTGCCCCGTTCTACCCGGGCCGCATTCCCCGAATGGTTCCGCGGCGCGAATCCGCAACACGTTCCTCTGTGCACTCGGGATCAGACACCCATACGCGCGTTTACCATTATCAATGGATTCGCGAAGAGACGCCGCTTGTCTCCGACGTTCGCACATTTCGCGCGGTTCGTCGAAAAATCTCGCGAGTCTCGCGCAGTGTGGTGTTCCGGCGGAACCAACGCTCCGCGCCGGTGTCGCGGCTTGTTACGCAGAGAAGCGTCCAAGGCGTTCGTACGGAAAAACGATTTTTATCCGGATAAAAGTTATCGAGGCCCTTTCAGCCTGCTGAATGCACCCGCGTGGCGTTATAATCCTGTCGTGTGACTCTCCTCTTTGCAACGAGGTCTGTCAAGTAGCGGGAGCAGGACCACCCGTGGATTTTGGGCGCTGGCAGCAGCGTCGTTCAATTGAAAAGCGTTTCGCCTCTTTTTTCAGCCGCTGTGAAAGGTTCTCCGCGAAAGTGCGAGAAGAAATTCTGCGCTTGATTCCCATTCACCGGTGCGCCTCGAATGAAACGCAAATGCACTCACAATCAGCGGAACTGCACAATCGTCGCATGCAGCGCGGGCGTCGGTTGCGCCCCTTTATGTTAAGACATTCGGTTTCTGAATTGTGCCCCAGCCTCTTCCCACTTGATTACAGCGCCCACAATGTAACATTCAGGGGCGGCAGCGAGAGGGGTGGCACTTAATGCGATCGTCAGGACGCAGCATCCGCGAGGCGTCAGCTCGTCAGCCGAAGTAACCAATGTTTATTGAGATCTATATTTACGGAGCCATTGATTGGCATGATAATGGTAAGTGGATAATTAACCATCGGTTCCCTTTTCCCTTTGTCGCTGAGCGAAATAGGTATGCAAGGATTTTCAACTTCATTCAAGACTCTTTCGACATCGGATAGCAACCCCGCAATACCTTCCTGCAATCGTATTTTCTTTCGAAATTGCCGTTAACGCATCGGCCAACGCGACGGAGCTGTTGGCTTTTTAAAGGGCAAAAGGCACTCCAGATGGGCATCCGGCATTTTAAAAAGACCGCGGCGTAACGTCTTCGTCGCAGTGACCGAGCAGAGCTGGCAGCCAGTAGGTTCTGGTACGGTACACCTTAAGGGGGCCCCCCTACAGGTGCACCCCCTGACAGGACAGACACGGGTGGTGCTCACCCTGCGACTTTAACGCAGCCTTGCACTTTCTTAACGGACTCTCCAGGATTTCCTTCTCCTCGCCGGCCGTTGGACGTTTATCTACATCGTTCGGGGCATCGGCAGGTTTGTCTCTTCGCCGGTTGCAACGGTTTTCGATGCTCTGCCGTCGGACACTCGCTAAATATTGGCGCGATTACAACGCACGCTGGAGAAGTTTGGGAAGTTTGACGTAGTAAATTTTACCGTCGGCTGTTTAGCAACTTTTAGTAGCGTAACGTGACTCGAGAAGTTTGCCAGGTTTTAATACGCGCGGCTATACACGGTCGCGCAACTATTAAACGTTTTAATTTTTGCCGAACGCAATGGGCGAAGGTGAGATCGCATTGTTGTGCCTGTGTGTAGTGTTTTTCTCAATATTCCCCGCCTGGCTTCCTGGGTCTCTTGCTCCTTTTTCGATGCTTAATTTCGGTTCATGAGTTTCTGATTACCGCTTCTGTGTCGGAAGTTATAATACCGCTGTGGGCGTCCATCGTTCGCGCAGGCTGATAGCATATGAGAGTGATTAAACATTCCTTTTCTGAACGACTGATGGACGCGTGACTTTCTCTTTTTAGCTTGATGGATGCTGGGGGGTGGAGTTTCTTCGAGTTCTAGAAGCTAGGAGGATCGGAATTATGAGAAATAGGGTTGTGATATGAATGGGGATAAGAATATTAATATTAATGTGAAAAGATGTTGCTTCGTTTCCTGTTTTGAGAAGACAAAAATGGTCTACTAATTTAAATAGAGTTACTTAAACAGTATAGTTTTAATCGTTAACCGAGAAAACCTTCCAAATTGTTGGGTTTTTTATTACTAACTTTTAATTTATTATACTATTAACATATCTCGCTCTACATCAATTTCTATTAATCATTACATCCCGAAGCACAGTTTCACTAAACTCCGTTAATATCCGTTAAGCTTTAGAACCGTTACGAAATTTCTAAGGATTGGGGTGCTTGGGGTAGACAGCTATTAAGAGTCAACCGTCTTCACTTTCTCGATTGCATAATCGGCGCCAGTGTTGCGTAACTAAACTGGAAATTCCGGAGTCTTCTATATTAGCTTATGAAAACGAAGACCTTATTCTCAACCCCATTAAATTGGCTCAAAAGTATATCAATGCTTATGCACATAGAACTCAAGTCATTCTTAAAATTATACTTAACCCTTCGTTGACACACCTCTTTTTTCGATCAACTTTGACATACCTGGGTGGCTCGCAACCAGAACAATTTTTGAACGACTGCCATTCTCATCTGACGAATCTAATCGTTATGAAAAAAATCGTGGGTCAATTTCAAGGTCTGTAGAATGTATTCTAATAGTTTTTTTTATTGAAATTTCATTACAGTTTTTGTAAAAAAATCTGGATTACCATATGTCGAGAAAATACGAAGAAAATTTTTAAAAAATTGTAACTTTTACAAATTTCAATATTAGAAGCTAAAAATCTACCAAGTTATTGTTCAGAAATAATATTTTGAGAAAAAAATAGTTTGTAAGTTAGCTTTGGAAAAAAGGTATTTATTTTGAATATAGAAGATACAGGGCGTGAAAATCAGCTTATGGGTGGCTCACACCCAGAGTGTCAACGAAGTGTTCATATGTGGGTTATTTAAAAAGTTCCATAAATTCATAAATACCCCCAACATTGTACCATACAATAACACGACGAGTATACTAATCATTACAAGTTTTCACTACAAATAGAAATTCTAATGTCTCCAATTTCAAGCACGTAAAATGTACATATACTCATCAACGTCCAGCACGAGACATCAAAGCCGATATTTACAACAGATCTATTCTAGACGAATCATGCACGTGAATACCTGCGGCTAATTCCAAAAATTCGGCCCTTCGCTATTGAACTTTCGAGTAGTCAATTTAAGACTATTTTTCCGCGGCGATGGGCGGCGATCGGTGCGAAGGTAACCGATTAATATTCAAACAAATAAATATTTATTTTGCAATCAGCCAGCAACAGGTAGCAATGTAATTAAAGCGTGCAGTTTAAACATTATTTTAACAACGGTTGCCCGGCCGCTGACAGATACGCGATAATTATTGATGGCAATTAGAGGGCGGCGCGGTAATGTGGGATTATGTGGATTTATAATGTAATTAATACCGCGGCGCAGAAATATCAGTTTTTCTGCGTCGATCGGAGAGGCGAGAGGAAATTTTACTGAAATAACGCGCTCATTCCGACCCCGTAAATCGCGACTCCATCCAGCCCGACCTCGTTGGCTTTTCGCTTGTTGACTAATTCATTGTTTCATCGGTGCTTCGATGACGCCAGTTGATTCGGCGCAAATAAAGACACGGCCTTTGTGCGTCGGCTGTGTAATAAGCTCGTTAGGGCGTTAAAGATCCACGCGTTTTTTTAACTTCCGTTTCTCACGTTCAACTTGCCCGCAGGCAGGATTAGAATTCTGTTAGAACCCGTGGTCCGTTTTGGAGGAGGTTGACAAAGGGATTGCTTACAGAGAAGAAAAGGTTATTCCTATTATTTGCAGTGATCTCGAGTGTTTTGAATAAATTGTGGTGTCTGTTGTAAAATGTCACCGAGTTGTGGCACTGGATAGTATCCTTTATTATGGAGTATATGGGAAAATTGAAAGTTTGGGGAAGAAAGTGACTCGTCGCTCTGTTTGCTCGGACGCAGATTTATGTGTTCTGTAGTAATTCTGTATCTTAATTTGTCCTAGTGGAATACAATAAAAAACTATTATCAATACCTACTTAGAATTGTATAGGTCAGTGGTAAGATGGAAGTATCCACTATATATTGAAATTGTTGCAATCATATTAACCCTTAGTATCATGATTTTTTTATTTTACCCAGAAGAATTCTTATCGTTGCTAAAACTTCATCGCTAAACAAACAAAAAATTCCTAATGTAACAGTCTTTTATATAAATGAAAAAAATATGGATATGGCACCAGTGTTAAACCGTGCATAAAGGTACCTATGCATTATAATGTTAAGCCAATGCTTGTTTCTGCAGAATGTTACACTAGTGTTACATACATTATTATGTTCGACATCTAATTTATTCAAAACGGAAAACCGAAATAATTGAGAGAAAAAAAATTAGCATTTACCTGGTACTTTCAGTGGCCCTGGCGAAATTATGAGGTGTAATCAACAATACGAGACAGTGTACGACAGTAGAATTTTTACGAATGTATTTCTGCCCCAAGGACACTTGTTACATATGGTAACGCTTTAAAGCTCGTGAAAAAGCTCCATTGAACGTGAAAGTATCTACGAAGGTGGCCAAAAGTTTATAGCAGGTAGAATTCTGTGTGCACAGACCTGTATTATTTATGTCGTTAATCAGACGTACACCTTACAGGTGCGGTAGGATTTAAAATTCGGCCGAAGAATCCAAACAAAATCGTTACCCAGCGCGCTACTTATGCACGTAAGTCTTCCATGGTCGGCGATAAATTAGCGAGCGCTTCTATTTCGAGGAAACAACGAGCGCGGTTAATCTTGATGCCCGACATCTTCGCATGAATCTTGCGAGCAGGAACGATAGAGCGACTAAGTAATTGTATACGGAAGTGTAATGGCGTGATGGCCGGTATGATAATTAAAGGGCGTGACGGCGAGGGAGCACACACGCACGACACGAGCACCGATGCGGGCAAGTTTTACATTTACAGAAACGGAAACGGAATTCGTTCGCTAGCCCCGAGTCCTTCCATCGCGGGAGAGGGCGGAAGAAAGGGCAAGCGGGCCAAGTGGTTGGCATCGTTAAGAATTATTGTTCTTCTGCAGATACATGCTAACGATAATTAGCTGGAGTGCACCTGGTGGCACCAGTTTGTCAAATTGTGCTTCAATAATTGGTGTATGGTACCATGAAATGTGAAAAGAACTCTTCGATTCGTGTGGACGAAGTGAACAGACAGTAGAATCTGATGTATACCTATATTAAGGGGTCAGTCCACTGTGACGGTTTGAATAATTAAGCTCTTTTTAATGATTTTTTTCTCCGTAGATACAACATTTAGCGCAATAAATCTTCTTGGTATTTATTAAGCTACTTTTATATTATACAAAAATAATTTAAAATAATTTTCTTTAATTTGTTCAAAAACTTCAAACGCGATTGTCTAGAAGCAACATTTTATCGACTGCTGTAGGTGATGGCAAAAGGACTATTTGACCAATCGGTTTGAAATTTTTACACGTTATTCAGCACATCAGTGGCGATGGCCGGGATCACGGAAACCTTTTTTGATTTACCGGTTCATACTTTTCACAAGGCAAAATGATTGAAAAATTCTCCGTATGTCGGCACTTAAATTTCAAACCTCCACCATTTTGTTAATTTTTTATCAGTATAAATAATCCTGGTTCCGGCGATAACCACACTCATAATGATTACAATACACTTTGAATTGTTTGTTTCAAATGCGTCGTTCTCCCGTAATCACCTGCACCAGCATTACATCACTTTCTGAAGGCATTTACATTAGTGCGATATATATTTAAAAAAAAACTGATGAAAATTTAAAATACTTTTTTTTTATACTGTCAATAAGTGTATTAATAAGTGGACAAAAAAATATTTACGTTGGGCGTTCCGTTTACTAAAAAATAAATCCTAAAAATGACAATTTTTCACGACTCCACAGTGGACTGACCCCTTAATGGGAAGAATTATATTAGGGAGCAAGTGTCTCCAAATTCAAAATTCTGTTTTAAATACAATGCTATTCCTGTTGAAGAAAAGATGATCCTGAGATTTCATAAAGAATATAATACTGTAAATGAAACTACTTTAATAAGAACAAGACAGTTCCCTAATATCGTGAATACTAAAATATTGCATTTCTCTTTAAATAAAAGAGAGCCTTCGAGCTTCAGCAAAATCCTCATACAAGGGTCATTGAAATTCATTTCTAATTCATTAAGAGGCGGTATCGCGCTTATAATTGATGCCAAATGCACTTTTCTATTCTCTCCCCTTTCCCCGTTCATTTTTTTTTTCGGTTCCAAACTAACAACGCGAAAGCCCTTCACTCCGTGGCCGATGTAGGGTCCTCTCATTTCCAAGTGGCTCGCCGCGTAAAAATATAAAGTAACGCGGGATGCGTCGCGCATTCTGCATGTGTCTTTTATGTTCTCATTACCGCTCCGAAATAAATGACACCGGGGGACAAAGTGAACGCAACTATTCCGCCCTTTTTGCGCGTAATTTGCGCGGTCCCGGCGACGGAATAGGAAGCTGACGGGCGAAAGGCTCCATCCAAGTATCCCGAACCAATTAAAATGACGATTTATCCACGGCGCTCGATAAACGCGGCCGCCGCTTTCGCCGGTCCGTTTAATGACGTCCCTCGAAATTATTTACGTATTATCCGTCATTAACGTATTCACGCGAGCATAATATTGTTAATTTACAACGCGCCGTTCAAAAATTGAAATTCACAGGTAATCGATGCGCGATTACCGTGCACGCAGCTCGACCAAATTTCAACCAATTACTTGTTCATAGATTAAACTTCTATGGGAGAAGTGGCATAACAGCGGGATTGAAAGGGGCACACCAGGAGAAATATCGGCAGTTTCGAACAAAGATCGGGGACTTTTTCAAACTACGCGTCGACGTTGTTGCTGAAACGTTTCAGTAACTTAGGATCCGTAATCGTGCTCCATTCTGCTTCGCCACAGTTTTGATACCGAGCAATCGATTCTTACGCACAATGCCAGAATCTTCTGCGCACCGCTTGCAAGGGTTGGACACGGCGAGGGTTGAAGATTCCAATCAAGATACGCCACTTGCTTCGAAGCTACGGTATCTTAGCGCGGCGTTATCGAGGAGGGACCATCTTTATACGCAATAACCTTCGAAACTCGCTGTGCTCACAGTCTAACGGACATTCGACCAGCAACCGCGGATAACAATTTCGTTTGAATTAAGGTGCAGCTATTTATCTTCGAGCACGTTAACGAATTGCTTGGAGACTCGTGCGATTCGTTTGCATATATTTTCACCGTCCGGAGTACCGTCGGTTTTCACTTGGAAACAGAGGGCACGCTGTGCCCTTTCTAAGTCCTCTCGGGCTATTTACGCGTAAAAGCTTGTAATCTAATTCCGCGCAACAGTTCGCGACGATCCTATTTCGGGATTGTAATTACCACCGTGCGGGTTTAATCGAAATTGTATTATTTTCGTGCAGCGTTTCAATGGTTAATTATCTATCAATATTATGACACGCCTCGAAACGCTGTGCATACGTCGCGCGGCGAGTTTAAAGAGCGACGGCGTGGTACGAAAAAGAAATCGAACGCTCGACGGATTCGCCGTCGCGCTGCTGGCCACAAACGACCGACGAGCCCCGCGTCGACGTTCGGAAATAAAGTCTCATATCGGCCAATTAACTTGCAAACTCGTTCCCGCCCGCGGAATTTCCTTTTCACGGCGTTGCCGATTTTCGCCGGTCATTTCGCGCTTATGCTAATTGCACGCAAACACTTGGTCATTATATACATTGCCGCCGATACGATTTGATAATACGGGGGCAAACAACGCGTAATTGTTTCGACGATCGCGTATATTTTGCCGGCTCCGAAAAGCGGCCGCGATTGATTCGGTGCACGTGGACGGCCGCGCGGGGCGGTAGCTCGTTTCAATGCCCGCGGAAAAACGGGGAGGGAAATAAACCCCGCGATGGAAGAGCGCGGCTGAACGCCGCGGAGAGTGTCGGCGACACGCGCCCGCACAATGAGATATTAATACCACCATTTGATTTCGATTTCCTGGAAAAACGTTCGATGGAGATAAAATTACCGGCAACAACGGTACCGCGTCACAATAAATCAACCGCGCTGCACGCGTATCGACACCCGATCGAGCGGTACCTGGACAATCGTGCGGTTGACGAGGATCGGGGCCACTCTCGAGTTTCGGTGTGTTTCTCCTGATAGGTGGCTGAAGTAGATCTTGCTGAGAGGCGTTGTTCTTTCTAAGAAAAAAATTCCTTGGCGACTTCTGTGATCGTTAAAGTGGTGCGGCGATTACCGAGGATATGCGCGCCAGATCTTTCATCGATGGATACCTGAACTATAGTTCGAAGATGAAAAATTCTCTAGATCTAGATGAAACATGAAACTGAGAAAGTTTCTTCTTACGTTAAGGGGGAGCCCTATTTAGGACGCTAGGAATAAAGTGATTCTTGGTAATTTTTTTCTAAGAAACTGTTAAGCGGATCATTTCCAAACTTTCAGGGTATTTTAGTTCATATTGAAGCAATAAAAATTCATTTTTTCGTTACAAAGTGTCCGGTAGAAATGGAGATATACGAACACGTTTGTAGGGACTCGCGCACCGGAGTTGCAGATTTGCGATTATTTTGGAGGCCCCAATTCTTCCCTGAAATAAAAAATCAAAGGATACTCTTATTTCTCGTATAATTACATGGTCGATGAACCTAAAACTTTGATAAATAAATTGAATTAAACAACTCTTTTTCCATAAATAGGACTAAATATTTTGGGGTGAGAATCGTAACTTTTTCTTTGAAGCCCCACTAATTTGTCAACGTTTAACTTTTTTTCGTTTGTTAGGTTCATGGACAATGTAATTATACTGGAAAGAATAAAATCCTTGGTTTTTTTATTTCAGGGAAGAATGGGGGGCCTGCAAAATAATCGCAAATTTGCAACTCCGGCGCGCGAGTCCCTGCGAACGTGTTCATGTATCTCCATTTCCACCGAACACTTTGTAACAAAAAATTATCTTTTATTTGTTTGAATGCGAACTAAAAAACCCTGAAAGTTTGGAAAAGATTCGCTTAACAGTTTCTTAGAAAAAAGTTCCCAAGTATCACCTTATTCCTAGCGTCCTAAATAAAGCTCCCTCCTTAATCGATCGAATATGTGAACGTCGAATAAATCTGAAAGCTTCGTTTGTAGGTATCGAACCTCCTGCCGATCTTCATGTTTCAAGTAAACGTAGCTTCCGTCGCGGCGAAACGAGAGGAATCGTGGCAAGAATCTCGAGGAGGAGGACGCTGGCGATATGTCGGAATCGTATCGAAATCGAAGCCTAACCGTAGGCTGTTTCACGCGCAATATTGTATGGTCAATAGGGTCATCGTATCAGTGGGTCGTATAGCACGATACATCGATACGGTGGTTCATCCCGTGGTCCACCCCTTGATAATAGTATTATGACTCGCCTGATTGTGGAAATAAACAGGGGATCGCACGGAGTGCGACGATACATGTATATATATATCTATATACATATATATATATATATATATATATTATATGCATATATGTAGAGGTGTCTATGACACGCATAGGTTCAGGTGGATACACGTGTCCCCGCCAAAGTAGACGAGCATCGTGTATCAGTCAACCATTCTGTCTATTAGGCTCGACAAACACAGGACAGTAACTAATTTGGCATCAACGATCGATCGGCACCGCGATCAAAGTCTTCAACAATTATCCGGTCCAGCGTTTATACACGCCTCCGACTCCCACTGCTTCTCTCGAATTCAGGCTTCACTCGCGAAAGCTCTTAAATGTTCTCTGCCAGCCAACCGCAACATTGTTCTGTACATTTATAGCCTTCGCTCCCCGCATTCTTCAGCACTCCGTAGAGCGCAAGTTAAGTAATACATACGGACACACGCTAATAGTGGACACCTGTCAAGTGTAAAGCAAGCTACGGTTCGAAATGGTTCGCGGATATAAGCGATTGTCCATTTCGGGAAGTCTGGTGACGTCACCTCAGCGTTGCAGGTAACATCGGACGTCTGACGAAAAACTGGCACACGTACGATCGTCATCGCCGGGCTGTTAATTCGTCGCCCGATCAATCCAGATCTTCGCCAAATCTGGTAGCTCCCCGGCAACGCTATCCAATTTCCGATACACCTGCCTTATTCAGAGCGGTGGGCGACACTCTCGGCGTCCCATTGTCACTCCGCGCCGATACCCTAGCCCACTCGGGGCAGGCAACCGCGCCAGAAATAATGAGGAAAAAAAACCGAGGACGAGCGATCGCGTCGGAAAGGATACACGCGGCGGGTCGGACAACAGAATTGCGTAACCGTTCGATAAACGGTGTCGTTCGGCGGATTGCGATTCTTCGCCGATCAACGAACCGCGCGGCGCGGCCTTCGCCCGCATCCGCGGGGGCCCGCGCCGGCATAACGCGCGGGACGTTTCGCGCGTGGACGAGCGGCGATCCGGAGGCATCGGAAGCGCGAAATCCACGAATATTTCGTAGGAATAGGTGACGAGCAACAGGCGTCTCGGTCGAAGGGCACGTGCGCTCGGGCTGCCTCAGAATCTTCGGTATTTGATCGGTATCGATGAGGACCAATACGTGCGTGCCCGTGTACACAGCAGACACGCGGGGGTTGAAAACGTGGCGTGGCCTGGGCCACGGTCGTGGCTGCGTGTGTGTGTGTGTGTGTCTCGTGTGTGTGCGCGCGCGTTTGTGTTTGGCGAGAATGTGCCGGCTTGTATACGGGTAACAGGGTCACTGTGCCAGCGGGACACACCGTTTAGGGGGGGCGGTGGGGCTCTGCACCCCACGATCATACGGATACGTAATGGTAAACGGCTGATCATATCGTCAAGTTCGATCGATCGATCCCCGCTCGGTATTTCGCTTGTAGCCACGGTTTAGTGTCCATAAACGGCCCGCCACGATTTACTGTCGCTTCAGGGGCGCGTTTCTATAGCAATTAGCTGCGGGGGCCGCGTAAGTTCCGCTGTTAATAACGAATAGTCGAACGGACGAGTGGAGAAAATTTTGGCAGTCGCGGGGAGGGTTTTTGATCCCGCGTGGTGGCCGCGCAATTTTCGAGACGATGGTGGTGCGCCATTTCGCGAGGGTGTGTGTCGTAAGAAATTTGACGATTTAACCCTTTCGGTACGGCGTACATTTCCGCGAAAGTGCTTTTTTCTAATTATTATTATTATTTTTTTAAACTGCTGGTGATGCCGACTATAGTCGACCCTAGGATCGGTAGCTCGTTCCGTGACGCCGACTATAGTCGGCACCCGTAGCGAAAGGGTTAAATCGGGATCGAGGCTTCAGGGCGATATTTATTCCAAGGTGGAATACAGAACGGCAGATGGATGCCCGTAACTCGAATACGGAGTATGAAAGTTTGCGGGAAGTATGGAGGATTTGGGTGTCTTTGGAGTCTCTTGAAATACTTGCAGTAAATGTAATAACGAATAACAATCTCTGTTCTCGTTTAAAGCCAGCGTGTATAGAGCGATATCAATTGTAAACAGGACTTAAGTCATTATTATTACCATCCTTTATATTTTCTCTGCTACTTGACGTTTTTATTTAGTGGTAACGCATGTCTTCTCCACTCTGTGCCATTTTCACCCCCTTCTGTCACAAAATGCGTGTTACCGTAAATGAGGAATCTCAGGCAAGGAGAAACGACTCTCTTGCGTACTACACTATTGAATTTTTACGCTGAGGTGTACTGTCGGGCGAGTTGAAGTAATCCAGAAGCTTCGGGGACTTCGGTCGTTAAAATGCTTACACTTTCCACTCCCTTGTGTTTCATTAATTACGGCTGCTTGAGGTGTCTTTGAAAAGTCGCCTGTCGCGTGACCAAGAGAGGGTGTGGCTGTCATCCGGCTTGTCGGCGGATATCTGATATTAAGACGTCACGCTCCCGTCGGTTACGTGGAAGCTCCGACGAGCCGCTATTTCATTTACCGAACAAACGCGGTAATCTGTTTGATTAGTTTCTAAGTTTTCAGCCACGTCACTGTGCGATTAAAATATAAACACCAGGGGAGAAATCCTAACCCACGCTTAACGATTCAAACCCTATCGAAAGAAAATTCGATCTATTCTCTTAAAAGAAGCATAACTCAGACTTTAAAGATTTCAAAGCGAGTCTTCAAGAGTGTTTGGCATCAAACGAGCCCATTTCACTTGAACAACCCCCCAAAAGCGGATCCAAATGCCCATTCCACTTAACGTTACCCGTAACGTAGATGGCCGGTATTTCTGAAATTTCCAGCAACGCGCAAACGTTTCTGAATTTTTCCGCGTCACAGCGCGGGCGGAGGGGGTTCGAGGAGAGCGCGACATCTTGAAGGGACGTTGCGCACGGGGGTCGGAAATCAAGTTGAGCCAGGCTGGAATGGAGTCGCAGAGTGAAAGGCGAACGAGACCGAACGGGGCTCGGAGGGAAGACAATTCACGGGCTTAGCCGCGTAATAAGAGACCAGTGTTTTTGGCTCGGCATGGGACGATGTTGTCCGGCCGCTGGATCACCGTGCACAGGGGGGTTGAACGTAGATGGAACGTGGTATGAGGGTGTCCAGTGACGATGGGTCGCCATGGCAACCGACTGCACCACCTCGCCACCCCGTGCATCCCTCACGGCTGCAGTTTGAGTTTGCGAGCGGAACTGCATCCTGCAGAATGGGGTGGGTGGGGTAACGTCGGAGGGACCCTGAATTTCGGTGGATAAGTGCGGTGCTAGCTGGCCGTCAGAGGGGCGGGACGGGGCGAGGGAAGCGGGCGGTCACCCCTGCGAATCTATGTCTAATGATTATCGCGTATCCTCAGACCGTCGGGAACCCCCATGAAAATTCAAACTTTCGCGTTCATTAAAAATGTCAGTGCTCCGCGGATTTCTGCCATGGGGGGTGGGCGTGGATGGGAGGGGGTGGTTGTTAAAGATCGACCGAAGAGCCGCCGCGCTCGCAGCGTGCAGTTGGGGATTCCCGGGAACCTAAAATCATTTTCGACGCCGCGATCTTTTTGCCAAATTTCCGTGATAATGCGAGGGATTATGCAGTGCCATTTTCCGTCACGGGAAATGGGGCAATGCCGCCGAATTGTGTGGGTTAGATTTTTTTCCGAGCCGCTAAGTCTACTTTGCTTTTGAAAGTATTGGTTTTTTTGCGTAATATTTGATGAAGTTCTTGTTTATCCCGGATTAATATCATCGACGACGCTAGATATAGAAAACGCAGCTTATATTGATTGTAAAAATGGATTTGTATAATGTATTTACAGGAGTTACCGGTTTGCATTCAAAGTATTTTTTAAAATCAATATTAGTTTGCGGTGAATGGAATTTCTGATGTTCAGTGTTGGTGCTACCCATTAGTCCTTTCCTGTTTTCCTTGATCAGAAATCGACTCACCACTGTATTATTTCGATACTGCAGTGTTTGTCGAACATCGAAAGGTGGTTACTTAAGCCTTCCAATTTATCATGCCACCCATTTCCGTTAAGGGGTCATGCTCAGTCAAGAGGCCGAAAAAAGGGTGGTCTTTGGAAATTTTTTACTCAAAAGCTGTCGCACATTTCTCAAAAAATCTTTTTTCCCTTTAAGGATTGATTCAGGTACCGTGCATTGTAATTTGTTTTATTTAAAAATATTTACCAATCACTAAGTTATTGTCCATCACTCTAAAGAAAAGGCTTCTGCGGTGACCACTGCCGCTCAAAAGTCGATCATCCAAAATAAAAAATTCAAAAGAATTTTCTTATTATATTATATTATCTAGTATTTGATCGAAGGATTTTTCGAAATATTGATTTGGGAAAAAATGGCTGATGTTTAAAGTAAAAGTTTCAATTTTTATCATAAATCGTGCCTGATTTTCGTCAATTAAAAGAAAACTAAGCATCGGATAAAAAATCCTTCGTTCAAAGACTGTTCATTGTTCCTACACTAAACTTGTAAAATTTAAAGTAAATCGGTTGAATGGTTTTTTTAAATATTTTGGTCACCGATTTTGAAAGAACCTTCGAGTGATAGACAATAACTTGGTTATTGATAAATATTTTTAAATAAAAAAATTACGATGCACGGTACTAGATGCAATCCTTAAAAGAAAAAAAGATTTTTTGAGAAATGTGTTATAGCTTTTGAGTAAAAAATTTCCAAAGACCACTCTTTTTTCGGCCTCCTGACTGAGCATGACCCCTTAATACGAAAGCTTTCACAGTACCTACTACAATTTTCTTTTTATATTTCGCGACGATGTCAGTGATGCACCCCTATCGATTTCCCTGCGCCTCCATCACCATTTCCATTTCTCCCAATAAACGTTATACAAGATTATACAAATCATACGCGGGGGCGTATAAAACACTGGATCTACAGCGTCCCGACTACGGCGCGACTAACTTTTCGGCAGTTTGGAAATAATTAAAGCGCAAAGTCACTTTCGGTGTACATATTGACCAGCCTAATGGATATCGAAGGGGGTGTATATCGCGACACGGCGCCATTAGACCTAAAGTATTGCAATCGTCGAAGTTTACGGGCACGAAGGGAACTAGACCAGCGGCAATTTTCGCAGCCGATCGGGATGATAGACGGATAACGACTTTTACTCCATTGGCGAAAGCAGCCCGATAATGGTCGCGTTCCGGAGCGAATCTCCTTGAACCAGGCCAATCGTGGCCGTTTTAACGCGAAACACGGCATTAGGGCTCGGCACTGATGGACGTGCACGCGACTTTCTAAGTTTTTCGCGGGAACGGGCCGTCCAGTGCGGAAGGCGCGTTACATTATTTATCTTATTTATCGGAGTTTGCGCCATTTTCTGATCTGATTCCGCGATAGCGGTCACGTACGGCCCGCGGCGGCGGAGACAACACACAAGGTGGCGTGTCAGAAAATTATTATATGCCTTACTTTGCCGTCTGTCCGGCCGAGTGAATATTTTATTAATTCCATTAAAGAGCTACATAGTACGCGGGCTACGTCGACCCACGCATGCACCGGAAGCTTCGTTGCACGGAACCTGTGCAGAACTTTCATCTTTCTTTCAGCATGGAACGCCTTACGCAAGAGCGAGCACTCTTTGGAGTATCAGAAGAGGCAAATTTTTATTTAAATATCGAGGGTATCGCGAAGGCTGTCATATTGTGTGTTATAAGTACCTACGTAATATTCAAATGGGTGAGGAAAATGTGATAGAGGGCGAATAAGTCTCTATTATCCCCGAGCCATTCATTGCAACGTCAGGCTGAACTGTAGAGTATTAAAGAGGTATTTACCAACTTTATAGGTAGTATTCAACATTATTTGAGTTGCACTTTTTCGTTGAAACCCTCACAAGGGCAGGACACCATGTGGTAGACACCGATATTGATGAGCCTTGGCATCATGGATCTATGTGCCGATAGGCATTAATAATAGAGATATTTACATGGAAATTATTAAAAATTTCTTAGTGGCCGTGAGGTTTTAGTGGGTAAAAATCCCACACTACTCTAGCGCCCGCGGTAGATTCCCTTCTGGAGGCGTCGGGGTGCCTTTTGAAGATGACTCCACGTTAAAAAAAACGTTATAAATTTTTTTATAAATTATATTTTTTATAAATTTTTTTTTAACTTGGGGAAATCTTCAAATGGCACCCCGACTGCTTCAGAGGGGAATCCCCCGGGGGCGCCAGGGTAGTGTGGGATTTTCACCCATTAAAACCCAACGGCCACTACGAAATTTTTAATAATTTCCATGTAAATATATTATTATGGCCCATTGGTAGAAACGCTCGGACACCTATTTACTTATTTTCGATCCATCCATTCAGTTGGAATGAAACACCACCTACGCCAGCCACACTCGAGACTTCTTCCCCAGTCATTCTTTGACCTCCCTTTATCATTCACGGATACCTTGACCAAAGAAACGAGAAGGTCGAGTCTATAAAATTCGACTGTAATTATCGAAAAGAATCGAGAGTTTGTTGCAAAGTCCCAAGCGCACCCCGGCGTGGAATGGTCACGGGCGTCGAGGTTAATTCGAAAGGAGGAGGAACTTTGCAGGCTGGAACGAGGTCCTTCTGGTGTCCTTACGTCCAAGGAACTAAGCCGCTAACTATGAATTTATGCAAATCAAGATAAGACTGGCAAGTCTCCATGACCTCGGCCGACCCTCTCGACCATCCGGGTGGAGCGTGGCTTACAGTTCGGACTTCATTGCCACCCGGACTAAACGGACCAGTTAAACGGCCCTGTACCAGCATCAGACTTAACCGACTGTTAAGTTCGATTTGAGTTACTCCCAAGAACGAGCCTGTGTAATCCAACGGAGATCCTAGGAAAATGCGGCAGACCGACGCAGGTCGACTGTGAGAGAGTCACGCAGCGGTTCCGAAGGAATCTGGGAACGGATTCCGATCGAAACCTTGGGATATGACAAATGCTGACGTGGCAGATTCAAGGGGCATGAAATGCCATGGAGCATAACAGGGATTTCATACGTGACGAATCAACACGTGTTGTGGAGCGTCATGAGCTTTCGGATGAGTGTAATGAACGTATAAATACAAATAATAAGAACAATGGAAACGAATATTTTTTTATTTAATCCCAAGCTACAATTTACTATTTGTTTATTACGTAGGTATTTCCCTATACATCTTCGTGGGGTAAATGGTCTGCACAAGTTATTTGCGAAATTATTTGGGTGGCTTTCTATCCTCTGCTTATATCTCTTAGCGAAGTGTGCAATCGCTTTTTCAGTGGATTTGACTTCGAGATCTATTCTGAGATCCTCGTTTATGATATACCATGGGCCGTTGACCACTGTACGAAGAATTATTGAGTGTAATGCCACGAGTTTTTATATGAGTGTTGACTGCTGTTCCCCAAAATTCGACGCCATATGTCCAAATTGGTTTAATGATAGTTTTGTAGGTATATTAAAAGTTTATTCATCGCATTTAGTTGCGAGTTCCTTCTGGTTAAGGAGCCCATGTTTCTTCCCTTGGTTTTTATTTAATAGAGGGAAGCAAGAGTTCACTTACTTTGAATATTACTTGAAGATGATGACGACAAATGATGCCTGTTCTGTGAAGAGGAGCTGAAAGGGTTGGGTTGCACGGAATACGTGATATTTTAAATGTTTATAAATCTCCGTTCTACTCGTTCAGTCGCTGGGAAAATCCACGGGAATGCGCTTTTTTGGAAATGCATAACGTTTCGAAATATTACCCAGTCATCATACGATCGACTGGAATCGATACGCAATTAATAAAACTCGCGAATTTATCGAAATATATTGCACACAGTTACTTCTGCCAAAAAAATTAAAGGCACGAGGGGATATAAATTTCGCGCTGATTTTAGGGCGAATCTAGATGAATTCTCAAACAGTTGCAGGGGATAAACGTGTTCATAGTCGAAAATAGAAGTCTTTCGTAAACAGATATCTCCCCCGCAGAAAATCTAAACATATCAATGCTTCACATTTTGCCCTGACTCAGTTATAATACTGTGTTGCACGAGGAAATCTCCAATTTCCAAAAGTACCTGCACCTGCACACCCGATCTTCCCATCAACCAGAGATGGGCAAACAATTATTTGAAATACAAATTCGTAACTGTAAATTTACAAAACTCGATCCTTTTCCTGCGAACTATCGTGCGGCTTTGCTGGGCTTGGGGACGAGCATAAGAAAGATGGCAAAAGCGATGTAACCCACTTAGAATTTTAGAGTTCAACGTAGGGGGTGTGGAGTGCTGGGTAGGAGATGAAGGAACTTTGCTTTGTATGAAGAAACTTTGAAAAATGTTGAGCAATGTGGGGTTGATGGCAGGGATGGACAAAAAATTATTTGAAATAAAAATTTCATACACAAATTTGATTAAAATTATTTGAAAAATTATTTGAGATGAAAATTATTTGCAATACAAATTTGATAAAAATTTTTGTATGAAATTTGTATTTATTTTTATCAAATTTGTGTACGAAATTTGTATTTCAAATAATTTTTATCTCAAATAATTTTTCAAATTATTTTAATCAAATTTGTGTATGAAATTTTTATTTCAAATAATTTTTTGCCCATCTCTGCCATCAACCCCACATTGCTCAAAATTTTTCCAAGTTTCTTCATGCAAAGCAAAGTTCCTTCATCTCCTACCCAGCACTCCACACCCCCTACGTTGAACTCTAAAATTCCAAGTGGGTTACATCGCTTTTGCCACCTTTCTTATGCTCGTCCCCAAGCCCAGCAAAGCCGCACGATAGTTCGCAGGAAAAGGATCGAGTTTCACGTATAGTTTGCAAACGAGCCCCGCGCACGTACAGCCTCGGCTCGTCTTGATTTCAAATAGTTTTTTTTTTTCGCCCGTTGCACGACACCCAGATAGGATCTCCGCGGATATTCCACTGCACGCTTAATTGTCGCGATCGGTAGAAAGAGGCCGTCCTACAGCGGCCCGGGTCTCAGGGAAATAACTAATGCAAGAAATCAATTCTCCGCAGCCGAGATAGCCGCCCCTGTGCACGTACGTGCGCGCGTGTCCGTGCACGTAGACGCGTATCCCTGCCGGGAGGCGACTTGGCGAGCGATAAGATCGGTCGCGTGAGCCAACTCAGGGGTAGTTTGCCCCAAATGGCTAGTCCCATTTCCCTCTTCTCTAAGTAGCTCGGTATTTGTATTGTCGGCCGTGTAGCCGCTTTCGCCGCGCTATCGCCACTCTCTCGCCAACGCAACCCTCACAGCCATCGGCCAGGCCTACGCGCGCCTCCTGGATTCCCCTCTTTTATTCGTGTCCATCGGATCTAGACCCGATAAGGGAAATCCTTAACGTCCGTGTCTGTCGCTGATCGTTCGAAATATTCTGTCGACGAATACGGCGCGAGGTTCTTGAGAGGCGGCTTCTTCGGATGGCAGAGCTACGGAGACTTGGTGTCGCGTAGGTTCGCATGATGTGTGAGCTTTCTGTTACCGCAGAGTACGATTATTTACGCAGCCTCGCGTCTTGGATTCCCACATCACTCATTCGCGTGTGTTCACATGCTCTCAAGATCCTTCTACTAAACGCCGGTTGGAACAACCGCGCCTGCTCGCGATCTCCGCGCGAATAGGCCGCGACTTGCGGCGTTTCAATTCCGGGGCGGCGCAAACACGCGAATCCTCGATTATCCCCGCATTTCCCGCGGAATCCGTCGCCGAGTTTAAGGAACAATCGTCGCGCAACAAAAAAAAAAAATGGAGGAGAAAAAGCGCGCGTGTCAGTTTCATCAAGCGGATCGAGCGGGTCGCGCGGCGCTCGCCGAGCCCGCCGAAAATTCCGCGTCCCTGGCTCCTTCAGGGGCGTCGGCCCCCGTGCTCTTCCACCTCCTGCCCGCGGCAGGAGTGCCTTCTCGACCACGCGAATCCGACCGGGACGAGAGAGTGCGGCCGCGCCGGAAATCCTGACGTCCTGACGTGGCACTGCACCAGCCGACTGAGAGGTGGCCGCTGCAGCGCAGCCTCCCGAGCTAAGCTCAGCACATTGCTGTGTGCCTTCCGGCTTACCTCCGATAATGTTTTCATATTGTGCCCGCGAATGTTTACGGCCTGGCCCCCAGCGGCATTATCCCGTGCTCTTTCCTCCCCCGCTCGGCGCTCGCTCACGGTTCTTCGCGGATGCCTGAGCGGCGGACTTAAGTCCATTCGACGTTTCCCCAGAACCCCCGTTGCGCCGGTCCCCTTCCGCCGTCGAACCCCCCCGTCCTCGTCGCCTATCCGCGCCACCGTTCTTGGCGCATCCGGTAACCACCTCCGCGGCATTGTGCCGAAACGTGTCTGTTGGCATCCAAGCTGCCGCGCCCGCTTCTCGCTCTTCGGGCCGAACGAGAACGAGCTTAAAAGCAGTGGAGGGCCACGGCTTGCCTCCCGGAATAGAACTTGAAAGGAACCACGAAAAGGGACACTCGACTCGGCTGGAGTGCTTTCCTCGTGCTTACCCGCTTGTCTCCAGCTCCGTACCTACGCCTCTGTCGCGCCACCGCCCGCACGGTACCTCCGTCCTTCACCGCAGCCACGATTTCGGCTGCCGAGTTCTCGCGCCGATTCGCGGCCAGGACGACTCTTTCGCCGAGGTGTCGCCGGCGCGTACGCGCCGGGAACGCCGTTGGGGGCCGTGGATCAATGAGCCGCGGTGTTATTAGAATACGCGCTAATGTTTTTCTTTTTCTACTTGGGCTGCGGTGGGATCATTCCGCATTTCGGTTGCTCGAGACTCTGTAGACAATTGTCGCGAGGATTTAGATTAGTGGGGCGGTATGGTTTTGCGGTTCAAGTGGGCCGGCTTGTGGAGATTTCCGTGCGAAAGAGGAATCGATGTATTGGTGTAGTTGTAGATAAGCGTTTATAAATATCTTACGATTTAATAAAGTGACTTATTCAACGCGATATGCTAATCTTTGAACCCTGCTAATTCACCTTAATAACGATACCCCTTATCATACTACCGTCACTGTGTATGGATGATAAAATATGTTGTTTCAAATGAATATTGCTGCTTTTCATGCCTTTCAAATGCTTCGGACATTTCAATGGACGCGACTTTAATTCGTTTGCTGTAGAGTGTAATGAGAAAGTATTATACGCAAGACTTGCACGCTTCAGAAATTAAACTTCAGGATGTACACTGAACGTTTTACTAGAACTGGTTTAAAAATCAATTAATGGTTAAACTCAGCTGTTTTTCGAGATGTAGACACTTAATTTCAAGGGGAGGGCTGATTAATTATAAAGCGTGATAGAAGAGAGCTTAGAATTAATATATACCGTTAAATCTATCTGGAAATTCCACATTTTGTAAGACAGAAGGTGTACCATAAAGTATGAGAGTACAACATATGGCAATTAAGCTGGAGCACGATAAGGTATATCGAGCAAATATTTGTACGGTCGCACCTTTACCTTCGATCCGGCAGATAGGACTTTTTCAACCTTATCAACACTACGCGAATCGAGATTCGAGAGAATTAAAATGAAAATGCCGTTGATAAAGAAAGTACGCATTTCAATACGCAGCTTACTAGGATACTCTATGACACATAAAGCGTCAAGCTGATACGCAAGGTTGTTATACGTAGATACCTATGCGCTTTTTAACCGACTTCAAAAAGAAAGAGGTTCTCAGTTGAGGTGTGTTTGTATGTTAGTATGTTTTATGTTTGTCCGTGAATTTCTTCGTAACTAGTGGACCGATTTTCGTGAAACTTATTGCATTTGGTTTAGCTTCAATCGACTGAGGTCATGGAGAAAGAATTATCAAAATTGGTTAAGTAGTTTTGAAGTTACACCAAAAATAAGAAATCTGATTCATTAACCGACGTTATTATTATTATTACGAGCAGCACTTTTTGTAGGCCTACCCATATTTTTTAAAATAAATGTAGTTATATAACTTAATAACCGAAGAGTGCAAAATAAAAAATTAAAAAAAAAATAAAACCGGCTTAAAATAATAAACTTTCGGTAAAAAGTAAAAAATCTTTTTTTTTCCTCATTTAATCTACGACCCTCAATATTTTTAAGTCGGCGCCAGATTTACTCAGTGCAAATGATGAGGCGCCGACATAAAAATATTGAGAGTCGTACATTAAATAAGGAAAGCAATTATTTTTTACTTTTTGAATCATTTTTATTTGTTTGAAGTCGGGTTTAATTTTTTTACTTTTGCTAAATTATTCTACTTTTGCTATTGATTCATTTAATTTTTTCCCGTAATGACTACCTATTTTTGTTCTTTACTACTATTTTTGAGTTTTATGTAGAATAAAAATTATCATTATTTTTTTCACCTGACTTTCATCAAAATGATTTAAAGTGGAATTTGCTGTACGCAACAAAGTGTTGGTATTTTCACGTCGGCATACTTGATATTAAGTACTTGATCCTTTTTCCGTTTACCCTTTTTTCGGGCAGCAGCCATATCTTTAACAGGCAAACTTTGCCAGCAAACCCCGCGATGGTCAAAGAACAGAGACAGCGTGGAGTAAAAGAGTCGAAGCGCTTAACTTTAAGCTGGAGCTAATGAGATTGAAACGCCACCGAAATATCGTCTAACGAACGCAAGGAGCTTTCGGTCTTTGAATCAAAGTCCATCTACTTTCCGAAAGTAGGAGCGCTCTTAACGGCCGACAGAGTAAGGGTTTCGGTAGTTGAGCAACGACAACGAGATTTTCGCGAACTTTCTCCGAGTGACTTATTTTCTCCTGTCCTGTGTTATCCAGAGAAGTCCCTGAAATTCGACAACTGTTGGCCAAATGGCAAGGACGATGATCTATCTTCATTTGAATCATCATTCTAATTCTAATTCTAACTCTACCAACTAATTTCAATTCCAATTTCACTTCCGATACCTACCGATTTTAATTCAAAGTCTAATTTTAGTTTTCCTGATTGAACGCTAGATTTTCAAGTTACAGCAACACAAATGTGCCATTATCCTAGAAATTTTCTATTCTACCGAATCCAGCGAATCATTCACGGACTCTTCCATAACGAACGATTTAGGTCGAAACCAAACATGCGGCGTTGATTGGTCACCCTGTAGAAGCTTAATACGCTGCTAAAGAAACACGCGAAAGCCATTTAAAAAAGACCCCCGCTCACAACCAGTATCCCGAATCTTTTAAGCCGCACCGGTACCAATGAAAGGACGAAAGCTGGAAGATTGAAAATAGTGCGCTGGGACTGAAAAATATTCAGGAAACCGTGGATCCCCGCTGGATATTGTACATCGCCATCTCGATTGCGCGAGTTCCCCCGGTGAGCGGGGAGAAACCAGAGGCACTTAGGATACCATTAACCTATCTAGCAGGGAAATCTCGAAACGGAAAGAAATACATGGCGGACGAGCAGCTCCAATCGAACCGCGCATATGGCCGATCCAGTCACGAGTTTGTCGAAAGATAAGTCGAGACGATTAAAAGCGCGGGTCCCTTTCTCCGCTCGTCCACCTGTCCTTCGCACGCCAGTTTTATTTAACAGGCCGCTGGATCCTCGCCGCCGCCATCCGTGACGAAGGTGGACAGTTTTTATCGCGGCAAGGCCTCGCGTTTCAGCGGGTACACCGGCCACGCTTGTCCAAGATAGCGAATTTAAAGGAGATAGAGAATTCGAAACGCGGCACGCGACCATGCGACACGGCACGTAAACGCAATCGAACGCCCGCTTAATTTTCCACCGATCCACCAGCGCCAATTACATGGTCGATCGCGTATGATTTTTTTCCCCCGGAATGTTTATATCCCCTAAGCAGCAACGCGGCCATTTCCAGCGGACTTTGTTTCATAACCACGCCAGCGTCGCTGCAGCAGACCAGCCGGGCGATGCTATCGCGCGCCCGGCGACGGCGCCCCAGAAACGAAACGCAATAATCTTGCACGAGCTGATAATAATAATCGTGACCTCTTCGACCAGTGGAAATACCGGGCGCGCTGTGCCGCGTGCACGCCGACCAGCTATGTCGCGTCGGAGAGAAAAGAAAACGGGACACCAACACTCCGGATGAAACACTCCGAGGTCACCACTTGCTGTCGCTTTCGTTTATTTCTCACTTACAACGCATGCATACATCCATGAAAGAGGGTTCGGCCGGTGTTGCCGCGTCCAGCTCCACGATCCATGGTCGCGTAATTCTTTTCCTACTCGCGATTAGAATTCCGCCGTGGGCGCTTGGAGCTCGAGAACCTCGGCCATTGATTGTGCGCGGGACGAGGGCCGAAATTAATAATCCTTCCCCTTCCTGCCCAAGATCTTCTCGCGCTGCGCCATCAGCTCCTCCGAGGTGATCTGTACTTGACACCTGTTCGCGTACCTGTGACACTTTATTCCCGCGCAGCATTGGCTGTCCGTGACGCACTGGAACGAAGAAGCAGAGCCACATCAGTGATTTATCAACCGCGCAAAGGACGCCGGCCAGCGTGTCATTACGATCGCTTTAATATTCCAATCCAGGCAATCGCGTCATTCCACCTCGACTCTACCGTTCGATTTATCGCCGCGGTGTTTTAGCGTTGAGAATAAGAGCGGTCTCGCTTACCGGGTCACCGTGTCGGCCACAGGTGGTGGAGGCAGCCGAGGTGACAGTGGCGATCAGCAAGCAGGCGAAGACAAAGACGATGAGCTTCGACATTTTTGGTGGATTGATAGCGGGCACTGAAATAATAAACAGTCGTCAATGTCGTATTTATTTCCCCACCGGTGTCGACTGTTTTCTCGGACGATTAAAAATCCCTGTCGCCGAGCAAATCATCGCCGCAGGCCTCCGCGCGGGCTTCAATGACAAACTCGCTCTCCATAAAATTTCACGAGGGCATCTGGCGAAGAGTCGTGAAACGCGGCGCGGAGGGGCAGGGGCCGAGGGGGGAGACACTTCTTGATGCAATTGTATCTCATCTGGACTCCGTGGAAGCCGCGAGTCTGCAAAGGTCACCCGCGGATTCATGAAATTCCAGCTCATTACGCAACCAGACGAACACGCGCGGCCGCAGATCTGCACACGGACGCGGGGCGGGCCTTGCACGGGCGCGGCGTGCACACAGGTGCCCGTGAATGAGTCATTAACTACTGACCTGACTCGTTCTTGAATAGCCGACAGAGCGACTAAAGTGTACGGTCACGGCCGTGCATGCACGGCATCAATCTACTTCGCGGAGTGGTTGTCACGTAGTTAGCGCGGCCAGGATTTTTTAGCGTTGCGAATGTGTAGCGATGAATAAACACGTTGTGTCACCGGCTCACTCGTCAGCGAATTGTACCAAGGCCAACAACGACTTATACGTCGATTAGATCCACTTGGGCGTGTATTGTGCTCGGATTAATGACGCGTTCTTATGCTTCCTTGGAATCAAACAGACCAAGAAACGCCGTGTAAATGTTTCGTACTCTCGAAACTTGGTAACGACGATGTCATGTGCGCACGGTTTTCTTTTATTCTTTAATAATATGTACCGAGGTAGCGATTCAACTGGGCTCTGACGCGAGAACGCGGCATACGGGCGGGAGCGTAATGATTAGTTAAATTTGAAGTGTGTTAAACGAAGTTTCGAGCACAATGAGCTGACAGCAGTGCGCGAGAGCGTTCAAAGTTCACTGGACCTATGAGTCACCCGTATTGTTCACTCGTGCATTTCCTTATTTATCGTCGGGCACTAATTTTATTCACATATATATGCGCACTGGACTGACAATAACAATCGGAATGCTCGTCGAAACGACCGGAATGTTTTACTTCACATCACTTCGGTAAATTGCCTTTCGATTTTAGAAGGGAATCGAAGCAGTTCCTTTGTCTCGGGATGAAGGAAGGGGGAAACTGCGCGTGATTTCTACTCACCGAGCGTGACTGTTTAAAAGACACGGAGCTACGTCTTTGAAGCGATGGTACCAAGAGTTCGACCTTAACTGATTCGTCGCCTTCGTGTGTACTACGCTTTTATACCATGACCTCCCGTCACTCCTACAAGTCTTTAAGACGTGTATCGCACATGTGTGTGTGCATAACTTGGCTGTAAGGGGAAATAGCAAGAAAAGATATACTTCTCGGAAATGTGACTTATATTTGAATATGTTTGCCAGAAACGTATCACGTCCCAATGTTCTGAGTTGTCTTATACAAAGAAAAGTAATTTTTTGATGATGCTTCCAGATCTTGGAAATTGCTTTTTATTTACCAACGCTGTAACTGCTTTCAAGTATTTCTATCTAATTATGGGGAATGATTGGGTTAGGATTTTATCTGTCGAAGATCAATAAGTGTGTCGAATTTTTGCTAATTAATTGAACAGTATCGTATTCAGATTTCATTAGGTCACGCACCAAGGCATTAGTGTCGGCTGGTTTCCTACAATTTTGAGTAATTACCAATCGTTTTAAAGTTCGTAGTGTTTGCGAAAGAAAATTGTTATAAAATATTGGACACTTGTATTTTAATCTTGGTTTTCGAGGTGATAAATGAGAGAATGTTTAAAAATGGAGAAAAGCACAATGATAGATATGCTTCAGCATCAATGTAATTCCCAAATATAATTTAGGATTTGTTGGATTACAATGAATCATATATACCTAATTTGGAAGAATGATGACTTTAATTATTATAAAGACGGTTAACAGTGGTGTAAAGGAATCAGTAAAAAGTTAAGTGCAACAAACTTACAGTTAAGTAGATAATACCGTGGAGCGTTGAAAGAATGTTATGTAAATAATTGCAGCCTGACATTATTGTTAATAGGTACTAAGGTGCAACCAAACATAAAATTGTACTCAAAAGATAATTCAAAACGCTTGAAAAAATAGATGCTTTTTATGGATTTTTTTAGAAGAAATGGTTATTTATAACATATCCTAAAATTTCTGTTTCATATTTTCGGTTTTGATGTATTTTCTAGGTGGCGCTTAGTGCAACGCTGCCAAAAAGAGGTGCCTAAACCATAAAATTTACTCACCGGATCGCCTCAAATAAAATATCCCCAAAACTGCTTAAAGTTTATATCAATATCTATCTCAGTATCCGTTGTTGCGGCAAAAAGGGTCAGTACTACGATGATTGGTGCACATTTGAACGAAGTAGTGGAAAGAACGGGCAAATTTCACGCATAAATGCGGAAATAAAACAGACCCGTGTTTCAAAAAATGATGTTATTGGATGCTGCGATAGCGACTCCAATTACGAATCAAATGCCTCACAGTTTTTTTTTATTCGGTTCATTAGATCTTCTGAAATCGTGGTTATGGTGCGTTCGGAGTTTGAATTCATTATGCGGCTCTAGAATCTCTACCGTTACGAATTTTGCTGTGAAACATTCACCAGGGTATTCTCGGGATGTTATACTACGAAAGTATACAAAACAGAAAAATCGATGTTCCGAAAAATATTAACCGGGGGGTCCCCTCAATTGGAAGACGCGATAAAGAGAGTTTCCAGCTTGTACCAGCAGGTTTGAAAAAGGTTTTACGGCCAATTCGACGGTAAAGCGACTAGCTCCTCTTTTGAAACATTAAAGCGACTAGCTTTCCATGTGACACGGAAAATACGTGATACCAGTCATTCTTGGAAGCTTGACACATTCGCTATGCGACACATTTTTTTCTGTACTTTGCCATTCCTTGTAAACACGCATACGAGTCTGCGTTGATACCCCATTCTGTATTCCTTTCACGACTGCGAAGCAGCCTCGCAATTTCACTGCAAAACAAAAGACCCGTACAGTCAGTGTTACCGGAATATCATTCTGTAATTTCGTAACAGGCGGATAAAAAGTGCCCTCGTCGATAACGAAAATTACAAATCGCTTACGATTCGTATTCACGATTTTCTATGCGTATGCACCGCAGCTACGCGTTCAATCTTCATTTCCCGTTTGATGTACCGCCGTTTGATCGTCTCATAATTCTACAATTTTTTAAAAGCGGACTTGCCGCGCTCGTTAAATTACAGTGGCTACGGGTTATCACTGGGCCTGACTTTGACCTCCACGGAATAATACATTCGAGACGCGTATCTGCCGTAAGACTGTGAAAGCGGAAACCTAACGTTCCCTTTTACCACGACAATTACAATTCATCCTAATTATTCTCTAAACTGAGTACCTATAACATTTGAAAAGAGGCATCCACCGCGAACATTCCCTTTCCGTTGACCGGCACGAAATGGCCGGTGCACTTTTTGCCTTTCGCCGCCGATATTCCATGGACTGCATATTGCGGGCTTTATACATTCCATTGATCTCCTGACAAAGCCCGTTTGTTCTTTAATTCGCTGAAGGGTTAGGCCACCTTGGACGGAGCAAAATTGCTAGCATTTTCGGCATATTTTTTTTAGGAAGATAATGAAATAAACAGAAAATTTAATATGAAGCCTGTTATTGTACCGTAAACTGGGGTGACTTTGCCCGCGCCGGGGTGACTATGCTTATTTTTCGGAAAAACTTTGTTTCATTTTATTGTGAAGTAATTATAACATATGGAGTTTTGTAATCGATAGCAATAATTTTTTCAAGATCAAACGAAAAAAACAATAACGAATTCAATCAGATGGTAATTTTTCAGTCAGAGTAAAAAACGTGGGCAAAGTCACCCCGGCGGGGAAAGTCACCCCAGTTTACGGTACAACTCTCGCCGGAAAAAATCGTATTTTTTCCTACAAAATGGCGGCGGTAGAAAACCAAAAAGTTTTATTTTCTACATGCCTACATCTAGAGAAGTACGTATCGGTTTTGCGATATCTTGAACATATTCTTTGCAATTGAGACTTTTATAAAAAAAATGCACTTTTTCTCCCCAGGTTCACCATTTCGAGACAAATTAATGTTTCTGAATTTACATACGTACTTCTCTAGTTTTAGGCATGTAGAAAATAAAGCTTCTTGGTTTTTTGTTCTAGGTCAAACGGTATAGCCGTGAAATTGAACACTGGAAAACGTCGCTCCTCAAGATCTTGCGTATCACGGCTCTACCGTCGTAATTTTTGTAGGGGAAAAAATACGATTTTTTTTCCGGCGAGAGTTGTACAATAACAGGCTTCATATTACATTTTTTGTTTATTTCATTATCTTCCTAAAAAAATGCCGCGAATGAGTGCAAGTTTGCTCCGCCCAGGGTGGCCTAACCCCTTAATAGGAAACAACAGGAAAGGAAACCGAATTATCCAGTAATATTGTCCCTTTATCCGCAGTTATTTCTCTTTTATCCCCTTTCTTTCTCCTTAGTTGTTCCGTGAGTGAATGTCACCGTACCGCGAACCATTCGACGAGCTCTATTTCGGGCAACGCCGTGGAGCATCGCCGCAATTTCGGAATTCATTTGGGAATTTTCAATTCGACGGTTTACATACATGTTGCCACACTGCTTATTTATAAAGGCCAGGGGGCACTTTCCGCAATTTAAAAAATTGTTAGGTGACTTTTAATGTGGATGGAGGTGTTTTAGAGACTTTAAGGTTTATATAATTTCTCTTTTTTTGTGAGTATACACGTCTCTGTAATTGAAAGATTTCTTAGGGTGTCTGGAAAGGATTTTATGGGGAAAGGGTTGTTTGTCACTGATGCTATATCGTATTGAAATGATACTTTGGTACAGTGTTACTCAACCTGTTGAGTCACGATTCTCTTTTATAAGGTATGGTGAATTAATGGGACAGGTAATAAGTGTTATAGTTTTGGTTCGTATTAAATAAAACAATATCTTTGTTAGATTAAATATGTTATTTATTAATACTTAAGAATAAGAGGAGACGCCATGGCAGCTCAGTGACTCTACCAGATACAGTGCTCACAACCTAGTAACATCTAGTAACCGAAGGCTCGGTTTTCATCAGCCTATAACAATAAGGTACAAAAACACATTGAAAATAGGTAATTCAGATTATAATTCTAAATTAATAATATATTAAAAATAAAGCCACGAAACCGTGACGACCCCACAGAAAACACTTCGCGACCCACAGATTGGGAATTACAGCTTTAGTGACAATGGAAAATACTGTTGCAGGTGATGACAGCAAACTGAATAACTTGTATGTTTTTTATTCCATTATAACATTATTACTGTTCTCAGTGCTGTTGGTCACCTCGATTTTATCGATATTTTTGGGGTTTTTTTTTGGTCTTGCCCGCCTAAAATATGAGGTTTGGTGAGAAAATGATATGTGTAAAGTTTCAAAGTGATTGGACAACGGGAACCCGTGACGCAATTGAGTTGAAGTTTTGAAATAATAGTGATTTCTCAATATTTTTGCATTTTTACGAAAAATTGTTTACCTAGCACAAATTCGCTACACAGTATCGGATTCTGTAGACATTTATGACGAAGAAACCATCCACGAAAAATGTCGGAACGGTTTTTAACTCGGACTATTTGAGAAAATATCCATCGGCAACGCGTGCACGGTGTTTTGCCGCCTGGCGGTCATGGCTCGCCCGCCGCGGCTCGTCAGGGCCGTGGCGACGCGCAATCGACGCGGTGCCCAGTACGGTGGTCCTTAGCTATAGAAATCAAAAATTTTTTTAGTTTTTTCATCTTCGGCTACTTTAGAAGTATCAGTGAATATTTTTTAATAAAAGTACAATTTCTTACATATATATTACTTCCAACAATAAACTCAAAATCTTTGAATTAAGCTTACCATATAAAGCAGCGTCTGAGTCACGGCAGTACGTAAGCCAGCTATCTGAGGTGCAAAATCCAGTCATCCATTTAGTGACCCTCACTGGTTTTTCCCTGCGAAGGACCTTTTATTGCAATGTAGCGGCTTCGTCGCTAGCTCGCCTTCGCGAGTAAGGGATAATTGTACCGTTTGGCGTAGGTGGGTAGGGGAGAGTTGTCAATATCGTACTGGTCACCTAAAACGTACCTCATCAATTTCTCAGTAATTAATGAATATAAACGACATCTGATGATAAGAATATCAAGTAAATGCGAAATAATGAATAGAAACAGAACCTTTTGAGCTTACACCTTATTTTGTGCGTGCTATAAACTATTTAAAAAATCTGGTATGATTGATGTAACTTTTTACCAGTTTATTTTAGCTGATAACAACCAAACAATGCAATTTGTCATGTACTTTTGTATTTTCCCAAAAGCAGGTTTAATGTAGAATATTTTACATACATTTTAAATACGTATTACATTCAATATAAAGTTTAAATTGATATTAATAAATAAATTGATCATGTTTCCTAAATCGTACCAGTATGTGATAAAAAGATTAATAACAAATTAATTTGTTCTGAACAAAAGGTTAAGCATATAATAGTAGGTGCCTAAAAGATCAAGCCACAACATCCAATAGTCAATATCAAAGTAGCCGAAGACCAAAAAAAAACTCAAAAAATGTTTGACTCCTATAGCTAAGGACCACTCTACGGGGCACCGTGTCGATTGCGCGTAGCCACGGCCCTGGCGAGTCGCGTCAGGCGAGCATTGGCCGCCACTGCCGCCAAGCGGCAAAACACCGTGCACGCGGTTCCGCTGGATATTTTCTCAAATAGTCCGAGTTAAAAACCGTTCCGACATTTTTCGTGGATGGTTTCTTCTTCAGAAATGTCTACAGAATCCGATACTGTGTATCGAATTCGTGCTAGATAAGCAACTTTTTGTAAAAATGCAAAAGTATTGCCTAGAAATCATGCACATCGGCACTTTTTTAAACCTTGACGGCCGTTTACAACCATATAAGACCATCAAATTTAATAACTGTATATACCGATATATTCAGGAAATTTCATTATTTCACGTAGTACCTCATTCTTGCCCAAAATCGTGCGCTTTTTACAAAAAACTCGTATTTTTCAAAAACGGAGGGTGATAGAGCAATTCTGTTTACGGATTCGTGTTTGGGACGAAAAACACGATTGCCTATTCTGGCTTATACGCTGCGTTGTATACTAATTTTAAAAGATAAATCTCAAAGATTTCGTCAATATTTTTTGAAGTAATACATACATATTATTATTATACACCTAATAAACTGTACTTTTCTTAAAAAATATTCAGTGATACTTTCAAAATAGCCGAACACAATTATGTCTGAAATTCACGAGAAATCACTATTATTTCAAAACTTCAACTCAATTGCGTCACGGGTTCCCGTTGTCCAATCACTTTGAAACTTTACACATATCATTTTCTCACCAAACCTCATATTTTAGGAGGGTAAGACCAAAAAAAATCGGAAGTTGAAAAATAAAATATATTCGGAAACACTGTACCTACAGCACCAATTTCCTCCCGAATTTCTGTTCTAATAATATGCGAATGAACTTACGTATTCCAACCACGGGCTACAAGTCGCGACTCGAGCAACGACGTTTGAAGCAGTAGCAAACGTTGTTATAACAATGAAGATAAATGTGAGGAATTTCATTGCGGCGAACAGATGCGAAAACTGCAAGTATGATTGAAAACAATGTAAAAAAGTCACTGAAGTAATATTCCTTCGCTTAACTTAAATGCTAGCGTGTCTTACTGTAATTACAATTCTATGCTCGAAGGAATATGTATCGCTCGAAACTGAGGAAGTCTAAGAATTTTTCCGAGTTTCATTAATACTTATTAAAAAAAAAAAATACAAACATCTGCTCGCGAAAAAGTGGAGTCAGAACTGTCTTGAAGGTTTAGCCCCACGTATTTATGCGAGACGCTTAATCCAGTGTGCAATCATGCGCACACAGCTTTATCGTACAACTTTATATGCCTTTTAGTGATATAAAGAGTTCAATGAATTCCTTGGTGTTGACATGCACAGGCCTATGTTAGACGTGCTCAGTTGAAAGCACAACACCTCCTTAACGGCTGGATCTACTAACTGCGACTGGTCGCTGCGGCCGGCCAGGGTCCCACTATATAGCAGACTCACTCTAAATTTTCGCGCATTATTTATTTATCGCGTGGTTTCAAAAATAGCCTAATAACTTAACACTTGAAGTAATGCAACACTTGACTGTGCTGTTATAATGGTTCATGCACGTCATTGATTATTTTTAACGAGTTTTACTTTGGATGCAATATTAGGTACGTACTGTCTTGCTTAAATAATTGCAAGCTGTCTAAACTTTATATAAATAACAATTTAAATATGGCTTTAAGAAACCATTTTATTAACGGAAACTGGTAAAATGGACTTCAAAATCGGTAATAGAAGTGTTATTTGTTTGCAAAAAATAAATATAACACATAAATTAGTTTTATGTATGAGAAGAGATTATCTAGAGGTATTCCAGCATATATTTACAGAATACAAAAACTTAATTTTAAGGGTTGGTGGTGGGTGTAACTTGAAAAATATGAATTTTTCGATAATTATTTTTACGCGGTTTTGTAGATACAAGAAAACGATGTCCCTTTTGTTTAAACTTCTTTTCGATATCTCTCACCGTTCTCGAGATATTCTACAAATAAGAAAATTCTGCATTATTTTCAAAGGGTAATTTCACCCTCAAAAATTGCATTACGGCACCAACAAAAAATAGGGTTGCGTTACGGATGGACTACTCTACTTGCACACAGAGTTTTATAATTTTCTGAATTTCCGGATTGCCGAACGTCCTTATTGTAAGTGCCCTCAAAGGCTCGTGTCTATTATTATTTTAAAATGAAACTTAGGTTGCAGATATTCGAACAATTTCATACGTGTCCGTCAGCCAAATGGCTTCTTCTACCAATCACAACGATCGCCTTTATCTTTATTAACACGTTGAATGCCATGGGGGGTCACCGGTGCCCGGCGACGCCAACAATAGTGGAAATACATAATTAGAATAAATTTTAATACTTGTAAATTTTTCAATACTGCCATTATTACAGGGATCACCAGAGACCCATAGTAAGAATAAATTTATTAAACATGATTATATACCTCAACTTATCTGTTGTAGATAATATTTTAACATAATATGAATCACACAATACAAAATTCTTGTTGGCGCCACAAGCAATCCATGTAAAATTAACGTGGCATTCAACGTGTTAAATACATGCATTTGATTGATAGATGGCCTGTAAGAAATTTGTTTCGATAGTAGATAAGAAGTTATAAGGATATGTGCTTGTAATATTTGGTTTCCCACGATAACGTTAATGGGAGATATAAAGTAAGAGATATTACTTAGATCATTATAGCCATTTATTGATTATCTGGTTAATTTCTACTGTATTTGCAAGAAGTCTCTGAACGATGTAGGTTTTACGTAAATGCTTTTGTTATTTAAACGCTTGCTAATGAGAAAAGTGAGTTTATTACCGATTATTTATTTAACAGCAAACAAAAGTTTCATTTAGGAAAGGACTGTGTTAGTCGCGCGATGGAATTGGAAAATATTTATCAACACGGATAGTTATTAATAACAGTGTTTTATTGGAAAATATGGTTTCCCGCAGACGTTTCTCCACTTTCTCGTCCGTTAATGTGAATGTTTATTTTGTATAAATTTCAGCTCGTACAATATCATTTAAACATATATATCCGATCATGTGTATTTACTCGTTCGAAATAGCCTTCACAATTACTGATGAATTCATGCCAAATCAGAATGGAGCATGATCAATTTCCAAAACGACGATCCGTGGTCATTATCGAAATTATAGGGATAATTAGGATAGAAATATATGGAATAGGTAATACCTAACCCAGACTCACTCTAAATTTTCGCGCATTATTTATTTGGCGCGTGGTTTCAAAAACAGCCTAATAACTCAACACTTGAAGTAATGCAACATTGACTGTGCTGTTATCATAATGGTTCATACACGTCATTGATTATTTTTAATGAGTTTTACCTTGGATGCAATATTAGGTACGTACTGTCTTGCTTAAATAATTGCAAGCTGTCTAAACTTTATATAAATAAAAATTTAAATATGGCTTTAAGAAACCATTTTATTAACGGAAACTGGTAAAATGGACTTCAAAATCTGTAATAGAAGTTTTATTTGTTTGCAAAAAATAAATATAACACATAAATTAGTCTTATGTATGAGAAGAAATTATCTAGAGGTATTCCAGCATATATTTACAAAATACAAAAACTTAATTTTAAGGGTTGGTGGTGGGGATGCATCGGATTTCCGAAATTTGAAGTCTCCTCCTCTACTTGAAACATCGCGGAAATTCATTTCACGACTTACGACTTATAATACCAATTACAAGCAGAGGTTTTTGCCAAATTTGATATTTTCCTGTTCCTATAATTATTTCATAATTTTTACCAGGTATTAATATATTAATGTTCGCTTTTCTTTCAAATGTCCAGCTGTCGTATACGCGCCGAGCGGATCGATGAGTAGATCGATGCGCTATTCTTTCTATACGCGTCGAGCGGGGCGCTGTGCCGAACGGCAGTGAGCAGTCATCAGCGGTACGCCTCGCACCAGACGATTACAGAGGTTAGCAGTAATAAAGTATTATTTAGGCTTCGAGCCGGGTGTGCGATCCAGTGAAACCCTGCCCCGTTAAAACATTACACGAGCATTGATTAAAAAATACCTTTTAGAGGGAAAAAGGGTGGGACGGGTAAAATTTGGAGTAAGAATTTAAAGTATACAGATGGATAAGATTTTCGAACACAACATCACGTCACAGCAATCGTTATCCACTTTGCACTGCAAAGGCAAATGTTTCTAATCATCCCACAGCTAGACTTGAAATAGAATTAAAAATATATTCACAGGTGGTTAACATGCACTTACTTTTCGAAGCCATCTGCTACACTTTTTCTCTAAATCTGTTTCTGAACCTTCCATTTGTGGATCAGCATTTAATATCGCAGGCGATGCGACGGCGATTGTGACAGCCATTAGAACAATCAAAGCCAGGGACAACGTTTTCCTCATTTTTGTTCGGTGTACTTCGTTAAAAAATCGCACAAAGAGGAAGAAAAATATGAAAAGAACTGTAACAATATGACCTGAAATATGATGTTGGAAAATTTAGTTTCCTCCACATTTTCGTCACTTCTACATGTTAGAACGAGGTGGAAAAAATTCTGCGCGAGAGAATCGATATAAAATGTCGAGTAAAATTTTTTCCAACGGCTCTTCATTTTCGAGAATAATTAAATTTGAAAATACGCGAATTACATGTTCATTTAAATTTAAATAAACCTCGACTTCATGGAATCCTGTATTGCTTTCTGTAATTCTACGTGTGTGTACATAGTGTGCCAAATTAAATGGAAAAGTACCGCAAACTTTTACTTTTCAATTAAGAATTATATCTAACTTGAAGTGATCGGCCTGAATTGTTACAGTAGTCTGCACTATTCCAAGCATCTTTATTAATTACGTCGTAATTCTACGTTTCTCGAGTCTTGAAGCTCCTGGATTATCGCGAATACTTAATCGAAACGAAGGACACCTGAGAAATTATTGAAACGCTGCATAATTGGTAACTATTTATAAGTAAATACGTCTGAGCAGAAAATACCGCTCTTTATTTATTCGCAGCATCGAGAAATATGCCAATGATGGAGATATTCCCGAATTTATGTCCATTCGCATGTACATATTATTTTGTACAAGATAAAATCAAATTCTAGAGTCACAGTCCATTTACCAATTTAATTGTATGTAAACAAACGAAAATTCTGAACTCAGTAGCAGCACTACAGACGGTTTTATAATTATCACTCACCAGTAGCTTCGCAGAATTAATCGGTCTACCTTCTTGATACCGACTGATACCTGAACCTGAGTCTCGCCATTTATTTATAGCGTGGTTGGCTCAAGTGTTGCGATATTAATCGTTCACATAAAATTCATACGCAAAGGTTACGTAAGTGACGTTCGTCCCGGAAGTTTGTCGGAAAAAGGCGAACAGAAAGCTTGAGAAAAAGATGGTAACGAAGCAGAAATTAAAACTTCTACTTGTTCCGTCTGTGTTGCGAGGCAGTGCCAAGTTCTTCGACGATTATGCGCCACCGAAATTGTTTCTCAAATAGAAGGAGTGCAAAGGATGGGAATGATTCGGAAGAATAAATCGCTCGATAAAATTCATTTCTGGAATGATGTATTCTCCATACTACGGCCACATTACAAGTATAATATGTAGAGATTATGTATAGTGGATTGTAAGGTCGATTCGTAGGCCTACGAAGTAATATCGGTGCAGATCAGTGAGTTCTTCACGGCTGGCCACCAGAAGGTGGTGCAGCCGGGTCGTCAGACTTTGTTGAGCTGGCTGCTGCCGCTGTTGTCGTTGGCGCCGCCGTTGGTGTCGGTGGCATTGGTGGTTTGGTGCATCTTCCAGCCCATGGATTGCATACCAATGGTCCGCAGCAGTCTTCGTCGTCCGAGCACTGTGACAAATTGCAGTTAATATTTAGTCATTGGCATTTGGATGAAACGCCTGCATGGATAAAGTGCCGCTGTAAATGTCGATTGCTGAGGATAAGAATTGAATAATGCCACGAATTAATACGAACTTTAATACTCTAGGTTCGCTCGTGCGTTCAATGATGGAATATTAACAGGACATTCTAATAACGAGCAATATCTATAAAGTGTAATATTAATCGGTCAGGATTTTTTACGAGAACGAAACAGATAGAGTGACTGTAATTTAAACACATATTACGAGAGTAAGACTACAGGGACCTAGATCAACTAGTTAATTTCCATTTAAATAGAGTGAAATAAAGTCCACTGACTTAAAGATACTCGGATAGAAAAGAGTTCCTGGGATATTGTTTAGGTCCCTCAGCTCTGACTCTTGGGTGCAAATTATATTTCGAAGTTTTGAAGCACATTAAGAGTCACACGAAGAGTACTCCTTCCTCGCAAGTTGCGCGTGAATAATGCAACAATTGGAGGACGGTAAATAAAGTGCGTTCAGACATGATTAATAAGAAATGTCACTTACAATCAAACCGGGGCCCTTACATCCTACGACGAAGGAAGAGGCCAAAAGGGCAACGCAAAGGAACACAAACAGTTTCCTCATCTTGATTATTCTATCAACAATGTGTACTGAAAAGAAAAGTTTCAGAATGTGATGTCGCCTGTCGTTAAGACTTTCGACTGAATCTACAGCTCACCTTTGCTTTACGTCGATAGGGAGGTCAGAGACTTTCTGGTCTCTCCCAGCAGAGACTTCGGTATTTATAAGAACAATCGATAAAAGTGTACTATTTACTCTTCTTTTTTATTGTGCAGTCCACCTTGATGTGTGTAGTGATCCATGTTATTGTAGTTTATCGGGATTCGTAGGCCAGGTAAACACTACAAGGAACGATTGGGTAAATAAATTACGCAAAGTCCCCTGTTTTCCACAAATTCGTAAAAATCCAAACCACCTACCGAGCGCTATCTCGATAGGAGAAGGATTTTTCTTGAGATAGCGATGTTGTGCCCGCTTGTGATGAAACACAAGCAGGGTTGGGATTGCTGGCTTTTTGGGCCAGGAGCCGTCAAAGAATTATATACTAAAAATATACTCATATATTTAAACATGCTTGGGCGATGGCTCTCTTATATACATATATTTGTGGAAAAGGGATAATAATAATAATAATAATAATAATAATAATAATAATAGTAATAGTAATAGTAATAGTAATAGTAATAGTAATAGTAATAGTAATAGTAATAGTAATAGTAATAGTAATAGTAATAGTAATAGTAATAGTAATAGTAATAGTAATAGTAATAGTAATAGTAATAGTAATAGTAATAGTAATAGTAATAGTAATAGTAATAGTAATAGTAATAGTAATAGTAATAGTAATAGTAATAGTAATAGTAATAGTAATAGTAATAGTAATAGTAATAGTAATAGTAATAGTAATAGTAATAGTAATAGTAATAGTAATAGTAATAGTAATAGTAATAGTAATAGTAATAGTAATAGTAATAGTAATAGTAATAGTAATAGTAATAGTAATAGTAATAGTAATAGTAATAACAATAATAATAATAATTATTATTATAACAGATAGAGATTTATAATAATTATTATTAAGTATAATACTTTCAGGAGAAAGTAAAGGCGTGTAAAGGCGAGGCCGCAGTATAAAGTGTTGATAAGCCTAACCATAATCATATATGGATTATTCTAATTGTAAGTAGTTTCTTATTCCAATGGACTGTGTCTTCGCTGACGTGTGCGCTTTTTGGAGCCAGCGAGGAACAGTCACGACGCCATAATGAGAGCTGTGCTGGGTGCAACAGTGAATATCCATGTCCACTATGTGGTACTTTTTCACTTTTTTATAAAAATTCCACGTCAAAGGTATTAAAGGAAATTCGTTTCCTTTGGTTAATACAATAGCCTTCGGGTAATCATTATATCGGACAGATTACAAAATGATTTAACTGATAAAGACTTGAACAGTCACTTAGGCATTATCGATGAGAAGGTGTCCGAAATCACAATGAATATTACAACACGAATGAATAAAAGAGCAAAGAAATGGGTCAGAATTTTTCCATCCATCGAATAATTCTGGAAACTTGTGCTCCCCTATATATAATTAAAACAATTTCTCATCCCCAGGGTAAGCACAATAGAAGAAGCTTGGAATTATTTAAAGAAACCGGTGAAGCCATGTTTGAAGAACATGAAAAAATTACAACATTGATATTGTATCCATAAAAATTAATTCAGTACCCTTATTAACAATCATCAACCGGCTATTAGTTTCATTATAAAAAACGTTAACTAAATAAAATAAACCATGAGAAATCATGACAATATCAAACCCTAATACCCCTAACTTAAATAAAGTTTTATTATTTATTTTATTCCTCTAATTAATAAACTTATATGTACAACCGATGAATAAGCCACTAAAACTTTTATATCAATTTGACGCAAACAAACCCAACTAATATAAATACCTCCAATTATTTATCAATTAAAAGCAAATAAATATTTAGGCAATTCAATAGAATTTAAATAATAAATCACTAAAAATCGTAATGTATTACAAGTTCCTAATTTTAATAAATTCGATGCCATCAGCTTCAATAACTTGATTGTTATGGCTAATTATTTTAAGTTCACGTTGTACTATATAGGGGAGACTGGGGCTAAGCCGCCACTTTTTTGGCGGTGCCAATTTTTGGCAATAAAATAAATAATTTTACTGTACATATTTATACTGTTGGAAAGAGTAAAGCCTCAGCTACAAAATTACTATACGATATAATGTTTATCTGACATAGTGTAATGAAGAAATCGAATAATTGACGTTGGTGTATTTTCTGAAATGTCAAAATCGCCGCGGCTAAGGCGCCACCCCCTGGGGCTAAGTCGCCACCTTCTTTTCGTACCAAATTGTTAGTAGAAAATGACAATTGTTTGAAGGAAAACACTCAAAGATGTGTTATTATTTTTTTTATTATTTCATTTTATTTTTTTTTTAACTGAGGCGTTTACAATTAAAGATAGAGTGAATTCGACTAAGTGACAATTATGAATGTGGCGACTTAACCCCAATGGCTTTGTGGCGACTTAGCCCCGAGCGCCAGTCACAACTTCGGTCGCTCAGAAAATATTTTAGATAAAAGAAAATGAAAGGTTTCATATCAAAATCGTGTTTGGCATGCTGAATTCTCTAAGAATCACTTACCTTCAGATTTTCCGCGATGAGTGCGAAGGTGCAAACCGAAATTTTCGTTGCGAAAACAAATTCACTTTCGACCACTTTTCATAGCAACCAACACGTTCAACGAAATAAAAATTACAATTTAGTACCTGAATTCACCATACTCTGTCGGTCGCGTTGAAATCTGATTGAAGATCTACAGTATCGACCGCGAGATCATACGATGTATAGATTCGGAGATATTTAAAAGTGGCGATTTAGCCCCGGTGGCGGCTTAGCCCCGGTCTCCCCTAATAACTAACCGGACAATTTCAGAAAGAGATAAAGTCAAAGTTGCAGGATTTTTGAATGTTAAAGTTACTCACTGCAACTTTCCTTTCACCAGTTTTCTGCTAGAATATTCCTCTTGCATACTAATACAAATTCTTCAGTTAAAAATATTCTCCATCCAGGTTCAGAATTTCACAGAACACACAAGGAACACTTCCTGGACGGTAGTTCGCAGCGACAAGCAACAGTTTCAAAATGATCTCTGTCGATTACACCTGTACACCCAGCATCTCTGGAAAACATCGAGATCTAGCGTCAGCCGTAATCGTCCATTGTCCATTAGATTTTCGTGGCCTGTCGACAATAATTGGCGTAACACCAGCGTAATATTTCAAAACACCAGCACCGTGTAACGCGTCCGCGTGTCGTTCGGCCTATCAAACCCGCCCCCCTAAATTGATTCAATTGTCGTTTCCCGAGGGAGAGACCTCTTCGTTCAAATATTTTTGGGAATCCGCCGGAAACCGTTGATCGCGATTTCTATTACGCCCTTTTTTTCGCGATCCCACCATTCACCTTTCCTAAAAATTACTGTCGCCCGCTCGTAATTGGACGCCTCGTCCTTTGGAAACCGTGTAGATAACGCACCGCGCGATGAAATTTAAATGAAATTTCCTTTTCAAGGGAAATAAAGGAGAATGCGACAGTGCATTAAAAAGGAACGTAACATTCTTCCTTTGGGCTGAAAATGTACACTTTTCACGTATAATTTTCTATTCTATAATTTCATCAGTGTGACAAACGAAGACGGTATCGCGGTTCATATCGCGGTGCAGCGATACTGAAAAACATAATAAAACGCGAATTGAATAGTTTCGTTAAAAAGTGAAGCGACTAAAAATCAAAATTGTTCTTCGTGCAGGTATCGCCCTTGCACATAAAATCGGCAAGCTTTTATTAATTTCAAATTACGAATCGAATTTCAAAATGTTCACCGATTTTTACGAAATTAAATTCACGAAGTCTAATAAGTGAATTATTCATTCGGTTACGAAGCCAGGCGCTGGGTTTTTTTCTGATTCCCGATATCATTAAATATTATCGAAATTGTTTCGCGGCTCGAATGCGTTTACGTTGCCACTGGAAATTGGAAATATCAAAACGCGCGTCACCTTGAAGTGTCGCGAATAATCGAAAACGCGTGGCGGTCGCGATTCTCTCTGTGCGGATGGGACGGGTTGCTTGAACCGATAATTACAAGTTGAAACGTAAACACGTTGTTATTATAAAATGCGTGTAACCGGAGCTTCGTTAACCGCGAATAATATTTCTCTCTCGGGCTGATAAACGCGCCCGATCAAGTGCATCATTGCTTGCAGATTTAATACGATGAAGACAATTAAAACATTTATCGAGCGCTGGTTTTGATAATCGTCAAACAAATGAGCGACGAGTCATTTTATCATCGCGATAATTGAACCGCTGTTCCGATTGTTTCGCCGTGCCCAGAAGAATATCGAGCAACCCTGTTGCTTCGTTTAACACGTTGCTAATTATTATCGATAAGATGTCAACGAATTCAAGGAGCGGCTACATAAAGAGACCATTCAGCGTTTAAATATTTGTGCAAAACCGAGTGAACTGATTATCCGTAAAAAATGTTTGATTGACGCGCGGTTAAAATTTTAACTCGGTTGCAGTCAGAATCGATTTGCTGCGATCTACACCTACTTGTCGATAGATATCGATAACCTACGAAGGCATGTATCGGTACATAAACTGTGTAGAGTTTCGATGTCTATAGATGCTATTAGATATTCCAGCATCCATTTGGATATTTCCAAAACTTGTGGATGGTTTCTCCGGCGTATCGCGAATTAAATCGAACTAGGCGATGAGACAGAGTTATTGGAAGCCCGGGGTTATCGCGAGACGGACACATGTGCACCCGCTGCACATGCGTCCGATGCGCCGATTGCATTCAGAAGAAGTAGTGATCTATATCGTTGGGTAGTTTGCGAACGAGAGGTGATGGTTATCAAACTCAGGGTCGGCTTCGAAGAAACGATAGAGTGGTCTGCGAACATCTCTTCCTAGAATAGCCTTGCGCTCTTATATGTGGTGCGAAAAAAATTGCTAATTGTGCAATTGTAAGGAGGAAGTGTTTACTATTCGAAGACTAGATTGTGCAGGTCAGATTGTAAGCGGTATTATAATGCATAGGGATTGGGTATGAAACAGTTTTGAATTAAAATATAAAAGTGAGCAGGTACTTGAAATTTAAATCTAGAAAAAAGTTTCGGATGAGATGCATTCTGTTCTGAATTTTCTAATTATTAGAACCATTATTTTTATTTGCCGACTAGTACCGCCGAATTTCTGCAATAAAGAAATTAGAAACGAGCTGAATTTTTCCCTCTATCAATTTTTTCCCCGCAAAGGATTCTTAAGAATTATTAGCCTCTGAAGAAAATACGATGGAATATGCACCGCTGTTATCCTAAGATTATATAACCGTATACTTATCATTAATATAAATAAAAAGAGTTGCAAAATATTTGCGTTAAAATTGTTTGTACAGCAATATAGTGAAAGACCCGATTTTATTGGCTTATTAAAACCAATTTCTTCGTTTCCCATGATTATTAACTAGTGTCCCTCTATTAGAATTTTGCTTTCTCTGTTTGTTCTCTTTGATCTGACTATTATTGCATGTAACTTCCTAATTTATGTAACTGTGCTTTTTGACACCTATGAGGGATGTATTATTCGCCAAATAAGCAATAATGAACGTATTAGGCGGTGTTGTTGTGAGTTAATATAGTTTCGTCCTTTCAAAAATATTTTAAATCTTTAACAGTTACCGCTCCGGCATCGTTCGGGTGCCCTCTGGCATACCGTTTGAATGTTCTTGCCTGATTTAACACTGTTTAGGTACCTGTCACCAATCAACCGACTCGCGCGTCGCACGTTCAGCTATGAACGCGACAATTTTATAATCTTTCAATTCAAAAGCACACTTAGTAATTTTTATTTTCGCTTGTATCTAACTTTCCTTGAAAATGGTCAGAATGATTGACCGAAACGTTGGAATTTGATAAAGAAATGTTTTAAAATTGCAAATAGCTTTTGTTCGCCGAAATCAACATTCTTCTAATTAGAGCAATTTATACGGTCGAAATTCAAATTATATTATTAACTACTGTAATTTAAAAGGGAATTCATTAGTTACGTTAGTCTCATTATTTTGTTTAAATGTTCTTAACGTGTTTGCGCAACGTTTAAAAGTGTAGAATTTCTAAACAAGCGCACAGGCTTATGAAATATTCGATTAATTCCACCGCTTGCCGTTACTTGTTGCTGGCCATCACAATGTTGCGTGTAACCGAATTAACTTCACCTCTAAGACGACGTCTGCATTAAAATCGCGTGCCGGGGGTAGTACGTGCAGATTCTGCACGCACATCCGCTTCGCATTTCCGGGCTAACGACCGTTTTCCGGTGCATGGGGCGCCTTAACCCCAAGGAAACGTTTAAACGCGTCGAGGAAATTAGTATAAGCGTTCTTGGAGGGAAAAAATATTGCACCGCCCCACGCGCCACTTGGGACTTGTAACAACAGTTCAACTGGTCACCTAAAAGCTCTAATTGCTACGAACTTTTGCGATACCGATCGGACGAACAAGTATCTAATTTCGATACGACCAGCAATTATCATGATTGCGTTCGATAAGCCACGTCAATTCAGTCAGAAGCGTTTCATTACCGTGGAGGGACTTGTAAGGTTACGTCGACAAATTGTAGGCTTTCTAAACATTCCCACCTTTCCCTATATAACCTGAAGATATCAATCAGGGAAAATAAGAAGACGTAAATGCTCTAAACACGTTCCTTTATTCTTATCAAACTACTTTTAACTAATATAGGTATAAATAGTAATAAACACGTAAGAATATTTAGTTAATGGTTAATAATATTGCATAATTTGCATTGTAATGTCTATCGAAGCCTCCAACTGTTCAAACAGTACTTAAACCATTTCACTAGTCACTAAATGTAACTATAAATTTCGCTAGAAACATCGTGCCATTTTCGAGGCCTCATTATCTCGATTGTTAGGTAAACCGAAGTGATGTGTTTCTCACAATCGTATCAGTGGATATTAAAAAATCTACATAGCTCCAACCACACATAGATTCTAGTCGACGTCTGTGTTATCATGGTCAGTTGCGGAATCATTGAAAGTCCTGCAATAATATCTGGCCGACCGAGCCTCCCAAAAGAATGCAAAGATCACCTTGTTGTCTTTCGATCGCCACTCTTATCAACGATCGCCTCGAGTGTTTACAACTTTACACCCACCGTCTCCTCCGTCTCTCCTTATCGACCGATCGCCTTATCTGGCTGCGAAATACTCTCCGGGGCTCGCGTGCTTCCCAGTCACTTAAGTGATAAATTTTCGCTGTTAACGTCGAGCTGTCTTTAGCGGTTTTGCCTCCGCAGGATCTATTGCTCCTTTAGTTAGCGATCCCGAGGCACTTAGCTTCACCCGTCGTCTGCACAGAATACAGGGTGTTTCACAGTCGCAGGTACGAAATCGCGTGGTGCTTGAGAAAGAAATTCCGAATAAACAGTATAAATATTAATTATTCACATCTTCGTCTCTGTCGTCAACATCCATCACTCGTTCACGCCATCAAATGCCGTAGCTCCTACCTTAAGTTCACTCTTCAGGTTCTCTGTAACACTGTGAAATTTGCACCGTATGCATGGCTTTGACGCGTTTCCCCGTCAATATTTTTCGAAACCCATCGAAATGATCGCCTGGAATATCTGGGAGTCACCGAATGCTCATTTTGTGTTGTACAAAATTTGCCCCGCAGAAGCGATCGCTCGGAAAGGCCTGGCCGATTTGAAGGAGCATTTCTCACAGCCTCGCGCCACTCAAAGTGTTAAGAAATCGTGTCAAGAGACTCGTCGGGGTCTGGACACTCTGGACCACCGTTCTCAATTTCTGAAGCACCCAATAAGCCTCCACGTTGCATCCTCTGCCAACGACAGTATCTCTGCCCGTGTTCCCCCTCGTTCGTTCCTCCACCCGTTGCTTCTGTTTTGATCGCGCCTCTCTTAGCCCCGTCTTCGCCTTGATTTTCCAGCATTTCCCCGTTCGACCCGTATCGCTCTTTCCGCCTCGAATTCCCCCGCGCCGCCGATCTCTCTCTTTCCCCGACACCCGCTGGTCGTCGGCTCTCTCTTGACTCGGCTGAAGTGGCGGACAATTTGATAATTGGATCTGCGGCAGCACCGTGATTTACGTGCACGAGGGTCCAGCTGACCATTCGAGCGCTGGAGGGGCGGAGGTGGGCGACACGATGCATCTACACCCTCGAGTGCCAAAGTGGAGAGACGATCGCTGCTGGAGAGACGCGTCTTCTCCCGCGAATTAACTAAAACTATGTTGCTAGGACGGCTAGACGCTGTTTTACGGTTACACGCAGTTCCGATGATAGAGCGAATTACAGGCGGGCACATGTGCCGCGCGAGTGTCTGCTGGGATTTTGTCAATGTAACGAGACTGTGCCTTGTATCTACAATCTCGCATCTCGACATTCAAGGGGAACATTGCAAATTCGGACGTTTAAAAGATTGTGGGGGTTTTGGGAGTTTAGACATTTTTGTGATTAACTGTGCTACGCAATTTTTCGAATTTCGCTTGAATTGGCTGTTGAAGATTGAGTTGTTTGTTAAAAATAAAAATTGTTCCTTTTAAGCGCGCCGCAAGAGTGTATATTTTACTGTGAGTCTAAAAAGCTTCGCAATTTTTCTAAATTTCCCAGCTTTGGAGCTTCCTTTCTGTGCGTTGAGAATCGTGTGGGGTGTCATTGGCGAAAGCAAAAACCGGGGACACCTTTGTATGAACATAGACACTTTACCGAAGGATATATTTTGAGTTAAATGGACCAGTCGATGTAACATTATATACCTAGCAGGTTACCGAAATGTGTACAGGGTGAGTCACGCAACTTGACGATCTTACATTGCTTGCAAAGTACTTATCTGCTCCGTGATAACGTATATCGACCGAAAGTCGCTTATCGAGGGATACATGCAATACAACACTTGGTTTGCTGTCATCTAACTTTTTCATCGAAATACTAAGGTTACAATTAAAAGCTTTAATTTAAGTATTCAAAAGTACCGAACCAGTGCGTCGAAATCAATATTCTTCTAATTAGAACAATTTATACGGTCGAAATTCAAATTGTATTATACTAAGGTTACCTTCAATTTCCCAACCACAATACCCAACACTTCGCCCCACAATTTATACAGAACTATATACAGAATTTCTTAAAAATTACATACCTCTGACAAAGAACACTTTTAGTAAAATTTGATACACGTTTTAAAAGTAGGGTATGTATTCAAGAATTCTATAACGAAGATAAGCTGGGGTCTAGGAGAGGTCTTCATATTCAGCTACTTTACCCTATCTACCGAATCCAAACTTAGAAAACATCCTACCCTAAAGCGAATGCAACAATTTACGTGCAATATTCGGTCACCCGAATAATTTCCCAATCAGAAAACAACTCAGTGTGCTATCGAAAAAAATGAAGGATTATCTTACTACCGCAAAAAATCTTAACTCCCCTTTTCAGGTGTTTTTTTAACAAGCCAGCCACCGTCAAATAGCGTGCATCGCAAGCGCTGCCCGCAAACATCCCCTACGCCAAATGAGTAAATAATATCTGTAACTAATTGATGGCCCGGAAGAGCAGAAATTTGCTCGGCGATATCTCGGACGCAAACAGCCGGCTGACATCGATAATGAGAGGTCGGCTGCCGTGGTCCACGGAGGCAACAGATATAAAAGAACCCCACGAAAATTGCCTGCGGTTCGATAGCGAGCCTACGGATGAGCGGGCTCGCCGTTGAAATCAAATCCGCGCGTCGCAAGATGAAGGCGACGACCCGTAAAATGAAACGACGAGAAGCGCCAGAAAGAACCTCGTAAAGCTTTCCCTCCGGTCGGGGCGAAAGCTGCCGACACGATTTCTCCCTTTCCTTCCATCCTGGCCAAGTTGGCCCGGGCATATACGGCGCGTCGTATCGCGTTAACCGTAAAACGACGAGCACGAGAAGAAAAAAAGAACGCCGACCGAGAAAATAAACTCCCCAGCAGTTGTTTCCTCGTTTATTCGGGGCGCCCCCTCCGGCATGGGACTTGGAAATTCGCGAGGAAGATTTTCTTCGACTGGAGTGGGGTCGACGAATTTTCACGTTCGCTACGTTGCCGCCCGGTCGACCTTCCTTTTAAACGCAGTCGCCGTGGTTTAGACGAAGGGTAATTTAAAAGGAAATTATTTTCCTACGGAATTATTTTAGCTCGCTAACTGGCCGCCGCGTTGATGGAATTTTTTGAATTGCTAATCGCTTAGCGGCTTTATGGAATTTTCGCATCGCTAAATGTTCCGCGCCTTTGTGGAACTTTTAGACTCCTGCATTGGCTCCGCGTTGTTGAGCAGGGGTGTGCGACGATCTGTACTTTAACTGGTTACATACGTTTAGCCGCAGATTTTAGGATTTTTTTAGGGATATCATTATAAAAATATATTTATCACACGTGATTTATTAGTGCATAAAGTGCATGAAAATATTTATTTACAATAATTTTTGTATTCGATTATTTACGCCTTTGAAGTTCTTTAAACCACTGTAGAAAAAATAGTCAGGATGATAATATCTCCTTTACACATGGATCTGGAAAATAATATGACGATCTTATAAAATTATGTTGCTATTATGAGCTGACGGGCCAAATTTTTTAATTTCAAAATAATAAAGGATTTATGACGCTTTGAAGTTAAATGAATTTTTTTGCATGCAACATTTTGCTCTGTATTTGACCGTGCGTACAAATTTAATTAAACAAAAATGGCTCGTTTTTATCCTCATACTATTATAATAAAAAATTTGTGGACGCTGTCTTGAGCGTTTCAGGGTGGAGTAACTCCTTAATCAAGAAGCAGGAGTTGTCACTGTTTATTGGAACGCTTTGTTCGGATTTTCTACCGCGAACTCCTCTCATGTGCAAAGATTTTTAGCTCTATATTATCTTAATTATCGAATGTAAAAATATTCTGAGGCAATGAAATGTAAACACACAAAACTTCCGTGGTTAAATAATGCTATGCCAGAAGTTTCATCTTCTCTTAAACGGACTGAGTATTTCAGTGGCAGATAAAAGCAGGGGTGTCGTTCTCCCTTTAAACAAATAAAAGTGCCGAATGGTAGTTCGTTATCGAATAACAGATCCTTTCAAATCGATCCTCGAGCTTTCCAGCTGATATGAGCGGCAAATGACGCGCACCGAGGTATTTAAAACGGCAAAGGAAAAGTGGCGATCCGCTCAATCGCATCTTCCGTAATCCCCGGGGCCGATTCGAACATCGTTATTTAATATTCTCGGCGGTATTAAATATTATTAATCGGGCCCCGTATAATAAATTAATAACGCATGAAGCGTGATTAAACCGAGCTGGTTAATTGATTACCGTCGGCGGGCAAATAAAAAAATTGACGACCGACACGGCCGCGGCAATAAACAGTAATTTACTTTGCTGCACAACTCCCATCAGGATCAAGAGTAAATTGCGCGGATTCCATGTCGTTAAGGATTAAAAGTATGAAAATCAATCGTTGCGCGCAAACAACGCCGGGCGAAATAAATTCGACGGCCCGCTAATTTATTAATTAGCCCATCGAATTTCAATCCGGCCGGCTCTCTTTGCAAGCCGCGTAACCATCTACTCCGCCCGTAGGTAATTACCGCGTAATAACAATGTCAACCGCGAACGCGACGATAATACCGCCGCTGTCTTTTGCCGGCGTTATTTCGTTTAAGCAGCCCGTCGAACCCGTCGGCCCGTGTTATCGGACCAACTGAAACGAACGAAGCCGCGAACCGAAGAGGAGCCAGTTGTTGAAGGAAGGAGGGGTTGGGCGAAGAAAGGCGGTGAAAAGCGCACGCGAGGCAGGTTTTATCTGTTGCATAAGAGGATTTCTCGACTGTAAAAAGCTGGGATCGAGAGCACGACGTGGCTTTATTCTTGCAGTCTCTCGCGGTTACCGCGGCTCCCGTGCATAAATCTTTCCTCTCGCGACAGAGACGGGGGCGGGCGTTAAGGAAAGAGAGAACAGCCGCCGCCTCCTTCCGTGTATTTACAGCGCATTCCGCGGCGATGGTCGTCCGGAGGAAAAAGCGGGCAGCCAGGGGGCGCGCGAGGGAGAGCTGGCACGGGACGGGAGAGAAAAACGAAAACGGGGCGCGCGGGATAAAGTTCCCGGCAGAAAGACGTTTCACGCTCTCCAGTTGTCGTTACATCGCGAGGCGTTTTAAACATTACACGTCCCGCGCGCACCTTCCCGCCCGCCCGCCCCTCCTCCGTCTTTTCTCGCCTCGCGCGAGGGCAGCTTTTCTCCCTTAATTTCTGCCGGGACTTATTCCACCACCCGTGTAACGTAATACGGGAGATTACGTTTAACTTCGTCAGCAGGCCGGACTCTCCTTATTATACCTGCAATTTCTTTGAGCCCCCTGAGGAAGGCATTTATGCTGTACGTGCGAGCGCGAGTGTTGCATACGTGCTGGTTAAGGATGCTAATTAACTCTGACGTATAAGGTCAGATAGGAATTGTTTTTTTTTAATGCTTGGTTCGCTGGTAAGTTTGTAATTATTTAAGGCAGGATGGGGGTGTTTTTCATGAATTTTTTTTGCATACAAAGAATGCGCAGAAACAAAATCGGTTTTAGTCATTTATTAATGTAACTTTAATCTGTAATTACACATTTTTTGAAACTGAAAAAGTAAAAAATAATCTCTTGTAGGTGGTGCCAAAATAAACTCCTTTGGAGAAACACTGTTAGACTGCGTGTCAAATTCTGCTCTGTACGTGGCTCTTAGAAAAAAAACCAAAGAATGTTCCTATTAACGACAATATTTTTTAATGCTGTACGTAGGGATTTTACGAAATTTCGATTTTTAAGAAAATGGCAGTCATTTTAACAAAATGGTCAATTTTTTAGGGTAAAAAGTTTATAAAATTGTGCACCAAAAAAAAATAACAACGCTACAGTAAAAGTCCTACATACATCATTAGATTATACCACGGGGAAGAATTGTGCAAAGTTTCAACTCAATCCGATGAAAATTGTAAGAGTGTTATTGATAAATATTTTTAAGTAAAAAAATTACGATGCACGGTACTAGATGCAATCCTTAAAAGAAAAAAAGATTTTTTGAGAAATGTGTTATAGCTTTTGAGTAAAAAATTTCCAAAGACCGCCCTTTTTTCGGTCTCCTGACTGAGCATGACCCCTTAATGTTTTCGAAAATGGAACCGCTGGGTAGTGTGGTAAATTGTTGAGTTTTCTCCAACCGTGGCGGAATACTGCCGCTCGTGAACAGAGAGGAAATAAAATGCGGGAAGACAGAGGTTCGGAGTTAAAACGTTATGTCCTTTGGTGGATCTCTCGTGATGGGGTGCTCGGTGATAACCTTTAACCGCGATAAAAGGAATCGACCTTACAGTGAAACAACTGCTAGAAATGGCAGAGCGAGGTCGTAGGCGAGCTATACAACTCCTCGAGCAATCTCGATTTTACTGTCTTACTTAAGTGGCGCATCGGAACCTCCCCTGAAATAGCTACTGAAAGAACCGTAACAAAGCACAGCTTTCAGCGACTGACTTTCGACGGCGTGTAAGTGAACGATTTCACTTACATAGTTACACACTATCGAAAGTCCAGGTCTGGGCCTACTCAGCCCCGCAGACAGGGACCATTCCGGAAATCGTGCGCTCGATAATAATGAGTTACGGTTAAACAGGCTGTCTCCGAAACATCGCCCAACGCGTCCAAAAGGTGAAACGGGACGCCTAGCCAACATCGCCGAACCCCGGGACCGCCGGAGTCGATTGCACAGAGGGTCATTGTGGCTCCTGATCACTCGCCACCCTACAACGGTCCCAAGTGTACGCCGAGCACAGGCGACTGACCCAACGTCTGTATATAATAAATTGGAGAACTGTTTTCCTCCGGATCCTTTGCCTGAGTTATTTACAATCAACCCGGATTTACTGAATATGGCTTTCGGTTGATTAGTGCGCTAAGGTAAAATTACCAATCACTGGACACTTAAGGATATCAAAGTTATATATCTTAAAAATGGATTAAAAATAAATGTCCTTTTTAACAAAAGTGTCAATATTCAGATAAATGTTACTTCTTTCTATCAAATGAGCTACTAAAACCTTGTTTGCAGTGCAGTATTTGAATTAAATTGAGTAAAAGCACAAGTAGTTATGTGTACTAGTACATGGACAATAGAATTCCGATTTGTCCTAGCGTCCCATTTTTGGGGTCCCAATACCTGGTCAATGGGGAAGTTGACGCAAAGCTCGGCGCAGAGGACGCCACTAGTGTTTGCGTGAATGGTTTGCGGGCGAATTTTTCATTTTTCAATTTTAGGTTATGTGGAAAATGTTGCATGCAATTGACTAAAAATATGACTTGAAAAAGAAAACTGTTAATTTATGTACAGTATACTTGTACTTACACTTTTGATATACAAAAATTTGAGAAAACACAGACACTTTACCGGTTCGACAATGCGGTCAGGTATTGGGACTTCACCTAAGCGCCCAAAATGCTGACTATTTTTAATTGAAATCTATATTAACCGATCATTGTTTTGCTTTGTATGTAACACGAAACTTCTTAAGATTCTGTACATAGGTTTTTTTTCTCAGAAAATCGTTATATAACGATTATTATCACCTTAACAACTGACTGTATTTTTCTTAAACATTACTTAAGAAATTTACGCAGAATTCAAGTGCATGCACCTCCGATATTTAAAGACTGATTAAACTTTACATCTAGGGCTTTCTTAATTTTTTATATAAGAGATCAAGTTGCAAAATGACATATATTCTTAACAATATTGTTCTAAACTTTCTATGAAGCTTAGTAAAAATATAAATGTCATTGGTGTCCAGGTATTGGGACGTGTCCAGTTATTGGTACTTTTACCTTAATGGAGACTTTCCTATACCTTCTAGCGATTTTAACGCGTGACAATCTTCTTTCTTAGCTGCGTGGACACAGAGATTCAATCAATTTCTTAGCTAAATAATTAAAATTTCCAAAGCACCAGCCTTTTACCCTTCAAACGATTTATGAGATAGGTACCTATTTTTGTATGCACACTCAATTTCACTTTGATAATGTCTGCTCCTTAGTCCTTCCCATTACCTACTCAATATTAAGTCACATAACTAGCACCTAATTAGTGCAATAAAATTACCTCACTTCTCGCCGCGATCGGAGCCTCAGTTCAATCCCTTCTCCTCCGCTTCAGTCCTGATCCACGCGGATACGTTTCCATTCGTCCTTTCTGCACTAATAGGGAATTTGCATTTAAAAAGGATTGCATAATTTATTATTTATAACCTGAATATACACCATAAGCAATAAAGTACAATAAAATTTTTATTTATTATAAATCGTTAAGTATTAAAAAATGAAATTAAAAATTGGTAATGTTTGAAACGTTCCGTATTGCGAAGAAACGATTTTGATTGGTCGTAAAGCTTCGTGACGTCACATAGTAGTAGTTTTAAATGGCTGCTATGTATTTATGATTGCGTCGTGAAACTGGTGTTATGAGTTGCCTAAAAATACGTATATCAAAACAGCCGTCTAATAGTAATGTATACGTATATCAAAACAGCCGGCTAATAAAAATGTATTTTTCAATGCTAAAAGTGTGAAAATACTACCATGTGACGTCATAGGCTTCTTCGGCTACGCTCGGGAATTTCCGGATCGTTTTCGGTAATTTTAAATATTGCAATTTCTAATAATTTTTTTCTCGCTTAATATGCAATAAAAAATTATGAAAAAAAATTACAATACAACTTATATAGGAGGTCCCAAATATATTTTTTTTGAGAATCATGCAAATTCCCAATTCCAGCTACTTCTCTAAATCCAGTTGACCACACTCCATCATCTTCTACGTTTAACTCTTTCACCCTTCTCCGCTCCATTCCACCTGTCCGTCTTGCAAGTCCACCGTCTCGTTTGTTCTTTTCCCTCGCACCTAAAATATCGCTTGTCCTTTTCGCAGATCTAGTTGTTCGCACCTATTTTCCCCTCGACCCCTCGGGCGGTGGTAAAAAAAGAGCTGCCTCACCTAAGACCTCGGCTGTCTCTGTTCGTCGTCGGCGCACGTGCAAGTTCGTCCGTCCTTCGTGCAAGCACGCGCTAACGTGGTCTACGCACTCCTCCCAAGACCTTGTCCCCCTTTTATCTCGACCCAGTTGTTTACACTTTTTTGCTAGTCTCGCCTCACGGGGCTCAGATGTGAAACCTGATCGCCCCGGCTCACCCCTTTCTTTATCGCCGCGCTTCCTACGTCGTCCCTCTTCCTCGCGTGTAAAACATCGCCTCGTCCTCCTTGGACGCCTCGGCTACCTCGTTCGTACTTTTTGCACGCATCTAGGATCCCCCCCGTCTTCTTCTCGCAGCTACTTGTTCGCACCTCTTTTTTCCGTCGACCCCTCGGGCGCCGATAAAAAGAAGCCTTTTTCTCATCGACGTGCGTACAACTTCGTGCATATTTTTTACATGCCTGTAAGACTTCTTCTGCTGTTTTCTTCTGGCGCTCAGTCGTTCACACTTTTTTCCTTCGAGCCCTCGGGCATTGATAAAAGAAGCAACCGCCGCTGCGCCAACTCGCCCTGCTGTTTCTTCTTTGCCGCGTAAACGGCGAATACGTTTTCTTATGCGCGCGCACGATCTCCCGCGTCTTTCTTAGGGGTAGCATCTAAGCGATCCATGGTTTCTTTTCTTTGAAGTGTGTGATTAATTATTAATATTTGGGACATGTGTAGTATTTGTTTAGTTGCGGCTAATTTTTGTTCGCGTCCCTTCTCGTGGACAGAAATATTTCGCAGAGGCAAGAAGAGCGGTCAGCGTGCATATCAGAGAGATTATTATTATGTTCACCGTTGTATGAATATTCATAAGCTTCTGAAAAAAATGTAACATTGAGCAATCCAGCCATCACAGTTGCGCTGCGTGGCGCCTGCTGGGGTGCACAGTGGGAACGGTGTAGTTGCGAACGTGCTAAGGGATGAAACAGCCCCTCGAATATTGGAAATACGGAAATAAAGATATCCATATTTTAAAACGATCTGCAAGAAAGGTAGCTGGGTTTAATTAATGGGATTTATATAACGTGATTGGATCTGTTTGCTCCAACCTCTGTTCGATGTTTCTTATACTACTAATAGACTAAATAATATATGTCTGGAATGAAAATTTACAATATTGATGGAGATATTTTTCATCTGAAATTCAAGACATTACTGCTTACGAATATATTTAATAAAACAAGAACACCTACTCCGAAAACTCCTTTGCGAAAAATTGTCGGCTAATGTTCTACTACCTTTTCAGAAAAAATTGTATCTTTAATTTAATATGACCCTACGCGTGCAAACAACTATTAAAATTCTGAATAGATACGCGGTAAGGTGTACGTGAGAGTTTCACACTGCCATTTTCAGTGTTACACAAATTTTCAATCGTTTTGCGTATACATTTCCCCGGTGCGTGGCCACCACTACCAAGTTTCTTAACATTTTTAACGTCATTTCATTTTATTAGCTAAAATCATTTAACACTCCCCTTTCTTGAGACCCTCAATATCGCATCGGACATAAAAGGCTAAACCCACCTCGCTGCTTCTTCCAATCACACCCTCCGCTAAAATTCGTTCACGACAATTGCGCGAAGCCCGATCGAAACGAGAGCCATCGAACGGAGTAGGGCCACTGGTGGGCACGAATCTCGTCAGCCGCGAAGGTCTAGATAAGAGCTTTCGGTGTAAAGAGATGGCCTTTAATTTCCTCGAGATAGGCGCGAAGGGGGACACGCGCCTAAATAGTCCACGAATAAGCGTGGACATTTTTTAAGTCTGCCAGGCGAGTGAGTTGGCCTTTTAAAGGCTTTTCTTCCAGCTGTTTAGGCTATTAGAATGTCGCGGGGGTGGGCAGAAGGACACGAGTGTCCTCGAAAAGGGTGGCCATCCCATTCCTGGCCATTTCCTAGCAATTTCCTGACGCTGTTTTTCACGTGAACTTTTGAACCGGTTCCCCCCGTACTCCGGCCACCTTTTCACTGTAAAATACATCCGCTAAGTAGCCACGGCAAGACTGGCCGATTATAAATGGCCACCCGCGACTACTGGGGTTTTGTGTCCAGATGCGTCCTGTATATTTAATGCGACCTGGACAACGGCCCCGTCGCCCCGTGACGGGCTCACCAAACGAAAGTGAGCCTTTCCGAAAGTTAACGAGCTGTCACGAGCGGCGGAGTTTTCTACGACGTAGACTTCCGACTGGTACTTTCGGGCGGTCGCCATTATCAACCGAATCAGAGACTAATGCCCCCGTAATTAGGGATACCTAATAAATAATTCATAGTTTCATCGTCCGCGTTGCGCGAGCTTGCGAGTCATTTTTAAATATTAGTTATTACTGGTGGCGGGGGTTCGATGGCGTTCGCGCAACGACTTAAGGGGCCATTTTTAACGTACTCTAATTACACGTGCGTAGAATTGTGGCAGGCCTTGAATATTGGAGATCTCGCCGTTGCCCGATAATTGTCGATAAGAGATGCGACGTGAGTTCGTACCCTTTCCGGCTGAATGCTTGATAGGCGGAGAGAAGAAATATTTAATTGCCGTTTCGTGTCGTTTTATGGACACTTTATATTGGCTGGAATGGTGTCGTGTAGCATCAATATTGAAATTGTACGCGCGCATATCTAAACGCAGCGATGTCTTAACCGAATAGGATACTCAAACATTTAGCGCTTCTGCCCCTAAAAATAATTGGAGGGTATTAAATATTCAGCGTCTTCGTTCAATTCTGCCGGTGGGTCCGTATTTTGCAGTCCGGTCTTTAATTAATTCCTCGGCCACGAGACTCTCTAATTATATTCATCGGTGTATCGCTGATGCATATCTCTATGCCACTCATAGCGAATTCACTTCCTCGTATCATTCAGGGGCTCTCGCGTCAGTCGTTCCTTCGACACGCGATTCGTGCTGAGAGTTATTCCGGGGCCGGCTGAAATATTCATCCGATTTCCTAGCATCCCCGATGTGATCGCAAAGAACAGCAACTCGTGCTGCAAAAACGCCAGTTTAAATCTTGACGGTGTCATCGTCCCGCTGCAAAAAGGCGGCGGTGCAGCTGTATAGGTTTTTGTTGAATGTGCACCATAAAGGGAAAGATCGTAAACTGGCACGACAGTGATACACGAAAATGCACGCGCGGTTATCTGGGATCAGGACTCGTAATGCTGCAGTTTATGGCAAGTAGCATCCAAAAAAAAAAAAAAATAGCATGTAGATTGCCACGACGATGTAACATCATCGTGGACACAGAAAAGTGGCCAACTGGTATTGTGGAATGGGAATAGTTTGGTTTTGTAGGCGGACGGTGAAGAAGGTTCATTCATCGAACAAGTAATTCGCTTTTCCATTGATTTTATTCGGTGGTTCGATAATAATTCTCGCTTAATAACACGTTTAATTATGAAGTAGAAGTTAATGGCCGCTGATCGATTCAATTAGCATACATTATAACAATCGAATCACACTTGACGGTAAATAAATAAATCGTAATTCGAATTTAAATTCGATAAATGCGTCTGTTGGCACTTCAGCTCGCTGGTAATCGTCGTTCGTCATTTCTGGAATTTATCATTTTCGCGTTGCGTTTCCTTCGAGTGCATTGGCTTTTTGGGGGGGTGTGGTGTTTGTTAAGGGTTGCACTCATTCAAGCTCGAACGATTGGACGTTGAACGTTCTTAACAGCATTATTTATTTTTCCATCGTTTTTTTCATACTTCTTAAGTCGGCTATCAGTTAGTTGGATTATTATCTTCTGTTTAATTTGCAGGAAAAAATATTGGGCATTGGGGTGATTTCTAAGAACGAATGTAATAAACACAATTTCTTTCCTTGCATTTCGCTCAGAATTAATATGGTTCTTAATGTTTCTCTTGATAGAACTACTGTCTTTTTTACCTATATTGTGACTCGAAATGGAAGTAAATCTGCATGTATATTTAAGGGCTCCCGAAGATAAACGAAATTCAGTGTTTGCTAGTGCACTCGTTACTAAGTCTATTTAGTAGACTAGTATTATTGATTTAATCCGTTTTCCCAGGTAGCCAATATCGGATTAATCGGTTAGTAACCGAACATGTAGTGTTCGTGTGCACGATTATGGTTACTGTTCACCCAATACACGTGTATCATCAATTACCAAATAATGGATAGTAACTCGTTAAAACCACGTTCTATAAAACCGATCGCAACGAAATAGCATAAAGCAATGGGCCGTTTTAGGGTCGTTTAGGGATGCTTTCAAGCGTTACTCTCAGTTCTTATTACCTTTACATTAGTCATCTGGTTTTACATTGCTCTAGAACATATTTTCTAGTAGACATCCACGTCTCCCAGGTAATTAACAATAAATAGATGATAGTAGACAGATTCACAGTGTCTGAACCATCCAAGGGTATTAACGGTACTAGTCGAATTTGTACAAGTAGGTGGTGGTTTAATAATTTAATTCAAGTGTAATTAATAACTCAAGTTCGTGACGGTGCCTCGCAAAGAAGCAAGATTCAACTCTCGATCTAAAATATGATTGGATGAACCAGTCATATCAGCTCAGTCACCTTTAGTCATATTGGTTCGCAACAGGCAAACTCTATTAAGCTGGATTTTCCCACACGCGACTGGGCGCAACACCAAGAATTTCAAAGTCGATTTTCTTGAAAACAAAGCGCGATATCAAGAAAAGTTACTCTCTCTTTTCGACTTATAACGAGTAAATAAGTGGAGAAAAACGAATACAATTTTTCGATATTGCGCTTCATTTTCGAGAAAATCGACTTTGAAATTCTCGACGTTGCGTCCAGTTGCGCAAAGGAAAACCTGCCTTTACCACCAAAATTGATATCGCCACGTTGCCTATAGCATCGAAAGTGTTTCTCAAGAATCGTTAAACAATCGGTCGGTGTGGTCGCATAAGTCTGCGAAGTGACATTGACGAGTACCATCGCAGAAATGGCCAAAAGATCTGCCGCGATGCTGATTCCCGCGAATTTCGCGGACAACACTTTGACCGTGCTTTAAGCAGGCTGCTGGTGCCACCTTGCGTCCCCGGAGCGCACCAACGGCCCTGAGCGCATGTGCGTTGCGCAGAAAAAATCGGAAGTAGAGAAGGTCGGTAACGAGGATTCCTGGCGGGGATCGATAGCGTGAAGAAACGCCGAGCATCTGCGAAATTCGCGTTGCACGTGCGTGGGAAAAACGGGGAAAAGTCGGAAGAAGCCTGGAAAAATGAGAAAAAAAAATAGAAACATAGTGAAAAATGGGAAAAATTCGCTGTTCCGAGCGGCTCTGTTTTTTTTCCGAAGATTTTTTCAGGCACGCCCGAGGGCTGATTCCTTCCGTGACGCTTTGTTCGACTGGTTGCAGTGCGCTAGGGGCCTGCCGACTGCATCTTTGTATGCAGCGCTGCATTCTGAAATAGTGAGTTATTTCCAAACGTGGATGCAGCTGAAAAATATGACATCGTTACAGTACGAGCATGGGGAATTACTGCGGAATATCGCAGCTTCGCACAGCTTATCTCCTTTATGTGCTTTGCCTCGTAAATTTACAAAAAATGATCTCACCTTTTTTACTTAGTTTCGTACAAGCAATGCTCTCCTGTGTGCCACTGCGGCGGGACTAAATGTTGTACAACAATTTGCAATCAATCCCTAACTCCGAGTTCTTAAATCTATCGTGAATAGCCGAGTGTTACCTTGCAAGGTGAAATGGTAAATAATGATGATTTACAACAAACCTTTCATTCCTAAGAGTTTCTTCAGTCCAGTATTTTCACGAATCCAGATTCAGCGTACAGTTGCTTTCAGAAAGACTCTCACTGTGCCTCTACCAGTAGACTCTGCAAATAAGGTGATGCGTTGCAACAAGCTGGACGTATCCCAGAATACACACTGCTAAATGATCTACAAACAACGGTATCGTCAAAGGTGATTCCCTGGTCCCCCAGATCATCCCCCTAAACGCGGAATCGGCAGCGCTAAATTTGAGCCGGTACACACGCGCAGCCGTGTGGACAAAACCGCGGGAAATATTAGCGACGAGCGATAACGATTTTCTGCTTTGTGCCGGTGGTAATAGACAGGCGGCTGGCTTGTTCCGAGCGATATTGGAAATACGTATGAAAACCCGTTACAGTACAATACAATGATCCGTCTATTATCTAAATACCGTGACAAAGAGCCTGTCAGCGTAATCAACGCCAGAATTTTCAGGACGTTAGCGATACTCGGCTCGGCCAGGCTCGCGTTATGCGCGAACTGGCCGCGGGGATGATCGGCACGATTTCGCCTAACAGCCTGCAACCGGCCGAGCTGACAGCGTACAACACGGGGAGCCACGGTTGATTCCGACATCGATCGCTCCGGAAGCAACGTCCCGTGCACTCGAGGATCTCCTCTTCCTCCCCGTTCCTGTGCTCGATATCTTCGGCTGAGGCCCCTCGATTGCTTCCATCGGCTGCTCCCCGCCACCCCCCCAGTTTCCCGATCGTCGGCTCATAAAATTTGACTTCGCCCGTGGCTGAATTACGCGAGCGGGCCTCTGTGTGCATGTCGCGGAAAAACCGGGGAAAACGGCGATAAGAGGGAGAAACGGCGGAACAGCGCTAGGAGGAGGCGCGCGGCCGGGGGACAGAGATGGAAAAATAGCCGTGTAAAGTGCAGGCTGGACGCGAGTGACCGTTGGTCGAGTGCGGAGCAACTGATAGGGTCCAGTCTTTCTCGCTTATCCAATCGATCGAGCTGAAAATTTCCAACCCTTAATTAAGATCGCGAGGGCACTTGAGTTTTCAATTAAAAGGGAACTGGCGGTTCCCCTCTCTCCCTCTCTCTCTCTCTCTCGCTCTCTCTCTTTCTGACTCTTCCTCGCCGGGCCGATTCTTCCCTTGTTGTCGTCCTTTCCTTCTCTCGCTAGACTTCCCTCCGTCCCGTGCCCTCGTGTCCATCTCTCGTCTCCTCTCTTCCTATTCTCCGATTCCCGTTCGATTTCCCCTTCGATCACGCAACCCCTTCGTCCTCCCTCCTCTCATCTGGCGACAATATTAAACACAATTTCGTGCATCCTCCGCAGCCACTTGTTTCGAACGGATACATCGGCTCGTCTCACCTACGGCTTCCCCGCTACGACCCCTTCGATCGGTGGCCACCCCCCCGGTCGCGCCGATATCGAAAAATATCCCTGTCAGGCTGCCAGAAGTGGAGGGCTCGCGGGGCGATCGGTAATATTCTATTACGATGGAGCCCCCCCGGTCGAGGTCGCGACTCTTTCAGCGGCTCGCACGACGGCGGCCGCCCGCGAAAATTGAAATTCCTGCGCGCCACTTTTGCCTGTCGCTGCTTTCCACTTCACCCCGTTTCCGAATTCTCCAACGACGCCGCGGTCTCTCGCGTCCAAATTTCGCTGGACGACCAACCCGGCCCCCGCTCCCTCGCCGCGCTGGTCGTGTTTCCAATCTGCCCGTCGTGATTGCTGGAAATCCGGCTGATATTTAGGAAATATTGGCGATGGGGACGGGGGACACCGCGGCCTGGTTTCCTTTCACACAGTCGGGAAAGGATTTAATCAAGAGCATTTAAATAAAGCGTGTCGGGCTCCGTTTATGCGTTCATATCTTCGGTAGGGTTCTGAACAGGGGTGTGCGGGCACCCGAAATTACGGGACCCGATTTGCGATTCGGGAGCCGATTTTTTTTGTAAAAATTCTTACACCTGATCACGCTGTAAAATCATAACCTAAAAGTTTTCTGGTCTTCGGGTACCTACTCGAAAACTTCTGCGATCGGATGTGAGAATTTTTGGCAAGAAAATCGGCTACCGAATCGCGAATCCGGTCCCGCAATTTCGGGTACCCGCACACCCCTAGTTCTCAAGCTCCTCGGGTCTCATTCAGACACTTGCGGCTGGAGGTATTGCAGACTTTTAGGTGTACCTAAGTAGTGCGTTTTTTTAGTGTCGTCGATAAGGACACTGTGTGTATCGAAATACACATTCACTTCTTTCCATTCCATTCATATGCACATTTCATTACGAGCACACCCATACAGCACACTTCGTTGCAGCAGTATTGCAGGAACGTTGCTGCAATATTGTGTTGTTGCAGGTTGCATTGGAATATTGCAGCAACGATGCTGCAATATTGTTGTGCATTATTGGAGTGCCAACGATCCTGCAATATTGCAAGTTCGTTGCCGTGCAATGTTCCGTTGGCAACGATCCTACAATATTTCTGTAATATTGCGCGCACATCGTCGTGCAATGTTCCAGTGGCAACGATCCTACAATATTTATGCAATATTGCGCGCACATCGATGTGCAACGTTCCAGTGGCAACGCCCCAGCAAAATTGCACGCACATTGCCGTACAATATTGCAGAAATATTGGGGCGGCAACGCTCCTGCAACTTCTCTGCAATGATGTGGTGCAACATTGCAATCTCGCACCAGAATATTGTCGAAGAGTTGCAGGATCATTGCCAGAATTTTGCCGTTTCGTTGCAGAATCATTGCCGGAACGTTGCGGGACTACATATTTGTAATGTTGCCGCAACTTTGCAAAAATACACACCTGCGATATTGCGAAGGCGGACATAGGATTGAATCTGCAACGTCTCTGCAATATTTTGGTGCAACATTGCAATCTTGCACCGCGTCATTGCAGGAACGTTGCTGCAATATTGTGTTGTTGCAGGTTGCATTGGAATATTGCGGGAACGATGCTGCAATATTGGAGTGCCAACGATCCTGCAATATTGCAAGTTCGTTGCCGTGCAATGTTCCGTTGGCAACGATCGTACAATATTGCAGCAGTATTTCAAGTTCGTTGCCGTGCAATGTTCCATTGGCAACGATCCTACAATATTTCTGTAATATTGCGCGCACATCGTCGTGCAATGTTCCAGTGGCAACGATCCTACAATATTTATGCAATATTGCGCGCACATCGATGTGCAACGTTCCAGTGGCAACGCCCCAGCAAAATTGCACGCACATTGCCGTACAATATTGCAGAAATATTGGGGCGGCAACGCTCCTGCAACTTCTCTGCAATGATGTGGTGCAACATTGCAATCTCGCACCAGAATATTGTCGAAGAGTTGCAGGATCATTGCCAGAATTTTGCCGTTTCGTTGCAGAATCATTGCCGGAACGTTGCGGGACTACATATTTGTAATGTTACCGCGACTTTGCAAAAATACACACCTGCGATATTGCGAAGGCGGACATAGGATTGAACCTGCAACGTCTCGGCAATATTTTGGTGCAACATTGCAATCTTGCACCGCGTCATTGCAGAGACGTTGCTGCAATGTTATGGTGCTGTGTGGGTAATAGCAACCGATTTATTAAATCCTCAAAAATCCTCTCGAACCTAGCGCCCCAGGTTCCTCGCCCTCAACACCCGACTGCGCCATCTTCACCCCTACAGCTTCTGCAGCCCCTCTACATTTCTTCCACCCCCCCAAGTACATCCACATCGTCAGACACTGGAAAGCAAATCGAACCGCCCCGTCACTTATTTCAGTCAAGCTAGACGCAGAAAAATCACCCAATCTCCCCCGCGTCGCTCCCCAAGCGTGGCCCCCAGCTACGCCCTGGCGCCTAAAAAGCGCATAATTTAAAAAACCTCGATCGACGTAACGGCGAGCCTGTGAGGGCAAAAAAAGGGGCAGAACCGTCGCGTTATCAGGTGGACGGCCGCGGCGAAGGTAGCCGAGAGGGCGGACAGAGAGGGACGACGCGTAATCGCGGAAGAGGAGGTGCGGGTGGTATTTTTGGCGAACTGCGTGGCCGAGCCCCGGCGGTATCGGCACGGGCTGCGGCCGGTAACCCTCGCGCAATGCCAATTTTTGCGCCCGTACGAGCGACGGAGAGAGAAAGAGAGAGAGAGAGAGAGGGGGAGAGAGCGGCACGTATCTCGCGCCACGCTGGATCCCACCCACGCACACGCACGCAAACACCACCGCCCGATAATACTGCACGATGACCATGGGACACGGGGCTGATTGGGGTGTGCAGGCTAGCTATGCAGTTTAATTTATGTTGCATCACCAGCCAGTCGTAGCCGCATCAACTTCTACAGCGTCGATCGCGTCAGCTCCATCCGCTACTTTCGCGCCGCTGTTCTCCCATCTTTGGCCCCTGCCACCTTCGCGAGCTGCCCGAGGAGAGGGCCGTTTACGCGCGTGTCGCTCTCCGCCTGTCTGTGTGTGTGTGTGTGTATGTGCATGAATTACACGGCGAGCCGTGGCCGGAGCAGCGCCGAGGACGTACGTCGGGCCCGCAGGTTCGTAGTCGGCCATATTTGTTAAGCGCGTCTGCGAGACGGATAATCGATCTTGCGGTTCATCTGAATTGCAGGCGGATATGTGACGTTTATTGGTTTACCGTAACGCCGATCGACGATATAGCCGAAGGTCTCGCATGGTCGCCCGGCGCGGTTTGATATTCCTGTTATTGGAGTCTTCTTGGGGCCTTTTCAGGTGTAGCAGTTCTGCGGCTTGTGGTTGGCTGCTGGGATATGTTCGCAAGTTTCACGCGGTGTTTCAATGTGGAGATGTTCCTCCAGAGTGAACGTGTGTTTGATATCCAATGCTCGTCATTGAGAATTTTTAAAATCACTAAGGTTCAGGGTCAAATAGGCTTCTCATCCCAATTCTGAGGGTTGTTCTCGGACTTTCACGATAGACGTTGGTACGTAGGAAAAATGTGTTAATTACTTTCGTAAGATGTTCTTTTGTAAGTCTTGTTTGATGTAGAATGAGGGTGGTATTCTGGACCAAATTTTCTGAAGTAAGGTGAGGTGTGACGATGGCTGGGAATGAATGCTTATCGGAGATATTGTGGAATATAGATGTTTGAATACTTCATTGAAATTTGTTTCTTATGTTTAATCTGAAATATGGACAATTTTTTTAATCTCACAAGTAAACATTCACTTATAGGGAATGGGGTTTCCCGATTTGGAATATATATTTTTAAAGTACTCATAGTAACTAAGGTATACCTAGTTTACTCATGTTATCAATAACATTCAATATAGCCTCAAGGCGTATGCGAAAAACGGCAAAATCCTCTTATTTAAGATTAATTGGTTAAAACCTGGCATCTGTTTGTGGTGCTGAATCCGAATATGACGTTATTGTTTGCGTAAAAAAATCCTAAGGTAGTTCTCTTAATAAAAACCCGATTTTTCGGAGATAACTCAAAAAGGAAAGGCCGGAGAATTTTTTAAATAGACGAATTCAAAGTTAACATTGGAAAACATGATGAAGACACTTACAATTTTATTCGATACACGGTAGAGCAGTCAATGTGAAGATCGTCGAACAATGCATGACTCTTACATATACTCATCTCACACTGGTGTTATTTGCGCCCCCATGTTAACTTTGAAGTCGCCTATTCCAAAAATTCTCCGGCCTTTCTTTTTTAGTTATCTCCAAAATAAAACGATTCTTTATTAAGAGAACTGCCTTAGGAAATTTTTTTTACACAAAAAATAAGATCATATTCGGATTCAGCACCTGAAAAAACATACAAATGCCAGGTTTTAGCCAATTATTCTTAAATAAGAGGATTTTGCCGTTTTTCGCGGACGCTTCAATAACATGAGTAAAATAGGTCCATTGCAGATATAATTTGCAGGATTTCTTCGTTACTATGAGTAATTTAAAAATATATATTCCAAATCGGGAAACTCCATTCCCTATAAGTGAATGTTTACTAGTCAGTACCTGCGATAAGTAGGTATGTCGAAGGTACTTTACAAAAATTTTGCGTCGCGTGGTGAGGATTGATAATAATATAAAGATACGTATTTTGATATGTTCGATATTTTTAGCACGTGTAAACAATCTTAGCTATCATTCTCTTTTAATCTTATTTAAACTTTTTCTTGTTTTAACGACATTGTCTATCTTCATAGGCGGGATCTCGCCCGGGTAAACCGTTGTAAACACGACGATTGATGAGTTGATGGATAGTCAATTGAAAGCCATGATCAGTGAGGGGTGACAAACACAATTCTAAGTGATTGAACTGCTATAAATCGAGGTCCATAATGAGTTAATCTACTTAGCCACGTCTTTTGTCAATTACTATTTTCCAGTAGTCAAGTGGAAGTTGATTATCCGTCATAAGCATTTCCTTTTAGAAAATCTGACTTACTTTACCTACTAAACAACAGTTTGTCATCCTCGCTAAAAATTCAAGTCGAAGTGGCGCGTACATTTTAAACGTATTCGTCCTTTAAATTAAAAACACAACTCGGCAGACCCTCCTATCTCAGACCCCAACACTCAATAATCCTTTAACCGCCTCAAAATCACCGTTCAGGCAACCCAATAAACGCAGTCGCCGTGAAAAAATTCGACGCAAAGTCGATAAATTTTCATTCGTCATTGCAATCTACAGGATTCTAATTAACAAAGCCATCCACGAATGGTGTCCTCTGGGAAGACTTCAGAACTGTCCCCCGCGATTCCCCAAAGGCTCCGGGTAAAAAGGGCCCAGTAAGAATCCGCGGCGCGAGCGCCGAAAGGCGGGATTGCTCCGCGTCCTAATTAAAATCCATCGACGTACGCTAATTAATAGCGCCGACTGAATGGGCGGCGCGAGCTTTTTCACGCTCGCGGCCCCTTTCCTAGCGGCGCGCAAGCCTCTCCCTTCATGTCAAATATACTCGCAGAAACAAAAAGCCTCTTACTGGCTATCGCCACGTGAATGCGGCCAAAGATCAAACGAGCTGATAAATAAAGGAGCGTCGAACTCGAGGGCGGAGGCCGGGCAGCCGGCGCGGAAACGGAATCCAGGAACCACGAGGAAAAGCTAATTAACGCCGATCGAGGCCTCGCCGCTTGATAAATGAACGGTCAATATTTGAATTCAGGACATCCTCCGCCGCCCTCCGCCGCCACGCTTTTTTTTCCCGCGCTCCATTCTTTACGCCCGAGTTCCTTGCGCGCCGCCGTCTCGGCAGCGCGGAGCTCGCATTGGCTCGGTCGAATATCTCCGCGGTATTTGCAGGAGCAACCTTGGCTTCGAGATAGCCGGGGATGATTAATGGTCCTTCTTCAAGGTTTATTAACGACCCGTCCGCGTCCACGACGCCCCGAGGCCGCGATGACCACTTTTCCGAAATTTGACGCGGGTCCATGCATCCTCGGCGACAGGGGGCTGCGATGGATCTCTTCGACGAATAGTCGAATTTGCTTCGCCCTTCGTCCAGATGTCATTTCTACCGGCGGAAATAAAGTTTGGAGAACTCTTGCGCCCCGTTCTATCTCTTCGAAACTGTCGCGCATTTTATTTCGAGGAATTTATGTTACTGGGGGGAAAAAGTGAATTAAGGCGCAAAATTTCGAATTGTTATTTTTAGTAGTTCCTACGTTACAAAATTTCAATGACGCCGCATTACTCAGTTATGGCTACTAAGAATCGTCATGCTTTTCACCTTGGACATTTTCTCCCAATCGCGTTATCAAGCATCTAAAAACGTTTAAAAGTAGGTATGTGTTTCTCGTCCCTCGCAAGGGAACGGAATATAGTAGCAGAGTTAAGAAGTTGGTGGGTTCGATAGGCTGGAATAATAGGCGAGGTAATATTAAACACTGCACGATATTGTATGATCGAGTTTCAGTTCGAAACTGAAATGAAGGGATGTGAAAGAAATAGGGGAAAAACGAATTTGGAGCGGGTGAGGCATTTGAAAATTTCATTACAGCCAGTTGCCTGAAACTGCATCAAGTGTCGGAAAGTTTTGGGCGCTTCAAAATTAATCGAGTTACTCGAAATTACCCGTAATGGACCCTCGTAATCCATCGGATTTTGCGCAGCTGAGAAGTCGCCCGCCGAAATTTCCAACGGATCCAAATTCTAAGTAGTTCCATTAATTTTTAATATCGGGGCATTTAATATCGGTAATTCTGTTTTTCGAACTGCACGATGCTTGCAGTTACACGTGCAGTACGTGGAAATAGAGTGTTTAAAACGTATATATCGATTCTAATTATTATAATAATATCTTCTAATAAGAGGAACCTCGCTCCACCTTCAACAGAAGCATTTATTAGTATATTTTTCAAGGTAGAAGCGAAAATATTTCTTCCTTAAATCCACATCGTACGTGTAATCTCCGGTGCTCATTTAATTTTTCCGAAACTTCTACGACACACGTATGATTAATTGATCGTATCTTAAATCGTATTCTTCTTCTGATCCTCTGCGTCGCGGTGACTTTGACGTATCGTCTTATTTGCTAAGTAGATAAATCTGTATAAGTCGGACAGACTGCTTCGTTCCTCCGATGGAAGTTGACTCACGCGTTTGAGACCACAGAGCGGCATGCAAATACGCGGTAACGCGACACGATAATAGACATACGGTCAATTAAGATGGCCGCCATAAGAACCAATTAAACGTAAGTGGCTGACCAGCCCGGCTCCGGTTACGTATTTACGATCTAAAATTATGCCTTTCTGTCCTTCGAGCTTCTATTATTTGCCACGCGACTCCCTTGGATCGCCCTCCTAATGGCCAATGTTTATCGGGACACCTGGTCCCTGCATGTGCACGCTTGTGCAGAATCTTACCTGCCGAGGGACTTTGATGTAGACAGATACATCCGCCATGCGTAGATTTGTGATAGAGAAATTAATGGTATCGAGAGCTTAGAAATCTTGCGAGAACGTGGATGTTTTGTGCACTTTACAGAAACGATTATTTCATGCACAAAGGTGTGAGTGAATAAATTTTCTTCCACACTTTGGGCACACTGTATTTTATAATGAATTGCTTGATCTAAGATCGTACCATTTAATTCGAAGTACCGTGTGTGGATGCAGAGAAAGATGGACAGTCCACTTTAATATCGTTCGATATTGTGTCATGAATGATAGAAAAATCTATTTAAAACAACGGTTTACATAAACTGAAGAATGGTTGGTGAAGTACTGATCAACATATTGTACATATATTGCACTGTGTACTAAGGCTGGGACTACATACTACTGATGTATTCGAATAGTATGGTGTGAATTATAAATCAAGTTCTTTAGGTTCATTTGTCAGGGTGAAATCTTGTAAGCTAATTTTGACCCACTTCACACCATACTATTCGAATACATCAGTATTCGAACACTCAAATATTCGAAGTTTATTCGTAGCATTTGAAAACTTGTAAAATATTCGAATATTAAATTATTCAATTATTCAATTAAATTAATATTAATATTAAATTAAAATATTAAATTATTCGAATAGTCCCAGCCCTACTGTGCACTCGTCAATGGTTATTTTCACTCTTATTAACAATTAATTAACAATTTCGTAAGACCCAGAAATAATCCTGAAGCACGAAATCTGTGATCGGGGAAACTTGTTCCTGGAACTGAATGGGTACACTCCATCGCCCCGCAATGTTAATCACATGAAAAAGGGGAATGCACATTATTTGCGGTGTTTCCGAGATAAACGATTCGATCAATGCCGATACATTTTAATCTCAATCCATTCGATTATGCAGTCAATTAATTACTTAATGCCGCCACTTCTGACGGCTACACGATCCCCGCGTTATCGAAGATATTACACCCGATACCGCCCTTAAAATTGTTTTCGATGATCGTTTAAAATTTCGCTTATTTTTCCTCCTCCCGCCCCGCGGCCCCCGGGCACGGTGGCCACTGTAAATATGATGCGTATCGTCATCATCAATCGGCGGCCTTGGCAATTAATCACCGTGTTAATCGAAACGTTTGCTTAATAAGTACGCCACGGGAAAAACAGGTACGCCCCGATTCATTTAGCAATTATTTTATGCGATGCGGGCGGCAAATTCAGTGAAATGTGTCATGAAACAAGTACACGCTGCTCTCGCCGCTCGTGTGCCGCTAACAAAGTGGAAAATTCCGGAACGAGTGGTGGCCCGCCAGTAATTTAGGTGATTTCATGACTAATTGGTGACCAACGAAAGGAGCGAATCGTCGACAGCGATTAATAAACGAACGACGGCGGCCGTTTTCCTGTCGCGGCGGGAGGATACACGCCGCGCGCTATCCGCGCTTATCGGGGAACGTTCTCGAGATTAGAGGGGAAGGTGGGCACTCTAAGCGCGGCGTGCCACGCGATACCCGCTGCATCCCTCGAGGAAAGTAGGTCTCTCAGCCCCTTGCCGACCTGGTTTCTCACGGTCAGAAGTGGTCACGAAACGAGTTTCCGCAAGGGTATAAAAAACGAGGAGCGGTTATTAAATATACCTCGAAGGGTGACCAGAGAAAACGTGTCTGTTACCTCCTCGTTAATCGCGCCGCGCCACTCTGTTTCCACGCGTTTCTGTTGTCGGTTTAAAACGGACCGTGCAAGTTGCAGACCTTCCGCCGACACTTTGCCGCGGCCTTTTTATATGCGGCCCGATAAGAACGCGAACAGTGAAAAATTTACAGAAATGTTAGGATGGCGATACATGGCGCAGGGAAATACAATTCATAGACTTAACACTAAACGTACTGGCACTTTATATACATACCTACTTGATTAGGAAATAGAGGTCATATTTTCGCAAATTGGATATAGGTAATATCAATTTAACAGTAGTAGTGGTAATAAAAAATGATATAGGGGAGAGGTGCTATAAAAGGGACACTTTTGTTTAGCGTCCATTTCTGATAATGTCATAATAGGTATTTAAACCAGGGATCGAAAAAGTTCTCGAACCCTCGTTTTTAAAAAAATTCTGTTAGAACTTATATGTTTTGTTTAAGAAAATATCTGTTTCTGTGGAATTTTTATTGAAAAAAAATGTTACCTTTAGGAACTTCTTTAAAAAGTGTTCTCATGGAATAGATATTTTAGAACCTATATAACAAAAGTTCCATGGAAACAAGTTACATTAGAACATTTATTTTATTAAAAAAGTTTTCATAAGATAAAGAAAAGTACTACACTATTAGGTACTAGTTTTATTTAACAATATAATATCATATTCTTCATATGTTTATTTAATAAAAGGTATGAAAATCATACATTAGAAATATCTACGTAGGTAAGTATTACAAATAAATAACACATTCAGAATATCAATTTAACTGTAATAATTATTTAATATTGTTGTAGTACTATCCATTGAATATTATTCAGTATTTGTTACAACGATTGAGAACTTTTTTAATATTGGTGAACAAAATATCTGTTCCTGTTATAGAAAATTTTTTATTTTTATATTTTATAAGCTCCATTCCAACTAGAACCTTTATTTTTAAGAACTTTTATTTTATCGGTTCTTCTGGGAACTTATAATGTGAGAACATTTTTAAAAAAGTTCCTTGGTCCATGTTTTAAATGGAACTTATTGAAAAGTACCAGAACTTTTTCGATCCCTGATTTAAACAACAAGTACATCGATAGAAAGCGTGTTTATTTCCCTCCAATAAAAGTACATTACAAACTGCACAATTGTAATAGAAAATAAAAAATTCTTCGATTTTCAACTAAGTGAGAAATGTCCCTTTCATGACTAGGCGGTTTTAAATGGGACAGTATAAGTCATAAAAGGGACACGTTAATAAAAATGAACTTATTAATTATTACAATTATAATTGTAAATCTTAATGATACAAAACAATGGAGTCTATGAAAAAAATAACTCTTTGTACTATAAATCATAAATATTTTGTCGCTTTGAATAGTCACTTCACTAATTCTTAATTTTGAAACAAGACGCCATCAACTAATAATTGATAATTTAAAACAATGTCATGTATGTATCAGATGATACACTAATAACTTTACAGGAAGGTAAAATACATGTAGTGTTCAACAGTACACATGTATGAGAGGGACAGCCATGAAAAGGTTGTCCCTTTTATGACTTGTTATGCTGTCCCTTTTAAGCCTATAAGTGAGTTTAATATAAAATAACCTCGAAAAAAAGAAAACAATCAATTAAGCTTACCTATTAAGTATTTTCGTTTCAGTTGAATACAGGCTATTTTCATGATATAACACCTTAACCCTTTGAAAAAAAGAAAACAATCAATTAAGCTTACCTATTAAGTATTTTCGTTTCAGTTGAATACAGGCTATTTTCATGATATAACACCTTAACCCTTTGTATATATCTTGACCTCAGAAATCGACGCAGAAAATCAACGAAAATTTTACTTTCACTGCCGAAAAACATCAACCGCGGATTACTGCTCTGTTGCAAGTGAGGCCGCAGAGAAGTTTACGTCAAATGACTGGGCACTAGTGTTGTCATAAACAGGAAAATAACTTGCATGTGCAATGCGTTTAGAATTTTGTCAGTTCGATTTGTCCCATTTAAGGCCTGTCCCTTTTGTAGCACCTCTCCCCTACTTTCATTTTCACTTTTAGCATCAAAATATGTAAATAATAAATAATGCTACACTTGTAGGTATTTACATAAAATCATCAAACTCAGCGACACTTCGCGATCGCTCTACATGATCCAAAGTCTGAACACGCCAAAGCCTCCCTCGTCCACAGTACCTTCCCAGGCTCAAGAGTAGTCCTCCTACCCGAGATCGCGAAATTTTAATCCCTCGTACAGCTTCCCCACGTGAGAATTTCCGCAGGACAACGACACGGGCACAAGCGGGATCTCGTTGGGCGTCAACTCTCTGAGAAAAATAAATGGTCGAACGGAGACCGAGCCAGCCAGCGAAGCTACTGCCCTGGGCGCGCGGTCGGACTAAAAGCAGCAAAAAACGGTCAATAGTTTGGCGGTGGAGAGCGCAGGAAGCGAGGCGGTCGCTGCGGCTGATATATGGAGCCGGGGCGCGTTGATAGATACCAGAAACTTTACAACTTTAATTCCTCCACGGGGCGTCAATTTCGTATTTTAATCTTGACCGAACAGCTGCAGCCGCGCGTGCGCGCGGCCAGGTGACAGGAATTACCGCCAGCTCGAGTCCTTTAGGCCGCGATCTCCGTGCTCCTCTGGCGACAATTTCCCCAGGCTGGCAATTTTCGCTCGGCAATGCGCACAAGTGCAACGCAAATATGGCGAAATTCTGTAAAATGTCCGCCACCGTGGGGCCTGGCCGCGTTTTCCGATGACCAGCGTGTCAGGGGCTGTTCGGAGGGGGTCGCTGATCGCCGGGCGAACAGGGACACGCTCTTTTCCCTGGGTGTAATATCGACGTAATAGGCATAGTTCCTCGATACCTTCGGCTCGGCAGTCTGTAACGTACGAAGCACCCGTTCCCTTCTGTTGGGATAGAATTAAACCTTTCCTCGTCGATTCTCGAAATCGAGGGGGCGAATTTGTTTCAGGCATTAAACCGGCGTCGGTGGATCAACGGATATATTTGACGCATATTTGTCGTGGCTTTATTTAGGTAATGCGAGTATGAAACGCGATCGCCGAGTGATTCAGTCCTGAGCAGTTTGTATTCGCCAGCGAGGAAAGGGTAAAAGGGGGGTGGATTATGGAGAATGACTGTTGGGGTTTTAATAAACCTTGCTGGTTACTTTTGGATATGTTTGCCTCGTTTCGCAGCTTTTTGAGTTGGTAAGCAGTTGTTTTACGAATGGTACTCTACAGCGGTTGTAAACGGATTATACGCTCGTGTGTTCACGTGTGATGTAAAATACGAGCCGTTTGAAGTGGTGTATTGTTCACTGTTGTTTGCAGTTTGAACATAGATCGCTGGAAATGAGCTGCTTAAATCTCATAATTCGTCGCAGATTTTCATTAACCATTTCTGATATCGCAGTATTTTGTAACTGGGAAGATCGTTCTATTAATTCTGAAGGGTTGATTAAATTGGCACGAGGATAGCCTCGTTGCGATTCTCAAAATTCTGTTCCGACTCTCTCTAATTAAATTGAAAATGAATTTCTTGGTTTCCCTCTCGGTTGTCTGATATAAGTGAAGTAACATTAATTGCGTTTGCTTAAGGGAGGTAATTCATTAACGCTAGACGCGCAACGTTTAAGGCACTCGTGAAAACTAATCAGGAACAGGCATTAAGAGTAACAGCGAAAGGGTTTAGGTTACCAGCGGTCCAATTGCCTCTGACTCGATCAATTGAAAAACCGGCTGCTGGTGATAGTTAGTTTAGAACAGAGAACAACATTAATTGTTTCCCGGTAAAGCGACCGTTTGGAAATTGAACAGGCGGCTGATCGATAAGCAATTTTATTGAATCGGGACGTATTACTTCATATTTTCCGCAATGTAGCTTCGTGTCTTTAGCGGCGACGGGTTTCAAATGAAAATCGACTGGTGTGGTTTCTTCAAAAAAAAAAAAAAAAAAATAACGAAAAAAGCAGTTAAAATGCAGAATTATATGCATCATCATATACGTATAAAGAATTTTACATATTTAATCAATATCAAAGTTAAAATCCTCAATTCTAATTCACGTTACTATGAATCTCGATGAATATACTTTTAATCAGTACTTCAATACTCTTAATTAGTTAGCTAGAAAATCCGCAAAATATTCATTTATTGGTTGGATGGCTACTCGCGTGAACGTTATTTGCTACTTCCACGTATAACAATACTTTTATAACGACAAGACGCTGAAAAAAGATGGTCAAGTCTTAATAAATGTGGGCTCAGAAATAATTCTTGTTAAAATTATGAAATATTTTCTACTATAGGAATTAGTAACAAAATGAGAACTACGCATACCTACTTAAAATCTAGTGAACAAGTATTTAACTGCAATTGCCAGAGGATTTCAAAAGCATAAATACACAATAATATTATTCTCTTATGTACTATATTTTCTGTTTAATGAGTAATAAAGTCGAAATAATAATATTAATAATCGATAAGTCTTTACTTGATTGCATTGATATACTTCAGTAAGTTAATAAGTCAAATATTGATATACTTCAGAAATTCACGTAACATATGTCTAATAGTAGACATCTTCTCTTACTGATGCCTAGACCAACCTGTTTTATAACACCAGAAACAAGTTATTTTTGGATATAAATTCATTCAGACTCTCATATTGTCTTATATTCAGCTGCAGACACAAATGAGTTTAATCTGATTGTGAGCTGATAATCGAACGTCAACTGGATGATCGATAGCCTCCCCCGGCAGCAGGTGAGCGTTTCCGTCTCATCTAGCCACTTTTTATCTTGCATAGAATCACATGTGATGGAATTCGTATTAAGGGTTATCCGCACTGACAACAACCCCCAGTCCATGGAATTTGTATCTACGGGTGTTTCAAACCCCTAGGAGCATTAAAATCATCTCATTTCGTGAAACCTGTCGCACAGACCTTCAGGTAAGTATTCCCGGGGTGTATTTAGATTTCAATGTAGGCCCCTCACGTGTATTCCTGTTTGGGACACTCAGGTGAAGGTGTTCCGGTTTGGGATGCTCCCTGGTCTCAGCTGCTCAGTATCATGCCGGTTGCAATCAGGGGCAAATTTTAGCAGGTGTACGCTTGGAGAACATCCAAACACCAGAATCTAAAATCTATATAAACGAAACAAGCCAAATTTGTAATTGGACCAAATGAATTTTTATATTTTAATGCTCCTTTAAAATTCAGTGGTTTATCGCTGGTTAAAATGATAAGGTTCTAATACTCAAGGAAAATTTACAAAATTCTTTTGGGAACAGAACTTCTTTTTTTAAAAGCTACAGTCCAAATGAACACTGCCTAAAATTAACACTAATCTAATAATTGAAGCTAACAAGTCACGATTGACTGCACAATAATATTACATTAACTCTACTGAACAGCCAAGCATTTTTCTAATTTACAATCTTTCTTGAATAATTCTTCGTTAAACTCACTTACCCTTAAGAATTTGAATGCAAGCATAGGGAAAAATTGATGGATGTGTTTCACTAATGGTGTCAGCGATCATTTTCTCCGTTGTCAAACACCTTTCGCAGGGGATTCACTGTAGAGGGCATACCTTTTCACGCAACGCGCAGACACTCAAAAGACTTTGTAGCTGGAACCGGAACCTTTTTGAAACGACATCAGGTGCATTCCTGTTTGGGACATCCCATAGTGGGATACTGTTTCACCTGGTGTCAGTGTTTCGGCTACGTTCATCGCCGTTCAGCACGCCTGTTCACCTGAAGAGGCTCACGTGCGAGAGGCCTCCTTTCATCCTCTCTGTTCACACAAGCCATTAACGAAACTGGAATACCCCCAACAACACTCATCCTTCGCGGTATCGATCACAAAGGCGGGTGATTAACACGTTATCGCGGTGTCTTCCACGAGGAAAGAGATTTCATCGTGCCTGCCTGTGCAAATACTTTGATAGGAACGGAACCACTAAAAAAAAAACACAAGAACTTATTTAGCAAAATCGAAGTCTTCCACCCATTTTAGTACTTCTAAGTCCACCTCTTACTTCCCATAAACGGATATAATTATTAAAATACCATGCTCTCGTTTAACAAGAGCAATCAAGTTTCATGGGGGGTTCAGCAAAATCTGGTACGAATAATAAAATACGCAAGAATTTTTTAAGAACAGAGCAAACTTTATTCGTTTCTGTTTTAAAACTTGTGGATAAGACTATGCTACAATATAGTATCTATAAAAAAAAGTAAAAAATGTTTCCCACGTTGCCCAAAAATGTTTGCAAAGTAGTGGATCCGGAGGGATCCACGACCTTACAGTTTAATTGGGCGCCAGTCCAAGTACTCGTATGGAAGCACTTCGATTCAGTCCCAATTGTACCGGAAGACGAGAAGTTTGACTCAGTGGAGTGTCTTCCAAGCTTCTACATTTCATCAGTATCATCTGCGGAGCTCCGAAGACCGCTGGCCCAGCCTGCTAACAGCGTACCCCGCGCGTACGGTGACTTCATATTTGTGTTCAAGTAGTAGTTGCCCTTGACGTTTAAGTTCGGCTCGACTCCTCCCATGAAAGCGGTGCTTGCCGTGCACATGCCCATGGTGAAGTCCGCGTAGCTGCTGCAGCGCGCCGACAAGAAGCCGGCTTTACTGTTGATGGACTCCGCGAAGTATTCGTACGAAAGGGAATGCGAGCACGAGCCACCTAAGTCGATCACGCAGCCAACTTGCTTCAACCCGCCGTTGGGATAAAAGTCCGCGTGGCCGAGGGAGCTGAGAAAGCCAAGGAAGCCAGCGTTCGTGTGGATGACCTGCACGTACTTCGCGTCGTCGCGAGACACCCTCTGGCCTGCGGTGGCGGTGATGAAGTTGGGCAGAGCTGGATCCATAGCTGCGAAAAGGACAGACTTTCAGCAGGAGTCGCGTGGGATCTATGCTGAGCTGAAAAGCTGAGGTGCTTGGACATTTGCTTTCGGATATTTTGGATGGACGATACGTTGAGATTTCGTCGTTATCATTAATGCCTGCAGTTATCAGACTGCCCGTAATTCTTGGTACAGTGGCGAGCACGCGATTTCGTGTTTGAAAGTAGCCGGTGATTAATGGAGACATGCGATTCGATTAGGTAGACTTACCGACGACGTAATGCACTTCTCTCTTCGCGAAGCGGGCTGACAGGCCAGCAATGTGAGCACCAAGGGAGTGACCAGCTATGGTGAGCTGAGACAGCTTCATTCCTTGAGTTTCGAGGAAGTCGATCATCTGGGAAAGGTATTGGCCGATCATCAGGACGCGTCTGCTGGCCCAGATGTATGGTCTAATTGATATTGAGCTCCAATCGACTACGATGACATTGTAATCGCCGTGTTTGAGGTATGCTGCGAGGTACAGGAACATTTAAGTGAGACAGTAAATAAGTGTTGCAAGAAAAGCTCTCTTTAAATGATCGAGTATAATTTCTTTGTGACCCTTGTTTTCCAACTAATCAGAGTTGGCAGGAAATTTTCATTCAGATATTGTGGAATTAAATTTTCTATCAGCTTCTGTAAGTGTCGAAGACTCGAATCGAGTCTCCAAGTTCTGGGAACGAAATTTCATGACGTTTTGGTCCACGTACCATCGCGGATAGAAGTGCAAGCTCTGCTCTTGTAAGAATTTATCCATCCGTGTGTGACGATTTTCGTCGGCCTCCCGGGATTGAAATCGCTAGCCTTCAGAGTAGCGACGTTGTTCAGCAGCAGCACTTGAGGCTTCCTCGAGCCGATCTGCCTTGTGTATAGATAAAAATGGACGCGTTTTTGTAAGTCCTTCCGAGTTTCTGCCTCGGTTTCCGAGTCGTCATCGTTCAGGTTTATTTCCACGGGTTTGCCGTTATCGTCAAATATGTGCATGAACGTGGAACTCTCGATGGCGTCTGCTACAGCGTCGAAAATCATTTCCCCATCTTCAATTGTCCCTGGCAATATGGATGCTGCAAAGGATATTCGAAAAATTAAATCGGGGTCACTGAATTTAGTTCCTAATTGCGGCGAATTCCTTTCCGTTGCACTTCTGCGATTCATATTTACGAGAGAGACACGTTTTCACTGAGGAAATTGCCTAATGACAATCGGTTCGAAGTATTTCGTTTTTCAAATTTCACTCGTGACACTCCTTTTTTTAAAGTAAATTTCTTAATATCCGTAAGTGAATGTTAAATCACAGCTCTTTGTTCGTAATGCACGCGGAAGAATTTAGGATGCACGTTGTTTTCTCAAATTACCAGTAACACTGCAGACGAGCAGGGAAGCAATGAGGATTTGTCTTTTCATGTTTGATTCGCTTGTTGCTGTTGCGCGACGGTTGCGGTCTCGCTTATGAAGAGATCGATCGGTAGGATCGATCGATATATAAACGTCCAACGATAAGATAAAATTCATTTGCTGTTGATACGTTTAACACGCTAATAATGGACAATGAGAACAGGAGAGGTGCGTCGAATTACACAAGAGCGACTTAACGCAGCAATTATTAGCGACCTTCAGAGAGAATGTTCCTCAGATAATACTATGTCAGCAGAAACAATGACGTCCGCCTCTTAATTGGATAATAATTACGAGCAGCACTGAACCATTGTTTCCTTACGACAGCAGAGCAATGAATAGTTATTGTTCATAGGTTCCTTTTCAGACTTGGGCGAAAATTATTTGTAATACGAAATAATGAGTGATATTTGTAATAGTAAATTATTTGAATTAGTTTATTATTTCCATTTTAGAAATAACTAACAATTAGAAGAGGTGAGTTTACTTCGTGAGCAAGAGCAAATAAATCATTTCGAAATAATGTTTTACTTGAGTTAAATGTTTGACATTTAATAACAGACGATCCTGATTTTGAGAAGTGTAATATACTGTCAGGATTATTTTGATCGCTAAAATTTTATTTGAATAATAGCTGCGTCGGAAATTTTGTTTGATTAGTAACCAAGTAAGAAAATTATTCAGTGAATTAACTTTGAAAATAACAGTTAATGAATAATGCCTATTTAGAGACTAGTGATTTCTGAAATATTTTATTCATATAATGCTCAATCCTGGCTGGCTTTCATGATGAGCCATTTTAAGAATACCCTGGCAGAAATAATATAATTTTATTTAAGCTTTTTATTGCTGTGTAACTTATTCGTACAAGTTTGTCCACTATTCATCTCCTATCTCATGAAAAAGTCTGGACAAACGAAATTAGCTGTTGATTGAATAAATAGCTAGTAATTAGATATACTCTATTAATGAGCAAGTGGTCTAGACGAAAATCTGAAAGGTGAAGTTTAATAATACATACTTAGGTATTAAAATTAGTAATTATCGTTCCACTTCTTTTCGATAATTTATCTACTGCTAGATAACGCATACTATGCAGTACACAATAACGCGCAATTACGACGAATTTAATGAGACCACGTATGTAGTTCACTATTTCATTATGGAGTAGTAGTCGTACATGAAAGAGTCATCGATTGTATATAGAACTATCAATCGCTAATCTCCGAAATACACGAGTTTATGTTTAATGAATGAACAATTGCTGTCAAGTTGCTATCAGTACTCCTGTCGTAAAAAATCTAATAAAATACAGGATACAATTTTGAAATATTCCATCCTTCTTTGGAAAAATATGTGAGTTTCTAGTAGCAATTAATCATTCGACAATTGGTTTTACGAAAAATATATATATATATAAAAATCAGACCTAAGACCTAATACTATATTGCATCGTTCGATATCAAACACTTCAGACAATTTTATCTACGAGGCATTAGAAGAAATTAGAAGGGACGGATTAAGCTACATACGCAATACCCAACTGGCTTATGCCCTAAGTATGGTAGCGAAAAATCGAGTCTTAGACGCGTGGTCAGTACATGATTAAGTTACAATAAAAGTAAATATTTCTTATCCAGTAGCGAAAGAATTTCTAATCCAGTAAACAACAATGCGTGTAATAGAACACTCTGTCACCAATCTCGGTTTTAATCTGTTCTACATTCGCACGAAGTTTCATTACAGAATTTTTCAGTTGGGAATGTTCCCTTGCGACTAGCTAATGCTTTAAAAATATAAATGAATATGAATAGGTACTGAACTACTACACCGTCTGCCCGCGTACTGGACATTACTACTTGCCCATTTGATCCAATATCAGCCAGTAAACCTGAACGGGATAATAAAAAGAAACCTCTCCACTCTTTACCCACAAATATCCTTACCCTTTATAAAATTGCAGCTCGAAAATATTTCCACATTTAAACGAGCAAATATTCGAATTTCCTACTACTTCTACGAAAAGAATCGCGACGCACGAAGGACACAAGTTTCAGGAGCTCTGCTCGCATTTACGTAGATCGAGAACGAGACAGTTGCAAAGGAGTTGCCGCCACATTGTCAGACGAACGACAGCTCGTTTAACTCGTTTTTATACGATAAGCAGACTTTAATTCAATTATTTTAACAGCGTTGCGCGCCGAGCGCGGCGTAATCCCCCTCGGGCAGCGAAATAAATGACCGAAAGGAAAAATCTCGGGGGCTAAAGGTTTAAGAGACGGAAACCTGTTGTGCCGCGCTGAAGCTCCTTGTTCTTTTTTTTCCCCCGGCCGTCGCGAGTTCTCGCCCTCGTCGAGCAGTGTCCGTTTCTCAGATAGAATCAAACAGGTTTGCGCCGTGTGTCGGGGAGGTGGGATAAAAACCAGTCTCACCGACTCCTTTGAAGGTTTTTATTTCACCCCCTCGTTGCTCCTCGACGTTCACTCGCACGATTCCCATTCTTTCTTCTCCTTCCCCCCTTTCACCCACCCTTTGCTTTGCCTTTTTGCTTTTCCACGACCGTGAAAGAAAGCACGCGGCCATCGAAGCTGAAACTGTGTACTGGCGCGTCCGTCGATCCCCCGCTCCACGTGGTTCCTTAGTATTTAATTAAAGGATTTTGCCTGCTCCTCGGTTCGCTCGACCCCCAGCTGCCGTTCGTTTGCGCAACGCTTCGTGCCGCCGCCTCAGGTCGGACATTAATAATCCGCGCGACACGCGAGCCTCGTAATTCATCAATACGCGAAAGAACGAGGGCCGGATCGTTTCGCAGACCCCTCTGCCGCGGAAAATACGGCTCTGTCTCCGCTCTCGCCACCTTTTCCCCGCTTCGCAACGACGATACACCGCTCCGCAAAAAAGGAGCAGAATTCGCGAGCGCGAACTCGATCGCAAGGTCGACGGCTTCCCGTTCCCCTTTTCAAGAGAACGGCGCTTCCCGAAACCTTCCTCTTCGCCGTGCGGCTCCCCGAAAAAAAGGCGCATTTTTTTTTTCGCGAAAAGAAAAATGCGGGAGGGTGGAAAAAATATGAAAGGCGGTCGGATTTTTCGTAAGTGTAGGTGATCGGTGCGAGATCATTTTTGGACGCGGCGAAGACACGGCGTGTCCAGGGTGCGGGCGCTTGCGTGAAGCTCGAAAATGAGGGGGTTGCAGGCGGGGGTCGGTGGCGGCGCGGGGATCAAGGGGGTGAGTTTGGGGATTGTGAAAGCGAGGGCGCCTGCAGTGACTAGCCTCCATCGATTTACCGTGCGCCGCCATCTTGCCACCCTTCGCCACGGGGGTTGACCACCCCCCTCCTCCCCCCGGCCACCCTCCACCCCCCCCCCCTGTTCGTCGGTGTCGACCCTCCACCCATCCACCCCCCTCGAGGCAGAGGCAGACATTTTGAAAAATGATTCCGAAAGTCATCGTGCCTCGGTACGTCGTTTTTCAACCGACCTTCTCGTGCCACGGCAACCCCTTTCTTTTTCGGCACGCAACCCCCCTGTCGACGGAGGGAAGAAAAAGCGGTGCGTACGCAAAAAGAAGACGGATCGGAACGCCGAGGAGACAGGGAAACAAATGAGGGGAAACGGGTCCAGCTGGGAATTTCGCGATGCACCGATGTCAGGTCGGTGTCTTTAAGAGCGTTTAGTCTCGTTCGCTTCGCTGCAAAATCTAGGAACGAATGGGGTTTCGTTCGGAACGCTGGGTTTAATTGATATTAAGGGGCTGCTCGCTGCTTTTATTTCATTTTCTATGTGCGCTTCGTTCTTGGCGCTACTGGCTGGTTGGCCGATTAAGTGGAATCGAATCTTTCTCCACTGAATTCTCGGCTGAAAGGGGTTGCGTACTTTCCTACTGAGTCGAGGCCCACTGTGCTGCAGTTTCCTTTGAATCTTCCTTTGTTTCGTGTTTTAAATGTTTCTTTTCTTGAGGTCTATTCTTGAACGGATAAAGAATCGTTATATGGTATTAGAGTTATTCTTATGCGTCTTTATTGGGAGTATAAATGGGAAATGAGTCGTAGCTATAGAAATTATAGATAAGTGTTATACATATATTTCCTTCGAGAAAAGTATTGAATTCATCGTAACACCTCAACTTTTTCATACCCCTTCCTTCTATTCCTTAAATGTCCCAATATTACTAAAATCAGCATTATTAAAAAAAAATGTTCTCAATGCAAATACAACCGACAGAATTAAATTACACATCGAACGCACAGACAAAAATGTAACTCAACTCTTCAAATATAAACGCAGCTCATTTCTCGTGCAAAAGCGATGGAAAAGAAATTATTCGAATGAATTACGGAAAACAAAACCGCGTGGCCATCTCTCTATTTCCGTGTTCCCTATTTTCGATGTCGACTTTGTTTCCCGGTCGATCGACCGCGCGCGTGCAGTTTTTTTCGCCCGTAATCGCGATCGAAGAGTGAAAGTGGCATCATCTGGCACGCTTAAACGCGATTCTTTTTAATCGAATGCAAAGTGTATGGAAAACGAGCAGCGCGGAGATATAATCACGGGAACGGGAGCCGTGTAACGCAATCCCGTAAATTTGTCGGCTTCCTGTTATTCTCGTTGAAATTCAATTACCGATACCGGGGGGGGGGGGGGGGGGGGCCGGGGTTGCGTGCCGGTGTTACATTTTTGTCGCGGCCTGTACACGGAGCGCGAACGTTGTTTCGACAGGACGGGGATGCCACTTATTTTGCTTTTATTCACGACATCGCTCCCCCCTATCCTTCAGGTTTCGCCATCCACCGGAAAATCTCTCTTCCGATCGTTACGATTCAGTCGCTTCGTTACTTTTCAGGTCCGTTTACAATTTTTCCGCACGCCACGTTTGTATCTTGCGCCCGGAGATAAATGAATCGACGTAGCCTCGATACGCGGAAACCGCGGCAAAAGGGAACGCGCCGATTAGGCGGGGTTCGCGGAGAATTAGCCCCACCACCCCCCCGCAAAAGGGAAACAAAGATGAGAGTAACGGGATTTTATTTAAACGTTCCGCGGCCCGGACGAGCGGGTATTTTCGTTGCAAACCCCTCTTTTCAGCGGCCGATTTTCCCAGCGATATCGCCGCACGAGGGACTGCAAAGGTTCTTTTTTGCGAAAGCAAAAATTTATTTTCCGGTTAATCGAGAACCGATCAACCGCACGGGCGACTCCTCGAATGCCCGTATTGTTTATCTCTGCCCGATCGGTAGACGCGATTGAAATCTTTCTATGGCGCCCCCTTTTGTTCCCGGGCTCCTTTTGATCCGGAATGTTCATCCGCGAGCTGTAACCTGTGCCTTTAGAGAACGAGTCCGTTTCAGTGCTGAAAATCTGAGACGACGCGACTTGACGGTGGCAATTGAGCTGGCTTCTGAGGCTGCTCATAGCATCCACCCTTCGTTCGGGATGATGGATACAGATCTGTTTTACTTTTGCTTCCTCCTTTCCAATCCCGGGACCTGAGGCGTTTCTCATGGACGATGGTTTCTCAGAAGCATAGTGCCTCTACGAGCTATAGTGGCTTAGGTGTGAGGTCACTCAGCGGGGTCTTAACCGATATCCTGCTGGGTATGGGCCGCGAAACGTGCCCTACTACCTCTTGCAGGACTGTGTTTAGGGAAGACCAGGACGAAACCGGGGCTCTGAAGATTAACTGTTACAACTTCGATTTTAATTAAATAAAAAAGAAATTAAAGATATGGTTTATCAGTATTAAGAGACATTAACTAAGCTTTGCTACTGTATTTGTAGTTAATATAAGATGACAATAGCTCCGGGAGCCCAATGGGGTTCCGGTTTTGCCCTGGTCTTCCCTAAACACAGTCCTGTACCGGCCCGCACCCGGCAGGGTATCGGTTAAGACCCCGCTGAGTGACCTCACACCTAAGTCACTATAGCTCGTAGAGGCACTATACCTACTCAAGACGGGAACTAGTCATCCCCGGGGGGTAGCGATAACAAGGTCGAAAGAACTTGTGGGAGTCCCAGAGTTTACAGCTTTGAGGTTTGACATTTTTGGGGGACGTAGGTTTATAAACTCCTTGTTCTAACATTTTGAGACCTTCTACGACCTCGCTATATCCCTTCTAGACAGATACTATCCCTGACCTGCTTCAACAGTCCCGAGATCTTGCGAGGAGCTCAACTAAGTAGGAGTGTTCCGTGAGTATGGCAGCCCTTCTCAGGCTAAACAGAGATCATTTTATTACACAAGACCTCTTGTTGTCAGTACACTTAGGTGCATACTAAGTAGCAATTGCAGAGTTTTAAATTGCAAAATTTCCTCAGTGCCTCGCAACAATTCTAAATGAAACCAGATCATCTCAAAATCCATTACCTTCCACACCCGCATTCATTTAAGGGGACATTCTACTCTCTCGGCCTAAAAAAATCGATTTTTTTTTGCTGAATTCGGAAGAATGCACCTTCTACAATATCCTCCTAAATTTTTAGAGCGAAATTCGACGTATTTTCAATGTTATGGGTATTTGTAGCGTCAGCAGCCTGGTTCTTTCCACCGTGCCGGTTGAGTACTCACAACTTTAAACGCGTTTTTCTCGAAACAGCATTTTCTTGGTTGGCGGATATGATAAAAAAAAAACTCCATGACCAATTAATCCAAAATTTTAATATGTTATTCTACACATTAGTGGCTTTCCCGCTTAGCACAAATATCTTAAGATTTTTTAATATTTTCTCACATTTTATATCTATCAAACAGAAAAGAAATGCCCTTTTCGGTACTTTCAACTTCGATCGACCGCCATTTTAATAATGTTGGTCCAAAATTTTTCTTTCGTGGTAAGCGCGATAACCATACTCCTGCGAATTAAAAATATGTTTGGTCTTTTTATTTCCGATGATCCAGTCGTCAGAAATTTCAACCGCCAGCAATTCTGATGCCGCCAACTTAACTGCGAAATATTTGTGTAAACAAATGAAATAAACAAACAACAATGATTTTTTCTTGTATTTCAAGAGTGGTAAAATATACCCCCAGAAATTCGAAAACATTAAGTGTTTACTTCATTATAAAAACCATCACCGAAAAGTGGACGATTTTTCGGCCGAGAGAGTGGAATGTCCCCTTAACCAGTTTCTTCCTACACGTCCACTTAACTCCCTGCCCCTTCGAAACACCCTTCCAACCCCATGCGTCTACAAAATCCGCGGAACCGCCTGTACCTCAACACTCGCCGAACACTCTCAGACTTAGACAAATCTCGTGCCTCATCTGCCTTCAGTCACCACGCAAGAACCTCCAAGAAGGATAGCTGGTCAACCCCCGGTAGCGTCCCCTTTAAAAGTCGCGCGCGGCATCGAGATCCGGAAACATTAGGTGGTGCGTTGACAGCCCCTCGCGGAGCGGCTGGTGAAATAATCTAACGTAAGCGAGAGGAGGTGGTGAATTGGTGGCGGCCTAAGGCGGGACGACGGAGCAGCCGTGTACAAGTGATCGCAAAAATAGAATCAACGCCCGCGCACCGGTAATTGAATTTCGACGAGGATAATGGGCGGGCGACAAATACGGTCGCGCGGACCGCGTTAGATCGCTTTCGATGTGTGTGCCGTGCGGGCATTCAGCCAGGCCAGGATGGATCCTTGATGGCTAGATTTAAAAAACCACCCATCCCACCCCGTCCAGCGGCGTTGGTGGCCCCTCGTGGTACGCTCGCGTCGCCATGTGTTACGGTTCGCGATGGTGGTCGACGATGGTGCGTTGGTGTCAACCGTTCGCTGACAGTGTGCGTGTGTGTGCGCGCGCGCGCACGCATGGTCCAGTCGCCTGCCTCTGTATAACTGATGGTGCTTCTGAGTGTCAGGGCCAGGCTGTCCACTTCTTTGCGTGCCTGCGAGAGAGAGTGTACGCCTCTCTCGCCGATGCTAGCACGTACAACGTCCGTGGCGGCCCTGTATTGTGGGTGATCCCCGATCGAGCTCCGTCGTGTATTTGTCTCCTAAGCATTATCGGCTGTATTGGCACGCGGACATCGGCTCATTCTTTTCTATTTTCCTCTCTCCCTCGCTCCTCGTTTTCCTTTGTTTTTTTTCTCCGTTTTTCATTCGCTCGTTTGTTCGCGCGTGACAAGATGGGAAATTCGTACGTCAGACGAGTTTTGGGAACCGATTGATCGCGCGAAGACTGTGCGAACGCGCGGCCCTTGCCACGGAGAGATTTATTTTCGGGCTTTCTTTGTTACCCGTATGGAGACTCAAAGGTGGCAAAGTTTTACCTTTTTTTTAAACCCAATGTACTGTAAGATTCGTAAGATGGACAGTTTGGTCGATGCAATAATATATACATGCATGGGAGCGCGCGTGTTTGTTAATTTCTCGACATCCCGACGGAACAGGCAAATCGTGAACCTGTGGTTTATTCGATCGCGCAGTTCAGTCGATCCTAAGTCCAGCAGTCTACATTTAACCTTACATTCCTTGCATCGTTCCTGTTTCTACGCGAAGCGTAATGCCGTTGAGGTAAATGGTATCAGTGAATGGCGAATGGTAATCGGCAAATTCAAAATAGATTTCCAGCTGATTAATTCAGCAAGATTCCGCGGCGGAACAGCTCCTCCCGCTTTAAATCGGCAGATTCAATATTTGTTCAAGTTCTATTGACTCCGTAATTCACTAAGGACACGTACCTAATTGACCGCCCCGGGGGCAGAGGGTAGGAGAGAGTCGACGAAAAGAAATCCAATCACGGGATCGTTCTGAACGGCTTTGCATACCGCGCGATTTCTCTCAAGAAAAATATTTCCAACCCCTTCTGTGCCCGATCCCCGGAGGGGCGCGCGTGACTCCACGGGATTATCTCGTTAAGCACGGCGAGAAGAAGCCCGATTCACGTGCGCGAGCGGGGTGGAAAAAAAAAGGAGACGCCGACACACGGTGGACGTGCCAATTAAGGTCGATCGAGGAAGCCATCTCTTTTCCATCCGCGCGGCTATAAACATACGTGTCGTCCCTGTTGGACGACACGCGGCAGAGATAGGAACGAGAAGCGGTGTGGAAGATAGGAAAGGAAGAAGGCTAAGGGGAAGTTAAAATAGAGACACGTATATCGCTCCACGTGAACAAAACTGGCGGTGCTGAATAATAAATAGAAAATTATTGCGCGTTGGAGAGGTATGGCGACTGTTCCGAATCTCATTCGAATGGAAAGTAAATCGCTATCGTTGAGGGTGGCGCTTGTTACGAAGCTGTTCTTATTTGGCCGAAACATACTCCAGAATTTTAACTCATACGTCCACGTGTGCCTTTCCGAAAGTGCCTTTCTGTAGGTACACCGAGCAATTGAGGCGTTTGATGAAAAAGGGGCACATACGTCAAAATGTCATATCAAGAAAATCGATTTCAAAGTTTTCAGTGTAGTATAACTTAATAAAAAGTAATGCAATTAAATCAAATTTTTGTAAGTATGTAGTTACCGTATCCTTCAAACGTTCTGAAAACAGTAATCATGATTTGAAAATAATATGCGTCTTTATTTATAAGTTTCAAGAAAAGTGGTTTATGTGCCCTTTTTCCGCAAATGTGGTAAATTCGTAACAAAATTGCTTCTTTGCTTAGTTATTTAAATATAATTTTGTTCACATACTTAGTTACACATTTTTTATACATTGTTTAAATAAGAAACACAAAATGAAGCACGAAATTAAACAAAAAATGTAATGTTTTGAGTAAATATTAGTTCTTCGATTCTTTACAGCAAACTGTCATTCAAATCAATTTTTTCTTTCCCAAATTAGCTTCGTTCCTTGCGGATTCGATAGTCGCCTCACTTTCCATATTTCCTCACTTGCACAAAATCCTCTATGAAACAAAAGTACTTATTGCACGACAGCACGGCAGCGCGACTGCTCAGCGACTATGTAGCTGCGTGTCGATCACGCTACATAGCAAAACAGCATACAGCTAATCTAAACGCGAGAAAAGTAATGTCCTTAGTATATTATATATATAACATATACCTGAGTCGATTTAAACGATTTAAGGAAAAAGGGCACACAGGCCTATGTGCCCTTTTTTATCAAATGCCTCAATTGTTTGTAAAAGGAGCCAGGGGTGGAAATGAATAGAATAACAGCGAACGACGAAGAAACGCAAACTAATACTAATTAGTTAGGCAACAAACAGATACTAATGAAGACAATTAAGATTTACTTCTAAATAAATACAGAATTCTAGGATCGACAATTCTAATTTCTTATTGGCTCGTTGAAACGATGGACACAGGCTTGCAGAACTGAGCAAATACTGATCAGCGGCAGCGTGTGTGGACACTGATCGACGGTATGAAATGTTGCTGCAAGTGGAGAAGCATCGTTACATGTCCAATGTTCTTAACAATAATCGGTTCGATTAAAAGTCGCCGATCCGCAGGCGGTGTTCGCTCCATTTCGCTGGGAGCATCGGCTCGTGACGAGGAACATAGCCGTAGACACCAGTTTCTAGTTCTCGAGCTACCCTGTATGCGTGTGCACGTGCACGATGGTGCACGCACGGACGCAGAACGTTCGAATCGCGGAATCAATGAGAGCTCTTCGTATCACGTCGCCGCATTCACCGTTAATGAGCCGCTAATTGTACTTTGCCCTAGCTCGCTGAACAAGCGCACAAAAATCGCGCGGAACGCATTAATAGTCGTTTGATCACGCTTTAAAATAGAACCTTTCGAAGGATATACTTTCCTCAATAATTAGTCTGAATCGTAGTTCCTTTATGCTGATCAATGTCATCCCATATTCGTCACTTCTCGGTTTATTAACTCTGTCTACTTCTGATAGTAAATTCTGAAATACACTATGGCGCCTCGTCGATTCAGGAAATAATCGCTCTTCTCTTTCGTAAACCATGACAGTTCTAATACCAGCTATCCAGACCATTCAACTTAAATATTCATCCCTGACGCAGTATCTCTTCACTCCTATGCATAGAAAACTCGGTACACATTAAAATACACTGTTCTAACATGATCTCTCTAGTCACCCAATTGCTCCAGTTGCTATCAGTAGAATGTCACTCAGATATCTATACACACACACAGGGCCCTCGATGAGTGACTTTCCCGAGGATCTTCTACGCGACGTACAGAGAAAGCTGTGCAGACCGCCGCGGGGACAAAAGTCTTCGGGCGCAAAGCATTCCGCGGAGAACGACGTCTTCCGACAATAATCCACGTTGCTGGTCCCAAGTCGTTAAGCAATCTCGTAATTATGCACCGCGAGACACGGCGATATCAAAGCCGGGTGCTGTAATTCCATTAGGACGGAGTAAGATAACCGTGATTACTGGGAGAGGGAGGGCGGTGGGGGCGGTTTGAAAGGTGACCCGTTGGAAAGGTGGAGGGGTGGATAAAATGCGAGCAGCAAGAGAGAGAGAGAGAGTATAGACACGTAGCTTCCACGGGCGCACGAGGGGGTGGGCGGCCGGCGATGGGAGCGGCAGGGGGTGGCCGGAGCCAAGGCGGAGGATCGATATTTTTGACTGCAATTTAGTCTGCGTTTAATCAACGTTTAATCATCTCGTCAACGGACCAAGTTAATCCGAGCGAACCACCTTCGGCCGGGCAGAGCAAGCCAGCGGCCGTGTATCCGTACACGACGCCGCCATGTTTAAACTCATCATTATTCGGCGCTCTAATAGAGCCACCCTCCCGACGAAAATGCTGCCGGGAGTTAAGCCCCGGTAAAAAGACGAGCGCTCGCGAGGTTGCGCGGCCTAAATCGTCGCCGAGGAGACGCCGGTCTGGATGGAGCTTGGTCGCAGAGCGCTACACGGACGCGGTTTAGGGAGATCGGGCTAGAGAGTCTAGGGAATGTTGCTATTTCTGTCGTGTAGCGCGCGAACAGACGTAATTACAGGCGGGGTTACTAAGTTGCGTGGTTACGTTTGGAAAATTCTCCTCGCTTAAAATAAGCGAGATATGAAGTTTATATTTTCATCTGTAGATGGATTGTCTGGTCTTGTAGTTCATCCCTTGGCGAGTGAAACAATCACGTGGCTCAGACTACATCTACCGCAAAGTATTCAATTCGTGCTGCAAAAACAAGGCAACGAATTTTCAGAGTAATAAATTTCGAACACTGTGTTCACTTTTAGCATTAAAATATCAATATTAATAAGACACATTTATTGACAATGCGTTTGGAATAAAATTCGAAATGCAACGCTAGCAGCATCTACGCCGTGAATTTATTGATCCTCCGCCTGACCACATATAGAGCTTTTCTACTCGCGCGTCTTGCCTAGTAAGGAAACAGTTCTTTACCCATCACTCTGGCGTTATACTTTTAACATGACTTTCGCTGTATATTTCACTCGCCGTAAGGCAGGTAAAAGCTCATTCGTTAAAGGAAATGAAGACGAATGAAATTTAATTCGATCGCTTATATCTTTTACAGAACCAAACAATCCCCCAAAAATGAACAAAAATTGCTAATCCTCCATTAGCTTGCGACACTCAGCCCTGCACCTTCCATGCATCCCTTCACCGTTGGACGCGCATCGTCCCTAATTGGAATCCAAGTTTGACAAAGGATAGCGATTTTATTGCAAAGAACGAGAAGGGGTAAGCAGTATCCCGTTTAATCGTCTAAAAGGAATTAACGTCGAGCAGTCCGTTTCGCATTCAGACCTTTACGAGGCCGGGGGGCTCGTTTCCAAGGTATAAATTACCATGGGCACATCCTTGGAGTTTAGAACCCGACCCCCGTCTCAAACCGACGTTCTCCATTCCCTTCGGTCCCTTGCCCCCGACACGCAGCACCGCCGACCTCTATAAATTCCCTCAGGATTTTTCTTTCCTCCACTTGCCTTAATTAAAGCCCACCCATGCCACTCTTATGACTGCGCCTATGGATCCGCCCTTTCGCCCGACGTCCACCCCACCGGCGGCTCTAACCCCCTGACAGGTACGCGTTTAACGCTGAACGCCGGCCTGGGACGAAGACGACGGAGGCTTTCAGAGGGATATACAGACCGACGAATGCCCCTCCTAATATTTCAACGGCAATAACAAATAAACTACGAAATAATTCACAACCTAGCCGCGCAATTGGTATTTCCGGGGAAAACATTCAAAGTCTGTACGGGGCACAAAATTGTGTTACTATTTTGCAAAATTTCTTATCCTCCGAGATGTATGCGTTTGGATTATTAATTGTGGGAAGATGCTCTTGAAGGAATAATAAAAATTTCTTGGTTAATTATCGCGCCCCGCTGCTGACCACCACTCGACGTCGCGAAATTAGCCGCGACCGCGGCACCAGCTTCGTTACGCGCGACAACGCGTACGCTCCGCCACCTCGCCGGAAAAGTTTCGCTTCCCTCTGCGTGTGCGCCGAAGTCTCCGCGAGGAGTTCGAAAAGTTTTCGCGCGCAAAAAGCCCGGTTTTTCGGTGTTTTCTTGGCCGGCTGCGCGAGAGGGTGCGCGCGGCCTCGCGGAGGAGGGTAAAGTCGTCGGGGCTGGTGGTAGTTATGGAGGCAGCCGTGCTGTTAGTGGAGGTGACGATGCTGGGGGTGGCATCTGAAGGTTCGAAGAAGGAGGCGCGGAGTGGGGAGATCGACAGATAGGAGAGAATGAGAAGGAGGGTGACTGGGATGGCCAAGGAGGGGATTTTCATCCCTCCACGGCTGTAAGCTGGTATATCAGAATCCTTCGGAGAATAGGCCCCGGTTTTATTGCGCGAAGTAATATCACCACGCTGTTTACGTTTTACAGATGAAGAATTGGCGGTAAATGTTTCTGGGATAAAGTTTGACAAATTCTGAGGAGTTAAATATCAGTGGCTGGGAGATTTATTCTTAAGTAATTAGGAGATACAGAGGGCAATGACAAAACATCGTTACTTAATTTTAATAAACAATTCTTTTCAGTCTCGTAGAATTGGAATGAACACACAATTTGTAATTAGAAACCAGAGCTACATTCTGCAATGATATGTAATGTTATTTATCTTCCCAATTGTTTAATATAGGGGATGCAGTCGTGCAATGGAAAATGTAATTTATCTGGCGCATCACTTTCAAGAGACTCACTGTGTGCTGAGCAAGAGTAAATACGTAATTATGTGTGAAGACGATTACAGTGCATATAGACGCATGTCGTTATCTTATCTGAATCTTTGCCGTCTTGAATTATGGGCGCATCAGTGAACGAGGATATTCGTTTCGCTCGTACGTTCTAAAGTCATGGGCGATGTACTGGAAAAAAATGAATGCTTTTATTATACAGAACACGTTGAACAATCAGAAGGGTAAAAAACGTGTTTGGACAAATAAATAAATACAGGGATTATTTGCTGGAAAGTTACCGAGTTAACTTGGCTTTGTAAACCAACTGTATTAGTTTTTACAGCGCAAGTAATTTCCTTGTTTTGCTTAAAGCGATAGAGTAACGCAAGAATAACCGCGCGCAGAAATAAAGATAAAAGAGACGATAACGTAAGCTTGTGCAAACGATACAGCACCGCAGTCGAAGATAATCCTTTGTTTTCGCAGCAAGTGTGACAAACGGAAGCAAATAAGAGAGTTCCCGTTGTCGAAACAGAGTCGACTAACGGACCTACCTCAACGCTTTTTATTCAGTTCTGAAGCCTTTCTTTTTATCCGTAACATTCGCGCTCTCTGATATTCTTACTATGACGAAACTTGTAATTTTAATTCTAATACTCAGCGTTAAGTACGCGTAATTTAATCAAATTCAATACACCCGGCGAGAATGTTAATAAAATTACTGCAATATTCACTAGTTCCACCGATTTCTCAAAAACAGTTATTAATAGTAATTACTTAAAGAGGATAGTAATTAAGGATTCAACATTGATTTAATATTCTGAACTTCTTAAAGAGCGTTCAAGGAAAATGTCTAACAATTTCGAGGTATTCGCTTCGTACAGAAGTAAAAATATTTCAGTCAATACAGACACGCAAATCAAGTCTGCCGAGTAAACGCAATTCTCAGTTTCATCAATGCAAGTGACTCAGTTCCATTTATTACACAACCATTGATCCGAGACAAATAACATTTCCATTAGTTTCGTTAAGAATTCTTCTTATCTCCCACAAGCCAAATACCGCGATTCTTATCGGGGATTTCTTCGTCATTACACAATCGCGCAGCCGCGTTATAAATGCACAATTAGTGTTCCTGATTTCGCGATATTCTTTCTTTCTCGAGAAATCAGAAATCAGATCATACTTCTTGAGAATTCTCGAGAATTCTCGAGAATTCTCAAGAAATTGAAAAAATATTACAAAATCTATATTTTTGAACTAATGTTGACAATGTTTATCACAAACACAAGAAAACTTTAACTGATTGTTCATTTCCTGTCTAATTTGCACAAAACTTGTATAAATGAAAAAACAGATATTAAATATAATTTATAAATTTATTTATTTAATACAAAATTTTCGCAAAGCGAAACATTTCTTTCTTATTTGAAAATAGATTTTTAATCTATTTCTTTTATTTTCTTTTTGTGATAAATATGGATATTAAATGAAGAAACGCGTCTTTTGAATTTTTTGAAGAGATTCTGGATTACCTATGGAAAAATTGTATAAAGGATAAAATAGTTTTGTCTCTTCTTTTCGATATTTCTTCCATAATAGCTACAAGAAATTGATTACTTCTTTCATGAGGCATACCATTTTTCTAAACTGTTAAATAGGAATTTAAGACCACCTTGACCAGTCAATAATGTCGAATCTCCTCTACTGAGATTTTCTATTGTAATTCATATAAGTTCTAATGTTACTAATAAGATTTATTATAAATTGTAGATGTGTTTAACGTTCGCGATTTCCTAAACTTAAATTAAGTTTCGCGAGAAAAACAGTATTTCTCGAGAAATAAGAAATAAGCAATTATAAAATTTCTCGAGAAATTCTCGAGAAGGAACACTATGCACAATCAGGGTTGCGTCTTCCACGGAGGCACACAACAAAACTCCGCCAGATAGTTACTAAATTGCTACTTACGCAGGTTCAACCGAGGCCCCCTCTATTCTCACCACCACTTCATCCCTTTCCGCGCACAGCCCCGTTATTCCCTTACCCCTCGCGCATTGCTTCGATTCATGCATCTCGATCCGCGCAATATCTCCCCGAGCCTGCGTTCCTTGCCCGAACACCCCGCGAAAGACAATCCCCTCGATACTTAAACAAAATGAAATACGTTTACCCTCGAACGACCAAGCCACCCCCTACCGACTCTCCCGTCTCTCATCCGAAGCCACCCCCGCTATCTTACCTTCCAATGCTCTCGTGCGACGCCTCTGCGCCCGGCCAGCGGCCTTTCAGACCCGGCGCTGGCGTACGTACGTGGGCGTACAGGTGCGAATGAACCTTTAAGCGTAAACGCGGGATCTGGGGAACGGGGGAGGGTGTCAGTGCCGAGTATCACGGACCACCTAACGATGCACATATAACCCCGTAAAAGAGGATCCCGAGGCGGGAATAGAAGCAAGCAGCGGGCGGCGGTGGTCGAAGGAGACGGTTGCGGGGGGGTTGGGTTGGGGGTGGCGTGGTGGCGAGGGGGTGGCGGCCGGAGCCTAGTATCCTCGAGAAGCTTTTGCAAACCGAGTCGAACTTGTCGCTCGCGTTGTGTGCGGTGCTGATGGTGGGGAAACTGGTCGGTCGATGCGCTCGGTCGCTGCTGGAGCTGCAGGGGGCTGTTTTTGCGGGTGTGGCTTAACGCACCCCCTGTCGCCCCACTGACCCTCGCTTCCTTGCCCCAGGAATTATCAAGCGTTCCTCCCGCCGCCCCTCTCGCCCAACTAGCCGCCGCTCTCTCGGCCTCTTCTCTCTCTCTCTCTCTCTCTCTTTCCCGCGGCCAGCGCGTCCTCGATACACGTCCCCTTCGCACCCTTTCGCCTTCCGTTCCTTTGCCTCTTCCTCGTCTCCGCGACCCCTCCCGCCCCCCGGCGCCCCCTCCGCCCGCTTCGCCCCGTGTCTAGCCCCCGAGCGGGGAACTAGAGTCGCTCGATCGTGTCTACGTGATCGGGGCGAGCTCTACGCGCGCCCCGGAACACAACGGAAATATGGAGATGCATTCCGGCTCTTTGAGACTTTTTTCCGGCGCGGTTGTTGTCTTGGGGCTGCCCTGCCCACCGCTACACCCCGCACCTGAACAGGATCAATCTTGCCCTCTCTCGCCTCGCGCTCGTTCACGATGAAAGGAGCACGCGGTGCTGCTGCTCCCTTTGGCCGGCGCGGGGACGTACACTCTTTAATTTCTTTGGGAAACACTTTTACTCGCCGCACGCTACACTTTCACCCTCCGGCGTGTCCGACACGTCGCCCGGCGCGCCACCCTCTCCCTCTCCGGCGGAGGGAAAATCGACACTTGGTTGGTTCTTCTGTTTCGTGGACACTCTGCCCACGTGTTCCCGGTATCCTTTTCTGGTCGTCGGTCGGTGTTGCCGAACGGTTGTTTACTTTGTTACGTCGACACGGCGTCCCGCGCCGTCCACGGAAACTTTTCAGAATATTATGGAGGGCGTTAGAAATTTTTCCACGAATTCGGCTCCAGCGGGGTGGGACGCCTTTGGTGGAGAGACTTCTGTCGCGCTTGCAGCTTTAATTTGGTTATCGTGGAGTCGGATGGATTGTTGAAGCTGGGGTGCAGTTGGAGGAACTAAGAATTGTGGGATTCCGTTGGTTTTAAAGAGTGTTCCTTTTCCACGATTGGATTGTGTTGTGAATGGTATCTGCCTGTTATTTTGTGTCGTTGAAACTTGCCAGCGTCGACACCGGCGGGGAGGGAAATTTATGAAGGCGAGTGGATCGTTTCGTTGTTTGTAGCAGTATCCTCGCTGGAACGTGAAGTTTCAGTTTACGAGTGGTTCTTCAATAAAGGGTGCTATAGCGGGGTATCAAAGGCATCCCATTCGTTATTAATTAACTCTCGAACTAATCGAACAGAGGTGATTCGGGGCGCGCGCAAGGGTACGCGCGTTTCGAGACGCTGCCGGTGAGAAGGAAATTCGCGGATTAAAACGGAAACTAATTAAATGGGCACGATAAATTCCAGTTCGACTGGGATACATGATCGTGTTAGGCATCGCAGCGTCGTCATTCACCAAACTGACGAGAGCAGCGCGTATAAATAGTTAATTAAACAATCCTGAAAAACTCTGATCCGGCTGGAATTTAAACCTGTCCACCTGGCTTTACGGGTTGAATGAGGGAAACGGTAATGCGTGTATCGTGTAGAATTAATTAAAAATTAGTTGATAGAAGAATGAACAGCAGACAGGCTCTGCAAAGGCTTCGAAGTTTGCGTGCATTGTAAGTAGGCTTGCTGCTATTTCTTCTCCTTAGTGCGGAGAAACAATCGAAGAATTAAATTAAAGAATTTAATGAGATAGTTTCACGTCGGATAGTTTCCTTGGATGTGGTTGGATTTGTATTGTAAACTTGTCCTGAGCACAGTGAATTCTTTACGCTCCTGAAACTCTCAAACCTTTTTCTTAAATATTCGGTATTTTTATGTCGCACACGTATCGCATACAGGAAATGAAAAATAAGATTCAGCACTTCAGAAGAACGGGAGAAAGTAAATCACTTGCACTGCTAAAATAATACGCTGGCTCCAATTTTACGAAGAGTCATCCGTTGGACCAACTATGACCAGACACATACTTATTTAATCCAGTCTTACGCATTATAAACATATCAAATTCGCCTTCAATCGTCGTGCATAATCGTGCACAATCGTGCACGATCAATTTTATTTGAAGAGGCCGCACTTCAGCGAGTTCGTCGATATCGTTGCCAATACAGATAAAGGGAAGCGTCGAGCATAAAGCAAGTGGTGTTATGACGGTGTAAGTTTATTTTAGCGATCGTTAACCTTGCTTACAATTGCGCGCCCCGAATCGATATTACGAGTAATTAGCGAGCGGTATCGAGAGATATGAATTAACCAGGTTATCTTGTATTTATTGCCGGGGCTTTTAACGCCGATACACTTTCCATCCGACGCTTTAATGAGCATGTGAAACGAACGGGAACAAACACGGCCGCAGCTCATTATTTATCGCAAAAAGAGAAAGTCTTTGAATCAGGTATTCCATATACATCTGGCCGAGACTCGTTCGTCCCGCTCCCATTCGAGCGACAGCACGCAAACATGGTGTTTCGTCTTCGCCAGGAAAATATGCAAAGCCACGATTACTTCAGAGATCAGACTATCGTTGAGAAATCGATGCGCGAATCCCATCGGATGTCAGCGACGCGATGAGACATCTCGATTTTATCCGTTATCGCGGTAAGAAAGCAGAGATACGAGTTTATTACCTGTCGAAGTGGAGACTTAGATAAGCATGCTCTCGAAAAGAAACCAACCGTATCTCGGAAATTAACGCTGTTTCCAAAGAAACGGATAATCCCTCGTTTAATCATACATCTGAATCACGTCGTCGACTAAAGCTTCTTTAATCAGAGACGTCGTATTTATCCAGGAAAGAAAATTCTGGGGAGCGCAGGGAACAGAGAGAAACACGTTTGATCACATCCCAGAGACTCGCGCAATTACCGCTTAATACAGTGCTGATTGTTACTTTTTTTCTCCTCCGTCTCTCCTTTCCTCTCATTTCCCACCTCTTCCGCTTCCGTTCCTCGAGCAAACCAATTATCGTTAAAAGGAAGCCCCTTCCTTCTCGTTCTTCCACCGGACAACCCTCGCGGAGGAAACTAATTACCACTGCAAAGAAACCCTCCGTTTTTTCACAGCGCGCGCTTCCACCCCGTTCCTTCGACTACCCCCGCGGACCTGGACTAATTGATACCCCCGGAACTATCTCGGGCCGCTTATCTCCTCCTTCAGCGGGGATTTGAAAACGGGAATGTGGCTGAATAGGGCTAGGAAAAAAGTGACCGCGATGAAGGACGGTGACATTGAAACAACAACAACAACAACAACAATGGCGGTACATTTGTGAAGTGCGGCGCACGGGCCACGGTCGTTGCCCGACACGGTTTCGATTGTTGCTTCACTCTCTTCTCCTCTTCCTCCCCGTCCTCCCCCGGCCGGTTTCTGCTCTCTTTTTTCCCCCTCGTCGCTCTTGGCGCCGTTACGACACACGAGGAAACAGCTGTTACTCCTCCACCCCCGCCGTGCCGCGCAAACAACCCCCTTCGAATTCGCTCTTTTTCGTGGCGCGCGCGCCTGCATGCGGGGACTTCGAACGGCCACCGTCTGCGATCTCCATCGACGCTGATGGACATCGACCCTTGATTGGCCTGGTAACGTGGACGTAGCTTTGGTTTTACTTTGATTTTTGGAAGATTCCGGCGTCTCGTTTATTATAAAAGGAAGTTGTTTAATGACACAGAAGATGGGCACAGAAGTTTTGCAGGGGGAAAGGCGATGTTGCTTTTGGTGGAATTGAAGGTTTGCGAAATTTTATTAAAGTAGTATTTTCTTTTATAGAAAGCAGGATATATTTCGGAAGTAAAATGTTGAGAAATGAAATGAAGCTTCAGACGTGAAACTGAGTAATTTTGAAATTGGAAACTTTGTTGACAAAGAAGGCAGGGTTTCTTCCGTTTGTCTTCAGATTCGGAGTGCAGACTGTTTCTATAAAGGGAATGATAATAAAAGAGTACAAAGTAAGAAGAAAATTCGTTGCATCGCAGAACTGGTAAAATGGGATTGATTTGACATTAAGGCAGGATACCACCTTTAACTGCGATTTTGGAGGCGTTATTCATGAATTTTTTTGCATACAAAGAATGCGCTGAAACAAAATCGGTTTTAGTCATTTATTAATGTAACTTTAATCTGTAATTACACATTTTTTGAAACTGAAAAAGTCTCTCTTGTAGGTGGCGCCAAAATAAATTCCTTTGGAGGAACACCGTTAGACTGCGTGTCAAATTACTCTTACAATTTTCATCGGATTGAGTTGAAACTTTGCACAATTCTTCCCCGTGGTATAATTTAATGATGTACGTAGGACTTTTGCTGTCGCGTTGTTATTTTTTTTTTGGTGCACAATTTTATAAACTTTTTTACCCTAAAAAATTGACCTTTTTGTTAAAATGACTGCCATTTTCTTAAAAATCGAAATTTCGTAAAATCCGTACGTACAGCATTAGAAAATATTGTTGTTAATAGGAACATTCTTTGGTTTTTTTTCTAAGAGCCACGTACAGAGCAGAATTTCACACGCAGTCTAACGGTGTTTCTCCAAAGGAATTTATTTTGGCACCACCTACAAGAGATTATTTTTTACTTTCTCAGTTTCAAAAAATGTGTAATTACAGATTAAAGTTACATTAATAAATGACTAAAACCGATTTTGTTTCTGCGCATTCTTTGTATGCAAACAAAAATTCATGAAAAACGCCTCCAAAAATCGCAGTCAAAGGTGGTATCGTGCCTTAATGAAAAAGTACGTGGACTATTTAACGTGAAATGAATTTATTCTGCAGCTGATAACTTTATACTCATTGTTAGATATTGTTACAAAACCACAAATGTCACTCGGTTGGATCAAGAATAGAATGAAGACAGTACACGAATCTCTAAGTAGAAAAGTCCCATGATAAGTCAGCCGCGACGTTTCTCGGAGATAATGTGTCTCCTCTGACACGATCTTAACTAATTCCAAACATATAAACGGCAATAAAAATACTGTAAGCAGCACCTAACTAAAATACTGAAAGAACAGTAGTCTGCAAATGAACCTTCACACCTTACATAATTCTTCAAAACATATCCGCGTTCATGAACGAGATCCTTCCCACAATGAGTCACAAATAATTCTCTCAAATTATACGCAATTCTAACAAACCAGTTCCGCTAGTGTTTCTCTTTAAATAAACGAAGTAGATGTAAGTACTCTAGTTGCCGGAGAAACGTCTTCATTTGAAGTCGGAAATTCGCAGCCGTTCCTTTCTCGAAATGTACACGAAACGGAGGAAAAAAGGGAGAGACAGACCAAGGCCCGTATGTCGTTTGCGCGAGCGGCATGATTAACCGAGTGACTAATTAGAAGAAAAAAGCGCGGGAGCACTCAGGAGCGCAAACATAATTAGGGGGGCGGCCGGGAAGAAATAAAGAAAAAGGGGTAGATTGTTTGAGGACACGCGATCCACACGGTGTTCCTCGGCCAAAGTCCACGATGACCGACTAGCCATCGCTAATGGCGACGGTAAAAAGTGTTTACACGCGTTTACAAAGACCACGGGGATCCGCCCAAGATCGGGGCGCCGCGCGCTTAATTCGCCGCGTCAAAACAGAAAGTCGCTCGTTTCTCATGAACGACCTGTGGAATCGTTTCCCCGGCCTCTGTACACGGGCATTTAATATGCACACAACGGTTTTCGTGCTGTGGCAATGTTTCGCGCAGGTCGTTTCAAAAGGCCGGCTTTAAAAGTCAGCATTTCGTTACCGAATGCCCGTTGTAAATTCTTTTTGCCAGCAATTGAAAGACTTCTACTCTTTCACTTTGGTCGATTAATTTTTAGTATTTCAATTCTGCGTACAAGTTCGCATTCTGGCGGAAATGATGAGGAGGGTTGGACAGAGATCAGAGTATTCCTTTATTAGGGAATTTTAGAGAACTTTGAGAAATTTGGGACACAGTTTTAAAAATAAATTCCAATTTTTCTGGAATATATATTGCATTATTAAGTGGCAATATTTTAACAGGATCAATAAAAATTCGCACCCTCTGCTAAGGCCCCAGGATAAAAGTCTACCTTCTTTTATTAATCTTTCACTTTATACATCTTCTTAAAAAAAAATGAAATTCTTCATCACCCAATGCTTTCCACATTTTCACACGTCTGTGATGCACAAGCGTCGAATACAATTTAAACTCGATCACGGTGCAAACGAAATATTCTCCGCACGATTCACGGAACGTTTAAAAGATTCTTGCAACAAGTGAGCCTCGTTAATTATTGCAGTAACATTTAAACGCGGTTCGCGCGAGAACGTAAATTATTGTGGGGGAGCGTGTAGCCATCGTTCGCAGAGACGTCGGTAGGATATGTTGGAAAAAGTTTCGTTTCATAGCGTGTCTTCCGATGTAATGGAAGTCCGCGACGCGCAGCTTTTTAATTTACAATGACTGCCGCTTCTGTGCACGAGATTTCACTGGAGTATTTTCAGTCGTGTATGTTAATTGGAAGTTAACTACTTTACATGCTGGGGCCGGCCGGTTGGTATCCAGATTAGACAATAAAGTGCTTGTTAGCGAACAACTATTTAATATTAAAAACTATAAGTACCGCTCGTGATTATAAAACATTCAAATACATGCACGTGCGCGTATAATGTACGTGAAATAAACGTTCCTTCGCGCTTGCGTTCTCCCCGTATATCTCCTGTGCGTTAACATTATAGTACATGATCATTTGCATTGGAACATTTGGGTAAAAGGCGTTCTGAAGGTGTTTGTCTTATCGTGTTTATCTGTTCTTACTTAACACCCCATCGAGTGATTGAACAAGTGGATAGAAGAAGAGAACCACTTAGAATTGAGATGAACTAGTGTCAGCTTTTTTTAAAACAATGTAGATAAAGGTTTAGAAAGGTGGCAAATGAAGGACATTTTATTATGTAGCATTTCACTGACAAATTAATAACTTGTGTGACACATGAATCCAGTTGAACTTTCTAAAATTGTATTGCTTTATTAATACAATAATATAGTAATACACAATGTCGTGTAATTAATCGTGACAGTAATAAGGAAGATTACAGTGTAACTTACAATGTCACAATAATATTAAACAAACTACTATCGTCACATTATCAACGTATCTTATACTATCACTAATACTGCTGATAATATAATCTCGTTACATTTTCCAAAAGCAAAGATGAATACTGCATTTATAGTTTTTAAAATTCACCCCCTCGACGGTCCCTTAATCGTTTCCCCCTTGGAAACGTTCGATCAAATCCAGTCGAAGCGATTTCGACACGCCACCGCCACTAGCCTCCAGAATTTCGGCCGCAACTGTTATTCCCGACACCTGCGTGCGTCACGGGAAACGAATGTGCCGAAGCTCGAGCAAAAAGTGAGAATCCGTAGCCAAAGAATAATCGAATTTACCGCACGTTATAGGACGCTCAAATTTCCGCGGCTGGCCAATCGGTCTCTCCGCTTGTTACTCTCTTTTCCCTGTTAAAACGGGTGAACTCGAGGTTCGGTGTAATAACAGCGTTTTGACTGCACCTCGCCTTTTACACGTTTTATACACCTTCTGTTGAACGTATGTACTTTGAAAGATACCTCTCGCAATCCCCAGGTGGTCCCCATAAACTGGTCCCTTTCAATTTTAAAAGTACATAGGTATCGATTAATGCGATAATAATAATAGAAGTCGCTAAACACGTTTCTCTAAAATATCTCAGAAACTAGAGTTAACCAAGATTCCACTATGCACTGAGGATCCTTAAGGATCCACCCTTACACACATTCGCATTCGTCTCGCAACCATTTAAAACAGTATAGTAATATGAAATGCAAAGAAAAATAGAAAAATGTAACAAGTAGCCCCGATCTCCCCTACTGTCCTTCAAAGCTCTCACTAACACAGTATTTTTTATTAAACATTCTGCACAGAAAGGACGACATTAAATTCAGTTAATCATCGAACAAGACTCTCTTGTAACAGTCTTCTTCTCCTAAACGTATGAACATTCTCCCTTTTAACTTTGTAAACTCTTTTACACGTTTTACACTCCGTTTGCAAACCGTACACGTGTGATATATCTGCAGCTTAGCTTCCACATCCTCCGTTACACATCCCGCGTAAGAAAAGCAATATCAAACCGAGTGAAACATCGAGCAGGCTCCCCTTCTAGCGCCACAGTCTTCTCCCCCTTTCCCCGACTCCTCCGGCCGGCCCAGGCGATTCTGGCCACGCTTACAGGTCGCCGTAAACGGTCGAACAATCGTGCTACTATTAGCAAACTATTACACAATATCGATACCGGTCGAATGGGTCGATAGATAGCCGGCCAGCCATCAGCTGTTGCGCGCTGATCGGGTATCTCCGATAGAGCGTAACCGTGGTATCCTCGCGTGGACACGCTGATCCCCTAAATTGCCCCTCATAAATTGGCAGCACTGAGTGGCCGGAAACTTCGCCTTTCGATGAAGGACGCGCGCGCCTGACGTCCGGCGGAAGATCAATCGATCCGTTCCGCGAGACGATTAAATCGCCCCTCTCCTTCGCCTCGTGGGAATACTGATTCCTTTCAACCTTTCCCGAGATTCGCCCTTAAGACTCGATAATTAGAAAAACGACTGGAACATTGCAGCCGAACACAGAGGTTTGCAAGTGCGATTAAAATTAATACAAGAAAAAAAATTTTCATTAAATTCTGGAAACTCGCAAGGCTGACGGAGATTTTGTTTGACCCTAGATTCTAAGTGACTTAATAAAAGCTAGAATTAAATGGAGAAAGTATGGTTGATCAGCGTTTGCACGACTCTGTTAGATTTCCAACTTTACTCTTGCCCAGCCCCTGCAGTTTCGTTCGGGGCGCCTATAGACAAGAGTTAGTGTCACTAATTGGTAGATTCGTATTACCGAGCCTCGAAAATGGTCGACTGCTCTCAGGTCAAATTGGATAAGGTAGGCCCTTGCATCTGACTCGTCGTTACGGAATTCGAACCCCACGCAGCCCCTACGAGCTGACCCGACTTCCGGCGATAGGGGCGGGTCGCGGCTGAAAAGTTTCATTATGGCGTACCGTTTAATGCGCCCGCTCGTTTAAGACGATTTTATCGAGCGAGATTCCTATGTCGCCGCGAGCTGGTATCGGTAGTCGGGCGATTTTTATTGTCCCGTCGCTCGGACCGTGAAATGTTGGCGTAAAAATGGGAGAAGGCGACGCAGCGAGACGCAACCGGCCATCTACCAGCCAGCTATTCCGGCTACCGGGGGGAGTAATTTGTCCGGTTATTTGTAGGTAAATAAAAACGCGTCTAATTAAAAGGCCGAGGTATCCGGCTCATTTAATGCCTGGCCCAGTGAATCACGCCGCGCCCCTTGAAAGTCGGGCGCAGTGATCGAGCTGACTGACAAGGCAGACCGGCGAGAACGAATACTCCGATTTCAGCGGGACTTTGCGAGCACGCGAAGTAATCTATCGCAGCAGATTTATGCTTCTTTATGGAGGGCTCTGCGAGCGGGGAGTTTCGTCAACTAAAAATTGCACGACCTGGGTCTTTCCTTCGTGAAACTAAACGAAGAGTTGTATGATAATTGTCAGGGACGGAATATCGTGTTCTGTTGTTAGCGGATGCACGCACGAGAGTAAAGTAATTAGGAGTAATTGAATGATAGAGAGGGGTTGGAAGTTAGTTTTTTGAGTTGATAAAAATTTGACGAACACATAAAGATAAAGATTTTATTTCTGGTGGTATCTATTTGGATTAAGTCTGCAGTTACTGTGGAAGTAATAAGAATAATTTGTTAGTTATGTAGCATTTGGGATTTTAAATGATTGCAGAGAAATTGTGGAGTAACGGACTTTGTGCGCGATATAATAATTTCAGCAGTGAGATATGTAATACTCTGAAATTGCATGTGGTATACAATAATAATATCCTTTTGTAGCAGCAAGCTAAATAGAAACCAGAAACAAGTGAATAAAGAAGATAAGAAACTGTTTAATTGAAATTATGGTGCAAAGTCTGCAGGGAGGTAAATGTTTTAATGAACTTAATCCGAAGCGACAGAAAGAGACCGATTAGAAAGAAATATGCCTCGTATGACACGTTGAAGCGCCTCCTCGGCAACAAACTCATATCCAGCGTGTACAGGCTCTTTTTTCCCTTTTTATGGAGTAGCAATTGTTACAATTTGAACAACCGACACGGAACGACACCGTGCAGTCGTGTCCCGCATTATTTTTATTACGCCGGCCGGAGTCGACGGATTGTAAAATATGGGGAGGCGAAAAAAAAAGCGCGACAATGGCACGACCATGGTACATAAATGTAACCCCGACCTAGGGGAACATCCGCGAGCGGGAAAAGAGGCGGAGAAGGGCGCGCCTGGTACGCCATTCAAAATCGATTCCGCAGCGTGCGGCGTTATAGCCTTCGATGAACGGGTCACGACCGTGGAAATATGAATGAAAAACGGCTCTGCGCGGTTCTTCGGGAAAAGCGGTGCCTGGAAAAAAAAGGAGGCAAGCCCATGCTGGCCGGGCATCGATCGACCACGTGCTCGAGCACCTGTTCGACTTTACCGCCCTTTTTCTCCGGCTTCATAAACACTTACCGCGGACACATCGTGTCTCCTTCAATTGCCTCCGTTTACCTTTCGAACGTTATATTAAACAATAGCGAACTCTGGCGTTGATAGTGTTGTATCCCCTTGTCTTGTGGTTCTCTCTCTCGTTCTTTCGTTCTTCCGTTCTTCTGTTGTTTCGCTAACTTTATTTCCGACTGATAATGTTTTGGGGTTAGGTTGCCAAACAGCAGGTATGCTGAACCTCGCCCATTTATCGCATAATTTGTAATTTGTGGCGAATAAAGTCGATTTATTATTATTATTATTATTATTATAGTGAGCCAATAAGGCAATCAATTCTACCATTCATAGTTCAAGAGGTGATGCTTCAAGGTGCGAAGTAACACGCAATGCTATAAATCAAGCGAAATCTGTAAGAGAAGCGATGCGCCGATTAGTTATTTATTTCGGAACGGGTATAAGGGTGGCAGCTTATTATATCGATATGAACGCGGGATAAGCCGTGCTTATTCGATCACGATATCCCATTCACCCGTCTCTCCAAGGAAATAGCACAATCTGCTCGGAGTATCCTGAACGGAGTCCCTGCCCCCATTCATAGGGCCGTTCAACTGACCATCGGTCCTGTTTCTTTCAGACGCCGGGAAGCGTGCGATCCGCGCGATATCCCATTACGCAACGGCAGCGCCGGTCTATTCACGTCCGCGGATCCGACGTCACCCGTCCTGACGTTTAATCATACTTAAGGCGTCCCGAACCAGCCGGGAGTATTCCCATCCAGGACGTCAGCCGGCTACGTCCAGCTAATTATGAATTTCTCTAGAACCGCGATCAATTTTCCCCGGGAACGAAATTGCCGGTAAATTGACGCGGCCGGTAGCCTCCTCCTAGGCTAGTCCGACTATATACTTGCGGACTATCCGTTGCTGCTGCTGGGGCTGGCGGCGGCGGTGGCCCCAGACGCTCTGGGGATCACGCTGGGGCCTTTGTGCTCCGATGGTTACCATCGGGCAACACCTTGGTGGGACGGAGAGCGGCAGATAGATCCGCGTCTAGGTAGGACGAGGACCATCGGGGGTGAGCTAGCCGGTAGAAAGGGGGCGATAGGGTGAGATAGAGAGAGAGAGAGAAAAGGTGGTTTTTGGTAGGTGGGCTACAAAGGCGAGAGGGTGGACCTAAGCGAGGATAAAGGAGAAGGAGAAAGCACACACCATGATGGTGTATGCCCCCTTTCGGTAGGTGGGCCGGAGGACGATCAATAAGGAGCATCGCTGGTGGGGGGTCTTACCAGGACCTCAAGCTACTACCCCCTACGTTGTTCTGCTTAGGGTGAGGGTCCCGCAAGAAAGAACCGAGAAAATATTCTGAAAGGGGTCGTGCGCGGTCATACGTGTGTGTGTGTGTGTGTGTGCTTGCGTGCCCGACGCTCTCAGCCCGTGAACTTTGCCTCCCCACCCTCCCGCGCCCCACACCCCCACGGCCAAGGGAAGATTACACACGTACCGGGGTACACGTAAGAGCCGCGCATCCGCTCTTTCCCCGGCGTTCTGTCGCTCCTTCTCCGTCCCTCGACCACGTGTGGTCGCTGGTACGAGGGTTGCCTTCGTTCCTCGAGTTCAGGGACGGACGGGAGGGGTGAGCCCCGAGAAAACTTGAGGGAAAATGAGTGCCGAGGAAAAAAAATCGCACGTGCAATTACACTCTTTCCCTTTCCGCGGGTAAACACCACCGCTTTTGAAGGGTAAACCCCTGTTTTTACTTCTCTTTTTTATTCCTGTTCCCGGAGAGGGTGGTCTTTGAGGAAAGGAGGGATTATTTTGCTGCCCTTTCACGTAAGACGCCTGATATTTTTCACTCTTACCACGGAGAGAGGTGTACGGCGCGCGTTTTATTCGATGAAGGATGGGGGAACCCGAGGGGGTAACGGGATTAACGTTAATTGCGATACAGGTGCTTACATGCTAGCCTTTCCCTTTTTTTTCCCGACGGCCACGTGGCCGGACTTTTTCGTGCCGCGAAAAATACTATGCACCTGTTTGAATGCGCTCGTCGGACGCGTTCTTCGGGACACTTGATGCGATTTATGCAATCGAGCGCGCTACACGGTCCATTTTTTTTCATAGCGCAAGCGAAGCACGCGCGGTTTCTCCATTTTCGTTGCGTTCGCTCAGAACGGCAAGGGTCTCATTAGGGTTAGATTTTGTACCAATCACTGATGAACTTCAGGCATTTACCACTGACTGGGCTACTATTCGCTGATATTATTAATTGAATTAGGTGTAATAACGGTGGTACGTATTATAAGAATCTTTAGAGAACTTTTGTAATTTGATTTCTTGCAATTCAATTAATTTTCTCTGCACCATCAAGTTCTCCAATGGTGCTAATAGATTTAAATTAAATTAAAATTCTCTCCTCTAGAAAAGAGGTTTCTCGAGGAGTTTTCTGAATGATATTTATTCACTGTCGGCATATTCCTTTTTCACTTTGTCCCTGATACGTTTGAATGCTCCTGACGAGTTCAGTTCCGCAACTTGATCGTTAAAGCACACATTATCCGCACAGTGTATTCGAGTCGACATTATTATGTCATTAAGCCCAAAGTTTCACGACAAATCAAACTCCAAAATGAATCTCATTCGGATGAATTGCCATTCGCTGTCGCGATAGAAAAGTTTCCAGAAACATCTAAACATCGTTCAACAATCTCGTCGCCGCCACTGTTTCCGCCCGAAGCCAAAGTCCTTCGCAAATAGGAGAAAAAAATTCAGCGCCCGCCATCGCCGAGGGTCGGCTGCCGCAAATTGACGGAAGATCGCGGGGCGAACCGATGAGAATCCCGCGAAGATAATTACGCGAATTCGTCGGAGCTGCCGCGGGCGGTCGGGATAAAAAATTACCGCAACGAGGTTACGCTCGCGGATCGATTTAAATCTAATTTGGCCGTCGTGTAGAACTGGCCGTGGTCGCGGCAGAGGCCCGTCAAGGAATCACTGTCAATTAACGGGCGATGAAAGCAAAAGCTCGACGCGGCCCCGTGCGATCGGCCATGAATATTCATCCCTCCTGCGGGGAATTTAATAGCCGGTAGGTTTTTAGCCCGGCCGTTGGACGCGAGTGTCGAAGAAAAGAAACGACGCGGAGAAACGGGCAAATCGGATAACGCCGAAAGAGGGAACACCTCTCCGCCCCGCGCCCGATGTTTGATCTATCCGTGTAGCTCGGCCACGGGTATAACGAGTGAGCATCCTCCACCGACGGCGAACTTGCCGGATATCCGCGCCGTGTGTGCGTGCACGGCGAACGCGCCACCGGCCCTCACGTACGGCGCTGGCGTGCGCGTGTTTATACGCGGCTGACGGAAGCATCTAATCCATCGGGTGGGCATTGTTGTCAGACATATTGGGGTTTGTTCTTGAGGCAGGCCCCCGGGAGCGGGAGAAGGTGGCGGATGAAAAGGAGGCGGCGGAGGGTGGTCAGGTGGGTGATTCGAAGAGGGTGGACCGAGGAAAGGTAGAGGGTGAGGGTGGTTAGCTTTATTGATCTGTAAGACTGCCAACCTAGAGACTCTGCTTACCCGCCCTCCTTTTCGTTCTCCACGCTCACCACCTCGCGCCTTCTCTTCCTACGACGTACACCTACTCTGCGTCTCCCTTCCTATCTAGGACTCTCTCGGTTTCACCCTGTACCTGGTCATTCTGCTGCCGCTGCCCCTACGCTGGCCCCTCTCTGTCCTTCGCAACCCCCCGGATCCCGCCCGCCTTCCTCTTTCCCACCGAACGCTTACAAACGCGCATACAGGACTCTCCGGGTATTGTCACTCTCTCGCTCTTCCCGTCTCCTTTCGTCTCTGTTCAATGGGGGGCCTTCTATTCCCTGCCCGCCTTCCTGTAAGCTCTGCGTACCTACTCCAAGCCACCCTTAACGCTGGCTTAGCAAGGGACAACCCCCGACCAGTGCCACCGCCGGCAATGCCGCCGACCCCTCGCCGCAGCCCACCCCGGCCCCCCCCTCGCTCGTCGTCGTCGGTCTTCCTCTTCCGCGTCGCACGCCAGCTCTTCGCGTCCCCCTTTTCGCCGCCGGTCCGCGGACCTCCCGTACTCACCAAGCAGCTAACCAACACGCAAGTCGCTTAAACCCACGCTCAACCTAGCCTCATTGTGTTTGTGTAACGCCCGAAGACCGCACCGACAATGCGCGCCCGCCGTTACTTTCTCGACGCCCCTACCCTCCCGCGAATCTCCTCCTTTTCTTCTGCCGCGATCTGCCTCTTCTTTTTCCCAGCCATCTCTGTCCCGCCGCGCGGCTCTTCCTCTGTTCGCGCTCTCTACCTTTTGATTTCCCTTTTTTCTTCGCGACCGACCGACCCTCGACGCTACCCTTCGGGATGAGGGTGGAGAGAGAGAGAGAGAGAGAGAGAGAGAGAGAGAGAGAGAGAGAGAGAGAGAGATAGGATGGTTGGGTTTAAGGGTTTTTCTTCGCAGTTTCTTTTCCCTCCGCCTTTTTTTGCGACGCGTTAACCGAGCGGGAGGGTTTGATTGTCCGGAGAGCTGAGAGAGGGAGTCTGATTCTGTGCGCTGCTCCTTTGAGACCACCCCCCCGCCGCGGCAATTGCAAAATGGAATGACGGGGTAGAGAAGATTCATTCTATTTTCTCGCCATGTTTGTTAGCCGATGGTTAAAAATTGACACAGTTCCTTCCTGTTTCTTTTTAAGCCGTGTAGTCTCGACAGCATTTCGTGGAATTGCTTTTGGGACCTCTTGCGCTTAGACGAGAATGATCTATTGATTCACGAAGATCAGAATAGTGTGGAATGCACATGCAGGAGATTTGAGAAGGTGCAATCTAATCAGAAATCTACCGAAACTTCTTTTCCCGGCCACGATCTTCCACTCATATTCACTGTAAAATAAAACTGTCATCGAGCTCCTCGTATTTAAGGGGTTACACCACCCTGGCGATCGGAAAAATAGGTATGAAAATAAACTTTTTTTTTACGCTGCCATTAAGTATATAAAATGATCTTTATTTTACACATATATATAGTAGTTTTATGAACAATTTACAATATTAATGATTGAAAAAAATAAAAAATGGCGGAGATATAAGCCGATAAGTAGGACCCTCTTTTGAAAATCCTTCCTGATGGTGTACTTGATTTCTCTGTTAGGCATCGTCTAAAATATAAGAAATAAATTGTTTCTTATTTAAAAGGGTAATAGCTAAAATGTGACAGAGGGAAAAATTTTTAAATTTTCTTTGTAGAAACGACAGCTGTTTGAAAAAGAAACTCAAGTTTGCACCCAATCACAAAAATCCTATGATACATTTTAGCTATTACCCTTTTAAATAAGAAACAATTTATTTTTTATATTTTAGACGATGCCTAACAGAGAAATCAAGTACACCATTTTGAAGGATTTTCAAAAGTGGGTCCTACTTATCGGCTTATATCTCCGCCATTTTTTTTCTTAATCGTTAATATTGTAAATTGTTCATAAAACTACTATATATATGTGTAAAATAAAGATCATTTTATATACTTAATGGCAGCGTCAAAAAAAAAGTTTATTTTTATACCTACTTTTCCGAGCGCCAGGGTGGTGTAACCCCTTAAGACCATAGTCTTCGTTCCCAACCAACCCCATTCGCGAAACCCAACAATGTTTAATCCGCTCGAAAATTTCGCCCGTCCTTTAACCACGCAATAACCACAGCTCCCAGCAACTTCCATCGGTGTCCCCGCCAAAAGTAAGATCCTCCGAAAGTGTCCAACACCTCCCCCAATACCCGCCAGCGCCAATTACTCTTAATTACACTCGGCATTCTTTCGTCGCCCGGAACGCGTACGTGTCTCCATCCCTTGCGCAGGAGTTACCGCGAACGGGCTGTACAGGCGATTTCGAAGCGTCCCCGGGCCACTTTCGCAAACCCCCGACCCCCGAACCCCCTCGTCCCGCGCCTCGTCTATCCTCCCCGCTCGCGCGCTCTCTGTCGCGCATTTTTCTTACGTGCCCCTTTCCGCCGGTTGTTCTCGACCTTCCGGCGGACGTCGAGGCCACGCCACCGGTCCGGGTGCCGAGGGTGCGCGCGTCCGCGCGTCACCCACACCGACACGCGTCGACGAGCAGAGCGGAGCGGAGGCGGCGGCCCTCCTCCTACGACGTGAGATTAAATTCTAACGGGCCAGCTCCCCAACGTGCAGGCATTTTTCTTAGCTCGCCTGGTAAAGGACTATACGCGCCTAAATTAATACCGCGCGCCCGCACACGCAGGCATCACGGCCCTTTCGGCCTGTAGTATACGCGACCCGTCACACACGCGAGGGCGGTTAAGTATGTTTTACGGGGGGATGATGGAAGCGGGGCGTATGTTAGAACACACGGACGCGCGTACACAGGGACGCGCGGTTGGAATACTCGCACCGCCATACGGGCATTTCGACCCCCCCGTTGAATTTCTAGCGGCCATTATTTAGCGCGCTTAGAACTTGCTGCCGTGGGGTAATGGCGCCCTTCCGTGGACCGGTCGGTCTCTGTGTGTGTGTGTGTGTGTGTGGGAGCGCGTGCTCGCGCGGGAACCGCACACCAAGCATCGTTGAGACGACGACGACGATGACGACGACGACGTTGCCCTGGGGGCATCAGGGTCGAGAGCCAGCCCCAGCAATCTGGGAATTCCTGTTACTTCTTTGCCCGTAATGAGTCAACCCTTGGCGAAATTACCAGGAGAGGAGGGTAGTCCGCTCAGAGATGCACGGACGAATCGGGTGGACTCCGGGGGCTCTGTTGACTTTCCCGTGGCGAAATTTCAATGGCCCCTTTGCGTAAGGGGCTTTAGATTTCGGAAGAAGCATAAAGTTCTGACAGAACTGGTCTTGTGAGTGCAGAGTTCTGAGATACCAGAAAGAGGTCCAAGGGGTAAAACGACTATTTTGTAGCCGCAATTAAAACAACTTCCAGCTAGATAGAACACGCTAGAATATTCTGTGGCGCAATAACGGATACTGCATGATTTACAATAACCCGTTGAAGGAAGTTTAATCGACTTCATACTAAAATTCTTCCCTACGTGACGTTTCAATCATTCGTTTTCAAACAACGCAATACATACGTGTCCGCGATCGCGGTACAGCCATCCCCGTGCAGAAATATCGCGACTCCTGGGCCGGTGTGTTGCCATTAGCCCTTCGCGAGTAATCCTTCTCAGTGCCACGGGAGCAGGCGAGCTCTGTTGGAATACAAAACGTAGTTGGTGAAGCCGACGGTATTACCGGAAATTATAACTACTTTCCGCATTACGGGGCCATTTTCCCCCGGACTATCTACCAGAATTCTCCGCGCAGGGGGCACGTCGCGCGTTCCTAAACGATTCCGGGAGAAAGTAGGAAGCGATTATTAGAAAGCTCCGTGCACCCCTGCGAATCGCTTTCAACGATCCGAAGATATTCCGCCGCGCAGCTCGGCTCCGGGGCGTTCTAATCGCGATGGCTGCACATCTGCCCCTCGTCCCTCCGCTCCGCGGCCAGCCGCGATCCCCTTTTTGCCTGGGACTGTACCGGGCACGGTGGACTTAGATTTAGGGGCTGCTAGTTGAAGGTAGTTCGCGGGGGGTGGTGACGGGGGTCGGCGAGAGTCGAAGGGATGGAAGAGGGGCGAGGTATATGGGGGGTCTACGAAGAGGGAGGGTCGGTTGGTTCGCATTTACATAGCGGACCCGGCAGGACTAGATGACTAGGCGGTGGGATATTAAGAGGGAGAAAGGGGGTAGGTGGTGGCAATTCTGGCAACATGGCCGCGACCGAGCCGCGCGACGTACACCAAGTGAGTTCCGGGAAATGGTGTTCCGGGGGTCGGGAGGGTGGAGGGTGGGCTGGATTTCCTATGCCATCGTCATCTTCCCCCCGAACCACCCCCGCGACCCACCTCGTCGACCACCCCCGCCCCTAACGTCTGCTTAGATGCGATTCTCGGACCCGGCTTTATTCGATTATTAAGGACCTCTATTGGATTAAGCGTGATTCCGCGACTGATTTCGCGCTCCGTCCTCGTCCCACTGATCCGCCTCTCCACGGTGTTTAACGCTGACACCGTCCCCGGAACCACCCTTCCAGCCGGGGCTCGTTGTCCTCGCTGATTAGTCGTAACGACGCTCGACCGAGTCAAGTTTTCTGCGCGGAAAACACTGCGGACGGCCGGCATCGGCTCGAGCGAGCGGTGGGCAGAGGAGCCGAACCTGAGATTAGCGGTGGTAGCAGCGAGATTGCGATGCTCCATCCACTCGGACAGCTGGCGCACCCCGGCCGAGGGAAAGAGAACGTCGTTCTCGCGGGGCAGCGGAGGGCTGGAGAGTAATGAGAGGAAGAATCTAATCTCTTAAGTGAGACTGTTTTCGGAAGAGTCTCGGTAGGTTCAATGGGATTTGTCTCTCGTTCGGTGGAGTAATCAAGCTCCGTGGACCTGAATGTGTTTTGAAGATGGTTCAGGAGTTTCTGGGTTAGAAAACGACTCTCCCAGATTCTAACTATTTATCTCACTTTCGCTGCAGACCTTCGCAGATCAGAACGTAGTCTTCTTGAAACCCTGGGATTCCTAGAGCCTTCCTTAATGAAACCTCGCTGCCCTTAAATTAGCCACGCGCGAGGCACGAGTACAGTGACCTCGTCAAGGATCGCTGACCATTGAAATCCCAGTGCACACATTAAAATCCAAGATGCACGACCCCTCCGCAACTCCTTGTTACTCAACAGCACAGCCTTGCACCTCCGAGGAACTTCCCAGGTGCCTAACCCCATCCACCCGCTCCACACTTCGGAGCCAAAGCCGCCGATACAGGGAAATCGTTTTCCCACCGTTTGCAACTACGCGGAGGTGCGGATCCTCACCAGCCACTGGAGGGACGCGAGCGTGAAGAAGGCGCACGTTAATCCTGGCTGGCGTGACTCTTTACGGCGGTAACTCATCCGATCAAAACCGTGAAACTTGGAGGCACGAGGCTTAGTCCTAATTTAAGGGTGGAAGTGAAAACCACCCCTGCCGGCGCTAATTTAAGGCCGGCGCTGCCCGCTCATTTGTTTTAACCGCTCTCCCGCGGGAGACTCGGTGTCGAGGGTGGAGGACGGTATACGCGGGTATACCGGCGGCCAAGGAGGGGCCGCGCGGGGGAGGGTGGCCGGAGCAGAAGAGAACGGCGGTTCGGCGGGGGCGGAGGGCGGGCGGTGGATAAAACGCGGTTTAGTTTAGTTGCAATTCGCGCTGAAGCGCCGGCTGAACAACGGCCTCTAGCAGGGCTGGCAAGAATGCGGGGATGCCCTGTAACTTGTTCATTTGCTCGCCGCGGTGGGGCTTTCAAGTTGCGCTTCTTTTCAGTATCATTCGGTCAAGGCCATTTTCTAACGCGCGCCGAGAGTACAAGACTGAAGCTCCGGGCAACCCTTTCACCGCGCCGATTTCAAGTCTTTGCAACCGACGCTGGGAGGAGAGTAAAGATGTATCGGTTCTTCTCAGCTCGACGAGATGATGGCGCTTTCCATCGAAGATTCCCTTCGATAGATTCCCTTCGACGAACTTCAATGTCATACAAATTAAGGGAAAATATTTGAAAATTGGAGGCACGAATCTTTATGCAATAGTAAAACCCCCTGCAAAAATTTAGAAAAATTGATTCGGCAGTTTTTAAATTATATATAAGAGATTTATTAATATAATTAAGATGTATGTGATCAACAATCACCAAATAGAATACATTGGCACACTTTTCACTGCTTTTCATGTAAGTAAAAAGGAAAATTATAGTTTGATTATTTCATCCTTAGCAATTGCATTTCAGGTACATTCCAACAAACAAATTTATGATAAAAGATCGAATATTCAATAAATTGACAAAATAAGATAAAAAATAAAAGTGAATTCAACTGAATTTGCAATAAAAATACACCATTGCCATTTCTGATTGGTTTTCATCACGGGAAATAGCCTTATTAACATCTTGGAAATGGATTAACTTGTGGCTAAGATTGTCACTGAAGTTCATCCTTAATTCCGTGTGAACTAAGTTCGGAGGTATATAAATTCGTTTTCTTGTGCTTTCATTGGTAAAAAACTTTAGGCTAAAGTGGGATACGAAGCTATTTCTACCAAAACCAATCAAAATGACTGATCTTTAAAAAATATATAATAATAAATACGCAGTAGACATTCTAAAAACGTGTAGAAAGTTGTATAAAACATTGGGTTAATTCGGCTCGGTAAACAGATTGTGGGACTCGTTTACATTTCGACAAGAACCAGCCATTTTCACTACAAAATTATTTTGACTTTGAATAGATAAAAAACAATAAAACTCATTATATTATTTCTTTAGTCATCGCTGCAAAAATCATTACGGAAAAAATGTAAAAAAATGAAGTACCCACTTAGGAATTTTAAAGTGAAATTTTAAAACCAGTCATTTTGACTGGTGTGGTAGTTCTAGCGTCAAGAACATTACTTCTAACATCACACAACGATACACACAAAACTCTTATGTATGACAGAAGTATTCTTGAAATCTAAAAACAATTCCAAGCTGCTGAAAAGTGAATTCCAATTAATTGCCTCGTGCACGTCAGGTATTCGTTAATGAACCAGCGAATTACCAGATAATTTCATCCTATCGACGATCCTCGGACGCATAAAAGCGAAGCGGCCCCGTCGAATCGCGTTTCTAAATATGAATTTCGATCTCTCACCATCCGCCCTATTGTCAGCGCGCGACTCCAGCCAGGGTGGAGGTGGGGTTCGTCCTTCCCGACTTTCTCAATTCGTTTCCCGCCAGTTTTTATCAGCTCTCGATCGATACATTTTTGCGATAAATCGGTGCCGGTCTCGTCGGCACCGGCGGAAGTTTCGCGGCGTTCAAGGGGTCGAGGAGAATGGAGAGACAGAGATGAAATTACGTGTAAACGTACGAGGCACTGCAGGGGACGGGGTGCCGGTCGCTAATAAATCGGTAAATCGCGAGTTAATTCCGTTACGTGTCTGGGTGGCCCCGAGCGATTCGCCTGAGATAAAAAGGAGGCGGGAGCGCTGGTTGCGCGCGGCCTGATACGGAAAAAGAAGGCGCGGAGAAACGGGGCCGGGGGTGGAGGTTGCAAGAATGCCGGTGAAAGCGGCTTTAAAGCGATCTCGACGAGCGGGGAAAAAAGAAGGCGCGCCCGCGCGGCCAGCTTGATGGGGGTGACGGAATAAAAAGAGGAAGGATCGAAGGACTCGATGTACCTCTCCGAGCCGGGCAGCTTGTTTAAATTTCGACACTGGATCAAGGCGCTCGATCGTTTTCCCTCATGTAATGGAAAAATATTATTCCGCGAGAGTTTAATGGAGTATTGCACTCGGGTGACATTAGAGGACGGTAGAAAGTAAAACTTTGAACAGCCGGCCGAATAAGTTATTCAGAGGGTGGTGGGATTTTAACGAGCATCGATAGATGGACGAATGGGGATGTTGATTTCGGCTGGCCATTTATGTGAACGCGTTATTAATTTTATACGTTATGTATAGGGCGATTCATGATTTCATGAGAATAGCTCCAGAGCTAAATTTACCAATGCTGCGAGCATATTTTCTGTAGAACAATGTATCGACGTAATAATATTTGTATTTGCATGTAATACATATGTGATAGGTACATTGTATATAGTGTTCCTGATTTTTTCATATATTTTGTTTCTCGACAAAACCAGAAATCAAATCATATTTCCTGAGAATTCTCGAGAAATTGACGAGAATATTGCAAAAATTATATTTTTGGAATAATGTTGATAACATTTATCAAAAACACTAGAAAACTTTAACTAAATGATTAACCCTGTCCATTTTATACAAAACTTGTGTAAATGAAAAAATAGATATTAATTATAATTGATAAATTTATTTATTTAATATAAAATTTGTGTAAAGCGAAATATTATTTTTTTGTTTTAAAATTGATTTTGAAAAAGCGCAATGAGTCTAATATAGCGTCAGCGAATCTATTTTTTGTGACAAAATCTGTTACCGTTATATTTTGACGTTTCGTGCATATCTGTCTTGGCTGTTAAATGAAAAAATGCGTCTTTTGACTCTTTTCGAAGAAATTTTGGATCATGCAAAGATTTTATAAGGGATACAATAGCCTTATCCCCCCTTTTCTATACTTCTTCTTGAATAGCCACAAGAAACTCATTAGGTACTTAATTCAGTATACAATTTTTCTAAATTTTTTAATAAGAATTTAAGAGCACCTTCAGCAGTTAATAGTGTGGAATCTTATTTACTGTGATTTTATACTGGAATTCATATAGGCTCCAATGTTATTAATAAGATGTATTATAAATTATAAATGTGTTCGCGATTAACTAGTAATACACAATTCGAACTAACTGAAAATTCATTTCCGAAAATAAATGAAACCTATAATATTTTTCCTAGACTTAAGTTTCTCGAGAAATTGCAGTATTTCTCGAGAAATAAGAAATAAGCAATTATAAAATATCTCGAGACATTATCGAGAAAGAATTCTCGAGAATGAACACTGATTGTATGTATCGGTCTTCGAGAATGCTAACAATAATATTCCCATGTAAACTTAATATCGTCTCCAATCATAACTTCGAATCTACTGTCATCATGAATTACCCTGATGTTCGTATTCTCCAACAACACTCCCGCATTCACTTCACAAGTAACGTCATCCACGTACCTGCAGAATTCAAAGGCGAGCGCGTCTCCATTCGAAAGAATCACTAGGAAACGAAGCAGCGCCAATCTAATCGCTCCTTGCCCACGCCATCCTGTCCGCGGTTGTATAGTCTCTTTGTGCGGGAGTCCTCAAAGAGATCGGCTCCCGTGCCTCCTCTATTCTTCGCCAGGGATGCGTCTCGGCCGCGCGTCCAGCCATCTCTTTGCCGGAGAATCGCGCTGATGCGCGTCGCGAGCCTGGCGCGACACTGAAAGCTCGGGAACCCCCAAAGGCGATCATCGCGATCGCGTGAATCTATGCTGAATCTGAATATCAAAGGGACCTCCTGGCCAAATGGAAACCTGAATGACGGCTGGGGGTCCTGGCCCGGTCCAGGTGGGGTCCGCACCGGTCCTTCTGGTTCATTCCGAAAAACTGGACCGCCGCGATCTCCGCGACAGCGAGGGGTTCCGCCAGCGTTCCGTTACCGGCCGCTGAATCGCAGCATCCCTTCTGGTCCAGCGTGTCTCCTCCCTGGCCAAGGAACGAGTTCGTTCGTGAAAACGGGTCGCGTCCAACCGTCGTGGTGGTCCATTCAAGTGAAACCCGTTTCGCGAAAAAACGGTCCCGTGGCACAGATGGAAAGCTAGACGCCTTCGAGGAACCTCAACCGTCCACGAGATGATTCCAAGCTACGAGGGACGCGCGACGCTCGATGCGTTCAGTTTCAGATTTGAATTTTAAATTCGTTGCTGGGGAAGTAAGGGGACATTTGCTGGATGATTTCCGCGTGGAAGTGGCTTTCGTAGCTTGTTTAGTTGGTCATTCTGAGGTACTGTAGAAATGTCCGCGTTGGAATAAAGTATCTTTCTGGTGAGTTCTTTGCGGTGGTTGATAAGGTGAATGTCCCAATTTCTGCTCATTTAAGAGGTTACTCGTCACAAAAGAAGGTGTAAAAAATTTGTTTGTGATCAAAATTTGCAGAGTAATTGATTAATCCTTTAATAATACATCAACCAGTCGAAAAGTATTTAAGAAAGATATTTCGAGATGTTTAACTACTAGTAATTTGTAATTAAATATAATGCTGTAAACATAATGTGTTGCCTTTTCAGGTTAAAATAAGTCACATCTTTTATGGAGATGTTTTATAACACAACAGTAAAGCATAAAATAATGATGAACAAAAAATAAAATGCCTTCGAATAGAAATAGAGGTTACAGCATATATTGAATTGTGAGGTTACGTTACTAAAATTTTGGTGAGCAGAAATGCGGACGTGACGGTGATTCACTTGACCCTAAACCTAATCACCTGTTTTCTACTTAAAAAAAATTAAAATTAGTCAACAAATCTACACCCAGACCACAATACGGTATCTGTTTTTGTTATTAAATAAGAATTTTTACTGCACAAACTATTTTCTGCCGAATTATCGAATGCCAATAGTGACCCTGTTCCTTAGCACAGCCAGCTAAAACATGGTCGAAAAATCATGAGTCTCTCATTTTAGAAGTTTTTCGTTGCTTATGCTGCACTTTGATTAGCTCGTGCAACACTCGCGTAAATGTTCAAATAATTTAGAATTATTCTGTTGCAACTATAGTACAAACGTAACGCTTATAATAATAAGAAAAATACGAAACGAGCAGAAATTGGGACATTCACCTTAGGCGATTCTGATATTGGGAATAGCCGTAGCCAAATTTAGAAACGTGCACTGAGTAATGAACATTGGATTAAAAGTTCTTCGCGATTACAATAGCATCTACCTCGTGGTAGAATAAATGCTTCATAAGCCCCAAACAGCCCTTTCTATTTATTCTCCGACGAGTAGATCAATTTCCCAATAATTTACCCCCGAGATGTAGCCACCTCGTAATTTCTCCTTCTCTCAGAACACTTTGCATTTCAATCGCGACTACTTCGACTCTCCAAACTCTACGTATCATACATTATCCACTGAAACGCGAAGCCTACTCACCACCCACAGAACAATAGCCCATGGTCGTCGCTAAACCGCTACAACTAGAATCCATACGCCCGTCAACGTGCTCCTTTCGTTAACACCGTCAAAACACCCGTAGTCGCGATTTTCCCTATTAAAAAAAATAAAAAAAATCCGCTGAACCAACACGGTCCCAGCATTTTCGTGTATATCAAATATACAGGCTGACAATGCCTATCCGTGCGGGCGGAACGGGCGGCGGAAAAAAATAACGGGAAACGCGGTGACTGTAGCATCTCGGAAGCGAACGCGTCCCGGGAGTGACAGAACTGATCGGCGTACGTGATCAGCGGGGCAAATAAAGGCGATACACCTGGCCTTGTCCGGGAGCAATAAAAAGGAACGGGCCCGTTGGCCGGAGCGCGCAGTTATTGGACAGCGAGAGGTCAGCTCGCCGCAAATGGTTAATAAAGCTGGAAGAGCGCGAGGATCGGTCATAAGACACACACGGGTGGTGGTTAAAGTTGGCGTTAATGATGCCCGCACGGCCGTGCATTCGCAGGGGTCGCTGAATGAATGGCGGACGCTCTCTCTTCGTCGTTGGATCATTAATACCTTTCTTTTCGTCCCATTCCTCGTTGCTTCGCAACGATGGACGTTCGATCTGCTCTGCCGCCAGTTTCTCAATTGATTCTTTACTTCGGTTTTCGCGGGGATTACTGGAATCTCAGATATTGTGCTGTTGGTATTTCGAGAGGGAAATAGAAGATTCTGCAAGACTTTTAGATGCTTGGAGATTTGAAGGGTGGACGAAGTGATTTGAGGCTGATACCTTGGAAGTGTCTCGAAGCCTATCGAAGCGTCGCGTTAGTGCTTTGGAAGCTAACTCTTCGCGGGGGTTAAGAGGGGAACCTGGTGTAACCAGCTGAATATCGAGGCATTTTTCCGGAATTTTTTTTGAAGAAAGTAGTTAATCGATCTTTCTGAAACTTTCGGGATATTGTATTAACAGGTTAAGGTAGATAAATAAAAATTTATTAAAAAAGAGTAACAAATAACAAAGTTATAAGGGCTTATGCCCGGTCCGTTGGCGACGCAATTGGTCCACTGCGGGCAACGTAGCATCTTTTGGTTTCATCTGATACCAAAAATCTAACAATTTTCATTTAGTTTATGAGTGTATGGATGAATCGTATCAATTTATTTCTTAAAAGATGCAAAATTGAACAAATGGCGGCCTCTTGAAAAAAAGGTCCCTCTTTCCAACGAAATTTTGCCTTAAATGTGTAAAAAAAGTTATTTATTTAAACAATATCATTATACCTATAGCTTAGATCTGTGAAGAAAATGTTCACAAATATCCGTGCACAAGGCCAAGTCGATCAGTTGAATATTTTTGGAATTACATTGCCCGCCAATTGTAAAACTGTCGTTTCGAGAAAAACGCATTTAAAGTTTTCTGGTAGCCTGGCGCTCCGTAGCAAAACCGGCCATATCCGCTTTAATTTTTCGAATTTCGCTTTGCGGCTTTGAGAACGTATTCTCGTAATGTTCAACTATTGATTTATGCAAAAAAAATCGATTTCTTCGACCCTCTACACCAGCCCGCACAGCACCATAACATTGCAGCAACGTCTCTGCAATGACACGGTGCAAGATTGCAATGTTGCACCAAAACATTGCAGAGACGTCGCAGGTTCAATTCTATGTCCGCCTTCGCAATATTGTAGGTGTGTATTTTTGCAAGGTTGCGGCAACATTACAAATCTGTAGTCCTGCAACGTTCCGGCAATGATTCTGCAATGAAGTGTGCTGTATACATTGCAGTGGCAACGTGTGTGCAATATTACAGAATGTTGTTGGAGCGTTTCCACTGTAACAATACACGTCAATGTGTGTGCAATATTGCAAAAATATTGTAGGATCGTTGCCACTGGAACATTGCAATGGCAACGTGTCCGCAATATTCCTGCAATATTGCAAGAACGTTTCCACTCAAATATTGCACTGCAACTGTAAATACTTTGTATCAACTATTTCCCACACAGCACCATGACATTGCAGAGACGTTGCAGGTTCACTTCTATGTCCGCCCTAACAATATTGCACGTCAATGTGCGCGCAATAATGCAGGAATATCGTATGATCGTTGCCACTGGAACATTGCACGTCGATGTGCGCGCAATATTACAGGATATATTGTGGGATCATTGCCACTGGAACAATGCAGTGGCAACGCGTGTGCAATATTTCTACAATATTGCAAGAACGTTGCCATTCCAATATTGTACGGCAATATTGCAGCATCGTTCCTGCAATATTGCAATGCAACCTGCAACAACGCAATATTGCAGCAACGTTCCTGCAATACTGCTGCAACGAAGTGTGCTGTATGGGAGGTTCCCCCCTTAAAGTAGATTTTAGCCAGTTGTGTCCCGAGCTTCATTCGTTCCTTATACTACCGTTCCTAAGTGACTGAAAGCTTCAAATCTACTATAATGCAAGAAGGGTTACATGGTCCGCAGTATTCTGAGTCCTGAAGCTTTAGATTCGAAGCAGGTATTTAAACATTCCACGACTCAGCTTCTACCACCATCACACCTTAACAAAGGAACTCCACCTTTTATTTTGTAATAAACTTGACTCTCCCTTTCCTATCGGGTGATATGGATTTCGCACAGTTCCTAAAATTACTATCTATACATACGCATCGCACTAATTGTTCCACGCGATTATTAAACGGATTCGCGACAGCTGGTCCCAGTATCGCCGGCGGTACACATAATTCCAAGCGCGCCTTGTTTTTTTCCCCTCCAATTGAAAGCACGCGATTATTTAAGTTGAGCGCGTAAACCGGGCGAACCGCCCCGTGACTAGGAGAAGCCGTGGACGCGCGCAAACGTCCATTATTTGTAAATGGCATTGTTTTATTTCCATCGGGAAAATCCATTTGTATCCATTCCGCGCGGGACGCCGCCTATTGCGGAATTGTAACCGTTTGAACAAGATGCGCGCGGTACACGTGAGCCTGAATTTTGTTTCCCTCCCCCCGCGTCCTATTTTTCCCCCCGCGCCCCGCGCTTTTTTTTCCCTGCTCGATTGCAACACATTCAACGGATCGTGCGCGCATAACAGGGCTAATTGTTGTGTAGCCAGTTTTGGCAGGCGTTTGCGTGCGGCGGAATAAAAAAGAGGAGACCGCTCAATTCGAGAGTGTCCCGTAAAACGTCACGAGTGTTTGATAAATATTAAGATGCTTTTATTTCCACCCCGTCTTCGCGCGACGTCGCGCGATCGTTTCCTATTTTAATAGAAATAAATCGCGGTGCTCGAGTTACGCGCTCCGATAGGGCAGGCGGGAAAGAAACAATGTTTCGAAAATGCAGTGACCAGCAAAACGGTTTGATGGACACGGTTTTGTAAATAACGCGATATCAGCCGCCGACCCGACGGGCGGCTGTACTTTTCACGGCTATTTTTCTTGGCTGGAAAGGGTTGCGCGTGGGTGCGGAAAATGCTGGCGACGACGTCGAGGGTCGGGGAACCGTAGAGACGTTTTATTAACTCCGAAGCAGCGGACCGAGGTATTTAGAGTGACCTTCTTTTTCGCGTCTCCCGAATGTCTTTGGGAAACATTACATGGAGTGTTTTAATTACTATGATATACATCTGGTATATTTTTTTTCTATTGCCAGTCGTCAAGTTATTTACAATTTAAACGTGAAAGGAATACGTGAAATATAAAATCATTTTCTATTGATTTCAGTTCAAATAGAATCCGAATCGGGGAAATTGAGGTACTACTTGATGTCAGAATTCTCAATCTATGCTACTATGCCTGCAATGTGCATAAAGCGTATTGCACGCCCGTATAAGAAATTAATTTGTGGATAGAAATAGTGAAAGTAAACAAAAGAAAACGGTAAAGTTAAAAACTTACCATATTACCACTCGACCTGTCGATGTTTCCTTGGGTCCTCATTTTCATTAGAACACATTCTTGTCAGGGAAGCACAAAAGAAAGTGGACAACCGGACACAATCTGCTCGTGCCTTGCACATGCAGGAGAGCGAAAAGTCCGAAAATTAGGAAGTTGTGGCAGGGCGTTGTAATCGGCCAGCGACCGAAATCAGGCTTGCGAAGTGTGGCTTTCGGGGGGGTGGTACCCAGGGGCTGGTGCTGCAGTGTCGGGTGAACAAACGTGCGAGTGAATAACCGCGCGTGGAACTCGTGTGATTTATGTTAATTCATGTTAAATTACTTTGTTCCGCGAATGCGGTACGACCGGTTTTAAGCGTTCCGCGAAATTCAGCTCTCCAGGCGCGCGTGGAAAATGTGTCAAGAAGAATAATGAAAAATCGCCGGCAAGGAAGGCCTCTTAAGTGATCGCGATTATTCACGTCTCTTCCAGCGAAAATTAGCTTCGAAAGGAACATGAACGAGTTTTGAGTTGGCCCCTAAAACTGAATTTTGAGATAACTGACATAAATATCTTGACCACTACAGAAGGATGCTTTACGAATTATAAATATTTTCTATTTTTTGTAGAAAGATTGCGTAGACACTTTTTCATTAGTTTCCGGGTGAATCTGAATTTGGACAGAATTTTTAGTCATTATATTCCATTCGCCGTGAATTGGTTTTAGGGGGTGAGTCGGTTAGCCACATTAGAAGTCAATGAAAATGAAGTTTCTCTTTCAAGAGAATATTTTATGGCCTTCGTGATCATCAGTCTTATCCTTTTTGCGACGGGGTAAGAGGCAGGGGATTCCATAAATTCTCCGCGGGGATTTAAAATTACGCCACTGGAACGAAAGGGCAAGAAGGAGGACGGGGATATATTTTCTGCGTCGGACGCATCCCGGATTTCCCCTATTAATACCAAACTTCGCCCGTTCAAGACTCCTCCTTTTTCCCCTCTTTGTCGTTACGCTGGCCGCTTGATTCCCGCTATTTACTCGTCCCCCAACTTTACAAACACGCGTGACGCGGAATTCGCGAAAAACGATTCCTCCTGCCCGTCCGTCGATGCGCCGCTGCCATCAGCACCGCGGCGAGAATTTCTGGGAGAGCGACGGCGCCGGATGTGATTCTTTGCGTAATTCGCTAAACAGCTGTTTGCAACGCGGCGGCGTATTAAGGGGGCAGACCACTGTAACGGTACGAAGTGGAAGGGTGTTTTCGGGAATTTATTTCAACCAAACAACGCAAGTGAATCAATGTATTGCTTAGTATAGTTAATATGTACACATTGAAGGGTAAAAAACCAATTTTTCAATCAAATTCATAAATCCGTTTCCTGTATACACTTCGTCAAAATTTGCGCTGCGGCAAAATCGTGCTTGTCGCGTTGACAGTGCCCAGGCCATATGGTTAATCTGAATTCAAAAAGACAAACATATTTAGAAACCAGTAGCCTACTTCTATTACATGACGATCGAAAAAAGTCAAAATCGCAAGGAATTACAAAATGGCGGACCACTGAAAAAAATCATGTTTTGGGGGTGCAAAATTAGGGAAATGTTGATAAAAAAATAGAAGCTGGTCGTTAATTGAAAAAAACTGATCGTCATGAAATAGAGACGGGTTTTTCGTACGACAAAATGCCATTGCTCATGTCAGTTGGACGTATAGTTTTCTTTGCAGACTGTCAACGCGGTTGAAAAATGTCATTCTGAGGGAAACGCGTTCAAAGTTCCGCGCGGCTCAGTCGCGCGCTTGACACCGCTTCACGGAAAATACTATATCTCCGGCAATTTCGCGAGTTTCTTCGTAAAATTTGGAGAGAGTATTCTCGAGACATACGTCTTTGAGAAAATGTGAGAAAGAAAAAATCGATCTCTCCGATTTTTTACAGTGGTCTGCCTCTTTAATTGATCCGATTGGATTGCCGGGCATGTACGTTTTATACGGCGATTAATTAAAAAGATAATTCGCCCGATTGTGTAATGTTCGGTCGAATTGAATATCGTGACGGTGAAATGTAGCAATTCAACAGGTAAAGTGTCTTTAATAATTAACACGGCTCCGCAAACAAGCGCGGACGAATGCTGCAAAAATACTGCCTTCTGTCGCGCGGAGGCAGCGGAGTGGGGCCGGGCGATAAAAAGCAGAAATTAATCAGTAATTAGCGGCGCTCGATTTCATACCTATGTTAATGCAAAGGGGGGCAGGGTTGCGCGCGTTTGTAGGTGAACCAGCGGCAATGCCAATATGCAAAGACACTACGGTACATATTTATACTTTTGGGTTTTAATGGAAATTCATGTCCGTACACAGCCATGCGATCGTGGGGATTAACGATTTGTATTAACCAAATGTAACGAGCGCTTTATTTCCGCGGGTATTCCGTGCAAATAGACACGCGTAATCATTGCATACACGTAGCCCGCTAATATGTTTACATTTTGATAAACCTCTTTCATCGATAAGCCCTTCAAACGCGTAATAACTCGTAATATCAGCCCGGTACGGCGGAAAAATCGATACGTCGAAGGCTCGATGCGAAAGCTCCTCTTTTTATTGCTCTCGCAGGATCCAGCGAAATGCGCCACGACAATTTATTGCTTCAATTTCATATGGCGAAATGAAAGGAAAAAATGAAGTCTCCTGCACCGTGTTATAAATATATAATGCAAGGGAATATTGATGTTGTAAAATTTATCGCGCTTTGGGCGGAGGGGACATTTGTTATTCGTTACGTAGATGCGGGAGCTAGTTGTTCCTTTGTATCTATCAGGCAGCAATGAAGAGCGTTTGAAAACGAAACGGTATAATCTACTGCAGCTTTGCTGTATTGCAAATTTATTTATTTTTTATTTATTTACTGGATTTCTCGGGAATGCTAAGTGGTGTTCTTTTTAGGAATGCTTCGTACAAGAAGACAGTACCTATCGTTCTATTTTACAATTAGTAACTTTTCAGTGACAGGTTTTCTTCGAGAGAAGCACGCTCTGAAGCAGGGATCGAAAAAGTTCTGGTACTTTTGAATAGGTTCCATTTAAAACATGGACCGCGGAACTTTTTTTAAAAATGTTCTCACATTATAAGTTCCCAGAAGAGCCGATATAATAAAAGTTCTTAAAAATAAAGGTTCTAGTTGGAATGGAACTTATAAAATATAAAAATAAAAAATTTTCTATAACAGGAACAGATATTTTGTTCACCAATATTGAAAAAGTTCTCAATCGTTTTAACAAATACTGATTACTATTCAATGGATAGTACTACAACAATATTAAATAATTATTACAGTTAAATTGATATTCTGAATGTGTTATTTATTTGTAAACATATGAAGAATATGATATTATATTGTTAAATAAAACTAGTACCTAATAGTTTAGTACTTTTCTTTATCTTATGAAAACTTTTTTAATAAATGTTCTAATGTAACTTGTTTCCGTGGAACTTTTATTATATAGGTTCTAAAATATCTATTCCATGAGAACACTTTTTAAAGAAGTTCCTAAAGGTAACATTTTTTTCAATAAAAATTCCACAGAAACAGATATTTTCTTAAAGAAAACATATAAGTCCTAACAGAATTTTTTAAAAAACGAGGGTTCGAGAACTTTTTCGATCCCTGCTCTGAAGTGCGACAAAAGATTTTACCATTTTATATTACAAGGCAACTGCTCTAATTAATTACAAAAGTGCTCGGCAAATGTCGTTATGACACACTGAGGTGTCGAATATGAATGTTTCAACAAACAGCAGAGTCCCAAGTCCCAATTTCTGCTCATGTCCCCAATTCTGCTTACTTCGTATTTTTCTTATTATTGAAAGCGTTACATTTGTACTATAGTTGCAACAAAATAATTCTAAATTATTTGGAAAAAAACTTTTAAAATGAGAGACTCATGATTTTTCGAGCATGTTTCAGCTGGTTGTGCTAAGGAACAGAGTAAATTCGGCAGAAAATAGTTTTATCGGTAAAAATTCTTATTTAATAACAAAAACAGATACCGTATTATGGTCTGGATGTAGATTTGTTTACTATTTTTAATTTTTTTTAAGTAGAAAACAGGTGACTAGGTTTAGGGTCAAGTGAATCACCGTCACGTCCGCATTTCTGCTCACCAAAATTTTAGTAACATAACCTCACAATTCAATATATGCTGTAACCTCTATTTCTATTCGAAGGCATTTTATTTTTTGTTTATCATTATTTTATGCTTTACTGTTGTGTTATAAAACATCACCATAAAAGATGTAACTTATTTCAACCTGAAAAGGCAACATATTATGTGAGCAGAAATTGGTACAAATGATGAATAGAAATACGTACATCGCTATTTTTCGTGAGTAGAAATACAGACATTTACAGCATTATATTTAATTACAAATTACTAGTAGTTAAACGTCTCGAAATATCTTTCTTAAATAGTTTACGACTGGTTGATTTATTATTAAAGAATTAACCAATTACTCTGCAGATTTTGATCACAAACAAATTTTACACACCTTCTTTTGTGACGAGTAACCTCTTAAATGAGCAGAAATTGGCACGTTCACCTTATTTATTATTCTCTCCACACTTCCACTCACAAAGTGGCCCCATGCAGGCTACACTTCACCAACGATTATTCCTACATCAGTCAGCACAAGTTAGACATTCATTAAAACTCAAACTACGTCAGAAACACACCACCCCATTCATCCCCAGCATTTGACTCCCTCCCCCTAGTGTCTAGCAAAACAATCTCCCAATTATTTCTACGCGCGCCAAGTAGTACGGTACACTTAAAACGACCACTCTCCCGCCGTCAGAATCCACTTGAATCTCCAGCGACACCTTCCACCGCGCGCTAATCGAAAAATCGAGCACAGCAAAGTAGCAAAGCAAGGAGCGCCGCTGGAAACCTCCAACCAAGTGAACCAAGCGATCGTGAAATGAAAGTGAGGTCCGCGAGTTTCTTCTCACCTTGTCGACTCTATCGCGCGTGTGGTCTCTCCTCTCGGAATCTCTACGAAAAAAAAAAACACCACAGGCTCATAGCTAACAGAAGAAAAAAGAGCAACGCGAGGCGCGCCCGAGAAAGTTAAAACTATAGCCTAGCAGAAGAGAGGCCGTGCAACAAAAAAAAAATAGAAAAAGGACACAAAAGCCTCGCGATAAACCTGTGCCTGCGGCGTGTCGTGTCCATTTTGCATTTCGACGCACACAAAAACGGAAACGGACGGCGGAGAGCACGCGCGCACGCGAACACCACCGCCTCCCTTTTCCGTTTAAGCGGTGTAACGTCGATGTAAAGCTGTAACGTCACGCGCCAGTGCAGCGCGCTACGCCCGTTCCGCTGCGACTGTGTGCAACGGCCTCCCGCAATATGATGAACGATGAATAATAAACGCCTCCGCCGATGAACAACAAAACGGCGCGAAGTATACCGCACGTCGTAATTGGCTGGCCTACGCAAAACCGCGACGAAGTCGCGGGGGTGGTCGCGGGGTTGGTGGCGAGGGGCCGCGAGTTCCGCGAGACGTCGATTAAGGATTTCGGGGCGGATCGATCGCTCTGACGTCGATTTTAGTCCGAGTTGCGCGTGATCGGTTTGGATGACGCCCTTTGAAATTTTGAGGGCACTGGATGGGGTCATTAGTATTTATATTAGATTCGAAATAATCTGGCGTATGTTTGGTTGCGAGGTTGAAGCGGTGGGCAATGAGGGATTAATTAAGTAGTGGAGTGATTGATGGTTAAGTGGGTGTTCCTAATTTTCTTTTATGATGGGGAATGAAATGTTTTCGTCCTCTTTTAAATCGAGTACTTTCGTAGTCCAGGGAGTAAATCATTGTTATTTTGAGGAGTCTATCAGCTTTGTGAAATTGCAAGAAAGGTACGTAGCGCAAAAAGGTTAAGAGCCCCTGTTTTATACTCTTCAATTAGTTGCATTGTTCAAGTAATCAGTTAATTCAGCAGAAGGAGACACGCAAACGAGCCGTTTCGGGCGAAAGGAGTTGCAACAACTAGTTGCCACTCGTTACACTGTTTCCGTGGAGATAGAAAAAAAAAAAGGAAGTGGAACGCCCAAAGCGGGCCGAGTTATCGCTCCAAGCAGAGGGTTAAATACCTCGACCACAGGGGATGATTACTGACCGCGTTAATTCTTTCGCTTCGCGTGATCTCCATCTCGACGAACGCGCGAACCCCTTGAAGCGCGCGAATTTACCATAAACCGAACAAACCTCGTCCACTTGCTCCCGGCCGACCTCTCTCGTCCCTTGAAAAAAGCCAGAGGAACGAGCGGTATTCCTCCATAACAGTAGAGTTCCGGGCTCAGCCTGCGATCCTGTGGAACGAAATAAAAGCGCTAGTATCTCAGATTAAGACGTTATTCCTTTTCTCATTGAACTAGCGAATAAAACTGCGAGAGGTCAGCTGAGCAGAGCGCAGTGATCAAGCGGATAAATGAGTGCAGAGAATGCGAAATAAGAAAAGCCATAAAACAGTTCGTGAGACACACCCTCCCTTAATTCCTGTATTTTCCTCTGCTGTTTATAGCAACGCTAGGGGTAAACAGTGTAGTTGTTGGCCACTTAAGTCAGAGGTTCACATAAGCGTTGAATTATAAGTCTTGTTTTGATAGCTTTAAGAACACAATTAGTGTTAATAGCTGTAAACGACTCTAATAGTCTAGAAATAGAATTTGTTTAAAAAAAAAGAGTAGAAGGATCCACAAAAATTTACGGAAAATACGTTACCTACGACAAAACATAGTTATTGGCCAGGCGAAGGCAATGATTGGCCAATCGTTTGGCAGTTATTGGCCACTATTTCATAACCTATATGTGACATATACTCTACCTAATTATGAAATAATACCTTTTCTACTTAAATGTTTCTATATTAGCTAGTATTGCACCTTCTTTTAACAGCGTTTTAGATTGTATTAAAAGCATTTTCTTTTAAAACCTAACCTCTTAAAATCACAACAAAGAACTGTTTCGAGGCAATGATTGGCCGATCGTTTGGCAGTTATTAGCCACTATTTCATAACCTATATGTGACATATGTATACCCTACCTAATTATGAAATAATACCTTTTCTACTTAAATGTTTCTATATTAGCTAGTATTGTAGTATTGCACCTTCTTTTATATTGTATTAATAGTATTTTCCTTTATAACATAACCTTTTCAAAGCATGGCAAATGGTGGCCAACAACTGTTGCACTGTTTCTATGACTGTTAGCTACCCATTGGCCTCGTGGCCAATGACTGTCCTAAGATATTATTTACATTACAGTTCTTAGCCACCTATAATTTTTGCAATAATATATGATATTAATGAATAAATAATCCTTTTTTATAAAGTTTAAACCTTTATTTGTCTATATAACGAATATGAGAGTTATATATATATATCGTAAATACATTAAATTATCTAAGAATTGCCTGATGTAACCGTATGGCTATTCAATTCAATCACTGTAGTTTTCAAGCATCGATTTCAACTTGTCTATTTTTTACACGTAGTATAACAATGAGTAGCAAATAGTGATTGCATTCGACGCATGAAAGTACAAGGTATCTGAATATGTTCATTATAAAAGGCATAATGTACATTATTTCTTAATATTCATGTTTTTTAAAAAAAAGGCCAATCACTGCCAGGTGGCCAATAACTACACTGTTTACCCCTATCAGGTTCTTACGTGCTGCTTCAGACATGCTCCACTTCGATTCTGAACCAGCCCTATGAAAAATCCTTCTTCCCAGAAGATTCAATTAATCCTGAGCCTAATCTTGATAACTCTTAAAGAAAGCTGGTTCCATCAATGATATACCTACCTCGCGGTCTTCGGGCCGGTCAGCTTTCTCATCACGAAAGCGAAATAGAAAAATCCTGTTCCCCGGGGATAGCCCATCCTCTCCCCGGCTCGGCGAAGGAAAGGCAAGGCGAGCTGGCGAAGGAACGGGGGATAGGACTCGATGGAACGTTCCAGTCGAAACAGTAGGAACGGCAGGGAAAATAAGGACGGCAGCAGGGTGGTGAAACGAGAGGAGAAGAGAGGCAACGCACACGGTCGGTGAACCAATCGCATGCTGTGCCTGACAACCAGTCGACTACTATACTGCACCGTTGCGACCATTTGAGTTTCCTACTACAACGTTTCGCCCTCTTTCTCTTTCCCCCGGACACGTTTCGTCCAGCATCGGCCGGCGGCCAGCCCGCCGCCCTCTTCGTCGTTCCAACGGGTACTATCGCTCCTCTATCTATCTATATTCCATTTTCCCTCGCTCTCTGCGAGCACCGGCCGTCCTCCTTCCACCCCTATCGCCGGCGTCCATTCGGTCGGTCAGCCTCCCTTTCTCCCTCTTTCCCTGGCCGTCCTGACTCCGGCTCGCTCGTGCTCCCACCCGACCGGCGGAGCACCGGCCGATTTTGCATTTAAATTTGGTAAATTTGCCGGAGTTGGCAAATGAGCTGTGGGCATGGTGTCTAATACTCGCGCACGAGCACGGCCGCCGATACACTCTGCGTCTAATGCCTCTGGAGAGGGTGCGCGCGTGTACGTGCGCGTACAGTCCGCGGGAAAAGTTCCCGTCGACCGTTCAGCTCGAGCTGGCGAGCGGGACGAGGGGGAGGGTCGGGCGAGGTGAAAAGAATGCTGGACGAGGTACGTAGGAAGCAACAGGGAAGCTGGATCCAAATAGAGTTCGACACTGTAGTTGGGCGTCTCGCTGCTGACGGAGCGTGGATTCTTTTCAGGGTCGCTGAGAACGGTACTTGCTCGTCAGTTACAGCGAGGGCGAGCGCGACCCGCTGCGACGGCGATACGTTCCAGGAAGCTTGCTCGACTCCGCGTAAAATACTGGCCAGTCGATGTTTATCGGCGGAAAGGAACGCGTGGGTGGCAGGGGCAATCGAACATCCCTGGCGACATTAGCAATGGATTAATTCCCGTCGAACGATGAACGTTAACCGAGCATCGTGTAAATCAGGGGGGGAGGAGCGCCGCGGCACGCCGCGCGGACACGTGTTAACAAATCGATCCCATAAAATATTACGGATGTGCGAGAAAAAAAAGAAGGCCAGGGGCGCGGGGGTGGCCAACAACGATGCGTGGCGGGCCGTGGAAAAAAATCGAAAGCAATTTCATTCGCGGCTTCCATTCATTTTTTCCCGCGGCTTGCACCTTTTTTTTTCCTCCCCCCGGTCCACCGCCCCTCATCCGACCGCCGATCGGCGTTTCTTGCAGCCCGCCACTGTTCGCCGATAAGCTGACGAAATTTTTGGCGCGACCGCGTAGCCCGGCCGCCGCCGCCGCCGCCGCCGCTTTCGCGCCCGGACTGTACGCACCTACACGCGGGAAATAGTGCATAGGAAATGCAAACGTGTAGCGGAGAAGTTCGGACAGCACCCTCTAATTTCAGCCCGCAGAGGGCACCACCCTGTCACGCCTGTACGTGTCCGTCTATGTTGTAAAGTTGCGTTCCATTTTCATCGTACAGTCCTCTTTCCAAATTCGACCGGAACAACGCCCTGAAAGGGTCGCGGGGAGGGTGGGATCGGTGCGGTTTCCGGCTCGTCGCTGAAAACTTTTTGCATAGTTTCGCCCGAACGCCTCGCCCCCGCCCCGTTGCGCCGACACCCCGCCGGCCGGCAAGTGGAAGGAAAAGTCTCTTCGAAGCTGATTGTCCTCGTTACCAAATTTCTCGCGGCTCCCGCGCCACCCCACTTTTCATCGGGCACTTCCCGCGCGGGGCCGTACCTACCTACCTACCCCCCCTGGTTTCCGCGCCGCGACCGTCCAGCCCGATTATGTAATCGTGATCGCGCGAAATCGGATTTTTACGACGCTGCAGGATTGATGGGACGCGCAACGGGAAATTTATACCGTCCGTGGGCAGCTGACGTGGACGTGGGGGAGAGAAAAAAGGGGGGCCCCCCCCCGGTCCGGTTTAAAAGTGAAACGACGGACGCCGCGCGCTGTAAACATCACCGCAGACAGGGATAGCCGGTCGCGGGCTGTAAATAATTAGCGGGGAACGTAAGTGTTTCCGGATTTCACGTGGACGCGGTTTAATTACTATCGTGACGGGGGAACGATTGTCGATCGGCTTGATGCTGTTCAACGGTATATATTTTATGGATATCAGAGTGATGCCTTGAAACAGTTCGGGGCTTTCGCTGGCGGATACGATTGGGGGTTAGTTGGGGTGGGGCCTCTGTTTGTGTATTGCGACGCGTTTTGAGAATTCACTTCGATTGAACAACGCGGTTGATTCGACAAAATTGAACTGTGTAAATTGCCGTTGCCAGTCGATCGAGGTGTTCCACTGAATTGAACGTTGAAAGAAGTTGACGGGATCTCGACTTTTGTTTAATGCTGTTGTTGATGCGTAATGACGCAGTTTGAACAGTGAGACGTTTTGTTTCAGTTGCGTTAACGTATTGTTTGTGAACAGGGATCGAGAAAGTTCTCGAACCCTCGTTTTTAAAAAAATGCTGTTTGAACTTGTATGTTTTGTTTAAGAAAATATCTGTTTCTGTGGAGTTTTTATTGAAAAAAATGTTGCCTTTAGGAACTTCTTTAAAAAGTGTTCTCATGGAATAGATATTTTAGAACCTATATAATAAAAGTTCCATGGAAACAAGTTACAGTAGAACATTTATTAAAAAAGTTTTCATAAGATAAAGAAAAGTACTAAACTATTAGGTACTAGTTTTATTTAACAATATAATATCATATTCTTCATATGTTTATTTAATAAAAGGTATGAAAATCATAACATTAGAAATATCTACGTAGGTAAGTATTACAAATAAATAACACATTCAGAATATCAATTTAAGTGTAATAATTATTTAATGTTGTTGTAGTACTATCCATTGAATAGTATTCAGTATTTGTTACAACGATTGAGAACTGTTTTAATATTGGTGAACAAAATATCTGTTCCTGTTATAGAAAATTTTTTATTTTTATATTTTATAAGTTCCATTCCAATTAGAACCTTTATTTTTAAGAACTTTTATTTTATCGGTTCTTCTGGGAACTTATAATGTGAGAACATTTTTAAAAAAAGTTCCGCGGCCCATGTTTTAAATGGAACCTGTTGAAAAGTACCAGAACTTTTTCGATCCCTGTTTGTGAACAGAGATTCCTGTTTTGTGTGCCAGAATATTGTTTTGATGGGCAATAAGAATATTATAAATAGTTTTTAGTGCATCTTATAAATAGAGAGAAGAACAGACTTCGTGATTTCTCGATTTGTACGAAAACCATGAATTAAAATTGATTTCAAATTTATTTCAAAATCTTTAACGGTTACCGCTCCGGCATTGTTTGGTCGCTCTCTGGTTTACCGTCTAGATGTTCTTGCCTTATTGTGCAGTGTTTACCTCAGTCACCGGTCAACCGACTCGCACGTCGCACGTTCCTAGCAATGAACGTGATAATTTTTGTAATATAAAAGCATACGCAGTAATTTTTCTTTTTCCTTTTTATCCAACTTTTCTCGAGAATGGCCATAATCATTGGCCGAAACGTTGGAATTTGATAAAAATTCTTAAAATTACAAAATAGCTTTTATTTAAGTATTCAATAGACCGAACCAGTGCGCCGAAATCAATATCTTTTCTAATTAGAACAATTTGTACGGTCGAAATTCAGGTTATATTATTTAAAAACCATGAATGTCTTAGAATAATAATAATTACAAATTCTCCCAACTCCAACAAGTGTAATTTGCTTCGAGGCCATTTTCAAGCGAACCAGTTTGGTCAATTTCATTGAAATGTGTAAACATTCGCCGTTCAATTTTGTCGAATGAACCGCATTGTTCGACCAAAGTGGGCCGTGTAAAATCGGCTTTAGATTCTTCAATCCCAGCGAGTGTAAGAAATTGTAAGGCTCATAAAGTTCATCTTTATGTTGCATAATGTTCGACAACTATTCAGCACCCCATACAGCACACTTTGTTGCAGGAGTATCGCAGGAACGTTGCTGCAATATTGCGTTATTGCAGGTTGCACTGCAATATTGCAGGAACAATGCTACAATATTAGCCGTGCAATATTTGAGTGGCAACGTTGTTCCAATATTGCAGGAATATTGCGCACACGTTGCCACGATCCCACAATATTTCTGCAATATTGCGCACACATTGACGTGTATTGTTACAGTGGAAACACGTTGCCACTGCAGTGTATACTTAGTTGCAGAATCATTGCCGGAACGTTGCAGGACTATGTATTTATAATGTTGCCGCAACTTTGCAAAAATACACACCTACAATATTGCGAAAGCGGACATAGGATTGAACCTGCAACGTCTCTGCAATGTTTTGGTGCAACATTGCTGCAATGTTATGGTGCTGTGTGGGACGGACCACGGTACATTCTGTTATTCTTCTATCTGTCACGAACAGCTGACAGATAGCTGCCTCGTTACGCGACGGTATCGAGAGCTCGAGAAAGGTGGAAAACCTCCGGAATTTCTCTCCAACTTTAACGTCATTGAGCGCGACGTACGGTGATATCCCGTCAAACATTTTCACAGAAACAGTACGAAAAGTAAGTGGCGATAATCCTTTGTTCGCCCGCGCAACGGAATGAAGCAAAACACGCAAGTCGCTCGCAGCACCGCAACGGGAAATCGCATTCCCCTCGATATTTCCATCTCCACATTCGCGCAACATTTTTCAGTCATTTCAGCGAGCACTGTATTCTCATGAATTTTCGACTGTTTTTTTAATGTTACATCACTTACATCTCGTCCCTGTCATTGTATCATTTGCAAGCCTGGCATTTCCGGCGAGCGCGGCAACATTCGCGAGCACTCGAACGCGATAAACACGTATCCGCTGGCATAAAGGAGGGCTGCTTGTAAATAAAATGCGCGTGAATTAAGCGCAGTTAGGAGCGCCGTTTTTCGGCGCAAGGGGTTGTTGCGTTAGTGCCTGCAGCGCAAGAGCGTGGTTCCTCCAGGGTTTTCAATGGTTCATTAGGGATTACATGCTCGCGTTACGCGCTGACTCGCGAACGTTTCGCCGACAATCGAACGGGCCGAAAGAAAAGTGGAAGGTAAACAAGATGCGTGTGCGCGCGCGAGAACAGGGGTGGAAAAACGGGGCCGGCTTGCAGAGGATGAAGGAAGTCTAGCGAGAGTTAGCCGGCTGTCTCTCCGTCTCTGTTCTTTCGCGCTCTCCCATTTCGTAATTAAAGAGCTCCGCGCGTAATATCTGAAAGCATAGAGAAAAAATTGTGGACGAACTTAAGGTGAAAGGTTCGTCGATGCTGAGTAAACAGAGGTGAAGGGGGATTGGACGATATTATTTTTAATCCATTTCTTTATTTCTGGAAGCTTCTGGTGTTGCTTTTAGATTGATGGTCAGATGATGTGTTTGCGTTAGCAGGGTGATTTTTAAGAAAGGTGTTTGATGGGACGACATTTTTCGAGTCCTTAAAATAATACTTCTTTGTATAAATGACGGATAAGGGGACTAGATTTTATCTTACGTTTTTGATTTAGTCCTCGATGAGATGTTAATCGTTCTGTAATTGCAGTTCTGTAATTGCAGCCGGAGTTCTGGTACTTTTCAATAGGTTCCATTTAAAACATTGACCGCGGAACTTTTTTTAAAAATGTTCTCACATTATAAGTTCTCAGAAGAACCGATAAAATAAAAGTTCTTAAAAATAAAGGTTCTAGTTGGAATGGAACTTATAAATTATAAAAATAAAAAATTGTCTATAACAGGAACAGATATTTTGTTCACCAATATTAAAAATGTTCTCAATCGTTGTAACAATTACAGAATACTATTCAATGGATAGTATTACAACAATATTAAATAATTATTACAGCTAAATTGATATTCTGAATGTGCTACTTATTTGTAATACTTACCTACGTAAATATTTCTAATGTTATGATTTTCATACCTTTTATTAAATAAACATATGAAGAATATGATATTATATTGTTAAATAAAACTAGTACCTAATAGTTTAGAACTTTTCTTTAGCTTATGAAAACTTTTTTAAGAAATGTTCTAATGTTACTTGTTTCCATGGAACTTTTATTATATGTATAGGTTCTAAAATATCTATACCATGAGAACACTTTTTAAAGAAGTTCCTAAAGGTAACATTTTTTTCAATAAAAATTCCACAGAAACAGATATTTTCTTAAACAAAACATATAAGTTCTAACAGAATTTCTTTAAAAACGAGGGTTCGAGTACTTTTTCGATCCCTGCCCTGAATTATGAAATATTCTATGTATTACCTACTATGTTAAACGTACTGACTTTTGTTTCTGTCTGATTTTAACTTCAACTCTGCCAAAGGCCTCGAGTCCAGTTCATAAATGACAGGGAATTAAATTAATGAATCAAGGAAGGATCGAGAATTATCGTAGTGTGAAGGTACTTTGTATCGAGGGGCACGAAATTAATTTTCCGCGGAAGCTTCATTTTATACAAACGCGAGCTATACAGGAGCGTAAGGGAACATTTTATTTTTCACATATCATTGAAATAATTGTGATCTATAACTGTGTACAGTGAAGAGGTTTCGTTTGATATCAGATATGCCACTATATTCAGTGAAAGTTTGAATTTCCTTCGTGGTATTTCAATAATTTATTTTGAACTACACCGCGATGCGAATGAAAAAGTAGATCAATGGGTCGTCGAAATGTTATCGGCGCAAATGTTTCGCGAAGTGAGGCTTTTTCACCAGGTCTAGAGAATTTTATTATTTTTCATACATAGACCGATGTGTAAAGTAAATTGGCCAGAGTTTACATATTTTCTTTTATTACAACGATGCTCGATATGTTTTTATTTTCTGAAAGTGCGCTGCTACTCCGGGCGCGCGTATAGTTTTCCTTTTTTAAAGATTATTCGCGGTGCGTTCTTGTTTTTCAATCAGAATGCAAAAAACGCGAACATCATTCAGCGGGGAATAAAATTTAAACCAACTGATAAACAAAGAATCAAAGGGACAATATCTTACGGTGTAAGTATAGGTATAATTTTTGGAATAATTTAAGCCGCTCTCCAATTTCGGTTTGCTCATTTAAATGCATTGATAAAACTTCTCTAGTAACCACTCTTCGAGCTTCAGGTATTCATTACCCCTTAAAAGAATTCTCGAATGAGCAAATCCTGAGATTTCGCAGGAAAGTAAGATTTCAGTATCTTAAGAAACATATACCTACCACAGATGAAATTAGGTTGAAATGAAATGACAACTATGTAGCTTAAAAGCTTAAAAAGACATCGCGTACTCGAACATCTCATTTAACTTCATTAATATTCCAAACAGTATCGTTCAACAGTGACACCTTCCTTAAACTTCCGATATACCGGATCTACGTCACTTTATATATACACAATTTCCGCCCTAGTCGTAGCACAAACTCCAACGATTCGCTATTTCTATCGATATTTTCACTGCGAACTTCGTGACCAATTTCTTTCGCTGATCATTCCAATTTTCCGTACCGATTCAATTAATGCTTTTTAACGGGCCAGGCTACACACACAGTATAAACAATCCAACGGATATAAATTAGTTTATTTTTTTGTATCATCGTTCAATGGCCGAGTGCATACCATAGACCCGACCTCCTGTTCGTTTCAATTTTATTTTGAACATTAAAGGACATTAGCCAGCTAACGAACGAAACAAATAATAAATCGCGCCGGAACATTCGTTATCAGTTATCGCCGTTCCGGCCCGATTCCCTGGCTTCTTATTGCCGTTGAACGGGCGCGAACGAAAAAACGAAAGAGCTCCGGCGTCGGTGGAAAATAGTCGTCGCGCGGCGAGCCTCCCTTCGCTCGATCCCACCGATCGAATCTTCGATCGTTGACATCGAATCGGCAACGAAGCAGCACGCGCGCTTCGAAGCGGATTACCGAGACCGACGTGGAAAAACAGGCGGGGGGTAGTAAGGCGGGCAGACTTTAATCTCACAAAGTAGGTACTCGTACATTTCGAATTTCGTTCGTTCGACGCCTGCAGCAACCCTTTCTCTTCCCAGTGGAAAATAATATATCAGCGGACGGTATAATCCAAATTTTCACATTCGACACGCGTCGATTAGCTGGAGATGAAAGCTGAGAGTGTGTCAAGGTTGAACAAACTTGATCTGGTACGAGTGCATAATAAAACACGGTCCGTGCACTTTGAACCTACTCCGCTTACGGTCTCCTTTATCATCTACCTGTTCGACTTAAGACCCACGTTACACCTCGAGTGACCGTAAAATAACAATCGCTACCCACAGCCATCAGATCCTCCCAATACTAGGGTGGTCCTTATATGTATGGTAAGAAAATTAAATATTTTTAAATTTTCTTCTGACCCTCTCAGAAGCTTCCACGTAGTTTAAAAGAATTTCGTCTAAAATTTTATTAAAATATATTAAGGATTAAAGGTCGCTCAATGGCAATGAAATATTACTATTTTGGTATATATTTAAAAAAAAAATTATTTCACAGCTTGTTCCAACTGGTTTGAGACCTGAAGAATTGGATGAGTTTCGTTGTTATAGGTGCTAGAGCCAATATCTGGTATGGTACCCGGTTTTACTCAGGCACACGGTGTAAAATCGTAAAAACGGATCATATTTTAAATCATTATTTTTTGTATTTTTTCTTCTATTAAACAAATTGGATATTTACTGTTATTTAAAAAAGAGTTTATTCTAATGAATCCCAATTTGCTTTTTACTTAACAATGTCGAAGTTATGAGATTTTATTGTTAACGTCCCGATTTTGCCCCGGTCTCTCCTACATGCGAAATATAAAGTCCTTGAGCGACCTGTATATATCAAAATATACAAATAAAAACACGGAGATATTTTTTTGCGAAATAGAAGATTTTAAGAGGGTCAGACAATATATATTTTAAAGTAGAAAAATAAGGACCACCCTAATCGTAGAAGCAACACCCCAGAGCCTGCACCCCCTTTGCAACAGCAACGAACTGCAACTCGGTTCAAAGCAGACTCGTTCCAAACGTGTACATATTCCCATTTCCATACAATCTCTCCACTATCAGGAGGCCGAAAACTCAGAGGAGCCGTTCCCCCTTCTCGCTCCAATCCCCATGACGTGAATCCCCCCTGTTCGTTCGAAGACGTTCAAAGCTACCGATCTAACCGAACCACCCACCATTCGACTCCCTCTCGTTCCCTCAGCCCGTTACCGGCACCTCGCCCCCCGCGCCCCCGTTCCCGGGGCACAGGCGGTCAGTCTTTTTCCACGGCAGCGCGTATCATCATTTTTGCCGTTCCGACTCGAGGCTCGAACAGCGGCGCGGCTCGGCCACGTAACGCAACGCGACGTAACGTAATACGGAGAAATAATAGGTTGATGAGGGGGATGGACGTGGTTACACGAGGGGGCACCGAGAGGAGGTTGGGGGTGGAGGAAGCGAGAGTCGGTAGAGAGGCGGCCAGGGGGTGATAGGGGGGTGGCGGGGCACGGACGAAGCTCCGGGGGGGTGGCGGCGTCCTGTTCATTATGCAACGACGCGACTGTGCCTCCACTCCCCCCCCCCCCATCCCGGTACAACGAGAGCGCACCGGTTCTCTGTTGCACCGGAGAACCGGCGCAAAGTACAATCGGGAGCCCCCGTGGTTAATGAGTCGACCGAACAAAGCGAAAAACCGTCCATTAAATAATGCACGATGCAACGTCGGAGCGCCGTGCGCCAGAGTATCCAACGGAGTCAACGCCGAAACGGGATCCCCCTTTTCCTGGAATTTTGGCGCCTCTCTCTCTCTCTCTCTCTGTGGACAGGTGCAAGGCCTATGCCAGCCTGTGTCTCAGAGCAGCGCTTGCGAGCGTCGAATGACGTGCGATGCAGGCGAGGTTGGTTCATGATTCTGTTTCGAGGGCCATTCATTCATCGAACTGGTCGAATTCGTGGTTCAGGACACTGTGAGCGCAAGGTAAGGTGAATAATGGTCTCTGGGCAGATATGTTTGGTTAAGGGGGAACACCACTGTGACGGCCGGAAAAGTAAACCATTTTTAAGAATTTTTTTCAGGAATCATTTACAGTTTTCGTAGAAAATTTTCATTACCTACCTTTAGCAGGTACGCGAGTTGGTCGAAGGTGTAACTATGGAAAGGAAGGCCCGAAATCAAATTTTATTTACGTGCAAATTTTTCTTAAAATTTTTCAAAAATTTCTTGAAAATGGCTTACTTCTCCGGCCGTCACAGTGGTGTTTCCCCTTAAGATCTTTCACACGGGGCTTGGGGCTTGTTTCGTGGGTGGTGGATTCCTAGAAGCGTCTCCTCAAGGCGAGCGCGGGGTACCTGGGCTGGCACCGAGCTGAGAAATGCGAGTGCCTGGACTGGCGGGATTCCATGTTTGCGGCAGCACCGTTTTGGTTGAACGCATCGGGAGCGTTAGGAATTAGAGCCGTGACATGGAGAACAGATTCGGTCCCGAACGACACCTTCTGTCGAGACAGGGACTCTTTTCGGCTTGCCTTTCTTTCCTTATCTCGTAGAATAAAGGACTGCGAATGAGCGGGAACGACTGAGTGCCCCTCTCGGCGAGAACAGAAGAATTAGGGGGAGTAGCACTCAACTTAGTTCGAGACAAAAACCACCCCATCCTTAGTTCTAGACAATACTGTATATCTGGACTACTTTGTAGAGAAGCATAAGGGTTGGGAATTCTTATGAAGTGGACGCGACTCACAGTCTCCAGCTGTGACTCAGTCGCCTGACAATTGTGTTTTGGACTCACATTGCAGTGGCGATGGCCCGAAAATATGCGAGTGGACCGAGGGCTTTCAGGAATGTTGATTAAAATCTACCGTAAGATGAGAAGTGGCGAGGACCGAGGGAGGTCACTTGGAGGGTAGTAAAGATGCACTTTTGGTTTTGAATTTTGTTGTTTGTACGAGCTTTGTCCCCGTTCTCTTGTGGCTCTGAGGTTTATTTGCAGTATCTAAAATTCTAGCTTCCGCAATAAAAGATTCCTCATTACTAAATACAAGGTATGATATACACCTTTCGAAGCAAATAGGAACATAGAAGTTTTTTAAAGGAACCTGGAAGCTTTTAAACGAGTTTTTCTCGAAATAAAATACACGAAAGGTGGGTTTATTGAGTAATTTGTTGGAACTTATTTAATGGGAATGTTCCATATACGTAACGATGGAGTGCAAATACACCAATGATTTTCAAATGGTAAGTATTTGATACATTTGAATAAGACTCACACATGAAATAATATAATTTGAATCTCGACCGTACAAATTGTTCTAATTAGAAAAGATATTGATTTCGGCGCACTGGTTCGGTCTATTGAATACTTAAGTAAAAGCTATTTTGTAATTTTAAGAATTTTTATCAAATTCCAACGTTTCGGTCAATGATTATGACCATTCTCAAGGAAAGTTAGATAAAGAGGAAAAATAAAAATTACTGCGTATGCTTTTATATTAAAAAATTATCACGTTCCTAGCAATAAATTTTTAATACAAAAGCATACGCAGTAATTTTTATTTTTTCTGTTTATCTAACTTTCCTTGAGAATGGTCATAATCATTGACCGAAACGTTGGAATTTGATAAAAATTCTTAAAATTACAAAATACCTAGCTTTTATTTTAGTATTCAATAGACCGAACCAGAGCGCCGAAATCAATATCTTTTCTAAGCACACATGAAATGTTACAAAGAATTATTTCAGATTAAAAGCTTCATTATCTTATAAAGAAATATAGAATACAAATAATGCTTTCACGAACGAATATGTCTGAACGAAAGAATGAAAATGCAGAAACTTGAGAAACGTTTTCACAAACATTACATCAATGAACAGCGCCCAGTTTCAACAATTGCCCCAATTAATATTGATAAACGTCCGCAATACCGCTACACACAAAAAATCGCGATAGCACATCACTAAAATCGCAACGAAAAATCTGCAAAGATCTAAATAATACTTATCAATCATTTCGATTGCGAAGGGAAGCCGCGACGATAACGCGGAACGTCCAACGAACGAAAAAGAAGAGCAACAAATTAGCGAGCAAAATTGTTCGCAAACAAGAGCGCGGAGAATAATTCTGCCGGAGCCAGCCAAAGCGTAGGGGATGAAACGCGCCGTTTCACATCCGTGCGCGCCGTATATTCCGAGGCAGCGGGCTCCGAGGAGCTGACGCACCCTGCGTTTTATCTAAACTTTCATCTAACCTCCCCTATGCATCTAATCGCGCCACCCCACCACTATTTTCTATGAAAGGGCTAGGGAAGGAATTGGAGTGGGGCTGCTCGAAGTTGGTGGGGAAGTCGCACATACGCAGATGCGAGCGAATAACCGTGTATGGATCGCGCTGGAAGGGGTAACAACCCTTAATAAATGCGCGGCTGAAGAGGGCGCAGCGGCTCGTGAAAGAGCATTAAGAAGAATCACCGTCGCGAAGCCGTCTTACGGGATTAACCCACAATTTTACGAATCTTTTACGACACGCCGGAACGATAATTGCGCCGGTCGTTTGACGACCTCCCCTTTTAGCGGATTTTCGCGACCGGAGGTGATTCTCCGCACCTTCACCTTTGATATCGGCAAAACAGGGTGAATCCGAGGGAACGATATTGCGTGGAAGATATTTCGGAGGATGAAGCTTCCACCTAATTGTGGTGAGATTATTCGGGAGGGCGGGGGTGAGTTTTGAAATTGAAACGTTGAAATCAAATGTGTTCGTACAGTTCAAGTGAGATCTCTGCTTAAGTAAGGAAATATATCAGCTATAAAAAGACCTACAACTTTGTTCGCAATATTTATTGTAACACGGTTACTGAAAAAAAATCTACACTCTCGTTTCCCGCCTATTCTGCTAGAAGAAAATTCCGTAAAGTGAACCAGTTCACTTCAGCGAATTAATTACCTTACACAGCCCAAGGAAAGTGACCATCCACAGGTTTCCAAGCCTGACCAAGAACAAACTCCCTTCTTCGAGGCGAGAAGCGAAGGGGGAAGCAATTGTTCCCCGTGATCTGGTAATTCCATTCCAGGTCGCCTCCGATAATTGGCCGCTTGATCGCCGTGCAGCACCGCGTAGCTCGCAGTTCAAATCGATCTTTTTATCCCGTCGAGTGGTCTAAGAACCGGTCAGATGGGGCCGGAGATTTGCATTCACCGCTTCAGCGGCGACGACATCCGGTGTCACGGGGAATAAAAACTCATTCTCTCCGGTGACGCGCGAGAAACGTCGCTGGGGGCTGCGGGGGGAGGCGGGGAGGGCCAGGAGGGATCGAAGGGTGGCCGACGGGGAGGGTCGCAAGGGCGGCGAGCCGCGCGTCGTCTCTGGAAACGACTGGAATTTTTTTCTTCCGCAGGGCGGTTAAAATGTAAATTAAGTCGACGTGCTTAAGAATGTGAGATTATTAAGAGAGACCGCGGACTAGCCGCCCTCGCGGATACTACACGCTTACGAAAACATCCCTCCGCGTTTTTATTCTCCTTTCCTTGCCTCCCCTGCCTCCAGACGTCCGCGCATTATAAAGCACATATTACCCCCCTTGCCTTGCGAGGCTCGAGCTCACCTCCGTTTTTCCCTCCTCGGGGGATGCGACCGTCCTCGCCCCCGAGTGCTTCTTAAAGTTTCAACGAGTAACCCCCGGGGCTCTCAAGTTCGTTAGAACGGGGGCAAAAACCCGCCGGGTCCTTTTTTCCGGGAGGAGTTTTCGCGGCTCGTGAATTTCGAATGGAAAACGAATTGATTAAAAGCAGATGTTTATTGGGTGGTGAGATTGGTGGTGTTTAGGGCATTGAGTGGTATTAGAGTTGGGGCGCGCGTGAATTGGACGACGTAAGAATTGGGAATGTTGAACGGGACTGCATAAAATTGAGCGGAATATTAAACTCTTGCTCAATACGAGCTTTCTACACTGAAACGCGGCGTAAGAGACTGAACTGCGAGAGAGTTTAGCTGGTTAATTAGAAAGAATTTGCGTAGATACCTTTACCGCGGTTGAATACCCTTATTTGTACGCGAGCAGTTATACTGCTCGACCCTATTTTTTGCTTACATAATTATGTATATTAATTAATTGAAAAATAAATGCACACAAAGATGCATATATGTAGAATCTTCGTGGAATTTGAAAACACGAAATTTACACACAACCTTAGAAAATTTAAAACGAGGGCTAATTTATCGCGACACATTTTCCTGACGACGAAGTTTGTCGCTTTGAACAGTCACTTGTTTACTGATTCTTAAATTCGAAGCAACACGCCATTTTTTTGTAATTGATAACTGATAATTTACAGCAATGCCGTCAATGTATCAGATAATACACTACAAACTTTCCACGAGTTTCTTTCAATTTTTCGCGTGACCGATCGGTAAAAATTAGTGTCGAGCAGTATATGTAGTAAACTTGAAATTTCTTTATATACATTCCACAGTTTGAAGCAAAGTAGCAATGGAAGTGGTCAAAGTTGAATATACAATTACATAGATGCTCTTAGATGCCTTTTCCTCAACAATCCAAAGACCAAGTATCTTCGAAGGAATTCTCCTTACAACCCCTAAACCCCATTCCCCAATGACTCTCCGCGAACGTCAGCAGCACCTTCGAATCGAGCCGAGTCTAGCGCACAGTTCAATTACCAGAAGGGGGTCCCTGTGATTAGATGCTCCCCAGCGCTCGATACTCGCGGCATGCCTCGCGAAAAGAGGGCGCCACGTAACCGTGCCTCGTCTCCGGCGGACCGCCGCCGAAGAATTAACATTCTCGATCGGCCGCCGAGAACCGTTTATCGCCCCCTGCGAAGGGGGTTGAGGGGCCACGTTCGATCCTCCGGCTCCTCGGAGCGATGAGCAAAAAAGAAACGGGTTCGACGAAGAGAAAGAAGCCCGAGGGGGCGGGGGGTGGGCGGCTGGAAAGTATGGAGGCAATCAACGGCGACAGTGGCGTCGGCTCGCGAGGAACCGCCGGTGCCGATTACCCGCGGGCCGTAATCGAATCAAGGAGCGCTATTTATTTTTCCATCCATTTAAAAACGTGTTAAAATGCAAAAACGCCGAACGGCCACGGGGCAGGGGTTGAACGGCGGGCGGGCGGGGAACGGGGGTCGGTCGGGGAACACAGGAGTCGCTGGAGGAAGTGGCGTAGGAGATAGAGGAAGAGGTGGTGCGGGTGGAGAAACGGTGCACGGGAACGAGCGAGGCTGCTGGCGAAGAGGGTTGCTAGGGGGTGGCCGCGGGGGAGGAGGGGGCCTCTGCTGGGTTGGGGGCGGAGAGGGGAGCGGGTGTACAGCCGCAGCTAGGCCGGGAGAGGAGTAAAGGGTGAAAATGCAAAAAGGCGCCGGGGGTCTCGCTCAATACCGAAGCGGCGGCGCAAGCGCCTTCATTTTGTTTTTCGTACGTCGCCGCGTCGCTTTCGTTTTTCCAAGATGGCCGCCCGGCGTGCACGACGTCGGTAACTGGTACCCCCTTTCGAGGGTGGCTCGCGCCGCGCACCCTACATTGCCGGCCAGAGAAGAAATCAACCCCCGAAAACGGCGACCGCACCGCGGCGCTCAACTCGCTCGCCAGCCCCTACGAATGCCGCCCCGGGAGACTTCGATACTCGCACGAGGGTGATTTCGAGATCCGAATGTTGCCGCGCGGAGGCACTTTATTCAACGAAATGTTTCCCCTTTCGTCGGTGCTTGGTTTTTAGAGGAAGGTCGACTTCTTGAGGGGGTGGTTTATTAGGTTCATTCGTAACAGTAGCTCGGGGGGTTGTTTGATTTGATTTATTGGATGATTTGGAACTTTTGGACGCAAATTCATCAATTTGTGGCATACGTGCAAAGATATCAGTCTTGTCGAGTTTTCTGTGAACGAGTTGATCCAGAAATGCGTAATTAAATTAACGTTAGACGTGTTTTCACGAGAAGCATTCGTTTGTAAATTCCTTTTACAAACGCGTAAGATATTATCGCCCGTTATAATGCGGTACTCCTTTCCCAACTTCATAACTTTTTCGAAAGTTTCGATTGGCAGGCAAAGTTCCGAAAGCGTCAGTCTAATGAAATAACTTTTCTTCTCTGAATTTTCAGAATGTCTGATTTTCGCGGTACGCTTCGCTTGGCGTCTGTCGTTCCGCGGGTAGATTCCATTAAAGGACGCTTTACATTTTACTTTTTCTTCCCCCTTGGAAAAAAAGGAGCCCCTAGATGGCGCGGGTCAGGTAACTGCATTCTTGCCCCGTGTATTATTTCGACCTGCAACGGAATGCTTTTAAACTGTCCTTCAGGAGATGCACACGGACAGATCGGGCGTCGAGCTTAAGTATCTCTTTTTTTGTTTACGTCGAGTGCCTTGTTATTTGTTCCCTTCAACTTCTCCACTCGCCGCGGCCGCGTTCTTGACGAATATTCGTTTCATAGCGAAACCCCACGGAACGCCGAGCGCGATTAAATCGTTCGAAGTGGCTCACGAAGGCAAACTGCAATTGCAGCTTCCACGTTACGATTCAGTAACTCGATAACATCCTCTGAAACATCCATCTGCAGTTAATTATGCAAATAGGGGTAGGGGGGCAGAATGGGGTAGCTAAGCAAACATGCTGAAAATTGATAATTTTTGCTTTTATTTAAGTTTTCATGAATCAATGTATAATTATAAGTTAATTATTTAACCTTTGGTACATAGTTTGAGCAACATTTAAATAAAAAATTGAAGTTATTAAACTTTTAAAAAAAAGTAATGAAAAATCATGTTGCCCCTGCCATGGGGTATAACGAGGTACCGAAAATGGGGCAAGCCGGTTCCCCTAAATATTTCCACAATCGATGTAAATATGAATTTCTTCTAAATTAGTTTCTTCATAGTCTCGCTTTACCCCCTACATTTTAAATATTCGACAAGTTCTTCCTCTTCTGGTTGCGAAAATGCACTCTTAATTGGACCTAATGGTAAACCCATGACCACTTCATTTCCCTGTTTCAATTTTTGGACATAACGTTCTAATGTTGTTTGTGGAAGACAATATTCTCGAGCCACTTTATTGTACCTCATTTTGTTGTTTTAAACTTCATCTACAGATTTCTTCGACTTCTTTTGACCATTTTCCTCGTCTAGTTTTTTCTCATACGTTCTAACCATTTTCAAATCCGAATTAAAAGTAACGAAAACTGGACTTAAATTATAATACAGAACGATGGCGTTGTTCAACCTTGCATGAACCACCATAGTGCGGGGTATGATGGGCTACCCCATCATTACCCGTATCAAGGACCTCATTGTGCCTCAAATCATCGTTTTGCAAAGACTGATGTTATTTGTACAGCAAATAAAATTATTTAGATTAATAAAGTTATTTGTACAACAAATAAAAAAATATTGCACATTAAAGTGCATAGAATGGAGATTATAATGTGACAGAAATAATTTACTTACCGTTTTTAAATATATATTTATTATAAGTCTTTTTAGTACACACAATAAAAAAATTTGAAAAAAATTAAAACCGACTTCAAAATAATAACAATGCACTAAAAAGTAAAAAATAATTTTTTCCCTTATTTAATCTACGACTCTGGCATCGACTTAAAAAATGTGAGAGTCGTAGATTAAATAAGGGAACAAATTATGTTTTACACTTTAGTGCATTTTTATTATTTTGAAGTTGGTTTTAATTTTTTTTAATTTTTTGATCTATTATCGTTTTTTAACGACACCCCATCTTACCTCGCTACCCCATCACCCTCCCCCCTACCCCTACAGAGGCTCCCAAGAAGAGAAATCGCAATTTTCATTATCTCCCTGCATTGTTGCTACTACGGACAAAAATTATTCAATCTCTCGAGGCCTGAAAGAAAATTACAGGTCTACGCATCTCAACTCAGAAAAACAAAACTGCACAGATTAAGCTCATTTGGGATGAGAGCTTCAGCTTCCAATAAGAAAAAAATTCATATACGTCGCGAAGAACGAGCTTCGTTCTGCGAAACGTGCTCTTCGACGTAAACGATCGATCGAGACGCTTGCAACGTGCACCGCGAACGACCGTCAATTATGACGTCAATGCGCGGCAGAGAAAAAAAGGGTGCATGCGAATTCCGTCTCATTTACGTAATTCGCCGCGAACGCATTCAATTGCAAATGCTTATACTTGGGATTCATATTACAGGCAGCCCAGCGGTGACCCATCGCTTTTCCCTTCCCTCTGTCCTTTCTTTTTGCGTTTCCCTCGTTCTCCCCGATCTACAGTTTCCTGACGCATAATTCCATCATTCGACGTTGCAATTTCTGCCTCAAAGGGATGTGCCTGGTGAAAACTGCGGCCCGTATTTGTATTGCTCTTTCAATAACGTTCCTCGAGCGTCCGCGCGGTAGGGGTGAGTTTTTTTCCCAGCTTGGTGGCAGAGATTCGGAGCGTAGAATAAATGATATCGGCGATCGGCGGAAATTCGCGGTCGCTTCCGCTTTGAATATCCACCCTAACGATTTAACGACAAAGGAGATGCAATCGTTGAGAAATGTTGATCGGGTGGGAGGAGGACACGATCCAGATTTAATCGTTTCGAGTGATGAACGATGCTAAACGGATGGAAAATTTAATCCTCATTATGTCTCGGATTTTCACTTTAGAATATACCGTTAGTCTCTACTAAATCGTATTTCGTATGTCTGTCCATACAAATTTGAAAGTTTTGAAAGTTTAAAGTAAATTGAATGAATTATTGGTAGCAAGGTCCATGTAAATAGAGGCAGTGATTCTGTAACCAGAAATGAGTGCAGAATGTTGGGAAACATTTGTTTGCACAGAGATTCGTTTTTTGGAAAAAGTTGTTGGATTTTCGTGGGGTGCATCTGAGAAAGTTTCAGCTAAAGGGTCCTCCACATGGACTACTATTTCCGTTCTGTATTTCTAAACCATTAGGAAGCATATGTGTTACAGTATTAATTTTAAAGTATTAACAACAAAGTCACACAAAATCTTCTCTTTTGCCTACAAGATTATTTTCATTATATCTGGTGTTATTTCCTTCCCCATCGCGGTGTCACAAATAAAATCAATTTCTCCAAAAACGAATCTTGAACACAAACTCTGGGGAACATTGAATCAAGGAACTCCGCAATCAATAGTCGCTTCCACGAACCATTAATTGATAATAATTAAAAAACATCTTTCGTGTCGCAAGTCCCTGAAACTCCCTTACAGTTAGCATCCTGTGTCTCAATTAACGCGGGCACGCATATAAAACGAAAGTGCAATTTAATTACCGAGAAAATAAGGATGGCTACGGTAATCGCCGAGAACGGCAAGGGCGCCCGAAATTTTCGCGGGGTGCCCTACCGAAATTTTATCATAAAAGGATGAGCGGCGATTTGCATGAAAAGGTAACATTTGCCGGGATAGCAAACCGCTTCGCGGAAACAACGAATATTCCTATTTATCATTTCCGAAACGGCCGTTCCTCCGTTCTCCACCATTTTGAAAATCGCCGCTCGCATTACCCCACCGTGTCAACCGGAAGCAACTCGAGCTTCCCTGGTATTCGCGGTTTCGGCTATTCTCTCGCTCCGATCCGCTCCGCGGCAGAGGCGTCGAATACGTTTGCGCGCGACGAAACCCGGAACGCTGTTATACGCCGGTGCCTGCTAATCGACTGATAATTGCTGTAACGACCGCCGCTTTAGAATGCCATCAGCGGTACATTAAAGTAATAAGATTGCGAGCACTTCGTTTACGTTCTTTTTACAGCTGAACGACGGGGACGATGAGCCGCCCGATCGAGTCTGTTACGGTCAATGGGAATCGATTTCATACCGCGACACCATTTCGCCGATACTGGGTCTCGTCGTGTTTGCACGGATCCGTGCGGTAATTGTGTGAGGGTGATTTTTGGGTGCTGAAGAATTAAGGGATGTGCCGCGCGCGTTGAAGTTTCCTATTGTGTTGGAGGTGGAGGATAGGGGTGACCGGGGTAAAGTGAGCCCGAAAAAGTTTGAAGTCGAATGAAATTTTTCCCTTTCAATAAAAATGTGTGGAAATAGATTTATAATATAATTTAAACATTACTATTGATAAATGATGAATAGCGATACTTAGAATAAACTTAGAGTATATTAAAATTCAACTTGAAAGAAATGATGCAAGTGGTATATGCCATGTTTGGGGAAAAGTGAACTCCTATCTGGGGTAAAATGAGATGCAACGAAATAAGAACTTTAATGAAGGATATAGGTAAATATTAACCCCTTGCGCTGGAATGATGTGTTTAGCACGGCAGCTTCTGGCTTTTTTGCACCGTGGTTGTCGGAAACTGTGACAGATTTTTCATTTCTTTTTGAGGTTAGTTTCTGTTCCACCACGCCGCGTGGTTTTCTAGCCAGCTGACAGGTTAGGATATTGCGCACATCACTTGCGCATCGGCTCTTAGCAGCTATTTGCAGCTCAGTTTACCCCGGTCACTTTACCCCGAATACGTACTCAGTGGAAAATTAATTATTTAATAAGGTTAGGATTAATGTTTTCGCAAGCGCGTGTACATGTATGTTTATAAGCTTGTTTTGAACACGCAGAAAAAATTTGGAGTTAAAATAACACATTTCTGACTCATTTATCCGAAAAGCTAAATGGAAAAGAAAACCAATCGGAAGTCTCTAAAAATGAATTTCTAATTTTTTAAATGAATTTACATTTTTCGATATCTGCATGTGTATAATTATCATTCTTACATAACATACATTTATTACGTCACCAAAATTTGTAAATATATTCTATTGTTAAAGAACAAATTAAGGTGGCTCATTTTACCTCGAGGTTCATTTTACCCCGGTCTCCCCTACCGAAGGATACGCTCTCGTTTAGGATACGAAGATGGTCCTTTTATGTTGCAATAAAAATAATGGACGAAGGAAAATGGGACTGAATAGTTAGGTGTTATTAATATTCGATACGGGGAATTTTTATCGAGGCGTCTTTATTTTAGAATCGATTAAATTTCGTACAAGTTATTATAATATTAATGTACAGGTAAGATGATCTTTGATCACAGTTCTTTTATACATGACTCATATGTGGTGCAGCGTAACTATTGGAATTACATAATTGCCCATGACAAAATAAGTTAATAGTAGGTAAGGGATACAATTTGTTAATTGGGGCCTTTATTTTTTTAGGACAAAGGCGTACCTAATAGTTTTTAATTTTCTAAAAACAATTTATTATACAATTTTGAGTTGTTTTTGAATTAGGAATGACTTACAAAGTATTAGGTTGGTGTTAGATTTTAATTATTTCATTTATTTTATTCTTTCGAGCTTGCGTGATTACTTCCCGAGTCGTAGACCAACGTCAGCAATTGTTATTGCACCCCACCATAAACAAAGGAACTTTTACGCTATCCGCGATCGGCAATTTCAAACGCACCAACCCAATACATACATCGTACTTTAATCTTCCCTCATAGAATTCAAAGGTTCTGCCCTCATTATTCGCATTTGATCTGTATTTATCACTATTACATATAGTGATTACTAATCGTAAGTCCATAATGTAACGTGAAAAGATTACACTCCATTTGCGTTTCGCCATAATATCGCGACATTTCCAAATGCATCAGAATGCATATGATATCGGGAGCAGACAGTGCATCAAAGGGTATTATCTCCCCTCCGCAATTTCGAGCCCGCAATAATAAAGTGCATATATGCCTTAAAGCAATCGCCACGTTGCAACTACGCGCTTAACAGGGGATCCCAGACTTTCGTAAGCATTCAGGACTTCCACGAGTAATCAGATCTATTTAGCGAGCATATTGTGCATAGGCCTCGAGCAAATCATGCTGGATATAATTGAAATACGTACCCTAGCGCACAACAACGAAATACAGATAGAGTGGAGGTGCAGACAGAGATTAGAATAATGTTAAACAAATTATTCGAGTTCTCTCGATTCTTCTTAGACTCCTCCCAAAATTTGAATCAGGTACCATTTCTTTCCTCTTGCAACGAAATTCTGCCAGACCTGAATTGAAATAATTACTCATCGTGCCTAGTGTTCGTGATTTCTCGATATCTGTTCTTTCTCGAGAAATCAGAAATCAGCTTATACTTTTTGAGAATTCTCGAGAAATTGAAAAAAATATTACAAAATTTATATTTTTGAAATAATGTTGACAATGTTTATCACAAACGCAAGAAAACTTTAACTGATTGTTCATTTCCTGTCTAATTTGCACAAAACTTGTATAAATGAAAAAACAGATATTAAATATAATTCATAAATTGATTTACTTAATACAAAATTTGTGCAAAGCGAAACATTACTTTCTTGTTTTAAAATAGTTTTTTAATCTATTTCTTTTCTTTTTTTGTGTGATAAATATGGATATTAAATGAAAAAACGCGTCTTTTGAATTTTTTGAAGAGATTCTGGATTACCTTTGCAAAAATTGTATAAAGGATACAATAGTTTTGTCTCTTCTTTTCGATATTTCTTCTATAATAGTTACAAGAAACTGATTACTTCTTTCAGGAGGCATACCATTTTTCTAAACTGTTAAATAGGAATCTAAGAGCACCTTGACCAGTCAATAATGTCGAATCTTCTCTACTGAGATTTTCTACTGTAATTCATATAAGTTCTAATGTTACTAATAAGATTTATTATAAATTGTAGATGTGTTCATACGTTCGCGATTTCCTAGACTTAAATTAAGTTTCTCGAGAAAAACAGTATTTCTCGAGAAATAAGGAATAAGCAATGATAAAATTTCTCGAGAAATTCTCTAGAACGAATTCTCGAAAAGGAACACTAATCATGCCGCATTATTTAAAAAATTGTCTCCTCCGAGCTGTGCAAATTACAATGTCCAAGAAGCAGGGTGATACTTTTTATTATTACGCACCGCATCTGTGCAGCTCTCGCATACGGGTTTCTTCCCTCCGCTCCTTAATCCGAAATCCCTCGAGCTTTACTCTCATCCACGGCACTCTTGCCCCTGCGCGACCGCCATACCAAGTACCTACGAACTTCTAACAGGCTTTCCTCTCGCAGCGGTCTAGAAGAACAGAAATCTCAGCGGAGAGATCTGGTCCCGCAACCGCTGAGCCGCAACCCCGCTGTTACAGCATCGGCCAGCAAGTGGCGTGGCGACGGTTAAATCGCGATACATTTTCCAGGGCGTTGCGCCGCGCGTCGTATCGGGGGCCATTAAAGTAACGACCGCGGGCATTCTCGCGTTTCCTCCGCGAGTCCCCCGGGGCCGTTCCGCGAGATGGGAGCGGGGCGATCGCGCGCGGCCCGGTAAAACCGGGGGCCCCCGCGAGGAATGGAGGCGGCGCGTCGCGGAGCGGCCAGATAACCGGCGATATTAAGCATAATTCGCGCGTTTATCGCGGTGGCGGCCGCTCGTAATCCCGGCATTCGACGCGTCCGCGCGCGGGCGATGGCGCCGCGGCGACCGGCCCGGTCGTTTCCGCGCGAGGAGCGCCCCGCGGAAAACAATGGAGAGAGGTGGCGACCCTTCGAAAACACGCCGCGATACGAGGAGTAGATGGATAGATAGGGGCGGCGGTGGAGGGTCGCGGGGGCGGTTAACGGAGGGCAGGATGGCCAACGAAGGTGGACGGCGCTGGGGAATAAACAGAAAATGAACGAAGGAATGGAAAAAGGACAGACGCGGCAAGGGTTCGCCCGCGGGGGTGACGGCGACGCGAGGGTGGGAAGGCGAAACGGTGGTGAACGCAAAGAAACGGCGAAGGGTGGCGGACGGGGACGGCGGTGGGAGCGGGACGGTTGATACGGCGAACAGAGAGGGTAGCCGACCGCCGTTGGACATTAAGAACGTTTCGTGCGGAAATTTAACCAGCGACCGGGGACGCCAAGGGCGGCGCAGCCGGCGTCGCTGCGAGACCCGTGGCTGAACGATACGGGGTGGCCGAGCTCGGCCGAGGGAAAAAGAGCCGAAATGGGCACAGAAGGGAGGAAGGAAGGGGGTGGCCTCTGCCATGGTGTAGCCGAGTTTTTACGACTTCTACGCGCCTGCGCCTGCACACCTGGAGATTAGGTTTAACAGCCTTAATTTTAAAAAATTGCCGCCTCTCCCCCCCGGCAATCTCCGTTCCTCCCCTCGCTCTTCCTCTTATTCTTCTACCTGCGCTCGTTTAACTGCCCCACGAACCTACCCCCTCCCGCCTGTACCCCACCCCGCCCTGCGCCCGTTCCACCACGGCGAAACGAAATTGCGACGCTTTGCGCCGTCGAGGATAAAGTTCTGGATGCCTCCGCCACGTTTCGTGCCGCCCCACGCCGCTATCTGCGACGACGAACTCCCGAGACACCCCCGCTGGACGCTGAAACCACGCGGGGGGACGTTTAGCCCATTTGCTGGCTGTCTGTACACGCTGCTCGGAATTAGACGTTAGGATGTGGCGGAGGAATATGTCGACGGAATTTTCGGGGGGATATTGCGTCGGGGGGCGGGAGTGGATGAGGGTGGTTCTGCAGGGAACGGCGTTGCGACCTGGTGGATTGCAGATTAGAGACTTTGATCGTTTCAGTTTCGATATCTTGCTTCTTTTGCGGGGAACTTTCTAATGCCAGGGGGTAGCTGAAGAAGATGCGTGTAGAGGAGGGTGCTTATGGGGGTGGTGGGATTCTGAAGTCGAAATAGTTTCTTTGGGATTATTGTAGAATCGTCAGTATTGTTTTCACTTGTTTACATACATTGCTCGGATGCGTTTTTATTACTCTCATTTAAATAGTTTTAGGAGCGTAGCGAATATTTTAAGACTTCAATTCATAGAATGACTATACCTTGCTATTAGGGAATACAATACCGGGATACGGTGTCCCGCGATCCCGGCTGTTTTTTGGATCCCAGATATCCCGGGATTTGATATAACTAATCACGAGAATTTCGGGGTTTTTTAAAGATCTGAATTACTTCATGAACACCTGAAAAATATAAAAATAAACAGAATAAATAAACATAGTCATTTCATGATAATAAGAAGAATAATAATAACAATGATTTATTTAAATAATAATATTAAGTCGCATATAACTAACTAAACTATATTTATTTTTCCAATGATATTCTCACTTTTCACTATTTTGAAATCGCGCTTGCAAATCGCAACTTGTCTGAACACGTACAGTCGAAACAGTGTAGATATCAGGGATCGAAAAAAGTTCTGGTACTTTTCAATAGGTTCCATTTAAAACATGGACCGCGGAACTTTCTTTAAAAATGTTCTCACATTATATGTTCCCAGAAGAACCGATAACATAAAAGTTCTTAAAAATAAAGGTTCTAGTTGGAATGGAACTTATAAAATATAAAAATAAAAAATTTTCTATAGCAGAAACAGATATTTTGTTCACCAATATTAAAAAAGTTCTCAACCGTTGTAACAAATACTGAATACTATTCAATGGATAGTATTACAACAATATTAAATAATTATTACAGTTAAATTGATATTCTGAATGTGTTATTTATTTGTAATACTTACCTTCGTAGATATTTATAATGTTATGATTTTCATACCTTTTATTAAATAAACATATGAAGAATATGATATTATATTGTTAAATAAAACTAGTACCTAATAGTTTAGTACTTTTCTTTATCTTATGAAAACTTTTTTAATAAATGTTCTAATGTAACTTGTTTCCATGGAACTTTTATTATATAGGTTCTAAAATATCTATTCCATGAGAACACTTTTTAAAGAAGTTCCTAAAGGTAACATTTTTTTCAATAAAAATTCCCCAGAAACAGATATTTTCTTAAACAAGAGATATAAGTTCTAACAGAATTTTTTTAAAAACGAGGGTTCGAGAACTTTTTCGATCCCTGGTAGATATGTACTTTAGGTGCTTTGCTGTTTCTTTGTTCGCATTTCCAAAAATCTTTATAATAATTTACTGATATTATCTACTTATTGAGACTTTATTATTCTTCATAGTTCTACTGTTGTTATTGTTAAATATAATTTTAGCTTATGCTTCAGACTAATGATAGAAAGTGTGTTTGTTTACTTTAAATAAAGATTTAGAATTTTAACACATAATAAATCCTATTCAAATTACTGAAATGTTCTATTACCAAATCTCGGGATTAGTCCCGGAATCCCGCGATAGACTTTAAAAAATTCCGGGGTAGTAAATAATGACCGGGATTGTATTCCCTACTTGCTATAGGCTTGTATCCAAAGCAAGGACCGCCATCGTTTCTGCAAATACACGAACTCATCTCAATCTTCTCAATATACTTCCTGCATGCAACCAAATCTTGAAGAATAGTGATTTTTAAACTATCTGGACCGAGAATTCTTTCAATTATAATTATATCTAATGGTCTCTCACGTTGCCCACACTATTTCAAAACGCATGTCCAATGAAAGCTTACCAAAGAGTATCAACATCTTCAGCTCCGCCCCCTAACCAACTATCTCCGCGGGAGAAATATAAAATTACCAATATGTATCTAATCGCTTCAACTCCAATTCTTCTTTCAGGCGCTCAGAACCAGTCTGCAGGCGTCTATCCCAAGATCTCCAACCCCCTTCCGGCCGACCTGTAAAAATAAGGTGAGAACTGTCAACGCTGTGAGTACGAAGATTCCCTCCTCCCCAACAAATAAACAATTTCCCCCCCCGGTTCGTCTCGTTCAACACCGTACAGCACCCTCGAACAGTTCACCCCTCGAAGGCGAGACCGCGGCTCCTTCGGCTCGCCCATCGATCCCGCGCATCCGGTGCGCGCGCGAGACGTCGCGGAAATTTTGCAACGGCGGGCAACCCCCCGAGTGGAAGCGGCGAGGATCTAGGCGCCTAGATTAATTAACAACTCCGTAGACCGACCGTCCCTTCTCGTAGATACCCTCTTTCCCGCAATTCCGCGGAAATTCTCGTCCCGCCGCGCCCCTCGGCCGCGGCCGCACGGCCGCAATAAAATCCACGTTGAGCCAGGTTCCAGACTCGTGTGAAATATCGCCGCGAATTATCATACCATCTGAAATTAAAGGGCTGAAATTTCGGGGTGGTGCCCGCGCCGGCGGTGTGCCCGCTGGAAAATAATTTTGATGCTCACTCGGTGCTTCTACGCGCGTCGCCCGCCACCCCCCGCCTCCCCCTCGCGTCGCCGTTTCGCGCACCTCCGCCCCCCGCCCCCCCCTGGTGAATACCCTCGGGCCGCAAATCCCGCTGTTCAACCCTCTTCTTCCATCCACCGCGCCTCTTCTCCTGCGTTCCTCCTGCGACGACTAACGCGGAACAGACAGAGAGTCGAGTCTGCCAACGGCGCGCACACACACACACACACACACACACCGTCGCACACACTGGCAGGGGGGGTTACCAAGGGGGGGCTGGGGGCGCGGGTCGGCAACCGTGACGCGATGGGGATGACGAAGGGGAGCGAAAGAGAGAGGAGAAAGAGCGGCGTGCGTGTATGCCGCTCTCGGGCGTTCTCGAGCGTGGACCAGCCAGCCAGTGGTGAGAAAGAGGGAGCGAAAACGAGGGAAAAGGGACGGCGCACGGGGGGTGGGGTGGGCAGTTGCGACGGGAAAGAGAGGCGAGAAAGAGGTAGAGAGGGACAACTTCCGGCGGAGATGTGCGCGCTTCGACGGAGCGAAAGGGCGCCCTCTTCGGGGCGCGCTGGTGCGCGCGTTATCCTCCCTCTTCCCTGGTCCTCTTAGTCGCGACGACAACCCCTCCGGCGCACCCCTCCGCGGGGCTCCTCTCTATTATTTTTTTTTCGCCTCGCGTAACGCGTCGCGCGTTTCCCGGCACGGCGCGCGCTGCTTTTCCTCGCCGCGAGCGGCGATTTTTCTTTGGCAGCGTCTGCGCGGCCACGCCCTCCCGCTGCAATGGCCGCGATACCGAAATTCCTCGCGGGGGTGGCACCATTTTCCCTGCTACCCCTCGCACTTTTTCCGTCTCCCTCGCGCCCCAGCGCTCCCCCTCGTTTTTCGTCGTCCTTCCCGACCCCTCGTCGGCCACCGCCGACACCCTTCCACCTGCCGACTCTCCGCCAACATTTTTTTCTCGTTTTTCCACGGGCTGCCTCCAACGCCACCCCTCCGCCCTCTCCGCCCCGCCGCTGCTCTTCCACCGCGATAAAACTACCCCCGTCGCTATCCATCTCTCGGCCACCCCGCTCTCGTCTCTCTTTCCGTCGCGAAAGAAGAACGGCGACGACCGCCGACGACGACGACGACGGGGCGCTCGCCGTCCAGCGGCGAGCGGGGGGTGTGTTTTAAGAGGTCCCTCGTCCCTGTCTGTGTGCATTGTACTTGGCCCCCGTGTAATGTGTACGCACGTCTTTGATCGAGTGTTTATACGGACTCGGCCGGTGGATCGATCGGCCTCCACGGTTAATGAGTCGCGCTGAATGCTATTGATGTTCCCGATCGATTTATGGAGAAGCTCGGCTGCCGAGGAGTCGCGGCAGCGGCGTTCCGCGCGGCCGGCCCCGTCAGAACGATCAACCCTTTCGCTGTTTGGCCAAGTAACGGGGTTGCAGGGAATGACGGAACCGGGGAGTGTGTATTTAATTGTTTACTCTGTGGCCGTCGTCGTGTCGAATTTATTACGCCCGTATCTCAAGTAGATATTCTCTGTAGCGACCTAAAGGCGAGCCTCGATTTGGCTGCTTGCGTCTAACGTAGGCAGGTATATTTATTGCAGAAACTCAAGAGATACGTAGGGGAGACCGGGGATAGTTTGGACACGGGGTAACATTGGACACTTTTACAATTGCCTACATAGTATCCTGATTATTGCAACTGTTTGTTTAGTTCGTCCCTAGTTTCCCTATTTAAACACCACATGTAAAAAATATGCACAAGCTAAACAAAAAATTCCAATAATCAGGACACTATGGAGGCAATTGTAAAAGTGTCCAATGTTACCCCGTGTCCAAACTATCCAAACCCCCCAACCAATTTCTTACGAAGGTTGCTCGTTATTTTATAAATTAAGCACCTAAGTGGATACATGTCGATTTACCTCTACGCTGTACGAATTAAGCTTCTACAGAATTAGTAAATGGTACAAACGTCCAAATTCATGAAACAGTCAACGTTTCTTGTATCAATATGTACTTTAGGCAACTTTGGTATCGCGAGTTCAGTGCGATGGAATGATAAAATAGCCCGTCGTAGGGCAAAGCGAAGGGTAGATCTAACCATTTGATCTGCCAGCGACGCACCGTCAAGTGGGTAGACTTACCCCAGCGAATGTCCTAGTGCTAAGTCCACCGTTCTCACCGATCGATTAACAGACTGTTCAACAAACTAAAATGCACTATTTCGCACGCTTTTAATCGCTTCGGAGGAACTCTGTCGAACCTGTGCCTTTTCAACGTAAGTTGCCAAGCTGGATCCTCTGGCGTTGCGGTCCCCGGTCTCGTATTACTTTTCGAATTCGGAGGAACAAACGCCGGGGACCTAATAATCGCGAGACTCGAAGTAGTCCCATGAATCGCGACTGTGCTACTCGAACCGAATAATTGTTGAAATCGGCGAATCAGCCGCGTTGTAAAATAACGTACGAGGGGAAGCCGATGACTCGATTTAACAGCCGATTATGCTGAACGATTAGCGAAGCTCATCGATGTTATAAACGATAGATTTGCAGGATTTAAGAGTCAGTATCGGTGGATTAGAATTTCGGAAATAATCCGCCACTCGGCGCGCTATGATTACTGATAATATTCTCCGCGTTATTTCATATTCACAGTCGCGTTGCATAATACAGTGCCGTCTGTTCGATGGGCAGCTGGGTTCTCAAGATTAGATACGAATTCAAGATAAACGTTATAACCGTTTCGTGTCTGCGCTCGAAACAGAGAAGGACAGGAGAATATAGGTACATCAGAAATTGGTAATTCAAGGAGACGTCAGGTGTGACCTTCTCGCGTCTCCAAAATGGAGCATTGGAGCACATTTACTATTAATTAAAGTCTGTGCATACCGATCGACGCGATCGTCTCTCACGCACCTGGAGGAACTACTTGATCAGCATCGAGGCATGTGTATTCAACGCGGGCAAGCATCTTCAACGTCCGCGTCAATAACCCAAGCTCCGCGCTAATCAATTGCTGATCGATCATTCCTGCGGTTCGTTCACTGTCTTCCCTCTCGAGCAATTAATTCGTTCGTATCACGGATAACAACGACAAAGATTAAACGAGAACTGCAATTAGCAGCGTCTGTTGCTAGACAGCGCCCGAAACGCTGGCTGCGGACTCGAACGTCCCATTTCTACTTGCTGAACGCCAGCTATCCAAGATATTCAACGCAGCTTTGCCGAACGTCACCGTAATGGAATCGAGTAGTTTGTTCTTCGCGGTTGCGCGTTGCCGTAACGCCTGTAAACGAACGAACGATTAACATGAAATTTGCGGGGAAGGAATATCGTGAACAGCCATCGAACGACGAGCCGAAATTAGTCCGCGAATTTTGTCATAAAGCCGCATCGGACAGCGCGCGTCCGCCTCGCGTTGGATTTTATTCCGAGCGACGAGCCTAAATCAGCACCCCCTATTTCCTGCGCCGCGAGCTTCATTAGCATCTGGATATCGAAGCTTGGAGCAATTGCGATATTTAAGACCGCGTCGCGACGACGGACGTCCGTTTTATTCCCGCAACGGCGTGGCTTCGGGAATTTTTTCGGGCGAAGTGCTTTGGAAATTTTGCTACGCCGAGTTTTCGAGATTATACGAGATGTTCGCATTAAAATGCACCAGTGACGAGGAATGAATAAACACAGAGCGGGGAGGTAAGCATTCGTTGTAAAAAATTCGTTCGGCTCACAAATCTTCCGCGCAATTAACATTCTTGCAGGAGGACGCCAGCGGAAAAGGGGGAAAAAGGCAGCAGACCTGGGCGAAACGTTCTCTAGCTGATAAATGCAAATCCGGCGCATAGTTATCTCGCGGAATGTCTCGCGATTATAAGGTAATCAGAATATAAACCTACCGTGCAAAACAATAATTTAATGCGCGCGGGACACGGTGTTACGCCGCGTGTGCATGTCTGGACGCCATGTAAATTCGTAATTTTAAAACTGCACCCTTCTGCGCCATCTTGTATGCTCCGAGACCACAGTTGTCTGATCGAGGTTCCGTTACGGTGAACCAAATGTCTTTTCATTATTCGTCAAAAATTATCGAGCATCTTATTCTAATTTATCCACGCGTACGAAAATCTTTCGCGTGATCTGCGGGATTAAAGAAATTCTGCAATCTGTGTATCAACATCTCCTAGATTCCAAACTTCCGTATTCCCTTAAAAATATAGCATTAATCGACAATGCTATTAACCCTTCGTTGCATACTGTTGCAAATTTGCAACGTATATTTTCTTTTTAATTTTTTCGTTTTAACTAGCCTGCAGTGTGATGTAACTACTTTATCATGAAAGATACATATCCTAGTTTGTAAACATTCCGCAGTTTTTAAGTAATCATAATCGTAATGGCGGAAAAAGTGGAAAAATAAAAGAACATAAATTCTTTCGTATTATCTTTTTCTTATTATTATCACTTGTACGAGTCCAAAAATGTATCTTTTCCAAAATCGAAGAAATTATGCAACGAAGAATTAAATGACCTCCACTTCTTATATTTCCCGTTCATATAACTTATGATCCTACACAAACGACGAGCAATGATCTTCAAGACGACTCAACTCATAAAAAATTCTCCACGAAGCTGTCCACCTTCGAAACGTTTTCCTTTCGAATCGATCGGAACGAAAAGGATCACGAATTAATAAATGGGCAAATAAATGTCCGATAAAATAACCAGCGGCGCGCACACGGGTGGGACAAGGAGCATCCATCGATGGCCGTGATGCTGAAGATCGCGGTTTAATTATGTTTATCAGCGACGAGCGAAATTAACGAGATTTATCAAGAGCGGTCCGATTTGCTCTACTCCGTATAAACGCTCATAACTCCCCGTATTATGCACGTATGAACAACCATGAACCCATCCCTCTCGCCCCCTCCTCGCAACCCCCGGCCGTCTCATGGCCCTTCGAGCCTGTAACCTGTGACCAGCGCGGACGCGTGTAAAATTCAACGAAATTTAAAGGGCTGGCGCGCGAGCATCGATAATCATGCCGCAGCCGCGTAATTATCCCTGGATTTTCGTCGGTACATCCAACGGCCGGACATCGCGGGCTGCGCGCTCGCGCAGCCCGCTCCCAAAACGTCAAGAAATTATACGATATCCGCGGACGGATCCCCCGAATTTCGCCAACAGTAACGATCCAGCCGAAAACGTCAGTCTAACGTGCTCGCGATATCGCATCGCACCGAGATCCGGTGTTTTCAACGAATTACAGAATGCCTGCTTCGCCGCTCCGGCCACTCCTCCGTTCCCACGCCGTTTTTTTTTTCTACGCTCTTTGAACGATCCGGCGTTTTTGATCGCGGGGCCGCGAATGCTGATGAAACACCGGCAGACAATTTACACGGGGTAGCGGGTTATAGAGAAGTTCTATTGGCGTCGTTTAGTTTCGAAGCCGTTAATTGCGATAGTTTGGAATTTAATAGAAAACCGGCATTTAGATTTTGATGAAGGAAAAGGGCGCGTTGGCTGCGGAACGCGGCCGGTCGCCCGTGAACTTTCAATTCGCGATATTTCATAATTACTCGTTCGGAAATTTCTGCTCGTTTCTCGCCGTCATCAATGCGAATTCATTTGGCTCTGGCGGAAAGCTGGGAGGAATCGAGGGGCAAGGTAAATGGCCACCGCAGTCGAAATATGTAAGAATATATATATATACTTGAAAAGTGGTGGTTTTTGTATCGATGCGGAGGGAATATTAACGCGAGTCTTAAATTATCGAGAACGTCGCGTGTATTAGTTTTGAAAATTAATTTTATTTCAAGCGAGACGAAATTTTTGCCGCGAAATTATATTCCGATTGGTATACCGAATTCTTTGATTTTTCTACCGACTTGGGTATATTTAATAATGGTTCCCTTAAGTATATTGACCTCATTTACCCCGCAACTCCCTAATCATTGAGACCAGAAAAGATTTGGTAATATACGATACCATGTACCGATTGAATCTCAATTCTTAATATTGGTTACCAGCGAAGACATCCATCGTACTCCAAAACCACATAAACGCTTAGTCAAAGCTTCACAATATTTTTAAATCGGAATCATTAAACGTTCTCCCTGTTACAGCATTCTCGCCACCGCCAAGCTCAAAGAACAACCGATTTCCAACAGAGACGATTTACCTCCTCGTCAACGGGAACTTCTTCAAACTAAAATTACCTAGCGAGGAACGAGCAGCTTCGACGATATAACGGCGAACTCCTCGAGGGATGCGAGCTGATAAAACGCAAAAATACCGCGCGTAATCGCGTCCCAGCTTAATGTCTAATGAAGCCACCGCGAAATTTCGGAGAATTCCCGAAATTGTTTAATCCCGACCCTTAAAACTCGCCCCCGCGCGGCATGAATTATCCTCGAGATCTGCGTCGGGATCGTCTGGGCGCGCGGGGGTGCCCGCGGCGCGGGCGTCGCGCGCGTGGACGCGACGAAAGCGTTCACCTCGGGGCCGTGATCGATCGGGAGGGTCGCGATCGGTCGGCGACCAAGTCAATGGGAACGGCGGGAACGGCGTTTCGTACGTTCGACTCCTCGAAAACAGATGGCCAAGTATTTCGCCACCCCGTGTCGATACGGGGCTGGCCGTGTTTTCGGGCTTCTCCGTCCGACGCACGGGGGGGGGGAGGGGAAGGAGAATATCTCGCGGGGTGGAAAAGCAGAGAGAAAAAAATGCCGCGACGACGAACAGGTTGGTAGGGATTGAACGAGGCTTTGCGCAGGATGCGCGTCGCTGGTGGGGGACGAGCCATCGGGAGGGCGGGAGGGAAAAAGGCGAACGATTCGGAGAAGGAACGAAGAGGAACAGAGGGGGTGTGTTTGGTAGCGATCGTTGGATGGGGTAGGGATGGCGACGCAGGGAAGAAGCGAGAAGCGACAACGCGGGGGGTTGGCGGAGGCGAGGCGACGGTATCGGGGGAAGGAAACTGAACAACGCAAGTCAATCGTGCGTCTCTTAATAGAAAAGTGGGGTCGATTTATGGGTTATAGGTAAACTGCACCCTCATCCCTCTGTATCATCGAACTGTCCCTCCTCGGCCGGCATCGACACCCCGTTTCTGCGCCGCCTACACGGCCAGCCAGCCGACGACCGACCGATCGGCCGGCAGATATCGCTCTTTCGTTTCACATCCGCGCCAACCCCCTTTTTGTCAGCCCTCCGCGGCCCTGACCGACTGCCACGTGAGAAAACTTAAACCGTGACCCGCGGACGGGAGAGTTCGATCACGTTTACACCCCGCGAGACGTCGCGAGTCCTGCTGGGCATAGGGGATTAAGCGGAGGCGTCGAAGGCGCTTGCAAGCTTCTCTCTGTTAATCCTTTTTGCAGCTATTTTAATCCTTTTAATTACCAATGAAGAAGCCTTGACTTTCAAGCATTTAAGGTTGTATTTTATGTGTTGTTTAGATACTTCGGAGAAACATTAATTGTGCTGGATTGCTTAAAAGTGTAGATGTGTCAGGAAAGAGAGTAAAAATTTTACAAATTTCACCTTCAATTTGAATTAAATACTTATGAAAGTATTTTTAATAGTGACAGAAAATTAGAAGATAGCCTGGAAGGTGTTTAAGATTTTCTAAAATTATTCAAAATTGATATAAGCTTTCTCATGTTTTGTTAACTACTACGCTTTAATTTTTAGGCTCTAATTTATGACAGTGCAGTTATGTGATAGTACAGGAAATTATGATAAAGTGGGCTCATTTCCCGATTGCAGGCCCGGAATGATTCACTTCATTGAGTAAAATTCGCCTCGTTGAAAGGGCGCTTCTAATCTTAACAGCCGTCCATGGAACAAAATACATACTCGCTGCGGGGTTGATTAATACTCGCGGCCCAATTTCCGTAGTCGTCGCGTTTCCGCAAATGAAGGACGCCGCGCGCAGTATTTAAAAGGCAAACAATTGGAACACGAAAAGCGAGGTGAGCGTTGCTAAAGCAAGCACAGCCTGGCGATGCGTGGAACAACTTAAAACATTAGCTGGTGAGGACTCATCGATCTCGAGAGAACTGCTTTTTGTACACGTTCAGAAACGTTTCACAAAGCTGATCGTTATCGACGCTGGCCAAGCCGGGCGATTCTCCACTTTTATATTAAATAATTTCTATCGTACATTAAATTTCCGGGATGCTGGATTCGTCTTTTTTGGACACTTCTCTTCTGATGGACAGTGCGAGGTCTTATTGGGATTTTAAATTATCATTTAGTGAATCCGCGGAGTTTAACGAAACGAAATTTTCACCACGACTTTTTTCGATCTTGTAATACTAGGGGAAATGCCTTTACACCGTCTGCAACTATTACGCCAGACTCTACGCCGACTGCCACTACTTCTGACCCAACGCAGTCTGCCATTACTCCGTCTGCCTCTACGCTCAATTTGAAAGGTTTAATTCTGGATATGACGAACTTTTTTTAAATAGTTTGGTAACAAAATTTACACGAATATCCGAATTCAGAGTGAGTTACGTTTAATTGAATAGAATATTGTATAATAATTCTAAGCGCCTCGAATTATTCTATTCCGTATGCTAGGATCATCAGGGGCATCCAAACTAATCAAAGTATTTCAAATTTTAATAATGGAAGCAATGCCTAGAAATATTCATGCAGTACATATTCACAGCTTCCAGATTTTCATTCCACTGTGCACCGCATTAGGAAAGGTTTCTAAACAGACGAACGTTAACCAGAAGGGAAGCATGCGCACTTGGAGCGCCTCCCGATAAATACAGATAGTGGAGCGGCGCAGTAGATAAGCCAGGCATTGGTCGGGCATTTTCATCGATGCCCGATGTAACACGAAACAAGCTGATACATAATTTCCAAAAATACAACCCCTCGGTTACGCGCACCGGGCGTAGTATCAGCTACCTACAAACATTAGCGATAATTACAATTATTGCTAATTGATGTATACGCGGAGTTATATCATCCTGATTGATCCGTTCCGCATCAAAGCGGCGGTCATGAATGAGTAACAAAAACGAGGAGCGCGGGAACAGAGACGGGGCCGGGCTTGGTTCCCTTGTCACGGAAGAATCCTGACGAAACATAAATAATCATCCCGGACGCGAGTAATCGAATTAATGACAATTCCGGCGCGCGCCTGCCGGCAGGATCGCGTTATCATCGGCAGTGATCAACGTATCAACCGGTTACCGGTTTCTAATTTCGCATGCAAATCCGTCACGACCGACTAATTGAATTGAGCGTGACGGGATCTATCTGGGCGATCGAGTCGCGCAGCCCCTGGAACCTCGATTCCGACGAGGAGCCAGCGTGCGATTTTTGGCGGGAAGGACGCCCCAGCGAAGGCAGCTCTCTGCCGGGAGAAAAATTGAAACGATCCGGGCGCGACGCGACGGTTATCATCCCGAAAGCGGATCGACAAAGCTCTCGTGCCCGATCGAACGGCAGATCGGCGCGGGGGGACTAAGCGGCGGCGTGCCGTTGTTAATGAAAAGTAATCTCGGGATCGAGAAAGAAGACGGAGGAAACGATCCGGGAGGTAGGAGAACGGAGAGAGGAGCGAAGCTACGAGCTGTCGATCCCGCGATCCCGGAGACTAATAACCCGATTTCCTGTAAATTTCGTCCCCGGCCGACCGTTCTTTTTTTTTCCCCTAGGAAATAACCGGTTTAATCAGGGACGGCTTCCTTCCCGGCTGCTATTTGCGCGAAATTTCGGAGTTTCGAGGCTGCACGATACATGCGGGTGGCACAGCTGCGCCGAATGCCTGCTAAAATTAGGATCCGTGCGCGCCGCTGTGTGCGTGTGTCTCGACCGCGTGCACGTGAACGCGCGCGCACGCTCGCTCGCCCGTGTGTTCGCAAGCTTTTGCGCTCTCTCGGCCGTGCTTGGCCTCCCTTTTGCCCACCCGTTAGCCCTCCACCCCCCGGGTCCGTCCGCGCCCGCCCGGCCCGCCACCCGCGAGCCATCCTTTTCCGCCAACCTGAACCGTGCCGTCTCTCCGTTTCGCTTGCACCCTCTGGCTGCGTGCTTTTTTCTCGCGTGCGCGCGCGAAGGTCGGTAGCTGGTCAGGCGCGAGGATGCGAGAGCGGAGAGAAAACGGCGTGCGGAGAGAGAGAGGCTCGAACCGAGAGGTGAAACGGAGAGGCGAAGCGGACGCCAGGAGCCGAGAGGGTCGATAGGTGGGCACCGACCACCCCAAAAGTCCGCGCACCACCGCCGACCGGCCACCCTTCTCTCCACCCTCGTCCTCGCCCGCCGCCTCCTCTTGCCCCCTTGGGCGAAGGGTCGCGGGCAGGGCGGCCGGGGGTGGCGACGGGCCCTTTATAAATATCTACCGCGAAACGTTAAACAGCTCGCTAGTCGCTAATGAAAAGAAGAGAATAGAAATGGCGGTTGGTACTAGTTGCCGCGTGGCCCTCCGCGATTATTTGTCGACGGGGGATGTTTGACGACAGACGCGACGGGAGCGGGGTGAACCGGGGGCGAACAGTCGGCCTCTCTTTGGAGATGTTTTCGGCCGAGTAATCGATAGGGGAGGCGCGCCCTTCTAAGAACGCGGAAAATGGGAATTGTAGAGCACGGGATGGACATTCGGTTGGCTTTTTGGTGGTGGTTGTCTGTATATTCTCTGTCTGTACAGTTGCTTTGAACAGAGTTCACGTATCTGCATCTGTTGCTTCCGATTTGTGGGAATTTTGGATTTATGCTCCAAATATATATCGTTAATTCTGGTACAGGTAATTTGGCACTCAATTTCGTGAACGGTCTGGGTTCCTCGGATTCTGATTTTTTAGAAAAGGAAAACCTTCCGCGCTTGTGTTATTATGCAACTACGACTCTCTAATGTTTCCTGTACGACTAGTAGAATAATTTAACACCAGATCTACCAAGCGGGGTCAAAATGACTTGTTTGGCATTTCTCATAATCATTACTCATTTCCAGTAGATTTCGTTTTCTAAAATTTTGGATGACTTTCTCTAAAATATGGAAACAATTAATTCTGTAAAATTGTTTTGATCTTCGTTTGTTTGTGAAAACAACGCAATAAAATCCTATGTCTGTTCTTAAATGACTTGTTAAGTTAAAAAACTAGTCATTTTGACCCCTCCGGTAGAAGTATATGTCAATCGTTGGTTGTTCTAGTGTTAATATGCTCACGGTGGCCTTGATATTCGTACAAATTATCGAATCAGTACATGACGCGTCTCACGACGCATTCAATTTTGGGTTTTAATAAGAGATGGCTGACACTCTCAAATTTATCGTGCAATCGACCGAAAATCGAACCTTGGAATATGTGGCACTATTATTTCCCGAATTTCATTCAAGTTCCAAATTCTCTTCCTTCGTCCCTCAATTTTAACAATAGTTCAATTATACGACGGCAGAAGTTGGTGTTTAATAAAAATAGAAAAAAATCTCCACAATCTGTACGGAGTTTTAACTTACTCCAACGGCGAACGCGAGCAACAAGGATGATGGCGATTGGCTACTAATATCGGCGAGCGGGAGGGGTGGTTACACGTAAGAGCGGCGATAACCGGCGATAATGCCGTTTCGCCCGATACTTACTTATTCATGCAAATATTTATAATTCACCGTAAGCATTTTAATTGCATTAGCACGGTAACGAGAACCTTGCACGCGTTCATTAAGTATGGAAAAATGGCGTTGCGTAGGTTCGCGCGGGGAGGGGGGGGGCGACGAGGGGAGGATTGGGGGTGGCAGCGGGTGAGGGTGGCGTACGGTGAATTTTCAAAGGAAATATTGATCGGGCCCAGGCTCGTATCTTCGCTTCTCCCGCGATTTATATTTGCACAGGCGACGCACTCCAGAGACTTGAACATCGGGGAAACTAGGGAATTTGATCACCCGCGCAACGGACCGTCCCTCCGTTTCTAGCAATTCGCGGGCTGGCCGCACGAGTGATTTCATTATCCTTGCATTTCTAAACCAGATTCGTCCTTTGTAGGCTGCAGGGGCTGCTAATTATTTGCCGGCGAAAGAGGCGGCCGCGCGACGACGGAGCCGAGACGCGAGCGAGGCGGGGAAGAAGTTACGCGCTCCGTCGTCGGATCAGCCGCGAGAGGAAGCGGCGATCGACGCGTCGTCCCGACGCACCGATGCTTCCTGGTTATTATGCGCGGGAAGCCAGTTAACCGGAAATTCGCGCGAGCGCCTAAAATCTGCAAATCCAGGGAAAAGAAATTAATTCCGAGGTTTAATTAAAAACGAGAGAAATAATAAAATCGCGGCGCGAGCGTGTATGGGTGCGCGCCGGGGTTGCGCCGCGCGCCATCGACTGCGCTGTAAAATTCAATTCGGGGTGAAAATATTTCCGCAACCCCTGACGACGAGACGCGGACACTTTGGTGCTCCTGGGTGGCGGCAAAAGAGCACGTGGCCGATGTTGTCGAACGCGAGTCTCGCGGTGTGCTCGAGCTGGGTGCGACGACCTCGCGGAAGGAGTCTCGAATGTCCATCTTTTCCTGCAGGACTTGGCCGTTTCGTGGCGGCGAACAGGCTGCGGGTGCATGCACCGCCGGCATGCGGAAAGCTGTCCCTGCGCGAACATTGGCTCCTGGGGGCGCTGGCTGAAGTCCGCGATTTAGAAGCCGCAAAATAACAAAAGCTTAAACAATTTCCGGCCACAAAAGCGGGGCCATTCCCGTGGCCCGACGACGTCGTCATTGTTTGGCCGTGCGTGGGTGGCAGCGAGGGGGCGCACGTTAATATGTCGCGGACGCGATACCGCTTTAACGCTGCGCGCGGTGCCCTATTAAGAAGAAGACCCGACCACGCGGCCGAGAACGAGCTCGTGAAATATTTGGACGAACGTTTTTCCTTAATGGGCGCAAATGAAGGCTTTTAGGGGTAAAAACGGGGACGCCCGTTTGCGAACGGGTTTTCAGAAAAATATATTAGGATCTTCCTATTCTCTTTGTGGGATTTAATTCGTGATTCGCAAATTGTTATAATAATAATAATAATAATACTTTATTTACGGGACAAGCCCATTAAGAACAAGAGCAATTAAAGAATAGGTAATTACAATAGATTGTATAAAATAAAAAAAAAACAAAAAGACAAAAGGAAATCACTATGTTATGTAATGTTGTGGATAATGATTTTTTGCAGTTCGATTGAATTTCTTTTTCGGTTCATATTAGCAGATGGATTTAATTATTCCTTTAAACTACGTTAGTGATTTTTGGAAGACAGTTTTCGCAGCCGCTTTCTAAAATTTGTCATTTAAATTCAGTAGAAAGGAAGGTGTGATTAGGGAGATTCCTCATTGCTCGTTCAATATTTTCCCCGTTTTTGAATTTCGAAAATAAAAGGGTCCGGGATTCATCTGTCTATAATTTAGTATATCGGGATTACGTATATTTTTTATCGGGATTAAAAAGTTGGAGCGTGACCGATAGAAACGTTCCAATAACTTACACTATTATTAACGATATTAAATTGATGCGTTTTGCCTGCGTGCCGGGTAAACGCTTGAATTATGTGAAACAGTTATCATATAACCGTGAATCAATTTTTTAAATTCCGCAATACTTTTTTTGAACAGAACGTACGAGATAAGGTTAAAGCTTGTCGACCTTCGATCCGCGCGAAAGAACTTCGAGTCCAGTAAAATAGCAAACAAAAGACCTTCGTTTATTTCATTCACTTTATTTCCCATTGATCGTGCCGATACCGGCAATAATTAACTCGCAGCGACAAGGACGCCGTGAATTCGTAATCAGTAATTAACATATCAGAAAGACAAGCAAATTATCCGTCGATTCCGAAATCAGTACACTTAAACGAGTCCTCATCGGATCAAAATGTTTCCAGAATTACGCCATCAAGAATGCATACATGTCCTCCGAAGCTATTCATTAATCCTCGATAATTAAACATCGATAACCGAGCAACGAACATTTCCAAACGCGACAGCCATCGAATCCCCCTCTATCCGCCAAAGCAACCGACAAAACGCTCCCAGAAGCGGAAGAAATACGGCGAGAAGAAGAGCCAGAGGCCTGCGCGAGGAATTCAGTTCGCGGGGAAAATAAAGGTGCTCGATCCTTATCCCGCTCGCAGTACCAAACAAGCCTAAAAAAGGAGCCGGGCCGCGATCTACGTGCGCTGAAATATCAAAGGGTCCACGGCGAAAGAAGCCGAAGAAGAGGGGTTGGAGGTCGCTGGCGACGGTCTCGCGGGCTTCAGCTTCGGACGGTCGCAGGCATGTGGTGGTGTGGCGGCGGATAGCTAGTATTCCGGGCAGTGTCGCTGGCGCTGGCGGTGGTGGTGGTGGTGGTGGTGGTGGTAGTTCGGGCGACGGTTATCAAAATTGCGCGTGCCATTATAATTTTAAAGCCGGCTTTCCTCGCAGCACCGCCACCGCCTGGTCGTTGGACCACAGGAGGTGGCGGAGTTCTGGCAGTGGGTGAAAGAGGAGGAACTGGGGGGTCGCGTTGGGCCGCGGGAGGGGGCGGTGGGGGCGCGGGGGGGTTGGCGAGGTTGGAGGAAGTGGCGGCGGCGGCGGAGGGTAGACGCGGACGGCTCTGGAGGAAGTGGAAGAGGAAGAGGAAAGAGGCGGACGAGGAAGGGTGGCGGCGGCGGCGGCAACGAGGGTGTCGGTGGGTCCGTGCACGCTGGGGATTGAAGTTCGGGACGGCACGGGGGGCAGGGAGGGCAGGGGGGGGGGAGGAGCGGACGGTCGAGCAAGAGAAGGGCCGAAGGGGGTGGGTCATTTATTTCCCACCCGCGCGGCATAATTTATCGCGAGGATTTTCGCGAGAGCACGCAGAGAGCACCGCGATAGAGGAAGAGCCGGGCGGCCGAGGGGGGGTTGGGCGGCGGGATGGAAAGTAGCAAAAGGGAGGGTCGGGACAGAGGAAGGGTGGAAAAAGGGTGGGCACGTCGGTGGCGGCGGTGGTGTTGCCGCTGCTACGCCGGCAACTCGCTCGGGGCATCAAGAAACTGATGTAAATGGAGGCAAAGTATACGTCCTGCGAATGCTCGCTCCTCGCGCACGCTCGTCTTTGACAAAAGGACCCTCGATTTACGGCCGTCTGCAGCCACCGGGATTCCGCCCGCGAGCCTCGAATCGCCCTGTTAACGATTCCGAGCAGCCTGACGTTCGGGCTGTCGCGAGCGTTCCCTTCCGCTCCTGCTAATTGCGCTTTCACTCTGCGCCTCGCCTCTGCTATCAAAGAACACATTTATGGGAGATCCGATGCGAGAATCAACCACCGGTAGAATAACGCCCCAGCTTGGATCGTGAAATAATCGGCTCCTATTTTCGAGCGTGAAGAGGATCGATTGATCGGAAAGCGGCGCGGAAATTATTACAAGAGATCTGCCGATGCACGTCGCATTTCTCGCGTTCTGCGAAAACTTTGTGGAGCGGGCTGTTTTATGTTTAAATTTAAAGATACATATCTGGTAAAGAAATAGCAGTGAAGTAGTATGGTCTATAGATAGCGCGCCATGCGTTCAGGAGTTAGAACCACTATTGCGCCGACCAAGTAGTTTCACCAGCTACGCGTACCTTTATTTTCCCCGCTGTCTTCAATATCGAGCGAAGCTAGCCTGAAATGGTCATTAAACCACCGGCGGCGCCGTTATTTGAGCGCGAAGTACAATTCGAAACGAGCATCGTCATCGGCCAGGTCTAAAATCGTTTAGTCGCGACCGTTGTGCAAGTATTTACCCTGGCCCCATTATGAAACGACAGGCTTCATAATTAATGCCGGGATGTATTTCGCGATTAGAAACGCGGGCGGCGGGGGCGGCGCAGCGCGGGAACAAATTTTCATCGTAAAATAGACGGAGGCGTTTGAAACTGCGAGTCGTATCAACGCGTTTACGCCGTTACACAGCGGCGCGGGGCGTGTAACGATTTACCGGTGAAATTTTCATGAACGCCAAACATAATTCGCGGGAATAAAGAATTAATTATTGTTATTGTATGTTTAACGCGCGCGAGTATTATCCGGGATGTTGAATATTTAGCGTTAACTTTTAAACGCTGCCGATGGCCCCCGCCCCCTCACGACCCCTCGAATTTCATCATTCATTTATGAGCCACGATTGAAATAAACACCGCAACAATGATACGGCGAGATCGAGATGAACACGCTCCATGCAATATGAAAGGCTTCGCGAGTCTTTTTATGGAGGTATCGCTTTCAGCATTAATAAGGTATATAAATAGCAGCGAATCGCGGGTAACGCGGGCTGCGGTGGTGTCTGAGACTTCGTTGCCGGAGAATTCGAGCCGCCGTTTGATATTCTTCGAGGGGGTTGAGGGATGCTCGCGACATCCCTAACCGCGTAACATCATCGATTTTCGTCGGTGCGTCGAAGGTCGTAGCCGATAAAGGGCGAGGTGAAAGGGACAGAAAGGGGCACGGTGGATCGACTCCGATATACGAGCGCGAGCATCGCGGGAACATGATAGCCGGGGAGAAGCACCACCACCCTCCTGGCCCGCAGTTATTTATCCGACAATCGATTACTTACGTGTTATTGTTTCATTAAGACAGGGTGGAAACGAGCGGCGTTTTCGCTCGGAAAAATACCACGATTATCGTCTCCCGGGGCAAACGCAATCACGACACGTTCCTCTTTTCCAATTAGGGGTGGGGATCTCTTTTTTCAGTTTCGCCGTACAAAAAATGATTGGAGAAGACATCGGTAATTTAGTTCGGAGGGTGGCGCCGGGACAGAACCCCGCGGATACCCCGGCGCGTTGTTATTCCTCATCGCCGCGGAATGTATGGTTAAGGGTAATTGCTTGAGAGACCCTCGTTGCAGAAGGATGTCTGAAAAGCGGCGTGACCGACGATACGTCCGCGCTATCGATCAGAAACAAATTACTCCTCGCCTCCGATCTACCCTGACACAGTTTAAAGCCAAGACCATGTGACACCCCCCGACCGCGTGACACTATCATTCATACTCGTCCATCCATACATCGAATCCTTCTCATCTGTATATCGATCAGCGTCCACGCCGCCACCGAAGAGCCGAGGCGTTGGGTAGGGGCGGGAATGTTCGGGGGGGGAGGGTGGAGGGCGTGTGCGTGAAACAGAGAAAGGTGGCGCGGAGAGGGCGAGGCGCGAGCCTAAATTTCGTTCTAACGGCCTAAATCTGGCTGCCACCGAGGATAAAAACTGAGGGTTTCCCCCGACAAAGAGGCCAGCAGGGGGGTAGTGCATATTAGACGAATAAGAGGGCGACCAGGAGCGAAACGAAGGGTCGACCACTGGGGCTAGACACGGGATTCGAATCGATTCGAAAGCCTTGAAAGTCTAAGGCAGGTTATATTTTGAAATTGATCCCGTGCCGGGCGCCATCGCCCGCGGAGGAAGTCGCGTTCTGCGCACACACCCCTGCCGTGCGGCCCCTTCTACGACGCCTTTTCCACCCCTGCGACGCCGAGCCAGCGCCAGGAGATGCACGAGGCGAGGGGGACCGGGGGGGGGGGGGGGGAAGGGAGGCGGGAAGCCACCCTCGCCCCGACCTCAGAGGGGAAAAATGCACGTTGAAGTGCGCGGGTCGCGAGGGTGGCGGCGGCCTGTGGTGGTGGTTGTACGGCGGACGGGTGGAGGTGGAAAGGTGGGCAAAAACTGCGGCGAGTCCGGATTGGACCATTAGCCCGGAGTGGGGCACCTTTTCGACTGTCGTTCCTCGTTCCTCCGCTGCCCCTGAAAACCACCCTCGCCCTGAGTCGCGCCGTTCGCCCTCGCCCTCGCCCTCGCCTCCCCCAGAGAGTTTCCTGGAAATATTTTTTCCCCGAGGAAGGCACCGGGCTACCGCGAGACTGGCGCACGGCCCTAGACGTTCGCTCGACAGCGGTATTGTTTCGCGACTCTGAATTTACCTTGACAAACGGAGCCTGCTCCGCGCTCTTCAGAGGCAACGTCCGCGGGCAATCTCGGCCAGCATTTCGGGTGATTAAAAGCCTCTAGGTTGGAAGTAACGTAGGCGGTCGAGACTCGCGTGCGGATTCATCGTCGACGATGGGGTGCAAGTGGATTGCTCCGGGGGTAGTCATTGATTAAGTATCTTTGAGACAGAGGCAGGCCGGTTATGGAGCGGAAGCTGTTCGCAGTGAGCTTGGAAGAATGGGAGTTCGAAGACCCTTCTTTAAGTTTCAATGCTACCTACAGAAATTTAGCAATTTTCGCTCAAATTTGAAGAAGATATCGTTGCCTGGGGAAGACCTTGGATATTTCGAATCGATTATTCGAAGAATCTGCTGGTGGTTGAATGTTTGAAATGCGGGCCGATGAAGAGGCTGTCGGCAGACGTCTTTTGTAGCGCGCCGCGAAATGGACAGAGAAAATGGCTCGCGAGCGGCTTCTTGTCGCCTAATGGAAATTTCTCGTTTGAACGTGACGGACGAGCGAGCCGGGCCGCACTCGAAACGTAAAAATTGTCACTTTCAGCCGCGCGCTTTTGCATAATACGCGCAGCGATCAGCATTCATAGAATAATTTCGTTCTAGAGACTCGCGCGCAACTTATCTGCCCGTCACGGTTGACAGGCTACCCGCGGAGCCATTTTAATTATCTCATCCTCGAAATTACTCGCTCGGGGAACCTCGATTTCCTTCAGACGACTCCGGAACAGTCGGGAAATGCTTTTCGATTAATTTGCCCGCCTTTGTTGCGCTCGCCCGAGTGATTTACGGCTCGGCAGGCGGGAGGGTGCAGCGTTTCGCAAATTCTCTATGGCTGGGAAACAAAGCATACCTTTCGATTAATGTACTTTCGCTTGCTCCTAAGTTAGACATTCCCGACAAGGTTAAAGGATTTCTCGTACTCGTCTTGTCCCATCGACGACGCTACAAAGATTTTCAACCGCGCAAGTTGGTTTGGTGGGCATAAAGAAATTTTGATAACTCGGCATATACTAAGAACACGAAAAGAATTAGTGAATTTCGCCACGGCGAGGGGGTGTTGAAACTCGCGCGGATCGCCGGCCTTATCATCCGAAAGTCAAAAGCTCTCCTAATGATAATCCTCCCGGTCCCCTGTCAGGAAAAGGCCTGGGCGATAATCGAAAGCTTCCCGGTCGCGCTCAATTTATCTTTGAATCGTCCTCCCAGCGGCGTCGTTTTATTCAGGAAATCGTTCACGGCCGGATGCCTTTTCATAATTCCGCGTAATGTCCTCCTATCGGGCGCGTTTCGACCGCGACGACCGTAGGGAAAGGGGCGAGAGTGCAAATAGGGTGGATCTGGCCGGGGAAAAAAACGGGCAGAAAATCGAGGGAGGAGAGAGAGGTGGACCCGCAGACCCCGACACCCGGGGCTCCGCAGCGATAATTAATCAAGCTAAGAAAGCCGTACGACCGTGAACCATCGCGGCGTATGTGGTTGTCGCCGTCGGGAAAAAAATAAAAAGAAGAGGATCAGACACCCCGAAGGGGAGGAGGAGGAGGAGGAGGAGGAAGAGGGGGGCACAAGGCTGAATTCCAAACAGAGAGGTGGCAGCAGCTTGTAGGCAGGGAATTTGGCGGGAAAAACGAATCCAAACAGAACGACGACGACGGCGGCGGCGTACACGCGGGGCAATGCATCACGTTCTTCTAGCAGCGAAGGGGACGACGGGGGAAAAGAGAGGAAAAAAAAGGGGTGAGAAGAGGGAGCGGAGGAGGAATAAAACTGCGTCGGGGTGTACTCGAACGTGGGTCGGAGGGGGATGGGCAACTTCTCCTACTGTTTACGTCCCTCTTCCTCTCGCCGCACATTTCTCCCTCGCGCCTCTCCGTCGATCCCGAAGCCCCTTCCATTTTCACGATTCTTTTTTTTTCTGGACCCATCTGCGACGCGGTGGGGGCCAATCAACCCCACCGCCACGGCGACCGAGAGCGCCCCTTCTACCGTTCTTCCACCACCTCTGCCCGAACCCAGCGGAGGGGGTGGCGAAGGAGAGTGGAGGGTAATTTTTAAAACGCCGCTTGCGGGAAACTAAAAATTAGCCCCGGGTGGAAGGGACGCGATCGCTCCTCGGCGGGGAAGCGAGTGAGACGCGGCCACCCGATGGAGCCGTGAGCACGCCGAGAGGGTGGAGGACGCGCGACGGCTAGAGTGGGGTCATTTTTCAGGAGGAGAAAAAAAAATCACCATCCGAAATTGCCAAGTGGTGGGGGATGAAAGGGAGACAGAAGAACTTACGACGTGCCACCCCTCCCCCCAGCGCCCCCTGGTGCCGCCACGACCCTCTCGAGGCAGGGTCGGAGAAATTTACAGGGTGTTCCAGAAGGCAGCGCCTCTCTAACCGGCTCCGCTGGCGCACGCGATGCGGCAAGGGGGTGGCACGGTTTATGGCGATCGGTTTGGCGGGAAACCGTCGAACGTTAGAGGATAAAAGTGCGCTTAACGGCTGACCGATGGACACGCGACGGTGTACGGCTTTGATGCTATTAACGCTCGGATCAATGGAGCAATTCGGTTGCCTAGAATTAGCGTAAGACCAGGGAGGAACGTATTACGCGGACGCCCTCGGATACTCCGCGGTTCCTATTAAATTTCGTGGCGCTGTTAATTGCTCCCCGTGACGGGTTTTTAATGGAGGATCGGTGTACAGGCGTCGATTGCCGGTGAACGCCAAGTCGGCGATTAAAACGCAACATGGAACTTGGGGGATCGTTTCGTTCTGCTGATGGGTTGCCGTTCAAGATGCTGGGGACGTGTAGGGTAGTGGAGGAGGGTGGTTGACGAGTTCGCAAACTTGAAATGCGTGGGTGGAAAGAGCTTAGTCAATCTAGTTGGTAGAGTGTCTTCGCCTTATTATTCTGTCAATGAATTATTCTCTTGATATGCACTCGTCTGTAGCAGGGAACTCAGTCATTCGGGGTAAACCAGGGATCTTTGTAAGAATTCTGAATTTGACGTTACTGAGACGTTGAGCTTGCCTTGAAATGGAAAGGGAACACAGATAACACCTCCCACGCGATAAATAATTCTCTATAATCCCTAATCATCCTTCACTTTCGTGTCGCACAGGTGACTCGCATTATCGAAAGAAAAGATTGCTGTGTACTCAGAGACAGTAGATTTTCAGATCTATGTAGACTGTCGCACGAGCCTTCGAGTGGCGAAGCCTCGCGAATTCCTGCACCATCGTTTTTTAACGCCCTGTACGTTAATGTATTTAATAGAGACGGGGGAAAAAGTGAATCCGTCGCACGGACGACCCCCTCTCATCGAGGGAGGATCAGAGAAATTTATAGGGTGTTCCAGGAGGTATCTCGCGCTCGCACAGGATTTATTGGCACGTGCGATGCGTCACGGAGAAGTACGTTATAGCACGGCTATACGGATCGATCAATTTGCCGCGGGAGTTATAGGTTACCTGACAGACGCGCATCTTTAATCCCTGAACCGGCCGTGCACGGAGAAGCTATAAAATAAATAAGCCTGATGATGGGACTCCGGTATTAGTTTCGCGTAATGTGATATCGCGACTCTGGATTCGTCTCCATGGTAATGGGGATTTATTATTATAGCCGGCGGAATGAATCATTCAGATGCAACCGAAGAGAAGGGGTTGGTAAGTCGATGATCGAGGGACGTGTCAAAAATTCCCCGCCACTGCATCCTTGTCACGTTCGCCATACGCGGTGCACTTGCCAGCTCTGCAGTGCGAAATATTTCCTCTGCCGTCTGTAGTTCGGAAAATTGTTTTCCACAAAAATTATATGATTTGAAAAATTATACGTTGTATAATGAATGTATTTCCATGGTAGGTAGAGGAGTCAAAGCGGAATAAAGTTGTGATATGCTTTTGCTCAGAAGTGAGAACTCTTTAGGAGAGCCCAGGCACCTACAACTCAAGGTCATTTCAAGGTTACCGAAGGTTATAGTTTAGAGAAAAAAGTAGGCTTTATTTAAACAATCATTTATTGAGGCGTCAAATTATTCTGCCTTTCCACTCGTCAGAAATTGAAAATTTCGATTAGAGTATTATTTCGATTTGGATCTACTTATTCGCAAGAAACGTTACAATGTACATTATCGAAGAATTTTGCGTTACGAATGTAAATTGGAAGAGACAATTATTATCCATCGAGAGAAGGAAAGGGGGATGACTAAAAATATTAGAATTTCATTATCCGGCATAATTGCCATAATTTCTCGGCTTCGTTTCCCCTGTTCTTCGCGTCCCTCGAAAACGAGCCGGCGATCCGTTACGGTTATTTGCAAATAAGTGAGCGGAACCTGGGAGCGGAAGTGGCTATCTTTTCCGTCCTCCTCGCTGGAAATTTAGAGAGATTTAAAACGCTGGCTGGAAGTATTGCTCTGTTCCCATTTATTGGCACGTGCGATGCGTCAGGAGAAAACACGTTACGGTACACTGACTGATCGGTTTGGCGGGAGCACGTCGAACTTTCCACGGTGAAAGTTCGATCGGGTCCGCGCTGCAGCGGCGGGCAAATGTACGCGAGGGTGCATCTAACGGATTGCATAACAAGTCCACCCGCCACTGTAAATACCGCGCTACAACACTTTCTATCACATCCGCTCAACCCTCGATCATTTCGCACTTGAGACACTGTCTTCCTCGAAAGCTCCTAATGAATTCCTTCCATCCCTTCGCTTTTAAGCGAAAATATTTCCTATCGCAGCACCAGCTGGTTTAAATCACCGAAGGGGACTGAACGAATCCTCTAGCGTTTCTGATTTAGTGCGTTTAACAGGAGTGACCAGACACACTTACCATAGTTACGCTGCAACTAAAAATTTCCATTTTTTCTACTCGCTTTTCTGCGTAAGGTACCTTTAAAGCACCACGATTTTCATACAATTAACAGTGCGGAACGTCACGGTTTCCCTTAATGAAATAATAATCAAGATCCTTTTAAATCCTTCAGCACCACCTCATCCCCTTTTACACCCTACAGAACACCTTCAAGCAGATCCACGCTCGCCAACAAAGCAGAGACGGAGAGGCACGTTCCCTTCTCCCCCGGCGAGACAAATCGTTCGAGGTGAACCGAGGAAATTGCTCGCGAAAGACAGCGGTTCGAGCCTCGACGACCATTTTTCACATCCTCCCCCGCAAAGGAACCGACAAAACTTCAGCGTTTTCGAAATTACACCTGCGTCCCACGCGGCTCATCCATCGCGAGCCACGCCGTCACGGGCGCCAGCAGGAATTGCGAGTAAAAATTAATTACCGCGCCGCATCTGTTTTCCTTCGATTTTCGAAACGCCGCGCCGTCCGCGTGACCCGCGTATCGATTTTTCCCGCGTCTAGTTTAGCCCGGCGAAAAGTCGCCGCGGGACGTTCCTGATTGAGTTACACCCTCCCATTCTCTCTCTCTCTCTGCCTCCGTAGTCGGTGCATCGCGCGAGCGAGCGTTTCGGCGAGAGGTTCGCGCGAGCATTCGTAATTCGTCGCGCAGATCGCCGCACTTAGCCGCGCTAAATTGCGCCCGCGAATCACGTTAGCGCGAGGACGCGTTTCCCGGCCGGGCGGCGTTCAAGCGTAATTTCGGGGGTCGGGACTTAGCAAGGCGGACGCCACGATATTCCGGGCCGCGAATAAAACGGATATCCGCCGGGTGATCCGCAATTAAACCGCGGGCGGAAAGTCGGCGCGGCGGCGCCGGGGCCATCGACAGCGGGCATGGTAAATTGAAAAATTTTCGAATGCCTGCGCGACCACGCCGATCAACTGGCTGCGGTTTCGCGCGGGAAAGGCCGGCCGCTGCGGAGAACGGAGTCCCACTTGGTTTGGCCGGGGGACGAGATCGATGGATCGAGGCGTTCGCGCGGATCTTCGATCGGGCTGAAAGCAGGGGAGTTCTTGGAGGCCCGTGTTTGCGCGTAATTTCGTTGCGCGCGATGTTCAATAGTTGATCGCCAGCCGATGGAACAATGAGATTTACAGTTAAAAGGGACACAGCACCTGCCGTGTCACGCGAATTGTGAATTCTGGAGTCTGAGTGCGGTCGGGAGCGTTTTAAAACGTTTCGAATCATTTTTACGCGCGGGGGTCGCGGGTGAACGCCCTGCGCGTCATGACCTCCATGATCGAATCGCGAATCCGTGCTCCACGTCGAAGCGTGTCGCGGAAAATTGAACGGGAGGCGGGCGTGCTGAGGTAATATGCGGTGGGGAGCGGTGTATCGGAGGCCTCAGACTTAAAAAGCGACGAGACGGTGTGTACGATTCGCGGGAACATAGCCGGAGGTAGCTGTGAACGAATCATAATCGACGTTTCCTTCAGGATTTCAAAGGCGGAACCGACAATTTGGTTGCGCTCATGCTGAGTAGGGTGGTCCTTATTTTTCAACTTTCAAATATATATTGTCTGACCCTCTTAAAATCTTCTATTTGACAAAAAAAAATATCTCCGTGTTTTTTATTTGTATATTTTTATATATAAAGGTCGCTCAAGGACTTTATATTTTGCATGTAGGAGTAAAATGTTATAACTTCGACATTATTAAGTGAAAAATAAATTAGGATTCATTAGAATAAACTCTTTTTTAAATAATAGTATATATCCAATTTGTTTAATAGAAGGAACAATACAAAAAAATAATGATTTAAAATATGATCCGTTTTTACGATTTTACACCGTGCCCTGAGTAAAACCGGGTACCATACTAGATATTGGCCCTAGCACCTATAACAACGAAACTCATCCAATTCTTCAGTCCTCAAACCAGTTAGAATAAGCTGTAAAAGAAACAATTTTTTTTTTTTAAATTTATACCAAATTTGAAATATTTCATTGCCATTGAGCGACCTTTAATCCTTAATATATTTTAATAAAATTATAGACGAAATTCTTTTAAACTATGTGGAAGCTTCTGAGAGGGTCAGAAGAAATTTTTAAAATATTTAATTTTTTACCATACATATAAGGACCACCCTAATGCTGAGGCATTAGATTCAGCGTGACAACCGCAGTTTACCTCAGCGACAGGACCGATTGCCTACGAAAGCGTCTCTTTCGCTGGCGTTGATAGATCGAAAGTAGTCTCTTCTTCGATCAGCTTGGCATCACCGCGCTCCCCTGTATAATCACGTTCAATGCCCATCTTATTGAATTTCCCCCGTGCCCGGCGATGCAGCGAGCAATACAATCCGCCTTTCTAAAATTCAAAATTGAATAGAACGGCCGGACATGTCCGCGGGGAATTTCAATGGATCAATAACCGATCCGCGATACAAGAGACCGGTTCATTACAACCGCGCTCGTCGGTCACGAAATTCAAGGGGCGGAGGGGCTAATTAGACAGGGCCGCGCGCGCGCGCTACGCACTTTTAAATTCTCTGTCGCACGAAAAACCGTGGAATCCGTCTTAAGCCCCGCAACCCTCCGTGCTGCCTGGAATTTTTTTTTCCCTCTATCCCGCGCGCGACCGAGGACGCTTAATACCCTAATTAATGTAATTTGGTTTCTATACCGGCACAAATCCCAACTGTCCGACCGAAACCGTTCTCCCAACCCACGGTCCGTCCCACCAACCCTCTCCCGCCACCCCGCCCTCGGTGGCCATCCTGTCTCCGCGCCGTCGTCTCACCTAGGCTGCCGTGTATTCCGGTCCAGCCAACCGGGCCCACCCCCGTGCGTTTCCGGCCGCCGAACGGCCCGACGGTCATCTAAACTTTTCCCGTAATTAGTTATAAATTTCATTCGCGTTCTACGTAACAATATTCGTGCGCGACCTCGCCTCGAACACCGTGCACCGGTGTGTATACGTGCGAGACCGCCGGGGGGAGGGGTTCGGGGGTTGAGGGCAGGGGGGGGGGCGGAGGGGTGGGTGGCTGGGAAAAAGAGACAGAGGAATAGTGGATGAACGGAGAGGGTGGCCAGAGAGACAGAGAGAGAGATAAAATCGCGTAGGTGTCGTTGCACGGGGTGAGCGGTGGAAGGGTGGAAACGGTGGCGGGGATGGAAGAGGCGGAAAACGGAGGCCGTGAAAAAAGGGGACAGAGAAAGAGGGTGGCCGAAGGGTTGGAAAGAGAGGCTCGGCAACCGGGGTACCGGGGGGATGGAACGGGGGGGAAGGGGGTGAGTAAAAGGGTGAAACGAGAGAGGCCGGTTTCTGGTTGCCGCCAGTGGCGCTGAGTAAGCCGCGGTGCCGGCGGAGGGGAGAGTCGCAAGAATGGTGGTGGAAAACGGAAAGTAGAGGGGAACGCTGCGGCCGCGGGGACGGCGGTAGAGGGTTGAAAGAGGCCGGAGCACCGGCCGCCGAGAGGGGGCGCAGTAACGAATGACGAACGAACGGCGAACGAACGAGGCGAGCAGAAAGAGAACAGGACGGAGAAAATTCGTGCTCTCCGTACACCCTCTAGCCGAGGCAGGGCGGCCTGGTGGGGGTGGCGGCCATTTTGCGAGTGGCGAAAAACAGCCCTACCACGAGATAGCGCGAAGGGGATTCCTGCCACCGATCCCGCAAACCTTCCACCCCATCCCATCCCACCCCATCCACCCCTCCACCCCACCCCCCGTTGTCGCCCACCGATCTCCCCCATTCTTCTCTCCCTTACTCTTTCTCTCGCCCGCGCTCTGCGCTCTTCGCGGAACCACCGTCAACCCCCGTCCCCCGCGGGACGGTGCGGCACACATGCAAGCGCGACTCTCTCAGCCGCTCTTACCCCCTCGATCCTCCCCCCTACGCGCGATCTTGTATTAAGCGCAAAATGTGGACGAACATTAGGCACTAACGTTTTACTTTAAAAATACATCCGTGTTCGGGAGAGATCCCCCCCGGCGGTGTGCGTGCTCGCGCGAGCCTCTCGGGCTTTTGCCAGGGGATGATTGTCTTCGGGCGCGGGATCTCGGTTAGACGGACGGCTAAACGTCAGCCCTTTTTCCTCCGCTCGGATAGACGGAACGATGCCCCCGATAATTTCGAACCACCCACCCCGTCGCATCCCGCGAGTCACGCGGGCAAGAATTTCGGCTGGGGATGCTCGTTAACCGGTCCGACAATCGACCGAGGAATATCGACGACTCCTACTCGGTCAGCTGCCGGGGACGATATTTACGCGCAAACGTCGCGGGGATCCGCGGCTGCCAGAATCGAACCGCCATGCGATCCTAGCGTGGACCTGTGTCCGGTTACGGAAATAATAAACGGCGTGCGGGCTAAACAACGCATTAACGGTGCCTAATTAGACGCGACTCGGCTCGCCGTCCGCGGGCCACCGTAAATCTTTCTTTGATCGGGCTGCCGGCGTCGAGAGAGCGACGACGCCGATGCCCGCGAACCGCGGACGATATTGTAACGCGACCCGGCGAGGGGCACGTAATGCACGCGCGACACTTAATTAACGCGTCGCCCGTGAAATCGAAAGTCCCCGTGACCCACATATTCCGGTAAATTAAATTATTGTTATTTTCGGAATCACCTGTTGGCAATACTCCATCTGATAATATCCAGCGAACCGCAGAACCGACGCGGAACGGCGCGGCCGACCGATATACATCCCGGGCGTGGAAATTTTTCGATATTTTCCAACCCCAACCCGTCCCTCGCTCTCTCTCTCTCTCTCCTGCTCTTTCCAACGCCACCCCTTCGAAAACTTTGACACCCGACAAATTATGGTATTGCCGTTTTATCGGGTAATACTCGCGGCTGGCTGATATAATTACGTAATGCCGATGATTGTTATACTGTTTACATTATTACGCCGACCGGGCTATTTATTTCGAAAGCAACACGTGGCGCGTTTTTGCTTTTCCCGCTGACCGGCTTGGCCATTTTTCACGATACTGACTGGCACGTTCGAGCGTTTTTTATGTTCGATCATGGTGGCCTGTAAGATATTAAATTTCACGGTTGGGGGCTTGGAGCCGTGATGTTGAAATTGAATTTTTATATCAGGGGGTTTGATGTTAAGTGGTTTGTTTTGTAAGAGACACTTTTTTTATACGTAGTTGAAATTTCTCCTAAACGGCTCGCGAATATGGAAATAGAAATTATTTTAATGAGTGCTTGATTAAGGTTTACCGATTCGATAGGTGATTTCAATTCATTTTAGTTATTTCGCACCCCTTTTCTGTCCGCAGAAATTGAAGGCAAGGTCGACTGATTCGATCGAATCTACGGACTCAACGAAACACTGGCGGGCTTTTAGTTTCGGCATCGAATATTGAACTCGTCACGAAAATTTCTCCGATACTATTTTTTACTGATAAACGTTGCACGGAAGGTAAGTTGGTTCGATCAACTGTATCGATTCTATCAAATATAAACCACTTTTAGTTTCACTGTAAAATCTCACTAACACCTACGAATTTGTTTAAGGTTACTCTCGACATGAAAACTCAACACTAAAACTCAAAGTATTGCAATCCCGCTCGTTAATATATAAAAAGACGTGAAAATACATACTTAAGGGGTCATGCTCAGTCAGGAGGCCGAAAAAACGGTGGTATTTGGGAATTTTTCACTCAAAAGCTATAACACATTTCTCAAAAAATCTGTTTTGTTTTTAAGGATTGCATTTAGTACCGTGTATCGTAATTTTTTTATTTAAAAAGATTTATTAATAACTAGGTTATTGTCCATCACTCGAAGCTTCTTTCAAAATCGGTGATCAAAATATTTAAAAAACCTTTCAACCGATTTACTTCAAATTTTACAAGCTTATTATAGGCACAATAAATTAGTCTTTGAACGAAGGATTTTTTATCCGATGCTTAGTTTTCTATTAATTAACAAAAATCAGTCAACCAATTACAATTATTTCACCAATAGTGAAAGAAAATACATTCAAACGCCCGTAAAAAAAGTGATCCGTCCAAGAAAATCTGCAGGATCGTGATTAAAATTTCGAAAAGTATGACTCACAGAAAAAGAGTATCTAGGTACCTACACTTTTACTACCTCAATGAGTTGCTCCATCAAAGTGAAAACTGTTGCAATACCGCGGCGTCCATTCCGCGCGCTTCAATTTCAAGTACAGATTTCCCTTTAAGGTAGTTCCTGAATAATGTACTAAATTACAGAATTCTTTCAAATTTCGTACTAAACTAATTTGGAATACAAGAAACCCTTGTACAAAGTTTAAAATCGATTTACCACATAGTTATCGAGAAATTGTTAATTAAAGTTGATGCATTTTAACACAGTAGCATATGGCGAAAACAAAAAAAGAGGGTTATAGTTTCAGTTTTTCTTCTGAAACAGGAAAACCATATTATAGAAATATACCAAAATTGGCACAAAAGTACATCGAAATGCCAAGAAATGAATTTATTAATTTCTGCAAAACTGACCACATAGTTTCTTCGTAAATGCCGATAAAAAATAGGTTTACGTGCAAATATTTTTGAAATTACATAAAGCAATCAACGTGACAACGTCGCACAATCGATATGTTCAGACATTTAAATATCGAACGACGATTCAAATTCATATGAACATTTTTTCTGACATATTGGTTATAAACAACGCTCCGAATGTATGCGACGTTGTCAGATCTGCTGCTCCAATTCACTACGCTAACCAATTTAATATTCTATTTTCGTATTACAATTATTTATATTAGCATTGAACTTTTTAAAATGTATATAGAGGATGTTAAAAATTATTATTATTATTTTTATAGTATCAGACGACTTTATATTTATCGTTTGTTACCCAACTCTGATTTGACTAACATAGTTGGTTAGGAACTACCTTAAAACCCTATTTTCTGCCGCACGCTTACCAAGCGAACTCCATCGTAGGCTAGCGATCTGCCACCCGGTTGCCCCGTATTAAGCAACACGAGGCATACCATTCGCAGCTGCCCAATACCAGGCGCAGCCGAAATTCCGAGGCATTCGTCCCGCGCGACGCCAGTGACACGAATTGCTCCCGCGTCCCTGTCTGACCGCGCGTGTCGCCTATCTCCTTTACCCTCCCGCGTAACGAAGCATCACCCTTAAAGTGCCCGATCGCCACCGATCGCTCGTCGAACAGGGCCACCGGCGGGCGGGGGTGGTGGTGGTGGGTCGTCCCACGAAAGCCGCGGGTGCAACGAGCGAAAAATTAACGCCGCGTCCACCCCCCCCGAAGCGCGAGGGACATTATTTGGAGAGGTTTCGCGCGGAGTTTCGCCCGGGTAAGGGGAGACGGGGAGCCGGCAGATCTTCTCCGGGAGAGTCGGGCGGCGGCCGCAAGGGTTGCTCCGTAGGGCTGCGTGGAAAATAGGGTCCGGGGTGATATTCCAAGGCGTGGAAGAACGAGGAGGGACCCGGCCCGGAGGACAATCGAATTCGCAACAGCCGTCTCGGACGGCTCGTCCAGCCCTCCCTCTTATTTTTCCCGGCGTCCCTCGGCGACCAGCCGCCCCCGCCACCCCTCCCCCTGAGCCGTCCATCTTCAACCCCTTTCCTTCGAGCGTTTCCTACAATTCCTACGGCTCGTTTTCCACCCCGTGTCCTTCGTCTTCCACCCCTGCGGCCCTAGTCGCCGCCGCCGCCTTTTCCCTGAAACGATCGAGGGCGGGAGGGAATGAGGGCATTACGTCCAATTACAAGAAGCTTTCAGCAGATCAAATTCGGTATGCCGGAGTTTTGATCACGACCCAGAAGAGCCGCTCGGATCAATTGGAAACGAGGCGGCTCCGGCGAGCGGATAAATTCGTTCCCCTGTTAAGAGGGTGGCTGGACGCCTCTCCTTCTTCCCTTCCTCCTTTTGATCGAGCCCGACGCGCCGCGGCGTCCCTTCGACTTTAGGGGGAGGGCCTCGGGCTCGACCGATCGGAATGGAAGGCGCGGGGGCGCCAAGCGTTTCCCGCTTTTGTGGCCGGCGGTCTGATCGGTGGAGCGCGCGGACCGATGCGAGGGCACGATCGCGGGGTGCAAACGGGCTCGAATACGCCTCTGTGTCGCCGCGGTGTTTAACTGTCGCGAAAAGGGCTCGCGTGTCTTTTGTCGCGGTCGCGCTCCGCGGACAAGTTCGTTTGTTTTCGCCGCGGCACATGCTCCCGCGATTTCGTAATTTCCTTGGGATTACGCGTCTGTCGCGCCCGAGGACTCCGCGGGGCCTCTGAATTAAAATTTCTCGGATCTCCTCGGGATATTTGGCTTCCCTCTCTTCGCGCAGTAATTGTAACCGTGTTAATCGCGGGTTTATCAGTTCGCGTTTTAATACGCGTTGTGCGTTGGTATACGTCTCCAATCGGACACATTCGTATGCTTCGTCCATGGAGGTCCCGTCTCACTTCTGTCTTTAGAATTCCTCTCCTTTCTTTGTTTAAGGGGCTAGACTAGTGTACGGCTCCAAAAATTGATTTTTTTCACATTTTCATACAGATTCACGTGTTGAAAACACGACCCTAGAAGGTTTTAAGAGTGAAATATTTCTGTTTTTAATAATAATAATAATAATAAGTCGACTTTATTTCACACAGATACAGAAACAGTAACAATTATTAAAGCATATAATTAAACGGAATGGGCGAACCTCAGCGTGGCTGCTATTATGCCTAACCCGTTTTTGTACTCTAAAATAGTATTTCAAACTTTCGTTGAGTTTCCTTCGAAACTAGTTTGTCTTAATTGGCTGCCATAATAACTGAAAAACTAGCGAACCGATTTAGTTCAAACTTGGCAGATATGTTCAGCAAACGTGGCATTCTAGCCCCTTCCACGATTTTTCTGATTTAGTCAAAATTGCAAGTTTGCGAGTTAAAAACAATAAATTTTTATACAAAGAAATGAATCTTTTTGTTTGGAGAGCCGCTATTTTATTATTTCACTTTTTTTGTTAACTTTCTGGTACGAGCTATAGCCACATACATACAGATTGAGAAAATATTTTTTTTGTCTCAGACCACCAGAAGAGCTTATATAATGGCAGCCATGGAAACAAAATATTTTAAGATACTCCAACAAATTTACGATAACTTTAAAAATATACACTGTTTGCACTTCAAAAAAATTTAGCATACTCAGGAAATATCAGTTAATAAAACTGTATAAGTTCAAGCTGATAAGTTCAATGGTCTTTATTTAAAAAATATTCAAAGATTGCCGTATTATACACTAGCCTACTTAGTCCCTTAATTACTTACGTTTGAAAATTCATGGCCTCTCGTTCCAAACGCTATGTATCCCATTTACTTTAATCGTGGAGAAGTACCGTTACCCATGGCACGCCCCTTCATGTATTCTCAGAATGCAAACTAATCTTTTCACCGAGTACCGCGCTTTATGCACTAACTTCCCAGAACCAGGTACAGTTCACTGGCAGCTCAGAATAAGGCCGCTTCGGGGCGCCCAGCACGAAGTGTACGAATGCGCTTCCGAGACCCAGACCCTCCTCGCTTAATTTCGAATGAAAATGTTATGTATACGATGGCGGAGAATAACAACTTTTATCAATCGCTGGAACCGAGGAGCAACGTTTCTGCCTCTAGCTCACCGTAACCGTGTATTCCCCGCGGTCCCTCCCCCGGGGGGATAAACACGTTTATTCAGATGCCAGGAATTAGCTTGAACAACGCCGACAACTACGAGGTCGTCATGAAAATTACCTATGCAGGGGGTAGAAAATTACTTATGCAGGGTGGCCGGTGGGCGGTGGAGAGATGCAGACGATGTAAAAGCTCAACTACCGTGGAGAAATGAATGTGCCGTCTGCGCGAGGATGAGTTATATAGATTGAAGTTTCGGAAAAAGTTCGTTAAAAATGGCCAAGAGGAGGAACACCCCCCTGCGTGTTTTCAGGGTGTCACGTGTGTGTGCGCGCACGTGCACGGCTTCCGTAAGTCAACGCTTACAAACGGCCCTTTTGCGCTTGTCCCCAGTTGCGAGATTTGTCTTACGATTAAGGGTGGCGAAAGAAATTTGCAACATTTCGCGATGCTCAAATTTCGCGCGACTTTTACCCGTGTATTTTCCGTCGTTGGTCGAGCTATTAGTAACCTTCCACGAAACCGGACATTCACCGTGGCATCAAAGCTCCTCGCTCGTGGCTTTCAAAATTTCACGATTCTCTTACAATTGAAACCAACGTTTTCCTATAATAACACATTCGACTGCACTAAATGCTACTGGGAATAATTCATGCGCGTTCATTTAAAATCACAGAAATACAAAGGCTGTAACTAATCGAAGGGGCAGATTCAACGCTGAAGCTCCAATAGTGGCATTGCTAATTGAGGGTTAAATCGCGGTGGACAGAATTTTAAATAATCATTGTTCCGACGCTCGAGAAAGAATCACTGTTCGCGGTCCATTTTTATTAACATCGGTAATGTCGCGCCGGAAGAGGGAGCCGGAAACATCCCCACCGAGGGAGTATTATCGAAATCCTCGCCCGCGTTCGGGGCGATAAAGAGGCCAGCCGAGAATTCGCGATATAAAAGGCACGATAATGTCGCCCGGGAATTCAATCGTAAAAACTCGCGTGTAATCGTTTCATGCGCTAAGTGGCCCCTGAAAGGAATTTCCGGTGAAAGGAGACCGAAGCGGAGCGGAGGCTGACGCGCTTATCACCGGCCAAAGAGTCAAAGGACTTGGAAACATAATGGATCTGAGAATTTCTCATGGCCCCTCGAAACAAAGTGCTGTCACGTCCCCTGGCCGACGACGGCGAGGACGACTTCAGAAAAGCTCGCCATCGGAAAGCTGTCTCCGTGGCAAACAAGCATTAAGTAAGGACGATAAGGTCGAGAAGAACGCTGGAAAATGGTACAAAAATTGCCCTCGCGCGGGTCGGGTACATTTAAACGGATGGGAATTCGAGACGGTGGCCGACAGCCAGCGTTTCGTCGCACCCCGTCGAGGGGGGACGATTAATTTGCGCGAAGAATCTCGAAATGCATAGCCGATCACGCCAGCGGAAGGGGAAAACCGAACACTATTTTTTTATGCGCTTCGCGGTGCAAAGATAATAAATACCCGAACGATGAAGGAACGCGCGTATAGCGTTCCGTTTAAAAGGGAAAGTTGCCAATATCGTACTGGTCACCTAAATCGTACCCCATCTATTTCTCAGTAATTAATAAATATAAACGTCGTCTGATGATAAAAATGTCAAGTAAATGCGAAATAAGAAATAGAAACAACAGTTTTTGAGATTACACCCTACTTTGCGCGTGCTAGAAATATTAAAAAAAATCAGGTATGATTGATGTAACTTTTTTACCAGTTTATTTTAGCTGATAATAATCAAACAATGCAATTTTGTCCTGTATTTTTGTATTTTTCTAAAAGCGAGTTTTATGTAGAATATTTTACATTCATTTTAAATACATATTACATTCATTATAAAGTTTAAATTGATATTTATAAATAAATTGATCATGTTTCCTAAATCGTACCAGTAGGATTTGCAACTCGTGTGTTATATAGGTTATGTACATATATCATATTCATAGGCAGGGTTGTTCCTGGCGGGGGTGCAGAAGGTGCCCCCGCACCTGGGCGGCCAAACTTAAGGGCGGCCGTAGACCATTTATTATATGTAAAGTTTTGACTAATAAGAATAATAATCGAAACTCTTTTGCATAACTGTTTAAAATTATGCACATATAGATATAAAAGTAAACACTTCATATCAAATTCTTAATTCAAAATATTAAATTAATAAGGGTGACAATATTGTTTTTGCACCTGGGCGGCCAAATCCCAGGAACGGCCCTGTTCATAGGTTATTGCGGCCTGGTGCGTCATCCATATACATATATATGTATACGTAACTATATAATAATCATTACTTTATGTTGAATATATGCTTCTCTATTTGTTATTGATACTATTTTTAGTGGAGGTACGATTTAGGAGACCGGTTGCCTAAATCGTATTTACAGTATGTCACAAAAAATTCATAACAAACTAATTTGTTCTGAACAATAGGTAAAGCATATAATAGCAGGTGCCTAAAAGATCAAGCTACAATATCCAATAGTCATTTGCGTTCGAATTAGTACCAAATATGAAATATAACGTAAATTGTCTTAAGTGGTACGATATAGGCAACCCTCCCCTACATTAAGCGGGCATGAAAATGCCTGTAGTAACATCTACGACAAAGGGACGGGGATTCACGCGGGCGACATGTTTTTTTTTTGTTGTTGTTTGGAATAATTCTCACCCTGCTGGCTGTACTTTATAGCCATCGACGGGATCTTATTATCGAACGTGTGCCGAATGATCACCCTTTTCATCGTTAGCGAGTTTCGGAATGTAGTGAAACATTTCGCGTTGCGTCGACGGGTGTATAGAGTGGAAGAATATAAAAAACACAACAGAACTCGCAAACGACCTCGAAAAGTTACTGCCCCCAAAATGCAACAGTTTATTCCTAGCGAACCGAGGCAATTGAGGGTCTCGTAGGCCGTCCTAAAAAAAAATCGCCGTCCATCGAGCAGTTAGGTATCGGGGCATAACAATTTCCAGCGTGCCGATCGATCTCGACCGTCCAATCGAAATAAGACACGCAGCCCCAATTTCCACCCTCGCGGGCAAAGTACACAGCGGCAACAGTGGCGGAACGGGCGGGGTGCGCGGGGGTGCCTCGAACCGGTATAAACTCGCGCGGACGCTGCGATCGCGCGTCGGCCTTTCCAGGCGATCGAGCAATCGCAGGTGGAGCGTGGCGGTGGCCGAGCAGCGTCGCGACGCCGCGGACGCAAGGAGGGCCGTTTAACGGCCGCGCCTTATCGTTCTTACGTCGCCTGGCTGTGACTGCGCGTCACCCCGTGCTACCCGCGTACCATCGCCAATAAACAATGAATACATGAATATGAGAATTTCCATGAGAATTCAGCGGCGCACGTCGACGCTGACGGCTGTTCTCAATACAGTGATTACTATGGACGCGCACACCTCGCGCGTATTGCTGCCCGGCGTGATCGATCCCCTGCGATCCGATCGCAATACACACATCGTGCACGGTCCGTCGAAACGGGGACAGTTGTTCCGGTCGTGCCTGTGGAGAGGGTCGAAGGTAAAAATTGTTCGACTCCGAGACGCAGCATCCCCTGCGACCCCCGACCAGCTGCGAAACCGATCCAGCTCCCTGACTCGATTAACGATCGCGGCTAGAGAGGGCTGCACGTTACAACCGCCATATAGAGGATATTATCCCCAAAAAGGTGGGAAAAAATGAGAGGCTAGGAGGGAGGAAGAGGGCGTCGTTCATTGTCGAATAAAATTTGCAGGCCCGGGGGCGTTTTCCTCCGCTTTCTACGGGAGGGCAGTCGAAACATCGAAACGCGAGCGAGCGAGCGAGCGAGCGTGCGTGCGGAACGAGCCGAGGCCTCTTCCATAATAACAGATGTAAATTACGTGCGTACACGGGTACGGGCGCGCGTGTGCGGAGATGTTGCCGGCGTGTGCGCGGCGGCCGTGTGCGTGACCAGGGAGAACCGGAACGTAGATGAATGCACAGGCTGCCTGTCGAACGGCGAAGAGTGCACACGCTCGGCCGTGCGTGTTCCCCGGCACACGCGTAGCCCCGGGTCGGGAATATTTGCAAGCCAAATTTTAATACCGGAATTAATTTGACCCGAGGAGGCAGACGAGTTTGAGGTAGTTAGGTACACCTATGTACGGGGGAGGACGGGCGACAGGGTGGCAGCCCAGGGAGGCGCACCCTCCGCGCTGCTCCGGCCACCGGCTCCTCCGCGGAGTGCGGGTGCTGCTGCCGCCTTCTCCTCGGCCCTCGTCGTCGCATTATGTAAAAAGTGTAAGCTAATTTATCGACGTCGGACGGGGCCGCGCACTACCCCCGAAACTTTCCTCCGGTCAAGGTACTTTGGCTTTATATCGTGAATTATTATGGCCAGCCGGGCTTCATCCCCTTCGCTCCTTTTCGGAGCCCGAGGATTCGTTGCTCCCCGTACTCTGTCCACCGCCCACCCTCCACCCCTCGTCTTGCTCCCTTTCTTTATCCTCTCCCTTTCTCCCTTCTCGTCAGTCTCTGTCCGCGTCTCGCCCTCTCCTTCTCTCTTTCCGCGCGGCTTCTCTTCATCCCCCTTTTGCCAAACGACCGACCACCCGCCGCCCGCCCCTGGTCCCCGTCTCACGTTGGCCCGCTCTCCCTTGCTCCGGCCACGTCCGCCTCCCTCGTTCTCCTCGATACAAATGGCAAAGTAAACTTCGCCATTACGAAGTACCCTGGCACACGGAGGTCACCCCCTTTCCTCCCTCCAGCGGAGCCACCATTTTGGCTCGGCCAACACCGCCGCCACCCTCGGGAGAAGCCCACATCTGGAGAGAAAGGGGCCCACACCCTCCCCCCGATCCCGGAACGCCACCAACTATCCAGCTTTATGGCGGCTCAAGAGGGCCACCAGAACTTACTCCGCCGTTGTCCTAATTGGTACTCGGTATTAAAAAGAGGGACGCGGGGGAGAGAGAGAGAGAGAGAGAGAAAAAAGAGGAGGATGTATGTGTATAAGCTGGAACTGTTCTGAAGGTAACCGCACCGCGGAACGTAACACGGCACCGGTTAATGAGATCAGGGGTTTTTAGTTGAATTAACAAAATACGCACAGTAACTAGGGAAGAGCGTGGCCCCGTAATTCGCAGTGAGAAATGAAGGAAGTTAAACGCGGTCGGTATGAAGATTACTGGCTCGCGCGGATGTTTTACAGCTGGCAACGAATTCACGGGCTGTGTACCGTTGCGTTGAATCGCCGTTGGCTTCCCTCCGCGTGGCAATCGTTAGCTGAGCATTTCTTTCAAATGACCCTGCTTATGAAAGAAGCGGACCGGGAATTAGTTTCTGCTGGAATTTCTCATAGTTTCCTCTTCTTCCTCCGTAATTCAATTCGAAGTTTTATTGATAAAAATGACCAGTTTCGATAAAACTGTTTCGCAATTAAATAGAGAATCTCAGAAACGCTCGTACAAACGTGGAGTATAAATAAAACCTTTCCAACTAATTGTTTCGCATTTTTCGACCTTTCTGTGGACGAATTCGTCACTGTCCCTTTTATTCCGCAGCGTTCGACTTGTGAAGTGCTTCCAGATCCCTGCGCATTTTGAAGAATCCCTCGCGACGGGGAAAGTCTCAATAACAGAAGGAAAATTTCACCGCGAAATTCAATGCGTTCCACACGAACGTGACTCGAGAAAATCTCGAGGGCCCTTTCGTCGAGGCCTCGCGACGCCGTTCATTGTTCTTATCGGAGCTGCAAAGCCGTCGAACCACTTTACACCGAGGGGGTAATTAAATTTCGTAATCGGCCGGTTGGTCCAGGCCCGTTCGACAATTTTAATTAAAATTATTTAGAGGCGCCGCGCGGGGCGATAAATAATTAAGAGTAAGGATACGCCGGTAATTAAAACCCCGCGAAGAAGAGCCCGATCTCGTCTGCGGGCGCAACGGGCAAGAGAAGGGAAGATGGAAGAGCCCGGAAAAACAAAAGGGGTCGGGGTGGTGGCTGTTTTAGTGGACCAGGAGGCTTGCTTGTTCGACGATCTCGACGGACGTGCCCGCATTTCCTAGGAGCGTTAATTCAATATCTAATTAACTCGGTCCTCGAGACTCGAGGAGCAGTCTCGCGGGCGTGCTGTTCCTATTTCACGAGTCGCGAAACGTCGCCATTATCTCGACGAATATTCTCGCGGGAGACCGGGGAAACAATCTCAGGAAAAAGTATAAGATAGCTGGGCAGCGAGTTAATTTCGCCCAGCGACGGGGGAATACGAATTATTAAAAAGTCATGGCTCTGAAACACCTCGAAGCACCTTCTCGCGATCGTAATTAAATTCAGGGCACTTCTCCTGAACGATCGTTGGGAAAAAATTGGCAGAAGCTTTTATATCCACTTGCATGAACGGGGAAGAGCATTTCTCTAACAGACAATTTGATGTTTTAACCCGGCATTGGTAAGGTGGGGTCTCACAGACCCCAGATTTTAAATTGGGTATAACTTTTGAACAACGCGTGGCAGTATTATTTAGTTTGTTCATTATATAAGCTATTTAGGAATTATATTTTTGTTGAAAATTAAAGATGTTTAATTAGTTAAGTATTTTTGGGTAATAAAAATTTAATTAAAGATATGGATTTCTATAATGCACTAAATTAATTGTGGGGTCTGTGGGACCCCACCTTACTACTCTTGTTACATTTCCCCACCTTACCAACGCTAGGTTAAAGAATATTCTCCGAGGGAAGGCATAAAGGGGACGAATTTTGAGAAGTGTTCTTTCCTAACAATGAAATTAGCAAATTCTTTGAATCGGCAGCAGCAATGAACAGCTTTTTCTAATTATCTCATTCCCTCCTTCGGCAACCCACGCAGCTCCATAACATTGCAACAATGTCTCTGCAATGGCACGGTGCAAGATTGCAATGTTGCACCAAATATTGCAGAGACGTTGCAGGTTCAATCCTATGTCCGCCTTCGCAATATTGTAGGTGTGTATTTTCGCAAAGTCGCGGCAACATTACAAATATGTAGTCCTTCAACGTTCCGGCAATGATTCTGCAACGAAGTGTGCTGTATACATTGCAGTGGCAACGTGTGCGCAATATTACGGAATGTTGTCGTATCGTTTCCACTGTAACAATACGCGTCAATGTGTGCGCAATATTGCAGAAATATTGTAGGATCGTTGCCACTGGAACACTGCAGTGGCAACGTGTGCGCAATATCCCTGCAATATTGCAACAACGTTGCCACTCAAATATTGCACGGCAATATTGCAGCATTGTTCCTGCAATATTGCAATACAACCTGCAATAACGCGATATCGCAGCAACGTTCCGGCAATGATTCTGCAACGAAGTGTGCTGTATACATTGCAGTGGCAACGTGTGCGCAATATTACAGAATGTTGTCGGAGCGTTTCCACTGTAACAATACGCGTCAATGTGTGCGCAATATTGCAGAAATATTGTAGGATCGTTGCCACTGGAACACTGCAGTGGCAACGTGTGCGCAATATCCCTGCAATATTGCAACAACGTTGCCACTCAAATATTGCACGGCAATATTGCAGTATTGTTCCTGCAATATTGCAATACAACCTGCAATAACGCGATATCGCAGCAACGTTCCGGCAATGATTCTGCAACGAAGTGTGCTGTATACATTGCAGTGGCAACGTGTGCGCAATATTACGGAATGTTGTCGGAGCGTTTCCACTGTAACAATACGCGTCAATGTGTGCGCAATATTGCAGAAATATTGTAGGATCGTTGCCACTGGAACACTGCAGTGGCAACGTGTGCGCAATATCCCTGCAATATTGCAACAACGTTGCCACTCAAATATTGCACGGCAATATTGCAGTATTGTTCCTGCAATATTGCAATACAACCTGCAATAACGCGATATCGCAGCAACGTTCCGGCAATGATTCTGCAACGAAGTGTGCTGTATACATTGCAGTGGCAACGTGTGCGCAATATTACGGAATGTTGTCGGAGCGTTTCCACTGTAACAATACGCGTCAATGTGTGCGCAATATTGCAGAAATATTGTAGGATCGTTGCCACTGGAACACTGCAGTGGCAACGTGTGCGCAATATCCCTGCAATATTGCAACAACGTTGCCACTCAAATATTGCACGGCAATATTGCAGTATTGTTCCTGCAATATTGCAATACAACCTGCAATAACGCGATATCGCAGCAACGTTCCGGCAATGATTCTGCAACGAAGTGTGCTGTATACATTGCAGTGGCAACGTGTGCGCAATATTACGGAATGTTGTCGGAGCGTTTCCACTGTAACAATACGCGTCAATGTGTGCGCAATATTGCAGAAATATTGTAGGATCGTTGCCACTCAAATATTGCACGGCAATATTGCAGCATTGTTCCTGCAATATTGCAATACAACCAGCAATAACGCGATGTCGCAGCAACGTTCCTGCAATGCTCCTGCAACGAAGTGTGCTGTACGGGAAGTCGCCGAATCTTCCCACGAACTACAATTCCCAAATTTCCCAGCAGTAGGTTTCACTCGTGTAGCGCAACATCCACCACCGAATCATCCCCCTTAATTTTGAATTCTCCAACCACCCTCTCACTCCCGATCCATCCCGCGTACTCGCTTCCCGGACGGATCTGGAATTCTACGTGTTCCTCAGGCGGCGCTCTACGCGCTCATTGTTAACATCAGACACCGCGCGGCGTCGCCGCCTTTTGATAAATATCTCGCGCCACGCGCTATCGATTCGGCGTCTAATTAACCTTCGGAGTCTATGGTCCTCGCCTAGTCTCGTGGGCGTACCATTCCTATTTTACGAGCTGTCGTGGAAACGAGCAGCAGTAGCCAACCACGACCGGCGTAGGTACTCTCCAGAGGAACGAGGGAAAATCGCCCCGGCACGTACTCGCCGTCCCTCGTCCGCGCGACCCCTGCCGCCCCCTCGTGCCATTCGATAAACTTTGTCGATTACACTTTTCCGTGGAGTTCGGCGGCGCGGGCTAGAACGTGGCTGCCGCGCCCGTGTAAGTTAATGAATCTCACGTCGGGACACAAGGTGGCCCGACGTCCGGCCCAGGCCAAGGAAACTCGCGCAGGATTGCTGCCTTTCGAAACGGGGGAGAGAAAGAAGAAGGGAAGCGGAATAATTCGCCGACGAGCGGCGATCGTCTGTGCGAAGACTGTTCCACTCGCGGCGGCCGATTGTTTTAACCGGAACAATTGTATATTGTAAGGTGGAACCTTTGTTGCCTGATTACTCTGTTGTTTCAGCGCTCCGTGGTATTCGAAGTAGAACACGTTGATGGAAAACGGACATACTTTCTTTTCTTGCAGCTTCACGTAAGAGCCACGTAATCGTTGAATGTATAGCAGGGTGTATCTCAAATGCAACTGTGCACGAAAGTGTCATTGCATTGCTTTTTTTAGATCGTGCGAATGAGAAGCAACTGTGCTTGCTTTGTACAAATCGAGAATTTCGAAGGGACATCAGTGCTCGGTATACTATAAAGGATATATTTAATTATTTGGCTGGCTTTAAGAGCTACTGTCCCAGTAATTTGAGAATTTCGCGGAGCTTTGGATTTCGCAAGAATCTAATTACACTTCGCGATTTTCGTAACCGGACCTAAGCGGGAGAAATCCATCGGGGTGGAAAGAGCAACGTTCGGCGCACCGATCGCTCGAGGCGCGTTTTAGGGGCAATCAAAGTGGCCTCCGTCGATAAATTAAACGATCGCAACACACGATAGCCGGTCGCGGATGCGCGTCGCCTGGAATTCGCGCGACGATATTCCATTTGTCAGAGAAAGGACAAGGGGGTGGTGGGAAAAAAGGAGAGACGCGATCGTCTAGGATTAAAACGGGGCGCTCTTTGATTTTCACTCTCGGCATCCTTGACCCAGAGAGCCCCGTTCGATTCCGACAACGGCTTCAATTTTTTCCCTCCATTCCCTTCTTTTTCACCTCCGATACTCACCTTTTCTCTCGACCTTTTTCTCCCGGCCCTCCGCGCCCTACGCCCGCTCCTTCAGCCCCTTCCGCGACACCCTCGCGGCGTTCTCTCCCTCCTCGTGCCTCCTGTCCCCCTTCTGTAGCCATTTTGCGCTCTTCATCGATCCTGCGCCCACGCACGCCCCGATTTTTCCCGCCATTTTTCGGCCGCGTCGACGGATCAACAGCTTCCCGAACGCGCCGCGGCTCCTCGATCGCCACCTTACCGCGACGATCCTTCCGCTCGCCGCCGGCTCCCGAACGGAGCGGCCCGAGCCCCGACCGATTTTCGACTGATCGAGGAGCGGTGATTCACTCCTTGATCTAGAGGCTCAGCTCGAAGCGATTTGCATAGAGCTGCCGAGGAAACCGGAACGAGGTCGTGGATGGAAAGGGAAGAATTGCATGGTGGTCCGGTTGCCACCTTTTATGGCGGAGCAGGCTTCCATTGTTGGACCCCCAGCAGAGCTGCAGCTCGACCCCCTCCACGGTGCCCCGTGCTCGGCCTGCAGAAGGGTTTGCAGACTCTTGCAGAGGGGCTGCAGAAGTTCGCGAGTCCTCCACTTGGTGGAATCGCTGGTGACGCTGCCGCGAGAATCGTGGCCCTTTTTCGCATGATTTCCGGAATATTCAGTCAATCCTGATCAAAGTTGATTTCACGGATTATTGGCTGGGAAATTTTGGGAATTGTTCGGTGTCAATTTTTGGGAAACTTTGTTAGTTTGCGAGGCAGCCAGAAATTAAGGGTGCGCAGCTTTTTTAGCTTCTGTAATCTATGTGCACGGTATAGAACCACCCTTCGATGAATACAGATTTTTCATGGGTTAATAAACTAACTAGAAATGGAGCGAAGGCAATGTAATAAGGATGGGAAGTGTATGAGTGTGGTAATAAACGTCACGCTATTTTTAAAAGAACGTAAGTGACTCTGTAATAGCTTAAGCACGCGAAAGAAATATCTCGGAGGAAAGTAATTAAGAGTCTCGCCCGAGAAAAAGTGTAACTGCGAAAAGGTTAAATGGAGGCAGATATAAGTCGTGGTAACGTAAAACGCTTCGCTTAATGCCTCCGCTTACATGAACGTTTCTTTTAATTCCAACGAGTACTAACGTCTTTTCTTATATAATTTTTAAATATTGCAAGAAGCATAAACAGCATTCAAATAATATATAACTAAACACTCAAAAAGTAATCACATCGAAGGAGAAACTAAAACTGCTCGAAGTAATAAAATCTTTTACGCGATTGCTCAAATTCACCACTGATTTTCTTTTAAGGAAAACACTTATTACCATCTCTCTAGCATTTATTTTTATTTCTCTGTACGCAACTTCTCGAATTCATTCGTATATATTTCACAAAGTGGCACAGCAATGCAACAGCTTTTTTTTAAATATCTTGCGAGGTCACGTTGATTATTAATAGTTCTTGGGGCAGCACATTATCACCGTTTCGCGTGCAAACAGGCAACGACATTATCAAGCTCTGTCCCAGAACGTCTCATGATACGTCTGTGGGAACTTTCCGCGCTTTCGTCTCGAACTATTTGCGGTCCAGCGTGACGTGCTTTTAACTTGCACAAAGTCCCACCGCGTATATCAGTCGTCCTTCCAGGGCGTGTCGGCAGCTGGCTGGAATGAGTTTCGCTGAAAATACTTGCGCAAATAGTAATTAACAAATTTCGCGGCGACATTATGTTCTTTGCCGCGCCGAAAAATTAGAGGCCATTAGGCGGTGTTAATTCGTCTGTTAATGGAAATTAAAACAGCGTCACCAGTTTGTTACAGGAATAATTAAATAATGTCGAACTCGATTTCACCTCGGCGTGATTTAACGGCTATTCAGACGAAGTTGCTTCGTTAAATGAACTTTCATGTACCAGCGGACAGTATGGTGATTAAATATAGCAAAAAAAAAACGGTAAAGGTATAGAACTTAAGTCCGGCTTTAAAATCTTCAAATAAACTAGCATCTAATTAAAACCATCAATTAAGCTAAAATGCCAAACAGAAGGCCAGAGATGAACAGAGATTTCCATTTAAATCACGAATGATACGCACCGTCATCCGCTGCTCCATGACGTAATTAATTCAATAGAGAACAATCAAAAGGCTGAGTAACAATAACTATCACATCGGACCAAGGGCGGTTACAAAACCACCCCACTAAATTCTCACGGGACACCCCTGGATCCTCGTAGGCACCATCATCATAAATATATCTCTGCAGGCTGCCAAGTACGAATTTCTGCATAAAGCGACGATTTATTTACTACTTGGCATCATAAACCAACAGTCGCTCCCATAATTTCGTATGCAAAGGCTGATAGCTTCAGCAGCATCATCTATTATTAATCCTCCGGAAGGAAATCTTCCCCGCTACAGGAGAACGTCCAAGAATCAACCCTCGCCTCTCGTTGGTTCAACGATCTCGAAATGGCCCTTTCACTTCGACCTGTCCAGTGTCTGAAAATAACCACCCTTTCGTGAGAATATTGTCCTAATGAATAAAGCTAGGTGATCGCACTGATTCGAGCGGCGTGCAAGCAGATCGCTCCTCGAAGACGATCCACGAAGACCCCCAGCGAAGGACCGGTTGCGAGAGGTCCGCTCGACGATGACATTAGAGTAGCCCTTTTGAAAAGTAGCGCAGGGCCTGGAACTGGTTCGAGAAAGGGTCGCCGAGGGGACGGGGCCAGCAGGTTGCTCCAGGAGACATGAGCGGGGCCCGAGGTCTCGACCTAAGGGTGCCACCTTTGACCCTACGCAGGTATTCCATGCTACTCTGAACTGTCTGGGTTTAAATTTGCTGGCACTGACGAGACATGGTTTTTAACCGACATGTATTATGTTTGGATGGATTGGACCGATTTTCGTTAAACTTATTGCGTTTAATTTAGGTACAATCAACTTAAGTCGTGGAGGAAGAATTATCAAAATCGGTTAAGTAGTTTTGAAGTTACAACAGAAATAAGAAATCTGTTTCATTAACCAACTTCATTATTTGAATAAATGTAGCTAAGTAACTTACATAACTATGAGGTAAAAAATTAAAAAATTAAAAAAAAGATTGAAAAAAAAGATTGTTCCTTATTTAATCTACTATTCTCAACTTTTTTGAGTCGGCGACAGATTTACACAGTGCAAATGAAGAGGGATCGACATTAAAAATTTGAGAGTCGTAGATTAAATAAGGAACAAAATTATTATTTTTTACTTTTTAGCGCATTTTTTTAAGTCGGTTTTAATTTTTTAGAATGTTTGCTGATGGAGGTCATTATTCCTGTGGCAGTTAATTGTCTTGCTTTACGAGCAATAATTAAGTTTATTAGATTGTTTTTGTGTTAAATGAGGTACTTGTGCTTCTGCAAATACCGTTAGGATCGTGATACTCGTTCTACGTTATGCTTAGATAGTGTCTCTATAAATATTTCTTTTATGGACAATTTGTGATCAGAATTTAAAATTAAGATGAAGTAAAAATAATCAACCTTTACTGAATTCTCCGCGCCCCTATGTTCAGAAGGTTATATTAAATTATGTAACAGAAATTACGTAGAACCAGGGAAGCATACGAAGTTGCCTTACTTATCCATTTTGCAATTTGAACTCTGTATTTTTACGGTAATCGAACGAAAATATTTACAAACTGCCGGAACAATTGGACGAATTTCGCGCAACGAATATTAACTCCCGTTGAAAATTCTAAACTGATAAATTTTCAATTCGTGCACTCTCGGACTATCAAAGGCCCGCAGAAGTTAGAACCGGCATAAATATGAATTGTATAACCATGACGATGAACGTGATTGGAACAAACACATTTGGAAAATGGAAAATATATCCTTGATTGTTCTCGTTCTGCTATGCCACGCAGGTATGGACAGTCGTCCCCTACGTATCATTTTTCCACTACGTTCCCATCCACGTTTCCCGATATTGTATAGCAACAGTTTGTTTCTATTCACAGCGTTGCGTTGCTACAATATAGGTGTGTTAGAAATGTGAAGCACTGTAATAAAGGCCGCTGCTTGAATTCTAAAATTATTAAGGTTTCAGAAAAATCAAGGAATTAATGACATTCGTGTAACAATAAAGTCACATGCTTTGAAACATTAAAATATTAAATATTAATATAAAATATTAATATTACATGTGGTAACGTGTAATAGTAAATATTCTTAAGAAATGCGAGGAACTTTACATTTATATTCTTCATTTTCTTAGTTTTCCACATATCTTTCACCATTGTGTCACAATATCATGTGGCACAGATCTAAGACATCTGATATATGCCTTTTTAAATTTGAGGAATATTCGCCAGAAAGAAGAATACTGAAGAAATATATTCAAAGAAATCCACTTTCACAATCTCAGAGTCTACGATATCCACAAATTGTAAGCATAAATAAGCGCTCTCGCTACGATGGGAAAAATAAAATGTAAAGCTCCTATCTGGCAACTCAATCCCGAAGAGAGACTTCAATCCACACCACCTCCTTTCGAACCGACTGCACTCGAATTCTAAAACCCAATGCCTACCAACAAACACGTTAGCTCTTCCGACTCCTCTTTACCCCATGAAACGGCAACATAACCACCCCAATTGCCCAAACCCATGATACCAGAATGTCATCCTAAACACAGAGATTTCCCACAAGGCACAGCAATACAATTAAAAATATTTCCATGTAAGTGCTGCCTCGGGCACTTTCCTCATAACACCTCTATTCTCACCTGCCTACCAAACCCCTAATCCTCTAATTCCCAGCATCCCCAACCACCATCTCCCAGGCCGCGGCAAACAGAAAACGGGTACAGAGAGCCAAGAACCCTAACAGCTACCAGCTTTAAGGACTCAGGGTTCCGGCGGAGCTTCCTCGGCCAGGGGGTCCGTCTTTTTCGGAACCGGTCCGTGGATTTGGCTGCAGCGTTCGACGAGCGCGCGGGAATTGGCCACGCTAAACCGAGTTATCTCGATCGGGTAAACTGCATCAGATCGAGGGACGTCGGTCCCGGCACGGTGCGCCTGGTTCGAGGGCCGATCCGCGCGACATAGGCCTATTATGTAATCGGTGTGTATCGTACGGTGTGTATCAATATGTCTGGTGTACATATGCAGGCCCGTTTATGCGTCGTGTCCCGTGAACGGTATCGGACAATGCGCGGCGGTGTGTGCCGGTTACGGCGTGCCGTGCCACGGCACGAAACACATGTCGATACGGCCACATAATGGGAACATAACCGCTATGTAGGTATCTCCGTAGTATTTAGGTGTCATGGTGTCACAGGTTAATTGCACATGATTGGTTATTGTCCGTTTGCCGCCCGTATCCGGCCGCGTCATTTACTTTCGTTTTCGACGGGCCGCGCGTCAGGCCTGACGGTGCTCGGGCCAGCCCTTAGCAGGGTGCCTTTTCTACTGGCAGCGGAAGGTGTCGTGTGTGGAGCACGGTGGGATTAGATGGCGAGAATGGTCCACGTTCGAATGGCACACTTGGTAGTGGAGAATGAACAGTGATAATTACTGTGGAGATGATGGCTATGGTAGAAAATATAGGGAATGCGATGCAGGGCTCTTGAGTTTTGATTTTTGGATATGGTATTGTCTTCAGCTTCTATTGATTTCACGTTGTTGGAGTCTAAGCAGTCGGGTCACTGATTGAAGGTGGTTAATTGGAGGGGGTCCTTTCCGGTTTCGGTGAGGAGGAATTAAGGTAAATTTGGGAAATAGGATATTAAATTAGGCTACGCGCAAGTACTATTTAAGCGAGACCTAAGTGATAGAAAGCAATGAAGTATCGCAGTAAGAAACTTAGACACTGACATTTTCATTTAAATACCATTGGTGACGCGGTACTCCTATTCCTTAATTTATCAAGCCACCAATTTCGAATCTACGGTTAGTGGTCATTGATACTTAATGGTATATGAGGACCTTAGGTATTACAGATTACATCCACAAGATGTACCTCATGAGAAACATCTGAACACCCTTTCGAAAGGGTAAGGCTTACATCCAGAAGCCCCAGCCAATATCGATTACAAGAAACCAGTTTTCGAAATCATGAGAAGCCTTCGAGGGGAAGAATGCCTTCAGCTGAGAATGAACATCTGACCTTCTGAGCGTCAGCTGATTCTTGTTTTCCTTGCAGCCTAAACTACATTGGCGATCGTTAGGTGTGACGCATTTAACAAGGTGATTAGAAACTGCCAATCAGCTGAGAAATATTTACCAAAGAGACTTTGTAAAACAGCCGATATGGTTGGTCTTTCTCCTGCGCGAGGGGTTGGAAATATAAGCAGACGCTGCATCGTCACAGTACGCTCGTAGACAGGTGGAAACGCATCGCCTCGTTCGTTTTTCGATCGATGGCGGCAGCTGACCGCGGAAAAATCGAACAGGAGCAAAAAAGAAACGCGCAGTGTCGGACGGCTGGCCTGACCGATTTATTGCCGCGTCCGCCGGCGCAGTTTCCTCCTTTTCGTCGTTTTTTCCACCCCTTCCGGCATCCACCGCGTAATCCGCGACCTTTGTCGCGTCGGAGATGCGATCGCCCACGTGCTTCTGACGGATCGAGCACGTGGACGAGCTTCGAATTCACTCGCATCGCCGCCGGCAACTGATATAAATATTTAAACGAGCCGGCTACAGGTCAGCCTACAAATAACGCTGATTTCTTCTAATTAATCAAGCGCGCGATGTTCCTCAGCTTTTAGAATACTTACGCTTTCGTGTCGATTCACTTGTCCCTGCCGTATAAAATACTTTATCCCCTTGTGACTTTTGATCCTCATCACCGGCTACTAGTTACTCTTACCGATTGACCAGGCGATCGATTAAAAATTTAAAACAATCGATTAATCTCGAGATAATATTGACAATTTTGCCATGCACGCTGGCAAGATCGTGGCAGGCTTAAATAAACTGACAGAAAAATCGAGATAAGAATTTGAAACTCCGCTAGAAATAGCGAAGCTTCTTGCGATTTTATTTGGAAAGGAACTCCTGTATTCACGCGACGGATACGCGACGACTTGACCAGCCGTCTTATCGTTCCTCTGTCATCGATTTGCCAGCTCTCTGAGTCTCCGACTGACCACGAGATATGTCCAATAATCGATGATAATGCGATGACACGCCAGAGAGGTTTGACCTTGACACTGGACCAATTATCGCGCACCGACCCCCTTCGTGTCCCCCTATCCCTTTACTACCCCCGATCGGTGGTCCAATGCTATTGTACATACATACATGTGCCACGTTAACAGCCACATACACGAAACGGTACTGTATACTGGGTGGATCGTATAGGGTCGGTATGCAATTTCATGATTATATGGCGACGCAGCCCCGAATGAGCATTCATGGTCTAAATCAATGACACGCGATCCTTTCGATCTTGAAACAGTTTCGCAGAGGCCGCGACCACACATCGTGTCCATTTTTCGTTAACCATTTCGTCGAACTTAACGCTGCAAATGACACCTTATCTTCGGATATTCTCATCGTCTGTAATGTATACTTTAAAATAATAATTCAGCAATAAATAATAAGAATAATTATTCATCAGAGTTTCTCGTTTTGCTCTACTTTTTTTTAACAAAAATGAATATACAGAAAACACATTCGTGCGCTGGATATGTGATCATCTGCCAGATACGTGTAACTGAGAAGAAAGGTGGAGGAATAGCAAGGGTCGATGGAATTTAATTGTACACCCTGTGAGACTGGAAATGGGAATAGGATAAGAGGCCCGTGCAAGCAGACGGAAAGTCAATTCATCGTTGTTCATTTCAGCCAATTACACCCCCAGTCTTCATTAGTGGATCGCCACCACCGCCACCCGGTATGTGCGTGACCGTGAACGCACATTCTCCGGAACATTGCGGAACACTATCGCTGTCAATGACCGATATTACGGCCCGTACGTCCCGTCGGCCTCTGTGAAACCCCTATGGTAACGTGCCGTGGCCCATTTCGAGGCCCGTGCACCTGTGAAATTGCCAACACGGAGGGATCGCCGTGCATTGTAACTACCGCCGAAACTGGGGCTCCGCCAGGGTGTATCCGACCAAGTGAATCCTCCAGAAAATGGGATAATAATCTTATTTCGTTAGCGCGGCGAGAGAAACGGGAGAACTGTCGCGGTTGATTCGTTTTATGCATACGCGGAATTCGTTTGCTTTCCGAGTTATTCGACTTTTGGAACGCCGTCGATATTTGTATAAACGGGGAAACTGCGCGAGAAGTGCGGACGAATTTCTAATGTAATTTGAATGATTTGGGGTGGAAGACTTTGTTGCCGAGACGACTGTTCGGGTCCAGAACTGATGGAGTGCGATTTGGTTGATGGGTTTATCTATCACTATTTCCACTTGCACGTTTAAGCTAGCAAGAGCTTCGTGGTGGGATGCTTGAACGCGTAGTTATTGCACCTTTTATTGAACGTAAAGAATTGGAAAATAAAAATACCATTGAGGGGTCATGCTCAGCCAGGAGGCCGAAAAAGGGTGGTCTTTGGAAATTTTTTACTCAAAAGCTATAACACATTTCTCAAGAAATCTTTTTTCCTTGTAAGGATTGCATCTAGTACCGTGCATCGTAATTTTTTTATTTAAAAATATTTATCAATAAGTAAGTTATTGTCCATCACTCGAAGGTTCTCTAAAAAAAAAGGCTTCTGCGGTGACCACTGCTGTGCGAATGTCGATCATCCAAAATAAAAAATTCAAAAGGATTTACTTATTATATTATATTATCTAGTATTTGAACGAAGGATTTTTCGAAATATTGATTTGGGAAAAAATAGCTGATGTTTAAAGTAAAAGTTCCAATTTTTGTCATAAATCGTGCCTGATTTTCGTCAATTAAAAGAAAACTATGCATCGGATAAAAAAACTCCTTCGTTCAAAGACTAATTTATTGTTCCTATAGTAAGGTTGTAAAATTTGAAGTAAATCGGTTGCATGGTTTTTTAAATATTTTGGTCACCGATTTTGAAAGAACCTTCGAGTGATGGACAATAACTTAGTTGTTGATAAATATTTTTAAATAAAAAAAATACGATGCACGGTACTAGATGCAATCTCTAAAAGAAAAAAAGATTTTTTGAGAAATGTGTTACAGCTTTTTAGTAAAAAAATTTCCAAAGACCACCCTTTTTTCGGCCTCCTGACTGAGCATGGCCCCTTAAGTCACCTAAACTGTTGCAAGAATTCTGAATATTCACCCCGTTACGTTCACGTCGCGTCATCCTCGAAAAGAAATCACCGAAAGAACCGTCCGCTACCCCACGCCGGTCGAGCAACAGCCGCGAGATCATCTGCAATCCACGAAACCGCACGAAACATCGAATATAATGAAAAGGGAGGAAGAAACGGGACGACACCTGCGATACTAACGAAGAAGCCTCGAAAGGGTGATAGAAGACCTAAATAAAAATAGAAGAATGCCACCGGGAGGACGGGAAGGTGGACAGAGCCAACAAAAGGATGAAAAAAAAGAGAAGAAAAGATGGTCATTCAGCTCGGACAGCTTTCCCTATATCGGTGTCAATCCAATCAATGGTTTATTAACCGACGCGCGAACGACGGAGCCAGCCACGAGCGGGGAACGCGACGGAGACTGCGGCCACGCCGGGGAGGGAAAAAGAGCGTTGGTATCGCGTGGAGGATCGTCGAGAATCGACAGGCGAACGGGGATATGGAGGGCAGCCCTCCCGGAGGGTCGAGCCGGCGGCCGGGTCCGCTCGCGGTTTGTTTGGACGGAGAACCTTAACACGTGGTCCCGTGGTACACATGCATCGTACGCTCGCGAGGGTGGGAAAATGGGGGAGCGAGCGGAGGCCAGCCGGAGTGACCGAGGCAGAGACGGAAGATGAGTCGGGATGGGATGGTCAGGGGCGGTTAGAAAAGAATAATACAGGGAGCGAGGGAGAGAGCGGAGTGGCGGACAAGAGGGACAAAGGTGAGGGGAGGGATGCGCGGGTGGGTGTATTGTTTCTGTATCCCCCGCGTCTGAGGGAGGAAAGCGGCAGCAAACGGTGGGAGGGCAAGAGTGGAGAAAGAAAGGTCGGGGGCGCGGCGGGGGACTATCGGTTATTGGAAATCTGTATTTTTGTAGGCCATACCTCTTTCGCGTGAACCATGGGCACCGACCCCTCGTCCACTGTGCGGGGTAAATCGCAGCAATGGGTCACCCCCGACCGTCTCCATCCGACGATTCGGAGACACGTGGTTATGGTAGCCGCATTCAATCTGTGCCGCTCTCTGTCCGCGAATGCGACCGGCCGCGAGCCTCAGGATCGTTCCCCGGGCCGATTCCAATCTAACGTACAATGCGACGCGTATTAAGAGTTCCGTTCGGCTGGCCGCGATCGACGCGTCTATGCGAAATTACGGCCCCGCGTCCACCGCCGCCATCGAGGAACGGCTGGTTGCTCTCGTTTTCTTCTTCGCCGATCTTTCGCGCCAGATAACGATTGTTCGGTGGAACCGTTCGCTTTGCGATCTCCACGAGGGTGGGTCCCTGGGTACGGTGAATGATATTGGGGTTTGAGAATCTGGATATTAGACGCGACGAGCAATGTGTTAGGGTAAGTCAGGGTGAGATGGTCATACGGAAGAGATGGGCAGTGACAGTATTTTTTAGAAGGAAACGCCAGATGGCGCTGCGCCTACGTGGGTACAAAGTGTTATAGACAAGCAACATTCTTAGTTTAAACTGTTAGAATAGAACGTTTTTAAAGGTTTGTAAATCCACTGTGAAATTTAAGCTAGTGCTTCAAAATGTTTGATCTATATTTTGGTCACCTTGTTTGTGTTATTTATACTGAATATTTTTAGTTCTCAAAATATATTTTCGATAGTGTATTGTTTACAGTGTTGTTAACGTTAAAGTATTCAGGGTTCCGTTTGTTAGTCTAAGTGAAATGGGAATGATCATCTTATCAGGGCTTTAAGGGAAAGATAGTCACTTTGTGTCCGGAAAAGATGGTCATAGATGTATTTGATGTAATTTCAGATATTTTGATGGTTGTTTTTCGAAACACTCGAAAAATGAGTGACAGGGCAAAGACGGCAGAAGAATTTAAACAACATAAATCCTCTAAGAATAAATGTGATTCCGTTCAGGACTCTGCAGTTGACATTAATAATTGCAGAGGATGCGGAGAAAATTATTTGCAAACAAAAAAAAAAGAAGACTGGCTCAAATGTTATTCATGTGGTTATTGGGCCCATGAAAATTGTACCGAGTTTGATATTACGTGTCAAACATGCGGACTGAAAGATTCAAAACAAAAGCCAAAAGAAGTTAAGAGCGGGCGAAAACGAAAGTGGACGAAGACTACAAAGAATCTGTGATAACCAGGTAAGACCCACAACTTGTTAGCCTGAAAGGTTTATATGCCCATCTTTCCCGGGCATTAAGGGAGAGATGGGCAATGACACTTTTTTTTCATTTGTGAAATTTGTCTATTAAATAATAATTTTTCGATTATTGATACTAACGGATATGTAGACGAAGCATTGAAGTTTTGTTCTATATCATTTTCGTTACTTTATTTCAAATAGGTTGGCTGTAGGAGGCTCCAAACGAAACTACGCCCATCTCACCCTGACTTACCCTAATTTCACAGACGACGTGTACTTCATTGTTTCGATTCAATCGGTTCTAGAAATATGATTCAGGTTAGGTACCCAGGAAAATAGCAGATTGCAAGGAGGTTTCTAATAAATTTAGATCTTCAACAGTGGAAACGAAATTGTAGGATGACCAAATCACGACTGATGACAGTCACGCTCACTTTACTCGACCCTTGCACGCCTCTGCAGGCTGAGAATACTCCTTGTCTGGCCTCCATTTTCGACACCCTCGCCCTCATTAAGCCTGGGTGTGGCCGTCGTATTCGTAGAATGCCCCCAGTCGAGCCCCTTGCAGGGTCTCAGCGCTGGCGAGCCAGCTCGGAACCCTGGGATCGCTAATTCCCGTCCTGGAAGCGTGTTCCTGGGGTTAAAAATGCCCATGCCTGCCTCGAGGCCCCGGGGGCCATGATGGCGAGGAAAAGGCTGGTGAAACGAGACTCGAAATTCGAGATAGTGCGAGGGACCAGTGGAACCAGTCCTCGGCATGCGGCTCCTTGCATTGGCCATTTGTCATCGCGGGATCACGCTTATTGCAACGATAGACGCGTTAGTAAATAGGAAACGAAGGGTGCTCCTTCCTTTCTACGCTGGTAATGAGAAAACACCCGGCGCAACCAGCACAGACAGCTGGAAATTAACGTGGCGATCGCCTAATATTTGCCCCGGTTCTTCCACTTCGTGTTTCGACCTCTGATTGCCGATACTGTTTGTGCGGAAACGTTTATTCTGCGGTAATTGGTATCCTCCGGGGCGCGTACCAGAGCCCGACGAAGTTGGCGGACGTCGAGTCGCGTTCTCTTTGCTCGATGGGTCAACTAACGTTTGAAATGGTGATTCTGAGAAAGGGGTGGCGACCTTTTGCCGGAGCGAACGCATCGTGTGCGCGAATCGTCGATTGGAGGGTGCACGATGGAATCGCTGATGCACCATCTCCTTAAAAAGAGAACCGTTCGTTCTATTAAGCGTACGCTGCAGAATGATTGGTCCATTGCAGGTGGAAGGGATCACACGAGGTAATTCGAGGGTTGGATGATATGATGGATAGTTGACAAAGGATCCGTGAGAATACGAAGCTTTATTCGGAAAACTCTATGCTAATTTAGCGTAATGTATGCTAATAGTGTAGAAAGCATTCATAATATTCTATGAACCACTTCAAACGCCTGTAGAACATTGTTCCTCGCGCCTGCAATATGGAAACAAGACCAGACGGGACAAACGTTCATACTAACTTTTTTCATTATTCCTGTTCCTGTGAGTTCAGCCTTGAAGTCATGCTCACAATTTATAAAACATCCTGCATGTGGGGACGACAATAAACTTTTAAATGCCAGTTTTATAATCGCGAGATTACATGTTGCCTTTCAAAGAATCAACCGAAACCTACACTAGCGGACAAAAAAGTTACCACTTTTTCGATCTGTTCTATTTTTGTTACTTTTCTAGCATACATTTGGGACTGTGGTATGTGTAATATTGCATATTCCGATGAAGAGTTTTAAGTTGTATAAAACCCAGTTAAAGTTGAATTTATTTAACTGGCAAACAAAAGTGTTACGTGACATTGAACGGGGTAACACATTTTTGGGGCCGACAAAGAAGTTACCACGTTTAGTAACTTTTTAGGTTGTCCTAAAAGCACAAGGTGCCCCCACAAAATATCAGATTTTTTTATTAATCTTCAAAAGTGGCAACGTTTTGTTGGTTTTAAAAGTGTGTTGTCTTGTTTAATGATATGTAGGGTTTTTGTTTGATAATTAAATAAATTCAACTGTAATTTATACAGCTGTTAATTCTCTTTCAGAATATGTATATTAGGCACGTACTGCAGTTTTTGAGTTGATATTTAAAAGTAATAGAAGTAGGGTGGTTCGAAAAAGTGGTAACTTTTTTGTTCGTTACTGCATCTGCAATTCAAAGGAAACAATTATTTTCAAAAGGATCGCACAATCTGAATGGCACATACATTAATGTATTCTTCTGCTCTTAGTTACTAACGACTCGCCTCTAATCGCAAACATCCACTCGAATGCTTCTCATGCCGTGACATCAAATAATATTACTTACTTTCTACATAACACCAGGGTAGATGTACCAGTAAATGAACACGTACCAGTGAATGGACATTTTATTTTAAAATGAGTAAGATAAGTTATTAAAATAAGCAACTAATTAATTAGAGACTTCTTTCAATTTCTTGTTTCACGTCTAAACAATTTTCGCAGCACGTGGAATCAATCGCGCTGCAAACCTAATTTTATAAAAGTGTTCATTCATTAGCCTTAAGTGTTCATTTATCGGTGTGTTTATCCTATATGTTAACCAACTCACGTTCCCGGTTTCAATGACAAATTCTCCGCGTTAACAACACATCCGCTAAAAGTATAAGAGCATGAAACTGTATCCTCCCGAATTGTGTGGGAAAAAAAACGTAGAAAATTACCATTATCGTGCGTTTAACTATCGGTGGAACTGTATAGGCAGAAATGAATTCCCAACAGCGGTAGTTAACGGTCCCGGGAACGTCGTTCGATCCTCCCCGTTCGACCAGCGCCGAAGAGCGATAAAAGTCGAACGGGCGCCGATAATTCGGGCGATGCCCGACGTTCGCTCGTCCAGATAAATTGCAGCGGCATTATATGGCAGAGCGGGTCCCGATTCCTTTAATCGTCGACCAGACGGAAATACCAAATCAGCTCCAGCGGCGAAAGGTAAATATGCCCGTTGCGAGTTCCCCGAAAAATCTGCGCACACTTTGACCGTCGTCGGCAGAGGAGCAGCGAGTGCACACCCACGCGCCGTTACGCCCGCTCTCCGGGTGTAGCAGGTCCAGGTTATTGCACGGAGCAGCGCCCTTTCCCGCGGTAACTGCGTTGCATCGTCGACCGAACGACGTTGCTCAAAGAGGTCCAATTTTGCATGGCGTTAATCGCATTATCTCGTCCTGCCCCTCCTCGCCCGATCGAAAACTCAAATGCCGTCCCGCCTGGCCGTCGCCAGCGCCACCCGTCGCCGTTGCCTTTGCGCTTCGTCAGGAGCTGCACCGTGCAAGTGCACCGCGTGCCATCAAGTGGTCCCCACTGTGGATGAGATTGATACTAGGTGGCATTTTCTCGCTCCTGTTCCTCCACGGGGGATGAACGGCCAAAGAAATCGAAAATTATGTTTGCAAATGGTAGGCATAAACTTCCTACACGCTTAAGTGTTAGAATAATTTATTTCAGTTCCCGGGGATGTCGAGAGATGAAATAAGATTATAAGTTCCAGTGTGTTTGAATAGAAAATCCTGGCAATTTTCGCCCCTGGCACTTGCATCGCAATATTACCCCCCGACTGATGCAAGGTTTATTTTGATGTAGAGAAAAATTTACCTGGGAGGGTTAACTTTGCGGGGTAATGATGAATGTTAAGTATAATGGGCGGTTACGAAGGGTATTTTTGTTATTGATGGTACTCGCGTATTTATAAAGAATTCACGGGTCCCGAAGCCACTCGGCCCTCGAGTCCTTCGTTCACCCGCTGAAATCCGGCTGATCCGAAGCCAGCGGAGATTCCACCTTCCCTCCCAGCCGGGTGGCGTGCGCAAAACCCCCGGCAAGATTGGCAAAACTTAAACCTCCAAAGGGAGCCGATTTGGGGCTTTTCGCGTGCAGCTTAACCGACGAATGAAATTGTTTCGCCGGTCACAGTCAACAAGCTGCTTCGTCCGCCGCGCACAATAGGCTAAATTGGCGTAGCCAACGGAACGGATGGTTTCCCTAAATCAGGTTAACGAGACGCACAGTCCTGAGGATCAATGAACTTTTTTTTGTCCCTTCACCGACCCCCTTCGGTCGCCACCTCGCCCCCTCAGTTCCGCGGCCGCGTAACCGTGGGGCCGCGCTCGGAAAGTACGACGTGACGGGTAATTGCTAATTAGTACCGAGCGTATCGCGATTCGAGGATCGCGGTAATTAGACGTCAGCGTGTACGAAGTTCCGAGCGAATCGGACGCTGGCGCGGGGCACCGTGTCGAAGCGGCGTCGCACAGCGGCCGCGAACGGGCCAAGGTCTGCCCTGGACCAACACGCGAGCATTTGAAATTGTCTCGGGGCTCGCAGCTGCCGCGCCGAACGGATAAGAGGAACGGAAGGTGGGACCCGAGGAGCGAGGAAGAGCTGCGACGAACGATCGTCGCGGCCGATGGCGGTTAATTGCTCGCAGCGCGTTGTAATCCGCCTGGCGCGGTTGCGTCTTAATTCGAACGGGGGCGCTGGACGCGCTCGGAACTTCACCGCGACGGGAGAGCAAAGTTTTATTGCGCGATTACACTTTCGTTTCGGGACGCGCCGCTGGGAAATGGTGCTCGATAAATTTACGACGAATTCGCCGATAAAAAAGGAAATAAAAATGGCGGGCAAACGAGAGCGGAGCGGGAGGGTGGAGAGGGTGGGAGAGAGAGAGAGAGAGAGGGGCCGCGTGTGTCCAGTAAATCCGAGCATCGTGAAACGGGCCAGCGGAGTTCGTCGAACGATCGACGACCATTCAAAAGCCACCGTCTGAAAAGTTTTTCCACCAACGGCTCCAGTAAACACCGCCATGGTTTTTCTTCAACTTTTCCACCCCTCCTGCCTCTGCTCCTCTTCGGCGGAGCCCCTCGGCCCTCCACCAAGACCTCTCTGTCCCTCTGCTCGCCGGGCCACGGTGGCTTCTTTCTCGCCCTCGACGTTGGCACACATAACGAACGAGCATCGGGCAATTCCGCGGGATTTATACGGTCGTTACACGCGGCGCTGACGCTATTTTCGACTGGTGACCGGTCGGGCCACTCGCTGTTCAACAACTTGTTCGACTCGTTGCAAAACAGCCGACTAATAAAGAGGCGTCTGCCGCTAATACGATTGTCCGACGACTGGTCGCACGACAGACGCTGTCTGCGGGAATCCCCGCTGCGATTGGTCGCTTCTCGTTCCGCGACTCGGCGCCAACGTCTTGCTGCGGTTGGCGCGAGGGGTGCTCGCACGGAGAGCTGCAGGTTATTTGGACAACGTCCTGTCGAGGCTATTATTCGAAGCAAACATTCAGCCTCCGGAGTAGACTTTCTTTTAATTTATTTTTGCAAGGAACGCGCGCTCCGCGAAATGTTTCGTCGACGAACGGTCACGGGAAAAGGGATTCATTACTTACAGCTTACGTGATCGAGGTTCAAAGAGCTTGGAAATCACAGGGTTCAGAGAGGAGTTTTATGGAAGATTGGTTTTCCAGGAAAATATTCGAGCTCGCCGGATTGTTTGCCCATCTTAATATGCACAGTTCTAAAATTCCGCAATGAGAACGCTGGGGAATAGTTGGACTCTAAAGAGCGACTGTCCGTAACCTGAGTGGGCGCTTCGCAAGTAGTTCGACGTGGAATTAGTCAGACCGTGGTCGAGGACGTTCTTAACGCCGCAAATATTTTTTTCAAACGCCGCCATACACCTTCCTCTGGCCATTCCCACTCGCGTGTCCTTAAAAGTACTTCTGCAACGCAGGTTTTTAGTACAAAATGAGGTTTCGCGAAGATTTTTCCGCCGAGATAAAGTTGTTTCTGCCAGTGGTGCTGCACAGTACATAAATAGGTTCACTCAAGCTGTTTCCACCTGGAATTGCTTTAACAGTTACAAAGGACACTTAAACAGCAAAGGATCAAGGTGTATTAAATTAGAATATTAAGTAATTTGTTATATTCGTGTACTCATGCTCGTATACTTTTGCTATGCTTACAGAGAAAGATAACTTAATCTTCCAACATGCCACGCTAACGTTATTCGCATCCCCCAAATGCTCGCTTAAGAATTTATTTGAAAATTCCCCCTTTTCCATACAAATCTCCACTTCAATTCTTTGTCAAAGTATTTTTAATTACCCGTCCAACGAGGCTTCGTCTCGCTTCCCTAATCACACCCAACCCACCCAGCGCGTTTACAAATTTCGTGCGCCAGAATTCAAAACCATCATCTTCCAAATTCTGCACTGCGAGCAACGTGCTCCTTCTACCAATATCCTATTTAAATTAAATCGCCCCGTGCCCTCCGCCGCGCGCCAAGCCGTCGAACCCAGGCACGAGCGACTCGAGGCTCCCTCGAATCGGGAAAATTGCAACGCCGCGAAGTGTCACGCAACCCCGCTTCGGCTGTTTCGTTCGCGTGCATTACGCGTCTCCGTTCGGTGCAGCGTCTGGCGCGAAAATTACGAGCGCCAGGGAAACCGAGCGCGTCCTCCCCGAGGCTCGCCCTCCTCCACCCCCGTGCGCCCCATAATCAAAAGGGCGCTCCTCCAGCGACGAGGGGCTCCATCCCGATGCAATCCCGGTGCATCCCCCGCTGGACGGACCTTAAATATTTCCGTGCGTGCGCCGGTCCGCGAAACGGCGCGGGCGAGAGAAAATAAAAATAAGTAATTGCACGCACGTATTACGGCGGAGGGCCCTTCGTTGGCGCTGCCGCCCGGCCAAAGGGAAGACAGAGGGAGAAAAAAAGAGGAGACGCTGCGCCGCGAAGGGGTGGCTCCCCGGCAGAGAGGGAGGAGGGGCGGGCGCGGGGGGGAAGAGAAACGTTAAAAGGAAAAAATGAGACGGGGGAAGAAAAACGGTCGGCGCGAGGAGGAGCAGCAGGAAAGGGGAGGGTGGACGCCTGCGGAGCGCTCCAAGGTATTTTTCGAAACGCGACGCGGCAACGAAATTGCAGGGAACGAGATCGCGACAAGGCTGCCTCGTTCCCTCCTGATTCTTTCTTCTTTCCCCTTTTTTAAGTTACGCAATGACCTCCGCAGAGAAGTGTTGGAAAAAGGGGGGGGAGAGAGAGAGAGAGAGAGAGAGAGAGAGGAAAGGAGAATCGCGTGCCTCGTGGTTAGGTCCGCCCGTTCCCTCTGTCGTCCCCGTCTGCAGGGTACACAACCATGGCCCATATGAATTTGGAAATGTTTACCATCCGCGGAGTGCAAATATTAATGAAACGTAATACCTTCCGAATGCGTGCGTCGGTCGTAGGTGAGACAGAGATGTGGCCCGCGTGCCGCTCCTCATTTTTCCCAGAGGACGGCGAAAAATACCTATGACATCGCCCCGTCGCGATGACTTTCGCCCGATCGCGCTTATTCGGGGGCTGGGCATTGTTTTCTCAAACCTCTTTATTGCTGCAGCGGGATCACGTACTCCGTTCCACGTGTTCGTTATTGTGATCGCTCTGTAGTTGATTTTCGAGAGGCTCTTTTCAAAGGCGGCAGGTAATTAATGAGATTTGCACTTGCCTTTGGAAATTGCGCTGTGTTAAGTGTGTAGGACAGTCAAGCTTTTGGATGACTGGGAGAAATAAATTTGGTGTATTTAGTACCGTCAGATTAGGCTATTGTTTGGGATGAGGTAGAAAATTGGGAACGATTAGAACAAGGTGAATGGTAAAAATATATCTAATTGCAAGTAAATGGCGGATGGCTGTAAAGTGTTTTAGTATCCACTCAGAAATGACATCCGTATGACATCCTTGGTATTGTCACAAAATGGTAGAATAAGTGACTGCATAGTAATTAACTCTGCGCAGTGTAACGTAAATCGATATTTCAATGAATTTCGTACAAAGCTTCTAAGGTTTCCATAAATTATTTGCGCATCAGAAAGAAAATTAATTTACCGCTAGGTGGCCTGAATAAATATTAACATACTCCCGCAGGAGAAAAGTTTCACGTTAGACGAGAAATTAACTCGCCCCCTTAGTTTATGAAACACCGGAACCAAAACGGACTAAGCAGGTTATCCTTTTATTACTCACGGCGCGATGTGCGCGATATTTTACAATGATTGGTGAAAATCCAAAATTTCAAATACACGCAGGGCTGATTTGAAAAAGGCCAGCTGGATTTTTTAAGCCATTTTATGCCGGCTAGCTCTTGTATGACAAAAGAAAAACGCTCGCGGTGTACAAAATTCGATATATCGGAAAGCTATCAGGTCATTAAATATCGCGCAGTATTTATATTGTGGGATACACACAAGCGCCAACGTTAAACGACCAAATATCTTTGCGGTGTATTCAGTTGACAAGATCAATAATTCCCCGTGCAATCGAAAACTAATAATAAAATAAAACAGAGAGTCCGGCTCGGATCGAAACAGCGAGATCGACTTTGGAAATTGAATGGCACTGTATGAAACTGGACAGTGGGGATCGGGGAAAAATAAACAGCGCCGTTTGGGAGGAAGTGTTTAGCGGAAAAATCTTGCCCGCTTTATCGGAAAATGGCACACCCTGGTATCGTTCTTGCTCGAAATATCGAGGTAAAGTTGGCCATAAATTACAATACATCGAGCTACCTCACGGATAAATAGAATTTTGCAAGGGGATAAAAATACATCAATTAAATTTGCAAATATTAAGCAAGCCATGGTTACTTCATACACACACACACCTATGTAACGTCCACAGTTTCTTCCACAGAATTTCAAAACGTTCGACAGCCCACACAGCACCATAACATTGCAGCAACGTCTCTGCAATGACGCGGTGCGAGATTGCAATGTTGCAGCAAAATATTGCAGAGACGTTGCGGGTTCCATCCTATGTCCGTCTTCGCAATATTGCAGGTGTGTATTTTTGCAAAGTTGCGGCAACATTACAAACATGTAGTCCTGCAACGTTCCGGCAATGATTCTGCAACGAAACGACAAAATTCTGGCAATGATCCTGCAAATCTTCGGCAATATTCTGGTGGGAGATTGCAATGTTGTACCGCATCATTGCAGAGAAGTTGCAGGAGCGTTGCCACTCCAATATTTCTGCAATATTGTACGGTAATGTGCGTGCAATTTTGCTGAGGCGTTGCCACTGGAACATTGCACATCGATGTGCGCGCAATATTGAATTAATATTGCGGGATCATTGCCGCTGGAACATTGCGCGACGATGTGCGCGCAATATTGCAGAAATATTGTAGGATCGTTGCCAATGGAACATTGCACGGCAACGAACTTGAAATATTGCTGCAATAATGTACGATCGTTGCCAACGGAACATTGCACGGCATCGAACTTGCAATATTGCTGCAATATTGCAGGATCGTTGACACTCCAATAATGCACAACAATATTGCAGCATCGTTCCTGCAATATTGCAATGTAACCTGCAACAACACAATATTGCAGCAACGTTCCTGTAATACTGCTGCAACGAAGTGTGCTGTATGGGAGGCCACGTCACACATTGGAAAATTATAAAAAGAAAAGGAGGTATTTAAAATTAATAAAAAAAGCTCCGAAACTTTGTTCACTTATTTCTAATATATATTATGTGCTATTTTAGCAGATGGGAAGTCTCTTCTTGAAAACTCTTTCGTGGACCTGATGTCCCTTCCCATTGCATAAAGGCTTTCAATCGTATTTCAGCGACGCCCTATTATCTTCTCACGAAATGCGACCCGGCACCCTCTCCAAATAAGGGAATTCCCTATCCTCGAAGCAGCTCGACGTCTGGGGCCCAGCCACCCGAGCTCTAATTCCACGGGAGTACGCATAATAATATCGTGGCCTGCTCGAGGTGCAGGTAACATGTGCAGAATAGAGGCCTTTATGGTCCCCCACGAAGCACCTCGAACTCGTTCCCGCCGAGGCCCCCCATTGGCTGGCCACGCGGAGCTGTCCTTCGGTCCCACGACATTTAGGGCCCGCGATATCTCCTCGCCAGTTCAGACGGTCCACCGATCTCGGCGGTGGGCCCATCGGGGCTCACGCTTCGACTCGCGATCGCCGATCGACCAAAGTTCGGCCACGTTGTAATTTCGCTGCGAAAATGTGCGGGGAACAGTGCGGAGAATTGTGCGCGGTGTAATCGAAGTTACTCGGAACCGTTTGTCATTGAAAATCGGGGAACCTTGACTGACATTTAATTACTTTCCTTGAAAAACACCACGTCTGAGAGTCTCTCGGATAATTGTCTAATTTATTGGCAACTTCATTGGCAACTTCGAATAGTAATTAGTCAGTTGGACTGAAAGGAGCATTAGAAGCAAAGCTAATACATTTTATCCTTTTGGAGTTAAAGCATGTGACGGTTGCGATATTCTTTGATGATCTACGTGAGCCGTCATAGAATGAAATTGAACAAGCTTGGAGATTACGATACGCTTCAGATTAGAAATAAGCTTAGCCGTTCGATTGGGCGATTAAAAGAATTATGGAACTAAAACTACTTTACATTAAATTTCGAGATCATTAATTTCATTTAAAAGACCAAGCAACATTAAGTTGTAGCCATTTACTGTTTCGCCACCATGAAATTCTGGCAAATGGCACTCGTTTCACTCCGCGCGAAAATTCATCGAAATTCCTGGGCTCGCACGGTTTGGATAAATTAGAAAGCATTTCCTACGGTATCTGGAATATTAATGCCGCTGCTCGTCCGTTGACGAATACGTCAATTTGCTATTTTATTCGATAAATATCCACCATCGCCACGGACGTTGACGAGCATTGTTAGCGGACTCAACTCGCGTTACATGATCGTTTATGCAACGCTTTCTAACCTTCTACTCCTCCAATTTACACGCCAAACTAGACGAAATTATTGACAGGACTTCGTTGCTCATCTGTCAGCCTCTATCCATCCTCCGCGAGCTTGTTAATTAGTCTGCAACTCAAATACCCACGCAAAGTTGAGTCCAGTTCAACGAAAGTACGTGGTTCAACTGTACAAAAAGAAAAATAACTTTGGAAAATGGGCATACGTGTATAATGACACTCGAGAAAGCAAACTGCATCAGACCGCGTTCCTCCGCGAAGTTATCACTAATATACGTAATACAGATCCTAGGCGAATTCGAAGGACATTTAAGCGAAGTAATGTCAACATTAATTCTTCAACTATCGGGAATTATACCCGCTCTTGCTGTAATTTCTCTCGAAACGCGAGGAAAAAGAAGGGAGCCGAATGTCAACAGCGAAATTCGAAAAAAGTAGAAGTCGCGCGTATTAATTAATTTTTCAACGGTCGGCAGTGAAATTGAAAAACAAAAGAGAGCGGGAATCAGAACGGGCGGGGAGCAGGGAACGCGCGTACGTACGATAAAAATTAATTGTTCGATGGGGATATTAATGGAATATTTTGAACTGCCCGCTGGTTCGATGGGCCGAGCCGAGGGGCGAAAAATCGACGGAACGCGTCGTCGAATCGAGGTGAACCGGAAACGAAGCAAATCCTGTTATTTAGGCGCGGGCAAAACGGCGGACGATGAATCTCGTGCGTCGCGAGGGCGAAGGGGGTGGATGGGCGGACGCGGAGGTCGCGACACTTCGCAGCGACACGGAAAGAAACTTCTGCGCCCGATGTTAACGTCGATACCTTATCGAATCACGGGCGTGCGGTCGAGCATCGAATCAGTCGCGGTTATCGGCCAATGAAATCGTCATGAAGTTCGTTTCGATAGTCGGCATTTGCGGCGATGCTGCGGGACCAAGGCAGACTTTATTTTCGAATCTTTGCGAGACCGATTTCGGCAGACTGCGGAACGTCCAGCGTCGTTTCTCCCAAATTTGCCTGTCGACTGCGCCGTGGCCAGCTTTTGACAGTTCAATGATTCTCTGCTCAGGATGTATTTTCTGAGCTGTCCGGGCAAATTAATTAGAGTAGAGAATTGAAATTTTAGGAAATCGAGAAGGAAATGAATCGCGAAGGTAAAATTCAAATTGTTCGAACGCGGTGTGTAGTAAAGTGGAGAAGCAGAAGAAAAATGACGAGGACACATTTGACTTTCGACCCGTCGATCGATTTTCATTATTCGTTACATCCATGAAAGCAAGGCGCAGACAACGCACTTAGTATTGCTTTTCTATGGCATTTCATCTTTGTCGCATCTGGTAGCTTCGTCTCCTAAAATATTGACACGCGATTCAGGCTCAGCCTGTCGGTTCATTTCGAGTGATAAATTGTTCCCTGAAAATGTTTGGTAGTCTGAAGCCTATTCGATTAATTGAGTCGCCCTGCGCTGACTTTTAACGTCGAGGAGGGAAAGAAAATTTCGAACGGGCGACTTGAATATCATTTCTCCGGGGCGTAATTAAACGATGAAGCGCGGCGAAATTTCATTCAGATCGAGATTTCGTTAATTAGAATACCTGCTCTGATGTTTGGAAGAATCTGCATATGTGCAGACGTGGTATTGCAGTCAATGGTCGTCAAATTTTCGTTTCATGTTTATGCAGAGTCATGTAGTGTGCATCGAGATAAAGAAAATTCTAATTAATTAGCCAGGCTGTTAATTTTTGGTCGCCAAAATGATTATCCAAATGTTGGGCAGCAAGCCTATAACAACCATAAGATAGATTTCACGAGTTGCCATTAAATAATAGCAAAAAGAAACAAACAGTGGAATTTTATGCATTTTTTAGTTCAGTCGCCGAGAATTAATATTACAAAAAATACAAACAGTGACAAAGATACACTTTATCAGCTTATTAGTATTTCCATGATGATTCATTAATTTCTCAAGCACACATAGTGCGTTCAAACTTGAAGTGATTCGTCAAAAAACAATCACAAAATTCGTATAGTCGTGTATATCTATAGAAACAATAGCAAGTGAGTCTGCAGATCGTGCACTTAACGAAACTGATCTCAAAACATGCGATACCTTAACGAGGAACGAAACCATTCAAGCAAAAGATAGTTTAACCGATTTAGGAGTTCCAAGAAAATTTCCGGAAGCGTTAATTTAAGCACATCTTTTAATCAAGAAGAGACAGTTAGAAAATAAGAGATTCCCATAACACGATTAACATTCAGAATATAATTCCGCGAAGAACTTCTTCGATTTCAATTAAATTTTCTCCACCGTTTCTTCCAGACTTTCTCCGTGAAAGCCAGCATCATTCCACATTCCCCAATTTTTGTTTCTCTGTCCATTTCGAAGAAACCCTCGACGAGGCACCGCGGAAAGTCGGCGGAGGGTCAGATTTCAGTCCGGCAGCGCGATTTAAAATGGTGCTCGCTGCGGTTCGGTAGGCAGGTCCGATGGAAACGATTATAAACCATATCAGCGGCCGTTATTGCGAATAATTCAAATTGCATGGAAAACAGCGACGATTAATTCCGGTGAATTGGAACGGAAACGCGGCGTACAGAGCGCAAATGGGCCACTTTTGTTTTCTTTCGGCCGGCTGTTGCGCCACACTGAAACCGAAAACGCTCCGATCACTTTCGATCTCTGATATATCGGCGTCACGGCGAAATCCGCAGAAGAAGCGGCCGCGCTCCGATCGCCTCCGGTGTCAGGTCTCACCCCCCGCGATGCAGAATTCCCTCCAGCCCCGCCATTCATTTCCTTTTTGCCCCGTTCCGATCCATCGCGGGTCAGACGTAGAATCCGATTCTTAACCGGTGAAAAGTGACGCTCGTTGCACGCGCGGTGCACTCGATCCTCGGAATTTACCGATGGAAATGAACCCGAGGTCGTATCGAAAGTGACCGCACCGGGAACTCATCGATTAAATCTTATCGTCCAGTGAAAACCGGAGCCTTGTCCGATTCCTTCGATAGAAACTCGCCCTGCGTATCGTTCGGCGTTCTGTATTTGTGTTCCGAAGAAGCTTGCGGTGTTAGGAGAAAAGGAAGTTACGAGAATTCTTTGCGAAAATACAGCGCGATTTATCTTCATTGCAAATTTCATGTGCAAATTCGAGGTTTCGTGGTTGGCAATATTTTTATCACAGTGTTTTACGTGCGCAAAAGAGTCTTTGGTATTTCGTGCTTATTTTCTTTAAATTCTGTGGTTGTTCTTTGAAAAAATTCGCGTTCGTTTCCGAGAACGAAAAATTAGGGAGATTATGAGGATCCTTTGCCATTTTCAATTTCGACATTTGCCTTGCGGAACTTTCGCTTGATTATACAGAATGGAGTATAAAAATTGCTATCCGAGTCAAAAGTGTTGTTTCTGCCTTCTGAAATATCCTGGAAGAATTTCGCAAGCCTCCGTGACCTCGAATGAATTCGAATTAATGCTGTCTGGTACGAGATTTTTTTTTCAACTTTTTAATTGTCGTCGGTGACAGTGAGAGAGCAAACGATATAATCTCGATAGGGAAAGTTTGAGAGTTGAAGAAAGTGCGGGGGATAAGGAAAAAGTAAAGAGATGAGGGCAGAGCTTGCGCTGGCCGTCGGTTGAAATCTCCGAATTTTTATGGCGGCCACGGCAGTCCGCGTTCAAACATCCTCCATTATCTCAGGGCCTTCTTGAAATTTCGCTTTAAATTTCTACTAATTAATGCAATAAGCACTTGAGCAATAATCGCCCTGCAAGAATAAATAAAAATACACTAAAAGGACGCGAAGAGACTCTGAAAAAAATGGTAATATTCCTTTTCTTTTAGCGAAGAATCCCGACTATTTACAGCGAACAGAAATATCCATTACACTCTCTAAAAAAAGGCACCATTTTAAAACAAACGTTCTGAAAACCTAAAAGAAGAAAAGCTTAAAAGATCCTTCGATGTTTAAAGAAATATTGTTACTGAAAGCCACTCGAATACACGAAGAGTACAAACGAAACGGTGGGCGATAAGTGAAGTGTGACAGAATTTTGCAATTTTAAAGAAGAAAAACGTGGAAAAGTGCGAGGTGATTCGTGGAAGTTCGCGTAATGGTGGCGACGCGTTCCGTCGGACCTTCGCAAGGGCGTAAAAATGGAGCCTCGACGCGTCCGATTCGTCGTTTCTTCTTTCTTGCGCAAGCTGTGCTCGCGATTTTTAATCGAACTGATGAATTATTGATCGCGACAGAGGAATGTGCGGTGAGTTTGCATCGGAGACAATTAATTTTTGCAGCGCGGATAAATGGGGCGGTGGATAATCGCGGATTGTTGCCAGCCCGCGATAATTTATGAGATATTATATAATATCGACAATTATGTAATTCGTTAAGCAAATGAATTTTAATCGGGCACGGTTCTCGGTCGAGTTATTAACATTTTTCGATGCGAAACCGATGGAAAATTATTCCCGACTCGCGGAAAGTAAAAGCGGTCTGCTCCAAATTTAAACGTCAACCGTGACCTCGAACATTAACAAATTTATTCGCGATCAACGAGCATGTTTTTCGAGTTCAATACACCGGCGATTTTCACTCTGCCGTTTTCCCGAAAGGTATCCGAATGAAAATTTAAGCACGCCACGAAGGAAAATTACTGCCAGCGAAATGGTTTTAACGATGCAAAAATTCGATGCGTGCCTTTGCCCTCGAAAAGATAAATAAACGGGTTTATTCGCTTCCAGGAGAATAATACATTCGCGAAACTAAATAATTGCGTGAAAACTGCGAAGAAATTCAAGCCACAGTTCGCCGGCATTTTTTCATTCCGTCGGCAAGAACTTTTCGGGTTCGTTCTTGACGTGGCAGCAAAGTGTGATGAATATTTTCAGCAGAAAATAAAAGCGTGCGCGTCAGTGAGATTATTATGCTGAAACAATTGAATTTTGATAAAGGGGTATATCGTGAAATTGAGAAATATTTGCAATCGGGCGAAATGTTTCCGTCGGGCGCCGCACCTGTACAATTTCGCGTAACTTTTTGCATTAAAAATGATTATTTCTTTACAACTTTCATTCGGAGTCGTTTCATTTCCTGACAACGAACATTACAGATTTATTTTCGTGGAAGCGTTAACTGGAGAAATTAAGTTATATCGCGATGAAAATGGCGCACCCTCCTAATCATTGCGATTCAACGTGAAATCTAACAAAATGGCGCGCTCATTCCATGGGAATATTTTTACATTTCCGTGGCCATTAAACGCGATATTCTCCCGTGTGTCGTAAGGCCTGTATTAATTCGCTAATGTGCTGCGAATTTTTCTTTCGCGCGGATCATTTGACTTTAAACGCGACTTCTAATCAACATAAAAACTACCCCCGCGAAATTCTAACTGTATCGCCATCTTGGCCATCGTTACATTCTCAAACAGAGAAATATTCGAGTTTTACGCTGGAACTGGAGCCTCTAAATTAACGTGCGATATTATAGCAGAAGCTCGAGATGATTTGAAATAACCACGAATTATGCTACCCCTTTTATTTCGTGTCTTTTTGCCATTTTTCCTTTCCGACGAATGTAGAATCAGCCTGAATATTTATGAAAGAAATAAACTTTCGATAATAAAGATCGAAGTTCCTGGGGAAGGATAGCTCTTCTTTTTAGCGAAAGGATATGTGTAAGAATATTACAGTAGCTATTAGTGAAAACAGAAATACTGTGAAGAAGATAATCTACGAAATTAGAGTTGTTATCTTTGCATCAATCGAGCTAAATAAAAGATAAGAATATTGTCCACACTTATTCTCTAAATGACCAATAGCATCCGTGTTTATATTTTCTTCGGCGTACTCAGCTTTTTCGATCGTGTATTTGGAGTTGCTTATTTGTGTAAACAAGCTACCATGGAAAAAAAAGTCAATACTGGCAAACATTGACTAATCGTTCCTTATACGAAGTAAAAAGTACAGCAGTTTGTTTAAACTGAATATTTCCGATCTGGAAATTCAACTCGATATGTTTTCCTATTTGTTATCTCAACGAATTTATGAAGATACCGTCTTTACTTAAAACATCGATAACTTCCACCATGAACAGAAATTTTAATATCAATGACGTCAGCGTTGCAGAGCCTCTAAAAACTAAAAAGCGAAATAATGAAGGAATCACCCCGCACTGAGACCTTGCAGCAGAAATTAACGAGCAACGTTTCAAAACATTTGATATCTTGCTGAAGAATAAAGCTGTTTCGCCAAATAATCCTATTTAATTATTTCGCGAGCTGCACCGAAACTCCGGCAAGGAAAATCGTGCATATAGGCACCTAAACTACACGTAATAATATTTTTTAACGAGACGTAATAATTTCCCCACGATGCTTAAAGAATATTCCTCGCAATGCACCCTAGAGAGCGTAATGGGAACCTGAACCTGAAGAATCTGGGTCCAAGAACAGAAGCAGGGTAATTAAAAATGCAAGCATCAAAGAATCTACGTACAAAATTAGGGATGGTAATTAAGAGTGCCGTTGGTGCCAACTGACAGATTTTTGCTTATTAGCCGTCCACCGCTGGCTTCGGTATTGAATTTCATTTATTTTTTATACGGCGTCGGCTGTCAATAGCTTCCTCTTCCAATTTTTCTACCGTTTGATTAATTTGCCGTGGCCGCGTGCACGCACGTGTCATCCCCCAGCCGACCTAACGATTCAAAATTCTGGAAAATTTGCTCGAAGCAAGCCGCGGAGGACATCAGCCCCCGTTTCCGCCAGCGTTCCCTTTTGTCGGAAAGAAACAGTACGGACAAGCTCGCGCCCCTTTGTCTCGCGATTCTTTCACTGCCGCCGACATTTTGTTTCAATTCTTAAAGGGCTCGCCGCCCCTTGCTCCCAGTGTTTGCACCAGACTCTTAATAATTTAAGATTCTTTCCTGAAAATTAAGACCTCATCCTTCTTTCTTTTTAGTGCAGATTAGAACAATATCGGTGTGATTAAATTTCGAAGTCTTTTGGGATCAAAAGCGTCTTTGAAAATAGTTCTTGAGGGCACCGAGGGATCGAGTACCATGTAACAGTGAATCCACCAAAATATTTAATCGAATGAAATGATAAATATCGTATTTATTCTCTGCCAGAAGGAGCTACAAATTTGGTTCTTTCCAGTTCTGCTTTCGATTGACAGTTTCCATAACTACGTTTTAATATTCCACACGGAACGTCCCACTATCGTGCATAGAAGGGTAGGTACAATCGTTTAAGGGGTCAGTCCACTGTGAAGTCGAGAACAATTGTCATTTTTTAGAATTCATTTTTAGTAAACAGAATACCCAATATAAATAATGTTTTGTCTACTTATTAATACACTTATTGACAGTATTACAAAAAATCTATTTTAAATTTTTAACAGTTTTTATTAAATATTAAATATATATCACAAAAAATTAACAAAATGGCGGAGATTTGAAGTTTAAGTGTCGAAATACGGTGAATTTTTCAATCATTTTGCCTTGTAAAAAGTATGAAATGGATAATCAAAAAAAAGTTTCCGTAGTCCCGGCCATAGCCACTGACGTGCTGAATAATGTGTGAAAATTTTAGACTGATCGGTCAAATAGTTTTTTTGCAATCACCTGCACCAGTTGAAAAAATGTTCTTTTGAGATAATCGCGTTTGAAGTTATTAAAAGAAATTAAAAAAATTCTTAAAATTTTTTTTGTATAATATAAGAGTAGCTTTATTAAGCTTTATTAGCTTTATGTTTATTAACACCAAAAAGATTTAATGCATTATCTGTTGTATCTACGGAGAAAAAAATCTTTAAAAATAGCTTAATTTTTCAAACCGTCACAGTGGACTGACTCCTTGAAAGCAAATACCTTTACCGAAGACACTGGTCTTTACAGTTTCTAAATTGAATTGAGTTTTAATTCCTACGTGAACTTACGCAACAAAATTCAGTGGCTATTATCTGCGCCAGCTACCGACTTTCTAACATCCCCATTTATTCTATATTTAACAATATTTGCTTCAGGTATTTCGCTACAATCCTGGCACATAAAAATACTCCAAAATTTTATCCAGCAAACAGGAGCAATTGGTCGATAAAATAGACGCGGTCGTTAATCGCGACATTCACCTTACTCCTCCACCCCCCTTTCGGCGAAATAAAACGTAACAGAAGCGTTGAAAAAAAAAAAGTACACACAACCGATGAACACCGACAAGCACCGAAATCTCTCATTTTCGCATAAATATCTTGGCGCGAAGCGCGTCGCGTCGTCGATGTGCAAACTTAAATTAATCGATACGATACATAGACCACCCGCCCCGCCGAATAGATACGAATGGCTTGTTTCCGGCAATCGTTCGAAACCGGTAAAAAGCAGCTCCCTATATATTTCCTCGCGGCCGTGGCTCCGTGGTAATTTATAAATCTAAACAACCGTAAGTAATGCGCGTTACGTCGCGTCCACCTATAACTTCTACTGTGCCACCAAAATGGCGTGCGCCATGAATCCGCGCGGGCAACGATATCGAGATTTGTTGCCCTCGCCTAGCATTCTTTTGCGCGTGTGCGCCGGTAAGTGAAAGTATTTCAATCGAACGGGGGAAGGGTGGAAAAAACGAATGTCCGAGAAGCAAATGGCGTGCAAAAAAAAAACTGGCACGCGTGGCCTTTTTAAAACGCGTCGATAACGTTCGATTTGCCGCGCCGCTCGATGTCCCCGTCTCCTTATTCCGCTCTCGATTTCTGGAGAACGCAGTTACGTCACCGCAAGATTGCATATTCATGTACGAGCGCTTGTATGTGCATTACCCACATAACGGGGCGAGCGTATGCGCGCGGACCGTTTGACGGCAAGCGAGAGTGAAATCGGGAATGGATCGATCGCCTGTGCATCGCCGCCTCGAAGAGACGCTAATCGGGGCACCGATCGATAATCGATTTCCATATCTCTTTAAAGCTCCGCGAAAGAATACACGCTGCCGAGCGGCGCGCGTCCGTTTATTTTATACCTTGACGCTATAAAATAGGAGATACCGGTCGCCGATCGCCCGACCATTACGAACTCATCGAACGAATATTTCCGCGATAGAGATTCATCGCGGAATACTTATCGGTGAACGTGAATATTTATGGGGGTTCAATTAATCGGGCACGTTTCGCGAAGCGTGGCGTGAAATTTCTTGCGCGAAGCTAAGGAACGATAATGGTGCCTGACCGGTAACGCGAGCGCGCGCGATGACAATGCTCCCGGCGGAAATGTTAATGAACATATTACCGATAAAGTGTGCGGCCCATTAAGCTGCACTGAATTATTAACCAAATGGCGACTAATATTTCTTCTTTGCAAATAACCGATCGCCACCGAATACGCTCCCGCGCGCGGAGCGCCGGTGTTTAATCGACTCCCTCTGTTTATTTTCGGTTGTAATATGTCGCGCGAGCATTCGAAATTATATATAAGTTCACCTCTGCCGGTTGGTGGCCGCGATAAAAGAACGTGACCACCCACCGAAGGCGGATACTCCCCGATCCTCTTGGCTTCTTATTTTCCCAACGAAGCGTGTGAGGGCGAAAATCGTGATCGGAAAATTCGGAGGAACCTTGGCACGCGTTTCGCACAGTCGACGAATTATTGACGGGTTCGTTCCGGCGGGAAGAAAACGACCGAAATGGACAGCGGACGGGCGAAAGTGAGGGAGCTCTCGAGTTGCGGAGGGATTATGTAGCGCGAAAGAAACGAACGATCGGAGGTGAACTGGAAGCGGTACCGACGCGGTACCACCGATAATCGGAATGCAAATTATTAACGCTCCCGTTCCGAGAAGTTTCCCCGCGAACTTTTCCTCGGCAATTCAATTTATCGAATCAATTCATCCTCCTGGAGGCTTAATGAAATTTCACGCGGTATCACAGAGAGCCGCGCGTGTTTGCGATTCCCGCCGATTTTCCACCGATCGCTGTTACCAGCTGTCGGACGCGTTACCCCGGCGAATTCTCGATTACCGCAAAGTTCCCGGCGAAAGCATCGGTTGAAAAATTCTATAGAAGCTTCCCGAGCAGGTGCCCGGTCTCCTAACCCCCCGGCCGAACTAAAATGGACATTTTACTTGGGTCGTTCCGCTGTCGCGCTCAGCGTCCACTTAGGCGTACACCCCGGATCGTCGTTCGACCACCCACGATTTTTCAGCCGCTCGAAAAGGGAAATTCTATACCCACGTGGAAGGTCCCACCGAAATTAATCAGGGATTCCCGTCAACGGGAGACGTCGCCGGCCAAAGAAGGGTGTCTCCCCCGCAAAGGGGCGGCAAAGCATTCCGGCTGGGTTGATCGCATTTCGTCATCATCAAAGTACAATTCGTGGCCATCAGAGGCAGCGCTCCATCCGCGCGGCACGGGGGATCCTATCAGGCTCGCGGAAGGAGCCATTTCTCTCCTGATGAACTGTCCGGGGCTGCACGAAGACGGGAACGCGGGCCGGGGGCTAGCAAAGGGTGAAACGAACCGCCGAGAAAGGGTGGAGGGAGCGGACAGGGGTGGATGGAGTCGGGAAGCGGCGGAGACAAAAACGAGGCGGGCGAGAGGAGGCCGGCCACGCCAGCCCGGGGTCTGGGAATTAATTAAAAATTATCCGAAAACAAAATTCGCCGACAAAGCTGCGGGGGACGGAGGACTGGCGACGACGGTTTCTCGGGCGTCGCGGCGATGGCGTCGCTCGTTCTCAACGGTCGCCGGCGATATCGTTCATTGTTACGCAAGGGAGGCCTACGCGCGGCGGATTCCTCCGGCGAGAGATGCTGCGGCGAGTGGGCTACCAGCCGGCTGCGATACGGCGCGGTATAATATTTCAAAGTGCCTAACCGAAAACGGGCGGGACAATGGAGGGCAGCCATCTTCTACGGGGTTCGCATCAACGCGGAGGCACCCCCGCGCGCTCTCCACCCTATCAGCGAGGCCGTACAACGCGGAGAAACACGAGGACAAGAGGGTTGCCGAGGGTTGGCCTGAGGTTGAGGGATCGTTTAGCATTCGTCGTCGTTTTCGTTTCTCCGGCCGTTGGGGGGGTCGCGCGGACAGAAAGAGAGGCAAGGAGAGAGACAGGGAAAAGGGTGGACGATGATGTGTTCCTCGCCCTCGAATTCTTTTCTCCCTCTGCCCGCCTCTCATCTCGATCCCTCTCGTACACCCCTCTCTCTCTCTCTCTCTCTCTCTCTCTTCCCTCCATGCGCCGTTCACCCTACGACTGTTTCCCTGTTTCACTCGGAAAAAGCAAGACTCCGCAAACAAAGGGCTGCTACGCCAGATAGCCCTGGCCCGGATAAGCGGCCGATCGCGCGATTATAACGGCTAGGGATAATGCTTATTATGCGCCGCAGCGTCGTTCCAGCCCTCCCGGGGGCGAATCCTCCCAGAGAACAACGCCGTACACTCTCCTCCGGCCGGCCTCCTCAAGGATTAACTTCGCCACCGCGATCTCCCTTTAGCCGGTTTTTTCGGGCTTTACAACGCGAACGTTTACCCGTTTCGGGGGCATTTTACACTAATGGCGCGGCTCTCTCTTTTTCGGTTACTAACGAAAGGACCGGGATCCGCGTTGATCCTCAAACCGCACCGCGTGCCGTTCTACCCAGCTGCGGGACAGTTTCGGTGCCCGTTCTCGCGCTCGACGCTGTTCCACGCTGCACAGGGGAAACAATTCTTTGATCTACCTAACGATCCGATCGCAGCTGGAACTTCGAAGCGAATGGTGGGTCGGTCGAACTTCGACGCTCGGATCTGACCGTGTGGCTGCCGCTTCGCGGGTCTCGGTGAGCGGGTGCCGCGTTTATTCGTGGCTCCTCCACTTGCCGATCGGCGTACATACTTCGCAGTTCACACCTGCCGTTGCTGAAGTCCGAGGTTAAAGGCGGTTTGCAGAACCACTTTCGCACCAGACTTTTTTTTTTATTACGGCATTCAGGCCAGATGTAGTTTAGTTTGACGAAGGAATCTTGCTCAGTGGTTCGAAGTAATTTATTTCACCACAGCTGGTGAAATAGTCGATCGATTATCTCGAGCCGTGTAATAACTTCTTCCTTTCCCTTCTGACCTGTAAAGCATTCGACCAGCATGCCGTTGCCGATTTTAACGCAATTATTAATTAAAAGTTATCAGAGTTCTAGACACGAGGTATAAATTCTGTAATTCTTTCTTGCTACAGTCAATCTTTAGCTCCCGAATTACTAGAAGCAGCATTAACCAGCAGTTTTTTAGTTTCCGTTATGGAGCTGAAGAATTAGTAACAAGATAAAAACAGAGATTCTCCAACGATTTCTGCTTGCACGCAGACGCCGTAGATTAAGCCGCGTATAAACAGAAAAAAAAGAGAGATTCGCAAACTTTTCGCGAGGAGTGGCCTTCGATGACTCCCCCCTCTGAATCAACTCACCTAGTCTACCAGAAACACGATATAATACAATTATAGTAAATCAGGAAGACGAATATTACTTTTAAAGAATAAAGAGCCAGATATAGGTAAATAAGAAGGAAACGCACAAAGATGGACAAAGAACTAAATTCTGTTTTAAAATTATCCATGGCGTTAAGAAGAGGAACAATCTTTCTTCAACATCTCTCGGCCTTCCTTGCCCGGTGCACAAATTTTAACCCAAATCTCCCCGGGGCCGTTTTATTCGCGAAGAGGTCGCGGACCCAATGTGTACGCGGCTTAAGTCTCCAAAGTCGCGCAGGTTCGGAGGACGCGTCATGAAAGCGTGGGCGGTTGACGCGTTAATAAAACCGCGGATTGAATTCTTGCCGCGCTTTTGTTCCGAATAATTGGACGATAACGAGAAAATTCCGGATCCAGCTTCAAGATCGACACCCCGTTTCGTAAACAGGCGTCCGCGGTTATTTCTCCTCGAGGAATCGAATCTACGGCGAGAACAAAGAGCCGATGTTGGTGACAACCGTGGCTCACGTGGCCAACCGATCGTATGATTACAACCGGCACGGATAATGTGTATTATGCGTCGATGCGGCGCAAACGGTTCCCGTACTTCCGCCAATGAATACCATTCCCCCCGGGAACAATACGTAGCCTCCTCGAGTACCGACTGATTATTGTCATCCCTTTCCTTCCATGTTCTTTTTTTGCTCGATTGTCGCAGCTATCGTTTCGCCCCCCGTCACCTTCGAACACCTATGCAAGACGATCGATTCACCAGCGAATATGACCGTCAACGAATCGTATCTCCGTTTATGCAAGTCCCAGCGAACATAGCGGAACACCGACTTTACGAGCTCTGTATTTATTGGCATTTTCTTATTTCTGCTACACCATCTGGTGACGAAAATTAAAGCAGTCTAATCGGGTTAGCTGTCTCATGTAAATGGCAGTATTGGGAATTTCGACTGTTTGATGATCGATTTTGTAAAATTTAACAGACCATTTAATGACAAAAACATTATTGCACTATACCAATAGTTGTGTGACACCAGTCCTGTAACGCGATTGACCTGATTACAGAGCTTACTTTAGTAGATGGCGCTCTCAGAATATTTCCCAATAGCTAGAAGCGTTAGTGGGGCTCGTGGTACTCGACTCTTCGGAGATTGTGTAATGCTTCCGATTGGACGTTTATTTTAAATTTACTGAATATAGTGCATTATATATTCTTACCTAACCCTAGAGTGGGTGCGTCGCGATTTGGTATAAAAATATAATAAGAAAAATATTCCGAGGCAAATAAATGTACATCTCTTCTTAATTTATGACTTTGCCTTTATTTAAGAAGCCTGAAATATAATAAAAGAAAATTGATTGGTCGAATCAGTATACATTTTTTCAATTTTTGGTTCTACTTTTCTCGTTTCTGGCTTTTTGTCTTATTTCTTAGGCTGAAATAGTCAGCTAGAATGAGAATGAGTACTAAAAATTCAGCAATAAATAAGGTATTTAACATCAATGAGCGCATGAGTCTTTAACACCGCTATGCGTCCATTAGAGGGTTAAATTTGGTAGATAATATCGAGGATTGATATGGCGACGAATATACGCAAGATCACAAATTTCAGTCAGCCTCTAACCCGTCAGCAAAATTTATGTCACCCTTGCTCGATTCCATTGTTCTTACGCTTCTCAATTTGTTAAGCATGATAGGGTAAACTGTACAATGATTGGCACCCTAAGCGGAAATCCCAATTGGAATGTCTATACATTTTTGTGAAGTTTCGACATGGTCTTAATTTTCAATTATTATCAATGATTGTGGATTTCTTATTTGAAAAATATTCAATGAAAAACATAATATGCATAAAAGTACAATCATTGGCACCCTAAAATTTGACGGTATATAGAAAAGCATATTTAGTTAAAAGCGAAGTTTAAATTAATTCACTATTAACTACCTACAACAGTTATTAAATCTCTATTTCAATCCATTACTTAGTTATAAAGCGACAAAATATATCTACCTACCCCTTATCAAAAATTTAAGAAAACGCCTAAAACTCAGCCCCTTTTCCCACTTTGTGGTGTTGCCAGATGTAAAATGTGTAGATCAGCTACTGGGCTCTGCAGTGTTTTAGTGAATGAAAAATAAGAAATTGTGAAAAGTACTTTCTAAGCTTGTACTTCTTAATATTTGGCTTCTTAATCAGGACTACCAATGATTAGTGCAGTGCCAGCATTAGTGCAGTTCACCCTATTCATTGTCCTAAGGAACTAATCAGACTCCGTCGATTATGTGACCACGAGAAATTAAGATTCCCGTTACTCGATGGCCAACTTTGCTCCTAAATTGCCTTAGACCGATGCACTGTTACGTGCAGGCTCGATGCCGTATGATTGGAGAACTCTGGTTACGAACAATGGCTCGGATTAACTCAACGCTGTTACATACACGTGACACGTGTTCGACACAGGGCTTGGATCGATCGGAAACTTTTTTGGATCTTTTGCAGTCAGACATCCTGTGTCCTCGAATTCCATGGCGCATTGACCGAATTAAAAAACAATGTAGTGGCGGCAAAAAAAGGGGGAAAAACGGTTACAACGTTTACTATTCAATTCACAGCTCCGACTGGCCGTGAACGGATCGATTCTAAAACACGTAGACACAGAAAAGGCGGACGTGAAATTTATAGAAAAATTAATTACCAAGCGATCGTTCGCCATAAAGAAAAATATCGAGAAACGTTTGAAACGGTTTATTTCAAACTTCTGTATATTTTGAATAAAATACGCGGGGATGGTCGGGCAGCCGGTAATAACTATTATTAAAACATTAATTGGCGGAAGAATGGAAGGCGCGAGAATTAGTATCGATTCCTTTCGGCGATCATCCTTTTCGTTTTCCCCCCCTGCATTTTCCCCTCCATCGGCGCGAATGTGTTCGATGAATAATTTCCTTTCGCGAACGATTGCCATTTTCGAATTAGCTTGAGCTGGCCGCAGCCTCCGGCATTTATTCGATACGCGCGATCCGGAGTATCGTAGTTACAAGTAACAATCCGATTTCATTTGTTCCCCGGTGCACGCGTACGCGTTAACGCGTGTCCATCAACGGTGCAAAAAATTCATTCGCGATAGTTCAGTATGTATGGTGTGCACAAGGGCTCTGCTGAACATTGATCCCTAATTAGTGGAATTTCCTTTCAGTATAATTGAGTTACGACAAATAGAGGAATTGCTTGACGAAGGCTGGTGATTTTATCAGCACAGTTCCACCGGGTCATTAGTTTCTTAAAATAGTTAATAATTAGTGACGCTAAGAATCAAGAGAAAATATAATCGCAGTAATTAATTAGAAATAAATTACGCGTGTCCTCGCGAAACTTTTTCATCTAAATTTATCCCATGCGATAGGATGCAATCACAAAACAAACGTTTCCCTGTAAAGGATTGAGCTGCGTTTTCGGGACGATTATATTTGAAACTAGAAGCATGGCACGCGCGCATTTAATTGACAAATCCCGAGATACTTTTCTATCGCTATAAAATACAAGAAGCCGAAGGTGAATCGAGTTTAAGAAAACGTGACTAAGTATTTGAACCATTTACCCACTTTATTTCGAATGGTAAACTAAGGAAAGTAGCTTCCACTAGCGAGCGCGTATCTCGTCCACCTTTGAAAGCAACTCCCTGAAAAATGAAAGCTCGCGTAAGAAAAAAGATTCCAGCAATTTCGATTCATTTTCCCGCTGAAAATTACTAGCTTCTCGTCCGCCGCGTCTATTTCTTTGTGCAATTAATTTGCCAGTTACTAATAACGCAACGACGAAAAGGGAAAAACCCTGAAGGAAGGTCTTTTTCACCCCGTTGCTATGAATTTTTTAAAGTCTTAATGGCGGGTAAATGAATCAACGGACGCGGTATTTGTTACCGTGTCAGCGGTGGCTGTTGCATTTTAATGAATTAAAAATTTATACCGTCCTGATACCCGAACCCCGCATGCCTGATAAGGAGAACTCAGTGGTAAGGTGAACGTTACGCTCGCCCGTGAATTATTGCGTAAAAGCTACACGCTCCCAAGCGAAACCGGCCAAAAAATCGCCAACAATTTCGCCAACTACCCTTAACCCGTCCGCTCCGCGAAATAAACATTTCCTGCCGGGGCCGCGTTTTTTGTTCGTCTCCGTAGAGACTCGATGAAACTTTCATAGAGTTTCTCCAATTACGCGGCGCAGTTCGCAAGCAAAAATTTTCGAACTTGCGCGCAATTAATATTTCCGACCCCTCGTAACGAGCTCCCAAGTTAATCCCTCGACTCATCCGTTTCGACCATTACCGAACGGCCGGGTCGATTCTCCGAAGAAAAATGCGGCTCTATCGATCGATATTATTAATTTCTCAGCAATTTATTAACACCCTTTCCTGCGATGAAGGTGTCTTTCGAGGCCGCTCGAAATTATCAACGCATGGACAAATATTAACCGATGTTTCGCGACAGTGTCACTCAGGGAGCTAGTGATAAATCCTGTACGTAGTCGGACCGATTCAGCGGGCACGGCCTACTGCGTAATGACCCCCGGCAGCCATATTCGGATTGAAAGTACTGATGACGAATTGTATGGAACTGAATTATTGTATCGACTTGGCCAAATTGCAGCGGAATACTTTCACGGGAGCGAGGCGATCCGGCCACGTGCGTCGAATCGCGTGCCAAAGTGCCAAACACCGGGTTCGATAAAATCGATCGGTAGAAGCCCCCGTAGCCATGGACAACCAGGCCAAATTCATACGGCCCGGTACACGTGCGACGATATTAATGTACCGGCCGATCAATGGCCTAATGAAGATGTATCTAGTCCCTGGCAATTTCTACTAGATCCACGAAATCCTAGCCGGGGACCTTGAATTCGCCAGTTCGCAGCTGGTCGACTGGTCAATGGATCGCGCCGGCCATAACTTCGACAGGATAAACGCGACACCCAAGCTGCGGGATCGTGTATTAATCTACCGATAAAATATGGCTTGAACACTCCTTTTTCCAATTTTTTCCTTCGCTCCTTTTTTCCCTGCCCGTTTTTTTTTTGCTCGCTCGAATTTCGCCGCGAATTTATGAAGTTCGATTGAAACGTGAAAACCGAGAAGTTACGCGAAAGTGGCGCACCTGTAACTGCGTGGGAAAAAAATCTAAAAATGGTTACCGTATTTATTGGAGTAGAAGCGACAGATTTTTGTCGCGCGAATGTGTTCCTCGGTGCGTTTTGAATAACGTGAAATGATAATTTTTTGTTAATGAGTAGACAGTGAGGAGATGATTATGCTTTAAGGCTTGTTGGAAAAATTGTAGTGTGAAAATAATTTTGTTTTTGAAGCCAAGAATGTGGGGGAATGTTAAGCTGTTATTACGAATCTGGAGAAGTGTGTAGAATTTAAGTATTTTGATTATTTGGGAAGATTTTCTGATGAGAATACAGGGTGATCATTTGGGACTTCGTCTTTGGGAAAGTTTTCATTTTTTACTGTTGATAACGCCAACAGTTTCGTAGTTTCTGAAAAGAATAAAGTCTGTGGATTTTGTTTTCCACGTTATCTAGAAAAGGGTAACGAAAACTGTCGGTTCAGCAATGGCGGCGATCCGACGGCACGAGTTTCTCCCTCGCGTACGACATTAAATTTATTCACCAAGTTTATATAAAATACTTTGGAAAACCAGGGATTAATATGAATTATCAATAATTCTACTTCTGGTTGTCGAAATCTCTCGGTTATTTCAGCTCTGGATATAAGTAAAGCGGAAATCCGAATTGGAAACAAATTAAGATGAACAGAGTCAGAATTCTATTGAAAATATTTTGAGAAAAATTTGAGACACGATTTTCAGTTCAGAAAAATCTGGTACTCTTTGCAAAGTTGCAAGATCTGTCTGAGACACTGAACAACATACTACAAAAGGGACGAATAAAAGTTAATTCTCACAAATTAATTCTCGATAATTTTCTACATTCTTCAGGCATAGAAATTTTTTTTTCGAAACATCCCCATGCTCCTCAAGAATGCCTCGGCAATACAAAATCTCTTCGTTCCATCGTTCCATAAACTTGCTAATCGTTAGAATTAATATTTAGAATTATATAATGATGACCATTCGCTGAATTTACGTTGCATTTTCATATCTGCGCAGGGATTATTTACAGCGCACAAAGCACGAGTACATTATTTATCCTCTTACGATGCAAATACCCCATTCGCCAATAGATATCGATCAAAAGCATAGCAACAACCGCGCCGGCGATGATATTTCGCAATGAATCGAACGCGAAAATACAGAAACCATCGATCCCGCTCGCTCCGCGTCCAAATGACACTATAACGAGCGCGTAATGACGGTCTAACGTTAAGGGGAATAATCTACGCGGCGTCGAGGCACCGAAATTATTTAGAAGCTAATAGGATCGTCCAGCTACGAGCAGCGCGCACGTCCGAATCGAATAAAATGGCGAGAGAACGGTGTCGTTGGGCGCGTTAACGCGGCGAGGCCTTTAATTCATCTAATGCCTGCGAAATCAAAAATAATAACTGATTTAAGGATAATCCGGGTGCCGTACCTAGCGCGAGCGGGGGGGTGAACGGGGCGGGTGGGTGACGGGGGTGAGTATAATTTAGGCTCGACAAGCCGTTGTTATCAATAACATTTTTGCAGAGCCGTAATATCCCGGGAAAGTAATTAGAGTAAATTCAGGGGCTGCCGGCCGACCCTTCCAGCCGCACAAAATGGCGGCGGGAACCGCCCTTGCGAAAAAAATTAGGCCTCCTTCCGCTGCGCAGTAAAATTTACATGGAAAAAAAAGGAAGGAACGCCCAGCGGCTTTCGGGAAAACGAGAAGCTTCGACAATGCCCGCTCTCCTTTTTTATGGGGTAAATCGAAGGGACTCGCCCCCGTTACGCGCTACAGGGCGTGAGGGGTGAAGGGCGGGCGGGCGGTTGGAAGCAGAGAATACCTGTAATTTATGTGTAGGAAATGGAAAAAATATGGTAAAAGGTCACGTTCGGTGGTGGACTTTAAAAACGATTAGAATCTTAATATCCGTCGTAAAATACGGACCGGGCATTATCACGCGCGAATGTATTTGTCGTACTGTGCCAATACAGTTTCGAAATCTTGCCAATAGTGGATTTACCTGTACCACTTTTCTCCCCCGCACCTCACGCGGGTAAAGGCGGAATTAGACGAGACGCAACGTGTGTCTCGCTGCTTTCTTTTTTTTTTTGAAGGACTGTATTAATCCGAAAGTTTGTTCGGCCTATTTGTTGATTAAATAATCGATCGGCGTGTCTTAATTACATTCGCGCGCCACAGGTAGACGCATCGTTTACCGTTTCGTTTTAAAGCGTCCCATTTATCAGAATTGTTATTCGGTTTATCCTGAATTTATCCTGATTAATAAATTATTGGAATATTATGTTCATCAGTGAATAATTCATAGGGAGGTGTTATTTATAATATCGTCGCTAACTGCTGGCCCGCGAACTGGCCGAGCCAGGAGATCGGCGGGCAAGAGATTTTCTTTCGAAAAGAATAGAAAAAAAAGGGGCAAGAAATTAACGTCAATTGTGTTAACGTGCCGACCGCCGCGCCATTTCTCGTAATTGAAGTTAGCCCAAACAGAGGCGGAATTTGAATACTTCTTGTTATTCCTCGGCAAGAGGAAATTTGAAATTTTAATACCTTAACTACCCCTCGTGTAAACATCGCCGTTGAAGCGTGTTATACAGACCGTTTTAAAACGCCGCGATGGAGACATCGACTGTTTTTTCGTGCCGCTGACGCTTCGATCGAACGTTTTTTTTTTTTCGTTTCAGGGGGAAAAAAGTTCCGCGGAAACTTTTCGAAAAATTTCTCGATCGCCATTGGGAATTTTTATCCCGATCGATTTCGGGGGACATTTTGCGTGACATTTTTTAGTTTCAACAGGAATTGACTTTGTGACTTGTGACTTCATTTTATACGTTGTTAAGAAGCTTGTGTGCATGTACAATATTGGAGAAACTGTGTCTCCTTTCGCTCGTTATTTTTTCCATCTCGCAAGAATCATGCCACATCAAAATCGTTTCGAGCACACAGGTTAATTGAAAAAAAAATACCAAAGTACGACGATGAAGATACAAATAATTTTTCATGCCTGTTCTCAAACTGTCATCGATATTAGGAGACTATAAACAGGTATTAATGAACTTGACCTCTCATTCCCAGTATTATTCCTGGTTACTGTATATCAACAAAAAAAAAACATTGCAGTCGCCTTCAGAAAAGAGCGAAACAATCGGAGCACTCACTTACTGATCTCATTTACAGAAACCGGAGCGACCGACAAACAGGAGACAAATGAAGAACCAAGAAGAACCAAGAAGGACCAAGAAAGGACCCAATTCCTTCCACACGCCGAGGATTGAAAATGGGAGAATTCAGGTGGATTCCGCGGGATCCTCGGAGAAATAAATTCACGCCTCTCTCGAGGAACGAGCCGAGATCCTCCCAGAAGCAGAAGACGACGAAAGAAAGGAGAGGGAGCAGGGAGGAATTCGAGGCGATATTGTCTTTTTCGTTTCACCCTCGTAAATATTCCCTTGAAGCGGGCATATTAACAAGCGGCGGGCACGTTCTTGGCAAGGAGACGCTGCTACTGACAGGGCATTCATATTAGCGAACGACCGTGCGCTCTTTCTCCTCCTCTCTCTCTCTCTCTCTCCTCTCCCGTTTCCACGGTGGAAAACGGCGCCCGCGAACCCTCTCCGTCCCCGAGCGCAGCTCGAGTGGAAGCTGCTGATTGGTAATCGTTAATTACTCCGGCAACTTCCTCCGAAGGAACTCCTGTTTCGACAGTTTTTTTTAAAATATCGGCACTTTCGGCCACGGGCTCGGGGGCTAGCAGGGGTCCAGCGGAGCGAAAGTGGAGGCCCCGGAGAGAGGATCCGCGTGCAAGAACGTATTGATCGAGTTATAGTCTTCGGGGCTCGAGAGCCTCTATCCCGAGGACGCTGCGAGCCAATGAGAGATCCCGAGGGTGAATTTAGAGCAAGGATGGCGACCGAAGGTTCTCATCGAGCCGAGACCTTGGTAACGTCTGTTGTCGGGCTCCCTCGCTTGTGTTTTAAAAATTCACACCCCAGCCAGCACTGACCTGCTGGATAACGCTGCCCTTCGCGACCAACGTGGCACGTTAATCGAATTACTGGCATTTTTAAGCTGGATCGATTGAATTTATTAGATTTTAATGACACTCTTTAATAGCATTTTGTTGGAACGTTAGAAACTTGGAAAGAGACTTTTCGAAATCGGCAGCGTGAATTTGTAGAAAAAAAAGGATGCAGAAGCGAATGAAGTTTAATATCTAAATAGGTGCCTTAATTGCATTTGAATTGTATACACTTCCAGTAATTAAAGTGCGGGGCCAAATTCTGGACGACACTGGATTTTGGTAAATATGCTAGTGAACTAGGTTACTCCGTAGAATTCCAATATTTCAGTCAGTTCGGACTCTCCTCGACTCCAGCGTTACTCTATATTGGGAATTAAAAGTTGTTACTAAAAGGAGGCCAATAAAAATTCTAAAGGGTAGATTTAGAGCGAGCATGGCGACGAAGCGTTCTTAGCCGAGTTATTCGTAATGCATATTTAATGCCCAGGTTTAAGTAAAATACGCAGTCGCTGCTTAACATTTTGAGCCGAATTTTGGACGACAGTATATTTCTGCGAAAAAAGGACCGTGAGGTAATGAAGTAGCTGGAATGACCATATTTTAATCAGTCGACTCCCCCCCGATATGAATATCTCTTTATGGAGGGCTAAGAAGCTGAAACTGGAAGGGAGCCAATGAGAGATCTGGAGGGTGAATTGAGCGCAAAGTATGGCGGCCGAAGGTTCTCATCAAAATGATTCGTTCGCGTTTGAATTCAATTTGTTCGGTTTGTATTGTTAACATCTTAACTGCCATGGTTAACATTGTATGACTTTATTATTCTTCTCTCTTCAGACTCAGTACCCTCGTCAATAGATTCTACTCAATCACGATAGCCGCGGTGGAAAATTGCAAATAAACTTCAAGAATAAGCCCCGAAGAAGTCCCAAGACAGAATTCAAAGCGGAGATTATGTTTCGCCCCGATTTCTGCTCCCAATGGCACAAAGTGTTTCGCAGACTTTTTATCGACTCTTCTCTTCCTAAAAAGGTACCTACTCCATTTCTCCTACAGAAACACTCGCTCCGTCAACACCTGGAAGCTCGAACGTTCTCGATCAATTGACCCCCTTCGATTCCAGCGCCGATCGCAGCCGAACAACGGAGGAACGGGCGCCGAACAAACAGGGCCAGCAGACCAATGAACCGAGCGGCTGAAGAAGGATGGAAACACAGGCGAACGGCGCGCCCGGCGAACACCCAAAGAAACTCGGAGAACGAAGCGATACGTTTCCCGTCGATTAACCGATCCACTCCGAGCGGCCGCCGCTCATCGAAGCAAGCGGAATCGCCGATAATAGCCCGGCGTAAGGGCCGTCGAGGAGGAGCCGCGGCAAAAAATCGGCCGCGGAAAGGAGGGCGAGGGAGAAGAAAGCGGGGGTGGCGATAATTTCCACCGTTCGCGCGGCCGGCCCGAAGAAGCGATACGTTCTCCATTATGACTTTCGCGGCCGTAAATCACGGTGGGGCCATCGTCCCGATAGAATTCCCTGCCCGTAATTCGTGAATTATTCGTGAAGAGGAGCGCGGTCACGAGCGACGCGTACACGCCCTCCCCACATCCCGCAAGATCCAGCCCCGCTGGGGTGAGGCGGGCCGGAGGAGCAGGCTGCAGGACATTAAGGGTAACAAATGAGGCTGCCCGGTCCTCCCGCAGGACTCTCTTCCGACTGAGGTGGCGGGAATGAAAATAAGTGTACCTCGCTCCTAGGTACAGCAGCTTTTTTTCTTCATTTCCTCTCCAACGCGACCCTCTCTTTCGCTCCGCTTCTTCGGGGGCCTCGGCCTCCCTTTCCAGCTTCCGTCGTCGCATTATATCCCCGCGCTACGCGACCTCCGGCCGTCCGCCCTCCCTGTCCCCGCGTCTGGCCCGGTTGACTCGGTTTTTTAAGCGAGCCACGCTTACCCAGCCAGCTCGACGGAGATTTAGCGCGCAGGATAGTGGAGCGTGCACGGGACGCGAAGAACTTTCAGCGAGAGCGTTTCCCCCGCGCGCGCGCGCGCCACACCGTGGCGGACCTCGCCGCGGCATATTGGTACCGGCGCCGTGGAAACGCGGAAATATTTAGCGGTTAGTCGGGATTAAGGAATGCTTTAATTACGAAATACTGCCGCCTTCGGTCCATTAAGCGGAAATGTAATTCTCGCCCGGAACCGCGCCGGACCCGCTTAATCGCTCTAGCGCCGATCCTTTAAGCCGAGTCTTGGTTAATCGCGATTACGCTGACGAATACTCCGTGCCTGCGAGTTAGTCGGGGTTCCGTGGAAATGATCGCGAGATTGTCGACGGGTTTCGGGAGAGGTCGGGACGGAGGAAAGGGGGTGTAAGTTGTAAGTCGCGTGCATGGGGGTAGATTCGGTATTTCTTATGTTCTTGTACTTTACGCGGGACGGGGAGGTTTGTTGTGGATGAGTGAGGAACAACGCGGTGTAATGCGGTTAATGGATTGTTGTAATGTATTTGGGATTCAGACTGTGGCAGGGAAATGCAGGTTTTAACACTCGGTTGTCATACCTACTTTTTCGAACGTCGTTGTCACACTGGGTCAATTGGATCCTGCCAATTTTCAATCAGTTGTTACTTAAAAACTATTTGTTAAATTATGTCTGAAAAATTCTGAGATAAAGTTTGAACATTGTAGAATATATGCCCATCGTTGAAAGTTGATGTTTAAAGTTTCATCATGCTGAAAAAAATTTGAAGTAAAATGTCCCCATTAGTGACCAATTATTCATTTATTATTGTTTATTGCAATACAGAAAGCGAAATATCAACCAGAAAGTTCAGAAATTGTAATTAAAGCCTATGTAATTTATTGTTTCATCTTTAAGTAAATTCACATGTAAATTAGGAGTTGGTCATTGACACGAAAGTTGGCAGATTCTAATAACGTGAGGTTATACTACAGATATCATTAAACTCGCAAATTTTACAATAAAAATACATGGATCCATGCAGTAACTTCCTCAAATTAACTAGAAATATATACAGAATTATAAAATAAAAAGAAAATATTCATTTTCTTTCATTATTGTAGCAAAAAATCGAAAATGGTTCAAGTTGGTCAATAAAGGGGTCATCAGGTCCAATATAATTTTCACCATAATTTTTGTGTATATAGTCAAATATCACTCTAAAACTAATTTGATTAAGAAACTAGATACTTCAAAAAATACAATGATCCATACTTTACTCAAACATTGTCGTATATTAGTAAAGAAATTACTATTTCGAACCAGTCACACTCTTAAGCGGTCGCTAATGGGGACATTTACCTTAATAAGAATTCCGAGAAAATTTGTTTTGCTTCAATAATTGCAGGGTCAATTTGACCCAGTGTGACAACCGAGGGTTAAGATGGAAGTATAGTGTTTAGGGGATCGAAACGCGATGGTGACTGGAAAAAATGTTAAAAGTAATTTTCTTGCAACGATTTGAAAGATACTTGTGTGAAATCATTACGAATGTGGAAGTTATTGATTCTGTTCTCCAGTGTATTCAGGGGACTAGGCAGTCGTTTTCGGTGAAAAAAAGAACACTTTCTATTTAATGTAGGGTGACCTGTCCAGTGAATGAACACTTAAGCTGCATGTCTGTTAAAATTAGTATTCAAAAGTCGTTATTTAATCCCCTGAATGTTATTGCTATAAGTGAGCTGTTTTATTACTAAAGTCAGGCATCCCAGAACACAATTCTATATAGCAATGTTCGATAGTTATAACTTTCATTAAAAGTATGGCAAAGGATTAAATAAAAAATAGACCGATGACCAATGAATGAACATAAATTTCTAATGAATGAACAGTGGTACCCCAGTGAATGAACGGGATAAAAACAGTGGTTAGGTTTCCAATGTATTTAGACGATTTTTTGTGTAAATAATTTTTCATTCTTCTATTGCAATTATATTATTGACTTGATACTTTACTAGTCTTATAAAATCATAATTATGCATAGTTGAAATTTGGTTTCTGGAGTGGTTTAACCTAATCTCCACACTAGCGACGAAAGTGTCAAGAGAAAAAAAAGACCGGGTAAGCTGTTCATTCATTGGTGAAGTAAAAAATGTCCACTTTTGCCAGCGAACGAACGGCCGCGAGGACAACTATTGAATAAACGGAATTAATGCCGTATAAGTTATAAGTAAAAAGGAAATGCTTTTGGGTGTCCACTGTAAATTTCGGTGTAAGTTTCAATCTGAAATGAGCGCGACAGGCGTTCATTTTTCGTATTACACGAGCAACGTTCATTCATCGGGGGTGTTCATTCACTGGACAGGTCACCCTATTTGTCAGAAAATGAAAGCCAATCCAGATGTATCCTTTTACAGAATGTTTATTATTATCATAGAGATTGAAAAAAAGTTGGTATGAAATATACGCGAGCTTTAAAAATGACGGTGCTGACAGGTAAACATTTTAACATTCTTCTTGTGGTTTTCAGGTAGTATTGGTCTTAAAAAGTGAAGTAATCCAATTTTGCGGTGTGATTCTAGTTTGTGACATCCATAGTTTCCCGCTGAACCAATAGAAACTAAAATTAAAACAGAATTATTAAGTTGGTGTCCGAAAAAATGCGATTATTTCTGGAAAAATTCGGTCGTGTTTGTGTGCTACTAAAAATCCGTGACTTTTTAATTGTTTGATGAAAATCTCGAATTTTGACGGACCACGTCAGAGGTATGGCGGGAAATGGCACATGTTTTACACGTCCTGTAATTTTTTCAAGTCGATCTGAACCTCCATTCATTCGCAACTGGCCAAAAACCAAGAGACAAAAAATTCGAGAAAAACGTGTTTAAAGTTTCTGAGCAAAGGCGACGCTGTAGGCTGCTGCTTGACCCTTTTAGCTGCCAAATCAACAATTTTGTGAATTTTAATATAAACCAAGCGGCATTTTATTCAGAAAGGTAGTGCTTTCGGAAAATGCAATAAAAAAATCAACTTTCCGACTGCCTAGTCCCCTTAAACTTAGTAATTTTACTTTTATTCTGCTATTGATGTGCATATTTATCGCTGGAAAAATGTATTTCTCTTCGCAGGCTGATCTATTTTACTGCGGAACTACTTTTAAGTGGAGTGTGTCGGTCGGAGTCAGACCAGCGTAGGTTTACTTTTATGAGCACAAAATGTCAACCGCGAGTTTCAAACCACCCTTTACCTTTCTGATATAAAGTTCTTAATGTTACTTATGTAGATAGGAAAACATTACTTTCTTATTTACGCTAATATTTCTTCATATTACACTATCATTAATATTGTAACCGTGCCTTTCGATATATTGTAATTCGACGATACTTTTTTAGAATGTAGACGTGCCTTGATTTAACCGTTTTCAATCTCCTTAATCTAATTTAACATGTAAGCTTTGAATTGTACACAGTCGTCACTACTGTATTTAAAAACAAAACTGAATAATGCACTTATTTTCCTATAAAGCGACTCGCCCACCAGAAATTAAATGTTTGTTAACTATGAATATGTACACCTCTAAGTCCCTGAGAATAAAACCGTTGATGCTTTATAAAAAGCAGCAATACAGAAGGTAAACAATTTTAAACATTCTTTTCCGATTCACCACTATAATTCTCAACCATTCAAATGCCGATTGCATCCACCTGCCCCAAATCACATACAATAAACATCCGTCCAAACGATGTCATACAAACATTAAATAAGACACATCCGTTTGAAAAAACAAATCTAGATAACAAACCACCCTACCCGCAACATACTAATTCCCCTAGAATACACAAAGCTGCTACCTAAACAAACGCAGAATCCAATCACAGAGACTCAGTTGGAAATGTCCTGTCTCCGGCAACGACCATCAACAACCTAAACAAAAAAAAAAACACCTCAGTCCATGCTCCTTGCAAACAGCAATTTTTACAGAATACAAACACGCCCGAAGACTCTGCGCGCCGTTCCACGAACCACCACAAATATACAGATTCGCCTACTTCCCAAATGGACACCGGGCCAAGGGCTGCGGCGACGGCGCAAAAGGGCGGGAAGACCGTGCACACGTGGTCGGAAAATATTTCCCCGATTATTACCAGGGATTAAGAAGTCCGCTAACCGGGAAATACTGTGGAGGAGCTTTTTCATTATTATGCGGGAACGGGGCTCCCCCCGGCGAACGCGCGTGGCTGGCTTTTGTTGATTGGACGGAACGTGCCCGGCGCGGCGCGGCCGCGTCCGTGCCGCTCGCGAGTGCATGCGCCCGGCGAGCGTGTACAAGCGTAAAAGGAGGAAAACGAGCGAGCGAGCGGGCGGGGAGGCGGCGGCTGGCCGCGTGTGTATGTCCGAGCCGATGCGATTGATGCAACAACCGAACACTATCGAGAGGAATGAATTTGTGTCGGCGGTCCTGCGAAAGAATGCCACAGGTTGACGCCGGTAAAATCGGCCTCGCGGTCGCCACGGCCAATCGAGGGGCACCGAACAACGGATTTCCAAGCGATTTATACCGGCTCCGGGGCGATCGTAGGGACTCGTTATTCAATTACACGATTATGATAATTTGTCTTTTCATCGCGCCGCTGGAATCGCTCGTGCAAAATTGCACGTTACACCGACCCCGTGTCCGGGGATTATTAATTTCTGTCGTTGTTGCCGCGAATTTGTAAAGAGGTCGGAGGCTTGTCGATTAAATGCAAGAAATATGTTTGCGAGTATTTTACAACGTTTGCGAGGCTCTCCGAATTTGTTTGACATCGGGTCGCTGTGACGTTAATTACTGTACCTATTGTATTCCGTGCTTTAAAGCACCCGTTCTGTAAGATTTGGATGCTTTTGTTGGCAGACGGGTAGAACGTGTGACTAATGTGATTTGTTTTACTTTTTAGGAAGGATGCGGTACGTAGGCACACGCCTGATTCAATTTGGAAAGATTGAAATATCTATATTTATGAAATTCAGCAGGTTCAAATTGTTCAGCATCCTGTATTAGCTAGTGTACACCCTCCAATCGTTAATCTCAGAAGAATAAGATAAACTTCTTCTGCACCTCCGTAAAAAGGGATGTTCGCCGTATTTAATACGGTACTTGTGTGACTTAGAATATAACAGGAAATATGTATCTGTAGAATGTGATAAAAACAAACCACGAATTATAAAAAGATCTCCTTCCCTCTACGCAGAATGCTAATGCTTCTAACCACTTGTCAAGGCGTTATCCCTCGTGCGCGTCGATTGCGAGGCAATGAAAATTCAATATAAACCGCAACGTCCACCAAGGAAACAGCGGCGCGCTATTAATTAATTCCCAAAATAAATTGGTACAAGCGTAAACACTCGGGCCGGCCGCGGATCCGTGAATAATCCGTTGGCGCGACAAATAAAACGTGTCAGGCCGATCGCCGCGGAATTTAAATTGCTCTCATTACCCTCTATTATGCCGGCGAATTTTATCCCCGCGATCGGAATCATCGCTTAATTGACCGTGGCAGCGGGCCGATCCGCGACGATGTTCGAATCGGAGCGGGCCAAGACGACGGGCGAACGGAGCGACGCGGAAGAGGGTCGGACGAGCGATCGAGAATCCAAACACAAAAAATAGTGGAGCTTTGGAGGTGAGGGTGAAACGGAGGACGGGGACGAGGAAGAGGGTTTGCGTGATCAATCGAATATACTCGATAAATCGAGCGCGCGTAATGCCGCCGCAAAAAAAAATAAACTATGGCCGATTGCTCAGCTCAGTCGACGCGTCTCGCGCGATACGAATTCCGCACACACGCGCCGAATCCTCCGTGCTGCCCCTCCGCCCTCCGTCACCGCCGTTCGTCCGCACTCCCCTCGCCGCTCCCTGCCCGCCGAGCACCCTCGCAACCCCTCGCAACCCTCCCCTCCGCCCTACACTTGCAAAACAAATTCGCGGCCATTTTTCTGTTCCGTGGCCCGCATATATATCCCGCGCTCCTACGCCGCGCGGAGGCGCGTGTTCCACGCCGCGAGAAAGGCGCCGGGAGGCAGCGGTCGGTCGGTCTGCCTTTCTGCACGCCGGCCGAGCGGGTGGGCCGGGTGGTTGCACGGGTGCGGGAGAGCAGGCGGAGGGTGGCACGGGTTCGTTGGATGTAGCACGCCCGGCTCCAGGCTTCGTCGGTAATTTTTTCTCCTCGAGTTTAGCAAGGGAAATGACCTACGATATATTTCTAAGGGGGTTTTTGCTGGCTGGTAAGCGGGTGAGACGCCGTTATCCACCCGCCGGCGGGAGGTGGGTGGCCCGTTCCCTGCGGGGGTTACCGGACAATTTGCATTTCTCAGCCATTAATCTAACCTCCGTCCAGCACTTTTTCCCTTTTTGCGGACAGCACCGCTGCTCTTACATACGGGCCGGCCGTGGTCCTTGTCCTGTTCCTGGGGGAGCCGACCGAACGGATGGTCCAAGGACGCTTGCGGCCCGGGCACTTGAAAGAGCTCGCGCTGGATGTTGAGACGTGGCTGGTACTGTCGCGGGAATTTCCACGTCGCGTCTTCAACCGTGTCTGACCGTGGGTCTAGATGGAGCAGGCTTTGTGTCTCGTTTCAGGTGGTCCTGTGAGGAACCCGTGTTACCTTTGGAGTTAACGGTGGTTGGTACGTGCGCTAGTAATCCCAGGTGTATTTCCATGTAATAGAATCAATTTAATCAGCGTTCCAACACAGCTGCGGCTAATCCGAGGTCAATTTCCGTTCCGAGGGTCTCAGGAAGAATTGCCAGTTGAGCGTCAAGGTTCGCCTGGAATATGAGAAAGCTACCCGCGACCTCGCGTGGATATTCGACAAAGCATCCGAGCGACATAATATCCGCGTCGGGCAGCGGCCCCGGCATAATTGAAGTTCAATTTCAATATGCCGGCGTCCACGAAAATATCCAGTCTTTGTCGTGGGCCGGCTTAAATGGAATTCCAGATTTTAATAGTTGCTATCGCGGCGGGAAGAACGAACGCGCGCGGATGAAATTTCCTATCTGCGATATGAGGCCGCGATTCGGAACGTGGCGGAGAAGAGAGGAGGCAGGGAGCAAGAGCAGATGAGCGGGCGAGGGAGTGGAAACGAGAGGGAAGTAGCGCTTGGCCAATGGTGATGGCGACGGTAACGCGGTAAGCGTTATGGTGGATGGGAGACAGGCGAGTCTGCGGGCGTTCAGATATCATTTTTTAACAGTTTTACTTGGCGAGCACGTAGCTGGTATAAATGAGCTCACTATCTCGGGGCGACTACTCCGACCGCCGCGACTTCTCCTACCGATCTGCTGCCCCCTCGCGCGCGCACGCACACAGGCCGGGCGCGGCCGAAGTGTGTCGGCCGTTCAGGCCGACACAAGGAAAGAGGAGGCTTTAGTTACAAAGCTGCCGATTATCGCGAACCTCGGAAAACGTGGCCCCGTTCAGGTGGAGGCTCAAAGGAGGAGCCTCCACCACCGGACGTTCGATCGATACGGCCGACCGGTTAATTATGTGGAAAGAAATTACATTAAACGAAAAGCATCCGTCGCGCACCGGGTTATTATAATATCGATTCTGCATTATCGATTAAACTCGGTTATTTGGACTAGGCCGGAGGCGGCCTACAAAGGCAGCAGCCTGTATGAAAGTAGGCGATTGTTTATGGTGCCGCTTCGATGCTCCAGCAGAGGTGCGCAGGGAGCCGTTTTAGCGCCTAGCTGCGAGCAACCCGCCTGTCTCGTTGCTAAGGTTAGAATCGGTGAAGAGAACTGTAGTAGCCTACGTGCGTGCCTGTAGGCTCGTAGCGTAAGTACATGTGGCTGGGTTCAAGTCATACCAAATGCACGTACACTACTGCAGTTCTCCTCACCGATTCTAACCTTAGCAACAGGACAGGCGGGTTGCTCACAGCTAGGCGCTAAAAGCGGTTCCCTGTGCACCCTCGCTGAGTCCAGGTGGAGGATAGAAAATGGTCGCCAGGGAGAAGGTAGAGCCTCGACTAGCTCCCCAACGACGAGAAAATTCATCCCCATCGCGTCCGCGCGCTCCAAACAAGCCGCGACTGTCTGGAAAAAATGGCCCACGCTGATTTTCCTCCTCTAATTGCGAAGGCTGGCTCTGGACGTAATTCAGACTGTAACGCGGATTCATAATGGACGCCCACGGACGGGGATGCAAACGACGAACGGAAAATATGCCACTGATACATGCCCTCCAGCCCTGATTACCGAGGAAACCTGACACTCCACTGACTCGCTAGGAACAACGAATATTCGCGACCAACTGTCCGGTGCCGAGCGATCCGACTGCTTGTACATCGTGGGGCGCGTGACGATTTTGAGGAGGCGATCGCGTAGCCTGACTTTTCCGAGGTTTTTTCGACCACCGCGCGCGTACAACGGGTCTCCTCGGGGCGGCGAGGAGAAAACGGGAAATGAGACGAGCTCCGCGTTGGGGCAGGCCAGAGATGACCAGTAATTTGTTAAGGGATTGACGTCTCGGAAATTGGATGTTAAACAAAGCCCTCTTCTCCCCATCCTCCGTCTCCTACAGCTGCTGCTGATCCATCCATGCCCGAGCAAATTTCAGCACAGCGTTTGGGTATTTCGATTCTCGCCGATGTAAAAGGGATCGGCGAACCGTTTGAGACTTCGCGCATCGGGCTCTGCGCTTCGTTGGCATTTTTGTAAATAATTTAAGGGAATTGGTGCACTTGTCGTCGATCTTAACTGGTACCATTCTGTGACCAACCACTGACGAAGAGAGACGAAAGGACACCTCTCGCGGGCTGCGTTGCAGGGGAATGCAAAGTTCCTTGGAAGAACAGGAGTGCGGTATAATCGACGCGCGCAGCCGGGGGAGAGGACGATTTATTGCTAAAACGTAACTAACACGGGCTCGCCGTGCCCGGCAGTGATTAGCGACGCTATTGGTTAATCTGTCGGCGATTATGTGGAATTCATCGGCGCAACGTGCAGAATTCGCTCGACTTCCGATTTAATTATTGCTATTTACCATTTCGAATTCGCGATGAGCCATTACTGGCGATCGAATTGGTAATATTTCAACAGCGCCGGCGAGAACGTGAAGATCGCGGTGCCGCGTTCGTTCGTACCCCGGGCAGAGTCGCTGGCCAGGATCCCCGGAATCTCATTCATCATCCCCGAAGGGAATCCACGTGCCTCCGCACAGCGACGTCTCCATTTCCCCGAGGAGTAGAAATGGAATAGCGCGGGAACCCGCGGCCCATCGACGGGGCCGAGGGGCCCGGCCGCGTAATTATCGCTCCGTTCCCAAATTAATCTCAAGATCCAACCGCCACGCTCCGTCCGCCCCGCGACTCGCCGGAAATTAAAGAGGCGCGGGAACAACAGGGGCGCAATAATTCCAAAGGAGAATATGTAAAACGATTAAAAACACGGGTGACCCGCGGTAAAATGCAACGCACGAGCAGAAAAACCTTTCGCTACCCTTGTCCGTTTTCCTGTAGAAAAGGGACGGGCGGGCGGGGAGGGTGAACCCGGTCGGTTCACCAAAATGGCGGGGTCGGTCCGGTACGCGCGGCCGACCCTTTCGTTCCCTCCGCCTTCGCCGTCCACCGTTGTCACACGGACGCGGGGGCTAATTTATTCATTCGTTCCTTTCTACCACGCCGGCCAACACGTACCGTACTTTCGGGCCACCCTTTGTAAAAAGGTTGGCTGGGGCGGGATGCTTACGGCGCATAGCAACGTGCTCCGTATTTACGTTGCTCGATTTCCCGCCTCGTCCCGTAACTTTTTCATTCCGTTTGCCCGTGCCGCTCAACCCCCTCGTCGCTTCGCCACGTACAGCGGTGGTCTCGGTCCGCGCGGCACCCCTGGAAAAGTCTCCTCGCCCACCCTCCACCCGGCCCGGCCCTTTGCGCCGCGCTTTTTGTAAGGAGACTAATTTTTCTACGCCCGAAGCACGGGCGACCGGGCCCGCGTCCGGCGACCACCGCCACTTATTAGCCAAGTTCCGGCTCGTCGGACGAAATACCCGGCGCAAGCCCCGTGCAAGCGGGCCGCTGCCGGCGGAACCCCATCGTATCGGACCGACCCCGTGATGGACAGTGTCGGTGTGTTCGATCACCGCGTGTCAATACGCGCACGCGTTCTCCAGGAATCCGAGCACGTGCCTGCCCGGCGATCGCTCGGTACCCGTCCCGCCAAGACGCCGGATCGTCCACGGCGAAGACGTTTGGATCAGAGTTGCGCGTTGCTCGAGTAAAATATTGGAACGAACGTTCGGACGAAGAGCGGTTTTTAGTTGGTCTTTGATATTTAATTGACTGCTGATTGTTGTCGTTAGGGATTTTATAGCTTCGTTGCTTTTAGAATGGGAATAAAGTTTGGGGGCGAAATTTCGGGGTGGGTCGAAGCGAATAAATATATTCGAGCTCTCTTACTTTTTTCCCTTGCCGTCCTTGAGCGGGTGCGATATAAAATATGAAACTAGCCCCCCCCCGTGTAGGCGGTGATTTGATAAAATCCGGTTCGGTTTCCGGTAAATTGCGTTCATTCAACCGCGCCAGTCGGGAAACTCGATTGAAAATAACAGAGTTAACAAGGAACGCGATTAGAGGAAACAGCGGCGTCGCGGCTGTGCGAGCGTAGTGTAAAAAACTAAGTGGAATCGGCTGGTAACGGTGGGGGGCGCCGAACGTCGACTATCCGGTCGCGCGCGCGGGACTCGATCGGCCGAAGAGAAATGGAATTTCATTGAACGTCTCGGAGCGTATCAATCGTGCTTAAAAGCGACTGCAAAGGAAACACCTGCGAGAGCCGACGGTAATCGTCTCTGCGTTACGACTCTCGTTTACAACAGAAGAAAAATATTTCCCACCGTCCTCGGCGTTCACCCCTGTCCACGGTTACCAGCAAGACGGAGCCCGCTTTATCTCCCCGATCCTCCGTCCCTCCGCGCTCGCCCTCTCCGTCCCTCTCTGCGCGCCCTCCCTTTCGCAGAAGTAATAGAGTCGTCAATTGCAGAGCGGCAAAAAGAAGAGCCGGGGCGAAGGCAGAGACGACGCGATGGCATTCCACCCGCCTCACCCTCACCCCTCGCCCGCCCCCCGTTCCGCCCCCGTGCCCCTCTGTCTCACCGAAAAAAACTCCCACCCGCGCGGAAATCGACCCCGCGTCTCGACGCGGAGGCTCCTCTCATCGTTTATCGTGCCGTTTGAGGGTTCTTCCCTCTTTATTGTGCCCTGCCCGCGTGCACCCTCTGTCCTCCTCCAACGGAGACGATCCCTTCTCCGGGGCCGTGTCGTCCTTCAGGAGGCAGCGAACCTGAACGGAGAACGCGCTGGCCGGTCGGGGAGCGGGGCCGGCGGAGGGCGCAGCGAGGAAGGGCGAAAGGCACGGGTGGAAGAAGCGAGAAAGTGCGGGAACGTCGGTGGGGCGGGGGTTGGGAGGCGAGAGAGAAAGAGACAAGTTTCGAGGGTCGGCCGCGTAGAGGGAGCCAGAATCTGAAAAAAAATTGGCGGGGAATGATGGCGCCGTCGCCGTCGACGAGGCAGAGGCACGATGGGCAAAGGGGGTGGAAGAGTCGGAGGGCAGAGAGGAGGGTGGCGGCGCGGCAGGGTGGCCGCCGGGGGAAGGGGGTGGTTATCCGTCCTCCCTGTTCTTCTTTCCCCCAATACGTACGCGTACGTGCCGTACGTACGATAGACGAGGTCCTTGAAATGGCCAGCTGGGGGGCCACGCACACGTGCCGAGGTGGCCGGCGTCCGCGCGCGCGAGGGCGGTGCTTTTGCGCGAAGTTTTCAACGAATAAGGCGCCGTGACGCCGACGCGTTGCCACGCCTACGCCACCTTTCCGAGCACGCAACGGCGGGCCGGAATTTTCCCTCTTTCTCGCGTAATCAATGAGAGACGTAGCCTGGGCCAGCGTCCGCCGACCGCTTCAGCCCGTCCACGACGACGCCTAACGCCGCACCCCCGTCGCCTGCTAACACCGACGCTGTCGCCGACACGGCAGACGCGCCGCCGGCCGCGTCGGTATTATGCTAGGTTACGTATCACCAGAATATAGCGGCAGGGAAAACCGACTCGATCCTGCTACGACCGAGTTCGGAGGAAACCGCCACTGCTCGCTAGGGGAGACAACCCTAATTCGTCCACCCCCTGCCCACCTTCCCTCTCGCTCGGCCCCCCCCTCGTCGCCCTTCTCTTAAGCCTCCCTCGGTGTCCCTCGCTCTTGCCTCTGTCATCGTCCGTCTTTGATCCTCTTCCAGGGTGATTGTCTTTTGATCTCTGTTTTTCACCCCCCATTTTATACACGCGTTTCCTTCCTTCCCATACTGCACACCCCCACGGGTCCCTTCTCCGCCATCTATTTCCCCCCTCCTTCCGCGCGTTTATCATTGTTAATACATCTCTCTGTTACGTTTATCAGCCTGCACATCTTGCTCCTCTACTTCGTCTGTCCGCTACTCCACCCCGCCTTCTTTCGCTCACCTTCACCCCTTCGCATCTCGTGTTTCCTCATTTTCTCTGCCGACACGCTTCGCATCCTGCTCGCTCCGCCTCACCCTCGGCCTCTACACTGCACCCTCTTCGTCGTTCCTTCCTCGGGCCTCTTTCCATCCCCTCTCACCCCTTTCTCCCTCACCGTCTCTTTCCCACATTCTACCCTCACCCCCCCCCCCACCCCACCCCGCGACCTATCTCTTCTACTTTTCTCACCCTCCTACCTTTCAGCCTCTCTACGTGCACACCGTTCGCTCGTTCCCACCCTCGTCCGCCTCCGCATTCGCCCCCAGCTCACGCTTGAACGTGACGGAAGGAAAAATGGCACCCCACCCTCCGCGGAGGGCAAAGCTCGCGAGATGTTTCGATGTGTCACGATGGAATTCTTTTTCTCCCTCCGCCCGCCCCTCCGTGTAACAGCGCCGGCTGACCGTTTACGTGGGTTCACGCACGCACCCCACGGGAAGGGGTGAAGCCGGGGGGGGCGATTGGGGTGGGAGCGATGTGCGAGGGATGAGCGATGCGAGGCGCTCCGTTTTGTCCATTGATACATCGAGAACTGGCGCCGCTTGTAGGTCACGGAGCACGCCGGACGTATCGATACGCGCGGGGAGGGTGGAAAGCGCGCGACTTCTTTCCCGCGCCGCGACGCTCCGGATCGCGCGTCCACTGAATCACTCGTCTCCGGTCGAACATTCTTTCTCCGCCGGCCATTAAACGCGCGCGTTTGGCCGGCGCATAACGAATAGGGGAATCGCAATTTTTAATTTGGCGAACGCGCGTGGGCGCGCGGTGGGTGGACGGTTAATACGCGGGGCTTTTCGTATTTGCGCCGCAAGTTTTTCGTATGCGCGCCACGTTCCCCTGCACCTCATCCGGCCTCCGCGTCCCCGTGCGCTACGTTCTTGCGCGTTCCATGGAAATGAGAAACATTCCCGTGCAAAAGTCAAAGCTGAAGAACGCCCGCCGTGAACACGCCCGGCAGCTTCCCCGCAGAATGTGTCCCGGCAGTTTGCAGTTTGCTCAAACATGCATGCGGAAAGTGGCGGGCAGCGGGCGAGGGGAGAGGAGAGGAAGACGGGGCCGCCAGTACGTGAGGACTTTCGAAATGGGACGAGCAAGTTTCACTTTGCTCCGGGGCCATGACGGGAACGTCAAAGCTTCGAGGGCTTGCCCGCTGTACCCACTCGATTCTTATGAATGAATACGACTCTTTCGGGGGAGGTGGCTGCATTATATTGGGCGACTGTGATGGCAGGGCGATAAAGTTGATTTCGGTTGACGGGTCAACCTGGAGGACTTTCCTACGTAGCTTCTAGATAATTGAGGCATTCAGAACAAAAACGGACTGACTCGCATTGAAGATATTAATCTTCTATATTTTATATGATTAGTACAGCCTATTTGAATACATTTAGCCTGATGAATAAAAACTAAGCAATTCCTACAAGCAATCCCTTATTAGCAAAATCAATTGCTTAAAAAGCAATTATTTAAACATAAAAGGAATTTCTTATTTTCATATGAATAATCATAAGGAATTGCTGGTTTTGCTAGACCGTATGAGTAAATGGTAGCTGTGACTGGAGGTAACGTTCTCACTCTCTCTCGGGCTCCCCTTTTTAAGCAATTCCTTGACAGTTTAGGAATTCCTACAAGATAAAGCAAATGCTTGCGTTTTTATTCACACGAATTTAAGCAATTCCTAGTAAAATATTAGGAAAAAGCAATTGCTTACACTTTATTCATTAGACCCATTACCTACTCGTGCTAACTAGGGTAGGTGCACCATTTGTGGCCACTTTAAGGTATTGCACCAGTTTTGGCCACTTCTTAAAGAATATAATATTTTTCCGAGTAAGCAATAAATGTAACCTTATACTTCTGGCGGTATACTAAACAAAATATTTATGATGTGAAATTCTCCACATAGGGTAAAGGACCCAATTACTGACACCTAACCAATTACTGCCACCTTAAGCTATTTTATTTAAAATAACGGATAAATAAACGTTGTAAAATCATACAAAAAAAGAATTATGTAAGTCAACCTGTAATCTATACTATAGATTATATACTATAATTTATTTATTCGTTATTTTATGCAAAATAGCTTAAGGTGACAGTAATTGGTTTGGTGTCAGTAATTGGGTCCTTTACCCTAATAATGATCAGCAAGCAATTGAAAAATAAGATAATTATGCACATGGCCAAAAACAGTGCAATGGCCACAAACGGTACATCCACCCTAATTTTCGCAAAAAAATGTGGGATAGTCAGATTTTGTTCTCAATGCCTGAATTATTGTCTTGCATCAGCATGGTAGAGTGTGTGGTGTTAGTATACATATAGTAGAGGACGAGAGAGAGAGCACCGCCCCGAAATTTTTAATTACGTTCACGGTTAAAGGACGTCGCTACGAAGCACCCCCAGCGATCCGTATGAACGATGGCTTTATCAAACTTTGGACGTTAGGAAAGCGTGACAATATTTCCGCAGAAAATTACTGTGGGTCGTGGCACGGCACACGTCCGCAGGGCGTGCACCGAGTAATCGAACGGCGGCAAATATTTGTATAGACTTAAGCACATGGAAAACAAGTTTAGCGGAGGCGGCAGGCGATCCCAGTGAACGTAACAAAAATTATGCCACCCACCGTACAGTCTGGATGGTATTGCAAAGCCGCAGCCTTTTAAACCGCGCGTAACAAACCACAGAGCTGACAAAGGTTCGGGTTCGGTTTCACACTTTTAAGTCTGAAACTAGATACCACTCTTTCTTTCGTCGTGTGCACTGCGGACTACGCGTCCCCTTTCTTCGCTGCTCCTCGTCGAATAATTCCCTCCGGGTATTTCTATATTTCGGGAGTCAGCTAATTTTCTGCTTCTTCAGCTGCCGCAATTCCTGAAATTCCAGGGGGAATCAACGTATGCGCGGCCGACGAACAAAGGAGCGAGAGGGCAGATGTTTGGACGCGCGCGAGCGACAGAAACAGGGAGATGACGTTCCCGCGCAAGGGGGCAGAAGATGGAGCATGTAAGTAATCCGCAGAGCGGACCGTAGGGTAGATGTTCCGTTTGTGGCCATTGCACTGTTTTTGGCCATTTGCATAATTATCTTATTTTCAAATTGCTTGCTGATCAATATTCTGCGGAGGGTTTCACATCATAAATATTTGCTTTGATATACCGCCAGAAATATAAGGTTACATTTATTGCTTACACGGAAAAATATTAAGAAGTGGCCAAAACTGGTGCAATACCTTAAAGTGGCCACGAATGGTGCACCTACCCTACATCAGATAATAGGGAGTTTGCATTTAAAAAGGATTGCATAATTTATTATTTATAACCTGAATATACACCATAAGCAATAAATGTACAATACAATTTTTATTTATTATAAATCGTTAAGTATTAAAAAATGAAATTAAAAATTGGTAATGTTTGAAACGTTCCGTATTGCGAAGAAACGATTTTGATTGGTCGTAAAGCTTCGTGACGTCACATTGTAGTAGTTTTAAATAGCTGTTATGTATTTATGATTGCGTCGTGAAACTGGTGTTATGAGTTGCCTAAAAATACGTATATCAAAACAGCCGTCTAATAGTAATGTATACGTATATCAAAACAGCCGGCTAATAGAAATGTATTTTTCAATGCTAAAAGTGTGAAAATACTACCATGTGACGTCACAGGCTTCATCGGCTACGCTCGTGAATTTCCGGATCGTTTTCGGTAATTTTAAATATTGCAATTTCTAATAATTTTTTTCTCGCTTAATATGCAATAAAAAATTATGAAAAAAATTACAATACAACTTATATAGGAGCTCCCAAATATATTTTTTTTTGAGAATCATGCAAATTCCCAATTGTAGACCAAACGACGTTTATATCAGCCTAACTAACAATCGCTAGCATCGTAACAGCGGAACGTGGCTTCCCGAAAACCTGGGAACCTGCACGATTTTCATTCCCGTTTTTTCCGTGGTGCTCGGAAATCGAAACTCGACTACTTATAACAGAAACACGCGAAACCATGAGAAATTGGATACGCACACGTTTTGTTACACGAACCACTGGGTACCAAATTTTCGAAGTGCAGCATCGAAAACAAATGGCAGATGCATACCTAAAAGTGTAGAAATAAAGTTGCGCAATTCCTATATGTTCGGGAGCCACCGAAAAAGCGAGTCTCGGGTGATGGGAGACAGGATCTTCGGATCCTCTGCACTCCTGGCCAGCCGCTTTACCGATATAGCCAAAGTCGACCCTCCAAGTATCTTGTTCCCGATCCCACGAAATTGCATCGCGATTTTTCAAGGTGCACCGTCCCGTGCGAAAAAACTCTGTTCTCCGTTTTCCACCCACTGTTTCCCAAGATATCATCGCCCCTCCAGCAGCGCCGCTGATTCCATTTCACCTCGTATTTCCGCTCGCGCGCTGATTCACTCCACAAAACCACACTTTGACTCGAAATCGGCCATTAGTGGCTTCCAAATGATTTCGAGCTGATGAAACACGCCGCACAAAAGGAAGCCAAGCAAGAGGACCGCCGGTGGAAGGAGGCAGGTGTATATGATTGCCTTTCACGCGAGCCCGCGGGGTGCATTGATTTAATCTTAAATTTCAATTTCAGGCACACATTTCCGGTGATTAAAACGCGTCGATACCGGGCAGCTGCCGGCTTTTTCCCGGTGGCGGCCGGCAGTACGATCGGAAATTTTCATCCGCCGGCCGAACTCCGCGCGGCCGGGGCCCTCGCGGCGCCGGCGTTTTCGATTAATGTAGGAAACGATCCTAAATAGCCGGTACCTGGCCGGTATTTGTCACACGTACAAAGGAGTCGTAGGCATATCTGCCCGGAACCTCCGCCGCCAATCAATATTTTCGTAGGATTCAACGGGTGTCCTGTTTACACGATGTCAGTTTACCGTGCGTTCGCTTCAGGATGTATGAGTTTGCCGAATTAGCGGTGCTGTTTAATCAGGCGCGAGGATTGTGTCCTTCCAATGGCCGTGCCCCGATGTTTGAAATATCGAGGGCCAATGACGGCCAGTCGCCTCCGTTCGATCGGCATTGTCACCGAGACAGGGGATTTTTCAATAATTTCAGAAGCTGCCCGATCGAGGCGCGCGCGCGCGCGCGCACCCTCGCGATGGACACCGGTGGGCTTTCCCTCTGTTTGCTCTGACCGGCAAAAAAAAGAGTACACCTGTGTAGGTGTGCGCGTACACACGTAGAAGGTTCGCGGCCACGCGCGACACCCAATCTAAAAAGTGCAATTCTGTGTCGCCACGCGACTACACCGAGAGAATCGATTAGTGGCGAGTCGATGCGGCGCGCGGAACACAGCAAACAGTAGTGCCCCGCGATCCAGCGAATACCACCGGCCGGATGCGAAAGATTTCTGCAAGATTTGCTCCGGAGATGGGTGGCTAAGTATAACGAGATCGAGGGGTGTACGAGGGAGTGTTGCACGGGGTAAAATGTTTTCTATGTATCTTCGCTGAAATAGTTACCCAGGGACTCGGTAAATTGCTCGTAACGGTGGCACACAGTGGCGGCTGAAATAAAGTTTGGCGGCATTGTTTTTACGTACGCGCAGTTTCGAAATGAATAGAGGTGAGAAGAATTACGTCGCGCTTCGTCGTAAACGGAGCACCCTTCACACAAATTGTTTTACTATTGGAGCTTCGTTATTGCGCTGGTAGCTATTGGCATTTTCTTATTTCTGCTGCGCCATCTGGCGGCGAAAATTAAAGCAGTCTAATCGGGTTAGCTGTCACGTGTAATTGGCAGTAGTATTGGGAATTTCGACTGTTTGATGATCGATTGTGTGAAATTTAACAGACTGTTTAATGATAAAAACATTATTGCACTATTTCAATACTTGTGTGACACCAGTCCTGCAATGCGATTGACCCGACTACAGGTGCGTTTCACTTACGCCCAAATCGGCCGTGAGTTTCATCAGGGTAGGTAGGTTTCCTTGTACGCGACTGGACGCATCGGCAAGAATTTCAAAGTCGATTTTCTCGAAAATGAAGCGTGATATAAAAAAATTTTACTCTTTTTTCTCGACTTATTCCTATATTATAAGTCGAAAAGAAAGAGTAACTTTTTCTCATATCGCACTTAATTTTCAAGAAAATCGACTTTGAAGTTCAGGAGAACCTAGCTTAATGGAAATCACGGGCGATTTGGGCGTAAGTGGAACGCACCCTACAGAGCTTACTTTAGTAGATGGCGCTCACAGAATATTTCCCAATAGGCACTCGAACCTCCGTGTTTCAATCTTAGCTTCGAGACACAGATGAGAAGCGGGGTGTACATACTCCGAAATACGGGGTGAAAGTTAAACGCAACGACCCCCTATCCGGCCAGCAAGCGACCAGAGAATCGGACGCCGTAACGTTGTTCCGTTCCAAGGTTCCCTGCAGCGCATTAGGGCGCGTTCGCAGAATAACGAACACGTAGGCGTAACGATCCCTATTCATAATTAAGCCGGCGAAAACAGAAATGGTACAGTTCCCTCGGTGGCCGAGGATCTCGCGAAACGCGGAGGATCCCGCGCCCGACGAATGAGAAGTGAGAACATTAAGGTCCCGCGGTATTCCTACGGGTACCAAAAAGAACCATTCGCGGGCTCGTACCCCCCGCATTCAACCTGAAAAGCCGGGCGCCCACGAGGTGGCGGCCCGTGGTGGGAGAAGGAGAGTGGAAAAAAAAAGAGAGCGAGGGACGATTTTACGTCCTAACATTTTACGTTTTACCCACGCGTCGTTTCATCCTAAGAGATGATTTTCCGTGCGGCTTTATGGGGCATGCAGCGAGATGGCTGAGTGCCCATTTCGCAGGGAAGAGCTCATTGGAATCGCGCCATCCTGCGTAGCCGAGGCTTAGAGCACCGCGTCGCTTCTGTTCGCGGCGGAAGGTCGCAAAAAGAGAGTGGAATCTCGCTGACGGATCCTTAATGAACCGATTGAGAGTATTCACGGTCCGGCTGGCAGAATTTTGAATGGCCGCGTACGCAGGCAGAGAAATTTTTCGAGGAAATCGGCTGAAACTGTATTGCTGGGAATACAGGTAAGCAGGAGGACAATAGAAGCTCTATCATTCGAAGTATTGCCGCACACTGCGTTCCACATTAGGGCATACTCGTTCCGCGCAGGGATAGACTGTTGATTGGCAGTAAACCGGCAGGGAAAGTGCTACGACCAATCGCGTGTGTCCGCTCCGTGGGAGCTGCGCAGACCGGTTGCAAATCGGTAGCGGCGTTGGTATACTCTTATATGGAACGCAGTGTAGGTACTCTAGCACCTCTGTGTCTCGTAAAATGTCCCCTTTCTTATACCGATCGTTTTAATCAATTAGAATTATATCTGTATTATTTCGTTCGCCACATCTGACCTCGTTCCTCGAGCGACCACTCGCCGCGACGCTCGACTTTAATAACGAAAGCGACAGCGCGAGTGCCTCGTCAATCGATAAAGTTTACAGTGTCCATCGACGGAGCAGCGAGCGAAAAAGCAACGGGCAGAGAAAACGAGGGGAAACGTGAATATTTTCTCGCCGAGCGTATCGCGAGCAGAAGCAATAAGGCAAGGGCGCCCATTTCCTGCAGTCAATGCGCTTCCTTCCTCTATTTCGCGCCCCGTTCGCCCTTATTCCTTTTTTTTTTCCAACGTCGTCGAGCCGGAGAGAGGCCGCCTGCGTATCGATGGCCTGATGGGACCGGGCGGGCGGGCGGTAGCTGTTCCAGCGATCGCGAGCGATGCTAATGCACCGGCCGCGGCGCATAATCATAAAATGCGGGCGAAGCGAAATTTGATGATGATGGCTCTCGGCGGCTGACTCTACGGTTTCCGGTAACCTCATGGAAAAAAAACCGCCGCCCGGCCCGCGGAAATTCGGCGGTGGGGGGACACGGCGTCCGGGCGATTTTATAATCGACGCGCGGTTTGCCGTCGATGGGGGCGCGTTTAATAGGGCGGCCAGCTCTCAGGAAAAACACCACCACCCCCCGCGACCGATGTACCCCGGCCGTGCTTGTTTCCGCCGACACCCGATACTTTTGCGGCGTTACGTCCACTCGGCCGAGGAACTGACCGCGGCCGGCTACGACCTGGCAGTTAAACGTTGAAATTCTAATAAATTGGCCGCCGCGATAAATCCCCCCGATCACCGCGAATCCATTCGGCCGGATCCCGGCCCTAAGAGAGGCGTCCTTACCGACCGCTTTCCATCAGGGAAGAGAACTGGCTTACCGGGCTCTACGGGGTGGCTACAACGAATTCACGGCGATTTCGTAAGGGTCGCCACCATCGGGCGATTGGATTGATGCACCCCGAAGGACAAATTGGCGGACGCGTGAAATTCGGGGGGGAAAAAAAATAGGAAGAATCGAGTTTTTTCCGGGGGTTGAAAAAATGCAGTTTTGAAAGTGAAATTCAGGGTGCATTGAATTCCGCGGTGCAGGTGGAGGGAAGTGGTGAAATTAATTAAGTGGAGTTTTAATCGGAGAGCCACTTAAGGTGGGATTCTTTCTGAGCAAGCGAATAGCTTTCGGTTGGTGTGTGTGGCATTAAGCATTCGTTTAGACGCTAAAAGCAGTCGGTACCTACGCTGCGCTTTAACTCCTTAATTGAAGGGAGCGAATAATATGTTCGCCGTTTATTTACGGAGGTATAACGAGTATGGAATGCGATTGTCAGTGAATCACGCGCAAATAGTTTGTGCTCGAAATTATTCAAAATAGAAATAGCAGCTGGTTATAGAAGCAGACTCGCGGCAATGAAATCGACGGGCGAACGCGACGATTGTAGGATTAGCGGGATTCGTTGCGATGGAAACAATGAGAACCGAAGAAAGTGTTCTGAAACAGAAGTCCCATACGTGCAACAATGGAAGCAATTTCTCGTAACGTGGATATTGTGTTCTAAATGAGAATTATGTTAGAGGTGAGAGAATTAAAAACATTTACCGCAGGTACATTCGGGAAACTAATTCATAAGTGTTATGTATGTAAGTAGAAGAACTACCGTAAACTGGGGGAACATTGGCAAGTTTTTGGAACATTTTGCTATATAATATAAAAATTAACATTTTTACATTTGCTTTAAGTATCCTATCATAACATTGCATCTTTTGTGAATGCAGTACAGGGTTATCCACCGAATACTGGCGGCGCTCGCGCGAGTACAAATGAGAACGGCAACATCTACATGACCTACACGAACCTATACTTTTAGCAACAACTCATCGATGGCGGATGTATCGACACATGATTGTCTCGTACGTATGCGTGTGGCGTTGTTGCCGTTCTCATTTGTATTGGCGCGAGCGCCGCCAGTATTCGGTGGATAACCCTGTACAAGTGTCAAAATGCATAAAATTTATGTCCTTATCCTTCTTTAATACACTTTAAATATGTGCCAATGTTACCCCGTACCCGGTTAACATTGGCACATCATATATAAATAGCACTAAAAACTATAAAGTTTTACCACATCTGAACTTACATTAACACTTAAATTTGTTTCTTTATATGTTCAATGCACTCTATTTTATATTTTTAAAATTTTGAATTTTTGAATTCTTTTAATTATCATTTTCAAATTTGGTTTAGGTATCCTATTATAACAGTGGATCGTTTCTGATTGAACTACAAGTGTGAAAATGCATAAAATTTGTTTCATTTTCCTTTTTAATAGATGTTAAGTAGATGCCAATGTTACCCCGTACTGCCAATGTTCCCCCAGTTTACGGCATGTGTTTTCTTTCTACAAATCTTTCTACAAAAACTTTTCTATTCTCCCTACGAAACATCGGAGTGCTGATCCCTCGAGAAACTGAAATGAAATAGAAGAAAGGCTGAGACTCGCTTAACTAAAAGCTACCCAGCACACAAAACCTCCGCGTCCCTCCAAAGCGGGACACCCAGCCAAGGAACCAACTGTCCGTCGGCTGAAGGATAAAGAAAAGGACTGCCACGGGCAGAAGGGATTTTCTCCCATCCCCAGGATCGTCCGCGGGGGCGCAACCGTGGCCCATCAATGACCAACGCAACAGCGTGAAGGGTGGCCGTTCGGAGGCGTCCACTAGAAATCGATCGGGCCATATTTCAGCGCTGACCGATGCGAAAAGAAACTACGAAGAAAGGTGGGAAGATCCTCCAGTGACCCAGTGCGCGTGCACACGCGTGCGCGCAGGGGCCGATGCATCGCCAGTGTGCACACGTGGCCGTCCCGCACACCGACACCCGCCGCCGCGGCGATACATCCGCCCATTTTTTCGCGTTTCCCTCGATATACACGCGTAACGGGACGAGCGGCACAGGTCCGCGCGGCGCCGCGTACACGGGATGTTGCCCTGTATGCGCTCCCAAGAGGGAGGCCAGAGGAGGACGCGCGGCACGGAGGACGCACACGTGTCGCGACGGTGTGGTCCCTAGCGCGAGCCCCGTGCACGTATGCACCTACACCGCGCGGCCGCGTGATGTACGCCCCTGCATACCAACCTGTCGCGATATATAAACATCGGCGAAAGAGGATCCGCCGGGGGGAGGGGTCGGCCAGAGCGAGGGAGCGAGACGGGACGCCGGGACGCGGCGAGGCCGAGGGAGGAAAAAAGAAGAGGGCGAGGCACGGGGGCGACAGGGAGGACGGTACGAAAGAGGAGATAGGAACAGAGAGGGAACGAGGGGATGGACGCGGCGAGAGGCTGACCAGCGCGGCTGGTCGGACGAAGAACGCCGCGCGCGGTTGCGAGGAGGAATGGGGGCCGCGCGAGGGAGCGAGAGGGTGGCTCGCGGACGGCGGAGGACCGAGGACGGGGAAGAGCAGAAAAGTCGCGCGAAGAAGCGAGACGGCCGATGAGCGGCGGCGGGGCGCGAGGGCCGGAGGGAAAGAGACGGAAGAAAGGAAAGGAGAAAAAGAGAGGGTGATAGAAAGGGAGAGGACGAGCTGGCGCGGACGGCGAAGAGAGCGAGACGAATGCATATGTGTTCTGAAACAAACGTTCGATCAGAGTGCCGATTGTTGCCAATCATACGTTGCCACGGCGTACCCCTCTGTGCCCGTGGCCAGGCCGCGGATTCAGTTCTGCGTTTTTACGCGCCGCGGCAACCGGTCCACGCCGTTTCGTCCTGGGTGTGTTTCTCGTGAAAACGGCGACCGGGACGAGTCCCGATTTAAGGAGCGGTCGAGGCGCCACTCCGCCCCGCCGTCGGTGTGTGCGTGCCCGCCGGGTGTGTGCGTGGTGAAGGGTGTCCGCGCGACGTCGCGGCCGCGGAAGATGGTGGCGGAGAGAGCGGATGATGATCCTGACGGGAGATCAGGCCTCTCCAAGGGCGGCGCGCTTATAACGGCTGGCCGGGGCGACACGGAGTGAACACGATGTGCGTACGGTGGCCGCGTGCGTGCGTGTGCTTTTTGCGGAAAATGTCAGCGCTGCCGGTGGCATTCGATGATTGATGACGACGGCGAACTACGGCCGGGGGGAGCGTGTATGCGTGGTAGCGCGTCAGTGTTGGCCCGTGGGCCAGGCCTGTGCCAGCCCCGTGTCCGTGCAGCAACGCCTTATGCATACTCATCGTAGGTGGGCACACGCACGCACGCTTATATGCGTGCGCTAGCCTGCCTTCCGAGTTCGTGCGCGCGTACTCGCGCGAGCGTACGACTGTGTGTGTGTGTGTGTGTGTGTGTGTGTGCGGGTACGCGCGCGAGAGAGGCGATGATTTCGGAAAACACGGCAGCCCCGCGTCGACCAATGGCAGCAGGCCGACACGACGACCGGGCAACCAGCGATACGCAATGACGAAATGAGAGGGACAGAGACGGGGCGAGGGAGAGAATGACCGGGCGGGATGACGGGGAGGGTGGAGGAGAACGGACAGGGTTCGCGCCGAGTAATAATGAATGTTTGTTGCCGGCGGCTAAGCCTTCATTTTCGCCGCTTCAAACCCGCGGACGGATCTTCGGCTGCTCCGTCCAATCGCGCTCCCGTCCATCTCCTATCCCCGTAATGTATCCTACTTTCGCTAATTTCGGTATCTACTCGCGCCCCGCGGCGAGCCCGTTCAACCCCGATATCGACCTTCTTCCGTTCTCCCCTGGGTTCTTCCCGCGACCAGCCAGGTGGCCCGAGTTTACTTTCCTCCGCAGTCGAACGGATCCTCTTCGTCGCTTTGTCACCTTGCTGGCTGAGCTCTCATTTTTCTTTAATATACCAGTCATCTCGCGCAATATGCTACATCCTTCGGTGTTTCTTGATGCCGGAAACGGGCGTGCCGAGGCCGCTGAGAATCACGTTCACCTGGGTAACGTGTTCATTTACATAACCACTCTGCCGTGCAATACGAATACGGTCCGGCGATTCATCCTGCGGCATTCTTGCCGGGGTATCGCATTTAAATGAAAATCCCCCAATCAGTAGACATTCAGCCGATGCGCACGATGCGTCTGGGGCGTCTCTATCGCGGCGAGGAGATCGCCGAGGAGAAGTCGCTCGATCGTGGCCCCCGTAAACTGTTGCGTGCTGGAAAGAGCCACGGAGGAGGGGAGGGGCTGGGTGAAAATTTTCAACGAGCTTCCCTCGCGAGAATTTCAAAAATCGTAGACGCGCGGCGGGAACGAGCGGCGGCGGCGAGAGCGAGGAAGGGAGAAGGGAGCACTGCGCAACCGGATAGGACTCTTCGGGTCCGAAAGAGGGGGTTGGAGAGCGCTTTTCACGACCACGACGTGTACGAGCTCGTAGGCGATAGTGTGGAGGGCAGCTCCGGCCGCGCACGCGCTTTTTCGAAAAATCAATAAAACGAAAAGCTTACCTAATGCTATGTTACTACGGGGGTAGACTCCGCCTTCATCTACTAGCTATAGTGGTGGCTGATCGCCGCCTAGATACTACCGCCACCCGACCAGATGATCATCTGCAGATGACTCGCTGGCAGCGTGCACGCCCAGGGTGCATCATTTCTCCCAGCTTGGCCCGAGAAGCAACGCGCGCCGGGTGGCTGCTAGGAAAAGGCTCGCTTACTTCTCATTTCTTCCAATTGGGATTCACGCCCCGCGCTGGGGTGTCGCAACTTTCACTTCCTAATCGGTCTTCATATTTCTCCAATTGGCATTCGAAGATGCCTAGCATCGAACCGCGGCACGTATGAAATACGAATTCCGCTATCCATTTCCGAAGACGTCGAATTCCTCGCGTGAGATGAGCATAGAAAGAGTGGCAGTGCGAATACGATATGAGTACCGCACACCTTCTCGCACCCCAAGCTAAATTACACTATGCCGAGAATCTCTCAAGGAACTCAAACGACGCAATCACGAAATCCCCATTAGAATCTCCCAGACTCTCTGTTACCATCGTCCTATCGCCACGGTTATCTAAGTTCCACCAAGCTCGCTGGAACACCGAGAAATCACCAACGCCCGGAAACCTCTTTTCAATCAATCGATCAGGGAATACACCGAAGAGGGCAATCAGAGCGGGCATCCTCGTCGTCGGAATTAGGATCGCGCGGATCGATCCGGCCGACCAATTCGAGCCCACGTTATCAACGGCGGCCACCGTCAGCGATAAAACGCAAAATGAATAACCGGTACAAGGTATCCTGGAGGTCCGGCAAAATGGGGGATGGGAATGCGGCGAGCCATGATTAGATTGCGGCTTGTGCTCGAGGCGTCCGACTAGGTTCAGCACGTTAGCGAATTCGGTCCGTTGAGTGTTGACAAGTCCGCATCCTCCTCTACCGGTGCCTTTAGCGCCGGCCGTGTAACTCTAACGAGCTTAGGGCACGCAGCCTCTCCGCTCGGCTGCATTATCTGAAACCGCGAGGTGTTCTTGGCCAGGGGAGTGGATACGTTTCTGCTGCAACGGACCCGCACCGCCAATGGGGAAACTCGATGCACCCCGAACGGCCAGGTAGAACAAGTAGAACGCCGATAGATTTCCATTTGGCGCACCTGCTACGCGTAAACGATACGCCGACCACCGAGGCGGTTTAGAATTTTGCGAGCCCGGGGTTGGGACACCAGGGCTTGAATTATTGGCAGCGATTCCGGCCCATTATGCTCCCATTTCTCTTTACGATTTCGTTGCCGATTTCTTCGGCGCGGCTTGCTCGCGCGAAATAGCCGGGGTCCAATAGCCGGATCGGCGGGGTGGAAAAACTGATCGGCCCGAGGATGCTTCGCGCGAGCCTCGAAGCACACTGCAGGAACGAAGAAGAAGCTCGCGGAGGCTGGTCGTTGGCTCGGTGATTCGGTTAAGCAGGTGACTCGAGCGTAATTGCTGGTGGATATTTATGAAGCACTTTCGGGAAGTTCGACGAGCACCGATTAGCTCGAGGGAACGCACCGCGCCAGGGTTTCGTTGGAAATGTGAACGGCGAAGGAGTGGAACGTTTACTTTCAGCTGCGTAAACATATGTCTTCGATGACGGAATCATTGCCAGGGGCAGAGCGTAACGATCACGAAGAGAGAAAGGGCGGCAAGCATTTCCATGTGTGCATCAACAGCGCGGCGTTAGTTAAGATATAATTACTGCGCTCCTAATGGAAGGATCATGAATTATGACGTTTCGTCGCGACCGTGGATCGATGTCCCTTTTTATAGACGAAGGAACGGGAAATTGAAATTTTCTGGCCGCGAAGCTGTCCCATTTGGGCGGCTCATTATTTCCGGGCATCTACATCGTGATATTTCAGCGACAATAGATGGACGGGCTTTCGCAATCTTTGAAATAGAAAGTCCATAATCGTCTCGGATGATTTGTATCGAGTGAGTGAACGAGTACGATGAATTCCTCAGATTTTTCTCTACTGAATAAATGAAGTGGAATGTCTATTCTATTTTAACTCCGCTGTAGTTCGTTTAAAAGTTAATCCAAGGCATAAATATAGAATCTATGTACGGGTGGCACACCTTTTACCAGTCGCGAGCAAATGTTTGGAAATAATCGTACGTTTTATTCTCAGTTCAATAACACTGCTCTGTCCACTCTTCTAATCTCGAATGAATAGTACTTCGCGCTACATATGATCCGCGCACAGCTGCAGTCGGAAAATCGCGCGAGCCAAACAGCCTCCGGAATCCCCGAGTGTCAACACTGCCGGTAATATCGTTTACTTTTACTGCTGTCGTGGACGATAAACATAATCGTTTTTGTAACCATCAACCTGGACCAAGCTGCGCCGTAAAGGTAGACCAAAGGGAGAAGCTGGCCGCTGCAGGATCCTCTGTGAAATCACGAGAATTAAAAAAAATATAGGGGGGAAAAAAAAGATAAAACTGCGAGTCTATTGTAAAGGCTCGACTGGCTCGTCGATCTACAATCATTTGCTATCCCTCCGAAGGATCGACCCGCGCCCGCGAATCTCAAGGTTTATCGAAGCCTGAGAAGCCTGGCCTGTTTTATTCGCGAGAGGCCCGGGTCAGCAATCTCCAACAGTTTAACGGAAATTCGAGGGTACGCCATGTCTGCCAGTCGGGCGAGAAGGGCGGCAGATCGGGGGAAAGAGAGCGACGCCGCGAAAAACCAGGGGAAACCCCCGAAAACCCGGTCATTAATTGTCTTAGACGTTTAAGCGATGTAAACAGCGGAGGTCGCGAAAGGGAAAGCCCCTGGGGTGAAAGCGTGGCCAAAAGTACGGCGACCGCAGCCGCCAGTTTTTCCGCCTCGCGACGCTGCCGGCTCCCGGTAGTTTTCACGATTTTGCAGAGACTGTACCCACGGGGTAACCCTTCAAGTATAAACCACCCCCCCCCCTACGGTAGCCATGGCGACGCGGACATGGTATTCCTACCCGGCAACTCGTCCCCTTCCTCCACCTCCGCCGCCTCCTCTGGCACCCCCTCGCGCCCTCCACCACCGACACCCGGGCCGCCACCCTAAAAACAAGAGTGTAGTTGCCGGATCACGTGGTCCCGCCGCTTTCCAGGGTGGGAGGTCGAAGGGAAGTGAGGATAGAGCCAGAATAGGATAGAAGGGGTAGTTCCTAATTGCACCGGCTGGGTGGGACACTAGAGGGGCTCCAGAATTGATGCTGGAATTTTGAGGTTAGGTTAACTCGCCCTCTCTCTCTCTCACCCTCTCTCTTTCTCTCTCTCTCTCTCTCTCTCTCTCTCTCTATCTATCTATCTCTCTATCTCTATCCCCCTCCCTCTACACACTTGTTCCCTCTTTCCCTTCTCCTAGTCCTCTTTCCCTTTCTCTCTCCGACTTTCCCTCGAACACGGATATCCTCGATCGTCCCCTCCTCTTCCTACCTTCGCCCGTTCCTCTCCATCCAGCTCTGTGTACCTTGCGCACCCTTACTCTCCTCTCTCTTACCCGATCCTTGGCATATCCATCCCGCCGCTGATTCTCTCCCTCGAGTGAACCCAGAGAACCTGCCAGGGGTTTGGTCCCCTAGACTGAAAAATGCTGCGGTATACCGGTCCGTTACCGACGGGGGGGGGTCCTTTTCGAAATCCTCCCGAAACTGTAATGAGAAACTCTCCGGCCGATTTTCGACCAACCAGCGGACGCGAACCACCGAGAGCACCTAACAAGACCTGACCCCGGACCTGGAGGGGCTCGATGTAATTCCGTTTCGACGGTCATGAGCCCGCGTTATGAACCGTAGGCTTTTTCTGGATCACGGAACACCGACGAGCGCTGCGGCACGGAGTAGAAAAACAATTGAGCCGCGTTGTCTTTACGGGCCCGAGCGAGAGAGGATCCCGACATCTATGGTAGCTCGATTCAGCGACGCCGATGGACTTCACTTTTTTCCAAGCCCTGTTTGGAGCACCTCTTTTAAATGGAAAACATGGGAACCATAATGAAGCGATATGTTGAAATAAAAACATTTTTACAATTAGAAGGGACCGTTTCTTCAATCCTCCCCTCGTTCGAATTTCCCCTGCCGGCCGACGCCGGAAAAAAGTTGAAGTCCCGCCGGGGGCCAACGGGGAACGGCGGACTTTTAAAAATTTTACAAGTTTTTTCCCCCGGTTTTTCCACGTTTTTTCACTTTTTCGCATTTTTAGAATTTTTTTTTCCCCCGGCGGAAGGTCCTCGGAGATTCCTGGGCTCCGCCCTGAAAGTCGAGGGCGAACGAGTCCCTCTTCGGCCGACGAAGAGGATAGTTCCCGTTCGTGGCGCAGCAGAGAGGGAGGCAGCCGGACACAACCCTCCGATCAATGAAGGCGAAGCGCGCGCAGCCCCTCCGGTTTTTTGAAAATCTGCCCGCCAACGTGATGCTGCCCCTTGTTTGCTCCCTCCGCCACGTCTACACCTGAACCGCATACCAAGATGGGGAAACGATGTGGTGCCCGTACGTACATACACCATTTTGCTCGGGACTCGTTCGATTCAGCCCCGAGCTGCGCCATTTTCGTCGAATCAATGATCGCCCGGAAATTATCGCAAAGCCCCACATCACTCGCGCATTACACCCGACAGCATGGAAAAAAGAATCAGTAAAAACCGAAGCTGTTCAACGTCTTAAGAAAGATCTTAACGACTAATTGAATTTCTAAGACTTCGTTCTTTCGCCATCCGCCGAGGAAGCGGCACGCAGATGAAACCGTTCAAATATGTCAAGCTTTCCCGCCGCGTGAAAAAAAACATGGCTCCTCTGGAAGTAAAAAAACGCATTTTTGGCATTCACGATGGTGAGCTGGCGTCATCTACCGGCATTTTTTCGCACGAGTTATTCTTCGGCTCGCGAAGGCTTGCGAAGGTTCGACGTTCTTCCGGGCGATGGCAGCACGCACCGCGGACCGTGGAAAAATTATTAGACGTAAAATTGCCGGCGTGTTCTTCGGTCGCCCTTAGATGAGGCGTTCCCTTGGATATCGGAAAAAAATGCGATCGATAATTTGCCAAGAAGATAAGTAGTTTTTCGCGGAAAGTTGCGCGCAGCCCCCTTGAAACGCCTCGTGCCCCGATGTCGGGTGAATTTACAAAGTTTTAATGAGAAAGGCATTTAGCTAACTTTTACGATGAACGTGTAACGATGCACTTTAGCGTCGTCCTACGCTCTTCTCCGAGTTTCCTAGATGGTGGTGCTGTTCCAATACCGTGCGGTATTAAAGGACAGTGGTATAGGACGGTAAATGGTCAGACCTTGCCTGATATAGTTCCATGAAAATTAGACTGTACAAATTTTATAACTCTTCTCGAGAAAAAAAATCAATATACATATTTAAAAGGAATTTTATGAACAATATTGTAACAGAAATATGTAGAGGATGTACAATATGTATTTAGAAGCAGCATACTTCTAAATCTATTATCGCTTGATAGGATAATTCTTTATTTCTGTACAATGAGATGTAGAAATTAGTTTTCAATTGTAAGACACTTTTAAAATTATCACATAATTATTTAGATATTTTTCTCACTTCTGATTCCATAATACAAATTAACTGTGAGATAGAGAAAAATATAAGGTTGCTCTGTGGTTTGGGAGAAAATATATAATACTTCTAAGGAAAAGTGTTGGCTTTATTTAAATCTAATTATTTATTTTGCAGTTTCTTACAAGAAGTAGTTATATAAGGATATGGAAAACATCACTTCTGAAAATTCTCTGTTATAAGTGAATTCGTTGATAACGATTGTTTAATTTTCAGCGTTTCTTTAGTAACTTAACCTTCAACTTCTTCTGCGGCATCTAACTCCATGAATTCGGTTCTCGATGAATTATCGATGACCCCTTTACCTGCGCGTAAAGCACCGCGACCTTTGCCACTAATTTGCATTCGATGAACGTCTCGTGAATCCGCCGCTCCTCTAGTTAGCTATTGCAGAATCTTTCGCGCCGTTTATAATCCTACTAAATTTCAGCCTTGTTCTCTTCCTAACGCCGTTTAATACCCAATTTCGCGGCTCAGCGAGAGGGAAGCTAATAATCTCTCCAATCATTAAATATACCTACCCAATAGAAATATTTTCGTGGCTTACGCAATTAAGATAACTGAAAATAGAATAAGTAATGTTGTAAATAGTAAAACGATCCGGACGGAATACTTTCAAAAAGCAATGTGGATCTGCTAATTATTTTTATCGAGATGAGCTTAATAGTCGTATCAAGAGATTGTTTGTATTGTTTGAAAATGAAGACTTTATTAGAAGACTTAAAAAAAGTGAAGAAGAATATAGGTTGAACATCTTCAATTAAATTAATGCAAAATTCCTACGCGTTTCTGAAGGTGGTAACAATCCGAATAACTTTTACTGTAAACAATATTCAGAGTAACAAGTTAGTTAGCAGAGTGCGTCTGACTATAAACGATTTGTTTCCCTTGCTACCCTCCAACACTTTTTTCCCTCGCACTATTCCTGCGAATCGATTACATTTTCTGCTATTATTTATTACTTATATCCTTCAACATGTGTATTATTTTAAAATTGCTCCACCATTATTACTCTTGACCAACAACAACTTTATAAACGCATACAAAGCAATCAACAATTCTGTTCGAAATTCTCAAAGTAAACCACAAATTACTCTAACAAACATTGGTATCTACGTAGGCCCAGTTATTATGAAATATGTAAACAATTGAAATACTTAAACAAATAGCCAAAGGTGGGAAGTACCCAATGGGGCAGCTCGCTGGCAATCTTATTACATTGTATCCCTTTCCATAAGGCGACAGATTTTCCAGAAGCTGCCGACATATTCTGAAAATGCAGATTGCCAAGGAGTAGAATCCAGAATTGCCAAGGGAAGCAGGGCAGTTTTGGCGCGGTGCTCGTGGACCTCGGGGGATGCATCCAGGATCCCGATGCACGACACTCGTTTCCTGCACCCAGTTCCTATAGTTGCGTTCTTGTCCGGATTTCGAGGACGCGGTAGTCGCGCGATAATAAATTATTCGAGATAGATGATGTTGCCACGCCACAACGGGTCTGGGCTTGCTCTCTGCTCCTGCACTGTTCTGCTACCGGGTATTTATGCCGAGTCTGGCCGCCATGCTTCATACCACCAGGATAGCAACCCCCTGAGTTATGTCGACCGCGTTGGTCTTGATAGATTTTACAATTTACGATCGCCCCGTACACGCGCCTCTGAAATATCAACCTGACGCGAAAGGATACGTTCGCTAAGTCTAAGATTGGTGGTGTCGTCGTGGTGGCTGATCGCGGCCCAACCGGACGCAATTCAATGGGGCATTCTGCGCCCTGGAATTAGATGTAGCACTACTTATTGAAAATGGTGAACCTTTGCGTGTTGGCCTTCCTGACCTAGAAGACTTTTAATATGCTATTTTTACTCCTTATATGCTTTTAGCACAATAAGTTGCATGTATGTGTAATTAATTAATTAAGAAAGGGGGCATGGTTGAAATTAATTACATTAATGATGTAAACAGTTGCATGACTTCAGCTTTATGGCTGATTAAAGAAATGAGTATTATACTATAATGTTGAAATATTTTGCAATACACGTGTGTATGTAGTTATTGGTTTACAATTTTCTTTATATATTTCAATAAATTTAATGAATTTCAAATGCCTCCTTTGTATATGGAAAACGTACAGTACTCTTTAAGTAGAACAAGTCAATGAAAATATCCCAGTGAAGTACCATTTAATTTATAAATTATTATAAATTATAAGTACCATTATAATTTGTTATTTCTAATTGTAAGTAATATATTACCTACCAATACTTTTGTGCAAATAAACTCTTTTATTAACTCTATGCCATGTAAAAAGTGTACTGTACGTAAAATATTACACATTAGATAGTAGTACTCAAGACGTGCACTGAAGGTAATAAATAGAATGGAATCACATTTAATTGTCGATCGAAAAATGGAGATTTGAGGAAGAATAATCGAAGCCATATTTATTTGGGAAATTATTATTTTATACATATTTCTTTACAAACATGCATACCACTTATTATATCGATTTTACACGTGAAGATATATTCTCACATCTCTGTCTTAAAACTTCCAAAATGGGGGAAAATGTAAAAAGTTTTAATAATATATCAAACGATAAATTATGTGAGAGAGTATCTTCAGTATCTTTTACCTCGCCATTTGAGATTTCATCAAATTAACTGTGGTGGCTTACACTCTAAACTTTTATGTACTCAAAAATCTACCTAAAACGAAGCGCTGAACCAGTTTTAAATAGTATGAAACATACCAGGAAGTACGATCCAAATTTGTACCCCAAAATTAACATCCATATTCCCAACATTTCTAACTCCAAATTAGAAACGTTACCGTAGCACAGACTAATACAAACGCAAGTCGCTATCATAAATTAAACGTTGAAAGCTAATTTTCGACGCTATCATAAGCTAACCCTCGCAGCCGCAATCTTATGACACGCCTCCCATAAAAAACAGGAATAATTTGTCAGGCGCCAATTTCCAAAACAAAGAATGACATACAATTTCCTATGTTTCATTATTATCATTGTGCACACTCTTCGCGAACCAGTAATAGAGGCCTCAGATACTGCAATCTCAACCAATGGGGAAGCTGACTGCAACTTTTTGCCACCCGTGGCGCCACCGACACACGTGCCACTTGTCATCGGCGTTTTAAATAAATAAATAGAATGCAAGAATATGATAAAAAGATTTGCCTGGTCAAGTAGTTAAGGATATTTATCATTGTTATTGCCGGGATATTCGAGATAGAATTTATGTCTTTATATACATCTACATACGTATAGAGCGATCAAGTAGTTAGGTTAGGGCATGTCATCATCAATAATAAGTAAGGAGAATGGTGCTTTATTTGGAAAATTTATATTATTATCGTAAAAGACTAATCTGAAATTGAAACAAACCATGTAAAGTTACCATAAAACAAATTTGAAGCTGATACATCACAATGCACGTTTCCGTAAAAAATCTTTGATTTGGACGCCAGTTAAATTTTCACTTCTAATTGTCATTTTAATTTTAAAATCGACAGACAGCAAATAATGAAGAAAATGTAAATAAACACAACTTCTAATATTGTAACAGCATTTTAGTTTGGTATGTGCGCTAGTGACGCCCTCTGCGATGAGTTTTGCGTCAGCTTCCCCATTAAAAACCCGCAATCGTGAATCGCGAGAACATCATCAAGCTACTTCAACAGGTAAAATCTGAACCAACCATTTCACGTTTGCACTAAACGAAGGATCCCTCCTCAGAATCGCCAAAACCTTCGCCGAATTCTACGGATAAGTCGAAGGCGTAAAAGTACAGTAATCAGAGTAGAACATTAAGGCTCCCGTTACGCGATGAAATTTCGAACGAGTTCCGAAACGATCTGTAGACCGGCGTAACACCGTGCGCCCGTCATCAACCGTAGAACGGGTTAGTTTTACGGTCCTGCAAAGATAAACCTCCGGCTGTTACTACCCTGTCGTATTATCTCGCCGGTGCTAGGTGGAAACACACTACACATCGGTATCTCGCCGGGTTAGACCGCCATTCCATAAGCTTTCACATCATTTTCTGCGGATGGTAACCCCCCATTGGCTGATGCTCTCTGCTCAACCTTGGATCCCTCCTAATGTCACGCGCTTCTCGAGTCGCTTGGGTAGGATAAAAGCGACTAGAATATTTGCTGAGGAATCATGCTGAGGATATCGATGGACGAGGTTTCGACGTTAGAGGAACATAACGGGAGAATTCCAGTACAGGATGACTGCGTTCGCAGTTAAAGGGAAGGGAACGAGGTTGAAAGTTGGAGGGTAGCTAGTTCCCTCGACTTAAACTCTTAGACCTATTTTCCTCGAAGCCGTAAAGCGGAATGACCATACGCGCGCGTGGCCTGAAATTTAAAAGCATCGCAGAGTACATATCTATTAGAACATAATCCTTGCTCGTAGTCCTCGGTTTCCAGGACCACGAATTCTGTCTCGTCGCAACGATCGAAAACCCAACGACTCGTCTTAAAAGGCTGTCTCCCTGAAGCATACACCTAAACGTCTTCCTACCTCGGGATCAGGATCCCACGCTCCCATTTAGAGCCTAAACAACTCGAAAGCTTGGGTGAAGCCCCAAGTGGAAAAGTCTCGTCGGCTCTGTTCGAGTACCCCGATGAAATACTAACGCAATTAAATGCCGCCGACAAGCCCGTGCCGGATATTGGCACTCCTCGGCCATGCAATTCTATTACCCTTACGGCTGAGCGGCAGCGCGTCGTCGGCCGTGCCTCATCCCGATCTCCAGTCACCCCATTTTCAGACCGCCCGAGCCCCCCGCCCGCCCCGCAGCCGCCGACAGACACGCGGGGGTGGGATGGCGGAGCCTCGATTTCGGCTGGCACGAAACAAAGCAAGTGCCATGGAATCGTGCAATACCAAAGTGTGGCCCTGGAAATCCTCGATATCACTTTCCGATAGTCATTCGCTGTACCCGTGACAGGAGAGCGGAAAGGGTTGCGCAGGGGTCGGGGCTGGGGGTGGGTGGGCACGGGGCTGGCCGATTAAGCGAGCAAGCACCGTTCCACCAACGTTCGACACCCTCCGCAAGGACGGTGACTTCTGGAACTGCTCGAGATTCCATTCTCGCCAATTTCGAGCGGCCACCCCCTCCGTCCTCGCCCCGGGGCCAGGTGCCTGTGGCATTCCTCCAGCTATCGGGTCGCCTGGATGCATCAATTCAAATAAATTGGGTGGAGAGGTTTTTCGGCCCGACCGGGTTACGTGAGCTGGTCGTCAGTGTGCTAAGGATTCGGGGACGATTATGGAATATTTGCACCGCAGACGTCGAAGACAAGGAAACGCTGACGCCCCACGCGGGTGGTTGGGGACTTAAAATGGTCCCTGATGTAGGGAATTCCAAAAAATTCTGTGGAGACAGAATCAGGTGTGGAAGCTTCCGGAAAATGGGACGTTGTTATGAATAACTCTGATTAGTGAATTAATTTATTTCCGAAGGAATCGAAGGAAGTGCCTAAATGCTACTGATGGCAGCAAAAAATTACCTTCTTTTTTCTCTTCTTCTGGTGGAGAATACAGTTCTAAGGGGAGGATAGGAAGATGGTAAATTATTTTTAGCGAAACTGCTTCCGCAGTTTCCCTTAACTTTTCTCATTTGAACAGATTAAGTAAGGTGTCCGGCGTCCGAGGATGAAAGTGTAATTTACAAGTGGACCTTTACTATCATCAAAAACGTAAGAAGTTCGTTCCGGGGTGTTCCTCTGGAGACAGGACTGTGTGCTGATACGGCAGAGTGGAAGACAGAAGGAAGGAGGGGGAGACAGACCGAATTTGTCAGACTAACAAGGTGCTGGCTTCTCGCCGCGGCGCGCCTCGACATCTGTAATACTCAAAGTTAATTTCCAGCCACTTCGAAGGGGTGACACCGACTGTTCGCCCGCAAGAGATAGAACGGAGATTGGACAATACCTCAAGTCTCATCCTTTTAGAGCGATTCTTCAAAGTGCCATTGCCTAAACATTCAATACCTCACGCTGCTACTTGGGATTACTATTTTCCGTAGGGATTTAGCGAGGACCTTTGCACAATCGTGTATGTGACTAAGCAGAATTCTTTACAGGGTGTTTAAAAAAATGTATGGTTTGACGCAGAATACTATATCTAATTCCAAACTGTAAAATACAATCGGGACACTGCGAAATGCAGCGAACTACTCTTTGGAAGTACTGGCGCAAAGAGAAAATTGATACCAAAACACTTACAAGGAGACATTTCCAACCGGAAAATTCTGATTTTAATGAAAGTTGGTTTGAATGCAAAGCACATTGGAGTACACAAGGGAACATTTTTTGCTTCCGCGGAGATTCACTCTGAAGGGGTAAAATCAGCCCCTAAAGTTACCGCTTCTTTTTTTATTAATATAACTTCGCAACGGTGCGAGATAGAACGAAACTTTAAATACAAAAATTATTCATTGTTTAATAGTGTATCACACTACCAGTAGAAAAATAAAGTTATATTAAAAATCGAAGAAATGCGATAAAGGGCCGTTGAGGGCCGATTCAGCCTTCAGTGTGAATTTCCGGAAAAACAAAAAATTTCCCCTCGCGTACTGCAATATGCTCTATGCTCACTGAAAGTTTCATTGAAATCGGAATTTTCGGGTTGGCGGCATTGTCCTCGTTGGTTGTGGTAAAAGTAAATTCCTCGGTCGTCTAATTAATTCTTGAGCCTCGGAACAATGCGACGATATGAAATAGCAGAGGGATGAAGAGCGATAAAGGAACAATTGACGTGAAATCTCACGCAGGATCCTTGGTGGGGCGAGAGCGCACGGTTCCCCGGTGGAGGAATGATCGGAGTTTGAGGTTAACAAAGTCAATGGAAGCATCAGTTATCTCGTCGTCAATCTGACCGAATGTAGTCTACGTATATCTGGACGTAAAAGGGGCGGGTGGGTGGGTGGCGGAGGATAGGGGTGCAGGGGCGCGAGGCTGGGAGGGCAGCGGTTTGGCGAGGACACCGGGTGGACTCGACGGCGCTGCCCGGCATCGACCAGAATATTATGGACTTATCAAGCCATCCTAATAGTCTCATCAGGATGCAAGCCTGCAGATCTCATCATCCTCGGCGTCCCTGGACCACGTACCTACGTAGGAACGAGCGAGCAATGGCGTTTCCTGGCGTAGATAGCGTTATAGGAAGTAATAGCGGACTGGTATGATTACGTGCTGTCCTAAGGCACAGACAGCTCCGAAGGACATCGCTGCAGGACCTGAGCAACGATCCATCTTCCTGTCTCTCTGCACCTACGTACACGCGGCCAGTCTTTTGGGAGTTCGCCCGTGTGCTCCAGTTACCGCGAAAACACCTAGAGACGCCTGATTAGACCTCCAGCGCACGGGTCGGGAGACCTATTTAATTAGGGATCCTACGTTTGACGATGACCGCCCGGCGACGTCCTTCGAATGAATGGCAGACTGCCCTGGGACTTTCGTGGAATTCGTAGGGACCTGACTTGGAAGATTGGTTCACCTTAATGGGAAATAAATATGCTGTGTGTGAATCTACGCGCGGTTAAGGATAGAATAAGTGATCGAGCAATTTTATGATTCAAGAATGAAAGTGAAGCTTTCGTTTCTCAGCCAATTTGAAAGGTTCGATCTAATAGAAAGCATCTGCACGTGGACACACGAAGCGTCGATGTGTCGCAAGAACTTTCAATTTAAAAAGAATAAATAAAAGATGAGAAATGAGAAAAGTAAGCAAAGAAGTTCCGTGATAGGATCGTAGCCTTCGCTGGCGCATATTGCACAGTGTGTACGCGTGCACGGAGAATTACATAGTTTTGGGATATATATTGTTGTTTAGTACGGTTTAGAATTTCCATAGATAACAGAGAATTATAACGGAGGCCGCTGTCACGGGACCGAGAGACTGCAAGCACATAGGTTCGAGTACACGTACCCTGGCAGACATACGAATTGCTTCTTTTCACGGAATTGCATCGGAAAGAAGAAGAAGCAGGTTTACTAACCATAAACCCAGGTACACTGTTACCCAAGGAAAACTAATTCGAAGACCTTCAACCGACGTTTCTCGCTAGCAATATACCAGAATTTACATTACCTATCGAAAACTGGAACCTTAGAAACTGGCAAAAGAAGCAGAGGCGTGAAGCTTTCCAATCCACTGTCATCTCTAAGCAATCTTCGATACCTTTCATCGGAACAAGAGACTTCCGTGACTTCAGCCGCTGAGTAAGCAAACGCAACAGCGAAAGAACCCCAAGGAAAAACAGGGTAGGTACAGCGGTGCACAGAGAGATCGAGTTTCCAATCCAGCTCACCTGACCTCGTCATCTTCCAGCCAGCTCCCTGAACCTCAGCCGCAGCTAATAACTCTGCTTTTTCTTTAACAACGAACTGCAAACTAATCTACGGCACACGTGCCCTTGCTCGCCGCTATACTATTGGCTCTGCGCCGCTACTTCCACCCTTTCTACCCCCTACGGACACCACCGTTCGAGTCGGCCGCGCGAATAAGAAGAACCGTCGAACGGGTGCCTCTGGGCCATCGGAAACGGGAGTCGTTCCCGGTCGCCGGTTCCCGGTAGCCTCGATTCTTTGACCTTACCAGCGGACCAGACTTGATCGTGCAGAGGGCCTGGGAGGAGGTTAGGTTTAAGCAACTCTGTGGAAGTTGCGGACAGGGTCGGTTGGCCCGAGGGCGGTGGCAACTATTATAAACTGTAGCACCTCGAACTACCGCCTCCAGCCTTCCTTCTCTTCCTCTCCTCTGACCTCCTCCCGGTGCCCTCCGTTCCCTCCGCCCCCAACCTACTTTTCCTCTCCTCTCCGCCTCGCCCTCTAGCCTTAACCGACGCCGCGTCCCTCCGCCAACCCCCCCGTCAAAATAACCTAGGGTCCCTGCCGAACTAACCCACACCGTGGAACTCTGCCTCTGCAACGGGGTCTCTCTCTACGACGGCGTACCCTCTAATCAATCAACCCCCAGGCATTTCGGCGGGTCTGCGCCGGGGATCGCGGCTTTCCAGTCTTCAGAGGGACGTCTCTCTATCTGGAAAGACGAGGTCGAGCCGCCGCAGTAACCCTGTTGCTGCGCACACACACACCCCCCCGCCGCGACCGCATAAACACGGAGCACCTACCGGAATCTCGATCGGTCAGGATTGAAGATTGAAAGGCTGAACGTCGCCGTCCTGGGCTGCGACCCAGTTCACCGGTTGTTCTTAACGGGACAGGGGCGGAAGTTCGATGGGTGCTCCGGTTTTCAGGGATTTTAGGCTAGCAGCGAAGTCGCAGAGTCATTTTGCGCGGGCTCGGAGTTTAGTGTCTGGGATGGGTGAATGTAAAGGGAATCAGGGTTTAAGGTGGAGCGTTGGAATTATTGGTGGTAGTCTCTTCGATAGGGTTTCTGCAGTTTGGGGTTGGTCTTGGGAAGAAGCCTGACGTGGATACAGGTGGGATATATTCGGGAATGTATTGCATATTCACGCAAGAGATACCAGCCTCTTCTTTCACGAAACAGAGACCTTGCTTGTACAAGTAAGTTTCTATAGTGTCACCTTATTTCCTGGTCCTAATCACTGAATCCAAATAGGAGGCAGATAATGGTCTCGACTTTGTAGCCAGCAGTGTGTGGATAAAATATAAATGGCACCTCTTAGAAAATACTGTAAACTTCAAAATACTCAGTTCGATGGAGCACCTTAATTATAGTTCAAGCGAGCAAAGTGCTCGAAAGATTTAATATTAATCCAACGCCACGATCTCATTTCTTCCAAAAATATTTTGTCCTTTTTCTATGGTATCTCGCGCAAGATGGATTCCATACGTCACACCCCGCTGGCGGTATCGAAGGAGACGCTGGAACTCGACGATTATTCGCGCGATCGGAAGACAGGCATTGTTCTTTAGGATAGCGAACGGTGCCAGGCACAGTGCAGCTAATAGGTAATTATCACAGTGCAATTTTGCCCGGCAGCCAATCCCATTCATTTCCTCGATATCTTGAAACGAACGGGCTGCGCCCCTCCTCCGGTTTCACCCGCAACGATCGTACGTTGCGTCCCAATATCTGCCGTTTTCTACCATCGATTCCCACCCTACAGGCTACGACGTGCAGCCATAGGCGCAAGAGGAAATGGTGTAATTATAAGGAAATGACGGGCGTTGCCTGTGTGGTGGCCAGCATTGAGAACCGTGCGTGGATTCGCCTTCTCTTTCGTCACGCTTCCGTTCCCCATTGTTTGGAAATCGAAATGCAACGATATCGGGCAGAGCATCGAGAACGCGATGGGAACAAGGGGCAAAATCTTGAAATGATAACAGTCACGGAGAATAATTGTTGGGGAAAATATTCGTCTACAAAAAGGACGATCGCTATAGATGGTATAATTTTAAATAAAATAAATCAAAGCAACACTTTTTCCTTCGGTTATTCTCTTCTTTCATTTAGTACTGTTGCAAGACCAAACCGTGACCTTTACCGCATCTTGATGATTTACAACAACCCTATTTTAAAGCTCTACAAAGAACTCGTCCATTAAAAACAATGGCTTCCATGATTTTTTGGTTACTATTTTAAAACACAACATGAATTTAAAATTCGAACAGTATTCCATTCAACCTGGACAAACGTAGAAAAGAAGGACACCGAACACTTTTCAAATAACCTCCATTTAAAGTGTTTCACAAATCGTGACATGAGTTCCGTGATCAGTGGCGGATTTAAGAAAAAAGGCCCAGGTGGCAAACGTTCTGAGGGGCCCATTTTTTCAGGGAAATGAAGAGGTAGTTTACTAAAAGGGGGTAACTGTACAGAAAAGTATAGAAAAGAAATATAATGCTTGGATAAAATCATACGTTTTTTTTAAAACAGGGCCCTACGGGGCCTTCTGAGCAGAGGCCCATTTTTCAGGAAAATAAAGCTGTAGTTTACTAAAAACAGGCTCAGTGTAATAATACAGAAAAAAATATGCTTTGGATATAATCATACATTTTTTTTTAAAACAGGGTCCTAGAGGGGCCTTCTAAGCAGAGGCCCATTTTTCGAGAAAATAAAGCTGTTTACTAAAAGGGGGCTCAGTGTAATAATACAGAAAAAAATATGCTTTGGATATAATCATAATCTTTTTTTAAGGATGGGGCCCTGAGGGGCCTTCTGTGCAGGGGCCCAGGCGGCAACTGCTCATTGGCCACCCTGTTAAATCCGCCACTGTCCGTGATGTTTTAGTTTTTAATTTTGAAACGCCACATGAATTTTAAATAAGAACAGTATTCCATTAAACCTGTATAAATGGCGAAACAAAGGACACCAAACACATTTCTGTATTATTTATAATATCCCCACTTTATAGCGTTAGAAAAAACGTAACATTTAAAGCGTTACAGAAAACGTGACAAAATCGATAAAAAACAATGAAATCGTCTTCACATATGATTTTATAGATACAGGGTAGATGAAACCAGACATCATTTTCAAAATGGCAAAAATAGGATCTCCAGTTCGTGGACAGTGTAACAGTCTCCTCACCAGAGATTAAAGTATTATAAGTAATAAAGTATTACTAGATTAATAAGATGCAAATCCACGACGAGGCAAAAATATCGTGTCTCACATGAGACTTTAACCTCGCGAGACAATTATTTCACTGTTTTATTATTTTTTAATTATTTTGTCGTTAGTTTCATGAAACGAGCCTTTCATGTGACAAGCTTCATGTTATATTTAAAAAAAATCCCATCTCTCGCGACTACGTCCATTATTTACGTTCAGTTGTTGCTGAGACTTTTGTCCGGCGACAGAAAAGTCGCGTGTAAAATCTCCGCGTGGATTCGCGCGTCAAGAATACAGCAACCCAATGGCAAGTTGAAACAAACGAGGATCCATGTGCTTTCAAATCACATCGATGCTTCCGGGGCGCGTTTATTTAACAAGTCACCCCCCACGACGACGTCTCGAGCAGACGTTAATTCGTTAACATTTAATTGCGCACTTAGTTCCCATAGACACTTGCGTAGGCCAGCACGTGAGGCGGGTACACAGCGACATCCACGCGTTGACAAGCACGCACGCAGACACGTGCAGACCGACCGAACGGGCGACGACCCAATACACAACGTGCAACAGCTTCGGGGATGTGCAATGCAATTAATATAATTACTTTCGATCACACAGAAGCCGCGAGAGAACGCTTCTGCCGGGAGCTTTCGGGGATACATAATGAAGATTGCACGCTTCCAATGGTCTCTGCGCCTTCTTCCAGCCGCCTTTATTTCTGACAACCCGGGGGTGCGTCTGCAGCGTCGACGAGGGACAGGGTAACGGTAACTAATATCGCCTGGCGAAAGTTAAATCGCTCTTAATTGAATAATAATGCATATTTTTGTATGCAATTTGTCTGAAAGTAAAGAGAAATTATTCACGTTTCATGTAGCATAAGTTAGAATCGTTGGAACCTACAAATGAAACGCTATTTTCATTACAAAAAATATTTGAATCGACCACAGTCCTTAAATCCATCATTAATTAATTAGATATTTCTAGTAGATATTCTTGCATTAACAGAATTATTATTATTATCAACGGGAATACTCTTTAGTATTTATTAGATTTAAAATGTGATGTAAAATTGTCGCAGTCCAATAAATTTGTACACCGTTAAGATTCACTAAAATCCTATTTTCCTACTAATTCAGTTCATGACTGATAAATTTTAGTGCTTGCTTTGCGAGATATAACGAGTGGCGATATTATTAACCTGGGCGTTATTACGTACATTCACCCAAAAGAAGAGTGGCGGAAAGGATTAGGATTAAGAAAAAATTACTGTCTCCTGCCGGAGTAGAAGAATTACACGTTCTTCCATGTCAGATCTTTAAATTCCCCCTTTTCTTCTTGTGTACCGTCGTTATACGTATCACCGATCTCTGAGAAGATTCACTCTGTGAGCACGAACTTTACATATGAATGAGAAACGACTTTATGCGGGGACAACTGGAAAGAAGATTTACATGTATAGAATGAGCACTTTGTCGAACTAGCTCGAATAGAGGTTTAGGGTAATTGGGGGAGAGGTGCCGCACTCGGAGAGACGCCGCACCTTCGGTATTTCAGGGTTATCGGTAATAAAATGCAACACTGACAATTTTATTTGTTTTAGGCTGCTCGTTTAGGTTAGATTAATAAGCGAGAATGTGTTTCTATTATAGCTTTTAAAGATTTTGCTATTTTTCGAGGTAAGCTTACCGCACTTTGCCTCAATAGTTATACATCGAGTTTATTTTTGCTATCGTAGTAGTTAAAAGTTCATAGTCTTTCGTGATATAACTTTTGTAATACGTTAAGGGAACTCTGTGGAATATTTCTCGGCCAGAATAGGTCATATTCGACATAGCACTTGGAACTACGAGAGTGCGGCGTCTCTTCCGAGCTTTTAATGTTAAAAATACAAAAAAAGTGTCTCAAAATAGATACCGTGATATCTCAAAGCAAATTATTTATTTTCTAACGACAAATCTGATAATCCAAACATATCTGTCGGCTTTTTACTCTTTTTTCACATTTTATTTTTATTTCATGTGTAATGAATGTGGAAGGAAGAAGAAAAGACAATTCAATTTAGAAAAGCAGAGATAATATCTGCACCTATTTATTTTTCCAATTTTATTGTATTTTATAACTGTATAAATTAAAAAGATGTTGCACTTTACTTTCCTTTTACTATTTTCTTTAAATACAAAGTTAAAATTAACAAGTCTAAATGGAAAATTAAACGTTTTTCGTTTTTTTTTTAAAAATGAATGTTCTTAGCTTCAATTTTTTAAGCTGGACAAATATTAAAATTTTGATTTTCTGTAATGCCAGTAGTAGGACAAGTTGTTTAACTAATAATATGTATCCTAGGAAAAAGTTTTCATTGCAAAATTTAGACACGGTGACAATTTTGCGTAAGGTGCGGCAACTGTCCCGCAATTACCCTACCCATAGCTCAAACGCATCACTGGAACACTCCAAAATTGCAGTTACACTGTACCCTAAAACAGCACAGACCACCAGCTAGCAATTCCCCTTGAAGCAAGCTACTGTCGCACAGTGTTACGCGTAATGGACAAAAGTCAAGAATCCGAAGTGTTTGATCCACAAATTCTTGTATCTTATAATGTTAATAAAGGAACGTAGGTTTCAATGTTACCCATAACTTCTGCTGAATTTACTAATTTGTTGTCAAAAGTGATACCTACTAGAAATTCATTACAAATTTCGGTGCATTTTTTCAAACACGTGCCATTGGCAGAATGTTTATGCTTTTCATTTGCTTGTTATAAGTTGTGTTTAATACTGTCATACCTTCAAAACTGTCGAGTCAGTTTTTTACAATACTAACAATTTATACTAATTCTTTAAGTTAAATGTTTATCAACTTCGATGGGACTTTAAAAAATAACACCAAAAAATACCTCCCTGATTTTTTGTATATAAAATTTAGGGATCATTAAACTTTATATTAACGTCAATTTCAACTGCACGAATTTGCACGAAACAGAAAAAATAGCCAAAATCATTATTAAGACGTTCACCGCTCCGGCCCTTAGCGTAGTCTCTAGGTCTCCTCGTGCATAAGACCCTTATGTGAATCTACACATCCGATATGCTTTTTCCAATTGTTTATACGATATCTACCATGACTTTTCCATCCTGGATGCTGTCTTCAGTTTTAAAATAGCAGTCAAACGCGATACACGTGTTAAAAATAATTTGATAAAAAAATGTTTCGAACAAAAGTTAGTCAGTATTCAGTTGACAACAAATTGCAAAAGTAAATATTAATAAAAAAAACTTTTTATTCACTGAAAAATTAAGATCGGCTTAATTTTTTTAACGGAACTGTATATATTTTTATACACCAATCGATGCATTTTTATATTCTCTTTAAAAAAAGTATTAGGGTACTTAGGGCGAAAACTGATTAGTTCAGAAGTTATGAGTTTTGTCCCGAACGCCCATATACGCATAACACTGTGTTGCATCGAAATCCTCCAAAATATCATTCACCTTTTCCACCGCACCCTTCTGTCTCAAGATCACGAACAGCGGGGACCTCGAACGCCCCGCATCGAACCATAGCGATTCCAATTTTCCCATATCTTTATCCCAGCCGCAATACCAAACGCAGTACCCGGAATTCGATAAACGCTCGCTGGTAACTATCCGCTAATCTCCGAAGCTAAATAACGAAGGCCGCCCGAAGTGGCGTAAAATGTTGCACTCCGTGGCGCGATTGTATCGAGTGCGTCGTGTCTTGGAGCAGGGTGGGTCGGCAGCGAATGGTGTTCTTAAAATATTCACTGCAGCAGAAGATGCTGCCGCTACTCGACCAAAGTGAATCCAACTTCTCGCGCATCGTGCAAGCCGCCCCGGCCCGCCTATGTACGTCCGCGCGCGCGCGTGTGTACACACGTAGGTACACTGCAGCGCGCGAACGGCCGGGCCCGTGAGTTTGCCGGAACGAAACTACGCGCGTGGTCCGGATGCATGCAATTTTGACTAGATTAACGCTGCATTATTCAGCTAATTAACTGCTAGGAACGCTTCTGCCGGTGTTTTCGGTATCTCCCCGAAAACAACGTCGTTTGTCTTGCGCCTCTGCTCCGAGACACCCTGCTACGCTCCGCTGTAGGCTCAAGGCAGGCTTTATTCGACCTGTCCGCGTATAAGTTAGCTCCCCACTGCAGCAAGAACCGTGAGCCCTCGCGCTTGAATCCGCTAGGCGGACTCGCCGTTATTATCCCTCCGACATCGAAACTTTCGTGCCACGAGTCGGAGCAACGCCCGAGCACGGGCCAAGCGTCGTTTACAGGAATTACGAGCGTCATTCTTAAACAGCTTCGGTAGCCTCTTTTCGCAAGCGAAGGAGCGTCGATTAGCTTTGCGGAAGTTAGGTATGCTCCTCCGCGGTTAGGTAAACGCCGCGGACTAATATTCGATTGGCAAATAGGCGCGAAATATATAGTTAATTGCCGCTTTGATGTCGACGGGAAGGATCGGGATGAATCGAAAACGTTGGATAATTACTGTTTGATTAAAGGTTGTTGCTCGAGTCTTCCGCGTGAAGTTGGGTAGCGGGGATCATCGAAATGATCGGCAAAGGTGAGAGAAACGGGAGGTGCTTGGTTGCTTTAAAATCAGATTTCGAACGGATCTGCTATGAAGCACTTAGAAGGCACGTAGCTCGGCCTTCCGTTTCCAATTTTCACGGGCCAGCGTCGAAAGGTGGATCGTGTGTATTCGGGGCACACGGAACGTATCAAACGTTACAACCGCCATCTTCTTCGAGAACATTAGACGATATTGCAGTGACGTTCAGCGTTTCCTCTCAAGCGCGAGCTCTCCAAACTTTAGGCGAATCGAGGGATACAGCAACGGGGGAGGAGAAGCAGCAACCGAGAAACGAGAAAGCTGAGGGCAAAGCAGGAGGAATGGCTGAATATTCCTCGAGGACGGACCTACAGTGGCCGGTAGTATGGACGTCTAAGCGCACGCTGATTTAGGAACTAAGGTATAACGCTAATATACAGCCACCTTCGCACACACAGGCGAACACACGCGCGCGTAAATGCGCCTTCTGCGGAACATGCGCCGTGTATTTACCGAGATTATTCGTAAAAACGGCGCCACGAATTTAATGTGGTGTTCGGAGTTGAGGGAAAGATTTCAACAACGTTCCGCCATTGAGGAACTATAATTACTGGCAATTCAAAATCTCGATTACTCCGAGAAAGAATGAGCCTTGACGACAAAAGATATATATTAGAGTGGTTCTTATGTGTATGGTAAAAAATTAAATGTGTTAAAAATTTCTTCTGACCCTTTCAGAAGCTTCCACATAGTTTAAAAGAATTTGGCCTAAAATTGTATTGAAATATATTAAGGATTAAAGGTCGCTCAATGGCAATGAAATAAGGTAAACGTACCTATTATGAAACACCTTCCCAAACATGTCCCCTTCTTGAAACAGCATCACAAATAACGAAATAAGAAATAGTTATGGCATATATAAGCAACTGCCAAACATTCTATCGATATTTATACATTCTTTTCTGTACAAATTCACCAACATAAGTATTATTATACAATAATCTATTACACAAAAATGGTTTTAATGTAATTCATTGATAAAAATAACCGTTTCATATTGTGCACCTCAATTTTTTGAATGTCCCGCTTTATGGAACGGTTCGGAAGCGTGTTCCAAGACCACGGACCCGTGTTCACATAGTTGTACCAGTTCATGAAACACACGCCTCAGCTTTGATAATTAGATATTTCCAGTGAAAAAGAGAAATAGTTCATTATTTAAACTGCCCTAGAGCGTTTATAAAATATATTATATTCACGTTTTCATCATAAATACGAGTAAGTATGCGTAATTCAAACTTTTTTAATAAATATCAAAAACCTAACCTGACGGGGCGTTTCGTAATAGGGACATTGAATATGAAACACCGGGTCATGGTACGAAAACAGTGTTTCATAATACGTACAGGTCCTTCATTTAGTTTTTTAGTCATATTATTTTTTATTTATAATAAATATACATTTTATGGCTCATTATATAATCACAAAACAATGGCCTATCGAATGGTATGCAAATTTTCAATGCTAACCCACTAAATTTTATAAATTAGATGACAATTGCATAACCCCATCGAAAAGCGTTTCATAATAGGTACGTTTACCTTATTAGTATTGTGGTATAATTTAAAAAAATGTTTTCTTTTACAGCTTGTTCTAACTGGTCTGACAACTGAAGAATTGGACGAGTTTCGTTGTTATAGGTGCTAGCGCCAATATCTAGTATGGTACCCGGCTTTACTCAGGCCACGGTGTAAAATCGTAAAAACGGATCATATTTTAAATCATTTTTTTTTGTATTTTTCCTTCTATTAAACAAAGTGGATATTTACTATTATTTACAAAAGAGTTTATTCTAATGAATCCCAATTTGTTTTTTACTTAATGATGTCGAAGTTATGAGATTTTATTCTTAACGTCCCGATTTTGCCCCGCTCTCTCCTACATGCGAAATATAAAGTCCTTGAGCGACCTTTATATATCAAAATATACAAATAAAAAACACGGGGATATTTTTTTTTGTCAAATAGAAGATTTTAGGAGGGTCAGGCAATATATATTTTAAAGTTGAAAAATAATGCAACAAATAGTTTTTGACTGTTTCTTTATGCTGTGTAAAAATCACGTCTACCTACATCTACTTCATAAATTTGTCAAAAATACTATTAATAATAATAAATATAATATACCTAACCCGACTAACCCACATTGAAAAAAAAATGACATTTTCTATTTTACGGGACTCCTCCCGAGCCTCTCGAATAAAAATCCAGCTGGCGCAGGGATCTACAAACTGATCCATAGTTCCTTTTACGAACTCTTCACCCTCTTGTGTCTCTTATCCCGTCCCCACCCCCCATGGAACAGGGGGAGGCCTCTGAAGCGAAGCCCATCCGAAGGAAGCATCCCTGGGAGCCCTGACGTCAGAACGGTACCAGGGAACCATTTCGTGGGGATTCGAAGGTACACGAAGGTATACGAGACCACGAGAGCATTCTCTCTGGAGGGCCAACAACCGAGCTGCACAAGTAGCGCGATCGCGTTATGTTGCAGACTGGAACTCCCGTTAACCGTGTGTGTCGGTACGTACGGGGACCCCTACACCTCTCGGCCAACCCTCCGCCCCCCCCAGGACCCACCCCCTTGTTCACCGCCGCCTCAGCCAGTCCACCCCCCGCCTCTACCCCCCTTTACAGCGTTCAACCCTTCCTTATTGCAAGTTCTACCGTTCGTGCATTAAACTATGGAGTTGGCCAGGCATCGACCCAGCCCGACCACCTACCATCTGGATACGCGGCCCCCGCGCATATACGCTATGTACATTTCTAATCAAGCGATATTGTAACTGCGGTCTAACCTCCAAACACCACGGCCTCCAGCAGCACCTTCCAACCCCGCCGTTTCCTCCGACGTCCCGCGACCGCCGACGACGTTGCTCTCCTCAACAACCCCCCCGCGACCCGACCGCTCATCTTGTTACCTATCGCGACCACCCTGCTCCCCTTAGCCCCCCCCCCCCGCCGGACCTGCCTCTGCACCCTCGAGGAGCCAATCCGCGAAACTGCCAACATCTCGAGACGATTCGGGGGGGGAGATCGGTGTGGCGTGGTCGAGGAAGATTCGCTTTTCGAAGGGATGATGAGTATTTAGGGTGCAGGGGGGTAACGAGTGGCAGGGACGGGAGGTTTGGTGAGTTTGTAGGGGAAAATAGGCGAGGGACGTGCAGCAGGCTTTTTTCGCGAGGAAATTCGGTTTTGGGGGGAAGGAGGGTTGATATAGGTGAGGTAGATACGCGGAATGTTGGTCAGTGCTGGTTTAAGAAATAAGCAAATAAGAGTGCTTAGGGCGTTTGGAGGATGGAGGACACCATAGAAATTTCATGAATTTTAAAATCAGTCTTTCGTTAAAAACACTTTTTAGTCGAGAAGCCTAAGAAATCGTGGATTGCGTTGAAACGATCGCCCTGTGTAAGGAGGTGGTGTTACGAAAGATTGGTGTTCCTGATCGAATGTATTGTATTTGGTAATAAAAGATGTATGATAAAGGGGGTTTTCAGTTGTTAATTTAGGAGTTGTTGGAAATATCGACCATTGTGTCGCGAACTGAGATGATGATTTTTAAGTTAGAAATGATTTCATCAATCCCAAGTAAACGAATGAGTCCCTCGACTTTGATTCAAATTCTCGTTCTATATACAAATTTCAAAATATGACAAATATTCTAATATTAGAAAGAAACGAGAAATACAAATATTCGTAACAGTTACTATAATGCAATAATTACAGATGAATTGTTTTAAATATCCTAATATTTTAACAACTACTCGAATGTTAAAAAGTTATATTAACTAGATACGGATAACGATAAGAATGCTTCAGTAACTATTTATACTTCCCTCGTATAAAAATACATTGATAAACACGAAGATCATTCGACTGCCTGAAATAAATAATAAACAATTGTCCAACCAGTGGCGTTCCTTCTGTTAATGAACGAATTCCGGAAATGTTTTCCATTTCGAGTTCTTCAAGTCAAACAACGTATATCGACAAAACGGAATTGCGGTTTGTGTCTTCGACCAATCCCCCTCTGTGCGCGAATTTCTCGGAAAATCAACGGACTCTGTTACTACCATTCCTAACCCATGCAAATATGGCTGCTACTGCGTCGTGACTGCAATCGACTCGAAATGGAATTCGTGTGCATTCGTAGTTGAAGTTATGCAATCACGAAGACCGCCATAATCGTGGAATAAGACATTTAATGAAAAGCTAAGTGCACAGACCGCCAGGCAATTGGTAGCGAAATCGAAATTAATTTTAAAATGAAATCCAAGGCGCACGGTACATTCAATTATACCGGGACGTGTTTTTACCCTTTCGGGGGTGGAACGAATATTCGCCCGGAAATAATGTTTTCATTTAATACTCGTCTAACGAAACAGTTCAGGGAGCAGTTTAGTGTTGTATTTACGAGCACCGATAATTGCATTCGTCTCGGGACTTATCTTTATGATATTTAGAAATTTATTCCGTTTAAGTAACGCGTGAAAGTTTAAAGTTCTTTTCGTTGCCACTAGATATGCATGGAGAAGAGGAATCTGTTTCAATAACATTTCCACAGAATTACTCGCCCGTAGGGAAAATTCCATTGAATATGAGGGTCCATTTTGCGCGAAGTTATTTGACGCTCGATTAATGATACGAACGTTACGGCACACACCCGCCCTAAACCCATGTTTCAACCCTTACACGCCTAAGCACCGTGGTGGTATTATGCGATTTCGCGAACGATAGATCCGCATAATCCGTAAAGGATCGTGACCGAGAGAGACGAAGGGTAGAGGTGAAAAGTTGAGAAAGACGACGCAACCCCTACGCTCTGCGAGAATGTAATCGTTTAATCGTGAAATATACAGCAACACTCCGCGTGAAGCTTCAAACGTCTTTTACCGCCGTGCATGACAATTAAAATTCAAATGAAAACTCATTCATCCGAATAATACGAGCCCCATCTAGAAACTTTACTAATACACTCGTTGCAGAATAAATATACTAAATTACTTGGCTTACGACGCTCGACAATAAATTACTGAAATTTGCGACGAATAAATTTGTACGCGTGCGAAGAGCTCCTTCGAAATATCGAGCTCTCCAGAACAGGTCCAGGGAAGAAAAGAGATGAGCAGATCAGTCCGCAGCGTAACTGATTCCACGGGAACCTGTTCCATAGAAAAGCAGCTCTGGACCGCGCAGTTTTCTCACGGTGTCTGACCACTGGTCATCTCAGGAGATGCGCGAGAAACGCGCAGTACCCGTCCACCCTTCCGAAGTCACCAACGGGAGAGTAAACTGGTTGGACCAGATTTAGCAATGATTTTTATGCGAGCAACACCGCGCTTGCTCAGAAATCATTCCAACTCTTTATACAATATTCATTTAGCTAAAAGCAATTAAAACAAATGTCTTCGTCAGCGATGGCTGAAGGTGCGTCAAAGATTTTTCAAACCACAAGTATCAGAGAAATTTTAAGGCGACCCAACGCAGCAATATTTATCTCAAAGAATTCTGCCGAATATTAATATTTATTAAACTCGCACTCACACACTCCACCCATTAAGGAAGGATTCTCGTTGACAAAGAGGCTGACAAGATTCCACAATAATTAATAAACAAGAAGAAGCATAGACCAAGAGAAAAATATTTTCTGCAAATATTTAAACTTCCTGAACTCGCGTGATTTTTCTTTGCATAATGACTCGCGTCGGTCTGCGAGACTATTTTTAATATTTATTATTTTTAATATTTATTCAGGGTTATAATACAATAAACAAAATGCACAAACTAATTTGGAAAATATATATTTCTTTCATTAGTAGCCTTCCGAAACAGTCTTCAATAATTTGAACTTAAAACTACATTCCGGGGGGTGTATTATAAAAAATCAACTTTCCCTTTATAAACTAAAAAAATGTTAACAAAAAATAAAATATAATAAGTATGATATTAGAATAATGGGAACTAATTGTATTCGCCGGTCTGTGAGACCAACACGCGAGTTCAGGAAGGATAAATGCCTCCTTATGTCCCGAAAGAGTTTAATCCACTATGAACAATAGTTTATCCCCACAAAATCGTAAATATCAGTTACTTTTGTGGGGCTATTACACGAGAATCCCCCTTAAATTCCAGCTAAAGTAACTTCCTTCCCGAATGATGCATAGACACAGCAGCCGATTATTTCCGCGAAGCTCCGGAGGAACGTTCGCCAACGGAAACTCTACCCCTAAGCGCGTCGATGTTGCAACCGCTCGTCTACGTGACCAGCTGAACGAGTCGCGCCGCTATCGTCCCATTCATAACCGATTAAAAAACGCGCGATTCGCCTTGTAAACTCGAGAAGGGAGCATCGATGTTCTCTTGGACAGCGCGAAGATGAGAGAGAGAACCTGTTCCTCCGACCGCTTGGGGTGACTCGTCGCTGGACCACCCCGGGTTCTCACGGTGCCGTGGACCAATGGTCAGCCTCCGCGGTGTCGAAAACGAAAGAGGAGCAACACCGGCGCGGAGTGGGGAATGCTTAGGAATTGAAGAAGAAATTTCCGCTCCTTAATTGCGCGCATTACCGGTGGCAACCAGTTTCGCGTATTTCAAGAGAGGCAAATCTGGGTCTGTCGGTCAGTATCGGGGATGCTGCGGTCCACGCAGCATCCCTTCTGCTCGTAAAGCAATGCTTCATCAACGAAGCCGTTGCTGACAGTTGTTGACCGTCGTGCGTGCCGCGGCATACATCTCCACGACTCGTCAAAAAACTTCGTCGCTCCTGGGAAACGCCGAAGAAGATCTCGGCGTCGTTGGGAGCAGTCCTCTGCGTCCTTCCACGTAGATCGATGGCTCTGCGCGCTTCAACCCCGACGAACTCCGGCCTCGATCACCGTCTACGCATCCTTACGGTCCAATTGGTGGGTACTTTTTTTTATTATTTTTTCTACAATTACTTTCCCCGTAGATCGGTAACGGGACAATCGTTACGCGGTTATCGAATGGGGGATGTAAATAGAAATTCGCGAGGGTGGGAAATTTGCAACGTTGATCCGCAAATTGGCCAGGGAAACTCCATTGAAACGAAATATCGGACTTTACAGCGAAACATTATATTCCGGGGCGTAGTAAAGGCTCTACGGAGTAATGTCCGGCGCAAAGCAATATCGCGTTACATCGAGTACCGTGTTCGATGCTTGCGGCCTGGCCAGTTTAAGGTTAGAATTATTGATCTAATACTCTGAGGAAGCTAAGCCGAGTGTCTACGCTGTCCGTGAGCGTGTCTTATAGTTCCCATACCACTGTTCACCCCCGAGCGAGCTCAAAGCCTCGAGTTTCGCAGCCCCCAAAAGGAACCCCATAATTAATCGCGGCCCAGGCGAAACACCCTCGAATGGAGGCAGTCTGTCACTATACCTAAATGGATTCTCTATAGAGTTGCCGGAGATACGTAGAAAATCATGTATCTGGAACGGTTATCAGTTTCTTTCCCTTCGAACTGGGCGGACACGCTGTTTCGCTTAACGCTTCATACGCTCTCCTGCGTAAGGGTGTGACAAGCTCTCTGCACGGTAGCTCTTTTAGTTGTACCTAATTAGAAGGAAAGAGGCAGCAGTGTGAAATGTGAAGTAAAATATCCTTTTTGTTTATAGAGATATGTTTGCTTTTCACTTTGAGAGGAGAGATGAAAAGGTGGTTCTCTGAATTTCTCAGTTTTGCCTCATTTCTTTTATGAAATAACGTCCTGAACTCTCACTCCCTTGTTTTCCAGTCAGAATCTAGAACACCATTTGCAAATTAATACGAAAATATTATACGCGACGTTTACGCGCATATAAACTCCAAACAGAAGAATTATTACAGCAGATTTCCAGAAAGAATTCCCGAAAACTACCCCTGCAATCAATTTTCAAATTTTTCCATGAAATCAAAACTTTAATTGTATCATTTCAATAACCTCTCACACACTTCCCAACGCCAGAGATGGGAAAAAGTTTATTTAAATAAAAATTTCGAATAACGAATAAAAGTTAAAAAAATTATTCGTCATGCGTCGAATAAAGTTAACCCAGGTGAGGTTAAGTTAAAGTTGACAAAATTTACTCGACGCTGAAATTGAAACGCTCGACGAATAAAAAAATTAACTATATCCGTCGAATAACAAAATCAACTTTATCCGTCATATAATCTAAAGTGAAGCTAACTTTTATTTGATCCGTTATTTAAATAATTTTTATTTAGTAAATGCCCAACTCTGCCTTTCACCATTACCCACAAAACAACAGTCTCACCCCCCCAAACTTTGCTTTCCCCGCGTCCTCCCCTTGTTGCATCCCATCTTCTTGATGCACAGAGAAAGAAGTAATTCGCATGTGCTAGCCAAACGACTCCCAAAAGAATCGCGTATCCAGAAGTTTCGGGAGAGGTGGCAATTAATGGGACACGAGGACGCACGGGCAGGGGGGGTGCGAGCATCGACAAACACCGACAAATTATATACATACGCGGAGTTGCTCTAGGGGGGGTTCAACCTTAGACGAAGTGTTAGGTCGGCGAAGCCAGGTTGGAAACTACGTGCGGCCGGTGATTACGTCGATCGTCGAAAGAACAAACTCCGGATTGGATTAAGCACACGGCTGCACCGGCACCTTCCCCATTTACCGGCCGTGGCCGGCGCCGCCGCCACGGTTTACCATAAAGTTTACAACTTCTGTCAAGCTCCGCGCCCGCTGTAACCGTACTAGAATGACGACAGACCGACCCCTTTGGTCGTCGGTGTCCCTCTACGATCCGCACACTTGTGTCCACCCACACTGCAGGCCCCTGACGCGCACGTACACGCGTGCCCGATCCGTCCAGGAACAAGTGCACCGAGAGAATTAACGACTCTGATCGTTGCCCCCTTCCGAAAACATCGCGATCCGACCGAATCACGGGGGCGGGCTGTGCTCTCTGAATCGAACGATCGACGACAATTCGCGGCCCGATGAGATTCGGGGTTTAAATCGCGAGAAGAGCCCGAGGAAAAGCGAGTCATGAACTTCGGGGTGTTTTTCGCTAGATTTTGGAAGATAGGGGATGACTTTGTGGAGGAGCTGAGAGAGGGGGTTGGAGAATTTGGGGGTACTTTGTCAGTGAGGAAGCAAAAGTGTGTGACAGGGAATGTTGCAGGGGGTTGGGACAGTTTGGGAGTCTTTCGGACAGGAGGACAAGGAATTTGCTCGCTTGTGTTTCTTAGATTTGACGTGTGGGGAGATAACGGTAATGACTGAAAAACATATCTGCAGGGAAGAAGAAATACTGCAGAATTGTTTAAAAGGCTTGAATCGCAAGAAGTTGCTGCATACTCATCCTAAATAAGACCGTATTCGTTAAAGGGCATATGTCCTGGTGATTATGAAAGTGGAGTAACTAAAAAATTAAAAAAAATTGAATTTTCTCGTATTTTATGTTACATTCGTATATATTTCAATATTATGAAAAAATTTTGCTAAATAGCCATCGAGTAAGGGATGCCATGATAGTGTCCCTGTGGTAAAGAATACGTTACGAAAAAATGTTAGAATTTATTAAGCTGCGCAGATCGAATAACTACGTTTGAGCACTTTTGGAATTTAGGAGACAAAGGTTTAAGAAACACATTTTCGCACAAGTTACTCCTAAACTTTTGCAACGATGCAAAGTTTGACATTAGACGAGAATGTATGTTGAGAAACATTTTCTTCAATAATGGAAGAATATTTCTCAATACCCCAAACGCAACAATCCAAACATCTCGTAACAAAAACTACACGACTTACGCCACTTTCATAATCACCGGCACATATCTGCGCAACTATTTCGCGCGCAGCAGCAAGGATCAGCCTGGCTAAGCGCGCACAAAGGCCAGCGAAACTTCCGCAGCTTGCATGATGGCGCAGCCGAGGCCTCTGGGGTGGACACAATGAAACGCAGCATCCCCCGGTCAGCTATGCTCCGGGGTAGTCTTTCCAACGAGGGTTGCCACCCTTTCCTTAACTCGCAACTAAGATGGCAGTCGGCTGGGTCGGCCATTCGGCTCGGCCGTCCCTCCGGCACTTCTTGCGCCGATATACACGGGGCCACGGCCGGATTACGAGGGTGGCGGCGCGTTATGGGGGCGCGCATGGGGGACGCGAGAAACGTACAGTCATCGTCTCCGTGTAACACTCGGGCCCGGATAATTTTCTCAATTTCGCAGTGTCTCCCGCGGGGTCAGCCGTTAAGGGCTCTAAGTGAGATTCCCGGGGTTGGGGAAGCTTTCGGCGAAAGGGCTGGTAAGGGTTAGACCGTAAGATAGTTTGATAGGCTTGGTTGCCAGGAGACCTCTAAGGCCCTAGACCCGACTGCCTAATGCCGAGAAAGGCTGCCGCGAGTACATATGTACTTCGGGCTTATAAGTGATCCCGGCTATGTATTTACTCCTATAGCGCGGCCTATCTATCGGGCAGAGCCGGCAAGCAGCAAATATCGATGCAAATTAAATGATGCTCCCGCCCCGAGAGATGTTAGGCTCTAAGGATTCCTCGATAGACTGTTAATGTTTGAGGGAGCTCTGTCCCCCAGTAGCCTGGACGCCGGAATAATGCGGTGTTCCGCGCTGGCAAGAATGAAGCCGCGGTATCGCTCATCAGACGCCGAACAAGTTAGACGGAGGCAAGTTTAAAGGAGACCGCTGGAATATAAAAGTCTCTGCGGGTAGAGCGAGGGAACAGTCCACGGCGAGGCAGCGGATATATCAGGCGTCCGATCGCGGAACTAGAACAATTCGTTGGGAACTTGTTGAACTTTCTTTGCCGCACCTAGAACAGTGTCCTCTTCAGCGGGCAGCCGTTGAAGCCGAGAGCACTGGGCTTGAATTGAACGGGTGGAACGATCTCTTAGTTGCGATCATTTCGCAATAGATCGAGAAGACCGGGTAAGGGAGCCTACTGCGGCTGTCTGAAATTCCCCACGGAGCTGGCTGAGTAGAATTGAGAGGATCGATAAAGAAATTGTCAAGATCCCATCAACGTGGAACCAGCTCGCCTGCATCGTCGGCCACGGGGGCTCTCGCATGAGCGATTTTAGCGAGCCGGCATTAATATTGCATAATGTACCGACATGTATACGTGGCGGACAACGAGTATAAGGCTACAGATACTCTCGTGGCCAATGGCTGAACGTGGTAGCCCTGTACAGAACAGTTTTACCGATAAGACCCGCCGTGTTTAACAGCCGCCGGCTAAAGCACCGCCGCCCCTCCAACCCCGCGCTCTCTTAACCACCACGCTCATTCACCATAGCACGTAGACTGGGTGTTACATTCTGTACACGCACAGACTCCGCCGAGAGAGATTCCGTAAAACTACTCCCCGGCGGTGACGTCAGAAGCGAACGACACTGTTGCGGTCTCGGCGGCAAAAGTGCGCTCGCTTGTCCCGGCACGCGAGATTTCTCGAGATCTCGTGCTTCTTTTTCGGGGGGCAGGGGAGAGGGCTGAAAAGAGTACACCCCTGTGACGCGGTCTAGAAACTTCTGCCGGGAGGGTGAAAATACAAATCCGCGACGGTCTGCCGCACGCGGGAAGCGAGTTGAGGTTCTTCGCTGTCCACGGAGGCAGGAGTGGGTGAAATTGTTCGCGATATTTTGGAGAGAATCAGCGACAGATTGTTACGAATTTAGAGGCAACGGGAATAGAAGAATCGATGGTAACCGCGGCGGGACAAAATAATTACGAATTAACCCCGAAACGCGAGACTAATAATCCCCTAAAAGCACGGGGCGCGCGCGTGAACGCGGATCGGATTAAAACGAATTCCACGAACGGCCACGAGGAATCCCGTGGAAGAGGAGCGTAAATTACGTCGACGGGGGGGGGTAAAAACGAGACGTTCAAGGTTACGCGAGCGTGGGCGGCGGAGGGGTGTGGAGGAAAAAAGAAAGCTCGAGAGCGGATTTTCTTCGGGTCCGGGGGGGATCCACGTAGCCGGGCTCCTGGAGCGCAAGAAACGACCTTAGACCCGGATCAATAGAAGAAGGGGGGTTGATACTCTCCCGGAGGAGAGGGGCGGGTATGAGGGGGTGAAGGAGCGGCGAGGGTGGTGGCAGCGGCCAAGAGGGTACTGGCGGCAAGAGGTGTGGAAGGGGGTGAAGTGGAAAAATCTTAGGTTTCCCGCACGGCGGCGGAGGGAGACTGCACGAGGATCTCGCGGTGGGGGTAACCTTAGACAAGAGGCGTGGTCTGCTCCTATTCTCACCCCCGGGGTTTCCACGGAGAAGCGACCCTTATAGCCGACGGTGGAGGCCATGGACGTCGACTAGAACCGGCACGGGAACAGATGCGGAGGCGGCGGAGAGATAACTAAGTAATGTCCTTAAAAATTCCCCGGTTCTTCGTCCCTTTTGCACGGTATCCATTCCGCTGCCACCCTCGGGACTCGTCCTCTTCTTTCCTCGCGACGGCTCCTCGCTCGGCCCCCTCGGTCCCTTCGCACCCCTCTGTACGCCCGCGGAACGTTCGCCTCGGCACCAAGAAAACGCGTACACCACGGATATAATCTGCACCGTGAACGACCAACAGCAGTACGTGTGCCGCGGCGGCGTCGAACGAGAGTCTCGCCGCGGAGCTTTTTTATCGGCTAACCGGTAGACGAAGCCCGAAGAGTAAAACGAACCCGTGGCAGCCGTGCTTTTTTACGGCGCATGCGGGTGTCCCGGCAGGGACGAGGTGGGGGCCGAAAGAGAATCGAACCGACCGTTTGTTTTCCGCGGCTCCGCCAGCGGCCTGCTTTCAACGCCGAATGAAAGCTCGGCGCGCGGCGAAGCGACTGGCGGACGCCGGATCGAGATTATCGATTCGATCGGATTCATCGTCGGGTAGAATGAATGACTCTCGGCGTGACGCGAAACTGCAGGGTTGCGGGAATAGGCTGGATAAGAACTGAGGGAGGAAGAATTGCACTTTAAATAATGGACAGATTGGCGGAATAGTTTTGAATTGCCTAAATGAGAAAAGATATATCGATCTATGGTGGAGGATGATTTCTCTTTAAACCAGGATTCAGCAAACGAGTATCGATATCTTCTCTTCGAGCAGTGACAAGTGTTGCGCGATGGATTCGCTACTTTCGCCGAACTAAAACGAATGAAAGTGACGACTCGGGTTGCTTCACTAACAAGCGAATCTTCATGAATAATGAAATGAGGAAGGTACAACTTTCCATTCACAGTAGAAAAGTGCTACTGGACAGAGTAAGGTATATTCTGGAGATTCCTGGAAATAATCCTATAGGGGTAAACAGTGTGGTTGTTGGCCACCTAAGTCAGAGGTTCGCATAAGCGTTGAATTGTAAGTCTTATTGTGATAGCTTTAAGAACACAATTAGTGTTAATAGCTGTAAACGACTCTAATAGTCTAGAAATAGAATTTGTTTAAAAAAAGAGTAGAAGGATCCACAAAAATTTACAGAAAATACGTTACCTGCGACAAAACATAGTTATTGGCCAGGCGAAGGCAATGATTGGCCGATCGTTTGGCAGTTATTGGCCACCATTTTCTAACCTATATGTGACATATACCCTACCTAATTATGAAATAATACCTTCTCTACTTAAATGTTTCTATATTAGCTAGTATTGCACCTTCTTTTAACAGCGTTTTAGATTGTATTAAAAGCATTTTCTTTTAAAACCTAACCTCTTAAAATCACAACAAAGAACTGTTTCACTGTTGCTATGACTGTTAGCTACCCATTGGCTACCCATAATGTCGTAAGACATTATTTACATTACAGTTCTTGGCCACCTATAATTTTTGCAATAATGTATAATATTAACGAATAAATAATCAGTTTTTATAAAGTTTAAACCTTTATGTGTCTATATAACGAATATGAGAGTTACACATATATCGTAAATACATTAAATTATCTAAGAATTGCCTCATGTAACCGTATGGCTATTCAATTCAATCACTGTAGTTTTCAAGCATCGATTTCAACTTGTCTATTTTTTACACGTAGTATAACAACCCACACAGCACCATAACATTGCAGCAACGTCTCTGCAATGACGCGGTGCATGATTGCAATGTTGCACCAAAATATTGCAGAGACGTTGCAGGTTCAATCCTATGTCCGCCTTCGCAATATTGCAGGTGTGTATGTTTGCAATGTTGCGGCAACATTACAAATATGTAGTCCTGCGACGTTTCGGGAATGATTCTGCAACGAAACGGTAAAATTCTGGCAATGATCCCGCAACCCTTCGACAATATTCTGGTGCGAGATTGCAATGTTGCGCCGCATCATTGCAGAGAAGTTGCAGGAGCGTTGCCACTCCAATATTTCTGCAATACTGTACGGTGATGTGCGTGCAATTTTGCTGGGGCGTTGCCACTGGAACATTGCACATCGATGTGCGCGCAATATTGCATAAATATTGTAGGTTCGTTGCCACTGGAACATTGCACGACGATGTGCGCGCAATATTGCTGCAATATTGTACGATCGTTGCCAGCGGAACATCGCACGGCAACGAACTTGCAATATTGCTGCAATATTGCAGGATCGTTGGCACTCCAATAATGCACAACAATATTGCAGCATCGTTCCTGCAATACTGCTGCAACGAAGTGCGCTGTATGGGAATGAGTAGCAAAATAATGATTGCATTCGACGCATGAAAATACAAGGTATCTGAATATGTTCATTATAAAAGGCATAATGTACAATTTTTCTTAATATTCATGCTTCTTAAAAAAAAAGGCCAATCACTGCCAGGTGGCCAATAACTACACTGTTTACCCCTACCCTCCGAAGAATGCATCGTTTGAGAGTACCAACTTAGGTGGCTTCGCCAGTAAAACACCCTTCACGCGAATACCGACATTTACTACACAAGAGAAATGGCCCCTTTCGAAAAGTCTTCGTATCTCAACCCAGTTTTCTGCCGAGCATCTCTCGTAAACTACTGTGCAAAAGTCTTCCCACCTGGCACCGCACAATTTCAAACCACCCCGACCGTGGAAAGGCGCGCGACACGTTAATTACCGTCCACGGTCACGCCGAATGCGAAAAAACTCCGCGCGCGAAACAGCCTCGCCTCGGCTGTTCCCCCGTGGAAAGTTTGCCGCGCGTCGGTGGTAATCAACGCGCTTATCGACATGTAAATCGTACGAGTCGTGACACGGGCTTCTGGTGGTGCGCGGCGTTGCACACGGCGGAGTCGCGAGGGCGGCCAACGGTAGGCATTTACACGTGCAAATGTGGCAGTACGAAACGTTCATACATTTCGGTTACATTACCGTAGACATCATCGGATGTGTTGACGGGAAATACGAGCATAACTCAACCGAGGCTACCTGCCGGGATTTCGCGAGAACCACCCTCCCCCCGACCCCTCCGCCATTTCTCTCCGTCGTTCTCCCACGGGCGCGTCGCGCGATTTTCTCTCCTCGTCCGTTCCCCCCGGCGCAGCCCCTCGCAATATGCCCGCGCGAGCCCGCACTTCTATTTATCTCTGTCTGTTTCATTCTCTCCCGGACCCGCCCGCTCCCTTCTGCGTCCGGCGAACCCCGCCCGCACCCCTCTTTCGCCGCGGTGCCGAACCCCTTCAGTTCCTCGTAGCGTTCCCACCTCTCCGCGCTGTCTTCCTCGCCCCGTCTCTCTCCCTAACGTTGCAACTGACTGATGACGTCATTTCCTACGGAGCATTATACATCTCGCAGCATATTTCCGTCGGGCGATTAAGATTCGCCTGACATTCTGGCCGGGAAACGAGGTTTTCGGGGTGCACGGGCGACCTGCAGCCTCGGACGGCATCCGTGACACCCGGCGAGAGAAGAAATTGATTTCGGTCGGGGACGACGCTTGAGAGTATTCTTTGAGGAGCAAGAGTCCTTCGTTTGCCATTTCTGTATCTGTTCACGAGTGCGAGGTATGAGAATGGCTACCGCTGAAATTTCAGTGCTCTGTTTATGTGAAGGTTCACGAGTTCTCTTATGGTTTGTTCGATTGCAGAAGTCGGATGGTGATCGAGGCTTCTGAGGACGCATGTGACAATGGTTTGGGCGTAGTTAAGGTCAATATCAAGAACCGCGTAAACTCGCAATCAGGCAATTCGCAGTTTGGTCGGTGAATGTGATGCTTTTACTGTTATGGCTACGTAAAAGGCGAATTACCCTCGAATTACCATACCTTCCTCGATACACCCACACTTTCTCGCGCGTGTACGAATATCGTACGGGAATGTTTGTTTTAAGGCGACTGTTGGAGAGAATTTGCACCGAAGGGTCCAAGAAATGCTCTGAGATTCTCATTCTGGAAATGTTTCCAATCGCCACTAATTTATCTTCTTTATTCGAAAGGAAACATCGGAATATTCCAGGGAGATTCTCGCTTCAATTTAAAAATACGTAGGACACTCGTGTCTGTGCAGAGTTCATTTGCATTTCTACTTAGTGAGAGGTGGTCCTCCAACGAAGCTGAGCTTCTTTGAAGCTATTTACTTACCAAACGACCGTTAATAGATTACATTCTTTCTACCCGATTTGGATTACATGGAAGTAGTACAAATAGGGTTACTTTCTAACAGGTATCCTGCTGTACCTACACAAGGTTGTGTGAGCTCAATCGAAGGGAAGTTTAGAAAGAATTCTCGAAGCTTAACCAACTTCTAAGGAATACTCTGTGATCCACTGTGAACTGGAAATTACAGAGTGAATCTGATCGCTTTCTTTCGAAACGAATGAATTCAAGAAGCAAGCAAAAGCAGAATATCAAAATCAATTGTCCCCAGTTGTTCATACGACAATTGGGGAGTTGCCAGTATTTGAAAAAAAAGGGAAAAGTAGTTAAATCTATAGATTTATTAATGAAAAACCTAAAATGATAGAAATATTAATAAAACACTTATTAGTTTTACCAAAATTTAATAAATAAAATTGACGTTTTTAAGTTGTGAGTCATGTGATCTCAAACGCCAATCACAGCGCGTGACGTCATTGTGCAGTAAACAGCGATTTATATGTAACGACGAATGACACTTCGTGCATTTGCTCATACAAGGTTATATTAAAAAATATCGTTTACGAGTACTTTCTAGTCGATTTCTTTGGTAAGGCAACTGAAAATATTAATATTGATATAAATATAGTATTAGGCACTCACTCATTGCAACATGTTCCAATCAATTACCAATATCTGACACACAATCTAATATAACCTCAATGAAATGAAATTATGATACGTAAGCATTAAAACTGCAGAAATAGTGAACTAGAAATGGAGATAGTTAATAATAAGTTAGTTACTTACATTGAAATGGTCTTCACAAAAACATAAATTAGATTTAGGAGACACTCGGTAGTTTATTCTCGCAAGATTTAGCCACTTATTGGGAATATTTGTTTCCAGCGGAACATGAATAAATAACTTTTTAGGCGTACGTATTGAAATGTTCTCACAACAGGGAACAGCACAGTATTGGTAATAATTTTTATTAGCCATTATTTTTGCGAGAAAAATTCACTCCTTACTTTCCCTAACCACAACTTTCTTTGTTTACTGCACGTTGACGTCACAAATGGTCACGTGACCATGCAGTGCGTTTTCGCGGCAACTTTTTATTTCAAATAAAAATTACATTTTTTTCATGTTAGAGGTGTAGCAAAAAATTAATATTTTTTTACAAGTATATTTTATCATAATGAACAGTTTTAAACACTTTTACAAATTTTGTCAACTCCCCAATTGAAGCTTGCGGTGAATGTACTAAATTCCCCTGAATACTTACACAAGGACTTGTGAAATTGGAGTTTTTATATGCAAAAAAATAGTTCTTGACTGTGCCTTTATGCTGTATAAAAATCACATTTATATCTACTTCATTAATTTGTCGAAAATAATATTTTTCTTCATTGTATGCCCCTGAATCTTATGTAGGTAAGTACTAACACATGTTTAAACCTGTTTCTCTGGAAAACGGTAGAAGTGGACATAAAATATTTGTGCACTAAGCCATCGTTAGTTTCTTTACATCAGTTAAAACACCAAGATACACTTCTCGATCCTATCGCTTCAAACAAAAACGAACTAACGTCATAACAGTACGATGAACACGCAGAGAATATCTCCTTGCCTTCTAAAAAAGAAGGAGCTACTCAATAGAAAACAAGAAACACTTCCACCAATACACAACAGAAATGAAAGAATTGCAACTACAAATTGACCCTACATCCCCGGGAAATCACCAGGTCCCATTGGCTTGTACCGTCAACGGTACCCACCGCACGCCACTTAATTGGGTCTCGAGTTAGTCACTATTTCTCGGCGAGGCTCTGCGCCGAACACTCCCATGCACCCACCACCGAACGAAACGGTAGCAAGCAAACAGGAAAGAGTGTTAGTCGGCACGGGGTCAACAAGTATCGGCAAAAGGAACCCGTCTCGTCGGTCCGCGGCTCGCAAAAAGCTGTCGCCGCCGGTCCAGGGACTTATCAGCGCGTAATTAACGACGAAGCAAAGTCGTGTCGCGGCCGGCCAAAAAGCCCCGCGCGCGGATACAATCCCGTAAATTTCGCGGCCTGGCCGGCCCCCTGTCCGATGGGGGAGCAAGAAAATCCCTTGTTCGCTGTTTTGCGCGCGCCCGCGACGCTACGTGTTTGCCGGGATCAATTGTTGTTCCGAGGGTTTGTTTGCGGCCGTACCGCGCCTCCCAATGAGCCAGCGCGGAAATATTACCGCGGCAACGCGAGAAATTACACAATCAGCGCAGTTGTAACGTGGACCGTGTTACATTGGAGCGCGTGCAACGATCGCCGCGTCCACCGCGCTCGGGGATGCCCGCGAAAACGCGTCGCGCTTACTGGATCAAACGCGCGGAAATTAAAAGTCGGTATGTGGGTCTACATTCTCGACCTTCTCTAATCTTGAAGGGTGGGACGGAATTGGATCGTAAACGATAAGATTTCGACTGAAGAAAGATAAGAGATAAAATTCTGGCTCATAATTGTGCGAGTGATTATGAAAGTGGTCTGTCAAAAATCGAGAAATTTTAATCAATGCAACATGAAATAAGCAATCTCGTTTTTTTTCGATTTTTTACTTAGGCTACTTTTATAATCACCGAAAAAATGATGCAAGATGGTTCATTGGGGATGCTGCATTGTTCTGTGTTTTTAGACTTTTCTTCGGAGTAGTCGACGTTGGGATGTTTCTTTGAATGGAGCCGTTGAGGGGTTTAGATGTTAATTAATTGGGTTATGGGATGGGTGGATAGATATTTTTCAGTACTGAGTTATTTCGCTTTTGGTGTGTTTAGAGTACGTATTGGGGTGGTGCTTATTTGACAGTAACAATTTTGTTTGTATTTTTTCACAGGGCACCGTGCCAATGTGTTCACCCTTATGAGTAAGTAATGTGGTATTTATTTGATTTTTCTCAATTGCTTATTGGGGGTTGCTACCAGGCATTGAATTTTGTGCTTTTAAGAGAGAAATGCAATATTATTTTCGACGTATTATATTTTTTAATCACATTAAGTTGGATTTTAAGCACCACCCTAGTACCTAGGTATGGTTATTTCGGAATAATATACTTGTTGTGTATCTTAGATTCTCGAGTTATTGTTGCAAGTGTGCATAGAATCGTAGGCAGCAGATTTGGAAGCTAAAAGAAGCAGTTACGAGTCGTGTTTCTGATGGACTAGGTACTCTGTATTTTTTATGTGAAATATAGTTATTACAAGTCTTACGAATCATTGTACCCTAAACCAACATAATATATAACTTGATCGCGGAAATAACACAAGCTACTATTTCTGCAAATAAGAAGCGATAACATCTAACGGTTCCGCTGGAATCCAGTTCCATTATTTGTAATAATAACATTTACTATTGAAATGTACACTATCAAGCCAACATCTACTAGGGACTGCAAAACAGCCCATGATTGTAATTCATAATATGCAATATGTACGTTCTGGGATTCATGTTAATGGAAATCTGCACGCGAGCAATCAATTAATAATTTTCGAATAAGCTCCGAATAGATTTCGCGTTTTGTAGTTTCGTTGTACTGCACGACTAGAAAATATGGTCCTCTTTTCAAAGAAATAAGTTGTCAAGCAGCAGAATGACACAATTGAATCGAAGCTACATAATTATCAGCGACACGCTGTTTAAGCCTCTCAATTTCGTATCGAAATTTGAATTATAATTAATAAGCATTCGAATTTAGAAATGTGTTCATTCACAATGTAATCCCAAGACGAGCCTGACATCCAGGAATTCATTTATACGCCGAAGCCATCAGAGGAATCAGAAACAATAATCGCACAGTGGTTCTGGATGAAAGCTTAATTAATGGAATGACTATCCCGAGCAATTTTCTCTGTACTTTGAGAGGCTGGGTGTGATTAATTCCTGTACTTATTCCTGTACAATGATTTGAAGGAATTCCAATTACTCCTGGATGCAATAATGACACCAACCAAGTACTGTTTGTTTAATGACAAACTTTTTTTAGAAAACAACGTAAGTAATAGCCAGGTTGCACAGTCTCTTTCCCAATAAGCTCAGGAAAATCCCGAAAGTGTCTAAACGCCTTAATAAAATTAACGTGGGGAGGTCTGATTATCAATTAAACATCAACTGGAACAACCTGTTATCCACTGCAACACAAGCCCAGTAAATGACCGCATACTTTTATTAAGAATTGTACTTATCAATGTCTATTTAATACGCCTAACTAAAAATATGGGATATTAAAAGTCCAACTACACTCCATTTATAAACATATAATAATTTTTAAATTTATAATTGACATTTCTTTGCTTAACGGTCATTCACTGGTATGCGGTGAATTACTGGTTGGTTTACCCTGCCTAAGTTATCTGCAGGATGCAATAGAAAATGTTAGATGCTAGCTGCTTTTAGACGATCGCGGGTACAAATCAACAGAATCTTTACGCTTGTTACTTTTTCAGAAACATTCCAAACAAACATACACCTAAAAGAATCTTTAAACGTTCAACTTTATTTCGCTCTTACACGTAAAAACAGAATCCTCTTTCAAAGTTACCTTTACCAATTCTACCTGCGAAACTCTCAAACCGCGTAAAACCGATTCAAAGAACGTCGTTCGATCCCCGCATTATCTTCGCGCCGAGCGCCAGAAACCGTGCAAGGCGAGGCGCTGCCGGCGTGCCTCCCCGTATCTCGTGCCGCTAACTCGTTTCATAAACAATGCAAAACCAGAATCCTCGAGGACCGTGCGCAAAAACTAGAAATCGACGGTGCTACGGTGGCCTGCATCCGAAAATACCACGGGACACCGTCTGCGAGTGGAATCCCTGGACCGCAGAATCCGGATTTCGAAGAGGGTAACTTCTCTTAGCGAGAGGGGAAGAGTTTCGGAGGGGCCGAAGGTCGTGGGACGGATTCCTCCCCCGGAAACTGGTCCGAAATTTCTTCAAACCCATCCCCGGCGCTCGCGAGATAATCAAACAACACCCGATCGGAAACTCTTTCGCGCGGCGAGTTCAACAAAATAATACTTTCGATCGGCGCGAAAGGTGGCGCGAAAGGTTCGCGCGAGCGCTCGTCGAATTACCGTTCCGCCCGTTTCATTTTCGACGCCCATTAATGCGAATGTTTATGCCGATACAGTGGACGGCGGTGCGGCGCGAATAAAAGCGGCGCTTAATTACATTCCATAATTCAAATTTTCATTCTATAATTAACTCCGACTGGCGCACCGAACGGGCCGCAGTTATACACAATTTCGCCGGCGATCTGACCTCGCCAATTTGAAATTTAAGCAAAGCGTCCCGGGCATATTCGTTAATCGTGTTTTCGCCCTCCCCCTCCCCTCCCCCCCCCCCCCCCCGCGCCCTCTTCCACCCCTCGTTCACATCATTCCTTTCATGCGTTCCCAGTCTCGACGCGGACAGTAACATACGAGTTTCAACAGAATCCAATTAATGCCTGACACCTTCCTGGATATGTCTTTCAACCATTTTGAATTTTAAGCGACATAATACGCCGCCAGACAAGTTCTGTCAGCCTCTCGAACTGGCCCTCGTTCCGCCGCCCCCGCGCCCTGACCGCCACCCCCCCTGAACGGAAAACTGAATATCGTTTCGTGGCCGTAATGAAATTATCGTCCGCGCGTCGAATTCCTCCGTGGCACCCCTTCCGAAGGGTTTCGGACGTAAGGCGTCGCGAGCGAAGTGGGAAAAGTTGGAGGACGCGACGCTGGTTATAGAAATTTCCATTGCGGGGATGAGCTGGCCTTTTAGAGCAGTTCAGAGATCAGCTGGGTGGGAAGAAAGCCTCCGTAGCTTAATTGTTCCTGGGATATTCTTTATTTCCATTCATGAACTCCGCTGGCTAATTAAATCGGACTCTGCGGTACCGACAAGTAATTATCGAATTACGGTGATGGGAGTAACTTGAAGAGTATGGATTTTTTGATAATTATTTTTACGCAGTTTCGTGGATATAAAAGGACGATGCAACTTTTGTTTATACTTCTTTTCCATACCTCTCGCAGTTCTCGAGATATTCGATGAAGAAGAAAATTCTACATTTTTTATAATATGGCACGAATAATATATAGCAGGGATTGAAAAAGTTCTCGAACCCTCGTTTTTAAAAAAATTCTGTTAGAACTTATATGTTTTGCTTAAGAAAATATCTGTTTCTGTGGAATTTTTATTGAAAAAAAATGTTACCTTTAGGAACTTCCCTAGGTATAGATATTTTAGAATCTATATAATAAAAGTTCCATGGAAACAAGTTACATTAGAACATTTGTTAAAAAAGTTTTCATAAGATAAAGAAAAGTACTACACTATTAGGTACTAGTTTTATTTAACAATATAATATCATATTCTTCATATGTTTATTTAATAAAAGGTATGAAAATCATACATTAGAAATATCTACGTAGGCAAGTATTACAAATAAATAACACATTCAGAATATCAATTTAACTGTAATAATTATTTAATATTGTTGTAGTACTATCCATTGAATATTATTCAGTATTTGTTACAACGATTGAGAACTTTTTTAATATTGGTGAACAAAATATCTGTTCCTGTTATAGAAATTGTTATATTTTTATATTTTATAAGTTCCATTCCAACTAGAACCTTTATTTTTAAGAACTTTTATTTTATCGGTTCTTCTGGGAACTTATAATGCGAGAACATTTTTAAAAAAAAGTTCCGCGGTCCATGTTTTAAATGGAACTTATTGAAAAGTACCAGAACTTTTTCGATCCCTGAATTATATAGGTTTGCCTTAGGCGTGAACTACTCTACTTGCGCGCAAACATCCAACACCTGGCAAGTCTGTGAAAGCTAGAATTTCGAGAAACTTCCTTTTTAAAGATCACCGAAGCTCTCGAAAGTCACGAGAGTCTCTGTCTATTTGTCAAGCGCAGGCGAAGGGGAGGTGTCGTTCGAAGTGCAAAAAGTATTGTCGCTTCCGTGCATTATAAATTTAATGCAGCCGGAGTAGCCCGGCGACGGAGACGCCATGAGTCGAAGGTGGCCCGATAACAGGCTGATTTTTCATCGCGGCGGCGATGCATCATGCAACAGAGAACAATGCCGCAGTTCCTTACCTAATCCTGAAACAATACCTCGGCCGAATGGCGTCGACGATTTCGGAAGGTGGGAAGGAGGGGTCCGGTTCTCGAGGGTGAGAAGCGAGACCCCTTTAGCTGGTCGGATGTAGCGCCGGTCGGGGGGGTTGGGAAGGTGGAGGAACGGCAAGAGGAGACGCGGGCGGAGGAAGAGAGAGGGAGAGCGCGAGGGTGGTCACTTGGCGATTAAGAACACGTACTAACCCTGCCTGGTTTTCCACCCCTGCAGCCTAGGATCAATACAACTTAGTTTCCAGTCTCGCCCCCTCCTTGCACCCCCCACCCCCACCCCCTGGCGACCTCCGACGAACCCCTTTGCATCGCCACCACCACCACAGGGCAACGACGTTCTTATGTCGCGGATGAAGCCGCGCTTCTTACGAACCCACGGACCTACAAAACCCAGCCGCTTAGTTCTGCCGTCTAACGGGTGTCGCGAAAGAAGAGCGTGTCTATAGTGACGAGCCTCGGCCTCGTCCAAGTTGAATTCTTTTCGTAACAGCTTGCACTTTCATCGACGCCGAAGGAAATGATCTATAGTGAATAAAAATTCAGGGGGGATACAAAGTTGCGAGGAAAGCTAGGGGTCCACCCCTTTCGACGTGGAAAGATAGAAGACAGCTTGAGAGACCCCATCGCCGTTAGATATTACAATAGAAACGTAATCAACCTGACGATTGCTTTGGCGAACCCATTACCGTTAAGCGGGGAACTATTCAGGTCTTCATAGAGACGTGTGGAGGAATCGAAGAAAGCGACTACCGTAAGAGTGCAGTGGGCACAGAAGCAAGGGAGCGCTACCAACCCCCCGTGGCACCTCGCAGCGTTCACCAATTATTTACACCCGAGCCACCCAGTATACAGCGGCGCATGAAAGTGTGAGGATGGTAGGTGTGTAAGTCTTCTTACGATCAATAGAGGTTAGTCGCGCCCAGTTCCGCGGATGAAGGCACCCACACCCCTTTTCTAGGCTCCGTTGGGTGGTGGTGGTGACCCGAGGCGGTCGCCTTCCGGAGGTGGAAAGTCGTTTCTTCGTCTCCTTCTTCTTCTTCTTCTTCTTCGGGGGGAGCGTAAAAGCTCGCAGCGTCGACTCCTGACGGCTACCTCCTGAACGACCGAGATTTTCCCCCGGTTGGTGGGGCGGGCTGCTTTTCCAGCCCTCTTTTCCTCCTTTTCGCCGTAAACACCGCGCTCCCTTCGCCACCTTCGCCCCTCTCCTCGCTGAAACCCAGCTATGCCCGTCTCCCTCTGACCCTTGCTTCGCCTCTGGCGCCGATCTCGCGTCCTGCTCCTCCCCAGCCGTCCTCGTCCGTCGCCCGCCACCCCCTAGCTGCCTATCCCCCCCCCCCGCCAATCCTCCCCCGTGTTCTCCGTTTTACAGAAGTCCGGCTGCGGTTCTCTCTCGCCTAACCCTTGCTCTCGCGCCTTCGTCCACCGTTGAATCGCCGCTCTTCGTCTGACTTCCGTCCGCGTTTCTTCCACCCCGGTCCTTTGTTCCCGCGCCCGAGTGCGTTAGCGCGCACGGTCGCGTCTTCTCCCAGCGATTCGTCCTTGTCCTTCGCAGAACTTTTCTTCCGCCCGCCACCCCCTCTCGCGAAATTTGTCCGTCTCTTATTGCCCCATCCGTACCTCTCCGGCGCCTGCAGCGCGTCTTTGTCGGCCGAGCTGTCTTCATCTTTCATCAACAACCACCGCCGCCCGGCCGTCCTCGTCCGGCGCGCTGCCTCGGGATCGTTTCGTCTCCCCGTCCAACCCCCGCTCCTCCCCGCGGTTGCCGCGTTCGCGTCTTTGTCCCGAGTAATTCTCCTCCTCGTCTTCCCACGCCGCTCCCCGAGCAGCCTGTCTGCGTCTTATCCCCCGCTGGCGCCCCAACACGGCCGCGGGGGCTCTTTCGAGCTTTTCATCCCCCTTTCGTCCGCCCTCTACCCGTTTAGCGGGGCGCAAGCGCCGCCAGTTGCAATTTCTGCGAGTTCCTGCTGCAATATACACACAGCAGCATCGGAAGCCTCCTCGCGAGAAGGAGAAACAATCTCTGGACCTCCCTCGGCGTGAGATATGACGGTACTCCGGGTCGGCAGCGCTCGCTGTTTTAGAACGCTCCCCTGAAGAGTGTCGATATCTGTTCCGCGGACACTGCGACCTCCTCGGAGATGCTTCGGCGAGGTTTTATTCGACACCTCGCCGGCTGCAGGAATAGCGATCGCTTGCTGGGAGGAATTCGAGTCCTTGAATTTGACAGGGTTGCGGGGGGAGATGCAAATTTGAATCGCATTTAATATCGTGACAACTGTTAAAATTCTTTTAAGACGAAAGATGACAGATGATGAGCACGCCGTGACGTTTATCGTCCCAACGGTCGCTGTGTTATACCGATCGGCAATGTTTTACGAAACGGAAGTACCATTTCTGACCGAAACATTTTCATACCGGTGCTCCGCGGGATGCGTGGTTTACAAGCGCGCACGGTGCAACGGATTTAATAATCGCCGTCGCATAATTTATTCCCATGGTCGCGGGTAATCGCTTTTCCGGGGGATTCGTAATAGCCGTTCGACCAATTTTACATGATAACGATTCAATATTTGCGCGCTGCATATATTTGAGAAGCATAATGCGCCCAAAATAAATACCCAACGAGTACCGCGTACTCGGTACATCTACCTCGGCCACGTATCCCTTCGGCATACTGCGAGGTTATTCCACCGAATCAGACGATCGAAAATCTGGATCGGGGATAAATTGATCCCGAGACCCCTCGACAGTACGATCTCCCCCGAGGAAGATCCTCCCAGCTCGAGGAAGTAACCGCCTCGCGGGCTGGCGAACAAACAGACCCCAGAAGTTGCCAAGGTTGCCGATAATCGTCATTCGAAAATTCCAGTAGGTGTGCCTAGACAGCAGCCTCGTTAAGTCAGCCATTTTAGCCGAGTCCCTCGATAGCTTTTCCTAGGGTACCTGGTGCCACCCCTTGGATGAGCTTCAGGCCGGCAGCGTGGCAAGCCAACCCGGCAAAAGCGATTAATTACTTTGAGCAATTTGCTCACCAACTCCACTCAGCTCGTAGACCGACACTATTCTCATTTCTCTGTCCGGGCAGCTACCACCATCTCTGTCCGGCCTGCCCGTCCATCCGTACCTACGTACGTCCGTATCATACGCGTACATACACGCCGCCCACGCCCGCCCGGCCACCGCCACACCGGGGCCGATGGTACACGCGAAAGACACAACGACACTAACACCGGCGCGACGCCCGCGTAAAGCGGACGGGCACGTGTGTACTGGTCATTCAACGAAGGTACAGAGTGACTTCCTGTAAAGCTATATACATCCAACCGGGCATTCTCGTTCGAGTTGTCGAAGGGGGAGGGCGGCAGGCGGGGAGGTTGTAGTCAACATCCACCGAACGTTATTTTCCGCCCGAGTACCGGGTGGCGCTTTACTACAGGATCGATCGGCACCACGACCGGCCACTGGTCTTCAGCGATCGCTCGCGCCGTGTAGAAAAAGAGCACGAGGAGGTTCCTTGCCACCTTGCGAGAGTTTCCGTCGTCCCTCACCCTGGCCGATTGGTTAATCAGCCTTGCGGGGCCCTCTTCGCGCGAGACACTTGCGTGCCTCGACGGGGTGGCTTCGGATATGATCGCTTGGAAGCGACGGGGTTCATCCGAGGATGGAGAATGTGCTCGGGATGACAGTCGGGTTCTAAGTTGGTTAGAAGCAAATTGGGGAGGGCTGGAAGAATATTTTGCGGGTCTTAGGTAGCTGGGTGAGAATCTTCTTAGGTGGGTGTTGATGTACTCGCTGGACTGCGTCAGGGGTAGCTTTAGACGAGTCTTGTGCTTAAGTAATTAATCGTGGAACAATGCTGGCCGCTGATGTTCCTTTTCTCTGAAGTTAAAAAGGATCTAGTGTTGGTGGGATTCTGGAGTAGGGCGGAGCGGAACATTTAAATTTGAATTTTCAGCTGGCCTGGGTGCGGGATAGTTGTCTTTTCATCAACCAAACACTACTGTAAACAAATTTTGGAAAGGTACTCATGTCTTCAGGTTCCTTTTTCTCCAAAAAATGATTTTATAATCGTACTATGTATGCGAAAATTTAAATTTGAATTTTCAGTTGGCCTGGGTGCGGGATAGTTGTCTTTTGATTAACCAAACACAACTGTAAACAATTTTGGAAAAATACAGGTTCCTTTTTCTCCTAAAAATGATTATACGATTATACGATTATATGCTCATTTTTAGGAGAAAAAGGAACCCGAAGACATGAGTATTTTTCCAAAATTTTTTACAGTTGTGTTTGGTTAATCAAAAGACAACTATCCCGCACCCAGGCCAACCGAATATTCAAATTTAAATTTTCGCCTATATAGTTTCGCTTCGCCCTATTTTAGAGTTGGTTAACCTACTGAGAGAACAGTGTGAAATCTTCCACCCTCGTGTACCTTCACACGCGGGTATCATTCTGATTTAAGACTTCGATGATGATTCTTTTACTTTATAATCACTTTGGGGTACTTGAACTACTGAGGGTAGTGTAGATTGAAAACATGAAAACTTCAATTGTGTATTATTAAAGATGGGTTGAAATTATTTCTAGAGATTAATTTATTCTGATCTGCCTGATTACCCATAACAAGTCACCTACTGAAAATGCCACAGAGGAAAAAAAACAAAGGAAAATGAGACGAAGCTTGAAAGCTCCTAGCGTATGCTTGACAATGGCAACGACACATCGAGGGACTTCCATCCAGTTTTACGAGTCCCTCTATTACAGAATATTATGGATAGTGCGCCCCGATGCGCCGGCATAATTATGTTTTTATGCTAATGCTGTTCTCCACTCCATAATAAAGGATTACCGAACGGTCTGGGTATTAACCACAATTTGATGTAAGCTAGCGTGGCTAATATGTTGGCAATAATCGAACCTTAGCGAAACATTTGAGAGATCCTGTACAGCTCTTAGTCATTACAACGATCGAACGTTAAAACTGCGCAGCTCTTCGGCATAAAAAATTCATCGAATCATGTTCATTACCAAACAACTGAATATATTAAACGTAATTCCAGGGAAAGTAGAATTTCTTCAAGTTAAATTTGAGTGCCAGGCGAAACTCAGAATTTCGAGGACGATATTTTAAATAGAGAAATCTTATCGTTTAAGTGGACACAGCGATTAAGAATCAAAATTCGAGATAGCTGTTGAAAACTTGTTTGCGGAACGCTGCGGGATCAGACACGATGGCACGTATCCGAGGCAGAAGAAGCGAATTTCCAAACACAGATCCGCAGAGATACGAAAGTAATGAGATTAATTAATAGAATAGACCCCCAGAGTTAATTTAGAAACGTGCGTCAGGATGACCACGGGGTTACTTATGTACATCCGCGATGCTCGGCGCCGTGTCTATAGGGCGTTTCAGTATTAACTTACGAATAATTAATGTAACAATGCAATACGCGTTTAAAGATACTCTGCAATATTACAGACCGCAGATACATTTAAAAATACTCTCTCCATTCATATTCACAGCATATGCACCTTCAGTAATTTTCACCTTCAAAACACAACTGGCGATAAAACACTAATCCTTAAGGGGTGATGCTCAGTCAGGAGGCCGAAAAAAGGGTGGTCTTTGGACATTTTTTACTCAAAAGCTATAACACATTTCTCAAAAAATCTTTTCTCCATTTAGAGATTGCATCTAGTACCGTGCATCGTAACTTTTTTATTTAAAAATATTTATCAATAACTAAGTTATTGTCCATCACTCGAAGGTTCTTTCAAAATCGGTGACCAAAATATTTAAAAAACCATGCGACCGATTTACTTCAAATTTTACAAGCTTACTATAGGAACAATAAACTAGTCTTTGAACGAAGGATTTTCTATCCGATGCTTAGTTTTCTTTTAATTAACGAAAGTCAGGCACGATTTATGATAAAAATTGACACTTTTACTTTAAACATCAGCCATTTTTTCCCAAATCAATATTTCGAAAAATCCTTCGTTCAAATACTAGATAATGTAATATAATAAGTAAATTCTTTTGAATTTTTTATTTTGAATGATCGACATTCGAGCAGCAGTGGTCACCGCAGAAGCCTCTTTTTTAGAGAACCTTCGAGTGATGGAATAACTTAGTTATTGATAAATACTTTTAAATAAGAAAATTACTATGCACGGTACTAGATGCAATCCTTAAAAGGAAAAAAGATTTTTTGAGAAATGTGTTATAGCTTTTGAGTAAAAAATTTCCAAAGACCACCCTTTTTTCGGCCTCGTGACTGAGCATCACCCCTTAATCAGACCATCAAAATTTTCTGCACGAGGCTATTTTTTCGAGTAATAATAAAGTACATATGTAACAATCTCGTTATATACAGAAAATTCTTTCAAACGATTTAACTTCAATGAGAATGTCAAAGTCCTTTGACTGTATTTAGTAGTTAAATGTAATTCCCCCGCGACAACTAAGCACGTTTCACCAAAGAAACTTTCCGGATAACCTTAAACAACGTCTGTCAGTTACTTTTTGTCGTCGCAGAAGCAAAAGCCAGCGCGGTCTTATTTACAGCTAAATGTCTTACTTCCCCTACGCCGGTGGCGGCGGCCATCTTGTTACCCCGCCTTACCTTGCAAAACCCCTTTCATATTCCCCTGCAAATGTTAGACTACCACCACCATCACCGCCACCACCGCTAGTCTCGTCTTACCCTCTCTAGAAACCGTGGTCCCCCATACCATTCGCCCCACCCTCCGCCACCACCATTCTGACTTACCCCCTCCGAACAAACGAACGACGACACCACTACCCCCGCGCGCGATTCTTTCTCTTTGAGGGATAAGGAACATTCCCGAGAAACACTGGACACCTTCCCGTGTATAATCGTCCCGGAAGCTTTAAAACGTTCGCCAGGATTAAACTATTACGAGGCCAAAAAGGAAGGCGAGAGCACCGCCTTTTATCGTCAACAGCGGGATTAAATGATTTCGTTAATTCCTCTTTAAACAACGGCCCCCGCGGTGCAAGGTGGATGCATTCGTCACTGGACGGATTTAATTCCTTCGACGCGTTAGCAGCGTTTGAATACCGAAGATTTAAATCTCCATCGCTCGGGGCACACTGTAAACCTCTTCGCTTGGATTACGCGGCAGCCACGTATCGCAAAGTGGATTCTTCTTGTTCGCCTACCCCCGAGCAAATACGATGACCGTTGAATTCACCCGCGGCGATGAAATCTCGCGCCCGCTCTTTCGCCGGTCGATTGCGTCGAGGAGGCGAGCAAGTAGAAAGAACCGTCACCGATCAGCCGTGCCGCGGCACGCTCCGCGCGGACTGTGTCGGGGATTCATTCTCCCGAGTCGCCTCGCGAAGCATTCCATTCGTTTCACTCCCATTGTTCCTTTACTTTCTCTGTACCGCTGCTCCACTTCGATCGCTCGCATTATGCAAGCGTCGCTTCGATCCGCGTGCAATGGGAATTTTTCTTGAACGCAGTAAGCTCTTTGTATTAAAATCCTCTACTGTTCCGTGACTTCTTGGGAATTATTTTAGCATCTCGTGTGAAGATAAGGAGGCCTTTAAACGGGGTATATCGAATCCTGTAGATACGTGGAGATATACTTGTAAAGTCCAAGTTCCTTTTCTACGCTTCGCAAAGAATATCGTCTAAAGTCTCTATCCATCAACCAACTATCAACCAACTATTAATTTCGCGGGATCAGTATAATGCCCTGTTAGTTTTGCATTAACAGCGCGCAATGTATGTGCAGAGATGGGATACATTAACACAGTGCCCGGTGGCATTAGCTAATTAATAACCGAACGCCAAGGGTACGAGGATCTTAACGGAAAACAAACTCGCAGCATTTGTTTAACGCGAGGGGTCCTCCCAGTGTGACGACTAAAAATAACTCAATTTTCGGGGCATTAAAAAACAGAAACAAGAATTGTAATTATCCTTTTGCTCGTTTGTAGCTTGATTCTATCAACTTTTAGGACTATACCAAAAACTGTAAGTAAAAATATCCATTTGTAACGGAATAGGAGTTTTGCGAAGAGAATATTTCTTATCGCAATTTATAAATTTTTTTTGAGACGCTGCCGTTTCTCTGTTTCTCAAATATTTTATGTTATGCTTGTTCACACGATAGCCACGCGTCTACAGGTAACTAATCTTTTTGAATTTTGTGTTTGAGATAACTGCAATAATTGCTGGTACCAGGTCTGGAATCTGGAAGAATATTGTTGTCCCCGCGATGCTCCTATTCCGTTATAATAATTGGATATTTTTGCTTACAATTTTTGTTATAGTCCCAAAAATTGGTGGAACAAAGCCACGAACGTGCGATACCTGTTTCCCTTTTAATTCCCGAAAAATTGAGTTTTTCAATTACAAAACAGCAAGTAATTAAACGTCACTGGCGTCTATATTCAACAAAAACATTAACTTTAGACCCGCTCGGGATACTCGAAGGGCCGGCCGAAATAGTTTCGTAACTCGTCAGTGTCGACCGCATATGTATTTGCATTTATTTGCGAATGTAAGCAAGTTCGCCCGCGCGCGCGACAGGCAGCGGGAGAAAGATCGCCAGCGGGGAAAGAGAAGGAGAAACAGCGACGGCGGAGTACAATGTCAGGCTGGAAGGATTAGAAGGATCCTTAATCGTCGAAACCCGATGCGGCCTGGGGAACGGAATGTCCTCATTTCCATCGGTCCTTTCGCTCCCAGAGATACGTGGAATTTCCGCAATAAAGATAAGAGTCTTCGATTACCCGAGGTTTTCACGCCCTCCTTCTCTCCCCTTCCCGCCCCTCGGTCTCCGCCTACCCCTGTACCTATCCGGCCTCATTTACTTTTTCAACTGTCCCGCAAGCATTTGCCGCGGACAGGTGTCCAAGAATTTAATGGATCGATTGGCATGCATCAGATACCGCAATCTGTTATTTATCAGACGCGTTTCTCATTGCGACCTCGAAGAACACAGACGGAGCTACCATTTTAATGTTCCACGCGTGTGAAATTAATGGGGAAAGTATTCTGGGGGATTAAGCCTGCAGCGACTCTTCAGACTGCACAACCTTGACCTAGTGATTCCCTTTTAAAGTATCAGTGCCGTTTATGGAGAATCCTAGAGTGTAGATCATCCCGTTATGTCGTCCCTAGATAAGAAATACTAAAATCGATGGGATGCTCGCTTCCAAGATCAAGCATAATCGATATTCTCAAGAAGGAAACTCGGAAATCTTCTTATCAGCAGGGAATCATTTTCTTTCCCCTTTCACCGCGACCTACACTCTCGCCCCGCGTACCGTGTATCTGCCTTACATTCCGGCCAAATAGTCCGCATTCATACTTGGCCAAAGGGACTCGAATCTAATAACGAGTATTTACCCGTCGCTGTCCCTTAACGAATCTCGATATCGAGTTCCGGTTGAACTCCGCGACTAACTGCGAGATAGAAATCGGACGTGGACCAAGGGCGGGCGAGTGGGTGGCTGGGCTCCGCGAAGGGGGCGGGGGTGCGGGATGCACCTCCAGCCAGAGAAGAGGACGAGCAAGGATGTGTAAGGACGTGCTACTGCAGGTGAAGGAGAAATGGGTAGAACGTGGTGTTCTGGAGCCAACGACGATCAATACCCAACAGCCCGGCACGTACGAGTCTGTATAACTATACCAGTGTATTCGGTGTACACGGGCTAGGGGGGTAGTTGGTAGAAATAGGGGTGGAAACATCCCCAAGGAGCCGATAGTAGCCCATAGCGCTGCCAACCCACCCCATAGTTCTGGCCAATGGATGCCCACTGCGATCTCCAGCTCCGTGCTACGAATGAGGAGCCTTCTCAGTCTGTCTCTTCTATCTGTCTGTATGGCAAGCCCCGTCCCTCTCCGATCTGCCTCCCTTGCCCTCGGTACCTCATCTCGAGAGTGACTTAACAATTAAATGCATCTGCCCGCTCCCCGAGGAAAACCTCCGCTCCCGGCGCGCCTCCCCTTTCTTTTTTCTTTATACGATTTTAATTTGGACGCCGGCGACGTCTCGCTCAAGCAGGTGTCTATTTTCGTCCCCTTCTTCCTGTCCCGCGCGGCACAGAGGCTCGGTAATTGCTGGTTTTTCATCTCGAGAACGAGCGGCCCGGGGTTGGGGGAGAAGCACAGTCGCCTCGAGGAGGATTGCACCGCGCCCCGAGGACTCCTCGCGCGGATGGTGGCAACCGGCGAGGAGACCGGCTCTTATTTTATTAGGGAAGGTCGAGTTAAGATTAGAAAAAGAAAACAGAGACGCCAAGCGAACCTTAGTGGTCTATTTATCATAGGCAGCTCTCTTCGTTATAAATAGACGATTATGTAAGCACTGATCGCGCGTTCGTGCGCATAAAAAATCAAGCAAGAGAGCCTCTCACGCTCTCCTTTGCGTCGCGCCTAGGAGTTTATTATGGGAGGCGGGAAATAGACCAAGGAGGCATAGGAAAATGCGTGAAAACAAAGCGGCGCGGAACGTCAGCTCTGCCGGAGGCAGAATTAAATATGCAAATAACTAAGGAACGCTGCTTCGCGTTCACCGCGTCACTCTCGAATTTACGCGGCACGGGCGATTCTTGCGAACTTTGCGATAATTAAATCTTGCAGTAATATTTCTCTAGTAATAATAATAAGGGAGGTGCAAGTGACGACGTGTTTATTCGAGTGCTGCGATAAATATTTCCAGCAAGGTGAATGTCCCAATTTCTGCTCATGTCCCCATTTCTGCTAATTTCGTATTTTTCTTATTATTATAAGCGTTACGTTTGTACTATAGTGGCAACAAAATAATTCTAAATTATTTGAACATTTACGCGAGAACATGAACATTTCAAATGAGAGGCACATGATTTTTCGACCACGTTTTAGCTGGTTGTGCTAAGGAACAGGGTCACTATTGGCATTCGATAATTCGGCAGAAAATAGTTTTTGCAGTAAAAATTCGTATTTAATAACAAAAACAGATACCGTATTGTGGTCTGGATGTAGATTTGTTTACTATTTTTAATTTTTTCAAGTAGAAAACAGGTGATTAGGTTAGGGTCAAGTGAATCACCGTCATGTCCGCATTTCTGCTCACCAAAATTTTAGTAACATAACCTCACAATTCAATATATGCTGTAACCTCTATTTCTATTCGAAGGCACTTTATTTTTTGTTTATCATTATTTTATGCTTTACTGTTGTGTTATAAAACATCTCCATAAAAGATGCAACTTATTTTAACCTGAAAAGGCAACATATTATGTGAGCAGAAATTGGTACAAATGGTGAGTAGAAATACGGACATTTACAGCATTATATTTAATTACAAATTACTAGTAGTTAAACATCTCGAAACATCCTTCTTAAATAGTTTTCGACTGGTTAATTTATTATTAAAGTATATAATTCTTTATTCATCCCCTTGGGGTTACAATCTCCCAATACCTTCTTTTCAACATTTTCTCCTTACAACTACCTTATCCTAACTTAACCTATCTTAACCTAATTCCTTAAACCTATCACCGCTCGCTCGCTCACTCTCCTCCTTACCCCAGATTTATTATTAAACAATCAATCAATTACTCCGCAAATTTTTATCACAAACCAATTTTTCACACCTTCTTTTGTGACGAGTAACCTCTTAAATGAGCAGAAATTGGGACATTCACCTTACCGTAAGCGATTGATCGACAATAATAAATCGCCCGTCAACTACTTCGCGTTCGAACAAAAATTTCCACCCCTCCGCACGAACATCTTAATATCCCTCCCCTCCTTTCTCGAGCATCCCCCCGGAAAAGCGCGATCGCGTCCCTGAAATCCCGCGAATGACCTTCAAAACCGGCGACTCATGCTAATTATAACCGTCCACCCTTCCCTTTTAAAAATAAACGGCCATGCAACGTTTCCCGGGGCGCGTACGCGTGGCGAAGTCACCCGCGGGAAGAATCCTCCGCCCTTCCACCCTTCGCGGCCACCCCAAGTTTATTACCTGCAGCTACGAATGAATGGAAGGAGCACGGTAAAGCGCGTTAAAAGAGGGCAGCGAGAGCCCGCTCCTGAAGGCCGTGAAGGGTGTAGAATTGTAGGCGGGCGTCAGAATGGGCGCGCGGGAGGAAGACACGGGGGGGGGGGGGCGGGGGCGGAGGCGGAGAAGGGTTTCATTCATGAACGTGTTTTATTGTTTCAGGCACAACGCGACTGGAGGACAGAGGAGGCCGGATAATAGCGACGGAGGAACCGGAAAGCATAAACCTACCCCCGCGCGCGCCAAAAGTGGAAGCCACTTGAAGCGTTTTCTGCGGTACGACCTTCCCGAAAATTATCTCCGGACGACCCCCGCTGACACGTCCTACCCTAACGCGAAACAAGAAGCTCTCTATTCCCGGCGACACGATTGCTCGACGAACACCCTCTCTCGAGCTGGAAAGGAACGTCGCGGAGCAAGAACACCGAGAGGGGAAAGTATTCCTCAAGATACAAAAATGAAGGGGGTGTGGCCGGGCTCTTGGAAATATGAAAATTGCGCTCTCCGGAAGATCTGGAAATTTCTGTGATAACGATGCACGAGGTTGGCGTGGGAATATCGCCGAAATTTTAGAGAGCTGAGAGAAATTCATAATGGTATGCGTGCAGGTGGATGAAAAAGTGAAAACTTTACCAACATTAGCGCGGAACTTTTCGCGAGAAATAATGCAGAATTTGAAGCGACGCGGTATCATAATTCGCGAATTATTATTTGGGTCACGAGGAGCTGAAGAATTCAGGGTGATACGAATGGAAACGACAGTGGCAACAAGTGAAAGTTTGAAAATATTTCGGCCGCTACAGTCGCAAGGGGATGAACGATTTAATTTGATAGAACGCCATTGCAGAAATCGTGGTCGTGCTACTTAAAGCATTGCCACGCCCTTGTGCTGCAACCTTAACTTCCGGCACCACCTATAATAAACCCTTTAAGCTCCCATGTGCATCGCATACCCCACCTCTCTGCCGCCCCGTGCGTCCAGGGTCGTCCAAAGTTCAAACTCTTTCGACGGTCAGAACTTCTCCCCTTTCGGACACCAGCCCCGGTACAACCCCCGGCAAAAATTCTTTCCACAACAGAGCCGCGAGTCTGGCGAATTTTAAAAGCACCTTTGGGGTGTAGTATCGAAAGTTTCTCTATTAAGCTTCATCAATTCCTCCAATTGGACACATCGTTCGTATCGCAAGGTTTGAGAAACATTTATTCGCAGCGCAAAATAAAAAAAAAGAATCTTAAAGCAAATGGCAGGACCAAACACAAACTTGATTCCAAGTTTCTAGAAGTTTTCCGACACGTTCTCGTATCAAGTGAAACACACAGAATTTAGAGAAAAATTATCTCCACAGTGGGAAGAACATTTTGAAAGACGCGCTCGGACTGCAAATTCCCAATAATCCAAAAATATAGCTCAAATCGTTGACCAAACAGAGAAATTCAAGAAACCTGGAACGATTGTAAAAATGGCCAATAATGCAGGCTTACAAAATTCAGTACCAAAGGATACTGCGAGCAGAATCTGAATTCCACGGGAACCGATCGAAATATGGAGGATTCAAAGCGTCTAAACCGAAAGGATGACATTTATATCGGCGAGGAGGTGAAAAGGCACGCGCTGTAAATTTTTAAGGAAGTATCATTCCCTCTGCAAGACGGAAGAAAGAAATGGCCCCCGGCTTTCCAATTAGCATTCTTACTCTGCAGGCGAGTTCTGGCTTTAGGGGATGGCAAGTGTGCAACATAAACCGCGCGATAAAGCGCCGCTGGCACGTGTATATCAGCCGCGCACACAGGCCAGCTTCTTTTTCATTTCAGTTCCTCGCGCGGCAGGGTGGAAAGCGGTAAAGTAGAAACGGCAGAAACACGGGCCAAGAAGAGTTTATAATGCTCTTCTCGCGTTGGCCCGACGCTCCGCCACTTCGTCGACTAACCGGAAGTGGTTCTCAAAATTCTTCAGTCTGGCCAGATATCTGATCACCTTCGCAACATACGCGCGAACCCTACCAAGTGAACGTTGCTAAGGGGACGTTTTAAGAATCGCTGACGCGAAATTTCGGCGGTGAAGGACGAACGATTATCTGTTTCGTGAACGTTGAGTACAAAGGTAAACGAAGATGAGTAGTTCGGTGACTTGAGAAATTGAGGTAAATTGTTGGAAAATATAGTGGATCGTTGAATTTTAGATATTTAGGAAAGATTGTTTTAGAAGGAACTAATTTGAAAGCAAAGAAATAATTTGCACTAACGATAAGTTTGGTATATTTTTTTTACTGAAAAAAAGCAATCTTGAAGGACACTTTACACATTTGGTTGCCAGTAAAGAAGCGCCTCGTTCAAATTTACGATTAAGTAGCCCTTTCAGATTGAATTTACCCAAAGTTGTTATTCGATACTTAAAGAGGCAATGAAACGACTCTGATCCGTACAAAAGCGTTTACACCATTTCTCATCTAGTTTACAGAAAGTCTCTAGCAATAAAACTACAATACAGCCAAAGTAATAATTCTCACAGGAAATCGACAAGATGATACCGTACGCCGTCGCGTTCGCCCTCCGCTACCAACAAAACCACCGAATACATAAATTCCTGCAATCATTGATTCTTACAGATTCCAATAATAATTTAATTAACCAGAATTCCGTTTGATCCACACAAACACCGGAGCTTTTAATCACCTTCACATGGCCCGATCTAATTCGCCTGAGGCTACTCCTAGGCCGCTAACAACCAGAACCAGCAAAACCGATAAAAGGAACGATTCCTACGAAAAGTAACCGCTTCCCGCGAGACAGAATCAGAACGAAAAAGTCCAACCAAAAATCTCACCTTACAGCAGATACACACAACCGATCTCCACGCCACAAAAGGCTCAATGGACCTCCGAGAAATCGAACAGATAATCTCCATTTCCTACAAATTTCCCAGAATCGAATTAGTCCCGAACTTATTAATTTCTCCGTAAATTTTCGCGACCGGCTGAAATATTGGAATATCGTGGAATATCAAAAATTCGGTACAACATCGATTAACGAAATCCACCGAAAGGGTTGAAAATCCCGTTTCGAAAAAGCGAAGCGTTGAGAGTCACGGCGAACGCGAGGGACCCGGCTGTTTTTAACCCTCGGCGAGAAGCTCGCGTCGCGAAGACGCCGGGAAAGCTTGGTCCGGCTACCAATTGGAAGGAACGAGCGGCGTACGGTCAAAACATTCACCGCCGCCCCCTCTGACGCCCGTTCGTTTTTCACCCCTTTTCTTTCGCGCCGTCGACTCTTAAGCGTCGCCGACCGAGAAAACGCGGCCACGAGTCGACGGCAATTCCGCGACCGTGCAGCCCGCTAATTATTTAATTATTTATTTACCGAGTTCATTTCGCTGGATTATACCCAGGGCAAGGCTTCATTCTTTATCGCGCGCCCTATTAGCATGCAACCGGCCGCCTATACCGCTGCCTGGCCGGCTCTAATTGTTTACTAAGCGTCCCTTTGCCTCCCGGACCATTCGCGGCGCTAATCAGCGGACCCACGGTTTAAACAACTTCCGGCGAGTTTAAACGACACCGCGAACGTGCGGCCATTCCTTATTCATGCGCAGACAATTCTACTCCACCGGACTCGCGTTCTGCGAGAGTACAGGCGAGTCGCTTTGCGTACGCGGCCACGTTTTTCCGCCAGGTCCTGGGGGATGATTATAAATTAATCGGGCATCCGCTGGAAACTCTAATCCTGGAGCCTCTTTTAAAGATCTTTGGTAGAACAATAATTCGGGGGAAGTTTATTCTGAACTGTCAACCGTGGGGTCCCTGATTGTATTTTTCGATAAGGGACTCGATAGGGAAATGCGATGCAATTTTTGAATTACAGTTCTGCGGTCGTTTGAGGAAATTGTTTAAATATTGGCGTTTAAGCAGCTGGCAATGAGGGATTAATTATTTTGTAGTTTTACAAGGGGTTCAAGGGATAAGACAGCTGTGTAATTTGTTAGCGATTGACGCAACCGTGCGAGGAGCCAGTAGGTTGGCATTGTGCGTGATTAAATTTCAATCGAAGGTGGCAGTTTGCGATTTTGTTGGGAAAACCGTTGGATCCAGAGCCGCGTGGAAAATATTATAGGGTTTTAGTAGGGCGAAATACCGTTGCAGGTTATCGGGGAACCGAGCGCAACGGGGTATTGTAAATTATTTGGGTTGCCGTTATTTTCGATAATTATTTGGGCGCGCATCGGGCGGAACGAGAGTGGAAATAATTAAAAGTGGTTGTGTCAACGAAAGGGAAATTAATGGTTTAATTGATGGGATGGTTTTAATAATTTTATCAGGCGCGAATTTCGTTCATTCAGAATGGACTCAATGACATTAATGAGCGTGTCGTTCTCCTCAATGGGGGGCAAAATATTTCACGGCTGCGGGTAAATGTAGAGTATTGTAGCGTTATACGTTTAATCAATATCATTGTACGGAAATTGTTTGGTCAAAAATTAATGTTCACTCCTGGTCACGTATTTAATAAATTATTTCTATGTAGCAATCGTTCCGTTTCATTCAAAACCACACTCTTCCTTTCACGCCGGTAATATGCGAAATTAAATAAAGCGTGCATTGAAACACCGAACAATAAATAATTTCATATCAAGACCTCTGAACGAATTAATGGCAACACTCATTTCCGTCGTATCAGATAGTTTTATTTGACACGCGATTTCTGCGAACAGCCTAAAAAAAGACTGTTTCTAAAATCGAAATCTAAAACGAATATGTTGTACACTATTTTACACACAATTACTTGATAATTCTTCGGTGTTCAATCAATCGACAAGCATTCCACCTTCCCCATTCCCCCAACCACGATCCCAAATAAATACATTATTATTTAACCAATCTCGTTAAACATTCTTTCCTTAAAATGCAAGGCTCGTTCCTACAATAAAGCTCGATTATCAAAGAAAAGAAGCAAATTCTCGCCAAACAGCTCATCAACGTTCCAAAAATTCCCGCCCATCTCAGCCCTTAGCGATCCTCACAAAACTCCCCCAAAAAACTCAATACCGACAAATTCCGCGATCCAAGCCTACGTGCAATCTAAATTCGCGAACAAAACGATTATGAGAATCAACTAAACTGGTCGATACAAAGAGGTGGAGGGATCTCATCCCCTATTCTGCTCTTCCTCTTCCGTCTGCAGCTGGACCAACATCTGCCAGACCGGTTGGTCATCTCGCGCGATGTCCAGTCCACTCGCAACGGAATTGTCCGTTTTTTTTTATCCCGTAACGGGACCGGTCGGTCCACGACTGGTCCACCAGGATGCTGGAAGAATCCCTCCGCAGTTCTTGCGTGTAGCGACCAGTTCGTCCAGTGCCAGGTCGATGGTGTCCGGCCACCCCTCTGCCAGAGGGAGAGGACTGGTTCTCGAAATCCGGTGTCTCCTTCAAGTGTTTTCGCGCGAGGCACGAGATCCACAGTTTGCATTGTGCTAGTGAACGGGATTGGCGATGAAGATCGTAGACGAAGGTGAGCGAACCTTTTCTATTATTTAGTATTATTGGGAACTTTAAGTGGTTCGGTACGTGAGTGTTAGTGGTGGCGGTGCTCGAGGATACTTGGTGCAAGTCGCTAATTCGGGACAATATACACATCCACGATGCGACAGAAATATCGTGTCTCACATGAGACTTTAATCTCACGAGGCAGTTGTTTCTTTATTTTATTATTTCTGAATTATTTTGCCACTAGTTACATGAAATTAGGCTCTCGTCAGACAAGTCTTAAAAAATCTCAGGTCTCGCCACTATTTCCATTATTTACATTTTGTTGTTGCTGAGACTTTTGTCTCGTGCTAGAAAAGTCTCATGCAAAGTCTCATCGTAGATTCGCACCTTTACCATAGACTTTGAGGGAGAGTTTGAGGAAGTGTTTTCGTAGAAAGAGGATATTGGTCACGCTATAAGCTTGAAATTCTATGCACTACTTTGGTTATTGTTAATTGTTTTAGGGTGAGAGTTAGGGGGGGTTGTTTTGTATACAGAATTTTTAATTGATCAGCCATGTTTGTTCAATTAAAGGGTGGTTTTAGGGTTGAAATGTAGTAGGTTAGTTAATGATAGAGTGGTCTGTTGAAGTGGCATGTATATTCAAAGGTAGATTAATGCGTTTCTGATCGAAGAAGAATGGGGAATTGAAGATGAGGAGGAAATTGGGATATTTGCGGAGACATTGCATTTCGTCGAAGTAATTAATTACTTAGGTGCGTTATGCTGTATTAAAGGAGGGACATTTACCGACCAGTTTTCTGATTAACCTTCCCATTCGAGAGTAATGATCGTAGGAACTTGCTCGGCCCTCGCGTAGGTGGCTCTAGCAAGTCAGGGGGTTGGTTCGATCAATATTTCGCTCATCCCCGCGTACAATCTAGTCGCAAAATGGCAGTGTACGCCATCTCTTAGAAAACTGCTGGACAGCTTCGCTCTTGTCGTTTAACCAGCAACCGTAATTCTAACATTATTTAAACTATAACGAAAAAAGTCCTAATTATTCATTACTCTTTACTCCTAAAGCATCTTCCACCACAATTTCGCAATCACAATATTAATCAGGTATATAGAACACTAAGTATATAGTTTTCGTTATGTGATCAATCTTCGTTGACGACTCACAATTTTCAAACCCAGTTGTTCAAAAGTAACACCTTTAATGAATTCTCAATTATATCACACACTGCGTCCCGCCCTTCAACATTCATTTAACGCTGACTAAACCCGGGTTCGCAAGGGTGCCAAATGTACCAATTGCTGAAGCTCAATAAAAATCATCCTAGCATTAATATCGGCAGTGGTTTGATTTACGTTTAATCGACAATATAAGAAGCTACAGTCTCCCCGACAGGACTACCCAAGTTTGCTAACGTTTAAGGGGAAACACCACTGTGACCGCCGGAAAAGTAAGCCATTTTTTAGAATTTTTTCCAGGAATAATTTACGGTTTTCATAGAAAATTTTTATTACCCACATTTAGTACGCTGTTTTGCGAGACTATACAAAAAAAATAAATACGAAAACATCCATAAATTTTAATATATTAATTAATCTTCTAGACCCCCCCACGCGAGCTGGTCGAAGGTGTAACTATGGAACAGCAGGTCCGAAATCAAATTTCATTTTTTTCTTATAAACTATATGAGTGTAGTTTTCGTTGTACGTAGGGATTCTTTGATTGAAAAGAAATTCTTTGAAATACGCTCGAAAAACTGTCCATCTTGTTCGCAAATTTTCGAAACTTTTCTTTTAAAGCGCACCATTTTTACAAAAATAATGTGTTTAAGAAATCGGTACGTACAATGGAAACTACACTCATATAGTTTATAAAAAAAAGAAATTTGATTTCGGACCTGCTGTTCCATAGTTACACCTTCGACCAGCTCGCGTGGGGGGTCTAGAAAATTAATTAATATATTAAAATTTATGGATGTTTTCCTATTTATTTTTTTGCTGTATTTTCTCTTAAGACAGCGTACTAAAGGTAGGTAATAAAAATTTTCTATGAAAACTGTTGGCGCAGTATATAAATGCTAGGAAATAAGTTTAATTATTTGTAAAGTTATAAAGCGGAAATAAAGATATCAATTGATTGGCGAACACAAAAAGTAAATGAATTGCCTGTGATATAATACACGTGCGTTAACGAATACTTGAAGAAGAAGGAAGAACAATCGTGACGCGCGATTAACATAAATCCTACCACCATTGGGGTCAAAAGCGGAAGTCACAAATCGGCGGGCAAATTTTAAATGAATACTGTCCTCTTTAGAATGTCCTGTCTAGCATTTCGAAACAACCCAGAAAAATGAAGTTTTAACATTTCCGTCTGCCGTTCTTCATTCAGATTAAAACATGTTCTCATTATTTCGTAGCAGCCTAATACAAGTTCTTGTGATAGGTGTACCAGTAAGTAATGTATCATTAACGTACCAATTAATTAATTGTTTTAGGTAGGATATTTTAACCATCTGGAAAGCAGTTAGGTTAAATACATTAGACTGTTTCTAGATCTCTACGAAGCACGTAGGATTTTCTAACTCTACTCAAAAGGTAAAAGACGTGTGGAACTTAGTGCAATAATCTACGCAGCAGCCAGGCATTCTATTATAACTTACAAAATCTGCAACGCGTTAGCAACAGTTCGCGCGTTCGACATTGACACGCCTTACTATTAAATGAAGTTTGCCGCTGACTCCACTTTTCACTCAATGTTGTGGAATCCAATTGGTAGATGTTATTGCTTCGCCCAATAAGAAAAATAACGCAGATAAACGGTGGTGGGGCTAGGCACGTGCCAATTAAGTCGAGCAGTATCTCTTTCTTTTTCTACTCATTTAATTGCTCTCTCTGCTTCCGGTTCTGAGCCCAATGGCCGTCGACCAATAGACAACACGAAACACATTTTCCGAAAAGGATCACTAATAAATCCAATTTCGCAACGCCATCGCGTGATTGATTTCCAGACTAATTGCCGACGCGAATTATAACCTTTCCACAAAACCTGTAAATTATTCCTGAAAAGAAATTCTTAAAAAATGGCTTACTTCTCCGGCCGTCACAGTGGTGTCCTCCCTCAACTATCCAGGCTGTTGAACCTCTTCGCGGCCAATCGCACGAGGTAAGTCAGTCGCCAGTGGTCCGTCTCGTTGCGGGCTTTCTTCGAACCCCTAATTTGGGGAAATAGGCATGGCATAGACGTCGAGATTAATTTAGTTGAAGTCGGTCAATCTTAAGGCGACAGCTGCTGCTGAAGGAATCCATTAGTAGGCTTATGGCGTCGGCATCTTTCCTAGGGTGGCCAGCACCACCCCCGTAAGACTGGTAGAATTCCCGCTTTTGTTCGAGATAATAAGCCACCATTGTTGAGATAGGTGGATCCGTCCAACGACCTTATTGTCCATCGACCCGCTTTGCTTCGAATACTCGCGATAAGAGTCGAATTCTCGCGGCACTGTCAACCAACAAGGTGGTCTCGCGTCGGTCTGACCGCCGATTTTGTAGCAGCTATCCGTCATGTAATCTGGAATGGATTTTACCGGCGATAGAGCTTCCAGTCGCGCGATTACGGCAACGAAGAAGGAAGACTCCCGAGGGAAACGGCAAAGCCTGAGAGGACGCGAAACGAGTCAACCGCTTTTGAAAGTTTCGCACGATAGAAAGAGACACGATGTACTTTGTATTTTTATTGTGAAATTGGGAGATTGCCGTAGCATCGCGTGATCCTTCGGGCACAATATACGTGGCTGAAGAACAGAGCGGAAGATTCTAACGCGCACTATCGTACGATTGCAGGATTTTGTAGGAAGCCAATTAAGCTGGATAGGGGGCGGCTTGTTTAGGATTTTCAGGACCACGTGGATTTGAGGGCTGTGCCATTAAGCGCTAAACGTGCATCAACGACGGGTCGAAGAGATCTTGTTAAATCTCGTAAACGTCCAACGGCACCCACCGATAGGAATTCAGGTGACAAAATGGAACTCGATACGCGGGTTGTTCGTGTCTCCTAACTGGCCCGCATCCCTTAACAAAGCAATTAGACAGATACTCGGGTACACGGTGGAGTGAATATTATAACTATTCGTGGAAAATAATAGCTGAATTGTTTGCACTTAATGGGGAAGATATTTCCTTATCATATGGGTACAAACGTATAGCAAACGCAATCGAATAAAAGTAGGATTCAGAAATCCTTGTAGAAAGCACTATAAGTGCCAAAATTGAAATTTTTTTATCGGACAATGCTCTACGTGCCAATAGTAATACTATAGTATAGAATTTTAATGCATTTTCCCTTTGTAAATAAGTTACCAATAGTGCTAAAACTCCAACGCCACTTCTGTAGCAATCAATGGAAGAGCCAATCAGCTAAGGACAAACAGGATTGGCCCTCACAGTGCTTGCAAATTTAAATGAACGGCACGTTCAGTTTTCTCTGCAACTGAGAGGTGGCACCTACAAAGTTTTCTACAAATACAATTATTTTTTTCACGGATTTGGACTCTATTAATGCAAAGAATAGAAAAATTTGTGATGCATTTGGGTTATTGTATACGTAAGCATATTTACTTAGCAATCAAAACAAATCATATTTCGTGAATAATTTACAGCCAGGGAAGTTTTTCTCTCTCCTGAAAAATTCATTTTCGCCACTTACAGTGTTTCCTACAAGGACTCTCCAAACATCATAAATTCTTCTAATTTAATTATTCTATAACTCTAAGAAATACTTTTCTTATCTTTAAAGATTCTCCTTAAAGAATCCCCCTGATACCGGCGAACTCCTTCATCCACAAACTTAAAAAGAATCTAAAAATGATTTCACCCCCCAAAACAACCTGCAATTGGAGAATAAATGTCCCAACTAAAGAATTCATACCTTCCCAGCTGCACTGAAAATAAATCCCCCGCTAATATACCCCGCAGTAGGAAGCCAAAAGAAATCCCAAAAGAAGCAACTGAACTGACAAACGAATCGAACGATTCCCATAACATCGATCGTCCTGCGCCGTTCAAGCAACTCTTCCTAACGTATCATCGAACTAACTGGCTGTCCCAGTTCCAGCGATAAATTGCGTGGTTCGCGGCGTCGTAACAAGCGTCGCGATAAAAGCGACGATGTAACGGGCCCAGCGCTACGTTTAATCGCAAGCTGCGGAAACCACAGCGATGCTCATCGCAGCAACGCGAACCTCTCGCGATGAGGAGAAAGCCCGGCGTCATACGATAGCTAGGAGGCAGCCTTGGCTCGTGGAACGCTACTGCACCCCCAGGAACAAAGTTATATCGGCTCCTACTAGCGCGGGGGCGGCGGCGGGCTGGGGAGGGTCGGCTCCGAAACGGGGGGGTGGGAAAGGGGGAGGCGGGGGAGGCGGGGGACGTGATACGCCGAGGCCCGTTCCTGAGGGAGCGACGAAGTTCGGTGATTACCTAGGACTCTCCTAGGAGCCGAGAGTTTCGTACTTCGGCGGTGCGCTGGCTTCGGCAACCTAACAGTCCGGCAAAGTAACTAAGGTTATTCGGAGGTACGCAGGAAGGAGGATAAGGAGAGTTCCGGGGCGGGCCTAAGGGATGCACTGTCGATACCGTCGAGCGTCTGCATCAAGATATCCCTCAGTTGAGCGATCGTACCCACGAGATTCCTGGCCAGCCTCTGATCGAGGCCGTGGCAGACCCTTGCACCGCCGGAGATTTTCTTAATTGGAATACACAGCCTCCCCTTTGGGGGAGCTGTTTAAATCGCTCGCCCTTGCGCGTCGCTGAGACTCCGATTGGGGAGGAATAGTTCTTCAAGGCTAGTCCGAAATCTTCTTTCAAGCTAACGAATTTCTTTCCTGCCATTACGTGGTATCGAAAGTATCCCGCGAGCGGAATTCCGTGCTTTGTGCTCGGCCAGACACGGTCCGAGAGGGCATCTCCTCGCGAAGACCCTCCGCGTTAAACGGCCCCCGATGACCGCAAGCGAAAAAGACGCGCGGCCCTAGTGGGTTCAATTTCCCCCGGACTTCAAAGGGGACGAAATATCGTAAGGACAGGACGTCGTAATAACCATAATTCAATATGGCTGTTAAGATGGTAGGCGCCCCCGTAGACGGTCCGGGCTGCGGAGTTCCATGGGGTTGGGAATGGCTTTCGGGGAGCTTCCTACTCATTCTCTTTCTGGACCCTGCATCCTCGATACAGATGCTATCTAAGAAGGGAATCCGGGGGTGTACCATTGTTCTGCGCCGAGAGATCTCGATGCTTCAGCCCCGGTGCACCGATACACCTTAAACTTTGGGCAACTTTGCCTCGCCACCCAAGTGCTTGTTACGACCAGACGTCTCTCTATTATCTCACCATTAATCCTTTTCGACTAAACGCGTCTAGTTTCTTATGCGCTCTGGTGCGAAGCAGCAGAATTGTCCCGCAATGAATGAAGCTTTAAGATTGTCACGCGCATCGTTCGCTGAGTAATAATTACAATTATTGTAGAAGATTGGATTACAGCCGCCTTGACGGAACGTGTCGATGCAAGCTGATGCTTTGTGATCGATTTTAATGACAGAGATATTACGAAGGGGTGATAGAAAAGAATATTGAATTTATTTAAAGTAATTAAGTAAATAGATAATGAAAGATTGGTGTTTTACGCAGCAACCATGTCAGATAATGGAAAGTAATGAGAGAATCGTGAGCAGCTTGGTGCTTTCCTCGAATCAAATTCCCGAGACCTGTGTGCCAATCAACGGATCCACTTATGACTCGTTAAGCCTCTTTTACAATTCTTAGTCCCTAATAAGTAAGCAACTCTTTCCCTCGTTTTCCATTCAAAGGTGATCAATATTCGCTGAATCCGCTGCTCTCGCAATAATTTCTTCGTGTTACGTGGAAAAAGTCGCCGAAATTACACGTATTTGCTCCGTATTCATATTAAATTTCAATTCCCTTCAATCATCCCCTAATGAACGTTACTTCTCGTCAGCCGTAATAACAACGTATGAAAAAACACAAAACTTAGAATAGATACTCTGAATTGCGCTCTTGGGAACGAGGACAGTGTAAGGCCACTTTCCCTCTAAGTAGAAATCGCTTGAAACTGTTTTCATCGGCTCGAGGAATAATCCTTCCATTACCAGCGTCTTGCGATTCATGAAAATGTTTGCACAACGTTGCTTTCCGCAGAATTAACAACTATTAATCACTGATTAACACACACATATTCGATGATAAAAATACTGATGTACAACATTGTTTCACATCTTCTGAAACAACTTGCATTATTCTCATTCTTAGGACTCGAATTGCATCATAATCAAGCTGCTTAAATTATCGCGAAATGAGAGAGTTCGCGATGCGAACGCAGAACACTGGCGTGTTTTCTGTTACACGTCACAGATAGGACCCATTCTTCCATGAAACCGTGAATCTGTCGAGAGGATGGACTCGAGCCCCCTGCAATCGCGTCTGGTCGGCCATATTTTTACGTCGCCTGCTAAGCAGGAGGGTGAAATCGTTTCTATCGCGGAGAGAGAGCGAGATGCTGGATGGAGGGTGATGCTCGTGGGGGCCAGCAGAGATGGTGAGGGGTCACCCAATCAACCCCCAGCAAGCCACGTCTTACCCTCTCTACAAAGTTATCTTTCTTGTCCCTGCCCTGAACAGAGTTGGAGCACCCTCGAAATTCCCAACTATTGACCGAAGCACTCCGGACCATTGCCGCGATCAATCAGCACTTGTGCTGCTAAGAAAGACGCGGTATGAATTTCATATTCCACTGAAATCCTTCGAAACCGAGTACCAATGGCAGGAAATACAGAATTGGAATTAGAGAAGCTCCACGATAATTGTGGAACGCTGGAGGAAGAAATAAAAAGGAAATAGTGATCCATATAGAATGCCTGAAAATTTAAAATAAACAATCATTATCAATTGAACGTCCATTCTTGCTATCAGCACAAAAGAACTATGTAAGGCTGGAAATGTTTGGACTCTCTTTTTCGAAACTTTCACATTAGATTATCGAGGAAATCCAACGATACAGCAAGAGAGGTAGCCGTGTCAAAGTACTCTCGAACGGTTTTAGCATAATGCGTTCAATTGCGGACAGTCGAGTTTCTGCGGCTAATCAGCAGGAGTGCCTAAGCTTGAAACGATGATACCAAACCCATCGCAGAAGCCGAATGCAAAGTTATCTCGTATAAACTTCCCATACTCGTCGCTTCGGTGTACCCGATGCGTTTTATCAATCTCGTTGAACTTTAAACCATCTGTCGTGCGTTAACGAATTAATGTCCTCCGCCCTCTGCTTGCTGACAAATAATACAATGGAAACTGGTAAAAAATCTTGAAAATCACTTGGGGGAGGCCGGGTATGGTTGTCACAACCGCTATATCAAAGAAACTATAAACAATAGGTTGTTTCTTAGTATTCACTATAACATTGTTGCATTATTCTCGTAGTTTAGAGTTTTTTCTAACTCACCGTAATGATTCTTTTGCATTTTTTTAAACTTTTTAATACAATGAATAGAGAGGTGAAATTGTTTAACGGTCTGGGGCAAGTTGTCACAGAACATTTTGGGATTAGGTATTTGCCGCATGTGACAACTAATCCCGGTGTAACTTGCTGTATCTATTTTCTTGTTTGCCTGGCAACAGTTCTCAATAATAATGCCGCAAACTTATAAGAAGAATTAATGTTACGTGCGGCAAGAGAGGTTATAAAGGGCAATTACGCAATAAGAGGGATTGCAAAGGATTATAATATAAATTACCGCACTCTAGCGCGATATTGTTAGAAATACAATAAAAAGTTGTATTACTTTCTTAATTGAACCGACTGTTTCTTCATAAACTTAGCTATCCAGTTACTGTGACAACCAACCCGATCTCGGGGTATGTTGCCACAAAATAGCTCCTGCGAATAATGTGAATTAGCTCCTAATCTGGTTGACAAAATGATTTTGTAATTCTACGGCGTATCTAGGCTGGGGCAACTGGAGCTCGTGCCCTGGGCGCCAATGCCGGGGGGCGCAAAAAAAAACCGAAATTACTAGTGTTTCTTGAATAAATTTATTTGGATGGTTAATATTAGTAGTTTCCGTTTGTCATTCGTGTGCTTCGCAATTAGTTCGCATGCCTCTTTAGAGAACCTTCGAAAAAACTTGCTGCACTTTTCGGCTCCACTTGTCTCCAACTTTCGTCTTTTTCGCCCTTCAGCTCCACTTTCTTTAAAAGGATTATCTAAATTCTATATAAAATATTTTGTGTGATGAATACTTTTAACGACGAAGTAGAACAGAAAATATGGAATTGCAATGATATGCATGAGAGGAGGGGGATGAGGGGGAGGCGCAAATTCTACGCTTGCCCTAGGCACTGTTTACACTAAATACGCCACTGATTCAAACTTTGCCATTTGATTCAAAACGCCACTTTGATTCAAAATCCACAGGACCAATTTTTTTTATAAAGCCGGACGTACGTAGTTTATATTAATCTAAGTTTGAATGAACTTCCCTGCAGCCGTGACGCACAAAAAAATTAAAATAAGAAAAGGAGACAACCGTACCCGGTCTCCCTTGCACCAGTAGAAATCCATATAAAAAAAATGTCAACCCTCTGCAATACATCCCACGATTCCTCCTACAACCTTTATATTTCCGAACACTCAAATTTTCATTTCCACCCTTAATTCTTCTTCTCTTTCGGAACGTAAGAATTTCAATTATCCTGTAATCGAGCAGCCGTGAGGAGATCTCAAAGCTTAATTGAAATTAGTTGCCTCCAGAGGTCCGTGGGTCTAAGAAACGGCGTCAGCCATATGTAATCGTTTTCCGGGACTGAATCCTGATGACCAAGGAGCGGTGATTCGACGGACCGTCGATAATTCAGGCCTATCTACTGGCGTCTCTAATTTCCTTGATATTCGCGTCGAAGGGTCCTTACGGTCGAGAAGCCTAAGGATGCCAGAAATACCTATGCGAAGGCAGGACCGCCTTCCATGACAGGCCTGCAGGATGGAGTTGTATTAATTTCATATCCCTTCCGTCGCCCGACACGAAGGCCGCGCTCAATCGTCTATTTATTGCCGACATATCCAATCTCGTCCCAGTCTCCGCGAGATATCGCCTAGATGCGGGGGAGTGGCGACTGGCTATTAATTTTGATTAGTCTCTTCTAAGGATCCTTGATTGAGACCCCACACCTGTACCGTGTACGCACTTTCACTCGACGCCAGTCTGCATCCAGAAGAGATCGAAGAATGCCACGGCTGATATGGTGAAATCGTTCTACTTGATGACCTGGCTGCCGTTCTCCACAGCTTCGACGCTCTCGTTTTAATGCCACCTTTCAATTATGCAGCGTTGGAAATATTCATCGCGTCACTCTCCGATTTATGTACTGCGCAGAATTTTCCATAGCAATAGGGTTGGTAAAATGATTCGTGTCCAAGTTAGTTTGCGTTAAATAAATATTGCAATAATATTTTTTCTAGTGGGAATGGTAAGGGAGGTATAAGGGGTGGCAATAGTCGAGTGATGCAATAAATATTTCCAGTGCTGTACGTTCGATTCCTCTATTTATATTTTGTTTTACGTGTAAATAAAGATTGTCTTCAGTGTCAGTTGAGCCCATGCTGTGATCAAGTGGCGATGATACTAAATTTCTAGGCAACGTTTAGGAACGTGTTTCGAGCAAATAATACGAGGGCATTGAAGAACTTCGCTAATAGAAATTCACAATTTTCTCGACCTTGAGATTTTAAGAGCCTACTGTTGACTCAGGAGAATAGTGAAGGATCGAAGAAAAGGGCTGAAGGTATTGAGCGAATATTTAAATTAAATTTTGTACTTCTGTTCACCAGACTCGCGAGAAACAATAAACTATAACGTGTTCACCATGAAATGTTCTTGATATCCTTTACCCATCCAGTTTTCATATCGATTTTCTAATTAAACTGAAGCGCCTAGTGCTCGAGGTAAAATGAAGCAACCTTGAACAATTTTGCACAGACAATTCGATTTTGCTGTTTGTCAAATTATAAGATACTTATTGGAAGACAGTGCGATTTCACGCCTGCCACTTGGACAGAAACATCGTTCTTCAACAGCCTGATATAAATGTAAATGTGAATGTTTATAGGGGGCAGTAAATGTAGAGTGTAGCGATGGTAGGTTTACGACTGTGGCAGCTTACAAGTGGCTCGCGAAGTCACTCTATTCATCAGGTAATTTGTGTCTCCGGCAATTTGCATTTTAAGCAAAGTCTATACGCTGCCTCATCTGCAATTTCCCGCGATAAAGTTATTACTTCCTGCATCTGCGCCAGAAATAGCTTCCCTTTCCATATTGTCGATTCGTTAACCGGATACGTCATAACTGTAGTTATCCTCTGAATGCTAATATGCCTTCATTCCTGTAAATCTTCGCTCAAATAATAAAAATACCCATTCAATTCGAACCCCATCATCTGGTTTAGCTCAATAAATTATAAAACAGCAGGATACACTAAATTAATCGTGAAATTTAAAATAGTATTAATCCATACTGTTCAACAACATAAATTGTTACTGGTCTAACAAATACTGCCCGTCGAATAAAGTTACACTCCACTTTTATAAACAACAAACCACACTCTACACTGCTCCAAAAATTTGTCTACTTCAGTCCCTTCTACCTGCAGCTTTCCAATTAATTCTGAGAAGCCCTCATACCAAACCCACGAATAGAATTAATTGAAGGAAACAACAGGACCCGAAAACCTTCAAAGAACGACTATATCCACTCTTTGAAAGCACGCTCCTATCCGTACAAAACGCAGCTGGAGAAACAGAATCGTCGCATCATCGTCGCCCCAAAGACGCAGACCTAAAGTCAAGCCGGATGCGAGGTCTGCCAGCAAACTCATTCGACTTCTCTCCGTTTGCCCAATTACGCGGTAACACGGGGAAGAGCCTGCTCGTGGGACGGGCCAGGCCATCCCGGGGAATGTCCCAGCGAATTAAAATCTGCAGCGAGTTGAGAGCGCGACCTATTAACGGAATCGAGTCGATTCCTTGACTGTAGCCGTGGATGCACTCCGCGCTGGACCGCGTAAAGGAATTTGCGGTCCAAGTTGCTTTGCTATCCGAGATGGAGAAATCTTCCACCCTATAGCACCCAATCCAGCCCCCTTTCCTTCGGCCGCCACCCTCTCCCCCCTCGCCCCAACCGCGCCGCTTTACTTCGGCCCTGATCATCCGTGGCCCCAGTCACCCCTCAAGGCTAGTTTCTCCGTAGAAACCCTTAAGCTTAACTATCCGCAGAAGTTGGAATCTGTACGTACCTATTCCACGACGGAGCTACAAACTCACCCCCCCCCCCTCGTCGCCCCCCCGCCCCCCCGCCCACCCTCCCGCCCCTGTTTTACGGGACGGCACCCCTTCGTTCGGACTTGAGCAGGGCGGTACCGGTTCGAGGATTGTATTAGTATTATTGGGAGAACCGGCAGAGATAACCGATGAAGAGGAGACAGAAAGTGAAATTAGAAGCGGTTACGGTGGTTGGGGAAAGTGCAAGAATTATTGTTGCTCGATTCGCTGTAGAGGGATGACGAGGAGAGTGTGATAACAGGTTGGAAGAAATTCAGAGTTTTGTAAGTTATTTGTGGTAAGGGGTAGTTCTGTTAGTTTTATAGGAAGATGAATTTATTGCACTTCTTGATTAATACAACAGATATCCTAATAGATTAATCTCTTTGCTCACAAGGGAACATCCCGAACCCAGAAATTCAAAAAATTCTGAAACTCTGTGAATATGTAGGGAATTTCCACCCGATTATAACGTAATTTTTGTTTGCTGCCCAAATTCACTGTAAGGGGGTGTAATTGACTCCTGAAAATCCGGTCATTTTCCGATTTCGTGTTATAACTCGTGAACTGTAAGATAATTTGTATACCAAGTGATAGATAAAGAAGTAACTTTTTTTCTATCTTTTACAGTTCGCGAGTTATAACACAAAATCGGAAAAATTACGAATTTTCAGGGGTTAATTTCACCCCCTTCGAGTGAATTTGGGCGACAAGCAAAAATTGCGTTGTAATCAGGAGGAAATCCCCTACATTCACAAAATTTCAGACTTTTTTGAATTTTCGGGTTCGGGATCTTCCCTTGTCAGTCTTTCACACAGTTCTCCTCCCCTCTCTATGCTTCCTCGCGCACTTCTCTCCCCTTACCCCGCACTCATACCCAGACAACGCAATGACTGAATTGTTCCCAGCAAGTTCATTGCTTTGGGAATGGTTAAAGTAATATCGATGGATGTATTTTTGTAATATTTATAAAGAAGATCCAGTAACGTTCATGTGTTGTCTGCCCCGTTGGTAGGTACGTCAGATTGAATCTATTCCGGTTTCAATAACGTATTCTCATCAACTACCCCTGCGACTGGACTCTCGAAACCTGTTAGATTACGAATCTTGAAACGTATTTCTGGTACAGCGGTCGGAGAAAAATTTCAGACAAGCTTGGAGGAAATTATTGTATTCTTCAGGTGTCAAAGGAATTAGATAACGAAGCAGGTGAACATAAATAATAGTAACCATCGATTTTATAAATATTCTGAGAAGTTGTGCTCCGTAGTATTATGCTCCTTGAAAGTTGAAATGTTCTCACTTATTCCACCCCTAATCCAACTGCAGAGAATATAGTAAAGCATTTTTTTTAAATAAGCTTTTATTAAAATCTATCTATTAAAAAGGAAGAAAATAATTTTGATACCGGCCTAAATGACTACCTTAGAAAAATTCCCTCGCACGATTAGAAATAAAAGCGTGGGGCGTAAATATTGAATATTGAAAGTTATGCGAAAGCTAACTTTGCTGCACAGCATAATTTTGTCTCGACTTTGAATCTGGTTAGAAACCTCGTGCGACATTTCAATATTTACGCCCCACGCTATTACTATTCTTCCCCTTTTTCATACATTTCAATAAAAGCTTGCTTTTGGAAAAAAAACTTCACGAGTGAAGCTAAATAAAAGCTTATGATAAAGAGTACAAAACCATCGGTACGTAGAATCGCCGGCGCAGAGTAAAGACGCTAAAGAGGCTAATCCGCTGAGAATGCCATGATGGTCGGGGAATTCCCAGCGCGCAGAAGGGTTCTCGCGAAGGGCGAATGAAAGACGGAGTAATATTGATTCTGCGTAAGATCGCCGCAGGCAAATCTTGCGAATCCCGATTGAGTTGCAGAGATGTATTTAGGGAGGAAACGAATCGAGACCGGGGAGGGGTTGAAAAAGCTGGAGAGAGAGAGGGCAGATCTGACGGTTGAACCCTCCGCGTGCGGCGAGCGAAGACGATCAGAACTTTCTCGAAGGAGGGGCACTTGGGGTGCAGGGGCCGGGTGGAAATCCTACGTCGTCGAGAAATTATGGATGCCGATTGCTACACCGATCCAGCAGTTTCCCGGAGACCGCCAATCTCCCCGCGATCTTCGTCCGCGCCGCTGCCCCGCCTGATATTAATTAACCTTTAGCGACGAAAACCCGCGAGATTCGAGACGGAGAGCGGAGAGTCCTTCGGGAGGCACCTTGAAAGTGTACTTAAACAGTTAGCGATCTGAACGTTTACGCGCGGGTGTGCTGCGGGCCATCAGTCGCGATGGTAAGGTCACCTGAACAAGGATGCCGGCTTCCTAGCACGTGATTGGCAAATCACGACCTTCGGCATTCCTTTCTCAACCTTCCTGTGCGGTAAAAAATATCGATGGCTCGTGAAATTGGTTTCACTTGGGGGATGAAAGAATAATAGATAAGATTAGATAAAAGTCTTTAGTACAACCTCGTGCCAACATCACCACGCGCTTTTAATAATGGTATAAAGCAGTTCCCCGCAACCTTTTCTCATCCTCGGCACAGCTACGCCCTACCCAGAATTCCGCGGTGCACCGCGAGCAAAATTATGCGAAACACATAGAAGTTACAAAGTGTATACACAGAAATTACCTTTGTTTATTTATGGGAAACTTCGTGCAGAGAAAAACTTGTCCTGTTTCTCCTCTTGGAGGCATCGCGTCGCAGCATACTTACAAGGGAAGTTAGGCAACCCGGTAATTCAGAGAACTATGCAACTTTGCGTGCAAGTAGGGTAGTTCGTGCGTAAGGCAAACCAATTTTATGTTGGTGCCGCAGTCAGGTTTTGGGGGATGAAATCATCGCTTGAAAAAACATCCCCGCTGGGAATGTTTCCTTGCAAGGCTACACCTCGAAATGGCACCCATGCGGATGAAGATGGAGATGAAGTGACAGTAAGCAAGCAGGAGTCGTTAAAAATTCGCCACCACCCAGCAGAGTATCAACGGAATCTGCGCGCGGGAATTAAGCAAATAAGACGCAATTAAGGTGAGTGGGAAAGGGGTGAAGTGGGTAGAGGAAGGGATGTTCGTAGCAGGGAACAAAGTTGTCCCGCGAGATAGACCGAGACCGGTTTGTCCCGATTGCTGGGGGAATCTGGAGCATCAGTGACGGGGGCCAGGGATCGCCGCTCCTTTGTCGGACCCGCAGCCTTCTGAGAGCGCAGAAAGCCACGGAGAAGGTGGATCTTGGTTAATCTTACTAATCTTCGCCGGTTGCTCCGACCTCCGGCGGCGAAACGGCACAACCGAGCGGTCGAAAACCGCGGCCTAATGACATTACGGATCCCCCAATCAGCGCGAAGACCGGATAAAGGACGTGCAACACGCTATCCTCGATTTCGCTCGTGTTCCCTCAAGGAAACGTGGAGTCTTTCCAGGTCATTGCGAACCTTAAGGGGTCATGCTCAGTCAGGAGGCCGAAAGAAAGGGTGGTCTTTGGAAATTTTTTACTCAAAAGCTATAACACATTTCTCAAAAAATCTTTTCTCCTTTTAAGGGTTGCATCTAGTACCGTGCATCGTAATTTTTTTATTTAAAAATATTTATCAATAACTAAGTTATTGTCCTTAGTGTTATGTAACCCTTGTTACGTAAGCAGCAGTTTTCATGAAGTCGTTTCATTATGTGTGTCTTTGACACCTATTTATAATTGTTGATGTACTGCTTGGAAAAGTGACTGCTACTTGCTTTTCCACTCAGGATCTAATCTTGCGGGAGCCGAGTTGAACGCATAAATATATCTTTAATGCAAATTCAATGAAATTCATCAGGTGATTAGAAAAATTTATTCGAAGAATAAAATTTAATTTATTTTTGTTTTATCAGATCTCTTGAATTTTACTTCAGTCGTGTTTATATTAATCTCCGTTTTCCTTTTTATTTGGGGGTGCCAGCCCCCCAATCTCTGGCTGCGCCACTGAGTGGATGATAACATTTTTCAGTGCCCAGGGAGTTTTTCGGTAGCTCAATTGCAATACTAATGATATAGATAATCTACAAGGCGTATTTCTTATTTTATGCAAAGTGTACGCTAAGATTTGTCAGTTGCGGAGGCAGTTTATTCGACGTTCGTTTGAATGTTTTGATAGGAAAACTAATTGCCGCGACATCAAGGAGCTTACTTCGTTTTTGCTCAGTTTTGAGGGACGGTCCAGGGTAAATTAGATGGGTTTATCGAGTCGTGGCTTCAGAACCGTGGAGGAGGGTGAGAGAAGCGAGCTGGTTTTTGCAGAGTTCTACAGGAATTCCTGGAGAATACTGCGGATTAAACTATCCTCGAACCTTGCTGTAAACAACTTTGAAGCTTCGCGAATTTCCTTAATTGAACACCCATTAGTGTATCAAAGACCGTTATTAGACGCAGCCTTCCTAAAAATCTGGATTGACTCGGAACGAACCGTTTTATTATCGTGTAACATTTATATTAAATTAAGATTATTCAGAAGACAATTAAATTGTTGCACAGTGTCACCCAACGTTGGAATCTCAACTATCCGAGAAATAAAATAAAGTCACTAGCGGGGAGATGTGACAGACCCCCAATTAATTAAAAATAGAAACAGCGCTCTATATTCAATATAATAAGATTTTCACTAAACTTGTTTTCGACGTTCTCTTACATCATTGGACGAAGGAATCCCCTAATTATTTAGAGCATCGTCTTACGCGAAGACGTTGCACAGCTCTGACGTCTATGATAAGGCTCGATAAATTATTCACTTATCAAAGCGAAACGAGGAATAACATTGTAAATTAACAATGATTCTCATTCACTTCCAATTTCGAATAATTACACGTGCAAGATTATTCCGACCCTGCAGCGATAATCTTGTGCAATATTCAACTCGTCATTTACGGGAAGGAATAAAATAATCTTTTACAGTTAAATGTATTTTCTAAAGATATCGGCATGGCAGCAGTTCGGCAAAATTAAGTTTCTGGATTTTTCGCATTTTGTGTATTTATGTTCTTAAACTTAGTAACGAATCGCTGGCCACACTTATTGCACGGGCCGGAAGCATTAAAAATTTCCGCGATGGGAAACGAATTATTCCATTAATACGTTACAGCGTATAATCGTAACAGTAATATTCTCTTTGAGGACTCGTGGCAAATAATTCTCGTGTCAGAGTTTATCAATCGGTGTTTCGTCATATGAAAAGCCGATAATGCGGTTGTTGTTTATAACGCGTATTTTCTTGGCCCCCCCGTGAAGATTGTTCTATCAATGAACCGTCAGAATCCGTCAGAGTCATCTCCAACATCTCATATGACACGACTAGTACGAGCCTTCCAGTAAGACCAATATTTCATATAATACACCGTAAGAAGTGTATCGAACTTTACTCACCATCGTGTCTGCTTAATTATTCGAAATACTAAACGAAAAGTAAACATTCGATTTCAATTCAATTTGTTGCATATAACGCGTGCCAATGCCTCGTAACTCGCCCAGCTGTAATACCACAAACACTTGTTAGCTTCGTAATCAAAAGAAGATCGTAAGTGCCTCGAGTGGTAACATCATATATCCTCATCCACATGTATATAAAATTCGAGGTGAAAGAATGAGAACCGCTGGAATGCTTTAACCAAGCAAAAAGTGAAACAAATTTGAAATTAAAGTACACGCTTTACGCGTGTCTGTTTCAGAATTTCGCATATATCTCGAGCATAACGAGTAACCATTTAAACGATCGAGCAGGCGTTTGCATGTGCGGACAACTCACATAACCTTATCTCGATGAATACATACACACATTCGCGGAACTAACAGTTGGAAACCGGTCGGCCCGAGCGTTCATTATCAGTCTTTCGGTGTATTCGCAACGAGCAAGCACCCAACCGTCTTTCGATTCACGCGATTCGAGATACCGGTCATTCGAGAGAAGCTTATCTGACGGGGATCAGCCTGGAAGATAGTTGTGATTTCTGTTGTGATTGCAGATTTTTCCAAAGAGTTATGTCGACAGACGTGCGAGGAGTAGTGCTGTCCGGCACCGAGCTGGCAAAGTGAGTTACATTCTGTTTAATCGTAGGTATGATAGACTATAATACTAACGAAACGCTCCAACCGAGATCTAATCTCATTTTTTAAAAGAGGTTTCGGAATGCAGGCTATTTCGAATTATATTCATGCTGATGCTTCGCAAAGATTCTCCGTGTAAACAAACTTTTTCAAAGATCAACGGAATTCCGAGGCCGAAAATTCGAAGTTGATATCGGCTGTCTAATTGCGCACAGAGGTCGATAGTTGCACTGGTCTAACCGGCGACGTAGCGTTACGGTGAAATGTATTCATCTAAATTCAAGGAAATCTGATGAAATTATACGATTCTTTCTATGTGAGGTTATGCTCGGATTCCAGTCAGGTCATTATGTAACGGCAGAAAAAATCAATTGCTGAAATGAGTATACAGGGATATAGATAATGTCGATAGCAAAAGGCTTCCTGTTTACCGAGTCGATTATCCATTCATCGGTGCTAAAACGTGGAAAACGAGGACACGTGTGGGCATGGAAAAACCCGCCAAATTTAAATATCCGAATGCTGCACGGGTGGCGCGCAACGCGCGATTCTTTTATTCAAAACATTCGTTATATAGAAACTGAAATTTAAATGAGTTTATGAATAAATGAAAAGCTTGATTCGCATTTTCTTTACTTGGAAAGAGTTTCAGATGAATCTGTCGTTAAAAATTCATGACTCGCCAGGTCATCGCACTGGAAAGTTGAATTTACTCGAGAGTAATTTCATAATCGCACGATTTAAAATTAGATTCGACACGGTATCGAAAATATTCTTACGGTCTAACGAACTTTCGTCAATCTCCGCAGGGAAATTCGAGCGAACTTAGCGAAAGATGTGAAAACTCTACAGGAAAAACTACCAAATTTCAAGCCTGGTTTGGCGATCGTCCAAGTAGGCGGAAGAGAAGACTCGAATGTTTATATCCGAATGAAAATAAAGGCAGCGAACGACATTGGGATCGCCGCTCAACACGTGAAACTTTCAAACACAATAACGGAGGTCGAACTAATTCAAACACTGAACAATTTGAACAACGACCCAAAAATTCATGGGATCATCGTGCAAATGCCTTTTGATAGCGTTAATCCAATCAATTCCCATATGATTACCGATTTAGTGTTGCCCGAGAAAGATGTGGACGGGTAAGCCCCTCGTATCATTCTGTTTTTCATAACTCGATTCAGTGGGGTCTCGATCGTCGCGTTGCGCTTGCGATAGAACGATAAATTCTTGGGCAACAAGCGATAAAATTTCAAATAATTTAGAACAGGCGATATTGGTTATAGCGTATTCATACGCCATCGAAAATGTTTTGCAGCGTGTGAAATATCGACAAGTATGCAAGAGAACGTAGATACCGTGACCTTTGACGCAAAATGTCTCGAATTACATGATAAGAATACAGTCGCCTTATGCTGCTTTCGTCGAAGTTCATGCCCCTATCGCAACCGTAACGTTATTTCGAAAACCTAAAACAACGACGTAAATAATCAATAACAAAATATGCCGTGTACTTTTGAAAGACAGCAAACGTCGAAGAATACGTGCTTTGATTTTTCTAGATTAAACACGATTAATGAAGGAAGACTGGCCATCGGCGATTTGTCGGGATTTGTACCATGCACCCCAAACGGGTGCATCGAACTCATCAAGAAGTACGTTAAATGTTCCCATTAGTTTCGGCCGGCCCAAGATTTACTATTAATTAAATTGAATTTAATAAAATCGAGGAAATTTTTAAGTTTGCTCTCGATCTTTCAAATGATTGCTCTACTTTAAGCAATGAATTAATTTTTTTATTAATAATGTCTCTCAGGAGTGGAGTACCAATTGCCGGTGCTCAAGCCGTAGTTTTAGGCAGAAGCAAAATTGTAGGCACGCCCGCGGCTGAATTATTGAAATGGCACCACGCAACCGTGACTGTGTGCCACTCGAAAACGAAGAACCTTCCCCAAATTGTAAGTAACGAATTATACCTGTTTGGACAATAACAATTGAACCTACTTTTGAATGTTCGCTTCGGTTACAGACCTCGCAAGCTGACATCTTAGTGGTTGCTATGGGACAGGCCCGGATGGTCAGGGGGAGTTGGATTAAACCAGGTGCGGTCGTAATCGATTGTGGGATCAATTCTATTGCAGGTAGCCGTCATTTCTTCTGTCACATTTAATAAGCTAAGAAACTTCTAGTAAGCATTTACGAAAGCTGTTGCACTTTACGTTTACAAATTCTTTTGAAACCGAATGATAACGGTGGTTATCGACATTCGAGGGACTCGTAACGCGCTTCTTCTGTCATTACGCTGACCTCGGATTTCGAAATGCCGGGCGAAACGAATATAGAAGGCACGAGTTACCTAACCCTTCAGTTTTCGGTTGTCCGTGAACTAGAGTAAGACCTACGCGGGAATGATCTCAAAACCTTCGCGTTTCGTGATTGGACACTCCTAAGCGTTACTGTTGCTGCTTGCATCTTCGGCGAAACTGTGCGAATAGAATCTAAATGGCGTCGATGAAGACTCTGTGCGAAAGGGAAGCTATTTCCACAGTAATGAACGCAATAAGAATAACGTGCACACCAGGGCCGGCGTGAACTGTCGCGGGGCCGGGTTCCAAAATATTGTGAAGACACGGATTTATATGTACTTTTAAATTTTATGATAATAAATGTCTATGCAGAGGGTCCCGGAAAATTGACGACGAGCCTTGCATAGACCGCGGAGCCTTTTAAAGCGCAGGGCCGGCTTCCGGGGAGCGCGCTGAACCCGCCTCGCACCGGCCCTGGTGCACGCGACAGCGATGTTACAATGCTTAGAACTATTTCAGATTCGACAAAGAAATCTGGACAGCACTTAGTGGGCGACGTGGATTACAACGAAGCTGCGAAAGTGGCTTCGTACATCACCCCTGTACCCGGCGGCGTCGGTCCGATGACCGTAGCGATGTTGATGAAGAACACAGTTATATCTGCTCGAAAAGCAGTGGAGAGGATATTGAGCAGCGAATGGAAGCTGAGAGCACTGACGATTAATCCACTGAAGCCTGTGCCCAGCGATATAGCGATCTCGAGGAGTCAGGATCCAAAACCGATCACGATCTTGGCGGAAGAGATCGGACTGCTCCCGACCGAGATCAGCCCTTACGGAAGCAAAAAGGCGAAGATCGGTTTGAGCGTTCTGAAGAGGCTGAGCAATCAACAGGACGGAAAACTCGTAGTAGTCGCTGGCATTACGCCAACACCTTTCGGGGAAGGCAAAAGTACCACGTTGCTTGGTTTGGTGCAGGCTTTGACCGTGTGCAAGGGGAAGAACTCATTTGCCACCCTGAGACAGCCCAGTCAGGGGCCCACCTTTGGAGTGAAAGGGGGCGCTGCAGGCGGAGGATACGCGCAGGTAATGTTTACTATAAATTTCGTATTCTCCAAGGACTAGTAGTATATAGCAAGAAATTTGCAAGTATCGCATTGCTTCCAGGTGATCCCCATGGAAGAATTCAATCTGCATCTAACAGGGGATATCCACGCTGTGACCGCGGCCAATAATCTGTTGGCGGCCCAGATCGATGCCAGATACTTCCACGAATGTACGCAGACCGACAAGGCTCTGTACGATCGCCTCGTACCGACGATCAAAGGCGAAAGGAAATTTTCGAAGATACAATTGAGGCGTTTGGAGAGGCTTGGTATCAAGAAGACCGATCCGGATAGCTTGACGGAAGAGGAGAGGCGAAAATTCGCGAGGCTGGACATCGATCCGCAAAACATCACATGGACTCGAGGTATGCGCGCCCTTGTGCGATAATTCGCGAAACTAAGGTATCTTTTACAAGTGAGGCGCGCTTGTTCCAGTGGTCGATACGAACGATCGATTTCTGCGAAAAATTACCATCGGCCAGAGCCCAACGGAAAAAGGGCAAACGCGAGAGACATCCTTCCGCATTACCGTCGGTTCTGAGATCATGGCGATACTCGCGCTATCCACTAGCATCGATGACATGAAGCAACGACTGGGAAACATAGTGGTAGCTTTCAAGAAGAACGGGGAACCACTAACTGCTGATGATTTTGTTAGTACGACCTGAATGAATGAATCCCTCGAGTCATACTCCGGCGGTATTTGTGTCTAATCGAATGCGCGTTTAGGGCATGACTGGAGCGATGGCGATTTTAATGAAAGACGCCATTGAACCAACACTCATGCAGTCTTTGGAAGGAACTCCGGTGCTGGTCCATGCTGGACCATTCGCGAATATCGCGCACGGCTGTTCCTCGATCGTAGCGGACGCCGTCGCGTTGAAATTGGTCGGGCCAGAAGGTATCGTGGTCACCGAGGCTGGGTTTGGTTCCGACATCGGTATGGAGAAATTCTTCGACATCAAATGCCGAACGTCTGGGCATGTACCAAACGCTGTCGTCCTTGTCGCGACTGTCAGAGCTCTGAAGATGCACGGCGGCGGACCTCCGGTGACCACCGGTGCTGCCCTGAAAAAAGAGTATCTCGAGGAGAATCTTGAATTAGTCAAGAAAGGTCTCCCGAATCTTCAGAAGCACATCAGCAACGGGTGCAAGTTCGGTGTGCCGGTCATCGTCGCCATTAACGTCTACGCGTAAGTCTCGCGTTGCAAAGATCGAATGGTCTTTTCTTGCATGTTCGTGCGCCAAATGGTAAATGACTATAACATCTCGCTTCAGCACCGACACTCCGGCGGAATTAGAATTGGTAAAGCAGGCAGCGATCGACAGCGGTGCGTTGAACGCGGTAATATGCAACCACTGGGCAGAGGGTGGCGCGGGCGCCACAGAACTCGCGGACGCAGTTATAGCCGCCACGAAGACGCCTAGTAATTTCAAACTGTTGTACGACGTCAACGCCAGCATCGAAGAGAAAATTAATACCATTGCTCAAGAAATGTATGGTGCCGGGGAAGTGCGCCTCGCGGGTAAGGTAAGACACTTGAAATTCGTATTTCACGTAGAATCTGTGCAGCCGTTTATAAACATGATTAATCACGGATGTAGGTGCAAAAGAAAATTGAAGCCTACAATAAACTGGGATACGATAAATTGCCTCTTTGCATGGCAAAGACATCGAATTCCTTAACGGGTGATGCATCGATCAAGGGTGCACCCACAGGCTTCACTCTGGATATCACGGACATATTTGTGTCTGTTGGAGCAGGCTTCGTGGTGCCAATGGTCGGAGAGGCAAGTAGTCGAAAATATAAGGACTATGAATTTTATAGAAACTTTTTATAAGGTATGCAGCTCGTTATCTTGTTCTTGCAGATAATGATGATGCCGGGGCTTTCTACGAGGCCAAGCATTTACGATATGGACTGGAACAGCGAAACCAATGAAATAGAAGGGCTATTTTGAACACGTGATACTGTCGACGTTACAAACATTCCTACGATTCGTAACAGAACATCCGTGATACTTGAAATATCTAGGAATGATCGTTACTTAAGTTTCATTCGAAACATTTTATTTTTTACATATGTTACAGAATATATACATAGTATGTCTAGAGAAATAAATTCCGTTTTGTAAAGAGAACGTAACGAGAAACGTGCATACATTACGAAAGTCTAAACCACTTTGCTAGTAGCTCGAAGTTTCGCGGAACGTGACCTTGGATTTTTAATTACCTCCTCGGCTGTGGGTAGTATCACATGTTTGTGCAACATTCTCCACGGCACTTTTATAGAATCTTGCATTTCATCTTTGTCGTAATATTTACCGTAATTGGAATATTTCAATGGCATTTTATTAGCTACGTGATCCGTTATGTGTCCGGAGATATGCCTCTTAACTATCGTGTCCTCTAGCGAGTGGAACGTTATCGTTATTAGACGTCCATTGGTTTTCAAATATGATCCAGCAAGGATAATACCATAATTAATCTCATTCAATTCGTTGTTCACGAATATTCTAAGTGCCTGGAACGTTTTCGTAGCGCAGTGCGAGTGTCTACCGAGTTGGTCGTGTCTCTTCTCGTTAAGCACAGAGTCGACAAGTTGAGCTAACTCCTGCGTGGTTTTCAAACTTCTGAACATGTATCGCGCGTCGATAATAGCTCGTGCAATTTTTTTAGCCTGCTTCTCTTCGCCGTAAACTCTCAGGATATGAATCAAATCTATTTCCGTGATTCTGTCTAAAACGTCCGCGGCGGTCGGTTCTTCGGGACATCTGATTCCGTCCATCCTCATATCCAACGGTCCATCCTTCGACACGGAAAATCCTCTTTCAGCGATGTCGAATTGCATCGAAGAGCATCCGAAATCGAATAGAAATCCGTCGATACTGTTCTTTTTCACTCTGTGCTCGCAGAGCAATTGCGGCAACTCGGAAAATCTTCCTAACAAAGGTACTACTTGTCCGGGATATTTCTCCGATAATTTTTGCGCGAATTCGTGCGCGACCAGATCTCTGTCTAGCGCGAATATTTTTACATCGGGCGAAGATTCTAAAATTTCTGTACAATGCCCGCCAGCACCGAACGTCATGTCTACGAAAATCTTCTTAGGTGCTGGCTCCAAGTATTCCAATACCTCTTTCGCCATCACCGGCGTATGCGGTACATTTTCAGCGTTTTCGTTCGTTATCTGGCAGTAATTTTTGGAACTCCTCACGTATTCTACGTCACGCTGTTTTTGTAATAGGCAATGCAACCTTCTACTACCAGTCTTAATATCATAATAGCGTCGCACAGAAACAAAATTAATACTACTTGCTAGTTTTTGAATCATTGTAAAAATTCAAGACCCTCGAGTACATGCGAGAAATGAAGCCTTTTTCTATTTCCTCGAAGTAGTCCAGCAATTCCGGGGACAGTGCCAAGTTACATTGCTCTCTCGTTAGTCCGCTAGCGCTACTCGAGAGATTACGTGCGTAGATCTGCCCGTAATGATTGGAAGAGATTCTTTTCAAGCTCATGTAATAGCGATTGCAAACCTCATTGTTTACCTGACTGCTCGAGTCGCCTTTCGAAAATGCAATTTTCAATTGATCGCGAATATGTTGGCCTAGGTCCCTAGAATAAATGAAATTATCATTAAAATTCACACTGTAAAAGGAACTATTATACAAAAATACTGAATAATTGGAAGACACCAGGTTACGAAATACGTGAGCATTATTGTTATTTAAACATTCGTTCTAACCTCAAAACAAACCGTGAAGGGGAATGAGATATTTTACCTCCGATTTCATTCACACCGGAAGTATCAAAGAAGTATAGAGGAAAATTAAGTTTGTTATATCAAAGTAGAATTACCTGCCAGTTTTTGACTTATCTAGCGGCCAACATTCCAACAATTTCATATAATTTTTGTAAGTACCGGCCATGATAGAATTTATTAAAGGCCGCGGAGTAGGGATGGGCGATACAGTATCGATACACCCCTATTTACGGTGTTAGATATCGATATTTTGTATCGACATTTGGGGGCGCGATATTTGTATATATCGATACGTAACCTTCTAATATCGAATTTCGATACGTAAATGATTGTGCAAATCCATTTATTTATACAGTTAGAATTATGTTCCACATAACTGCCAAATGATAGGATCCTACTGGCTTAGAGCATTTAAATGCTCGAAGCCAAATGGTCGTTCACTGACCGGAAGATTACTGATGGTGAAGAATTCGGGCGTAAAACAAGCAAATATTTTAAGATTTAAATTATAAATTGTTTGTAAATAAGCAGTTTACATTAAAGTATGTGTCAGTTTTCGTTTTCTCAATTTTTTAAAAATACATCTGGGTTAGGTTAGTGATCCTCTAGGGAGTGATCGGTATAACCGGAGCCATGTTTGAGCAAAACCGGAAATAACATAACCTAAAGTTTATCTATCTCTTTCTATCAGTATTTCTCTCTCTCTCTTTTTGTCAGTATTTCTGTTTCTCTCTATCAGTATTTCCTTCTCTTTCTTTTTTTACAGTTTCTTTCTCTGTCTACTTCCGTTTTTGCTCCAAATCGTGGCAACCAATCTGCGACGATACGCGTTGTTCCAATCACTGCCTAGAGGATCACTAGGTTAGGTGTACAATAGAGCGTCAATTATCCGAACCTCGATTAACCGAACCGCCCATTATCCGAACCAGTGCTGCATCATCGCTATCCTCATCACTCCTTCGAACCAGTGTAGCGCTACCGATTGATTAATGGACTTTGGCGTAATATAAATTAACGCAGTAGTACTCTTGTATTTAATAAGTAATTTTAGGTGTAATTCCTATAGTTATAAACTGTGTAAAATACATGTATGCTTCATTCTTCGAACTGTTCGATTATCCGAACAATTCGAATTTCCGAACCACCTCGGTCCCAAGCAGTTCGGATAATTGACGGCTTTTTGGGCAACCGCCACTCATGACATACCGACGTCCCCCACTTTGCTCCCGTCGCACTTCGCAATATTCCTACTCAGGGCCGGCGCGAGGATGGTTGCCGCCCTTATGCAAGACAATTTATGGCGTCCCTAAATTTTTGCACCTGTTTTCTATTTAATATGTTTTGCCTTTGCGAGGTACAATAAAAAAAAGAATTACATTTACATTTTGTTTATACGGGAGTTGGATTCCTTTATTATTAAGTCTGCGATATAGTTTTCAGCGCCCCCTTCGGCTGGCGCCCTTATGCGGCGCATTACTTGCATAATGGGTTCCGCCGGCCCTGTTCCTACTTCCGTCATTGTTCGGTTGTTGAAAAGTGTTGCATAATAAGCCGTAGAGCCTCTAGAAGTGTTCCAGAACCCGAAATTCCAAATAAACGAAGAAATAAGGACACGAACAAATTTGTACGTACTTACATACCTCGCTATTTAAGAAGCAACACGCTATTTCGTGCGAACTGGCCTTAAAGGGCGAAGCATCTGAAATTGCCCACTATTAATATCGAATATCGATGCTTTCCCTGATTTTCCCACGGACTTAGGAATATAGGGACGGAACACACTTAGACAAGAGGCGAGGTGCGGTATGAAACCAAAGGGGGAGGACCGTCGGCCATCTTGCGTTGCTCTTTTACAGCGGGAAATTTAAATGGGACTGGAATGGAAATATTTTTATTGTATTTTTTGAGTATTAGAATAACACTGAAGATTGAATGATGCAATTACATTAATTATCAATTAAAAAATTTGATAATTTAAAAACACTCAAACAGATAAATAATCATTCTCTGCCACTCAACTACTTTTTCATTAATGAGGTTAGGATACGCGTAATTGTAATAAATGTGAATTATTTTAATCACTTACCCACGGTGTAATAGACAGGTGTTCCGACTCTGTACCTTTTACCCCAGCGATTTTGTGTGCCGATTTCTGTTTAGTTCCCTTGGCCGTCGCGAGAGGCGTCGTGGCTTAGAAGGCATATACATATGAATTAATGAGGCTGCAGAGTAGAGATTTTAGTGGTATTAGTGGGCTTGCCAGAAACAACAGGCCACACATGTATATATATGTAAATGCCTTTACGACATCGACGAAATCTGCCGGCCGCCAGAAGAACTAGGACGAAAAAGTCACACATTCTGAACAGGAGTCGGAACACCTGTCTATTACACCGTGCACTTACCTGTGAAACGTTATCTTTTTACCATTACCATCTTTTTCAAATTTTTAATATGGCAATTTTTCACGGGACATATAGGCATTTTAAATTTGAATTGCTTAAAAACTAAAATCACTTCAGTCGCTACAAAGCAACTGAAAGCAACTTAGAGGAGGTGATGTCAAATTTCTCGCTCCACCACCAGTTGGAAATAGTATGGCAGACTGCCATTTAAATTTCCCGCTGTAAAAGAGCAACGTAATATGGCGGATGCCCTCCCCGATTAGCGTCATCCCCCGCGTAGCCGTGCTCCGTCCCTATATTCCTAAGTCCGTGGATTTTCCCTGTCACCCGTGTTCACCTAAGGTCGGGTCAGGTCGGGTGATGATGATGCGACGATGTTGACAACCGTAGTTGATTTCAGATCGTGAGTTTAAGATGATACGCGCTTCTGTAAAAAGCTTCATTTGTTCCCTATACTGATGCGCGTACATGGATATTATTAAGGCAATCGAGTAGTGATGCGGAGAAATCTCAAATTCCTAATACGGACAACCTTTAAGGTTAAATTCCAGTTCGTTGCGTGCAAGGCAATTAATTAACATTGACTAATCTCGACCCACGAATTCTAAGCGAACATGTCAGACGGTATGGAACGAGATAAAGTTGAGATGTTGACATCTAAGGAACGAGAAGAGCAGGAAAAGATGAAACGGGAGCTACTAGGTAACTGAATCCGTTCCGAGCGCGATTATTCTTATTTATTAGTTTTAACCCTTAGGCTGCCGCTATAGCCACTATATTGGCACGGTTCTACCCCCTCGACTCTATGGGACCTATTGACTACTCATACATACAAATTTTTGGAAAAAAAGGACCCCTATTTTTACGAAAAAATAGCGGCAGCCTAAAGGTTAAGAAAGCATCTCGATGCTACTGTGTCCGGATGGAAAGAAGTCGGTCGAGAAACTCTAGCCTCCGAATAGTACACCCTTATTGGCTGGCGCGACAACGTCAACGAATACAAAGTAAGCAAACTGGACACGGGCTTCGGGAGCCAACGCGAGCGAAGAACCCCTCTTGCCCCTGCAACATTTCAACCGACTTCTTTCCATCCAGGCACAGTACGCGCAAAATGTAGTAACAACATAATAGAAAGCAATGCGTGTACCGAAATATTGCTTCGCGATCGAATAACTGCTCGCAAGAGACGCGCGAACATAACGGGAGGGTACTAAACGACTGTTCAACTTGCAGATATGAAAATGTATGAGACATGGTACACGTATACAGACATGAAGCAAATCTTAGGCTTTATCAACGAATCGAAAGACATGGCAAATGTGGCTAACGACGAAAAGAATGCCCAGAAGGTTGGTTTATTAGCGATCGATCGCTGTTGTCCGTACTGCTTGTGGTATCGTACGAATAAGAGACGAGAGCGAAACAATTCTATCTTAAATGTTGTATAATACGTTGATTTTTAGGAACTATCGCAGTCTTCTAACGATTCTGCCTCGGAAGCAATGCCCAAGACGAATTTAGCGCAGGAATTGGAAGTACAGGAACATAGCAATACGTCCAGGTCGTTACACTTGCACAGACCTAGACACTCGTCGCCGATACTCGATCGGATATCCACTCACAGCCGCGGCAGTCCCGAACCTGCGCCCGCCGCGACTGTCGATTCAAGAAACTCTGCTTACAGGAACAAAAACTTGGACAGTGACGACTTGGTTGATAGACTACACGATAATCTAGATATAAAAGATAGTTATTCTCATAACACGAACAGATATATTTCATTGAAATCGAAAAACACTTCGCAAGATTCTCATGGTATGCATGGTACGGAGACAAAGATGGACATGCACCCCGAACGCGATCAGAAACTGGAACGATGGCAAATTAATCCGCTCGACTCGATCGTCAGCGAGAACGATGTGCCTTTGCAACAGCCAGATCGGCCGTTAGCTCAAGATCGCACGCCGTTTAGATTATGCAAAGAAGCGAAAACGCCCGAGATGCTTGAGAAACTGCTGCACACGTTAAACAATCATTTGAAAGAGACAGCAGAGTTGTGGTATAGTTGGCATCGTACTACTGACACTAAGTTTCAGTGGGGGTCCCCCATTCAGGTGGGTACCTCCGTACAATCCATTACTTACAGATCGTATCGTTAATGCGCATTGGGTAATAATCTGTCTCTTATACGTAAATTGAAATATCCTCAATACGACATTGTGCCATGGGACATTGTACACACACACACACACACACACACTCGCCCGCAAAATAATCCGAGTCTGTGTTTACTATATTGCAATATTTCATTCGGAATATTCACGTTTCCAATGTAGGGGATTTTCAATGACTCCGGTTAACGATGTGTACCCATTTATTAATATATTTCTTTGATATAAATAGTATTTAATTTAATCCTCTACGATCGATAATTTTGATTAATACATCGTGCGGATAGCTTCCCTAGCAAAGTTTCTTCTTCAATTCTGTTTTGTCGTGCACGATAACAAAACAACTTGAAAAGTAACATTGACGCTTTATGTAAAAATGATCGAGGCTCGTCATTTATAGCTCTTACAGAAGTTGTAAAGATTGCATTTATACGAACACGTGTATACATAAATGTTTATAAAGAAACAGTAATTAACAGTGTAAGCTACAAACAATTTTTTGAATAAATCGTATTTCTGTAAAAAACAAACCAATCAGAATAGTTGTCCATTTCATTCTGTCTAGTTATGATTCTAATCCTTCTTTCAACGTTTTGCATAGGTGGGACTTGCTAAAGGTAGTTCGGATAAGAAATCGTTAACGTATGTTAAGACCGAGGAGAATCAAACGGAATGTACAAATAATTGTAGCAACGAACGACCTAATAAACGTAAATCAGCAATGGCCCTTTCTTACTCCGACACGAGACATTCCAGCAGCGACGAGGACGAGAGAGTATTTAAAAAAAAGAAAATCCAGTCTTACGAAGGGTCTAGCAGAATATTGCGTTCTCGGAGAGAGGTGGTTGTTACTAGAGACGAAAAAGATCAAGGCTCGCATGACGAGGATATTAGCGAAGACGTTGAAGTCGCAGAAACTATGAATTTAGAAGTAACGCGTGAAAGGGAAGAGTGCTTGTCGCCTGAACTATCGACGTATTCAGTAAAAATGCCACCCCCGAATGCTAGGAGAAATATTAATAAGAAGAAGCATAATATTAACACGCCTGCCAAAAGCTCGTCGATACACGACAGCGACGAGGAACAAAGTGCCATAAGCCTGCTGCCCAAAGGGAGAACTAGTGCCCTGACTGACCAAGAGATTCTAATCGAATTGGAGGACGATAGCAATAGTGATACTATTAAGGGAAAGTCGGAGAGCACGGAAATTAAACCGCTGCCAGTGAAAGGCCTTTCGCGTAGAATAAAAAACCAATGTATGCTTTTGGAAAAGATTCAAATGGACAAACAGAAGAAGATGGAGACTGAAAAGGAGGAGACTCAGAGAAAGGAGAATGAAGAGAAAAAGAAGAGGGAGGAGTTTTATAAGAGACAGACGGAAGAGAGACAAGAGAAGGATAAGCAATGGGAAGAGAGACAAAAGTCCAGCGAGGAGAAAAGTATGAAATGGAGCAACATAATGGACACGAAATTTCGGAAAAAGATTAACGACGAAGGCAGGGAGAAACTGCAAGGTCTGCGCGAACAGAACGAAAACGCGATTCTCGAAGATACAGAAGAGGACAGACTATTTCAGGTAAAAACTTTCTCCGATATTCGTTCTAATCGTACTCTCTGGTAACAATTCCGAAGAACTTTATACATTATATCATTCTTCTCTCGTAGGATAACAGTGCTGTTGTAACGAAACGAATGAAAATCGTGAGAAACGATTTGACGAACAACGTAAATTGCCCCATCTGTAATCAACCTTTTCCAAGCGAACAAATAGAAGAACACGCTGCGGGGTGCGAGCAGTACATCACTGACGATGAAGATGAAAGTAATGATAATTTGTTCGGAAACAAGATAACACCGGTGAACGCTAATAACGATGAAGCTCTCGAATGCGGTGTTTGTTCTGTGTACAGAACAAATAATGGTAATCATTACGAAGCACACGTTAATAAATGCCTGCAAGAACACCGTCAAGAAGAATCACCCGATGGTAAGGATCGTCATATATTCAACGCTCGTGAACATGAGTTTGTACGCCACGCACGAATTAACGGTGACTGTTCTGTGTTCCAGAATGTGCAACCACCGACATTGATAATATCCTTGATTCACCTATCCGTTGCTTTCGACCAATTAGCGAACAAACCGATTCGGACATAGATTACAGGTCGCAGTTCGCATCGAACAGTAGAACTCAGAAACACTCCAGTAAGAGAAGGAGGCGTTAGTAAATACTACTTCTGCCTTTAAACCGGCAGATGTACATATGTATTTATATGTTGGTAAAACCAGTGAAATGCTGCTGGCACGGTACTGTTACGTTGTTCGAGTACATTGAAGTAGCGAAAACATGAAATTTTAACTTTCTACATGAAATCGATGCCTAGAAGATGCAAAATGTATTTAAGGAGCTATATCTTTTGCATTTACCTCAACATTCCACATATTGCCAGTGTGTGCATTGTTTTTATTACAACAGTATCATTTACCATTTTATCGGGTTTTCTAGTTAAAAGTGCATATTGCAAAATTATTAAACGACAAGTTACGAGATATGTACAGTAGGTCGCGATGATATCAAGCTGCAAGTTTTTATGCAAAAATACGCAACATACGTTTGTGAACAAGAACGTACTGGTTGCAGTATGTATTTAAGTCTAAGCTTTTTTAAATCTTACATTTATACTGTATAATAGAATGTATTTTTATGCAAATAGTCGTTCCTGTTTGTGAATAAAGTATTCTGTTTATACACTTCGTTTCATTTTTCCCGATATGCATACAAACGTATAGAATTGCAAATTTCAACAGGGTACTGTAACGCGAATTATATAATTTCAAACGAGTAGATAATATAAAAAAATAATTAGTATTTCTTCTCGTACCAATGGCTGGCGAACTTACACCACTTTATTCTTATCTACTATGATAAGTAAATTCAATATTACAAACAGACTCGGCAAATAAATGGAATAATATATATTGAATGTCTACTACCAATTTGCTTCATGTACATTAACTCTTGGCCACTTACACGGCCGCTTCCGAGTGTCAGAGAAATACGGTTGAAAAATAAATCCGCCGTATATCATTAAAACATCGAGGGTGTTGCTTTGATGCAAGCACCATGGGGAAGACTTTTCAAGCCTTGTTGATTGTAATTCTAATTACCAATACTGTTTTATCCATAACCTTAGATGGTTTATGGACAGGTATTATTAAATATTTTATATTAAACAGAGTAGAATCGTTCTGCATACTCTTAACGCGCAATTACGTGATTTTCTGATTTAGGTAGAATCACTACTGCTGAGTCTGGACGTGGTAAGATATTCTATAAGCGATGCTACTTCGACGCAGCAGGTAATGAGAACTTAATATTCTTCACTAACATATGGTTGCAGAAATTACGTTTCCCGCCACCGTACCAGGAGGCATTTACACCGACCTGAGTAAAGCGGATGTTATAGCGAACAATTTTATTGGGAGCAATGACGTGAACAATCGCTGGGTTGGTAATCAAACAGTTACCTATGTTAAAAGCTTTCATGGTAATTAATCTTCATCGTTTTGCTTCCAAAAGTGAATTGAATAAGGCACTGATGCGAGGCGATTTCTACGTCTCACGAGATGATTTAAAACGAATGTTTTGCAGTTAACGATACCCTGCTAAATACTCCTAAAACGATACTAGTCTTCCATGGCTTGGATACATTCGCCACAGTCTTCTTAAATGATCAGAAGATCGGGGAGGCATCAAATATGTTCCTGCGATACACATTTGACGTAACGAAGTATTTAAAGGTAAGCAACAGTTTCCTTAATCATAGCCGAGTGTATTAATATTTCCCAGGCGCTTATTAATGTCTGTCTTTCAGGAGGGGGAAAATTCATTGGTAGTTTCGTTCTCTTCTGCTGTTAAGAGAGCCGAAGCTTTGTACAATGAACAAGCATTAAAGTACGTTGTTCCTCCGGTGTGTGTGCCAGACAGTTACAAGGGAGAATGCCATGTCAATCATATCAGAAAGATGCAAGCAAGTTTCGCATGGGACTGGGGTCCAGCTTTTCCTTCAATGGGCATTTGGTATTCCAAGATTTTTTAATTTAATGCACGTTGGAATATAATACATAGTAACGAAAGTATATCTTAGGAAAAGCGTGGAGCTAATTCCTGCCAGTGAAATCATTGTCACAGACACCACGACAGATGTATATAAAGGAGAAGGGTTTTGGAATATTATAGTGACAATATTCCTCGAGGTTGCATCCCGGAAAAGTAACGAGTCTATACCTTGCTACATCTCGTCTGTTCTTCGTGTCGATGAAGAGTCAAACATTCATAGCTCAAAAACTCTTTTGTTAAATACAAATAATAGAAATGCAGTAGGAACTATGCTCCTCAAGATACCTACGGTACATTCGTGGTATTGAAGTATTTAATTGATATATACTTTTCGTAAGAACAGAGAGTAATATCTTTCTTTAACAGGACCGCGTGCATATTTGGTGGCCAAATGGTTACGGCAATCAAACTCTTTACCCGCTAACTGTAACTGCAACCACGTCTACTAGCGTGGATCAAAGAGTAGTGCGTATTGGCTTTAGAACGGTAGAACTTGTACAAGACCCGCTCAAGAAGGGGCTAAGCTTTTACTTTCGAATAAACGGCATTCCAATATTCGCGAAGGGTAGCAATTTCATTCCAGCCAGCGTCTTCCCTGAACTGGGTGCTAGGATGGATACAATCAAACATTTATTGACATCGGCTAAAGAAGCGAATATGAATATGCTTAGAGTCTGGGGCGGTGGCATTTATGAATCCGAATTGTTTTATAATATGGCCGACGAATACGGAATCATGATTTGGCAAGATTTCATGTTCGCCTGCGGGATGTATCCCACTACAGAGAGATTCCTCGACTCCGTTAAGGAAGAAGTCGTGCAGAACGTGCGGAGATTAAAAAATCATCCCAGTATTGTTGTTTGGGCTGGCAATAACGAGAACGAAGCAGCCTTGTATGGAAACTGGTATAAGACCGGTGCCGAACAAATATACAGAAGTGATTACGTTAAGCTGTACGTAGATGTGATCAAGAAACAAGTGGAGCAATTGGATTCCACTCGACCTTTCGTAGTATCCAGTCCTAGTAATGGATTGTACACGGAACAGTATAACTACGTCGGGGAAGATCCATACTCCAATTATTATGGAGACGGTAAATTAGAACTCTCTCGATCAAATATCGAAATAAACTCTACGATCTAACGAAATCTTGTTACAGTCCATTACTACAACTATCTCACTAACGGATGGAATATGTACGAATATCCGCTGCCGAGATTTTCGTCGGAATACGGATTTCAATCGTTGCCATCAATCTACACTATATTGCCAGTTGCGGAAACAATCGATGATTTGAACATAAACAGCGACTTTATGAAACATCGCCAACACTTGATGCTCGGCTCGGCATTCTTGAGAAGTCTTATTTCGAAGAACTTCAAAATACCCGAAACTCAGAACCGCGTGAAAGACTTCGCAAGCCTCATATATTTAAGTCAAATCAACCAGGCCGTCTCTGTGAAAGTGCAAACGGAATTCTATCGACAATCGAGGACTGAAGTGAACGAAATCGGAGGAGGAATGACTATGGGCGCTTTGTATTGGCAGCTGAACGATGTTTGGCAAGCTCCATCGTGGTCTTCTATAGGTAATTACACCTTTAATAAGATGTAGCTACAAGTGCGACGAAGTAGTAGCATTCACTTGTACATTGCTAATCGTACAATTCTGTTTAGATTCTGACGGGCGATGGAAAATGCTTCATTACTATGCCATAGATTTTTTTGCACCTATAATAGTCACGTACTACGTCCAAGGGACTGATCTCTCGATTTACATTGTCTCTGACGAGTTGCACACGGTAGCGAATACTACGCTGGAAGTTAATCTGTATGCGTGGAATGATAGGAATCCCATAAGATCGCATACTTTATTCAATGTAACTGTAGTAAGTATACAGTAAAAATTCTACGGATGCATGAAGCTCTTTTACGTTCTCTATTCGTGATTAATGCCTATCCAGACAGCAAACGCAGCAACTAAAATTCACGATGACATGCTCAAACATTCATGGATCTCGAACTCTACGTCACTCGACGAGTGTCGGTCGAATATTACTGGAAAGCTCAACTGCATTACGACACTCACCTTGAAGGACAAGGCTGGATCTCGAATAGCACCAACAAATTACATATATCCGATCATTACATTAAAGGACATTGTTCTACCAGCTGTAAATATTTCTGTGAGTATACGTTTCTCATCTGGAAAAATAAGCGAGGCTCGTTATTCGCATTCTATACGAGATATTTCGTTTTAGGCATATGTAAATAACTACCATTTACCTGGAAAGTATTCCAATTATCCGGATATCGAACTGGAATTAGCCACAAATAATATAACACTTTTCGTATGGTTGGAGGTTGGTAATATTCGCGGCCGTTTCTCGGAGAATGGTTTCCACATGTTCGAAGACAAGAAGCGGATTACCTTCCATGCATTCGAAGCAATCACACCGAAAGTATTTAACGAGAGTTTGAGGATTACCACGCTTTCCGATATTTACGATCCAAGCAAAGGGGACGCGAATCCCATTGTAACTAATTTTAAGTAAGATCTTTCTGGTTGCGTGTACCTACGTAATGTCTAACGCTGAAATTTAGGTCCTTCGCTGCGGGAAATATGCCTCGCGATGTAAATAAACTTCAAATACAATAAGAACGAGGAGTATAAGCATACTTATGCTAATTATAGTGAACATTAAATTCGTCATATTGCGGCACTAAATGATAAATTTATCTGCAAATTTGTGCGCCAAATGTTTGCTGGGTTTATTGACGGTTCCGTCTTGTTACATAAAAATTTATCTTTAAAAACAAGGTATAAGATTAATAATACTGAAGTTAGTACGTTACATAAAACGCGAAACAAAAGACATACATGTTACAATGCATTTTTTTATATTATATCTTTCCTATATATTAAGATTTATATTAATAACGAAACAAATTATTATCAAAGTAACACTTAAAGTGTAGTAAAAAATATAAATTGTAATTCCTGTTCGTGTTAAGGTTCTTTGGATTACACCTAATCTTACGATCTACAGAAGACTAAGTTCCTTGAATGGATATTTTATACTTATAATATTAATAAGCGTAAGCTGAGATTTCTTATTAAATATGACTTTCTTCGATTGCATATTTGCTATTATATTTATGTTAAAAAAATAAAATATAAAAATCATACATGAACCTTGAGTTAACATTACTTCCAAGTAAGCTAATTCGAAGACTATGTAAAGATAACAATCCTTGAAAATTGTGTCACTCGCTCGGAGATTCGGGAGTGTGTTAGAGAATTATTACTCCGCTCGATATTCCGAATAAACCCTAAACTTTTACGAAATCTATCCAAGTTAAGGCTTCCTTTGCAATATTAGCTTCCTTTAAGGCCTTTTGTGTAAGTTAGCATTCAGCATGCCTGCCGTCGTAAAGAACACCTCGTTCTTGCCCTACGAACGTAAAGCTTCCCTATATCAACGTTTCATTTCAGGATACGTAGGCATCACTTCTTCCGAAGGCGAGTGAAGATAACGCCGACTCAGATTAATTGCTACCATGATGCAGCACAGCAGCAGAGGCCCAAAAATTGCGCCTTCTACTCCTAAACAAAAAACTCCGCCTACTATCGAGAGGCCTGTAAGGTACGGATGCCCACCGCTGAAATAAACGATATTTCATAAGTTTCATTCGGAGCAATGTTACGAGAAAGTAAGATGTAAATTCAAACAATCATCGCACCCTTTGATCTCTTTGTAAAATTCCGTCACGACAATGTTGCAAGCGAGGAAATGAAACATGAAGAACAGAATAGCGATCATGGGTCCCTGTGTGAACCAAAGTTCTAAAGTGGCTGGGATGCAAGCAAAGTATGCGTCCAAGAACGGCACAGCCCCAAGTAACGTTGCGAAAGTTGCCGGCAGATAAACGATTTTCACTTGAAACATATTGTGTATCAGCCAGGTCCACATGCCGAAGAAGGAAGCAAGTTTAAATGTCGCAGCGAATACTCCGATGACTGCTTCTTGCAACGCCACGGCATATCTACGAAAGTACAAGGCAATACACTTTCCTGGAATAGATCATTAATGACCAGTACTGTTACACTCTTACGATATAACATACCCCTCAATCGGAACAGTGCTTGTCAATACAAGAGAAGAAATTTTATATAGAACTTGCGATATGATCTTGTAAAAATATAAATATCGACGCAACGTTAAAACATTTACCTATGACAACTAATGGGGCTAAAGACCGTAGTCAACACAATCGGCTTGTAAGTCTTACTGCTAGAACTCAGCAGGTAAAAGAGTGCCGTGAAAAACACCACCTGAAATAAAATTAAGTTTCTACTGTAAAATGTACTATAAACTAACTGCTCTTTCGCAACTAATTATTTACCATGCTGAGGGAAAAATTGAGTACTGCCGATCCACTCATCAGTACGATATAAAATAATTCTGTAGAGATCGTAAATATCACAGACATATTGCCCTTAACTATACTCCAAACGGAATCCAAGACAGACATGAAAATTCCAATATTCTCCTTCACGAAGTTTTGTATACTGGTCATATTAAATAGTTCTGTATAAGATGAAAGAAATAGAACGTATTACGCAAAATCTAAGCGCGTCGTTTAATTCTATTAATCTTGACTGCAAGCTCTTACGTAAAGGTATCTTTTCATAGCTGTCTTTGAAGCTTTCCCATTCCGAGTAGGCCACTGTGACATCCACAGTAGGTCCAATCAAATCTGGATTATCGCTGGACATCATCCATGCTTGATAAAGCCTGTCCCAAAGTTCCAAGACTTTCTTCTCCATTTGCTCAGCCTTCACGGGATCTAGATCCTTCACCAGACCCTTTACCTACGTTATATATTACAAGTTACCACAGAGAAATATTTCCTAGCCATTAGAAGATCATTTATCTATCTTACACCGTCCGAAATAGCGCTGCGTCCATACGTATAAGCATTATCTAACACGCTATTAACAGACTCTTCCCACTGGTCCGGTAGCCAATCGATATCCGAATTATTCATTAAAGATGAATTGAGTATTTCCCCGGTAATTTGGATAAGATGTTTACCTTCCGCATAAACCTACGACGAATATCGATGAGTGACAATGATTCTTTAGGGTATACATTTATAGTACGCGCGCCGTACCTGTATCGTTATAAAAATAGACGCGCAAGTAACAAACACGAGTAAGCCGAGAATCACGGCGATCGTTGCCACAGTGTCGACCGAAGCTTTCAAAGCTTTCGTCAACTTCTCGTCGATTATTATCCCGACTTTATATAAACCTCGGACGTTAGCTGGTAAAAGTGCTTGATGCCTCTCCAGACACCAAGTCTTTACGACCGCCATTGCAACGCCGCATTGATTTCGTATCAGTTTCCACAGACCAAAATAATTACCGAGCTGCTTAATAATGTAAATAGCTACAGGGATACTCAGAACGTATATCATCCACCTGTGTTTCCAGAAAATCATGCCGATGCAAGCGTACAACGTTCCGTACATATATTTATCAGTATCAACTTTGTCATCTTCCACATCGATAGACATTCTCAATTCGCTTTTCAATCGTCTCAAGAGGTAACGATCGCGCGATGTGATAGGGCTACTAGACTGTACGTTCAGGGCCGACCGTAATTTACGGTTCGCAGGCGCTGTACCGACATCCGCGTCCAGCGACATCGATTTCTTAGACAACTTCGCCGTAGAAGAAGCTTTCGTACATCCAGGACCCGCGTCGCCCGTTTGGAGCTCCGCGATTTTGTCCTCGACGATATTTTCTATAGATTTCTCACTGCTCAACGGAGCCAACGTGTCTTCCTGGACATTCGCGACTAAGCTATTCGTCAGCGCGAAGCGAGCTGCTTCCATGAATGTCATGTATCCCTCCTCTAATTCTTGGTTCTCCATGATGAATATCACTTCGTAAACGAATCCCACCAGGCAGAGCGCTTGCAGCGTTAGAAATATAAGAACCTGGTAGGCGTCCAACATGTTAGAAACATAGAGGCTAATAATGAACCATACAACAAACGAGGTGTAACGGAAGTGAATGGAATTACTCGGCGTCCAGTAGATATACAACACAGACAAGTATCCGATGAGTACAGCAGCGATCTGAAAGAATAACAATCGCACGCTGTGTTAGTACATCGATGCGTAGCTCGTAAGGTAGTATCTTAGAGCGCATAAACTTGGAGGAAGCACGCAATGGGCGAAAATGTTGACGGCGGTAGAGAGAGAAAAATATACACGGGGGACACCGTCTCTCTTTCTAGCGCCAGGGGCCGCGGTGTTTTTCTTTTGATGTTCGAAAGAGAGAGAGTGGCCCATTTGTATACATTTCTCTTTCTACCGCCCTCTTCATATTTGCCCATTGCATGCTTCCTCCGTGTTTACATGCTCTAAGGCAGGGCTGCACAGGGAGCCTTTATCAGCGCCTAGCGTAGAATCAGTGAGGAGAACTGCAGTAGTGTAGGTGCGAGCTCGTAGGCGCGTAGCGTAAGTACATACACTACTGCAGTTCTCCTCACTGATTCTACCCTCAGTAACGGCGTACGGTTGGTTGCTCGCCGCTAGGCACTGAAAGAGGCTCCCTGTGCAACGCTGCTCTAAGGGTAGTATCGGAGCACGTAACAATTACCATATAAATATTGCACGTGGTAATGAAAAATCCGACGACGGAATTGAAAATCAGACACGTCCTCCATACGAGGCAACTTAGAATGCTAGGCGTATAATGGTATATACCGAAGACTAATGCTCCCGCTAATAGCACGCCGCCGATATACTTTAAGTGCCTCCAGAGAAACGATCCCAAAGAGTCGGATGTTTGGTCCACAATTTGTACAGGCAACAGCATTAAGCTTATGATCAAAGGTGTGCGAGATGCTTCTGTTTTCTCGAACCATGACTGCACAACGGTGGTCAACGAGTTTTTGAATGGGAATAGAACGGAACCACATAACAGAGCCCATATCAGAGGCTTTACGAACGGACGCAATATGATGTACAGCCCGTACCCGGCCGCTGAAACCAGGCACAGTAGGAACAGCGCCACGGCATTGTAAATGCCTTGTTTTAAAGCTTTCTCGTGATCAGCGCTGAAGCCTGACAGCATGTTAAAGAGGTTATCCATCGGCGAACGCGTACTCTCCATCCTGTATACGTAATCGGTTTTCTCTTGGTGCGCTTATTGTTCAATTTTGAATACTCCTGCAGCCTCTCATCTTTCTGACTTTCGAATTTCTCGACGTACTGCAACGAAAGTGCACCCGATTAACAGCGATAGGAATTGACAGGAACTGAAAGGGGAATACCACCGGGCACCGAGTTACAGACACGTGCAAATACGGCGAACACTATGCGGTGCTTTATGCGGAACCCCATGTGCGTACATGCACACACGTTACCACATTTGCTGATGAAAGCGAATGCGATAACGTGTGGTATTGCGGCCGATTCTTGACGCAGCGTCGCGTTCGGAAGATTTATCCACGGGAACTGTATTTTATAAAGTAGGAAGTAATACTTTTTTTTTAAAGAAAAGAGGAGGTTACAGATTGTTTCGAATTATTTAAAATAGTGTGATATTAGGAATCGTCGTAGCTGAAGTAAAGATTTAAAAAAATTTTAAGCGGTATTGTGATTTGATTATCAATTATATGTTAACACAGGCGGGATATAGGATAAATGAAACATCAAATGCAAATATTTTTCATACGGCTCGGGGGATTTAGAACTCCCATACCACTTTCGTGTCGCATGCAGCATTATCGATTGGGAATAGAATACCATCGCAACGCCACTAGCAGTTGGAATTAATTTTAAATGTAGCGAGATTTCCAGCATTTCCATGATATCATCGACGCAGTATACTCCTAAGTATACTTCTGTATACTCCTAAGTATACTTCTGTATACTCCTAAGTATACTGCGTCGCCCCTAGGGCGAATTCCACTTACGCCCAAATCGCCCGCGCCCACGACCGTAGGATTTTTTCGTTTTTGTAGTAAAATGAAAATCATATTATATGTTCCTGTTTTCGAGTCGTAATTTAAACTTAAAAACAGACACAGATTTCTCTTCCATATTTCAGGAGATTTTCATAAATTTTGGAATGTTTACCACAGGCGTCGCTGGCGATTTGGGCGTAAGTGGAATTCGCTCAGGATAGACCCATCAATCAATTACCATTATAAATATATATTATCACAGACCAGGCGGCGAGCGTTGGCGAAAAAGGGGTAAAGCCTTTCTGTGTTCGCCGGGAAACTACTGTGAAACTACAGTGTCTATAAATTGAATTATTTATTTAATTTCTGTATCATGTTTTCATAAATATATCAATATGTTTGAATTTACATTAAGTTTCGTTCATTTGATTTATTACACACGCCTCACACGGCATGTTTATACTTTCAGGAGTAAAAAAGCGCCCTTTCACGTTCGTATTTATTGTTTTATTCTATTATTTCCGCATTCAACGGCCGGCTATCCAAAACGAACTGAGCATAGCTTCGAATATGTTTCATAATCAAAGTAATAGGATGGACAATGTTGAATATCTCAGAAACAATAAGTTTTAGGATTAATGCACTTTAGTACTTTCATGCACAGAATTCGCTATTCTATTGAATTTGACGATAAAAAATTTGCAGTTCATTTGAAAAAATAAAATTGACCTCCACATCCGCTCTATCCCTGTAAAGAAACTAGTTTCATCGTGTTTTGTTTTTCTTACAACCAGAGAACTTTTATAAATAATACTTTCGCTTATTACTTGAAATAATAGATATTTGAGGTGAACCGAGTTAGTGAGACACCCTGTATTACACAGCTTCTACACTTTTCTTGGTGATACCACAGACCAGGTATAGGATAGACCTATCACGCAATGTAATTTTGTGTCACACGCTCGGGGGGCTCGCGAGCCCCCTTACCATTTTCGTGTCACGTGCAACGTTACCGGTGAAGTCTCGACACAGATTGTAACGCTACGCATGGCAAGAATTAGAATTCAAGAAGTAGAAATTTAGGTAATTCGAAACCCGCGATTTACAAATGATTCCTGTTACAGGAATGTGTCCAGGTGTCTAGCAAGTCCAGTTGGAGTAGCCAGCGTTGTGTCCCCAGAGATCCAAGAGACGCAGGATTAGAAATCGAGGGTGGATAGCCACAGATGAGCCGGAAGGGAATTGTGACAGACAAAACTAGGAGATTAGGGAAAGAGTGCACAGTAAACACACCTGGGAGAGTTACATACTGTAGAATGTATTCAGTAGAAGCAAGAAGCTTCTAAAGTAGGAGTCAAAATTATGTAGATAGCACTAAATAAAAAATGTTTCAGTGGAAAGAAGCTACTGTCTTATACACAGTAATCTTCACCTCCTTCACCCCTAGATATTCCCTTGATGTACTGCATCATAGAAGAGTTGCAAAATGCCGAGAGCGGCAAAATTGGTGAATTGTTAATTTTTGAATATTACATTTTTGTATGAAACAGAAGGCTTTTGTTATTAAGTTACATTCATTGCCGAAAATTATATTTTAAAATAATTATTTATAATTAAATATAATGGGCGACAAAAATCACATTTGCCCAGAGCGGCGGAAGAGCTGGTTCGGGCCTTGAAACTACATGTGTCCATCCGAGGGTTCGAACACATCCCCTGCTGAGACACGTGTATGTAGAATGCGTGGGATGCATAGCTGCAGTTGCGAAAGGTGCAAATTCGGGAATCAGCATTGCTACGTAAAATTATTTGGGGCCTTGACGAATTTCAAGTTAGCTGGGAGTCGTTGGACCGAGACAACAACGTCAACAACCTCTATCAAAGTCGCACCACCGAGGAGCGATGTAACTTGTCAGTTTAACTTTACCCGCGACAGTGATCGGATCTCAGTGAACGCGTGTGCATATTATTTCATGATATCTCGATTCGTGGATTAATTTCATCGATTAGTGGACCATGCGGGAGCTCGCTTAACAAGATTCTACTGCAATTCACCCAGTAGCTAGAAGACTTCTCGAGGCAACACTTTTCTCGAGTCCTAGCATGGGTCCCCAGTATTGGAAGACATACGGAAAGTGCAGTTTGCAATGTTTGCATAGCTACAGCTGCAAAACGTGCAAATTCTGCAATCAGCGTTGCTACGTAAAATTACTTGGGGCCTTGACGAATTTCAAGTTAGCTGGGAGTCGTTGGAGCGAGACAACAACGTCAACAACCTCTACCAAAGTCGCACCACCGCTGAGCGATGTAACTTGTCAGTTTAACTTTACCCGCGACAGTGATCGGATCTCAGTGAACGTGTGTGCATATTATTTCGTGATATCTCGATTCGTGGATTAATTTCATCGATTAGTGGACTATGTGGGAGCTCGCTCAACAAGATTCTACTGCAATTCACCCAGTAGCTAGAAGACTTCTCGAGGCAACACTTTTCTCGCGTGCTATCATGGGTCCCCACTGCTTAGGGACATTTAAAAACGTGCAGTGCTTTGTGTTTAAAAACATGAGATGGCTGTGCGTGTTAGTATTGTCAACGCGAGTGTAGAGTCAGTGTTTTACGCACCTAGAACTATTTAAGACTAAGCACCGGTGCTCAAATTGCTTTTTGATCGTGAAATTAAAGTGACATATTTGTGAGTGTGATACATTCTATTCGATACTACTGACCTTGGACTGTGAACCTGCTGAAGCGGCTGCCTGTCTGCATTCATAGCATTGAGACTGTGTTCAACGATCGGTGAGTGGTATATTTTAATTTTTTCAATTTTTCTGCATTCTATTGAACAAATGATTGCTGTAGCGAGCACTGTGACCACGATTACATACTTAGTACTCGTGAATAGTAAGATTAACGCGCGTGCTTCCAAATGTTTAATACAGACAAAAACAATATGTAAATAAATTTCAAATTCGAGGTCAAACTTCTAATATCGCGGTTTAAATATTCCAAATTATTTTTCTTGAATTTTATAATCAAAGCTTGATGCTTTGAATAATATCAGCTTCTAAACCTAAAATTGTATACATGACGGAAGAACTTGCACGCGGCTTAGTTTCAACAAGCCATAGTCCTAGCAATAAGTCTTAGTTTAAGAACTTTAGACGTAAGACTTTTTCCAAATTTTCAAAAATGCATTGGTCGAATATGGACCAGAAATATTTCGTAGAAATGGGTTACTTTCGTAGGTACCTCCACGTTGGTGTAGCCTGGACTTGGTAACGTTTTCCAATGCATTGCGTCTTGCAAAACGTTATCAAGCTGAAGCCTACGATCTAGTTTACGGGTCCAGATCGAACCAAACTTACATTTGGTGAGTTTGGTTCTGTCTGGACATCTATTCAGAAATGCACTTGCGTACTTCGAGCGATAAGCTTCTGTTCCGCCTTGTTCTTTTTAAATATAAGAGTGCCAAACGCACTCTTCTAGAAATACAATTCGCCTTCGATCGCTGATTTCGATTTCGCGCATGGTGTGCTCGCCCTTCATAGGCCGGCTGTGCTGGGTACAACTTATTACGGCTTTACACAGAGGACCATTGTTAGACGATGATGTGCGCCAGTTCGTGACCATTCTGATTTTCTAGTTATCGCGCCGATACCGGGCTTCGGTCCACCTCGGTCCGCTCTGTGGTCTCAGATGGCTCGTTCTCGGTCACGCTCGCCATGGCTGTGTACAGTCGTGATATGGAGTACGCCATGTAGAAACGAAATTTCGGTGGATCGAGGGTGAATGTTCGCGCTGCGCCGCGTCTTTCGGTCCTTTAGTCGTTTAGTCTCTTTTGCAATCTCAATCGGGAGATTCTTAGCTTTCGCATATCCCTCGAAAGTTACGCAAGTGCATATTTGCAATAGATTATGCCACTAGGGCCCATTGTAAAGAGTGCGATAGGCTAGATTTAAGGGTAGAGGTATGCTTGCTTGTTGAGAGTGACATCTTTTACTTTTGCTTTCGCTTACAATTAGCTTCACCGTGCATCGTATCGTTTCCCATCTAATATACTTTTAGAGACTTGGCATAGTGTCTCTTTTATTCCTTACTTTCAATTCTCTTTACCTTTCTTTCCGGAAATACAATTCGCTCTCGGGAGAGATCTTGAATTAGCATAAGATGCTCGGGCACGATACACTCGTCTGTGCAAATTGTCGGCTTTGTGATGGGAGCGCGTATTGCAGCTGCATGTGATTTAATTGTGAGGCGGGCTGCTGTGATTCTGACCCCTCAGGCGCGGCCCCGAGCGGGGAACTCCCGTTAATGGGGGGGCTGGATGAATGGTGGTACCGTATTAGCGTTTTGTCTGTGCAACTGCAATGCGTGAGTGTATCGAGCAGCTCGAGATCTCTCGCGACGGCGAATCCGTGTCCGTGTGTCAATTATTTTTCTATCTCCGCAATGAGATACTTAGAGTCTATTTGTCACTTGAAAGCAATGCAAGCGTATCTCTAAAAGTTACGAAAGAAATTGTAATGGGATATGTGTAGAAAGATCTACGAGAATGTCTGTTACGTGCGCATGTTAACCCTTTGGACTTTAAAGTAAAGTCTTTGGAAAGAATTCTAGTAGTCTTTTACCTTATAGTGCAATCACGGTCCAAAGGGTTAGTATACTAAAGCATAGTCTGTTATGCTTATTCTGCGAAAACTAAATGTAGAGTGGCGTGTGTGGCTGCGAAACTTAAAAAATTAAGCCAGGCGCGTCTAGTTTTAAGCGCATCATCGAAGCAATCGCCGAGGGATTCGCCGAGGGATTCGCCGAGGAATTCGCCGAGGAATTCGCCGAGGGATACGCCATGGTTTCCTCTGTTGAATTCTTTAATAAAGATGGGTTTGCCTGATTTATTTTATTTAATGCATGTCTTCTATGGGTTTGCATCATTTATTCGATTTTATGTATTGCTTCAATGGTTTTGCATCATTTATTCCCATTTTATGTATTTTCCTAGTTTCCTCCCAAGGCTATTACACCATTACTAATATAACATATTTTATTATTTCAGCATTTTTTCAAAATAGTGAAAAGTGATAGTGAAAAGTGATAGTGAAAAGTGACAGTGAAAAGTGACAGTGAAAAGTGATCGTGTAAAGTGACAGTGCATGAAGTATTTAAGGCCCCATGTAAAATTGCGAAGTAGTCACTAAATCATTAGCTTTGTTGCTCGTTTGTTGGCTCCTCATCCGTGATGAGGAGGTCGCCGCTGGTTCCTTTTCCGGAAGCAAGCGACTGAGCATGGAATCGGTATGGGTGGATCGGTTCCATCCCTTGGTGTTCTTGTCCAAAGGGAAAAGTTTCGGGCGTAGGGGGTGTACCTTTTGGTACACTGCCTGCGTAAGTCACCCGGTCCGATACCCATGCTCCGTGTTAGACGGCTCAAGTCAGGTCACGCTTAGTGTTGCTCCTGGCGAGTCGCATCGGTGCCCAGTCTCCGTGTTGGACGGCTCAAGTCAGGTCATACTTAGTGTTGCTCCTGGCGAGTTGCATCGGTGCAACGGGAATCGTCTGGGAGGCGCCGAGCGCTTTTCCCTTTCGTCTCGGACATTAGGGTGGTAGGAACTGCGCCATTCAATACTCTTTTCATGCTTACCCTTCGTCTTTGTTTCTTACCTGAATTTTTTTTAATCGAGTGATTGCTTGGCAGTTCCCTAGATTCTACATCTAAACTAAAGGGATCGATGGAACTTTGTTTCCATCGATCTCTTTGGTTTAGTAGGCTCCATGTACAGGGAGATCGATGGAACTTTGTTTCCATCGATCTCTTTGGTTTAGTAGGCTCCATGTACAGGGAGATCGATGGAACTTTGATTCCATCTAGGAGAATAGGAAGAGGGACAGTAAAATAATATATTTAAAACAAAATAGTGAAAAGTGACAGTGAAAAGTGACAGTGAAAAGTGACAGTGAAAAGTGATCGTGTAAAGTGACAGTGCATGAAGTATTTAAGGCCCCATGTAAAATTGCGAAGTAGTCACTAAATCATTAGCTTTGTTGCTCGTTTGTTGGCTCCTCATCCGTGATGAGGAGGTCGCCGCTGGTTCCTTTTCCGGAAGCAAGCGACTGAGTATGGAATCGGTATGGGTGGATCGGTTCCATCCCTTGGTGTTCTTGTCCAAAGGGAAAAGTTTCGGGCGTAGGGGGTGTACCTTTTGGTACACTGCCTGCGTAAGTCACCCGGTCCGATACCCATGCTCCGTGTTAGACGGCTCAAGTCAGGTCACGCTTAGTGTTGCTCCTGGCGAGTCGCATCGGTGCCCAGTCTCCGTGTTGGACGGCTCAAGTCAGGTCATACTTAGTGTTGCTCCTGGCGAGTTGCATCGGTGCAACGGGAATCGTCTGGGAGGCGCCGAGCGCTTTTCCCTTTCGTCTCGGACATTAGGGTGGTAGGAACTGCGCCATTCAATACTCTTTTCATGCTTACCCTTCGTCTTTGTTTCTTACCTGAATTTTTTTTAATCGAGTGATTGCTTGGCAGTTCCCTAGATTCTACATCTAAACCGAAGGGATCGATGGAACTTTGTGTGTCCATCCATCTCTTTGGTTTAGTAGTGTTTCATGTACAGGGAGATCGATGGAACTTTGATTCCATCTATCTCTCTACGGGTCTCGAAACGCAGCAACCTCCTCGTGGTGAGACCTGGTAATCGGTGAGAACCGAGCTGATAGCTGCGATTGTCAAATATTCTAATTAAGTTTAAGAATTTCTTTAACTTGCAATAATATGGCACAATGTAACTTGGAATGTTGTTTGATTGTTCGTACCAGACCCCAGGACACGAGTACAGTGTTAGGATAAAAGAATAACTGCAAATTGGAATATTTCGGCGAGATACTGGAACTGATGGGTTTTTGACGTTTTAAAGTCCTCTCTGCTCCAGCACGTTATTGAATATACCACAAATAATGTTGTTGTTTATATAAATTTGTATGTTAAATAAATTTATTTTGTGTTTAATAAACCCGAATAGGACAGCAAGGTTAAAAGGCGTTAACAAGGTGTTCTTGTTTTGTTGTGATCCTTCTTTCTCGGTCGTTGCATGGAATGCGTTTATAAAACGATCTTTAAATTGTTACTGTAACAGAATCGTTTGTAAATCGCGGGTTTCGAATGACCTAAATTTCCACTTCTAGAATTCTAATTCCTACCACGCGTAGCGTTACAATCTCTGTCGAGACTTCACCGGTAACGTTGCACGTGACACGAAAATGGTAAGGGGGCTCGCGAGCCCCCTGAGCGTGTGACACAAAATTACATTGCGTGATAGGTCTATCCTATACCTGGTCTGTGGCGACACGAACATCTATAAGGTGATAGGTCTATCCTATTCCTTGTCTGTGGTATAAACACAGGTCCAGGTAACTGCCTTGACGCAAAGATAAAATCATCAGATGTGGGTAAAGTAATGATGGAAGTTTTTACTTTCAAAGCGATGTATAAATATTTACGAAAATGCAATTTAATTATTGTTAAATTTAAAATCCTCTGGCGACAGCCAAAAACACCTTCCGCTCTCTACTCTACACTTTTAGTAACAGTACATAGATGGCGGATGTATCGACGTATGATTCCAGTAATATGCATGCGTGAGGCGGTGTTGCCGTTTCATCTGCTCTCTCGCGACGACCGTCATGGAGATCAGAGATGGGCAAAATTTGTATTTAAATAAAATTTCGAATAACGAATAAAAATGAAAAAATTATTCGTCACGTGTCGAATAAAGTTAACCCGCGTTAATTTATTGGACGAACAAAGTTAACTTTTTATTCGACGAATAAAGTTAATTTTTTTATTCGTCGAGAGTTTCAACGTTCAGCGCCGAATACATTTTTTTAACTTTAACTGTAACTGTCATTTTAACTTTATTCGACATTGTATTCGGTGTTGAATAATTTTCTGGCACGCGTTCGAGTCGCCGCGGACCGGGAGCTGAGGCGTTGAGGCCTGGTGCGCGCGTTACAATGTAGTAACGCCCAATGATGAAAATTTAAATCTTAGCAATAGTATCAATGGATCGGCTAGGTTTTTCCAATGATAATAAGCTCAATCTCGAGATATGTAATCGATCTAGTTGTAACAGTAATGTCATTATTCGGGATAATACCTACATTAAAATTAGACACTGTTAAAACTAGTGCTATTTACGTCGTGCTTAGACTTATTTTCGCCAGGAAGACTTCAACGATCCAATTTATCGTCCATAAAGCAAATGACACACTCGACTAGAAGATATCGTTTCAACTCGGCGATGAGTGGTCCAATCTCAGGCGGTTGGCATCCGCATCACAAACACTTCTATAATATTTCGTGAATATTGTGTTGGGGCAAAGCCATGCCTGCTGTCCAAAAGAGCTAGAGCTACCACTGCGGTGGTAGGTCGATGTATCTTAGCTAAGTAATAAAAAATTGTAACATGTATGGGCCTTTTAAGGGTCTGAAGTGGAGATTCGAAACCGCGTTACAGACGTGCGAACGTGATTTTCGCTTACGCGTGTTCGTGTGCGTCATCGCACACTGGTATGTAGACGTGGGTTTACCTGAAGCCGTAACGATCTCAGTTAACGCCGGGTGCGTTTGTGATGGAGAGATTCGATAAGAAAGAAGCTCCAACGAGCGTGACTAATGCGGGGTTATACTTATACCTTTCTCTGGATAGATACAGAAAAGTGAGTAAAAAGGCAGCTGTAGCCACTGGTTCGCTTGGCGAGATACTGGCCTCACTCGCCGGGGTTGCAGACGGAAAACGTATTCAGGAGGTAAATGCAAGCGACGGAGAAGCTGTTATATTCGCCGACAAATACGACGCATCCCTCTTCACTGTCGCCTGGAAAGAAAAAGTCTGATGTGATATACCTCTAGTGCAAGAGAGACAAAGTAAGATAAAGGTGTCGGGAAGGAAGAGGGGTGGTAGGGAAGAAGCAAGAGCAATGGAGTTTGTTACTTCGAACGTAATAAATAACAGAAATAACTAGGTATTCAATACCAACGACAATACAGAAGTTCTGCATTGTCCGCCATAATCAGTAAACACGACGAACAAAATTATCCTACAAAGACAAAAGTAAAATCTTATTTTTTAAGCTACTTCGGGCTTAGATATGTCGGAGAAATATTCCATTTAAAAAAGTGGAAAGTAGAATAGAGTTTCGAAATTATATTTTCTTCTGCAATATGAGTACCTTTTGTTTAATTTTATAGTTGAGGATAAATGTGATTGGAATTATTACACAAGTATGTTAATATACTTTGCATATTTTAATAATTCGTTTAGGAAAATGTAACACCAATTGAAAATAGTTTTATGCTATTTTACATATATATTATGTAACATAAATATTTTGGTAACATATATATATAAGTATACCTATGTATAGGTAATTAGGTATATCACACTATTTTAAAGAATAATGAGGTCATCTTTGTCCTTTGGGGTTAACATGGTTGCGGGCTGAAGAAGTGAAATGTCACGTACACTGGGGGAGGTGGGAATATGGACTACTTTTTTCGTTTCGAGAAAAACATATCCCCATAAAAAACTTCAAAAGAGTAAAAAAATTACGCCAAGTACATGAAATCAAATAAATCACAAAAAATAGAAGATAATAATAAATACAATATAAAAAAAGATGTGAAATGAAAATGAGCTGCAAGTACATAAAGGTGCTTTCCAACTGCGGTTAAGATGACACAACAACATATACACAGCTAAAATGTTGTGTTCATACATTAAATTACTCATATCGCGGACATTTTAATAATGTGAATATAAAATGTAACATCTAGACATTTGCCTAGATGTTTGCGGCCTGGAAGTCGAATACTTGGCGTGGCCAGGTTAGGTCAAGGTGCTGCTCCCCCTTCCCTGCTACCGACTCCCAATTCCCTGCTCCCCGCTCCCCCTTCCCACCTCCCGGCTCCACGTTTCCCGCTCCCCGCTCCCCGCTCCCCCTTCCCTGCTCCTGGCTCCCCCTTCACTGCTCCCCACTCCCCCTTTCCTGCTCCCGGCTCCCCCTTTCCCGCTCCCCGCTCGCCCTTCCTGGTCCCCCTTCCGTGCTCCTTGCTCCCCCTTCCCTGCTCCCCGCTCCCCCTTTCCTGCTCCCCGCTCCCCTCTTCCCGTTTCCCGCTCCACGCTCCCCATACCTGCAAATTTGTGTGTACATATTCTGACGTAGATCACACTGCATCATCTTCTGCTGCAATTATCTGCAAATATATAAGAGCCACATTTTAGTTATATATATAACTTTATGTAGAACTTACTTATATAGAAATAGAGTGGCCTTTTGCTATAGAGACTACATAATGTGTCCGAAGGAGGTGAGAGCATATGGCAGAAAGTCTTGTTACAGGAAATTTAAATACTAATGATAATTCAGAGAAAATGAACGAAGAGAACTAATAAAATTAATAATAAATAGCGTGGGAACTACTGTGAATTTTAAAGTATTACGAATATATTTCACAAATTGATTAAGCCAAAAAAATTAAACAATTTGGAAACAGTAAGTAATTCAAAAAATTGTATGAACAGTTTTTGACAAAAATTATGATTAATTAATGAAATTTCCCCGCTTTCTTACACAATAACGTAAAAATTATCCGCAAGAGTTAGAAAGCAGCTGCATATGAGTGGATGTCCACCATATGGCTAATAGCGAACGGATGCCGGTAACAAAGTAGAATAAAAAGTTTTGAAGAGACAAAAGTTGGGGAAATCCGTAGCCAGTGTTTAGAAGCCGTTCACCTTGCACGGCTCGCTTTATTTCGAAACCTTTGAACTTCGTAAATATCTACTTAAATTAATGAAGAAAGGTAAAAAATACATTGATGCCCTTCCATTATCCTTCTTTCCCTTCTCTCCTTTCACATCACAATTTTTGTACACCTTTACGTTCAAGTTGATTAGGTCGTTTTCGAAGGACCGCGCAAGGAAGATGTTATTCAACTCCCAAGTTACTGTTTCTTCGTAATAGGTCGCGCGATTCCATTATTCTTTTCTTCTCGTAAACTAAAAGTTTTTCCATACCAGCTTAAATACGAAAGAGATATCTTTCACCAGATTCACTCGCTCCCTTTTTCTATTTTCAGTAAATATTTCTATCTGATTGGGATAATACGTTTATGCATATAAACTACCGATCAAACGTGTCTGAATACTTAAAAATTAAGTAAGTACTGTATTACTTAGTGTTCAGTAATGTCAATATTTTCCAATAAAAATATTGTTGTTTGAAAGTCTATGTATCATACAAGAATTATGTTGCGTGGTATAAAAATTGTACTATTAGCAAATGTAAATTATTAAATATATGTGTACATATCCGCCCCACCGAAATATAATGGTTTGATTTTATTTAAAGTGAAAAAACACCATCCATTTCGATTTTATAAAATCGTTTAAAATAATTGTTTTCTTTATAGGTATATATTTCTGTTCGAAGTTCACTTTCTATTGTATGGCTTTCATTTTTTTTCCAACAAGCGTAAATATGTCACTGAAGATCCAGCTCTTGTATTCTCACTTGAATTTTTTTACGGAAAATCTTGGTGACGTAAATGACGAACACGGAGAGAGATTCTATCAGGATATGAAGGGTATTGAGCGGCGGTATCATGGATTTTGGGATGAGACAATGATGGGAGATTATATTTGGTTCCTCATAAGAGAAACGAATCCCAAAACGAACAAAAGACAAAAAAGTGCCAGGACTATTTCTAAATCACACATATATTAACAAAATACCTGAAAAATGTACAGAATGAATTAAAATTGAAATAACATAATAAAATGGAAAAAAGCACAAAAACCAAGAAAAAATGAAATTTTAGTGTTTTCACGCAACAGTCTCTAGCTTCGGTGTTTATCCAAATTTTGTGAGCTGGATTTGTTGGTAATTCGATTATCTTTAATTTGAGATAATTTTCGACTATATCGGTCGTTTGCAAAAGGAGATATTCGCAATTAAGTGGGACCACCTTTTTGACAGACAGGTAAAAAGTTGATCTGCCGATATCTTGAAAACGTATACATAGACAAATTTTTAGTGCGCAAAAGTTTTTTTTTATTTTGTAAGCTAGTGTTATTCTTCATTAGTTATTTCAATTGATTAACTACTTAGGTTTTACACGCTTTCCCTCTATCTTTTAGGTCATTGCTTTTCAAAGAATAAAATAATTGGCGATAAATCTTGTTTCCAGTAGGGTAGCGTACCCAATTAACGTGGTCAAATATTGTTCCCATTTCAGTATGCCTTTCATTTTCATCAAATTGCCGATACTTTTTACCTCGAAATAACTCATATTTAACTGTGTGTGTAATACGGTTCAGAAATAACTTTTAATTCGATTTTCGGCAAATGAAAATTCGATATTTGTACCTATTGAAACATTTTCATGTGAAAGCACTTCCAATTTCAAATTGTTTAAATTGAATATTTTCCTGCTCATTTAAGGGGTTACATACTCTTGACAGGTCGTAAAATGGGGTCATCCTTATGATTCTTTTTCATATAAAGAAACATTGTATTTAAAAATCAAGAGGTACACCTTGTTGTGCATAATTTAAGCTGTATTTTCGTCAAAAAGAAATTTGATATCTTAAGAAATTATACCATAGCAGCCCTTTCTTCCGAGGCCTCTTCATAGTTACAGCATTTACGGTACTGAAAATATCTCAGAGATTAGTGGACCGATTTGAATAAAATTGTTACTTGGGCACTCGTATACGGATTCCTGTGTGACCGGGTGAAAAAATTGTTACTGTGGGCGAATCACCTGGAACGCGGTTTAGATTTAGCCTAATACGCTTATTTCACCCTTTGGACACTAATCGCTGGCTGCTCGCGCTGAGCGAGTAGCTGCGCGCAAAGTTCGAGGCGAGCTCTTAGCGAATTAGCGGAGTCCTGGTCGCCTAGGCTCATCTTCGAGTGAAAACGCGAAGGACAGTGTATGAGGAACTTGAAAGATAGAGTGTGGAAAAGTACCATATTTCACCCATCCCGTACCGTTTCTTGCTTGGTTTCACAAGCAGTGAAGCGGAAATAGGGATAGCAATGAGCTTATAACGTGCATGCCAATGAAAATTTTAACTTCTATATCTTCTATTAGATCTTTATGAAAATCTCACCAATATTCTATTGAGATTCTCTTGATAAAATTGAGGTTAAATTTTAAAATTGAGTTACAATTGGCTCACGGAATTTAAAACTCATTCGAATTATGTATAATTAAAAGTAGTCCGGACGGGGTTGTACAGTAATGCCTCGTTAGTGTCACGTTTTTACCATGCGTTATAATCACGCTCACTATCCCCACCATTTCTTGGAATCCTTCAGTCGAGAGTGAGAGAACGAAAGAGACGACGGCAACTTCGTGTCAATTGTTTCGTTCCCTCTCGCTCGGCCCTGGAGTTTTCTCACTCGCGGCAGCGGCCGCACGGAATAGCTTAGAGCATATACTACTCTAAGGAAATAGTGTCCGCATCGCGTTAGTATCACGCCGCCAGCCCCGATCATCGTGATTCTAACGAGGCATTACTGTATTTGGATTCTCTTCATCTGATTTCATATTCAAATTAATAAGGCACCACATTTATATTTCTGCAGTTATTCCTAGACGTTTCAATCTCTGTTTTGCGTCGTAGACAATGTTCGACAACAACCGTAGCAGCCGTACTAACAGCATTTTTGTCAGCAACATTTCGTGAAATCCTCCTGCGATGTGGGATCGTTATTGAAACCGCGAAATGATAGATATGCACTTCGTGTTTGGACGAGCGAATGGAAACAATAGAGAATCGCAGCGTCTATTCGACAAAATATTCCGTCTTGATGTTGTATACACTCGTCCCTCGATTTACGCGGTACGCGGTAAATAATTCCTTTGTTTACACAGTGCCTTTTTCTTACGTACGTTTTCGTACCAGCAGAGTACTGTCCATTCACAGTATTTACAGCAGCGTAAAAAATACACGTGGATCGAATACATCGCGTAAATCGATATATGTCGCGTGGAACATTTTCACCTGCTTATACTAATGTAGATGGCGCCACGGTTGTCAGAATACTTGGATCAGATGAATAAATGCTTGACACATACAACAAGTACAGAAACATGTATAAAAAAATAGCTGAAGTAACTGCTGTTTTACATTAAAGTATACGAAGAGTTCAGAGAGTTTCATGTTCAACTTGAGAACGTTACAACTCGGAAACGAAAGTCATTATTTTCTGTATATACTTTGGAGAGGTTATGTTTGTAACGTTTTGTCAATTTAGGAACACCTTGTGTGTTACACATTTAAGTTTAGCCAAGTGTTTATACAATTTCTATCGAAATAATTTGAAAAAGAAAACTCGACGTTCAACTTGAGCCAGTCAGTTGTTTTATAAAGTTTCAATTTTACATAAGAAAGGCTACATCAAAGTGGTAATTAAATTCAGAGAACGGTTCATATTCTAATCGTTTAGCCGCACCCCCCCTCGTATTTGCACCAGTATTCTCGAGCACTCCCTCATTTCCCGTAGCCATTATTTTCGTTGGCTTGAGGTTGGTTCTGACGTCCGGCAGCTCCTGCTGCTAGATTACTTAGTATGCTGCATATATTATACACGTATAGCCATTAGTCGATCGTCTGCGTTTTATTTGCAAACATATTTCCGGGAACATTGCTGTAGTCTATAGATTTAACAGGGAAACGTTCCCAAGCCGAAAAGTCCGCTGAAACTGCGCGTGAATGTTGAGCATATTGAAGTAGGTGCACGGATCAACTGTTTTTCTGCAGAAAATTCACCCTGAACGAGTGAAATCAGCCGTTAATGCGTTGTTTTTTTTAGCATGTAACTTTGTAACGATACAAGATGAAGCGAAACTTCAGATACAAAAATGATTCAATCTTACATGCTCTATAATATTAGCAGAAGAAGATTTGATAATTATTTACTTCAGACTTTCATCACTAATTTCGGTGACCTTGAAATATGTTGTTGGGGGCATGATTCTAAATAACTTTTTCCTGTATGTGTGTTTCCTTGGCTTTAGTTTTCGAGATATTCATAAAAATATTTTGGTATTTATTTGGAATTAAGTAAACTTGTGTTGAAAAATATTTTTGCAAATATCTCAAGTATAGGAAACAGTTGTTCAGAATGTGGAATTTTACAACATATTTAAATTTTAAAGTATTAAAGTATTTTAAGTAATTTTAAACTATTAAAGTATTTACAATTAGAATTATAAAAATTTATAATTGTTTATTAATTATTTATATTCAGATTTTGTTTCCGAGTTTATAGAATTTTATAGTTAACATTTTGATTTCTGATTTTTAAGTTTTCCATTTCCATTTTTGACCAAATAACAATTGTAAACTCCAATTTCTAACTCTCAGGCAGGTACAGTAAAAATTTCAGATGTTTACACAGTCGACGTTATGAAGTTTTGCGCAAAGAATAAATGAATAATAAGAAATGAAGAACTTGAAAGAAATACAACTGTTGTATTTTATTCTAACTGCGCGCCACATTAACTTTCACCTAAATCGCCCAGACGAAAGGCGCCCTGCCTGTGGTCGTTGTAATACTCATTACCATACGGCAAGCATTACAATATACATGTGTGTATGTTCATCAAAAGTGCAAAAGCGAAACGTGTTAAAATTTCAGCAGTTGCTCTATGTCAGAAGCCAATAAATTTGCATTTTCTGCTTTTCCGAGCGTAACTTTCGGCATGTTTACTTTCGAAATTGTAGAGGAAGTGCAGTGTATTTGGAATACTGTTGGTAATTTGGAATATCGAATAAACTACTAACATTATTTAATTAGTAACACCGTAGATAATAGGGGCTAATGACCTGTTAACGAACGACATTTGTGGCTGAACCGCCATTTTTACATTTTCGACTTAATCTACAGAATAAGAAAACGTCAATCCGCAAAACTTTTTCAGCAAGTATTCAATCGTTTCAATCATGGCTAAAATATGTCAAAACTTTAGCGTTAAACACTTAATCTACTCACTTGCATGCTCCTTCTATGGTCCCGTTTCAGTTTTGCAATACTTTCGAGAATACAAAGTGTGACATGAAATTTTAAAGTTAATTTGGAATATTCCAAAGTTTAGCGATTCTTTTGTTTCACGCGTAACCGCTACCGCCCCGTCGGTTTCAGCCAGCGCTGGCCATTTATATTTACCTAAGATTATTCCTATATTGTAAATTTTTAGCGCGATTACATCGTAAAAGAAAATAATTTTATTATCGACATGTTTTTTTTAAGATTATAAAGCGAGAGTAAATTGGAATATCGGTATTCCAAATTACCTGCACCTTAACGAAATCGATACTACCTGTCATTCTTCATTTAGACCAAAGTTTCAGCTACTTTTTGTTCTCTATTATTACTGAGAGTTTGGAATACAAAAGTTTATTAGTTTCCCTATGATATTATGCAGTTTTATTTGTTCCCGTCCTCTGCCGTTATTTTTTATTCGTCTTAAACAAACTGATATTTCAAATACACTTCCTCTACACTCACGACGATTTAAAAGACAATAAGTATTGTAGAATAGGTGTGCGTGAATACGGGCAAATACTGATGAGGATGTAAAAGTGTGACTAGAAAGAATTGTGTATGGGAATGCGCAGATGAATGGATATTGAATGCCAGGTGAGAATGCGAGAATTTGGAGCGAGAGGCGAAAGGGAAGGGATGGACGGGGAGGAATGTGAGAGAAATGTGAACGAGCCCAAAGAGAGCGGGACAGAACAGTGATAATTGAAGAGCCATTGTAGAAAACACTGTATGTCGAAATTAAAAAAAATCAATGCGTGGAACTCTCACGCGTTAGAAGTGAAACTTCTTATTAAATATCAAAACCGTTAATTTTTGTTAATGCGAATAAGTTTTACTCCTCTGCATGTTCATTGAAAAGTAGACTGTATGGTATATTTGTTATTCCTGGTGCAATGCGAAAATACTTTTCATCATTGCATAAGAGTGTTTGCTATTGTGCAGTGAGGCTATCATCGATTGGTATGTCTTCACTAATTTCATCTGCAGGAATTTGATTAACATTCTCGGTATGAAACAAAGATTAATAAGCTCTAATGCCGTACAGCCTGTAGAGAGGAGTTTCAAATAGACATTGCAGCCAATTTTTTTATGTTTTGTTTTTTCACCCAACCAACTAAATAACGTGATTTATGTATTTTTTATCATTAATATGAACATTATTAACATAATGTAGGAAACGGAAAAATAGAGCCACGGCGCCGGGAATCGAACCCGAGCCGCCCGCGTGCTGATCAGCAGCGTTAGCCACCACGGCTACGCCGACTCTACGTCTCTTAGTCATTCCGTTCCTACTCTTACGTTATGGGGGTTCCTGATCCCACAATAATGATCGTCATCAATGTTTCTTGGCAAATGATTCACCATCGTATTTACAGACACTGGAACATTAATAATTTGCCCGAAGATCCCATGCTGTCCATGTGCATGTCCTAAACGTCGAATTTGAATGAACGTTAACGGGTGAAATTAAACTCTTTGACAACAAATCTAGTGTAGGTATGTGAGAAGGTATTTTTTATGGATGTACGAAACCATTTGACTTGGATGACGTTGGAATATTATTATTTCGAGTCTACCTAATGGCTGGGAAAGCAGTATGTAGAAGTTGTTGATGCTTGGGATCAACTGGTTTCACGTCGTTCTTAAACCATATTCGAACACAAGTGAAGCAAACTTTACCAAGCTTATTGTTCAGAAATTGTATTTGAAATTTTTGATGGGCAGTTTTAACGAAATTAAAGTTTATGTATGGTAGCGTAGCAACATCGTTACTTGTTGATGGCACAGCTGAATCATATTCATTAGGTTTATCCGAGGCAACAGATGAATCCTTACTTGTTTCTACATTCTTGTAGTGGTACCCTTGTCGACGGGACGGTACAGCTGGATTGTTGTACTTGATCTGCGGAAACGCATGACGTGTAGGAGGAGGCTTGCCAAAAGTAACGGGCACATGACGTAGTAAGGAGTAGTAGAAGGGAATAGCCGTTGGAAGTGGGAACTCGTGACGTAGTAGGGAGTAGTAGATGGGGAATCCTCGCATATATGTAGAGCTATATATACTAATATGACTTGTGCACACCGTACGAGGATTTCCTGAGTACAGTATTTTGTCACTAAAAGTTCGTGGTTCTGAACTGACGCGGTGGTGAGCATTCAACGTCGATGGGGGTATACCTATTATTCTAAGCAGGGATCGGCGGGCTTAAGCTACGCTGATGGAGGGGGAAATACCTACTAACCACCGCCCCTGTAGGTGTTTCCCCCCTCCATCAGCGGTAGCTTAAGCCCGCCGATCCCTGATTCTGAGCGATAGTTTCTCCCTCCTTTCTTGGCGAAGGCGAGAGCGAGATGGAACGAAAGAGAGTCAGAGGGACTGAAAGCGAGCGAGGAACGGTACGAGACAGACGACCCGTTGTACTTTGTCTCGCTTCGTCTTTCGAAAGGTTGATACTCCGTCGCACACGCAAAGGACGGAATATCAGGCACCCGAAGGACATAGCGAAACAAACTATGATCGCCTCGTCTGTCTCGTACCGTTCCTCGTTCGCTTTCGGTCCCTCTGACGCGCTCTCGCCTTTGCAGAGTAGGAGTAACCGGAAGTGGTGGGTATCTTGGCGGGGGAAGCGTTCTTGGTGGGGGAAGCGTTTCATGCTTCCGTTACACCCGAGAAAATTCACCCTGCCGCGGCTAAAGAAGTTTCACTTCAAAAATATATTTTTATCGGAAAATGTTCTACGTGCCAATGGTAATACTAGGTATACCTAAGGTCGGTATCAGATATATTGACCGGTGAGTTTCGTGAGGGGTATTCTCCCACCGTACAGTTTGCCTGCCTCGGTGTTCCTTTTCTCAACGTTTTCTGACTCGCTCTCGTTCCATCTCGCTCTCGCCTTCGCAGAAGAAGAGTGAGTCAGAAATGGTGGGGATAGTGCCAAGCTTCTGGCGTGTAGGCCACACCGAGCTTTCAGCGTAGAAATACACACATCAGAATAGGTGTGCGTTAGCTCCGCAAAAAGCTTTATTGGTCAGAACATTGATTCTTTCTCGATAGCTTCATCTCATATTGGTCTACGCATAGCTTCGTAACGCACACAACTATTACGCTGAGAATAAATAACACCCAAACGGCTATATAGATCCAGGCGGAGCCCAGCAGCGTTCCCGTTACCGCACCATACCCTGCGAGGACCGTGCAACTCCAACTGACAAATCCACGATCGTCAGATGGTGGTGGCTGATTTCTCCTCGATCGCTGTTCCCGAAAACGAATTCACCGGCCAATATATCTGACACCGACCTTATATATAATTTGATTTTTGACACTGATTGTGTTTTCTGCAAGGACTCTTGAATTATGTGTGACGACGAGTTCTTTGTAAAATAAAATCATATTCACCACAATATAGAAGTTGACAGTTTGATTAACGTATTCAAAGCGCGGGGCGATCTGGACAAAACTTTCTCGGCAGAAGTGATCGCTCGGAATTACCTGACCGACTTGAAATTATATTTTCCAGAACCTTATGCGACTTACAGTGTTTAAAATGTTTTCATAAAGATTCTACAATATATGAAACTTTAAATTTCCGTTAGTGGATCACTCGTGTCTTCACTGTCCTCGACTGTCAATCGTGTTAGCGATCTCAGGACGTTTAAATCTCGCTCGAGCGGACCTCGAGCTCCGGGGCTCATTCCGAGACCCAGATAAAAGAAACTGCTCCTTGGCTGAAAGTGTATAGTGTATAGTGTATAGTGTATACCATACTCCCGTATTGTATGCCGGGACCGCAAGCTGCGCACGCTACGGGAGCCACTATGTACCGTATACGAGCAGACGTGTTCGAGTCTGTATTCAAGCTGAAGGTGGTCTGTTGAAGCATATCTTTTGAAGGTAGACAAATACTTGTCCAACAGAAAACATGTTCTGTAATATGCGTACATATTAAAAAAAAACTTTGTATGTGTGTGTGTGTGTGTGTGTGTGCATACGCACGTGGGCACATTTGAAAGTTTTTTAGAGTTTTTATTTTTGAGAAAAACAATTTTGAATATTCACATACAGGGTCACATGAAGTCAATCGTGTACTCCGAAGATATCGAAAATGTTGATAAACTGAAACAAAATATCGTTGAATACTTTCGTATAGAAGAAACTTATTGTCAGGATACAACTTTGTATATAGCAACAAGCGTAATATTTTCAACAATTCCTCTTTTGAGTGGTTTAATAAAAAAATAAACAAATTATTTTAAAATTCAAAACTGTTTATATGCTTAAAATTGTTACGAACCCAGCAACTGAGTAAAAATACAAATCCATACAGATACCAAGCGAATCCTTGTCACGTGCATGCGTGTCCGATAATTTTTCCAAATCAATTTTCCTGAAGTGTATGCCGCACATAAAAAAAAACTTGATTCCACAGTTATTTCAATTTTTGTATGAGCAAGCATCCCATCCCCAGTTATATCGCCATTGCGGCAGCACCCTGTATAGGTTATTCCAAGAGTTTGCCCATTTCGTGGAAGTACATACATTGTGACACATTATATGTGTTTGTTGTTGTTTATGCCAGTCCAAAACGTACGTGTAGGACCAGAAAAAGTTATTGATAAAAAGGGAAATTACATTGACGATTAAATATATGTAATTATTCGCACGTTTGTTTTTGTAATAAAGTTTATGTAAACATATGAGCCGCATTTTTTGGAAAGTAGTATCAGTCCAATTTTGACTAAAATGAGTTAAAGCTAGTTTAAGCTTCAGATTTATGTCTATTTTTTTTATTATTTATGATATTAAACTCCACACGTTACAATATCTTTATAAACTAGCTAACAGAAGTTTGGCTGTTAAACGGAACTGCATAAATGGTTTTTTTTTAAAGTGGTATAAGTTGAGCAATAGTGCGAGCGAACCGTTTATGCATGAAATGTGGAGATTTTGTTTCAATAAAAATTCTAGATGGGGCAGTTGCGAAAAGAGAGAAAAATACTGGCGGAGAAATTGCAAATTGGTTAACGATATACTGATGAGATTTAAAATGGATGCACCGTATAAAATGTTTTATAAAACATGAGTGGAAGAAGAGGGCGGATTTAAAATTCTAGATTTATATCCAACACAAAGATGGTCAAACAATTTTGGTAAAATAACATTATTGCAGATTTATTGCAAATTTTGAATCTGCACCCAATATTTTCAGCTTCAGATTCGAAAAATTCTCCCAAAATACAAATAAAATATTATCAACTCAATAACTACTACTTATTGTGTGAAAATATATATTTTTCTATTAGTGTTCTCTTTTTAATGTTAAGTCAAAGCAATAATTTGGAGCTGTATCCCTCTTGGTGCAAGGTTCTCAATTCAGTGGTTTTGAAAGTGGTATAAGTTCAGTTGCGGTCAACAAAAACGTCGTTTTACTAATTTTCAAGCAATGCTTGTAAAAATGATCACATAATAATAATAAAATTGCGTATGTCTACGTATCACGGATTTTTTTATTTAGGCTTTTATTCTTTGCTCGAAATTTTATCAAGTCAAAAATTTTGTATTAGGAGAATCCTCTATGTCTGAGATATTCATAGCCAGAGTCGAGTCCGCCTTGAATTCAAATACAGAGAAAATAAAAAAGTATTCCCAGGGTACAATAACAGGGTAGAAGTAGAGATGAGTAGTGTGCGTTTAAACAGTTAGGCCCCGGTAACATTTTCAAAAAACCGATTTTTTTACATATTTCCATAGTATTAACATTTAAGAATACTGTTCCAAAATTTGATGTAAAGATTGAAAGAATTAACGAAGTTAGAAAAGAAACGTTTATGAGATCGAAGAAGCTGCGTGCGCTTCAATATACAAGTTATGCCGGAGACGATATCAAATCCTTATTAAGATATTCCAGTATAGAAAGAATAATGCATAAATCATGTACATAAGGAACACGCTTACGTATGTATGATGAAGGAAGAAGAGACCTCGGTGGAAAAGAATAGGTTTACTGTTAAGCTGATTGGCAAATTGTCCAATTATTATGGCTATGCAATTCGTAACAATAGTCATTTTATTGAATGTACGAGTAATACGGAATGGGAAATTTTTTACTACAAATTTTCTCGAGGCCAGGACACCTGATATTCATGCCAAACATTTGGTAGGAAAGTTATGATATCAAAGACACTAAATTGTCTCCTCAGTAAGCACAGCAATTCGGAACCAGATTATCTAAAATCAAGAAACAAAATGATTTCGTTATTATATTAATGTATCCTCTGATTCACTGAGGGAATTTCCGAAATATTAATTCAAAACAAAATGACGGCTATGTAAAGTTGAAGTCGTGATTTTTAAATCAAAATTTTTTGCGCAAAAATCAGGACTTCAACTGATGTAAATAGCCGCCATTTATTTTAAATTAATATTTCGGCAATTCCCTCCGTGAATCAGGGGATACATTAATATAGGTACTAACGAAATCTTTTTTCCTTCTTGCTCTTCGTGCTCACCGCAAAATAACTTTTTAAAAAGGCTTCTTGGATGTCCGTTGTAATTATATTATAAATTTAAATATTTTTCAACAAAAAAATTACCAACTCTTCTTTAAATGTTGCTTTTTTAAGTGCAAAAAGTTCTGTAAAAATACATGCTTCTGCTTGTTAAAAAAAAAATTACAAATATTTGCCTCTTTCGGCATCCTGACTAGGTATCACCCCTTAAAACAACAAACAAATTTATTTATTTTGTTTTTGTCCTTGTTTACTTTCTCTTCGCTGTTCTCTGCTTGTGTTGTGCAATAAAGGCGGTTAATAATAATAATAATAATAATAATAATAATAATAATTTCGTTAATATCATTTTACGTATTTATATATTAGTTGGTTAATATGCACATTTTTTTAATTGATCTATACAGTTCTATAGATCCTGCCAAATATGTATAAGTTACTTACGAAATACCTAATACGAGCGTTGCTGGAGAATGTGTGATCTATGAATTCGGAGTATGTAGGTATACATAATGTGCTTATGTACTGTGGAGAACAACACATAAATACATACCTTTTTGCCATGCTCGTGTGATATGCGATTTCATGGTATGTTGTATGGAATTCGTGTGTAATGTATGCACGGTATGTACTACGTCGATATCAGGCTGGAGCGTCGTAAATATGCAGGAGGCATATATACATGCATACGTAAGCATACATATATGTTTGTAAACACATTAACTATTGGCTACTACTTTGGTATAAATGTCCTTCGTGCTTGATGTTTGTTTGCGATTTAATTTTATAAGTACATGCTTCCTTTGACTTTAATTTCCTCTTTGCATACATACATAATGCACTTGCATAAGTAGGTACAAAGTTTGGAATTACGTTTGTAACAAAGAATTGCTTTATTTTCAATAGAAGACATATCCTGTAAGTGTTGAAACGTAAATTCCCCTGACAGGTAGCAGACTGTATCAGGCATCTACTATCGCCTTTCAAAAATTTAGAAAAATATAGATTCCGTTATCAATAAACAGAGCCTGGGATCTTTGAGTAAGCGTTAACCTTTCGAGTGGCGTCGATTTTCTGCTTTATAGTACCTATAAGATGTTCGGGAACAGATGCCAGAAACTTTAAGGGGTTATTCTACATGCCAAAGTAAGATGAAGATCAGGAATGACGAAATTGCGTTTGAGGCTTTGATACCGAGTTAATAATTATCGAAGATACGCGTCAAAAGCTTCTGACGCGAGGGACTTAGGCCGGTTTCACACGGCGATACGTGTATGCGGTACTTGTATGCTGGATACCGATTTTCATTGTCTTTTCGAGTATAATCGGGCGAACGGTTCCATAAGGATCAATGTAACAACGGTATCCTCCATACAAGTGTATCGCGATACATCTATCGTCGCGCGAAACCGGTCTTAGACTACTGCCGGCGCGCAGTAGTTCAGAGTTAGCTAGGTCAGACGATATCACTACCGTAGCTATGGAAAGACCCACTTGGATGTATGTATGTATACGTGCTATTTGAGTCCATCGCTCGCATGCGGAGAGAGGAACTGAAGTGTTTAACACATAATTCTTTCACACCTGACTGTGTTCCCATTCGAACCGCTCGACAAGGGCAGTGCATATATTGAATTCACGAAGAGTAAAGGGAAAAAGTAACAATGAGCACCTTCGGCCTAATTACTGTCAGCGTTTCAACAGCCAAGGGTGATAAGGCCTGGGTCCGGAATGAATTCTACTAATGAAAATTTACATTTTTATATTTATCACGATTTATTAGATTCTTTTAGGTCTTTCATGGTTTATTTGATTTTTATTAGATCTTCAAGCAACAATTTTATAAAGATCTAACGCAAAATATGCCATTTTTTCACTGGCTAAGCATGAAGGCAGTATGTGAAAGCTAGTCCAAAGCTAGTTCTGGCTTCTTCGACCAGATATTAGCATTTTATTTGAATTAGCAAATGAAAATCATAATTCTGTATAACCTATTTCGGGGCCATATTGTTTACTCCATTTCTTTCGATCTTCCGAGGCATTAAACGTATACGTTGATATTCAGTGGGTTAAAAGTTATTTTTCAAAACTGATCTTTTGTTTCTCACCTAAGGATATAAGTAGGATTTAATGAAGAAGTTATCCACTGTGTTATTTGCAAGGAATCATTTGACGAAGATTGGGTGCAGTGTATCGATTATGAAGGTTGGGTACACGTCGAATGCACAGATCAAGAGAATATTAATTACTAGCTTTACTACTCGGCTTCGCCCGAAATTTAGATTCTGACTTTATAAAAAAAAATGTTTCTTTACTTTTTGTGAAAATAGTCACATTCATCTGGATTAGCTAGGCATATTGAACTGGGACACATTTCGTGACCCCAGAGTTTACCGTTCGAAAATTTGTCGGCGACAGACAAATACACAAATACTTTCTGCTTTATAAATTAAGCTTTTACTTGCAATGTTTGTAGGAACAAATACAATTTTGAAAAAATCTTCTGTTGTATCAATTAAATGTCTTTTTATTAACATTGTTAATGATTTAGACCTAAAACTCTACTAATTTAATAGTTGGTCGGTATCGGACGACAGTTTTTCGTTTCCTAGAAATTACAACTTTTTACTTTTGCGAATTATCAATTCTTATTATTAAATTTCATGTAAATAATTTCCCTCCTCTTATTTAGTTCCGTGTATACTACAAACATATTTTTGAATTTCTGTTTTTTATCGACTCTAGCCCAAGATATAACAAAAAAACTTAGAACGGTGGTATTGCATGACTCTCCTCTAAATCTCAGCGTTCTTCAATCTTTTTACACCTGCGGATCGCCGAAAACAAAAGAAAACCAATTCGCGGACCGGCTGACAGATAATGAGACAGAAATAAAAACCAATGTAAATAGTATTTTATTCATTAAACCTAATGTTATAATATTACAATTTAATTTAATTTATTTTCTTTTTTATTTAATGTATTGGCTACACGATTCGGGCGAAGTTTCTCGCGGACTAGTGCCGATGCACGGACCACCGGTTGAGGAACACTGGTATAGCTCTTGGCTACTGGTGTTCTTGCTGCGTTTGGGGAACGGTCCCTTTCTCTGAGTAAACAAAAAAAGTGGTGCGGACGATTTACAAACAGCGAGGGAGAAGAGCACGTATGCGCCATGCGGCAAGGAATTGCTATTTAAGGAATTTGGTTTGCAATCATACTAAGAGGGAGATTGAAAACGACGATCCGGGTTTAAGCTCTAAGCAAATCTAGCGTAATCTAAACAGTGCTTCGGGTATTGAATTTAGTTAGCTCCTATGGTGACGATTAGATTCCCAGCGTATTGAGTTTAAGAGGTAGGTACTAGATATACTGTTACGCGGTGAACGTAATTTACTGAACAAAACGCCAGCTAAGCCTTTCTCTATGTCGTATTTGGAACTGTATCCAGTATTAAAGGAGCTCCGAGTTTCTAGTTGCTATTAAAATGACTTCTACAATTGTACATTTAGTATTTTAATATCCATTCTACAGAGATAAGATAATTATTATAATAATTTCAATATTGTTATTTGTTACATACTAAAGTTACTCAACTGTAAAAATTGAAATATAACGAACAAACCCTATTTCCGAAAATCTATCTTTTCAATTTCGATTCTGAACTGTGTACCTATCACATGAATTTTCACCTAAAAATAAATAATTTCACTATCGAAAACTGACGAAAAAATTGTCACAGAGGTGGCCGATAAATTTGTTTTGGTTTTAAAAGTATTACATTGTAACTTGATTATAAGCGTGACATGTCAAATTACGTTAATATTCAAAAATCTACGTTGTAGCGCAGAATTTTGAATATGGTACTGGTCGCCTAACCAAATCGTACCTCGTCAATTTCTCAATAATTAATTAATTAATATAAACGACATGTAATGGTAAAAATATCCAGTCAATGTGGAACGAGAAATACAAACAAAACCTTTCCAGCTCATACCCTATTTTGTGCGGGCAAACATTTAAAAGAATCAGGGATGATTGATGTAACTTTTTACCAGTTTATTTTAACCGATAATAATCTAACAATGCCGTTTTATCCTATATTTTTGTATTTTTCTAAAAGCGGATTTATTATATAATATTTTACATTCATTTTATGCAGCTATTACATTTATTATAAAGTTTAAATCGATATTTATAAATAAATTGATCATGTTTCCTAACTCGTGGCACAAAAAGATTAGTAACATATTAGTTTCTTCTGAACAAAGGCTTAAAAATTTAATAGTAGGTGCCTAAAACACCAAGCTACAATATCCTATATTAACTTGCGTTCAATTTAGTACCAAACACGAAATATAACGTAAAATATATTAAGTGGTACGATATATGGGCAACCTTTTCGTATACCAAACACAAGGCCGCAAGAAAAAGCTGTTTTACTATACATGTTGCATTCATTTCACGCTGATATCCTCTGGAAAACATTGAAAGTATTGTCCAAGACTCCCCCTATGTTTACTTTCAAAATAAAGCGAGGTGGGAGATCGCTTTGTACTTGGCCGCCCGTAACGACCCTTCGCTGGCTCGGTAGTCCGTACCATATATCCTAATTCCGAATGAATTTCACTGGGTCGTAAATTCCGTCACGCGTTTTTCGCGACGAGATAAGGTCTTGTAATAATTTTGATACCGCAATGATTGATTAAACGAATACAAAAATATATTTCAGCAAATCACGAAGAACAAATAATAAATCATATGTGGGGCAGTGTGTCGCGTGAAAAGTGAGTTAGATTGAAAATGGTTGACTTATTACCAAGAAATGTATGATCAAATATTTTCTATTAGATTTTAATAAAAGTATCAACAATGGAGTGGTGAGATTTTCCCGATGAAAATGACTCAAAATTTCACCAAATTCGGACTACATTTATTTATATGTAATGTACAAAAATTGGTTTATGGAGTTCCGAATTCATTCCAATTACGCATCATTAATGAAGTCACTGGCGATACGTTAGCAAAAATAAGTGGAGGGAGTGACTCCTGAACACTAATCCGGGGAGTATCGTACTGACAGGATTGAGCAACAGAAAAGATGGAAAGAAGATGGAGGCAAGCAAATTTGAATTATAGCTGTCGTTCCCGTCTATGCAGTGGCGGACTGACCAGCAGGGGTGTGCGGGTACCCGAAGTTTCGGGCTCGGGACGGGCCGGAATCTTTCGGCCGGGAACTCGATACTTTCGTATTGCTCGAGATCCCGAGCCTCGATTCGGGATCCCGAGCCTCGATTCGGGATCCCGAGCCTCGATTCGGGATCCCGAGCCTCGATTCGGGATCCCGAGCCTCGATTCGGGATCCCGAGCCTCGATTCGGGATCCCGAGCCTCGATTCGGGATCCCGAGCCTCGATTCGGGATCCCGAGCCTCGATTCGGGATCCCGAGCCTCGATTCGGGATCCCGAGCCTCGATTCGGGATCCCGAGCCTCGATTCGGGATCCCGAGCCTCGATTCGGGATCCCGAGCCTCGATTCGGGATCCCGAGCCTCGATTCGGGATCCCGAGCCTCGATTCGGGATCCCGAGCCTCGATTCGGGATCCCGAGCCTCGATTCGGGATCCCGAGCCTCGATTCGGGATCCCGAGCCTCGATTCGGGATCCCGAGCCTCGATTCGGGATCCCGAGCCTCGATTCGGGATCCCGAGCCTCGATTCGGGATCCCGAGCCTCGATTCGGGATCCCGAGCCTCGATTCGGGATCCCGAGCCTCGATTCGTTTTAAGTGATAAGTTTTGACCTTTCTGTCTCCTGTTGAATCATAATTTGTATCTTATTATTCATTTACACATACATTTTCATTGTTACCAAATAGTCTGTGAAACACACAATGGCCATATTTAATGGAAGTATCAAAATCGTTATAGAAGGATGATTATCCATTTAATTTGATAAAGAATACAAAATTGGTGGTCACAAGAAATATTTTCTCGATGTCTGCCTATAATACCAAGCACCACTGCCCCTATGCCCAGAACCACCTATATTATTTGCTATGACCCGAGAACACGGTATCAAATCATAAACAAATATCCCAGTAACGAGATGCAAACAGTGCGTTCACGGGACAACTGAGATGGTAGTAATGGTAGGTAACCAAAAGGGATGAAGACAAAAAGAGACGAGATCGACGAGGCGGCAGAGTGCATGGGAGAGTACGAACGACGAGAAAAAGAAGGAATTGTGAGAGGGACAAGAAAATCAAAGGAAACATAAGAATGGCACATAACAAAATATGAACATTAAGGTAAAATAGAAGAACATATACTTGGAAAAGAATAAAAAAACCAGACAGGAATATAAAATGATGGAAAACTCTGATCTTTTCCTTTACTTCAGCATCCACGGAATAAGCAGACGCAACGATCTCATTGTACTTGAATCGTACGAGATAAAAGTCACAACTATGCCAAGTATGTATTTATAAGTTGTTGATGTATTTAATCATTAAATCCGAAACCGAAACGATAAGGCTGAATTATTATGTTTTGTATTATGACCTTTACTACTGGCTACGGTTTTTCTGATGCTTTTCATTTTATATTGAGGTTATATTGTTTTCTCGTGATGTACATACATACTTACATGAAAAATCATAGTAGTTAAATCGCTATTTTGACTTACCTTTTTTTAAATAAAATTTAGAACAATAATAAGCAAACACGTATACGAGGATTTAAACAATTTAACGTGCAAGTTTCGACAAACTAACAGCGCACTTTACAGGGTCAGCGTTTTATCTTGCAACCCGCGCTCGGGCGAACTTGTAAAATGGCAACAGCGCCTCACGGATGCATTCCATTGTAACCATGCATCGGCCCAGCGGAGAGCTGCCATTGCTGCCAGCGACCAATTCGGATGAATTTGATAAAAGGTACGTAGAATCGATATTTATGAGCAAGGTCACTTAATCTTTGATGTTTTTAAATATAACCTTAAAAATTATGCGTATTGATACATTGGCCCCCCATAATGGAGAATAATATGGTCCTCGATGTAAGGCGTCGTCAGCTTCTCTCATAACTTTATATTTTTATATTTGATACTTCTTGTACAATATGTTTATATTTTGTATTCTAAAGGGTTCTCCCGTTTATATAATAATAATAATAATAATAATAATAACTAGGTCGCCGTGTAGCTTTAAAAGACTCCATAAAGAAGATAAATACGCGTGCGACTTTTGTTTCTAAACAATAGGACTTACTTTATTCATTTACTCTTGATCTCTAATATTAACAATGAATTATGTTTTATGACTTTTGTTAAGGGGACATAATAAACACCCTGTGTAGATACATATGGGCAGTAGGTATTGCTTTCCACGGATCGGCGACGAATGCTTGCCGACATACTCTCGCTTGCTAAATAGTATATGGCTGGTGGAGACGCTCGCTAAATGTTTCAACGTTTCAACGTGAATGTTCGCGAGCAGTCGCAAACGTTTACTCGAACTACGCTCTTAACGGAAGCACGACTGTAGACGTGGGAAATGTTCGAAAGTGGCGCGATACAGGTATACGTACATACATGGATCGGCAGTCGGATGAGAATTTGCGAGAGTAGAAGCGGTTGAAGATGCCCTCTTATGGCAGTTGCGGAAGGTATCACTGTACACTATCATGTCCTTTCCTATTTCCAAACCTTTTAAAATGCATTGCATTTCCTAAGTTGCACTTCGTCAATAGTATCTAATGAAATAGTTCCAATTCACGTCAGACTCAATTTAGTACAAATGTAATTGTAACAGTTGCCATTTATATTTTTAATAGTTATCATTATAATAGTGACCTTTACTACATATGTATATATGTACAATTCCTCCTTATCCTCAGGCACATGTCCCGCAGCAATGAAAAATCCGGTTATACGCCCTATACCTAAATCACACGATTCAAGGGACGTTCGGCAACCCGGAAATTCAGAAAATTATGAAACTTGGTGTGCAACTAGAGTAGTTCATCCGTAACGCAACCCTATTTTTTGTTGTTGCAATAGTGCAGTTTGTGGAGGTGAAATCACCGCTTTAAAAAAAATGCAGAATTTTATTTTCCGCAAAATATCTCGAGAACGGTGAGAGACATCGAAAAGAAGTTTAAACAAAAGTTGCATCCTTTTCTTATACCTACAAAACTGAGTTAAAATAATTCTCGAAAAATCCATATTTTCAGTAACAATTAACAATTTCTATGAAATTTTCAATTTTGGCCCACATAACTGATCGAGTCCTCAAAGCTATCGATAGAAAACAACTCGCATGTATTGTCACGCTCAATTATTCGAAGGCATTCGTCACGCTATGCCATGAACTACTTGCCGAACTATATAAACTCGGTGTAAAAGATTCAGCTCTGTATTGGATGCGCCTCGCATCTGAAAAATCATACGCAGGAAGTGATCTTAACGAAATCAAAAGTCAAAGTCAAAGTCAAAATCAAAAGGAATCGACATGCAAGAAAAATTTCCTGTGTTTCGATTATTTTTAAATGCTTCAAGAAAATCGCGTATATTAAAGACCATTTTTCGTGTTACAAAAAATGGTTTGTATAATTATTTCAGTTTCTGTTTTTTTCGTAATGATTTTGTAAAAGGTATGGTTAGGTAACTAACAGTTTGAAACAGTTATTTTCAGAACTCTTCCAACCCCTGTTTTCAACCCTTCTGAATGGTTTCGAATTCGTTCCATGTTTTTGAAATGCTTGTCCTGCAAAGGAAAGGTATACAAATTAAGGGATTTTTCGAACAGTCGGTCCCAAGCAGTGAGCTCTTAACGAATAAATATTATAAATACTGTGTTTCACAGCTTACAATAATATAGAGACCGGGTTATGATTTACCAGTATGGGAAAATTTATGCTTTTTTTTAATAAAGCAATAGCTTAATACCATGGCTCAGACTAAACATTAAAATTACGTGGTAGTTAAGTAAGTGGCAGTTGATTTTCACGCCGCAAATGTATGTACATTTTACCTTTTACCAACAGACTTTGTCACGCAATCCTTGCAAGCATGCACGCACTCCGCCCCACCTTCTTAAAACTATTGCTATGAAACTTTCTTTCATCGACCTATGCCTCAAACAACCCTCCGATACCCTTCTGACACTACATTATTCTCTTGAAAAAAATCTGTGACCACAGTGTTGAATTTTTTATGATTTGACGCGGTACCTTGTTGTGAAACTTTTCATAACTTTCAGCGCAGTTAAGCGACGACTGAAATGCTTTTTATTTCATCGTATTTGTTCCTTCTAAGCTGTGACGTGGATACATTACTTTCAAGGTAATGAACTAATCAAATTAATAGCTTGGTAGCATTGCACTATGAAGTATTTCTTATTCGCATTGAAATACACTACAAGCAATGGTAGAAATGGACGAAAGCGAATACACACTGTGTATAGGTTGATTCATTCCATTTTTAGTTTGGGGTTGAAAAAAAGCAATAGAACGGGAAAAGCATCCGAGGAGAGATCGTTCGATTAAACTCCCCAACCTCATTTCGCTCGAACGCACGAATGTCGTTAACGAAATTCGTTAACGACTCATGCGATCCTGTCGTCTCGCGAGATTGCTTCCTAGCCCACTTCAGGCTACGATCCGGGCGATTTTCTAGCAAAATGGGGAACCTGCATCCCCACCAATCCCAACTGTGACGCCTCCGCTACTCGACATTTGCATCTATTTTAAAGTGCCAAAGTGCCTATAGGTACCTAATATACCTCCTGTTTAAATATTCCAAATTTTTCGCATTCTTTTTAATCATTCTCCGGCAACACTTGCGGCTCAGAATGCGAGACATAAATGAACACCAAGTCGGGTGAAATTCCCTACAAACGAATTTTGGAAATGCAGAGACCTAAATAAATCTAGTATTCATTACGCATTACAGTTGAGTTACAAAATTACTACCTTGGAGTACCAATATATTCTATGGATAGAAAGGACAAAACATGTTGCTAGAGAAAAAGGAACCTTAGTTTTTCCATTTTGGATGATTAGAACAGTCCCCACACCAATGCCCGTCGGAAAAGAATTTTTTTTAAGAAGTTTATACCACCGACTATATCTATGTAGGTATATGTGCGATACAGAAGTCCAACAAAATTCTGAGTATTACTTCAAACATACCTTAATATGAGGACAAAACGCCGGATAGTATAAACTTATAGTTTTTATTAAAAAAATTCCCGAAAATGGCGTTGAAAAACGGGCAGCTACACTAGAGTACTCTCTTAACTTAAAAACGATGGTGATTTCGGATTTATTAGCGGTTTGTGAAATAGGGTTGTTTGCGAGGATATATCGAATTAAAAGAGAATTAATTCATGTGGAATTGTCATGGAGAAATATTGGTAGCTAGGAGCGTGAAAAGTGTGTCAAGATCACGCGGGTATTATTCAAATAGATTCCACGTAGCATAATTGAGCAGGTTCGCCATAACCCTTGGCAAGAAACAGAGGAACGAGGGGTGAAATTACTTCGAGCGAGGCGTGAAACTACTTTTCAGAAGGCGGTGGTGGGACAATGCAGAGGAAAGCGACCTATGACGCAATGGCTATAAAGGCAAAGAGAAGCTATTAATCTGTCAGAAGGAAGATGAGAAGCCAAGAGGGTGCTGTTGTGTTTTACCGTTTTATATAACTGTGTCGTCGCAGCAAACATGTGACTGACTGCGCCCAACGTCTTTTTCTTGGAAGAATGAGTGGAGAGACTTAAAATCGGTTTTCTCAAAAACGAAACCTAGTTTGAAAGCATTTTATTTCCATACTTTCGATTTACTCCTATACACGAAAAACCACTTTGAGCATGTACAATGTGTCCCACGCCATCGGTGACGTTCAATATTATGTTCAATGTATTAATTGCAAGCTATGAATTTATTATCATTTATTCATTGTGTGTTACATAATCTATCGTTTCATTTTGTATGCGAATGTTAGCCTGGATTTGCATGATACTTGTGCGGTATAGCAGGAGCGTAATATGTATTAGCAGGCCCGAATTAACAGCGAATTCGGTAACTCGCACTGACTCTGCACTGGTGTCAAAAAATGACTTGGATTCGTTGATTCTTATAGAGCTATCTTCGTTTCTATCAGAAAGAACCAATTAAAATAATTTTCTGGCACCAGTGCAGAGTCGGTGCGAGTTACCGAATTCGCTATAAGATTTTTGGGGTCCGGGGCAATCAAACCTTCGGGGGAGGTAAACAAATTTTGTAATACAACATTCAATAAAATGCATAAATCTTTAAAAATCGAAATTTATTGTAGATAAAATTAAATAACATTCAATCATAATGAAAAATCATATTAAAAGACAAACATTGGATAGATATTGTAAAATAAACTTTTAGTTGAAATGTTTTTTCTTGATTTTAATTTTGAAAAATCTTGTATGCAGAACGGGCCCCCTGGAAAGTGGGGCCCGGGGCTGCAGCTCCCCCATCTGTCTTTTAATCTGGGCCTGTGTATTACTTAGTAATCTAGAACTGTTCGCTTTTTTGCATGCTTCATCTTGTTTAGTAACCGAAGGAATTAATATTATTTCGTCAGAAGTGGAGCTTTGCGCGTAACCACTCATAAACCATCAATGTTTACTCGGTGTTTATTACAGTGTGTATAACATGAAATTGTGGCTTTTTGGTCAGAATATATATTGCAAATAATCCGGTGCAGTTGTTGGAAATGGAATTATTTTTACTCATCTCCAACGCAAATATATTCTTTACGGTATACGTATCGAATAATATGTATGTTCCGCAAAGGTTTGTAAGTTTATATTACAATAATATAAAATCGTTTAAAAAATGTTCTCTAAATGTATTGAACGAAATAATGCAGTTACGTAACTAATTAGTCCATTTAGACAGATTATTTCATTGATGCAGTATTCGTAACTTTTGTCGGCGGTCTTTCTTTCTGTATTTGCTAAATTTGCATATTGCAATTGCAGGGTGATGCCAAGAAATTCGTACATGTGGCTTAGTGTGTTCGATAGATCTTTCTATATTCTATACAGGCACACATTTAATATTTATGACATTAGAGAGGAGACTACATATATGTAGTGTGTATGGTTTAACTAGTTATATGGACTGACAGTTGGTCGCTGATTGTGAGTCACTACTGAAACATTATATCGTGCATTATAAAGGCAGCTAGGGGTCTCCAGAGTATACTCGTCAGTGATCCTTGCCGCTACCCTTCTCCATCAACCCCTTATAGACCCATAAACATAATTAAATGAAACTCGCTTCTTACAAACCAAAGGAAAAGTCAGTTTCTGCTACTTGACCTTTGCGGGTCACAGCGAATTATTTTCTTGGACTCAAAGTGGAACTTCAATTGTCTGTCTAGACTCTAGAGTGCTGTGCCAAATTTAGGTAACCCTTCTTAATTGGTAATCGTGAACTTCGTGTCTCATAAAAAATGCCACTCAATGAACTAGTGCTATTAAAAATAAATAAAAAAACTTCCAAGTAAACACAGTTTATTTTATTCAACAAAATATAAAAAGAAACAAAATAAATTAAGTTTTCTCGTAACCTCTTAAGTTCATAGTTAGAATTATGTAGGTATATAAAAAAAGTATGTATGTATACTAAGTATTTATTATTTTCTAAAATTGTATTTTTCATCTTGAAGTCAATTACGGCATCAAATTTAGAAAAATTATACAATAATTTGTATAAATTGACACTTCTGACATGGAAAATGTTTTCATTTGTTTTTCGATGTTTTTGAAATATATCAAAATCCAGCTGACCCGTTACCCGCTTTCACCTGGGAATTATTATTATTTATTATAATATTTATTTATTATTTATAAATAGCCTATAATCTAATCTAGGACGTATGTAATGTGTATTCAAAATTTAATTGAAATCCGTTCAGCCGTTTGGGCGTGAAAGACGGAGAAACAGACAGACTACGTTTCACTTTAATATATTAGTAAGGATAAGGATAAGCATTACAAATAACATTGTATTTGATTTTGCCGAAAATAAGACCTCGGAAGAAAGAATCGGATTTTGCGATCTATTTTTCGACCTATTTTTGTTGTAGATTAAGGCGCAATATTATTTACTGTGGTGTTATCCATTATTTAATAGTTTTTCATAAATATCTAGCGATGAGTGCGGGAGTTTCGGCGTCATGATTTTCACTTTTTTTTGTCGGCGTAATAAATAGAATGGGGTTATCTAGGAAAGAGTGATGATGTATAATTTAATTCTTCTTCATATATTATTGATAAACATTTCCTCTACAGAGTCCTATACTTAGCTCGATACCTCTGTTTCTCTTTTACTGCTTTTAAGACCACCAATTGAGTGGACCTAAATATAGGTAGAGCTAAATGGAATAACCGGAATCAACTCTCCATGGTTCTGGCCAGCCAATTAAGTTTTCATGAAGTGCGGAAATCTGCTGAACTTGTTACATTTGAGAGTTCGATAGCTCGTGATGTTGGAGTTGGTGGGAGTGTGTGCATAATCTGTGTGGCGTAGTTGAGAAATACGTATATAGGGTGAGTCAATAAGAACTGTCATCTGAATTGACTCGTACTTTTATTGATATTAACAGAGACTGATTTGTATAAAATATATTGTAGGTATCAAGGTGACCGCAAGGTTCTGAAATGGTTGAAAGTCAGCTCAAGGTCACTTTGTTATAGGGCACTGAATTCATCTTTTTATCGACTACAACGTAGTACTAACAAAAATATACAGTGCCATTTAAAAAAAACTCAAGGTCTTGATATCTCAGAAAATATAAGATATAAAAAAAATTAAAATGTGCCTGTTCGATGAGCTTCAACCAACTACAGTATATACAGTATTGTCTCGTTGAGGGCTCGGTTGGCTGTACACGTTATGGACTTTTCGCTATCCCTACCACTTCTGTCTCACTCTTGTCCGACGAAGGCGAGAGCGAGCGAGAGGCACTGAAAGCGAGCGAGGGCGGTACGAGACAGACGACGCGTTGATGTTTTGTCTCGCGCTGCCTTTCGGACGCCTGACACTCCGTCCTTTGTGCTCGCGCCCGTCGCGCACGCCGGCCGCGCACCGAAAGCGTTCCATCTCGCTCCCCCCTTCGGCCAGAAAGAAGCGAGGAACGATCACTCGGAATTAGAGCTCTGTTCACGATACGGGCTCATCGCAGGTCCCGACCAGCGAGCTCTCAACGAGGAAATACTGTATTTCACATAAAACAAAGTTCTGCGGCAGATTCTAATATAGAAATATTAGGAATGTTTAAATCAAAAGTGTTACGAACAATAGTGAACGCCCCATGTTTCGTTACGAAGGAAATAATAAGGAAAGATTTACAAATACCAGCAGTGAAAGCAGAAATAGCGAACTTTGGTGGAAAATACATCAAGAGACTTAATAATCACCACAATCAGCTATCGGTAAACCTGCTGGACGAAGGAGAAGACACCAGAAGATTAAAACGCATCAAGCCTCTGGATTTCAATACATAAAAAAAAATATAAAACAATTTGTGATCAAATAAATAAATAACGAGTTATTCCAAGTGACAGCTCTTATTTACTCACCCTGTTTATTCTAGCACTGCGTGTACATGTAATGGGCTATCATAATATACATATGTACTTAATTTTAGTGAGAATGTAGATGTATTCCGTTCTCACTAAAATTATTTAATGGAAATGTAATCCTCAGCAGTTGGAAACTAGGTCGCTAAGGACTTACTTTACCAGAATTAAAAAACTTGCACGTCTGATGGGAATAAAAATCAAATGAAGAATGGAATAGGAGGTACCAAAGAAGGAAATATACGGAATATGATTACGAGTTGAAGTATCTCTGCGGTTAATCTACTAATAGCACAGAAGAGCTTTCTTGTCTTTGTAACTTCTTCTTTTTTTCTACCATTTATTAAGTGGGACATTGGATTTCAATTGTGTCTGGACGATATATTTAATGACAAAGACCAAAGGAAAATAAGGCACTTGGCTCATACTTTGAGAATGCAATTTGAAAGTTATTATGTGGGAGAAGAGAATTATTAGAAAGTTTAGAAAGAAGTATAAAAAAAGTATTATTTTAACACGTACTTTTAACTTTTGCACATTTTATGAAAATGATTCTTAAAAGTCGATTTTGGAATATAAGTGCAATATGCACCACCTCTCAGAACTATTTAATCACTTGTTATACAGGGTGTTCCAACAATTCAGTCCACTTCAAATGTCTCCGTCATTTTGGAGGGTTACGCAGGGGCGGATTTGAAGATTTGGCGCCCCTAGCCTAAGCGCCCCTTACACTAATTGTAGAAAATTGAATGCTCTTTTAATATTATTTGAACAAAATTTCGACAATACACTTTTCAAGGTAAATATACACATATCACTTCAGTGACGGTTCAGTGTGATCAGTGTCAGTGGTAAAAAATATCGTTTCCTTGTTTTGGAATGGAGCAGTTCATACTCGCACTTGTCAGCTCCTTTCATATAACATTTCAATGTTATATAAAAACGGACGATGCAATGGAATTTTACTAGATGTACAATGAAATATTCGCCGAGCAATGCGGCATCAATATGACAGATGTTCTGCACATCATGGACGTAGAGTAAGAACTGTACTCAATAAGATCGTCCCGAATCGATGTATAGGACGCGCTGGACCAATTTCGTGGCCAGCTCGTTCACCGGACATAATACCGCTAGATCTTTTTCTGCGGGGAACACTAAAAAACATTATATGGCGGGGAGAAACCGACTGCGCCAGAAAATATGAGGTCGCGAATCGTTGCGGAATGTGTTACAATCAGTCCGGGAATGATAAGAAATGTACGTGCTCAGGGATTTCTACGTTGCACCGATGTAAATGGATATCACCTCGTGTAATATAATTTACTAGATTCCTTAACGTCGAATGACCCTATGCTATAGGACACTTGTTGAAATCGTTTAAACGCCCCCTATTGTACTAATGAGGAGAGGACCAGAACTGGAAACACGCTTTTGTAATGAGTCATATATCAAATTGTAGGGCTCAACGAGCCATTCAAGGAACACCCCATTTTGGGTGCAAATGGTCATTTGTTTTCGAGATATTTGCGTTTAAAAAAATGCGGAGTGATTTTCCAAAAGGACACATTTCCACATAGAACAAATTTTCAATAATCGCAAAAAACTGTGGCACCTACGTTTGTTAAAATATTCTTTTTTCTTCATTAAGGAATATGTATTAGTAAATATAGGTGTTGCTTAAGCAGATCGTTGGGCCCTAAAATTTGATATGTGACTCATTAAAAAAATCCCTTTCCTAGTCCTCCCCTCGTGAGGATAAAAAAGTATAACATGCAGTTTAAAAAATGAAGATGCTATTGAAATCTTAAATACGCCCCCATTCACAAAAGTACTATTACTGCTGTGTTACGGACCCGTTGATACCAATCAATTTTCGTAAACAATATTTTTTCATATCTCTAAAAATAGCGAAGCACAGAGTTATTTACCCACTGTATGCATAAACATTTGACTTATCCGGGCCAGAAAAGTTTACTGAATATTGTATGGAACTATACAAACAATCGAAATATGGATATATGAATTCTTGTTTACCTTTTTTCAGTTGGTAATTTTGAAAGTGATTGAACGATATTTTACTCTCACCGAGTAATATTTTCGTTGTGTCCGCTATGATTTATAAGATATTCAGAGCTGGAGGTGCAAATTGTCGGGCGGGAATTCACGCACCCATAATTCAATGAGAACAGCTTTGTACATATGTAATACTTCCAGAGATTTATCGCGCAATAGAATAAACAAATTTTATGAATACAATTATTTGTCACATTTCCTGCAATCACTGGCACTCATGCAACGGCAATAGTAGAGGATGTAAAATGAAGTAGAGACATGAAGTTTTAATATTACTAACATTATTTTATTTTTACTCCCAGGAAGGTATTTTTCACTTTACAATTTTCAAGCATTATTTGCTAAACTTTTGGCAGTGTAAATGCCCTGAATTCACAATTTTCTCAAGTTATAATTTATTTATAATTTATATTTTCATCTATCCATATACTACATGTACAGAAAAAAACGAAAACATTGGTACCATTTCTTCAACATTTTTTCCGCTGGCTTATCTGTCAAGATCGTCTCTTTGCATAAGAGTACGTGTGAAATCAGTGAAAATTAAAATTGTTATAACTCAGCAACCGTTTAGTGAATTTGTTTGAAATTTTTGGAGCACACCAAGAAGATTAAAAAGAACAATCTCATAAACTGTCATCAACTTGGTACCATTTTGAAGATAGCTCCGATACATCTTCAAAATGTATGTCCCTTACAATTTAAATACCGCATGATCTTTCTTTAACTGCACATATCGCATGTCTAATATTATTGCACTAATAAGTTAAATGTTTATACCTTAGTTCGTTTCGTACTATTAGTGTGAAACGCTTTCAAAATTTTAGATATGCACAGTTTGATTGAAGTTTGCACATTAAATAATTGTGATAAATATACTAGGACTTTATTTTTATTTTTGAGTTGTCAAATATATATTTTTTTACACCTTACATCCAAATATGCTTTATAAAATATGAGCAAGTTTTATCAGACGTTACAAACATTGGATGTTGAAAATTACAATCAGAGATTCTCAAAAATGTACAAGTGATTACGACCTTGTTAATATACTCATCTGATTTCAATTAAAAGTAATTATCCGTCAACATTTCTGTCAGCGACGACCAACCGAATGTCAAACTTTCTTTTCATTCCATTAATATCTCGATTTGTTGCCGAGCATGCATTTACAATTCATTGTCACGTACTTACATTCTGTCATATTTGATATTTTTACATATTCCGCGGAAAGGTCTTCACGGGGTTATAATTAGGAAAATATAGTACTACCTTGATCGATCCAGCGACCAGGAAATGTTCAGTCGAGAACTTGATGAATTGTGATAGCATAATATGCTGCGTAATCATCATGCTGACATTACATTTGCGTTCGATATTCTAGCAAGTGAGCTTTTAAAGCATTTGCAAAGTTCTCTTTCCTCCGGTTAAGCTACGATCAGCATTAAAGGCCAGTAACTCTGTTTACCGATTATATCGCACTATACATTACTACCCCGTGGGTGTTAATGTTGCACTTACCATATCAATGAAAATTTCAGATCAATAATGCAAATTTTAAGTATTTACGTGACCATGGTTTGCATCTACCCAGGCATCTGTAAATAACGCTCTAGCAAATAATAATGCATCGACTTGTAATTGTTACAACGTCCACGGGCAAAAAGATACATGATTGCAAAAGCCGTAATGCAGGAATGCTTGGAACTCGTGAAGCTACATTTGAAAAGGACGAAAATGATGGCACGCAGAATACATAATGAACTTGATAACGATATGTCGCAATTAATTTCAATTTTGTGAGATCTAATTTGTGGAGAATTAGTTACTAGTTTACATTCTGAACAATTTCATTTCCGCCGAATTATAGAATCAATTTCGCGAAATATTTTAACAACAAGTACTATTCCGAACATTTAACGCGATGGAAGATTTTTATTTCAATAATACGATCACAGTAAAGGTGAAGCAACTCAACTTTTCCTTTCCACTGTAAGGTGAATGTCCCAATTTCTGCTCATTTAAGAGGTTACTCGTCATAAAGAAGGTGTACAAAATTTGTTTGTGATCAAAATTTGCAGAGTAATTGATTAATTCTTTAGTAATAAATCAACCAATTCAAAAACTATTTAAGAAAGATATTTCAAGATGTTTAACTATTAGTAATTTGTAATTAAATATAATGCTTTAAATGTCCCTATTTCTGCTCACGAAAAATAGCGATGTACGTATTTCTACTCACCATTTGTACCAATTTCTGCTCACATAATATGTTGCCTTTTCAGGTTAAAATAAGTTACATTTTTTATGGAGATGTTTTATAACACCACAGTAAAGCATAAAATAATGATAAACAAAAAATAACATGCCTTCGAATAGAAATAGAGATTACAGCATATCTTGAATTGTGAGGTTATGTTACTAAAATTTTGGTGAGTAGAAATGCGGACATGAGCAGAAAATGGGAAAATAGTAAAAAAATCTACATCCAGAGCACAATACGGTATCTGTTTTTGTTATTAAATAAGAACTTTTACTGCAAAAACTATTTTCTGCCCAATTATCGAGTACCAATAGTGACACTGTTCCTTAGCACAACCAGCTAGAACACGGTCGAAAAATCATGAGTCTCTCATGATAAAAGTTTTTCGTTGCTTATGCTGCACTATGATTAGCCCCAAGGTCGTGCAACACTCGCGTTAATGTTCAAATAATTTAGAATTATTTTGTTCCAACTATAGGACAAACGTAACGTTTATAATAATAAGAAAAATACGAAATGAGCAGAAATGGGGACATGAGCAGAAAATGGGACATTCACCTTATTTCAGAATCGAGCAAAATTTTCGAGGCTTCGTAATGTCTTTCACGACATGGAATGTGGCACTGGCTGTTACAGATCCTCAGATCACCCGGTGTATAAACTTTTCTACATCTCAGCATGCGCTTTTGCTGGTAGGGGCGTAAGCCTGCTCCAGTGAGTCCTTCTAAACAGGATCGAAGGCTGACGCCCCGTGAACTTTGAGCACAATCACACCCCTCTCTCTCCTAGCCCAAGGCCAAAGCCAATTGTCGGACCATCGGTGAGATGGGAGGAAAACCCCTTGCAACTGTATGCTTGGGATTGAGGGGCGAAGAGAGCTACGTGAACTCTTAAGGTGCGATCCCACGGCGCGTCGCTCGGCCAGTCTGCAGGCGAGTCATGGGCGTTCCCACCGCGCGGCTTCTCTTTGACTGGTGCCATACTTACCGGCAACGGACGGGAAGCCCGAGTCGAGCCGGGCGAGCCCGAGGTCGTCATCCCCGCGTTGCGTGACTCGGCGAGTACGGCGCGGAATTCCCTGGGCCACCTGCCGTTGAATCGCACCTTTACATACCCCTGCGGGGCTGACTGGGGAGACCTTTGTTTGACTTCTATCTCGGCGCTCTTACATCCCCGTTAAGCCTAGGTGGGATTGTCACAATTCACAGAATGCTCCCAGTCGAATCTCTTGTACGATCTCAGCACTGGCAAGCCAGCTCTGAACAGCGGGTTCGTCAATTCCCGTCTTGAGGTCATGCTTTAGGGATGAAATTCCCTTCGAAGGCAAACCTCAAATACCGGGGACGTTTTTATGATATCACTGCAGGGACTCATTAAGGGGTTACGTCCACCTAGAGGTGCGGAAAAAGCATACAAGCTCGGGATTTTTTGGGGGAAAGGTATAAGTGAAGATCATACACAATGTTATTCTACTAATAGATACATCTTTTAACTATATTATTATAAATTTTCATGAGATTTTATTATTAACTAAAGGAGATATCGGCTTGGATATGAGTGGTGTTTTTTAATACGATGCATCTGAAAGCAAAAATTCAAGTAGATTTTAAAAATAAATAACTTGCAGGAGTACCTGACGTTCTCATATTTTTAAATTTTGCTTTCAATTTTCAAATTTCTATTTATACATTCATGTGTAGGATTTCTGCTCCAACAGTATCTTAAATGTATTTACACGTATTTCACATTACTTTCGAGTTCTGGATGTCAATAATAACATACTACGTATAATTAAAAATAACGGAAATGAGGTCATGCTTGTACTCGTTTTCATCGGAAAACCCTCAGCAATCCATTAATAATTCGGATAAATCTCTCAATAAACGTTAACGAGAAACATAGAGACCGTAATTCTTCGAATATATTGAAAGATTTTACAACAGCATGTGCAGATTAATTATAAAAAATTAAGGAATGCGGTGCGGAATAATGTAATAATGATTTTACTAACTTTGACTTTGTGAGCTAATACCTTATGCTTTTTACTGATTCTGATTTGCATTGTAAGTTTGTTTACTTGAAAGGAGGCATTGAGGACAAAAACGGACTAACGCACATTTAAAAAAATTCATTTTTCCTATTTCATATGATTAGTACAGCCTATTACAATACATTATTGCTACGAACTCAATTTCGCAAAAAATGTGGGGTTAGTCCATTTGTGCTCTCAACGCCTCAAATAATCATGACGCGCCTTCGTTAACACTAGATTGCCGGATGTTAGGTATATACCTATTTTACCTGAAATGAGTCAATTTGACTCAAACATCAAAATTGAAGTTTTTTAAAAGAAATACAATTATATTTTAAAGAAACTTTATACAAAATAATGTTTACATATATATTCTGTTTTTAAAATACATTTAAAACCAACATATGTTTTAAAAAAAAATTCTTTAAGTAATTTTCGCGAAATAAGCAAGGAAGACAATAGTGGATGTCCGTAGTCAAAGAATTGTTAATGAACAGCCATCTAAACAGTGGCTCGACTTCGGTTCCAAAAGGTTTCAAACGTAAACGTTAATATTTGATTTGAATCGAACGCGAATAAAAGGTAGCGGGCAATCTAACTGCTGTATAAGTCAAGTGGAATGGACATCGACAAATCTGAAAATAAAAGGAGACGAAGCTGTCAGAAAGCGGAAACTGCGAACGAAGAGAAAACACCTCTGCAAGAAAAACAGAACACCCCGCCGTCGTTGTCGACGACGTCGACGAATTCTCTTGAGTTGGAGGAACAACGGCATCTCACCTTCTACGCTGCACTTCCTTTGTATATTCGAAGGATTTCCACTAATGAAATAATTAAAATTACAAAGCCCTATGTGACGGGGACGAAGAAGAGGAAAGGAATGGTACAGTGGATTGTAGTTAGGAATCCGTCGGCAGTTCCCTCACCCTCTTCCATCTCTCAGCACCCCAAGTCTAACAGCTCCACTGTACTTCTTTGTTTGCTGCAGACTCCTAGACAAGTCAATGAAAATCGATAAGAATTCATTATTAAAGCAGCGCTTAAAACAGTATCCTTTGCCTTTTACGTTAAATTTATATCCCTTCTGTTGATAAACATTTTTCATAATGTTTTCGATAAAACAGTATCACGGGTGAAAAAAATTTCGAGTCCTTGATTAAAAAACTAGAAACTTCAAGCGTTAAAATGCGTTTTCTAAATATTTTTTGCGACCATTTTTCGCAAAGATACCTACAGCCATTCCATCGCTTAAACTTACAAAATCTCAAACCTTTTTGTGTAAGTATAATAATTTGGCCACCTTCTGTAGTTGCGATTTTAATCTGATGGAAGACTTTCATGAGCATTTCACAAGTTGCCCAGTTCCGTAATGAAAAAAAGGAATTGCAATTCTCAAGAGAAAATACAATGATTAATTTATAGTCTTCTTAATTGTTATAAATGAGGACTGACGTTATGATATACACAGTTTCATGAAAACTCAAAAATTTTAATTAAAACTTGGGGGATTTAGAGTTTTGTCCCAGCATTCAGTACAGTTCGATGGAGCATAACGTTTCTGTATTGTGTGCATACATATGTACATACGTTCATGCTTTATTCAGTAAGCTTATGCCAGGAGTATGCAGAATTCAGGAAACCGCTTGAAAATTTCTCACCGACGTTTCCACTGAAATATGTACTTCTGCATTCTGTATCTGTGTTTGTCTGTATTCTTTCCAGATCGTTTTCAGAGTAGAAAATAGAACTTTTTTTACTTAGATTTTATATTACTTTGTGTGTGAAATTCTTTTTATGTGAATACTTATTTCAAGACATGCGAATTCTTTGTCGCCGGAATTGAGCGCACACACTTTCAGATTTTATATTCCTTTGGTAATGCACGGCACAGTAGTGCCTGACATAGTGTGCGCTGTTTGATGACCTTATCACACAGTGCGAGAGTGTGATATACGCATTTGGCCAACAAGTATTTCTATTATCTCGCCCACAGCGAGTGTATAGTTTGCGGTGACCACGATTACTCGGAAGTGGATTATCTAAAATAAAAAATTAAAAAAAAAATGTAGTTAATATATTGAATTATCTAGTCCTTGGACGAAGGGTCTTTCGAAAAATTGATTCATGACAAAATTGCAAATGTTCAAACATAAAATGTCGATTTTCGAAACAGGACATCAAGGAGATTGTAAATAACATTGTTATTAATAAATATTTTTTAACGCAAAAATTCAGAGACATAGCTAAATGCACCACCTTTCGAACACGAAAAGATTCTTTGAATAAAGTTTTATAGTTTCTGAGAAAAAAATCCCCAAAGTCGCACCTTTTTCGGCCTCCAGACTGAGCGTAACCCCTTAAGTGGTGCAAGGTTTTGAAAAATGCTCTGAGGCAATCATTCCTCACCGCACGGTAGTTTGCCGAAAAGGTTTGTTATAAAGCGAACTCCGAGCTGAGCTTGTTTTCAAAGTAATCATTCAAGGATTCCAAGACAATACTTTCGATGCTTTCTAGAAAGTACGATGTGAAAACACGTGAGAACTGTGTACAGGCTGCGAATCTCTTGGTGCGCGAGCACCAACGCCACCGAAACTGTTAAATCACAAATACAGTATTCGCTGACTCTAAGCTCGATTTCTTCTATCCGATACAGATACGTTCGTCGGTATCCTCGCTATTTCTATTTCACTCCTGCCTCGCCGAACGCGAGAACGAGAGGAAATGAGAGGCAGTCAAAAGGTATGAAAGCATGCGAGAAACGATATAAGCCAGGCGAAGTATGATACTCTATCTTGCTCCGTCTTTCATGTGGTAGACAATCTGCCCTTCGCGTGATTCGCCGGCGTGCTGGCCTGTGCGAAAAAAAAACTCCACTCTCTCACTATATGCTCGCCTCGCATTTCACGCGCCGGAACCTGCTCCGCGCGGGTGACCAGCAATCAATAACCAAGAGGGAGAAACGCGCGAGTCACGTTAAATCATTTATACCATTAAATAATGAAACTTCCGCGCTCTCTGCTTCATTTTCGTTGCTCCGAGTGAAATCGCTTGTAGCGTGAAGAGGGGTACGTCGGCGAAGCGATTAACGCGTGACAAAACTGTCACCTGACAATGGCTAGAGTGTGAGACCGGTCTAAATCTGCGACGAAGCGAAGGGACGGACAACGATGATGATTACCGTAGTGATCGCAGCAGATGCACGGCTGTCGCGACGTTAGCCTGTAACAAACCACGACGTAGATAATCGAATACACGACACGTAACAAGAGCCAGGCACCTATCTCCCCCACATACATCGAGTCACATGGTACGCCAGTAATTTAGGTACCATTGGTTTGGTCAATAGCCAATTCCTATTTGGCTTAGATCCAAGAGGTCAAACAAACCGGTCATATTCCTGCGAAGGGGAAAGAGTAAAGCTTTGTTAGAAGTGCTCGGAACTCGAACTTCGTTCTTCGACAGTCCTTTATTTCTGCGGAGTATTCTTTAGTACGTAAATTTGCCATTCCGGTGTCTTGTGCCTTTCAGTATTGAAGATCAGTTTCCAAGCACTCCTGCCAGTTCTTGATTCTCGATTTATTTTCTCTTAGAGGCAATAGTTTCTTACGTTGTACCTTTATTCCTTCGAAGGACACATCGTTATAGTAATGAAGACAGGATTTAATATTTTGTAAACCGTGACCAAGAAAGATCAGTTTAAAATTTTTTTTTATGGACCACTATTGTCGATATCCCATACAGCACACTCTCGTTGCAGCAGTGTTGCCGCAACGTTGCGCTGCAACCATGCAACGTGGCAGGGTTGCTGCAACGTTCCCGCAATGTTGCCGCAACGAAGTGTGCTGTATGGGTAATATTGTTAACCCTCGGTTGTCACACTGGGTCAAATTGACCCTGCAATTTTTTAAGCAAACAACTTTTTGTCGAAAATCTTATTGGTTCAAATTTTTTTTTAAGCATGACGACACTTTAAATGTCAACTTTCAACGATGCGCATATATTCCACAATGTTTAAACTTTAACTCAGAATTTTTGAGACTTAATTTAACAAATAGTTTTTAAAAAACAACTGATTGAAAATTGGCAGGGTCAAATTGACCCAGTGTGACAACGACGTTCGAAAAAGTAGGTGTGACAACCGAGGGTTAAGTCTTTCAATTAAAAATAATGTATTGTCTTATTTGGCTAAAAATTTGATAATTAATTATAAAACAAAAAATTTATTTCTATAGCTGAAGATATCCGTAATACAATGCAAAAAGTCCCATTAAATTATATGTAGCAGTTTTCCTCTAATTAATTCCTAAATATCACCTATTTTTATGGGCTCTAGACCGGAACAGTCCCGTCTTTATCCACTATCAGTCTTCCCGACCGACGACGTTTAATTTATTTATACGTCTATCGATTCTGGTTAAACGAATTCGAGCAATATTCTCCATTTTCTAATTGGAGCATCGTGGCAGATATAAATAGCGGTCTTACTATGCTATATACTTGCTTTAGTCTACTTGCATCTCGTTCTGGTCGTGGCTTAGAACCTGGAACTAAAGCGACATCGGTTGTCGTGACTGGTCTGTTTATCATGCTTTCAACTGCAAACTTTGTACAAAATTGTGTCATTATTTGGACGTTCGAGGATCAATTGTCAATAGTTGGAAAACATACTTACAATACTTACTAAGAGCGGGTTTATTTAAAGACCGATTAAGTTAATCCCATATCAAAGAAATTCTTTTAGATTTGAAACACCCTAGTGAATAAAATATTCTGTACAGCCACAGGGCTTGTAGGAATCAGACTATCACATTTTCTGTCAGAGTTACACTGATTTTGCAACATCCAACACTAAAGTGTAGATCGAAAGGAAACGAAACATACCAGAGAAAGAGCGGACCGTGGTACATATAAAGCAGAAGCGACCATTTCATTGAATTGAAAAGATGAAGAAAGTTGGTAATACAAATACATGTGTCAGGAAACTATAGGACAATCCATTGGCGGAGCGCAAGCACCATCGAGGTTTACACATTAGATGTTCAAAAAGCTATACGGTCCATTTATGAAGAATTAAGTAATAATAAATTGGTCTTAATTTGCGTAGGAGGCTTCGCTCAAAATAATAATGCAATTTTAAAAATGCTTATATTGAAAATAACACCTGAAGCATTGTTCAGTGGCGCAGAAAAGGTGCAAACTGCAATATATCGCAGCTTACATTTTCAAGGAGGGCTACAGACCAGCCCAGACCTAACCCAGACCAGTACTACGAATTATAGATGTTCTGGGATTTGTTGTTGGTCCTCCTGCTCAGCCAATTGCCACGAAGTTAAACAGCGCACAGATTAATATAACAATATTAATCTGCTGAGCACAGCACTCAGAAGTTTTCGAAGGAGTCCAAGATTGCTAAAAGGCAATCAAGATTATCACAGAAGCATGCTTCAACATCGAAGGAAAGATCGTATTATGAATCTAAATTGGCTGATCGAAAGTAAGATGCAAAATTCCAAAGTCACTATAAAAAAAGACATGAAACTAATGATGCGTTTTTCTCGAAGGCACACTTTTTCAGTTAACATCAATGATAACTCGAATATTGTTCAACTGATTTTGATGAAATATGACATTAATATTCATAATTACATTATTTATCATAATACGTACGATTTTCTGTTTATTTTCCACAAAACAATTTTTTCAATTTCAATTTCAATGATTTCGTATGTTATACGATAAAAAATGTATTTAAAAAATGATAGTATTAATCAGTTTCTCGAAGCATGCTAAAGCAATATAAAGGTTGGTATTATTTTCCCGTTTAGTTAATGCTCTTCGCCTCTATTAAACGCAGAACTCGATGATAGTTACGCAAAAGAAATGTATTATAATAATTATAAAAAATTGCTTCTTAGAAGCTCTGGTTTATTTTTTTTTTTAACAGAAATGATAGGAAAAGTGGGAAATATGTACAAAATAGAATAGGAACAAAGGAATATAAATACATACTGTAGGTAATATGTTGCAGAGAGTAAATACTCATGTATTTATTTTACTCGTGTAAATTAAAAATAGCTTTTTATACGATAAAATAGGTGTAACTTCATTGCGACTTTATTTTCTTATATTTGTTAGTACAGACAAGAACTACACTGTGTATATGTACATATACGTATATAATACATAAGATGCCTGTATCGCACATACGTAGGTAATCAACTGTCAAACTAAATCTAATATGAAATTCCAGGTAGCTCAAAGTTATGAGCGAGTTTTAATGTAGCGACCGCGAAGAGGAGGGTTTACAAGTTAACTCAACGGCCTTTCCCGGTCAAATTGCGGGAACACATAGGTGAGTTTTATAATTTTTCTAGAAAAAAGTATACAATGTAAGGGTCTAAAAGTTTTTGCACTTCATTCTGCTACAAATGCAGAGTATAAAAAAATTATTTCATGTTTTCCCACTTCTGCCTCTAATGTGCAAAAGCACGTATTTTTAAGGCCGTCGTTGGTCCCCATAGCTGCCTGTAAAATCTGTACCGTTAGGAATTTTGTTCTAAAATTTTACCTGGTTATTCTTGAGATGTTGTAGGCTGAAAATATGCAAAATACATCTTTAATTCTTCTTTACCTCCTTGAACTTAATTTCGTGGGTCATGTACAATATATATACAGCGAATAATCGCATTTGAAGAATTCTTTATTTAGTGCATGCGTGGAAGACCTATTTACAATTATTGGGAAATACTGTGAGAGCGCCATCTACTTCAGTAAGCTCTATAATCGGGCCGGCCAATCGCGTTACAGGACTGTTGTCACACATGTATTGAAATAGTGCAATAATGTTTTTGTCATTAAATAGCCTGTTCAATTTTACAAAATCGATCATCAAACAGTTAAAATTCCCAATACTGCCCTATTACACGTGACAACTAACCCGATTATACTACTTTAATTTTCGCCACCAGGTTGCGTAGCGGCAATAAGAAAATCCCAATGCAATGCAACACATTTGTCACTGGGAATTTTGTTTGTGTAAATTCTTATTTGTCTTATAATACACATCTATTTCAGCTGCACGCTTTTGACTCGCCAATTGGAGTTTGCAAGGTCAGTAGTAAAGTCCTAAGCGTCGTCCTAGTTGTGTTATACGATAATTTTGTAGGCCAACTAACAAAGAAGGGAAATGAAAGAGAAGAGGGACAAGTTTGCACAAAAAGGAATATAGAGCAATTTAATAAAATAAATGATGAAAATACTGTATCTCCGGTCGGAGTCGGAAAATTAAAGTGTCGTCGACAAATGTTCACGGCGTTTCAGTAGGAAATGGAAGAATGAGGGAAAATCGTGGGCACGGCGCGACGCCGTAAGGAAATAGCAATGAAACAAGCGCTCAAATTAGAGCGACGTTTTTACGACTAAACGACTGTAATTTCGTGTTTTTCTGTTATTTTCTCTTCTTTTTACAACCACTTCCCAGTCGGCACTCCTGCGATGCATACGCATCATTCACGGAGGATTTAATTCTTAACATTTCAGGGCCGATTTATCTGTCTCTTCTGTTAATTAATTTACGGTTTATTAGCGTAGTGACCCTAATAGAGTTGTCGGCATATTCCTTAATCCTGAATTTGCTCCGGGAATAATTGGGAGAAAGAGAAATACAAAGTCGATAATAATTTTTTACATATTTAGTTATAACATTTTTATTACATCGTACTTACAGAAGGGTTTATCTTGAATTTCACAAAATAATACATTTTCATCCAAAATTTTTATAAAAATGCTCAGTTTCTAGTCGATTACCGAAATATAATCGAGCTTCGTCAAAAGAATATTTTATGCGAATACTTCCGTGCTACAATCTATAGACGCGGTAGCGTCTCGACGCCAAGTGTTTCGACACCCTGTATATGTCGACTGTCGCTACCGCTATCATTTACACGTCGCCCGGCTAATCCAACCTTAACTGAAACTTATTTCATTAATATCTCATTACGCCGGTCAAATCGGTCCACGCATGACAGAGATATCGTAATATCGTCTCATGGCTCAGTCGGACACGGTAAGACTTTTCTTCTGATTCTGATTCTGATTTTCCTTCAACCAAAGGGTCTAGCAGGGTAAACATGGGCAAACGGCCCCCACACCGATTCCTGGAGTTGTTATTTTTTAAACAATGCTCCTTGCCTGAAACACCATTATGTAAAGTTTCAGATCGCTATCCCCACGTTTAAGGGTAATACGGGGGTAAACACCCTTAACGTTATTATTTTTTTTCTCGGTTACCAGTTAAGATAATTTAATTTAAAAAATACGAAAATATAGCTACGTACCAACTGTACTTCATATATTTTACTCTAAATTGTAAATCAATTATTAAGGGTAGAAAAAAAATAATTAATTTTTTGGGGGTGGTTTTTGGAAACAACCCTTAGAGTGACAACCTCCAAAAAAATCAAGAATAATGCTTTGTTATCGAGCTATTATATAAAAAAACCCGAATATTGTCGAGATGGTGGAACATAGTTAAATAATTTAAAGAAGATCATTACATTATAAATACATGGGGTTTTGTGACGAGAAAGAATATTTGTCGCGAGCCTGAGTACGTGTCATTTAAATGCGAATGGAAGAAACGATTGCGGTTCGTTTGGGCGATCGAAGTGTGAAGGTGAAGGTAGCTGCGGAACAACGCGCATGCGCTAAATATGAATATTTCCCAGATATTAGTAGGGTCTAGCAGGGTAAGCATGGGCGAAGGGGCCCCACGTCGATTCTTGGAGTTATTATTTTTTAAACAATGTTCCCCTAGCCTAAAACATCATTATGTAAAGTTTTAGATCGCTACCCCCCCCCCCCGTTTAAGGGTATTACGGGGGTAAACGCCCTGTTTATGTGTTTTAAGAAAGATACGACCATGTTCAAGGATATCTACGTTTCATCCCACTGTGCGGCGCCACATGTGCATTTGTCCACGCGGACCGACCGCTCGCGGTTCGCCCACGTCACATTCAGAATCTTATGAGAGGTGTCACACTAGAGCGGACGATCCGAGCGACGGATTTTTGGCCGCTGCGTGAGGCGGTTTGCTCGCTCCTTAGGGAACACATAGAATTTTATGAGAGTAGACGGACCGTGGCGTGCGGCGGTCAATAATCCGTCGCGCGGATCGTCCGCTGTAGTGTCACACCCCTCATAAGATCCTATCGACGTGCGTTACGAAAAGAAGCACGTTTCATTTTTCTTACGAAAAAAACAGCACGTTTCAGTTTGCCACGTAAAGAAGCACATTCCATCGTTTCTGACGAATATTAGCACGTTTGGTCTTCCGCCGCAAAAAACTAGTATATTTGATTGCTTAGCCACGAAGAATACCACATTTCGTACTTTGCGGCGAAAACTAGCACATTATCCTGTTTCCTGTTTGAATAGCATGTTTTGGGTTTTACCGCAGAAACTGTCGCGTTTCGACGCGTGGTTAGTTTAAACTGTTGAAGTGTAATTTTGCATCGAAGAAATCAACTTTTGAAAATATTGCTTAATAAATAATAACTCTAGGGTAGATGTCCCTATCACCGTGCTTTTATGCTTAAAGTAGCCGTACAAAAACCCCGCATAAATAAATAAGGAAAGACATTTTTTTAATTAAGTTAAACTATTTATGTATGTGTCACAAACGAGAAGGTTCCATTTTTAAGCAATTAAAGCAGAGTAAAAAAAATTTCAAAAATGCATATGAAGTTCTTGATGGATTTAGGTACCTAAATCCTTACTGGAAACGGTAAGGAACACGTATTTTACAGAAGTGAATAAATTGATAATTATCATGCTTTGCACTTATGCAAAAGTGTTTATTATATCATAAGAGGTTCAAATTTTATGAAAAAATAGCAAAATGTGCACTTTTGAAACGTTTTCGTATTTTTAAAGTGAATCCGGTAATTGGGACAGGAATTTAACACTTGTCCCTATTACCGTGCCCCTCGAAGCCCACTGGCTCCCTCTGTAACTGCTAAACCTAACCTTACTTTCGTTTCTCAGAACGGGTGAACAGAAATTTATATTTGCATATTTTGCTTTTGTAATGAAAAGGTCATATGAAAATTACATAAAAACACCTCTCCTAGAGCAAAAAAATGTTTTGAACAGTTCAAAGTTCAAAGACATAACCTAACCGCGGGAACGCTATTCAAAAAAGGGCACGATAATTGGGGGTACGGGAATAGGGGCAACCCATTTTTCAGGGCAACGGTAATTGGGACGAAAACATGTATTTTTAATCAATTAAAAAAATACGAAAAATTAACATTTTCAAGCCGAAAAAATGCCTTAATAAAGAGGAAAGTTCAAAATACCAATATAAATTTTCACCCAGCAGAATTAAAGTAAGAGAAGTCAGTAATTAATTCCTTCGCGAGCAAGTCGGCGTCAAAGCACGGTAATTGGGACATCTACCCTATCTAATCTTCAAAAGGAAACACGTATGAAAATTTTAATGCTTAATAAATTACCGACCTAGTACGAAATAAAAATCGCGTCGGAAGGTATTTACATTGACGCGCTCGATGTTTCGTAACCATTCAAATGTGTTGCTTTTCGTAGCTACAGTCGGAACATGCTACTTTTCGTGACAAACCGCTCAAACATGCTAGTTTTCACAGCGAAACCCGAAACGTGATAGTTTTCGTCACAACGAGGACAAACGTGCTGTTCTTCGTAAGAAAATTGAATATGTATGGGCGCGGACAGACCGGGAGACGGACAAAACCCAAATGTGGCAGCGGCCTAAGGAGGATGTGGTGCAACTTCCCATCTGACGACCTTTATTTTTTGGGGAGTCAGGCAAGCGACGCGAGGTCATGCGTTGTCGTGGAAAAAAAGTATACCTTTCCTGTTATCCAACTTTTTATGAAAACCGAGCAAAGAAGTGGTTTTCTCGCCGGGGGTTCATAACATTGGAATACTGCAACTATATCAGCACATCTTTCTTCGACTACAAATGGAAGTCCTGAACGTGATTCTTCCTCCAGTGATTTTGCCTTCTTTATAGCGTTTGAACCATTTTTGGGTTGTTCTTTCACTAACAAAACCATCCTCACAAACACCACAAATGCGTCTTGCTGCATTTGCTGCTGCATTCCCCAGTTTAAATGCATAAAATATGAAAGTACAAATTGTTAATCCTTCGCTCAGCATATTTAGGCTTATATAGATATAGGAACATTGAAATAAATGAAAAATACAAACAGTGTATAAGAACTAAATGGAAAAAACCGCACGAATTTTTTCGGTATCTAATATTTTGTACACATGTGGAAAAGACTTTAACTTTTTTGCACCCGTAGAATTTTATATTCGTTTTGATTACTGATTTATTTCCGAATAAAAAGTTTGAATTCTTGTGCGTATTAAGATGAACTTTCTCCTACTGTTATTCACGACTTCAACTGTATGGTGAAGGGGGAAGAGTGGATAAATTAGGATGAATATTTCAAACATTTCAAACAAGTACTGTTTCTATAGGGAAATGTAATTTCGAAATTTTCCCCAGGTACTGATACAAATTTTATTGCTGTTGGTGTAGTAACAATATTGAGCAATTTCTGCACAATTTTTTAAATGAGGTTAGGTAACTACACTTCAAATTCCCGTAATTGTGTTTGTTTTGGCAACATAATATATAATAGCATTAGCAACCTAGTCTTGCCTTCTGAATTGTGACGTTCTTTTGTAATTTGCTGACCTGTCGGTTTTTGTAAATTTGCATCCAGTCATGTTTCCCCCCTTTTAGAATTTCTTGAGATTTTCGTGGAGTATGTCTTGCGTAATGATAAGATATTATTCCTTCACATACATATACATAAATATACATAAATGCATATGGGTAACTCGAATCCGAATTCAATTTTACTCTGCTGAATCGATAAACCCTGTTAGCTGTTAGGAAGGACCAACCGTTCTACTCGAAGGCATATGAAGCATAGCAATTGCATACAGGGTGCTCAGTTTGTATCTGAGTGAGTCCCGATTACATCCTTGCTCGAATCGTTCGAGAAGGAGAGTGAATAGGGTACACCGAGGGTGAGCGAACCAAAGAAACAGTGAAGAACCCCTGACCGACTTAGGACCAACATTCGACAGCTAATAGCGGTTAGACAATTGCTCAGGACAAATGGTCCACTAATGAAACTTAAAAGTTCTATATCATAACTGCGAGGTGATCTAATCAACGAGTGTATAGCCAGGGAATACTGTACTTACCGCATTAATATTGAAGTAATATAGGACAAAATAATAAGTGTTACTACCTTCCCTAGTAGCATTTCTGGTTGGTCCACGGTATCCCCAAGTTGGGAATTAGTTGGCCATCAAAATGGTAACAATAAATGCTATTAGGGTTGTTACTGAACCATAAATATTGCATACCACAAATATTGTATGCTACTAATATAATATGTTCTCACACGATTCGTATAAATAGAATTCAATCCTCTATTCTATTAAATCGTTCGAGAACCACCGCTTGGAATAATAACAATTTTCATATTTAATTGAATTATTACCAGAAAAGAGAAAAAAGATATATCGACTATTAAAGGGTCGGTTGGCGAGCAAGGGAGCGTGACGCAGCCAGGACTTTCGAGAACCGGAACCTACACGCGTCACAATCCATTTTCACGTCAGGTGGCCCGACATTGCCGGATTTTTATTGGAATACTGCCAAGGTTGGTCTGTCACTTCTTCTGTCCGAGACCTGTATACGTGTAAAGATTGAAGTACGTACGTAAGATGGAACGACGTATTTATTTACAGGGTGGTGGAGAGCAGGAAGATGTTCGCAGCGCCGTAACTTGCCACATGCCAGAGGTAATGGCGATTTTATGTTGTCGAGTCGTTCTGAGTCACCACGACTACCGCCCAACACCGAAAGATCTCCCACGGCCAATACTGCTACCACCGACATCCCACAACGAGAGACGGCAGGTACAGCGAGAACCTCATACAGGGTGATTTATAGAAACGGAACAGTTTCGTATCTATACATATTGCTGGCAGTCACTCGAAAGCTACAGAAACACGTGTCTGAACAAAAAACAGCCGTATGAATTTTAATTTTTCCGTGCGTTAATATTTCAGTGCGAAAGAGTGCATTCTTTCATTTTGTATTGCTTGGATGACTCGGATATATGTAGATATCTATTAATATTATCTATTAATATTATTTAACTTTTTAAAAAACGAAATCTTTTATTTCAGTAGATGCCAATTAACATTTAGTATATAAAAGAAGAATAATACGGAATTGTAATTTGTAAAGCAAGCGATGAATAATATTAAATTAATTATTGAGATCCTTTAACATTCAATCCAGTATATGGTTTTATAAACTTCGTGGTATCATTACCTCGACGAAGTAAAGCACGAGTAAATTAAAATAAAAAAGAGGTTTGTTACGCTTCTAACGAAAAATGTTTCCTGCCCCTTCCTCCATAGAGGTTAGTGCTTCCCTACGGACCAAACTGTGACACAAATATAACTTGTCCTAGTTCCGTGGCACACCCTATATGCACGACAATGCGGTCGCCTTTCCGTTTTCCAGCGGCCTTCTCTCTCGCTTTTTCCGGCCGCATATTACGCACTGAAAAACTTTTAGAGCGGCAACTCAGCTCATCTGTCCCGTCGTTTCGTTTTATCTGTGCTGGGAAAGAGAAAGAATGCATCGTCCATCATGGCCTCCCTCGATTATCCCACGGGAGGCATATGCTTCCACGGCATTCAACTTCCGGCTGAACTATGCGCGACCAGTCTTGTTCTTTCTACTTTGTCCTCTCTTACTCGCTCCTCTTCTCTTCCCGCTTATCGAAAAATAGTATGTAAATTAAGGGAAATAGATACAGGCTCGAGGTTATTAATTATCTTAATTGCATGCAGTTAAACAGTTTTTGTTAGCTTCAATAAAGTTCGTGCAGCGGATTACGTGGGGCAATTTACGGGTTATATCTTTTGTACAATATTGACGATTGGGGAAACTGATAGAGGAAACAGTCCAATAGTATAATAATTTTTATTTTTCCATGATCTCATTTTCGTGGTATTGCAATTGCATCTCCATTAAGGATGGTTTACAAAAATGGACAATTCTGAAACTAGGGGTAGTATTTGTAATTTATAGAGGGATTCGCTATTCACGTCAGTGGATTGTTCCCTTTTGTATAGATGCATGTTTACTGCAATACATCAATTGCTTCACATTAATTTTAACAATAGTTTCTTCCACAACACCGGTATTAAAAAGATGAATCTATAAAAAATGTGTCCCTCATGCGGAAGTGATAGCTTTGAAAATACAAGAAATTTGTTGCAAGTATCTGGGTAGTTATACTTTGAACTAGAATAAACGTGACAAGAGAATTCACAAATTTGTCTCACTTTTAATTGTAGAAAGTTAGAATTGGATTATTTTCTCACCCCCTCGGGGTTAATTTTTTTTTTAAATATTGTATTGTCATCCAATCTATGCACGCCTGCTAAGTTTCAAGACAATTGGATATTTGGAACATTGAAATTGCACATTGATAATACAAAGTATTACATCCTTCTGCGTATAAATAAAAAAATAATGATTCGCAAATTAGTATTGTTTCATTGACATGTTTCCTAACTTCACCACTCTATTTTTCATTATTGCTATCCTCTTTTACGTTCAGCGAGGCTCCGACGCTAGACGCAGCTCTCATGCCGTATTCCTTCAAGACTTCTCGATAGAAAGAACTGTGGCAACAGCGCGGCATAGACAGAGAGAACAGAAAATGTGGCAACTATGCCTAAAAAATTCGTCCACATAGAGTACCTGGAGATGTCACCTCTGTACAACTTCCTTTTATCGACCGCAATAGTTTTATTAGGGTCCGTTTGTTTACTGGGAACGCTTCGATCGATTCGGACCATAACAAAAACGAGACGGCAGCCTTAAGTTACGAGGTCATATTATTCAACATCCTAGAGCTCTTGGGGATAACCAGGTACTCGTTTGGTCGCAACTAACAAACTCAAAATTAAAACACCGATCTTCGGCTTCGCAGCTGGCCTCAGCCTTGGCTTGTACCAGGGCTATGGATCGTTGGCTGAGGTGAGTTCCGGAGCATTGGTTGTGGTGGACGTGGGAATAGCAGCCGAAGAGCAAAGTGGCCGGTGGCCAAACATATTTAGAGTCCCTATCTTGCCGAACCCTCTACTTAACTGCTGTTAAAGGGTATCCGGACTGCTCCATTGCTCTGTAAACTACTGCATTCGTGTAAACCCGTCCATAGTTTCGCGGGTCATCCCCACATCTTTCTGCTTATTCCGCGGAAGCGAACCTTTACCCACATAATGTCCGCGCACTAACAACTGAGAGCCAATTAAACAGAAACCCGGTAATATCTACCAATGAAAATTAAAAATTTCTTTATCTCTCATAAAATTTCCATAAGACCGTTAAGAATGAATTAGTAAGGGTTTGTTTTATGAAAATGTAAAATCCAACATGATGTCCACCCAGCTACTTTTAATTATACAGAACATGAAATTAATTTCCAGAATTCGGGAGTGATTCAAATTACGTGTAACTGAAAATATAGTAAATTCTCGTTATTAGATCGCCAGATTTGTTTGTTGTACGTTTATCTCTATCCCCACTAACTGGGGAGGACCCCCCTAGGAACCAGTCAAGCGCTAAATACGACACGACTCGGCGCGGCGGCTTCTACATACGTGCGAAGCCGCCGACTGGCAATTAAAGACCACAGCCTTAATGAAACATTAAAAATTTAAATTTCTGGTTTAGTAAATAATATTCAGATACATTATAAATTTAACAATTTATGTATAGCTACTTAGCTTTAGTAACGCGGCGATATTTCTGAATAATGATCTCCAATCTATGTACTGTCCGTTTTCAATATTAATCACAGTCCGTTGGTCCGAATCCTTTGCACAGAGTAAATTATTCTGTAATGGAATTAATATTAATTCTCACTGCCAAAACGGTACAGGTCGCCATACATATTTTAGAAACATTTATTTGTGGTAGGTGGGGGGTATGTATCCACGGTTTCTATATACTCGAAACTTCCTCGCTGCTCCCTGTTTGGACGTTTGGACTTCAAGAACTTCTGCCACTCAAGAAAATCACCATGTATCATGGATTTTATTTTCGTTAAGAATGCGAAAACTAACCTCAAAGTTAAATAGGTACTCCAATTTTTCGTGTGTAACTCCTAAAGCACAAGAGGCAGAAACAAATTGTTCAAACAAATGTTTAATGGTATAATAAGCGCTGCAAACTTGCGTTAACAAATTTATGAAAAAAAATTTCATTAGGTATTTTTTTCAAACTCTTTTGAAAATTTTGTTAACACACCATTGTAACGCTTATTGCACCATTAAACTTTTGTTGGAAACATTTTTGTCTGTCTCTTGCTCTTTAGGAGTTAGGCGCGAAAGAGTGCGAGTGCCTATTTGACTTTAAGGTTAGTTTTTACATCCCAAAAGGGTGATAGGGCAGAAATAGGGCATGCCGTTGTTTTTGGGCATGAGTCACTCTATAAACCCACAAAGTTGCGTTCCAATCGATGGGTGCGGGTTCGCGGTATTCCTTGTCAGTAATGAAGTAGGGTGGAGTAGTAAAGTTGTCAGTTACTTGTGTGTAGGTAATAAGTATCTACCTTTTAATACAATAAACAATACTGCTATATATTTTCCACTTTAGAGTGAAATACCTGATGCCATTCGTTTGATGAAAACTTATTTTACTCCTTCTTTTGTTCGTGTAAAATTAAGTATCATTCAAAAATCTCTCTTACACTCATATTTAAAAAATAAATTTTTTACTGTATCTAACGACTTAGTGTATTTATTAATTTATAGAATTTCATTGCATAAGAAATACAGGAAATATATACAATGAACCTTTTCGTCTTTCAATCTGTCATGAGAAATTCGTTTTCGCGCAAGAAATAAAGGTTTTCATACATTATTCATTTTTTTCTTAGGTATTTAACAATTTTGCCGTTCATTACTTTCGTTCTGCTATTTCAAATTAAGCGTATCTGAGAATATTACAATAATGAAAGGCCACCGATATCGTGAATTACAAGGAACTCATTCGCAAAATACTATAGTAGAACCCAACGTTTGACCTCTGCGGGGCGTGGGCGTGATCGCAATTTGTGTTTGAGCAGAAGTTTGCGTTTATTATATCGTAACGGTTAGCGGGGGGCAGACGACAGCTTGTTATTACAAGACTGAAGCATACCTGTTTACGGGAGGAACTGAGAGAGGAACACGCAGCTACCCCGGCTGAAAAATTCATTAACGTGCAAATTGAAAGGCACCATTAGGCGTCTCTATCAAGTCCTCTACCTGATCTTTTTCTTGTCCCTGGGAGTAGAATAAGCGTCGGTGTAGGGGCAAGCCAACGGTCGAATATTAAGAAGCCTGAAAATATATTAGATCTCTTAGAGTCCTCAATAAAGAGTAATCTCCTTCCATGATATTAAAATGAACAGCAAATGATTGAGATCAATTAAGTTAGTGCGTTCCAATAACTAATATATTTTATTGATAACAACATAGATAATACGTAATAATTCTCGGTAATTTATAATCAATTCTTCATCTCATGTTAAACAATTTCTTAATCATTTAAGTCAATCCCATTTACAAATATTTATTTGTATTTCTCAAATGTTAAGGATACGATTCGATTTTACAGACTTTCATTAACGGTATACGATCTATTGTTCTCGATAGTGTAGTGCGAGGAACGTTTCTTTTTTATTAAACCATACGGCATCGATGTTTGTTTCCTATGTACTTTAATTCAAAGCACTACGTTTTTTTTATTGAAATTCGCGTTTAGTAGAAAGTCATTTTTTTTATTACCCCTGCTCTCATGCCTACAATTACATTATCACATTATTTTATGTGACTAAAACTTGATTTTAGTTTTGTATTTTAGTATGCGACTAAAATTGGATTTTAGTTTTAGTTAGAATTGAATTTTCGAAATAGAATTTATACCAGCAAACCATGAACGGATGGGTATTATGGATCACTAATCCATATTAGACTACCATATAATGGACCGCATTACCTGCACCTAGGGCTGCCACCTGTAAAGTCACTAATCTGGAACAGAAAGCATTGAAACCCCGGACTTATTGTTCAATTAGGTAAGTACGATATTCCACGTCAACAATTTCTGTAAGTTACAGACTGTAACCAAAATCAAGAAATAATGATAAAATATAGTTGTACAAAGTAGGAACTTTATTTATGACTTTTTATACACTATAGGAACAAAAATAAAAAGTATTAGCTACTCAACAAAGAAAGCTATAAAACTGATTAATTACTATATTGTCCATCATTAAAATGTTTCCCAATCATTAACATAATTTATAACTTGTTGCGGCCAAAAGAAACGCGCCGATCAAAACCCGTTGGCGCTCGAAGCGCGAACAACAATAAAATTGTCGCCTTGAAACTTGGAACGATCGCGACGCGTTCGATATTTTGCCTCGCGAACGTCTTTTACGCGAAGCGCGACGTGCTCGTCCGGCGAGCGTCAGTCATTAAACTAACGAACCTCGAGACCGCTGTTACGATAGAGAATTGTTTGATATTGTGATAATCAACCGATCACGGTCGCGAGTGCACGGCAGAAAAGTGCCGTCTGCCTTACTGCAGCCCTAGTGCCCACCGCTCTTCGATTGAGCGAGCTCTTTGTGCGCAACAGCACGTTCGTTCTGAATACATATTGTTGTTCGCCAGTCCGTCCGAGTGTGATCGTGTTAGAAGACCTGTGTGGCATACCAAATAAATTGACAAAACGACATCTGGACTGGCTTTTCTTCCCGGGATCGCAGCGGCGAGCCGGAGATCCCTTAAAGTCTCATCCTCTGAGCAAACATAACTTAAATAAAATCAAAAGTATTTAAATCAGTCGTCCTGATTATGCTAAACGTACGAAAGCATAAATTATATATTTTGATTCAAACCTTTGACAATTATTATAGTTTGATTTTCAAGAGTTCAGACCCGCTAACCCCTCCCAGCAGAATAAAAGTATTATTACTATAGGCCGGTCCCCACAAGACTATGTAACTTTTGTAAGAAACATTTTTATGAATTCCGTTGATGGCTTACGGCAAAGATAATTTGAAATGACGTAGGTATCTGAGTGTGCCATTATTACTGATTGTCAAACACATTAATTCGAAGTTGGTTCCTCGATTTCGGATTCATACTAATCTCGCATTTGAGATTAATTATTATTGGAATGCCTAATTGCTATTGGTACCTCCGCAATAGTGTAGATGATACCACGCCCAGTCCATTGTTTAATGATGTTTCCAGTGCACAAACATATTAGAAGTTTACAATTGTGCAGAAGGTGAGTCAACATTCGGGTTATCCATGAATTTCATGCTTTACAGAGCCTCTCATTTATAAAATCAACACTTCTACATTAAATTATTTCCACCAACAATATTGGAAGAATCTAAGTCTTTGCATTCTGTAAGTAAAATATTTACCAAAATAATTACAAAAATACTTGTGTCGTCTTAACTTGTGCAATATGGGCGCATTTTATGTACATATGTATATTAAGGAGTTATACCTAGTCAGGCGGCCAAAAAGAGGCGAATGTTTGTGAATTTTTTTTTATTCTGTGGTGAAAATCGATGCTTTTGCTATGAGAAGCCGCCATTTTGTAGCAAATTAATATTTTGGGATAATAAACGATTAAGAATAAGATAAACCAATATACTAACTAAATTCACGCGAATTTTTTATTTCAGATGAACCAGGTCAGAATTAGAGTGGCCACCGCAAACTACTGAAAAAAAATCGCTGCCGGGAGGTCACTGATATTTTTTTTATTTATTTATATTTTCCATCGCAAAATTACCACAAGTAGTTTAACATGTACACTTTGTAATACATAAAGGTTTATTTAAAAAAAGTCTTCAAGTGTTTTGAAAAAGAATCCCGAAAATACTTGTGTTTTCAGACTTTGCAGGTAGGCAATCCCTTAATAGATATATATAACAATTTGGTTATATATGTATACAACTATAAACTGTGTTCAAGCTGTTTAAATAGTGGCTTAAAGTGATTGTTTCCTGAAGAACATAGCTATATTTATTAAATTTGTATAATTATTGTTTTGAATATTCTTTTATCAGTTCTTATTAATATTATTGCGCTGTGTTAATATTTGAGTAACGTTTTATCGTTATATATCGCCCAATAGACATTACATAAATTGTCCTAATTGATCAATAAAAACTGATGCAGAAAATGTAGCATCGGTGGTTGGTTATCAACGATAATGCATTATAACGCGATAAAATCGAGCGTAATGTCTATATACTTATGTCCCGCGCGAGTACATTGTTCTGCGCGCTCATCTGTCGTATGAATTGGTAATTATGTAATACCACACATTATTAGCATTAATAATAACACACTGACTCATTAATTATACAACTTCATTTTCAATTTATAAAAGCATTGCTAGCTGCTATGTTCAAATGAAATGGCGTATTGCGTTTCGAAAATCGATGATTGCTTTATCATTATGTGTGCCGACGTACTGTTTCTGCGTGAAACGAAACTATCGAGAGCGAAGGTTTTCAAAAATATTCAATCACGTGTACTTAACAGATAGTTTTTTTCATCTGTGAAGATGGACTTGCATTCTGTTCATTTAAAGAGCATTGCAAGTAAAATAATTGAATATCAATCAAATTGAAGAGTTGCAAGTGGATGTATCAAATAAATCCCTGAAATATTAGGGGGAAAGTATTCGAACGAGAGTATCACAGAGATTCAATTCACTTTTTTTCTGGCAAGCTACAGATTAGATAATAAGATTACGACCAATCAAACTGTGGCGTCGCTATCTCTGATGGTTTGAATTTGGTACATAAACTTTCCTTAAAATTCTGGAATAGGCACTGATACGTGTTTGACAGGGATGGGCAAAATTGGATGTAAACGAAAATTTCGAAGTTTATTAAGACTTTTATTAAGGCAGGTTTTATATAAAGACCCCCTTTCCTGACATTGTTTTATGACTTGTGATCATCTTAAGATTGTTTCTACATTTCCGAAGTTCAGAGTTTTTTTAATCAACGCATGTAGGTATTAATTTTCTTTCAAAATTGGTTATCGGTGGCGGCGGTTGCGACACTGAGGGTTCGGATAGAAAGATATACCTATTTTCTGACTGCGTAAAATGAGATCGCGTAAAACGGAGACCGCGTATAAAAAGGTACCGCGTAACTCGAGGGATGAGTGTAGTATGAGCAAATTACTTTTCTCAAGCGACGAAAATTGTTAAAGTGGAAAAAGACAGGAACAGCAATCTAACAATTACTGCTTTAACTCTTTGAGGTTAGGTGGGTTAAAAACTGTCCCACCTAACCCACCTAACCTCAAAGAGTTAAAGCGCAATTACCGTCAGGTACACGTTCTATACGTGTAAGCATCTTCTAACCTGTATCGGACAACCAATTTTACCTTTATACGCGTAGAGAGCTGTGGCATTCTGTCTTGAGTATACAACCCATTATCGAAGACTAGTCAGCCTAACTCTAATCAAGGAGCGCTGTAGCAAACCGTCTAGGCGAGCCGCCTTTGTAATCACGTTCGCCTGCCAATAGAGAGGTTACACACTTTAGGGTTGATAAACAAAGGTGACCGGTACCTTGAATAATAGGTCGTCTCTCTGGCGTCACGCTCGTTACACGCGACAATTGGCAGCCAGCTACAGAAAGGCGGTTGTGCATGCTTGAGAAATACGTATGAGAGACGAGGATCGGTGTCACAGACCGCGAAATACTGCTCGGGAGAAGAGGGAAACGCAGGGGGGAGGGTGGCAGACACGAGAGTCGCTGGTTGAAGGAATGAGGTGAGCCAAAGAGAGGGTTGAAAAATTACCAACAGAGACGACCAGCGTATTTCCCTCGCGGACTTTCCCCCGCTATTAGAAATGAGTATAGAAAGGAGGGACAGAGAAAGGAAAGGAGGGGCTGTGAAAGGGAGTGGAACGACGTTGAGCCCAAGTCTGCGGTCTCTTGCCACATTTTTTCCGTTTAAAGCAATTTTTCTGCTCGTTCCGCCTTCCCAAACCTCTTTCTCCGTCCCTTTTTGTTGGAGCTACCTTTGCAGGATTTCCTCCACGCCGGAATTTCGTGATAATTGTTTAAGATATTTTTCCTTCGGCCTCTCCATCATAGAGCGATGACCATTTTCTTAAGCACGCTGATTAGTTAAATTTCTTCTTCACTCTTTTTTTCATCCCTATAAAGTCTTATTACAATTCTGAAACGACGATAATTTGTCCGTTTGAAACATTTCCTTTTTACTTTCACGTAAGGACATAACTACTTAGACTGCGGATGTTTATGCGCGTAATGCATGCAACAAGCATATGCAAATATGTGCATAAAATATGCCATGTCTATTTTTATTGAATTTGTTAAGGGTAGACCGACGGTTCACAATTTCTTTATTCCTTAAATTTTTAGCAACTTGTGTATGTTGGAAAACATTCTGAGCAGTAGCAATTGTATCGACATTATTTCTATTAAAAGTTGCAACTGTCTATTTGCAGAAATAAAATGAAGAGTGAAAATTAATAATTTTACTATTTTCTGGTGTTACGAGAAAAAAATGGCTGAATCTCTTTAATTTTATCCAAATTAGTCTCTGCTAATGACTTATTCTATCGCATGAATTCTATCCCAACAATAATTAGATTTATCATTAAAAAAAACACGATTAGCCGGGCCCCTTGGACCCTAAATGGCAGGCTGGGTCGAAAACGGGCAAAAATAATTTTTTTAACTTTATTTTACTAAAACAATAGTACGGTGTAATATGATAATTCTAATTCTAACTTACTTAATGCTTTGACATTTACTCAACTGAAATAAATGTATGTTTTCAACAAGGGATACGTAGGAGATAAACATTTTTTACATATTTATAGAAATATCGGTCACATTGATAAACAAATTTTACAATACACCTATAGGCAATTTACGGAAGACAAACTACCTCGCTGCTATTAGAATTTATGTTCCTATACTTTCCAGGAAGATTTAAGAGAAAAATCAGGAAGTTGTACATGGAATTCTAAGTATGCTCCTGGAATATTTTCCTTGTCACGTTTCCTCGTCATCCAGTTCAATGGATGACCACTTTTCTTTAGACTCTTTGCTATTCGGTGAACGTTTTACGAGGAATACAAACGATCGTGATAGCCAGACCGCACGAGAAATACTGCTATACGAAAATATACGAAAGACAGTTCTATTGCTGTGTTGCCAAAGAAGTGAATGATCGAAACTGTTCGAACATTGTAACAACTATTAAGATTACAGCTTAGAATTTTTTTAATTTTATTTCCTTCGTATGTAATATTTTTTATCCCAATTCTGTAAGTTTCATGAATAAATAGAACGGTAGATTAAAAGTGAAACGCTGCTCGGTTATGCTACTCAAGGACGGTAATGAAATTCTGATATTATCCTCAAAGGGACAATGGTAATTCGAATCGCAAATTTATTTACTTTTGGAGAAAGGAAATTAGAGATTTCAAAATTTATGTATGACTTAGCAATATATCATAATTCGACACCTGATTTAAAGTTATTCAATTATAGAAAATAAATCCTTATTTAAATGTACATACTGGAAATTTATGCAGAAATACCATTTTTATATAATAACGGAAGAAAGAGGCGAGTTGACCCGGTTGTACATACAATATTGTTCCCATGTCAACAAAATTAAATAAACGAGAGGCAACTCACCGCGGGTCAGTTATTTTACTGAATATGTATTTTGATTATGCATGTGCAATACGTGAATCATTGCTTATATTATGTATATTTCCTTCGCTCACTTGTTTCGGTTTTGTATAAATGGGAGTTAGATTTCCAACGAGAAGTTATACAGCACTTAACATAGTTCTTTTATAAAAAACAAAAGAATTGTTTAATAGAAGCTTGTACATATTCGTGCACTTCATAAAATGTGTTCCACTTGAACTTCTTACGTCTCAAGACAAGCTAGGGTTGCCAACTTGTTTTCGAGAAAATATAATTCTTCACGGTCAAATTTGATAAAAAATATAGTTAGTACATTGTGACAAAATAGTAAAGTGGTTGAGAGCAAAGTGGTACAAAATAAAAGTACATTAAAACAACATCTAATTTTTTAAATGTATATTTATTGTACATTTTGGGTTCTTAATTAATTTATTGTCATCAATAAATATGTCAAATTTTGATTGCACTCAAAGTCCAAATTAACATATATGAGGAACTCACTTGTTATGAGAGATTGACTGGCTTTCTTTCTCTGCCTCCGCCACTTCGCATTCATTATAGAAAAAATCCTACGTGTGGAAGTTCAAATTCGCAAATTGAAGTTTTGATGGAGTGATATTGCCCACTTTTCGGAAAAACTTTATTTTATTTTATTGTGAAGTAATTAGAACATATGGTGTTTTGTAATCGATAGCAATAATTTCGCCAACGTGAAACGAAAAAGACAATAGCGAATTCAATCATATGGTAATTTTTCAGTCAGAGTAAAAAAGTGGGCAAAGTCACCCCGGCGGGCAAAGTCACCCCAGTTTACGGTAGCCATAAAATAAAAAAAAAACAAGTACAATTTGTGGAATTTTATCGATGTATCGAAAATATAGTATTTTTATGTACTATATCTTTTTCTAACAGTATAAGTACCTACACTAGGCAAAAATATAGTACAATACTATATATTATAATACCGTTGGCAATCCTAAGACAAGCACGTATATAAATGTTTTATCGTTAAGTGTCATGTCCTTAATAACAAAGATAGTCAACAAGATCGAACGTAAAATATCCAGCATTGTTTCTAGATAATCGAACGGAATTAAATTTAACTGTACACATGTCCAATAATGCTAGTTCATTAGATGAGTTGTTGGAATACAAAACTTACGAAAAACTCAGAAATAAGGTTAAATCTGTCATGTGTTTAGGTATATGAACTTTTTTTATTGTCTTGCAATTCTGATTCCATTCTGAAAGTGTGAAGTACATGCCATGTTACCCCCCGTATATGGAGTGCGATATGTATTGTTTGGTTGCACATTCAATGTAATGAATAGAAGCAAACAGATCGCTTGTGTTACCGAAACCGAAAATCGCTAAAGTAATTTTGAAAAGGTGGATGTTTCGATCTGTGTTTACTAACCACTTTTCGCTTACAAGTGCATAACACCTGTCCTGCAATTCCGCAATTCTTTCCGCAGAATTCTGCATGATAAAGTATTGAACGTTGGATTTTAGTTTGGGCAATAGATTAAAAATAAGCACAATTATTATGCTTACGTCTTTAATAGACACATTATTTATTAAAACCGTGGACTCAGAAAAGTACACAAGCCATGTTTTGTAAATTTAAATGGATAAAGATTGCGTAAAAAATATGTGTCGGTTGTAGAAGTAATACGGAACCACTCGCCTTTTTATAAGCTCTGTTTACACGCAATATGTATTCACTGAAACATTCTCGCTCACTCAAATGAGTATGTTATATGCTTAATGAATTTGCAACTCTTTTCTAGAAATATACTACCACACTTTTGATCACAGCGTTCACGATTTTTGTTAAATAAAAATTTGTGCCGCCTACGTTAAGAGACTTATTATCTATAGTAACTATAAAAATGTTTATTTTCGATAGCCATTGAATAAAATATGGAGAATAAATTATTACTAATTATATAATGGCGTCAAATGTTTTCCAATTAATTACCGAAAAGCCGCGTTCTTTCAACATAAAGTATCCTATTACAAAACGTATACTATATATTGAAGAAGGTAAAAAAATTCGTTAACATACCATCTGTCAGGAAATAATGAGTGTATTATGCTAATAATGGACAACGATATGATACGAGTGTCACGAATTCCGGTAAGATTAATTAGAGGTGAGGACAAGCAGCCATTCTTCCAAATCATATTAACGTTGGACATATGGAAACTAACATTTGACAAAATATGAACCAAGAAAATTAATAAAAAATTAATGAGTTATGAATTTTCTGCCTCCCGAGTTTTTCCTTCTAAGAATGGAAAAAGCGAAAGATAGGTGAAGAATATGGAGGGTGGAGTTCAAGGGGGGGTGGTCGAGGATTGAGAGTGGGTACGTTGAAGGCAATGATGGTAGGTCGTTAGCGTTAATGAATAAGTAAGGTTAATTTGCGAATGGGTTTCACACTACGCGTTGCTTCGCCAGCTCGCACCCGAGGGCATCCATTTCATTATCGAGACTGAAGCACCCCTTGATCCACCTCCCTTTCTCACAGCCAGCTGCACACGGTCTCGAGATCGGGGTCGTTTACACTCTTTCAGATTTTCTACTTTAAGTTCCCGAGAGTGAGTGTCTGCTTTTTGTTAAAAAAAATCCCGGGGTTATCCTTTGGTTGACGCGCGCACTTGTCATTTGCTAGCGAGCACCCGCCTTTGCACGAAAATGGAATCAACTGTTATGAATGCTACTCGTTTGTGGATGTTTAGAGAGCTGGCAGAGTGCAGGTTGTATCGGGGTAAAGAATATCCTGTAATGCTTGCATTATTCAGTCGGATTCGACGAGAAAAGTACACGGTAACAGCGACGAAGTGAAATGGCGACGTCTGAAAGGGAGCCTTAAAAGAATTTTTGAGGCAAGACGCATAGCAACTGCGGCAGTAAATATAACCCATAAATTGACGCCCGTTAAAGGTATTTTACTGGGGGTTTAAATTTTTGTTAAAATATGAATTGCAATTATTGTAGTGGTCGGTTCGATTTCATAACAATGTTTTCTCCTGAAAAGCATATTGTTGCTGGTGTAAAAAAAAGTAACTTAACGAAGAAAGTCGTGTTATGGACATTTTATAGGTTATGAGAAACTAAACATTCAACAGATATAAGGAAATTACTGTGCACGGCCTATTTCACTTATTAAATAGAACTGAAATTTATATATAAAATCACTTTTCTATCTAATTGCAGTAGTAGAACACGTGAGCACGTATGTGTTTACGTTTGTATTTTATTTTTAGTAAAAAATATAAATGGTTGATAATAATCAATGGAAATATTTTAACGTAACTTATCACTACCCAAGTTATGAATAGGTCTCTAACAATTTTTACTTACATTTCTTTTAACGCGAGGTCTAAATAAAATTTACATTCGGAATGTTTAGTAGATACAATTTGGGGTAACTATTGACAAAAGGGGACCCAGCCTCAATGACGTTGACCTTGACATATGTTATCAAGGCCAACATTTTGAATATCTTTTCTCTATACATGTGACCGTCTACGTGTCAAACATACGGATTAGAAGACTCACAGCAAAAGCGCAAAGAAGTTTTGAGCGGGCAAACACGAAAGTGGACGAAAACTAGAAAGAATCTGTGATAACTAGGTAAGGTCCACAACTTGTTAGCCTGAATGGTACATATGACCATCTTTCCCGGACATTAGGGGAGAGATGGGCAATGACACTTTTTTCATTTGTAAAATTTGTATATTAAATAATAATTTTTCGCTTATAAAGTTTTGTTCTACATCATTGTCGTTGCTTTATTTCAAATAGGCTGGCTGTAGGAGGCTGTTGAGCGTGCCGAGACTATACACGGTCCTTCTCGATCGATTTTGTAAATGATCGAGCCGCGTTTAAATTGAGTCGCAATTGATGGTAGTAAAAACGATATCTGATATAATATTGAATTTTATTGTAACGTTGCGTCTCGTTCGAGTCGCAAGGATGATCGCGCAGCGCTGTCGAGTCGTGCAGTGTCGTCTGTCGTCGGTCGCCAGCGCGCACCGTTGCCACGAAAGAGGCGAATTCCTTTCGGGCGCTTCCAGGAAGCGTACAGTGTTGTCGGGACGCAACAGAGGCTCCAAACGAAACTATGACAATCTCCCCGGACTTACTTTAATTTAATTTTAATACAAGTCTATAACTGTTAAGCATATGCTATATGTACGGACATATTACAATAACGTTGTGACATATATATAAAATTATACAAATTATAGATACCTATTATGTTGTCTTCAGCATTTTCTTCCATATTTTCTTCTAAATCCCCAACGTTTTATACGTGTTCCATCTTTCGTCTCGACGCGGCGACACATGATATGGAAATACATATTTGAAATACAACCGGAATATAACGCCAAGTGTAAAGCTGGGATACGGAGCATCACTCGGTACGGACAGAAAATTTACCATGCGGATAATTCGAGGCCGTAGTTACGCCTTCATCTTCATCTTCAATGGCACTCGAGGGGGCTACTTGTAACTCGGGTCGAAAATTAGGTAAAATATTGAATAAAATTCCGTGGTTTTTCGCATGTTCATTAATACATACTTATACTACAATAAAAATTTTAGTTTTGTATATGTGTGGTATATTTGCTGCAACACATACACAGAGGTCAAGTGGCTCGTGTAAACATTTCGTACAACTGCGGCGTGCTGGAAAACTTTGTATTGAAACACGATAGCTCAGAGAACAAAAGCTTATTTTACTGTACAATGTGTCCTAAATAGCCTGAACCACGAAAACTAACAAAATTTCATAACTAAGAAAATGGTAGCGATCTAAAGGAAAAAACGTATTTTCTTTTAAAAAATTCCTCTCCCGTGAAACACCAAAGGAAAAGTAATGAAGATATCATCAGATTTTTAACTTGTTTGCACCAGGGGGTTGGAAAATGTAGTTCCGAGAAACACGTTTGAAGCTACCCGGCGTTCTTCAAACGTGCATAATTTTCTACATTTCTAGAATTCCCAAGACAAATTTTAGGACCCCAGTCTAGCTATACCATACCGTTGATTAATAAAAAAACTTTACTTAAGGAAACTAAATTTCTTGTTAAAATTAATTTAATATTTGCTTTTAATCTTAAATATTTTGCTACTACTGCATATGACAGTACCTGTTTGTTAAATAATTTATTATCACGTTATTTATTTTCTGTATCATACTTTTCAGTGACAATAGATACAAGACACATACATACACAAGTTGAAGTACTTTCCACTCGACAAAGTTGCTTCACATTATTGTACACACTCATGTAATAATTGTATTATTTCGTGAAATTTGTGTTCGACGTATCGTTACATCGTGTCTGAATGTTCCCATAATCTATTTAGTTCCACTGTGCCCGTGGCAAGCACAATGTACGTTACACAATATCGAAGTTATTGCTGGCTTTGTAAATTCAGATTGTACAAATCTACATATATGTTATGTTCTGTAGTAATTACTTAGCAACCTGTGTGACATTGATGTATTTAATTTTAGTCTAAATTCTAAATTAAACTCCTATTACAGTCTGCTGCATGATGCAGAAATCACTTTTGAATGTTGTAGTCAAGTATCACGCCACATATTTTGGTTAAACCATTTGCTACCTCCATCTCTTCAAAACCTCATCTCTGTAATACTTGACATTCTTTACACCTTTACACCCCGACTGGAGGAAATTCTCATTTAAAAATTGTAATTTATATAACTATATTTTTATACTTTCGGGAGGTGAATTCTATTACTTGACTGTGCAGTGTTAATGTATTCAAATTGCTGCACAAATTGCTTTTACACGAGAATTACAATCTGCAATTTCTCATGAATTTTGGAAGGTCACGCGAAAGAAATTAGGCTGCTCCATCATGGAGGCTAATTGCAGTCTTAATGACTTGATCGATAGCTGATAGATCATAATTGATATGATTACTGCAGCGACCCCGAGGTCGCTTGTTAATACGCTCCGTATTTACGAGGGGTGGATGATGCGCATAGTGCAATCAACCACTGATTGTTTATCACCAATCAGCCGCTGGTCTACGATTGCCAATTATCTCATAATTTAGCTATTATAATGGAAATGCACAAGAGGTAACTTTTGTTTCTCCTATGGCACTTGAAAGATAAATGGCTAGTGCCAATTAGAAAATTCTGTTGAATCAAATTTTGAATTTTAATTAATAGTGCCATTTTATTTTAGCTATTACAAAATTAAATAACTCTTTTTGAATGATATACCTACAAATGAACAGTAATATCAGACCTGTAACACTTTTCAGAATACTAATCATGTGTATTGCTTTGCGAATTATTTACACTTACAAACGAATGTTTCTTCTCATGGATAGTATAGCACAGTAGAAGTTTTAGTCATAAAAGTTAAGGTATGAAATGTACATATTTTTCAGAAATTATATTAATAATGAATTATCAGGATTGTTGCAAGTAGAACATTATTGATTACGAAAATTAACACTGAGTAGCGCAAGCACATTTGAAAAATGTCCCTTTAAGTCGGTCAGGCCTCCCAAGTGATCCCTTCTGCCGGGAATGTTTTGTACAAACGAACTCTTGGCTTGTTTTTGAAGTATACATTTAGAGACTCTCTGGCAACACTTTCCACGCTTTCCAGAAAATATCAGCACGTGAAAATGTACCAAAACCATATACAGAATGCGAATCCCTCGACGTGAAAACACGCCGATCCTACTCCAATGTTAACTTGAAGTTGAATATTATAATATTAATAGAGAATTCCTATTTTCCTTGAACCGATTTCATTTAATAAAACGTAAAATATGTTCTCTCCGAATAAGTTTTAAATTATCATATATAATATCTATTGCTTCGACGTATTAAAAGTTAAATCCTGTTTTTATTAAACAATTAGAACACGCAGTTGATACATATATTTTGTTGTGAAAAAAATAATTGTGCACAGGTTGAGACATAACACTTGAATATATTCTTATACAAAAATATAATGATACACGTCTCGTTCGTCTTCTCGTTCGGATCTCTCTTACACGAAACATGAGTCAGACGACGGGGAGATTTCCCTCGCACGCCCAGTCGCCAACTTGGTAACCGCACGAGTAACTAATTACATCATATTTCTTAAACGAAATGTGTGCCAGTTTAAATACATAATATACATTTATTGCCATAATTATAAGTAAATACATGGAGGAATAAGTCAATTTATGAAAGAAATTTGGAATGTACTTTTAACATAAAAATTTGCCCATACTTTCAAATAAATAATATTGACATAACGGACGCGTTTTCAGTCGCATAACAATACTAGTTTATAAATTCTCTTTTCATGTCAATTATCTCTGCTACTTTCAAACATTTAATATACTACTTATAATAATACGTATGAACAGTTTAAGTGTAGGAGTAAATTAAGGAATGTTTAAAACATGCACTGGTAAAAATATTGACTATACAAATTTATTTAAAAAAGGTGTGTGTAGCTGCAATATAATATTCATTTTACTTTTGAAGATCTATAGCTGAGAAATTGATTTACATCTTCCCCACAAACGCGCATGTGCCCTCTTCTGTAAGGAGTTGATTCATCGGATTCTCCTTTCGAGATTCGAGGAACAGGCTGCGGGGAAGCCGTCAAGTACGGAATAATTTCTTAAGGCCTTAAGGATGCATAGAGTTTGAAAGCGGCCCTCATGATGGATGCAGCTTTGGGGCGAGTCTTGAGCAAAACGTCTAGTTGAATTACCGTACCTATGTCATAATACCGTTTTCCCACATACATGTCGTGACTTTACCACGAACCTGACCCAAGAGCTCTAGAAATCCGAATTAGTAAAATACCCGGATAACTTGAACAACTAAATAGTCGCATACTCAAGTCACAATTATTCGTATAACTCCAAATGTTCGTATTCCACTTTCCGCACAGCATAAGAAGAGATGTCCGAATACACGAATTTACTAAGAAAATAATGTTACAAAACATGGAATTGCGTAGTCATATCAATAAAACAACCGTCATACAAAAACAATTGAAACTGCCAATCTGACAAAATGCAATTTAACTAAATGAAGGGCGATCCTGAACTTTCCGATACGCTTCTGTTTACAGAAAAATTATTTCTCGCATACATATGTATATATTTCAAACACCAAGTGTAAAGTGGGTAATTCTATAAGACGCTACGGCATTGCCCCAACGTGCCTAACCTCTCTGGCGTGGGCCGGCAGGAGTCTAGAGGTTTGCGCACACATATCCATTCCGTGTCAGCTCCGTTCCGGCGTGCCAGTAGCAAGAAGAAGAGGGGCATAGAGGGTCTCTTCTTCTTCACGGGACGGATATGTGTGCGCAGACCTTAAAGCTGCGATGCCACGGCGCGGTAGGGTAAAGGACCCAATTACTGCCACCTAGCCAATCACTGCCACCCTGAGCTGTTTTACTTAAAATATCGAATAATCTTGTGAAACGATACATAAAAAAAATTTAACATACAATTGAAACTGTAATTTATACGATACAAAAAACAGCACTTAATTTTTTCTTCGTTAATTTGGATGAAACGATCAAACATTTTAAGCGGATATTAGGAGAGTGAAAACGATGACTTCCTTACTAGCAAAAGAGAAAACAATAGGTTAAAGAAAATGCTGTAATTGTAATATTTAAGGTATTAACATAACAAAATATAATGTTTTAGATAATACAAGCATCATAGAAAGTAATAACGATCAAAATTCAACGATTCATTAAGTCTGTTTATTTATTAATTCGGTGACAGTGATTGGTACAAGCGTTTCAAGCATTTTGGTGTTACTGTCATAGCAGTAGTCGCTCATGTACATGAGACGACATAACCTTAAAATGAGATAAACAGTGTTAGGTTAGCTGGCAGTAATTGGGGTGTCAGTAATTCAGTCAAATACATTTGAAGGGTGTCAGTAATAGATACCCAAGTATATTTTTGAAATTGATGAATTTATACATAAAAATGGATGTTTTAAGATCCACCAAATTTTGTTCATCAAGTAAACATATTAAACAATAATAAATAACAAGAAGAACATATACTTTTAGTCTATATAAGTACAAAACTATAAGATAAAGTCAGAGTCAACGCTTAAAGTGTCAGTAATTGGGTCCTTTACCCTAGCTCGGCTTCTGACTATGCAGGTTGCCTGACAGGTCGGCCAAGGCGTGTGTGGCGGTCGGTAGACCAGGGGTGTCGAACTAGCGGATCGCGAGCCGCAGTGGCTCCTTCTCCTCTTCGCCTGCTCCTTAGAGCCGTAGGAGAACGGCCCCCACCACAGCTACTTCACTCTGACGAATTTCTCCTCCGGGTGCCGCACTCTCCCCCTGCCGGGTCTCGTGCAACGCCTGGAGAAAAATAAGTGGGGCAACCGACTGACCGGGGGCCCGACTCGTGCGGCTCTCAGAGTGGGGAAGTTCGACATCCCTGCTGTAGACACTTCATATCTGTTTAGCGAGCGCAGGGTTGCGAGGCGGTCCAGTACACCGTACTGGCATATATGACTTCTCTTGGCTTGGATTGGCTTAGCGTTGGTATGACGTCACGGGGTCACAAACCAAATATAAGTGTTCCCCTTCTCCGACGCTGTACGACCAAAGAGAAGATACAATGTAGGACGTCATATCGGCCAGCACTCCATCATTTCCATTTACGACTAAGTAGTCCAGTGAAATTAGGATCTGTCTTCGGAATAATTCCCACCAAGCTAAATTTTGGTATGAACCTTTATTTGGTCGTTTTAAACAATATGTAAAAAGTCCAAATTCACACTAGGGGGGTGAAATTGACCCCTGAAAATCTGTTTTTTTCTCGATTTTATGTTATAACTCGCGAACCGTAAGAACTGTAAGAACTATAACTTACCAAATGATAGTCCTAATTAAAAGAAGTAACTTTTTCCCGAACACTTCTTTTCTATGTCCTACAGTTCGCGAGTAATAATACAAAGTAAAAAAATGTTCAGGGGTCAATTGCACCCTTATGGAGTGAATTTGGGCAGCAAACGAAATTGCGTTGTACTCAGGAGGACTTCCCCTACATATTTACAGAGTTTCATAATCTTATGAATTTCAGTGTTCGGGATCTTCCCTTGTCAAATGTATGGGGGTTGAAACTTGGTAACTCGACATACACGAAAATGGTTACTCCTACGAAAAAAACTCATAGGACCTTTTTGGTAGAGAATTTTCTAGGCTAGAAATTGTATAATAACTATTTTTGTCGCAAAACTGCTAGATAACGAGATATTCGTGAAAAACAGTTTTTTTTTCCACCCCCTGTAAAATTTTTAGCGGTAGTCGGATCGATGGGGAGTTTTGACATATTGTTTAAAACGACCAAATAAAGGTTCATACCAAAATTTAGCTTGGTGAGAATTATTCCGCAGATTGGGCAGATTTTCGTCTAATTTCACTGGACTATAAGGTCGTGTTCAGATATATATTGGCCGGTGAGTTTCGTATTCTCCGTACCGCTTGCCTGCTCGGTGCTCCTTTTCTCAACGTTCTCACTCTCTCTCGGGCTAGGCCTGCTCGTCGCGCGGTGCGGATTCGGTGCCCGTGAGGATAGTAACACGCAGCGAAGCATCCCCACCACCCTCTCGTTTCTTTCTTGCTCTCGTTCCATCTCGCTCTCGTTCCATCTCGCTCTCGCCTTCGCAGCACAAGAGCGAGTAGTTAACGTGTAGGCCAAACCGAGTTCTCAGCGTAGAAATACATACATCAGAATAGGTGTGCGTTAGGTCCGAAAAAATTCAGGAGCTTTATTGGTCAGAACATTGATTCTTTCTCGATAGCTTTATCTCGTATTGGTTTACGCATAGCTTCGTAAGGGGATATGAACACACAACTACTACGCTAAGAATAAACAACAGCCACACGGCTTCGTTCAGGCGGAGCCGAGCAGCGTTCCCGTTACTCCGCTATTAGGCCCTTCCAAGAATCCCAGTCATTCAACCTATCCTACGAGTATGTATGAACCTGCACCGCACACTACTACAGTTTTCCCTCACCGTTGCACGCCCACGTTATCGTCGACTTTCGAACTCCCCTTCCGCGCGGCTCTGGTAAACATCATGGAGATCGGACTCCTTAATGGCCCAACTGGCCCTCGCTGCTCTAAGCTCCTGGAAATCGGCTGTACAACATAACATGAGATGGGGGGTAATTCTCCCGTATATTGGGCGAGTGGAAATCCCTCTCTACAGATGAAAAACTGTAGGTACTTTAATTTCATAAAGTAGGATTTGATTTGCAGTTATACAGAGCCTGCTGTTACAACTCATAATTATTGCTAATACGAAGCTGTTGGACAGCTTATGTCAATTTTTAATCTTAATAAATATTTCAAAATAGGTTGCGGAATCCGTATCGCGTATAATGCAAAACAGGTAAATGTTTCATTAAAAACTAACGAACTGAAAGTTTCGTAATTCTTACTTAAAGTGAAATGAGATATCTAATGATGATACGATGAAAAAATTATTCTTGTTGAAAAACGATATCTTCTAGTACCCTGGATAAGATATTCGTGTTTCCTAACTGGAGAAGATGAAAGTTAAGCTCCTTGAGGAATACCGGAACTGAAGGGGCCGGATAGATATTGCCAGAAGTGATTTATGCAAGAAGCGCGAGGCTGCATATTACTAGCAACGATCCGTATCTAGAGTTCACTCGTGATGTCGGGAACATCGAACTCATACGCAGATCCTTTGCCATAAGGGTTTGAAACACTGCGGGCAATAGTACTAACGCTCGTGCCAATATTCCATGAAGACATGCTGACTTCCGTTCTACACCATGTATATGTACAGAAATGACATCCTCGGTCTTTCCAGCATTTCAACACACGTTTCAAAGGTCAACACACGTAATTTTCTACTTTATGAAGTGGTTTTGCGATTTCATTTTTTTGTGAAAATCTTGTTGCAAAGCAGTTTATGTACTTGCAGCTCATTTTGATTTCACATCTTTTTTTATTTTGTAATTATTATTATCTTCTATTTTTTTGTGATTTATTTGATTTGATGTACTTGGCGTAATTTTTTTACTTTTTTAAAGTTTTTTAGGGGCATACCAACTACCCGCGATTTCGATACCTTTCGATACTTCCCGCTAAGTACATACTTTGGTATTGAATTGTTTGACTATTACCCATATGTATTATGTATATTAGTCCCATCACTATTTCTTACCACACGCCTATAATTAGGTGGAAACTGTACTCAAATTTAATGGCCAATGAACTATACCTTTAACATAAATGGGGTTTATTTTTGGGACAATAAAATTAATAAGTAAAACACTGGGTATAAATTGAGTAGGTATATTTAACAGCGACTCAAATAATTACGAGATTTCACCGTGATTCAGTGGTTTTATTTTAATCTGTTAACTGTCACTTCTGTACTAAAGTCCCCAGTGCTCGTTAAAATATATATTGAAGAACAGCGAAAACAGAATTAACTTGCTCTGACGATACCAAACGTTACATATGACACACCACTACCATTTCCGTCCTTGTGCTAGTGTGATTATTAAATTTTCGCGACGCGTTAGCTTGTTACATTCAAAGTGGAAGCGTTTCTAAGGGACGCAGTAACTCGTTTTCTCTAATTAACAGGTTAAACAAGCTCTCAGATGCAGAAATGTATAGGTATTAATACAATTGCGAAACCTCTTAAACTGCACAGCAGAGTTCCAAGTAATGACTAACGTAAAACTGTACATACTCGTTCTCCACTTGAAATGTAGGTATACGTGTTATTTAATAACTGAAATTCGAATTGCATCCAAGGTAGGTGACGCGGTGGTGTGTTGTAGCTTAACCATAGACATACGGCTGAATTGCCAAACATGCTCTATGTATGTACATACACGTGTATCGTGTAAATATTGCCTTAGCTTACTTCACATCCAGGATACTCGCAGGCAATGCCTCTTGCATTTGTAACTATGATAAAATATACTTAATGCCTACCAGAATTTCCCAGGTGGCACTCACTGTTACTGTATCTTCTCGCAAGTACCACGCGTGATAAGCCGCTTTACCTCGCCGGAGGATTAACCGAAGGAAAAAGCACTTGGCGAAATTCTCCTTTAATTCCTCGCGAGAAACAAAGTACTTGATTACGAATAGCTGTCTATGAAATTCGAAGAAAATGTTAAGATTGGCAAAATCTTAGGGACGTGTGTAATATATTAATACATGTTACAAATATATTGGAATGACCGCTCAATTCCAAAGTTCTGAGGTGAGTGCCGCGTGGTTCATCACAGTCCTCTTATATACCAGCAGGCACGCTTGTCTTCTCCACTCCGTGGCCAGATCCTCAAGGAACAGAGTCCCTATTTTTTAGCAACGCAGAGTCGAGCCACTTGCCATCTCTAAACTCTCTCTCTTCATTCAAACAAACTATCCTTCAGCACCCGATAGTTGCGAGGCCCAACGTGGTCACCAGTCATCGCCTGAAGCCAGGACTGTTCAGTCTCATCAAGGCCACACACAGCCTGAGTCTTAGTCACAAAACCCTCGAAGGTAGAGCAGCACGAGGTTAATAAAAGTCTGTCTAGGAGGAGTGTTTCGCTCAGGGTGTCGTCCTTCATAAAGCAGTCGGGCCTGCACTGCATCTTATCACGTTTCAATGATTGAATAATTGCGTAATTGAATAATTGAATAATTGCGTAATCGGGTATGGAAACATACTGATAGTAAATGGCGGCGTAATCGACCAGCTAGAGGGTGTTAAAAGCATACAATAACATTGAATGGACCTTAGTATTGTCACGTCCAGAATTACCGGTACGTCCTGGACGACAATTGGGGTTTTCTTGCCCCGTCGCCTCCAACGTAACCTAAACCCTTAGGCACGCCGGTTACGCCGCAATGGAGTAAACTGTGCGGGGCGGGTGGATTGGCGTTGAAGGATCGAGGAGGAAAAGAAGAGATGCGTTTCGTCTTGGGACCGTCAACCAAACTCATCAGTAGGGCTATAGCTGATGGCCCCTGCCCAAGACATACACGGGGATACAAGAGAACATAATTTGGAACTTGTATATATATATGAAATGAGATTGGGAATTAGGACTAGCTAGTGATCCTCTAGGGAGTGATCGGTATAACCGCAGCCATATTGGTGCAAAACCGAAAATAACATAACCTAAAGTTTATCTATCTCTTTCTATCAGTATTCCTCTCTCTCTTTCTGTCAGTATTTCTGTCTCTTTCTATCAGTATTTCTGTCTCTTTCTATCAGTATTTCTGTCTCTTTCTATCAGTATTTCTGTCTCTTTCTTTTTACAGTTTCTTCCTCTTTCTTTTTTACAGTTTCTTTCTCTTTCTTTTTTACAGTTTCTTTCTCTTTCTTTTTTACAGTTTCTTTCTCTTTCTTTTTTACAGTTTCTTTCTCTTTCTTTTTTACAGTTTCTTTCTCTATCTACTTCCGCTTTTGCTCCAAATCGCGGCAACCAATCAGCGACGATACACGTTGTTCTGATCTCTGCCTAGAGGATCACTAGGACTAGCGAGAAGATTAGACCTCTGGTGGCACTCGCCGGCACTAGGTCGCGATACCGTGGTGGGGCCGGGACATACATCACTGTATGTTCACTTCAAGTCTAACTCGTGATAAACGTATTCTGCTCTCATATTTTAAATTTCATACTTTTTCTCTGCCTGTGACCTTGAATAACTTTGAGTACTTATAGTCACTGAATTCCTATATAGTGAAAGGGATTATCATCGTAGGTGTTAAGTAACTCACCCTGTATATAAAATAGAATGTATATCTGTGTGTTGCCTATTAACTCGTAAACTCTGCCAGCGATCTGGATCAAATTTTGCATAATTACTCTTTAGAACCCGGCGGAAAATATAGGCTACCATGAAATTTTGACATTCCACCCCTTTGACACTTTGTGATAATCACAGTTTTACCCAGAAAGCCCGGGTACTGTGCTAGTTTAAGGTGAAACAAGCACCGTTTTAATAAGAAGCAAGGTAAAAATAATTAATATAATTAATTAGTAATATATTAATAAGTAATTCATATTGGGTTCCTTGTAATTTATTGCTTCTTGCAAGGTTAATTGTTTTCATCTAAAACTCATATTTCCGGATATTTCCCCTACATATTCTCCCTAATTTCAGTCTACTCATAGTCAAAATTACCTTAATAGTTGGCCAACCAAACACTAGTTAAAATTCAATATCTAAGATTGAAACTTTCTCCGTTAAAATAATCATATTTTCAGATCTCTGTTTCTGTATAACTCACATCAAACGATGTGTACAGATAAGTCATAAGCCTCAGAAACGAGTGAATAAAGCAAAAGAAGAATTATTCAAACATTTCTTATTAATACTACGAATTATAAATGTCGATTGAAGTAATAAGTACTAGTGAATATTTTCATCATTACAGTTTCAACTTTTTGGGGAATTTATAGCTGTACACAAAAATGCAGTAATTTATCGAACGAAGAGCGTTAAACTACAAAGGTGAATTGAATTTATACATGTATAAGCAGGTACTGCAAGATTATTCTGTGCAATTATGCTTACATTACAATTTCTGTCGACAATGAACACTTTCCTTTGAATAAACTTGTAATATATTCAAATAAAACCTACAATATAGGTATACAGAAAAAATCTTTTGTTTTCACTATTACGGTCTTTAAATACATAGGCTCGCGAAATACTTTTTTTGTATTTTAACATATATATTACAAAGTGCAGTACGTACTGTGTCTAACAAGGGAACATTCCGCACCCGAAAATTGTAAGTTTAATGAAACCTCGCGTAAATGGAAGGAGAATTTTTCTCTGCGGAAATTCATTCTGTAGGGGTGAAATCAGCCCTTAGAATTATTGCGTTATCTCTGTTTTTGTAAAGGTGCTAGATAGGACAAAACTTTAAATACAAGAATGGTTCAATTTTTTATACACTATCACACTACTAAAAGAAAAATAAAGTTATAAGTAAGTATTAAAAAAAGTGATTGCATTTCAGAGTGAATTTCCACAAAAAAAATTGCTCCGCGCATACTCCAATATTCAACTCACGTCAAAAATCGCTATCATATTATAAATCTCCCACATGTTAACCCGCGATATTTCTAAATTAATATTTTTCAGCAAATCCCCAGTGAGATATAATTCTAATTGTAATATGACACGTACCTGCACACGTTTCTTATAGCTTCCCTATCACACCTGGGACAAATAAAGACACTTTCCTGATTCTTTATGTATTAATGCGCATTCTATAGGTACCTAATGAATTTAATATATATAATTTTATCCTTCCGATGAGTTCCGATTCGCCATTTATTGCTTTTGTTCTTTGCGATTGGCTTTGATTTCGGAGAAAACAAAGAGGCAATGGTTATTATAAGAATATAACGGTTGTTCCGAGTTTCAAAGAATCGAAACCGAATCATAGAAACTTTGATCTTCTTTGGAAACTATCGGCAAACCGCTGCGAAGTATGTATGTAGTTCGTTGCAGATGTTACGAAATGAGCATTTTTACAATCGGCAAAAGCTAGCCGTAGTACCTACAACGGGAAAGCGGACGAAAGTTTTAGATTGTCTTCTTCACTTTAATTTAGAGTAGCATATACAATAAAGAATCTTCCATATAATCACTATAGCTTTCAGGCAGAGATGGGCGAAATTTTTAATGTAATAAAAATTTCGAATAACGAATAAAAGTTAAGAAAAATATTTGTCATGTGTCAAATAAAGTTTAGACGGGTCAAATAGATTCTCGTCGAATAAAAGAAATAACTTTATTCGGCGTGTAAGCTGAAGTTAAAGTAACTTTTATTATATTAAATAATTTTTTATTTCGTTTTCATTTTTTATTTCTCAATGATCTTCTATTTATCAGTGCTTTAGTTTGATAAAAAGTGGAAACTCTGAAAGCTAAAGCCAGTCTTTCTAAATATTGTTTTGACAGTCATTCTTCTGTTAAAAAATATTTTTGATGTTCAAAAGGTGATAATATATGATTATTGTGATATTTCATATTCTAGTTCATTAATAAATGTGCAAAGGAAAATGATTTAACTATCCGCGCTATGCTACAAAATTACAGCGAAATGTTTGTCATTATTAAATCACTTCTCTTTGACATGGTGCCTATGTAACAATTGATAATTCCATTCGATCATTATTCGATTTGTGTTAGCCTAGCTCAAAATAAATATACACTTCCAAATAACGATGTTTCGTGTAGACTACTTTCATATTAAATTAAACTTAATTTATTCAAAAATCTAGAGAATGATGTTTTTTTTTAATTTGCTAGTAGTATCCCGTTTATAGATAATGACAAATGTTATTCACACTTTGTTTCAACATAAACATTCGGTGCAACATTGGTCGGTACAACTTTCGGTATCATGGATAATTTAATAGTTTACCTTCTGATAATGTCTGATATACAATCAGTAGGTATCTAATATCACAACTAATATAGTAAATCTTGAAAAAATATTTTTATTAAACATGCATGTACATGTCGTTAATAAAATTGAACAGACAATGTTCTCAACTAGATTGCTTCCCTATTTCTAACAATTATAGCTTTCATTCGTTCATATTCAACAATATCCCGTATACAGTGCCTACTAATTGCATTAAAACTGAATTCCAATTTCACTGAAGAAGTCAATCAAACCCAATAGTTCCAACAATTCCCTCCCCATTCTCGCTACCTCGACTGCACGAAGTGCATATGTACCTATTACGTATCGAGAAAAGTTCGTGCAGTTTTTCCCGCGCAATCACTTCGGCAATTGGTGTATACTATACGTTTCACGACTTTCTATTGTACGTACGCATTGCAGGGCCAGAACTCCTCGAAATGCATGATTAACCCCTCAACGACCACCTCAGTATCTGGTAAGGACCCTAAGTTTTCCACTGGTCGCCCACCTCCGTATCTCGTACGGACCCTGCGTTTTCCACTGGTCGCCCGCCTCCGTATCTCGTACGGACCCTGTAGTTCAAGCGGCTGCCGCGTCAATACCAGTACAGACTGTCTGTACAGTGATGTTTCAGTGACAAGGCCTCAGGTAGCAAAGTGACGTTTTCGTTCCGAGGGCCCGGTCGTTGAGGGGTTAATAGAAAGAATTCGTCTTGAACGTATCGTTTTTCGAGCAATAGGTAACTCGTTTCAAAATGACCTTCGCGAGCATTGTGCACCTCAAAGGTGCGAATCCACGATGAAATTTAAAGACAAAAATCTTAGCAACTAAATGAAAATAATGGAAATAAAAGAATAATAATAATAGAGATTTAAGTCTCATGACACAATTATTTCATCATTTTATTATTTTTTAATTATGTTGTCATTAGTTGTGGTTGTCATGAAACTAGACTCTCATCAGACAAGCTTCATGATTTATTTTAAAAAACTCATCTCTCGCTACTATTCCCATTTTGCGTTTAGCTGTTACTGAAATTTTTGCCCCACGATAGAAAAGTCTCATGTATAATCTCGCCGTGGATTCGCACCTTTAGAGTTTAACCTTGGACCAAAAGCTACTGAGGCAGCAAAGAAGATTTGTTTAGCATTCAAAAATCAGGGCCGTTTTAGGATCATCGTAGGTCCTAGACACTTTTGCATAAAACTATATTTGCAAGCCCTTTCAATTTATTGTTCACGTAATTCGATTGTTAATATGTTTACATTATTAAATTTTTGAAATAAAATCATATTTTCAGTTTTGTTTTTGTTATATTAGGGTACAGTTCTATTTAAAATTTCATTTTTAGACTTTCATAGGCCCCTGTAGGTTCGTAGGCCCTAGGCACAGTGCCCACTGCGTCTATTGGGTAAGATTGGCCCTGCCAAAAATTCAAAAGGGAGGGAGACATTTGATAACGAACCACAGGAAGAGCATCATAGTACCTATGTATTATCTATGATGGTAATTTGTGAAACGTTATTGGCACAGGTCCAAAGGCAACGGGCACAACGCTTGGAATAAGGTTCCACCTTAACGATGAAATAGTCTGTACCCATTTACGCAAAACGCGAAATGTGTACAGACTTGGAAAGTGGGTGCCGCATCAATTAACCGACGACCAGATGCAACGGAGGCTGGCTGCTTGCATTTCATTATTCTCCTATCAGAAAAATGAAAGCTTATTGGATCGTATAGTACCCTGCGATGAAAAATGGATTGCTTATGCCAATATGAAACAATCACATTACTGGTTATATCCGAAGAATAGCGTCAACATTTCCTCGTAGCTTCTACGTATGCAGGAAGAAGTACAAAATAACAGCGAGCACTGCATAGCAAATCTTAAGAGTAGGTACCTATCTTGTTTCTTTGCGGCAACGCGAGACCTCCTAAAGCTAAAGCGATCTTTCAGAAAAATTTCAGACCTTGGCTGGAGTCAAACTTCAATCCATCCTCCATACTTTCCAAACATTTCGAAATTTTTGCCAAATTATTTAACAGAAAAAACATTTAGAAATGAAGACGATGTGCAAAACGACACGTGACACAGCTTTTTTCTATCAAAAGACAGATTTTTATCAAAATAGTATGTATCTACGAACTTGTAGCTCATTAGAAAAAGGTTATTGAATCGAATGGTGATTATATAACTGAATAAGGTAAGTGGAATAGTAACGAAATATACTGCCGCTTCCAAGCTACAAAAATCTCACAAGCTTTCTTGCATGTACTAGAATACGCATACCCTCCCCTGTTTCAGGGTGTTAAAGTGTGTAACGTGGCTTTCCGTGGGAACCGATCGATCTTTTCCTTTGGAATTCGAAATCCGCATTTAGCATTCATAAAGGTTGTCGTTAATACCAACCAGCAGCGCGATATCCGGGAAACATTTCCCCTGTACATGCCACTAATCACGAATACCTGGAATAGAAACGACGTAAGTTGCATTTCAGAGGTGTCGTTAATCAACATGTGGCAATAAAGTATAGGTATTTCGGTGAGTACCTATGTCAAATTTTAAAGAATTCTCTATCCGCTTTAAAAATATACACACATATTCGCGCATTACGTGCATACGTAAAATACACTGCAGACGTAGCCATAGCTTGTATTGAATACCAGGAAGTTCGTGCGGTTTTTCCCGAGCGGTCACATCGACACTTGGCGTCCGGATGATTTATTACTTTCTATTGCTTTTACGCATCGGAGAACTAGAAAAACTCGGAATGCAGCAGTTAGTACGAAGGGCAGGAAGAATTGCGGAAAAAGTAGTCGGCATTGGTAAACCGTAAGGGCGTCTTGTTTCTGGAAGATAACGTGCGACCGCATGCAGTAAAAACTAGAGCTGTCAAATACTTGAAATTCCAACCGAGTAAACGTAGTTTTTTTTCGAACCGAGCCAAGTACTCCATTATCCAAGTAATACTTCAAATAGCTTGAATATTCGATGAACCTGATAAAATTCGATCTTCTGGAATGATTTGAGTGGCTTGGATGTTTGATCGGCTTGCGGCAGTGAGTTTTAAGTTGCTCACAAATTCTAATCCAAAACCTAACCCAGACCTAACCCAGACATAACCCGGACCTAACCCAGACCTTTTTTTTCTGACTTGGTGGAAATCCCCAGGGATACCCCAAACCCTCGGGGGAGGGTCAGGGGTTATGTGGGACTCGAACCCACTAAAACCACCAAGGTGACATCCTGGCGCGGGAAGCGCACATCAAGGGGGAGGACTTGTGCGAACCTAATCCAGACCTTTTTTTTTTAAAGAACCTTACCAACCACCCCTCCCCGCGATATGCGATGGCAGAACGATCAAACAATATGTCACTTCACGCATCGCATTCTTAAAATTTGTGCCGGGGCCTCAAAATGGGGCATAAAGCCCCAGTTTACCCCGGGTTAATCCCAGATGCGCCTCTTAACTCCCCAACTAATACATTCACACGCACCTAACCCAGACTTAGTTAGTTAGTTAGTTAGTTAGTAAAGTGTTTACGGGGAGGCATGACCGGTCCGAGGATTCATTACCCCTCACTATTAACCCAGACCTAACCCAGAACAATTACCGTAAGCGTGGATGACTTTGCGACAGTTTTCGTGTTTTTCAAATACCTATCACACGAAAACTGTGCACTGCTGAACAAAACAAGTGATGAAAATCAGCATTCCCATTTATATATAACATGAGGGTTAATGAGCCAGTGCACTGGCCCAGTGAGCGCCATCAGGCTGTTTTGTGAGAAATCGACTCGTTTGAATTTCTTACTTCTGATCTAATAATATTAATGCGAAAATTATACCAATGCGAATATAATATTACGAACAATATTCATATAACTACAACTAAATAGCGGGACAGAATGCCTTTTTCAGCACAGGACTTCAAAAGTTTTCACTTCAGATTCTCACTTCAGAATGAGTGAGAGGGCACGCGACAGCGATAAGCCATAAATTACGGTGCCCTTTGACTCATCCTCACAATCAGTTCCTCTCACTCGCCGCGGCAACTTCAAAATTGGTAGTGAAGACAGGGGCGAGCTTTTCGCAGACGGGAGCTGCGACCACTTTGGGAGACACTGTACCTTACATATCGTAAACCACCACACGTGGCAGGTCTAGGTCATAAAAATCGTGATTTTCATAGCTATAAGCACCAAAATTGAAGCGGCAAGAAAAAAACTACCAACAACACGCGGTATTCCCAAGCGGTCACCCATCCAAGTACTAACCGCGCCCAATGCCGCTTAACTTCAGTGATCGGACGAGAACTGGTGTTTCACAGGCATAGTGTGATCGTTGGTGAAATTTCAGTTCCATTTAACAAGGAAAATAGTGCATACTGGAACACAATAAGGAAAATTGTGTACTATTTGTATTTTGTCGGAAAACATTTTGAAAAAACCTACTTACACGTTACGTCAGGTACTGATGCCAAACCTGAATGTTTCTCTTACATACTATACATATAATATTTTTATTCCTAGCTTACACCTAACACCTAACACCACGTTTCCGAATGAGAACTTGTGTTTCATTTTCGAGCTTTAACGTAACAGTTATTTTCGAAACCGTTTCAAGCACTGGTTTCGAATTCCATTGTTCCCAAATAACTAGTTGAATCGGTTTTCGCATTTTCTCAGAAGAGATATAATTAAAATAGAAAATAAATTTGGGATTGTTTCTGGCATCACAGCTACTATTTTATTATTGTTCTCTGCGGGGTATAGTGCAATATTTTGGTTGGGGATTTGAATGTCACTGATATTACCATGTGATCGTTCGGAATTGGTATTGTTGCTAGCTTTTTGGAGAGTGAATTTAGGAATTCCAATCTAGCGTCCGCTACAACTATTTATATCTATAAACGACCCGGACCTCGGATATGGTAGTGTGTTTGACTGAAATAGTTTGATCCTGTATTTGCCAGTTCAACAAATTATTTCCTCTCTCGTCATTGAAACTATTAGACCATTCTATATGTTTGGCATTATAGTCGCCGGCTACGATGTAAAAGTTATTCGCAGAAATTAATTTTAACTTTTCGAACAGGTTCTCTAGCTCCCATCTAAACTTCGAAGTCGGGCCCTTTTTGCGTACAATGCTGTGGCGATTAAACTGTTGTTCCCGGACGTGTTTATGCTAATAGTGGAAGTTTCCAATAGCTCTGGATTTGTGATTGTGTCTATTACTTCGAACCGGATATCGCCCCTAATCAATATCACCGTACCTCCGCTAAATTTGTTGCCTCTCCTATCGGTTCTCAATTTCTTCACACGAAATTGAGCTTTTTGCTTCGAAGTGTACCTAGCTGTCTTGTTACTTCTCAACCAGTCAAAAAAATTGAACGTCGGGCGATAGACAATTTACAATAAGTGGTGAGTCCATATTCTTGAATCTTGCGAAATGTTAATGTGCCCCTGTAACGAAAATTTACAATTGCGAAAAACTAGAGTATCTTAATAATGTTTCCAGATTGATATTAACACACATTGTTTTGTTTGTAATAAGGTACTAAATAAAATATTTTTCAATAATATTCCCCTCTTTTATACATAGTTATTTCGAAAAAGGGGGTGTGCAAATAATTAGGGTGACTCTTACTTATACCTGTCGAAATTATTTTTCGCATTTCTTTGCTCTCACCCTCTAGAACAGTGCCACCTGTACGGCGGCGCGAGGTACTATCTATACGCGCATAATGCGGACCTCTCTATATTCAAACGCTATTATTTAAAGAATGGTTGGAAGCACGACAAAATTGTACGTACAGTAATTGTAGAAAATTGAATGCTCTTTTAATGTTATTTGAACAAAATTTCGATAAGGCTTATCATTTTTTAGAAATTCTTTAAATTCAAACCATTGATGAATTCTAAACTTTAGAGCCTGGTCGGCACCCTTTCCTGTGGTCCGATTGCAATAATCTTTTTCAGCGACTATTTTTTTATGAAATGGAACCATATTAGGGAGTGAGAGCAAAAGAAATCGCAGGTTGAAAATAAGGGCCATCCTATTGGTGCATATGATTTAAGCCTATTGGTTAAATGAATATATTTTTTGCTTTTTAATTCTATTATTTATTTTATTTTTCACTTTCTGTGACATTTCTCGAGTCGTAAACCAGCATTAACAATTGTTATTGCATCCCCACCATAAAGAAATATACTTTTACGCTGTCCGCCATTGGCAATTTCATGTGCATCGACCCAATACATATGTAAGTGACCACAGTGGTAAATCATAAATTTGGAAAGTAACCGTTAAACGGAAGTTATCAGATGGACACTTTAGTAATTGGAGACCAGTAGAAAGCTGGTCATCCAATACTCCTCTAATGTCAACGTTCGATTAGTCGTAGCTAATCCAGTAACCAGTTATGCACACCAGTGTTACATTTCACAGAAGCTTGTGTTCAGTCAGACCGTTGCAGCATGTCACGAAGGGTAGAGGATCGATTTTGTTACTGGTAGGTACCGAAAATCGTATTTCACATCAAAGGGGGTCATTTTCGGACCCATGTTAATATTGTTAATTAGCCGTTTTTACACTTCTTAGGGCGTGATTTCTTATCTGCGACTGCCACGTGCAAATGAACGCATGCGACGGCTTTTGTTTAGTTAGTACATCTTTTTATTTCGATCGAGAATAGCAATAATTTATTATTGCTCCTATTACAGTGATTAATACGGTCGCAACTAGGGTTTGTCGGTTTTCAAAAACCGTTTTCTTTTATATAAATGTGTAAAATTTGAAAACCAGTTTTTCAAAAGCCGGTTTTTGTATAAACCCTAGTTGCAACCCCCAAGTGGGTCCCAAAGTGTTTTCTGAGGGATCCCCTATTATTAAGTTAGAGTTATATTCCGAAATACCTATTTTTAATGTGTTTTCTTTAACTTATTAAATATCCCTTACCTTATATGGGGGTCTTCAATCTACAAACGCGTTTCTTGAATTTTCATTTCAGGCTCACAAAGAAAAGTTTAAAAAACGACCTTTACTATTTTTTTGCTATTCCGACCAATTGCATGTTTTTTCAAACGACGAAACACCTCACTAAGCAAATTAATTCTTCTAGCTTCAGAAAAAACTCCTGTCGCTTTGACCAATTCTAAAAAAGTTATGCGATGTCAAAGGTTGTCAACTTTCTTTTGTTCGCCACTGTAAATCTTCATTCACCTGAAATATTTACGAAGCATGTGTCGAAAAGTGTCTTTAAAATTCGTTAATTATTTTGGCACTCCATTGTTCACGAACATTACTATAGCAATACACTGATACTTATACAAGTTCCGTTCCCGTCGCTGTAACAGAGGAAAAATTTTTTTCCGCAGGTGCGGCGTGTAGCTTTTTACTTTACGCCTGCTTAAAAGCGCACGCGCCACAGTATCTTATTTGGAAAAGAAATGAGGGTGGCACGTGGATACCTGACATTCGGTCCGTCTGTCTGGAGTTGAGGACCCAGTCCAACGAGCAGTATAGATGGGATAATTGCAGATAATTTGCGGCGTCGATTGCTACGCGTTCTCCACTTCAGCCACCCTTCTCTCGTCAGCCACGTCCGTCCCCTCGTTCTCCAATTATCGCTGCCCTTGCCTCCCACCTCGTCTTTCCACCACTCGAGTTTGCCTCATTTTGCTCGTCGAGAAGGAACAGCTTTTTGCTCGCAACTCTGGAACCCGGCGATCGCGCGAATCATTTACATGTAGCTATAACTTACAATCTGCGAACTTCCAGCGCCATTGTTTTTGCTGGCGCACGCTCAGCAACTCTCGCAGCTCGACTTCTTCGTCTTTTCGTAGCAACAATTTTTGCCCCCCGAGTAATTTACTTTCCTTAACTGCATTTTCAGCAAATACTCTTAAGCTGTTGTTCCTTGTTACAGATTACTCTAGTTATTGTAGACGCAACGTTTACCTACTAAAAAGTCCATCTAATTACACCGCCACCCTACTACATATTGATCAACATTTTCTACAAATTTTTAAATTCATATTAGTGCAAAAATTGAAATGTACGACGTGAAATATTTGATTCGCATGGAAATGATCGACGCTATGAAAGAAACGTGTGTACTAACCATAATAATAGTTCTTATCTTTCTGAAAGTACTTGTACGATCACATATTGAAAAGACGATTCTTCTCGTCGCGTGCCACCTTAAAATTTCGCAGGTTGCTTAAAACGGCGAATATCAACGATACCCGCTGTGAATAAATTTCGCCAGGGGCGACGCTGATGTATATTTAAATACAGCTGTCGCGACTAGTTGCCCGGTTTCATAAAATTCGTTCGTTGCTCGATATCTACATGCGAAGTGCAACGGTTGCGAGCTGTATTTTGTTTGCAACCGGCCCTGTCGATATCTAGATTACAATTCAACTTTTCAGCTTCGAAGATAAATTCGAAGATAAATAAAGCCTTGGAGGTAGACACACTGTTTAACTGAAACACCCGGATTAGTTGATTCTTGGAAAGAGTAGCGGTCTGTGCGCAATGCTTAGCTCATCGTCACATATTGACTAAACTAAGATCCTCTCAGGTAAATGTAAAGCAATATCGCTGAGTGCACGAATCACCAAATGTGTTTTTCCGGTGAGAGCGTGGAAATTCAGCTTGTTCCTTGCACTGTGTTAAGTGAATTATCCTATAGCATAGACTTAGGTATAAGTGGGAGTGTCACGTTCGTAAGTTAGAATGTCTATATCCCTTGTATTCACGAATTTATTGTTACGTCGCGATAATACTGCCGGAATATTTGCTATTCAATTTCAATTAAACTTTTTAAGCGGTTGAATTTCACGAAAAATTTAATTATTAATATAATAAATAATATAGAATATGTAACTTGAAATACAGTGATTTGAACCGATAGATTTTCCTTGAAAGTACAGAAGTCTAAGCATATGAAGGAAAAACGAGAAAACATTATTTTTTAGTAAACGAATTTAACATTCAGAATGTATAATTAGGTATGGATAACAAGTACCTTTCAAAGGGTTTCATTCTCCAATACTCAAGGAAGAATGTGGAATGAAGCATCTGAAATAGGCTCATTGAAATGTTTATATTTGTTTATAATTATTTATACACTCAAATGTTAAGAACCCTTCACCATTACAGTTCTACATTTTAGTAGGGTATAAGAGTTTTAAATTTGTACTGTGTTTGGAAGTATTGAAATAAACACAGCTGCTTTCCACGCATAAGCCACTTAGGAAGATTTTGATTTACCACTTGCTGCTTATAGGGTGTAATTTCCCAGTAAACATTAATCGACTGCAATCTTTATAAGTGGTCGCAAGTATTCTTACAAGGGAATATCCCGAACCCGGAAATTAAAAAAATTCTGAAACTTTGTGAATACGTAGGGAATTTTCTCCTGATTACAACGCAATTTTTGCTTGCTGTCCAAATTCACTCAAAGGGGGTGTAATTGACTTCTGAACGTTCGGTTATTTTCCGATTTTGTGTTATAATTCATGAACTGTAAAATAATTTGTTTACCAAATGATAGATCTAATTAAAAGAAGTAGCTTTTGCCTTGAAACCTTTTTTCTATCTCTTACAGTTCGCGAGTTATAACACAAAATCGGAAAATAGCCGAATTTCTAGGGGTTAATTTCACCCCCTTCGAGTGAATTTGGGCAGCAAACAAAAATTTCGTTGTAATCAGGTGGAAATCCTCTACATATTCACAAAGTTTCAGAATTTTTTCAATATTCGAGTTCGGGATCTTCCCTTGTTAGATGACCGTATGTATTCGATAAATAAAATTATTATAATTATTTTATGCTGTGAAGTCTGTTTCACTACTATATACAATAGAATATTGTAATGTAACGTAATATACATACAATTTATAAAAATTATTGATAAATTATTGTTTTAAATAATTTTATGCACTGAGATTGTTTAGTAACTGTTCAGTATAGTCCATAATCAGTTGCGTTGTTTGAAGCAATTAACTGCTGCAAACATTCCAAATAATTGGAGGATATAATTTATATGGGAAATCGTGAGCACGTGTTGTAATATTTAGTATGACAATAAGAAATACTCTTTAATATTATCGTTTGGATTGAATTTTGTAACCATAATCGTAATATTTTATCATCGGAAAACAAGTTTTATTTCTTGCTATTGATAATACGACCTACATACGTGTTATCAATAAAGTAAATAATTGCATCTAGGAAATAGTTGCTACCATGTATGTACCTAGGCACACATGGAAAATATTATGACGCGAAATACATACCAGTGAATATATCAAACTTCCAGGAAAAGAAATCAGTGAGCGTACAATCTGTCGCGGTTTCCTTAAGAAGCAAAACTTTACCACTCGGATTTGATCTTGGGAATGGTTGGATGAAATTGCCCATAAGCACACCGAAGTCTCTCCTAGCGGTGGACCAGCAAGAGTGCGACTTATCGAAACTCTTTCGAAACTTTTGCGAAAGGTCTTTTCCTCGGCTCATCACTTCAGGTTCCCTCCCTTATTGACTTTAAGCCCGCCTTTCGAAATCTCCCCGTTACGTTTTCCACTTTCAACAATCTGGCCTGCTGTTACGTTCTTCCACCCGTCTGGGTCAACCTAATATCTTATTTCATAGATATAATATCCATGTTGCATTGCGTGCTAAGTACATTATGTACAACGAGTAATGAATTCACCTTTAGAGAAAATAATTTGTGTTCAAGATGAATCCTGCAAACTATGATAATTAAACAAGCTATGAGTAGGTACTTACTTGTGTACTATGAGTACCTACATAAGTGTGTATTTGTCGATATACATAACTCGTTTTTAACATCTACATTTACACAACTTTTAAGGGAACTTATTTTTTCCGCAAATATACGAGTATTTAACGTCGCAGTGCATTTCTTCCTTCAAAGTTTCGTCTACTAGAATTAAGCATCCATTTCTGAAACACATTTTTTTATCTTAAATCTCTCAAAAGTTGGCGGTCTTCTTCACGGGGGTGGAGGCGCTAAACAAATTTAGCCTCAACCAACTACCGATCAGGGATAAAATAGGAAATATAATGAAGCTTATAACCTATAACCTACAACCACTTAGTATAACTTTTTAGTAAAGGGGAACCCCCAACTAAACTACACGAGGAAGGGTTTAGGGTTTGTCAGTTTTTAATACCGGGTTTACAAAACTATTTTTTTTATAAATTTGTAAAAAAACGGTTTTAGATATTAATATGTAAAATTATTAATTAATATGTAAAAATGAATTAATTATTTAATTAAAAACGTTAACATTTTAATTTGAAATCGCCTCGGACATAAGCATATTGTAGTAACAGTAAACTAATTTTCATGAGTTCATGTTTTCGGAAGAAAAATACTGAATGAAATAATGATGTATAATTTATATTTTGTAAGTATTTTAGTTCTTTTTTCATTTGATTTTGTATGCAGTGCAGTTTATTGTGTTATATTTTTGTAGATCCATAAATATTAAATGATCTCAAAAATTGTACGGATTTGTACGGATTATAGTTACTTTAATACTTTTTAGTTACTTGGTTTTGTATAGAGTACTTTTGTTTGTTATATTTTCATAATTCCATAAATATTAAAAAAACTGAAATTTTTAAAATAAGTACAAATATTTATTTTCTATTTCAATTATATTTTTTGTTAAAATCCGAAAACCGGTTTTTTGGGAACAGTGAAATTCGAAAACCGGTTTTTTCAAAAGTCGGTTTTTGTATAAACCCTAACTGACATGTCGACCACATCATAGTAAAAATGTCAAAAGTTTTTTCATGAATATCTCGAAATCTACAGTGGACCAGGAGTTATATGTAGAGGGGAAAAATACGCAGAATCCTGATCCTGAAATTGGTGAGGTGGACCCTCATCTGTGTAATTCTCATATTTCCTATAAAATGTCTACTGCATTGTCATTATGGAAGTAGTCTTGACAATGTTCTAATAACACAAAAATAAGTATCTAGGATAATAAAAGAAGTATTTTAAATTATTTACATCACTATACTGATGTACATTGTTTGATCTATTTGAACCTGCTTGGTCGCAATTAATTCCGTAAGTGTAATAGCGTAAATACGGATTTTAATATTTATAAGAAGTATCTACGCTGAATGAATAGAAAATTCTGTGGAACGTAAATTTGACATATCGTATAATTTTCTGACAAAATACGTTATAGAATTTTTCAATGAAAAGAGCACAATGGATGCTTCCCTGTGCCTTACATGCAAAACCCTAGGCATCCTTGGTTTGATTATCGTACCGAACGGTACCGAAGGGTCAAAGAATGGCTCAGTAACCGTCCTCATCTATGCAGGAAAGTTAGACCGATTTCAGAGTATCGTGCGATCTGAATTACAATCTTCCACCAGGATTCCGAAAGGACACCGATAAGCGTTTCTGCGATGACCGTTTTCACCCCTGGACGTCGAAAGGTCGCAACACTTACTCGACCATCGTCTTTAGAGAATCTTTTATATCTTCTGGGCTTTGTTATAAATTAAATTGGACGGATGTAATTCGAGGACTCAATATACATATTTATAATACAACGAAGCTTTGTCCGAGTGCTTCATGGCTCCTCTGATTTCTCCATTTATTATGTAATATTTCTGTCAACAACGTCTTCCCTGGTCTCGTTTTTCTCATCGAAGGCACAATATCAGTTTGTTAAATGTCAAAATAAATACTAATTTAATTGAAGTGGTTATAAAGATATTCCCTAGCAGTTGTTGCGTGTCTAGATGTGTGAGACAGAATCGACTGATAACAGTCCGTTGAGAACCACTGCGATAGAGGGATGCGTGAGATAGATACGCGTACAGGTAGATGTACGAGTCCCCCCTCGTAGTGAATTAAGTAGATCATGCCCGGCCCAATCCCCGGCTTATTGAATCCCTCTCGCTCGAAAAGTGACCAGAATTTCACTTATTACCCTCCTAATCTCCCTGGAGGGTATTGCGTTTATACTCACATCACTGTCCCTCGGTATAATCGTGCTAACGTTTTGATCGTGTCATCACGATTACCTGCCATTTACAATTCCAAAAATATAGACGTATCGAAATACTAAATAAGTAGTCAACAATATGAGGTTAAAAAACAACCCTAATTTATTGAAACTAAACAAAATGAAACTAAGCACATTTTAAAGAATAAATACTACGGGAATATATCGCGAAAGGAAAAATGACACGGATAATAAATTAATGCCTAATTTGTCTTCGTCAAGCAATTCTGATTTAATTTAAAAAGTTCGTGCATTATTTAAAGTTGTATAATAAGTACACTTGCACTACAAAAAATTGTAATGAATGTTAAAAAAAATTGCGTTTCAAGTTTTAGAAGCATTAGAAATACCTTGTATTAGTAACATAAAAAAATTAGTATTAAAAATCTAAATATGTAGATATATGAAGAAGAAAAAACGGAACTTTCAGAACACGGACGTCTTTTTTTCATAAATATCTTGAGCATCAAATGATTTTTTTCCAAACTATCGATATATTCCATTTCCTTATTGTCTGGCGAATTGATTAAAAAGAATTGTTTAAATCGGTGCAGCAAATCCTGATATATAGAGGAAAGAAAATTCTGGGTCGCGCGGACCCAGTGTGGTGGAAGCGTTAGGAAAATATAGCGTGGTGTTTGAGGGTTAAATAACTATGATCGTTTATACCAAAGCGTAAGGTACATCACGCAAAAATAGTGTGAAATGTAAGAATGATTGTATTTGGAAAATAAAGAGCTTGTAAATTGATGCCTATTATAAATTTCCTAACAATTTTTTACATGTTTTTCCGTTAAAAGAATACATTAAATTTAATTTTATTTTACGCTCAATTTCCTGGAGAAGATACGTTTCTATACCAGAGCTGCAATAAACACGTTTGCAATGTATGTTGCCCCTCGATTTACCCTGTCATTTAATACATTCAATCTCGTTTTAATGCATATCCAACGAAATGTTTTTTTACCGTAGCACAGGAAAAAGAAATCAACGACACCGATCAATTAAGTGATTCGTTTAGGACCCGTTCCTGTTTGTTTCGTTATTTATACATGAAGACAGCCGATAACTAACAACCGAGAATCGACATTCACTATGTTATTAATGAAGTGTTCTTTATTTAAACCCCTAACCTCAGCCACCTTAGCCGATATGATCATGGCTCAGAGCACACGAATAATGCATCCCATGAAGGCTCTGTTTATCTCTTGTTCTGCTCGTAAAAAGGAAAACAGAGAAGGGCTGGGGAAAAAAGAGAGAGAAAGAACAAAAGACAAGCATCGTGAAAAAATAAGAGTGGCTCTAATTTAAAAATATTCCGAGCCCTACGGAAAGACATGAATTATTAACTGTGACTTGCAATAGAAAATTTAATATAAGGGTGTGGGAAAAATTGCGGTACAAACGACAACAGACTTTTTCCCACCTGAGGAAACAAATTTTTTTTAGAAGCTTTGAAATTTCATCAAGTGAAAAAATGGAGTTGCTAGAGAATATGAAACAAATTCCCGAGTATTATATCTCCTGTAGGGTAACGAATTCAGTACGATTGACTGAGTTTTACGGGCAACGTAACCTTTCGACGTTATTCACATTATTTTTAAGAATACCGCAGTGGATATTAAAGCCACCACGTCTTAAGGTTTAAGTATATATTTATTGCTTGAAAAAGATCGCTTGTACAAGCCACTACACTAATTAAACGCTGACTAATTTAAGAAAGAACTATTGCAAGTGGCGAAACGCTAGCTCGCGTACACTGCAAACAGACGCAACGAACGAACAACGCTGTAAGACAAGAAGTCAAGCACCCTCCACGCTCGATGCAAGCGGCAACCAACCACCTAGCAACAACGCTACGCACGGACCCATCCGCGACTTTACAAGCGCGCGAGAAACGAAAAGAAAACAATGAGTCAGAAACGAGGACTATATTTAAAAGTATATAATACATTGTCTCAACAGTGGAATAATTCTGGATTCAGCAAACCAGTTCTGCATCTCGTATCATTAAAAATAGTTCAAATAACATTGTGTTTTGACTGATTCTAATTAAGGAAATTTAAGGACTTCATTGGTACTACTTTCATGAAGATACAAGGATGGATAACTTGAAAATCTCAGTAGCATATGACTCACTACGAGCGTCCAGCTTATCACTCGGGCATCGAGAGTTCGGATGTGCTGTAACTCTGGCCTGCGTAAACGAAAAATGTTGGGGAGGATCCGCGAGCCCTTAACCGGGCTAACGTGAGTAGAACTTTACTTGTCCGCAGCTAAAGCCGAGGTAAGTATCGCACAGATCAGAACAAAAGACACGATGTCTGTCTTTGAGGGGAAGTTCGGCAAGCCAGGACTTCAGACTTCAAGGGTGGCCCAGCTGCTAAGGACAATGGCCGCGAAGAGGATGAACGTTCCTCAGCAGTGTAGGTCGCCTCCTTCACAAATGGCACGCAGATGTGAACCCTTGAGAAATGCGCGGAAAGCACAGCACTCCTAACATTTTGGCGGGAAGCAGAGTTATCCCGAAAGAGTGGGGGTTCAATGTGGGAGGCATCGATCCTCACTAAATTGGACGGAAGAAGGATTCTTGAGCTATCTTTGCCAGCGACTGAACTACTTTGTCCTAAGGGCGCACTCTACAACGATCCCGCTACAGGATCGCGGTGTAATACATAGACACTACTTACTAAAACAAAATGTATAACACTGTTCTTTAGCAACATATGATAAAATAATGAAATTACTGTGCATAATTATAACTTATCACAGTAATAAAACCATGCATCGTGTTTAAAACGTAACTGTTGTTTGCACCACAATCACTTTGTTGTTCATGACATGAAAATCGGCATGTGACACTTAAGCGATATCCCTTATTAAATGAACTTAGTCGATCAACTACCGACCACAAAGCGACGATCGTTTCTGCACAAGTGAACGGACACTATGTCCTATTTTGCTTAATGTAGTAGAATTGGTTAGAAGATGTCAGGAGAAGAAGAAGAAAGATATGTGGCTGTATATTAGTATTTATATACTACGAAATCCCAAAAGAACCCACGAAGTTTTCTATTTTCCTTTATTTCAAATTCGATGTCAAAAGTAAATGAATCATGATAGCCTGGGGGAAAAGGCGCGTATTGCATATTTGGAACAATTCCATCAAATCGGGCAAATCCTCTTTACACATATGAGCCTACGGCAACTCATCACCACGACTTCCGATTGTGTTAACAAGCCTCCGAGCGCGCGGAACACTAGGAGCTCATTGGCCTAACTGGCGACAGCGATGATCCAGTCGACATAGACATGGCTACAGGTCCACGCATTTCTGATCATGCCATTGCGCTATATTTAGAGAATTATTATTGTAAGGTACAGAGTGAGTTGAATGTTCTGCCACTACAGACAAAAGTAAGTATGTACATACAGTGACTTGTACCGCGAGAGGGTGCCACAATTTTTCTTATATATTTCATGGACTGAAATATAGGTATGTAGGGTAAAGGACCCAATTACTGACATCTAACCAATTACTGTCACCTTAAGCTTACATAATTCTATGTGCATACACATAGAATTATGTAATTCAACCTATCATCTGTACTATAGATTATATACTATAGTTTATTTATTCGTTATTTTAAGTAAAATAGCTTAAGGTGACAGTAATTGGTTAGGTGTCGGCAATTGGGTCCTTTACCCTACCTATAACAGCGCTGTCCAGTGTAGGGGCCCCTCACGCGCCTGCTTCCCTTTCCAGACTAGCGTCTCGCGGTATCCCTGACAACGTGGGCGAGAGTGGGAGAACCCCAAGCTCCCGCGGGAGCAACTTTGGACAGCGCTGACCTATAAGTTACGTATGTGCATTGTACAGCGCTGGTGCTTTTTGAAGAAGGTGAAGTTCTTTTATAAGAATATATAGTTCAATATAATGCTGTTACACTAAAAGTTCGTAGCTCTCACAATTAAATTTTCTATAATTATGTGTCCATCTTGCAAATATATGTGCATATATTGTACATCCACACGTTTCGCTACACTCTCTGTAGAACTAGACCCGTTATTATAGTAACATGCAAGATTTTTGCATACCGAACTAGCCATACCGATTTCAAATCTACGTGTTCGCCATTTATTGAAAAGGTAATCTCATTCTGTTAACCGATATGTTCAGCGGAAACAACTGAAACACAGATTCATCAAATAATCTTAAGCGGATTAACAAAAACAACTGTTCGTCATACTCTGAGCGAGCAAAGCTGCGTGGGTAGGGAGGATGATGCGCTACAGCAAATGTAATACAATCGAGTCATTTGTTAGTTGCTAAATGAAGTTAGGTATTCGAAACTGAATTGATTACCTCGCCTGATCAATATTACAAGCAGTCAGGGCGATAAATCTATGTTTTGGCCAGAATGAGAAAGAAATAATTTTAAAACATGGCTATGTTTAAGGGGATGCCAGTAGAAGCTAACAATAAGAAATCAAAATACAAGTTAAAATCCTAAAGCAATTTTTATGATGAAAATGAAAATTATATAATTACAGAGATTTGTTTTCATTGGTTTATGATTCTTCCATATAATGTGTGTGATATGTTTGCTTTTTCCTATGAAAATATCATTTTTGGCTTTGCTATAATGTTTTTGTTGATAAAGACAATGTTTAAGCATTTTTCTCTTAATAGAAATATTAATTGAATTACGGAAAAAGAAATAAGTATAAGAAGGAAAACCAGTCAATTCTTAAAGTCTCATAATTTATGAGTCTTTACCACCTGGATTAGAATAATCCGCTCTACCCTCTTCTCGTCTCTCCTTATCCACTCCCAGTTTCTCCATTCCAGGCTATCCACGATTTAGTAGCCAATTTCCAAAGTGGGAGACGCTGCTGCTATTTAGACGCTACTCGCTTTTAGGGAATCGAATAGCATGACGGAATGAGAGGCGAGAGGAGAAGGGAAAAATTACGAGACTGCAGTTAAGAGTTAGGAAAGTTTCAGTTTCAATTTCAATTTCAATTTAAATAGCTTTTGCCCCGTCTTGATTCAATTGTAGAATCTTTTCATTTAGATAGCGCGTTCGATACTTTGTTTTCTAAAAGTACGCATTTCTGATTATGCTTCTATATTAAGGTACTCTAGTGTAAATGCCCGTTTTTCAACGCCATTTTCGGGAATTTATTTAACAAAAACTATAAGTTTTTAATATATATAGCGTTTTACCTGCATATTAAGGTATGTTTGAAGTAATACTCAGAATTTTTTTGATCTTTTTTATCGCACATATACATAGATACAGTCGGAGGAGCAAGCTTCTTAAACAAAATTCTTTTCCGACAGGCGTTGGTGTGGGAATTGTTCTACTCATTCAAAATGGAAAAATCAAGGTTTATTTTCCTTATTACGTTTGTCGCCGTGGTTGGAATCACGAAAGAGTTTCTATCTTGTATAAAATTAATTCTACAGAACGAAAACAGCTAAATTTATCAGCACAAATCGAACAATTTTTTCAAAATGCTGTCATTCCGCAAATTTGTATTGTTAGGAGGCCTCTGTGAACCTCGAAAAATATGGTGTCGTTTATCCTCAGGTAGTCGATATTTCAACAATAATACGTTCGGATGTAGTTGCCACGTTGACAAAGCCTATCACAGTAGGTGAAACATCAATGCCTGTGCCAAATTTAATTTGCATTTTGATGGTTATATGTAACGAATACCTATCTCGTTATTCGCGAAAAACTGTTTTTTTTTCGCATTTGAAAAACTTTTTTTTTCACATTTGACGAGTAAAATTTTTAGCAGATGTCGGATCGATGAGGACTTTTGACATATTGTTTAAAACGACGAAATAGATCTAAATTGTTCAGTTGAAATGAGACACCTGGATGTCAAACAACATCCTTTCATGTTGGCCCAGGTCTTTGCCGCCAACTTGTATCCAACAGTGTTGGCAACTTGTGTCCGAGTAGTTGTAGTTCTCTCTGAATAGGGCTTAAGACGTCATGCGTTATCTAGAACGTAACAATAACATTACAATCTCATTGGAAACAAAGCACTAACTAATGTTTGTTTAGGTACATAAACTTTATTTCTCATGTTTACTGCCTCCACCTTTACATGATCCCAAAGTTGGTCTGTTACCACTTGGGGCACTCTGTACATGCATCACAGAAACAGTTAAATAGACACAAAATTTCTATCTGAAGAGCCTCCTGTGAGAATTAAACTTTCACTCCGCATGAAAAAAATTAATATCAACAGGAGAAACTTTGTGGCTGTGAGGAAGCACAATTTTGAAGGGTTAATTCACGCGTAGTTATCAGATTTTCTGTGAAAATACGTCTCTTACAAGGAATAATTCAATTCACAGTGGTAGCAACGAGGCATTGGAATAATAGCCCAAGCAGCGAGCGCGATGATGAAAGAGGAGTCAAGAGGGAGAAGGAGAGGGGAAAATACTCTCTCGCACCAATTAAATCTAATTACTCCAATTCCCGTAAGGGTAACGTCCATCTAATTATCGTTTGACCGAAGCACATATTAATAGCAGACCCGTGCCCCAGCTCATGTACTGCCTCCCCTTTCCCTCCATTGAACAATCGTACTTGAACGTGAGTGCACACGCGCGCGCCCACACCTACAAGTAACCGTAGGTGTCACCAACATCTACGTGGCGTACCGTAACGGTCAAGAAAGAAGGAATGAAAAAATGCAGTCGTCATTGTAACGTGACAACGACCCCACAATGCCACGGGGTCAACGGGGGTTAATCATCCTTGTAATGAGACAGCCGGCTGCAATGGAGACCTGCTCCATGATTCCTGATGCAAGCTGTAAGCGCTGTCGCTTGATCCATCAGTGTATTTATGTGGGATGAATCGTACGTGAATTCCACATCTCGTTGCTGAAGGATAATTCCATCTATCAATGGAGGAAGCGAAATTTTACTTGTGTCATCATTCTGATGGGTATGGTTTAACTACAAGTTCTGTAGCATGAAGGTGGACAATACATATTGTAATGACACCTCGTGGTACAATTGGCATTTTAGTTTTGATTCTCTTTGAAAGTAAAGAAACTAAAGTATTCCACTGTTGAATCTTCTTTTACGTAAAAGGTCTTCGTGTAAGAAGTGGTTGTGTCCCGCGGGGCGGATCTGGGAAAGGACGGGAATTCGTGAGCGGTTACATGCCTAGAACCCCCAGGTGAATTTTCAATAATGATTATTTATTGGAGAAGTCGAGAGGTGTTAGACTAATGTTAACAAATTGGGGAGATGATATTGATGGTTCTCATTCGCGCTGTGTCTAGTGAATTCCGCTGTTTCCTCCAGATTCGGCGGTTTTACACGGCGACGAGGGTGTGGTCGAGCTGGAGATGGACATACATTTCTATGTTTTATCAACTTCGTAGCAGCATTGCGGCAGCAACCATGTGTCCACGTGCTGCTGATTCTGTGGAAAACTTCGCTTGCGCTACATCGTGCCTCAGCATTTTATACCTTTAGCGCTGGAATATTTCATATTAATTCTTCTTAATTAATGCCAGAATTGGTTTGCGGAGCATGACAGGAGAAAGACTATATCCAACATTTTTATTATTATTATTTGTTTAAATGGGACTGGCCTTTAATATACAAATTGTACAGTAATAAGTAAATATGTGAGGTAATATCTAGTTACAAAATTTCGTCGATGCAACAGCTCTCGGTTAATCGATGGGAGTAATTTTATGCACAGCGGTTTAAAAGGACGCTAATGACTAATTAAAGAAGTCTAATACAGAACTATATTTGTTCGCTAAATTGGATATTCTGTTTATAGGATCCACACGCGCTACCCTTGTTGTTAAGAGCGTAGGTTTGAATAAGAGAAATGGATTTTATTTTCCGTTCTGGTGCATTTGGGAAAATTTCGCTGAGGATATCAGAACCACAGATATGACCGTTTAAAATTTTAAAATGCTAAAAGATATATGGAACATTGTGCAACACCAGCTGAGTTTTTGAATGAAAGCTTTCCGTGCCTTGAACCAACGTCAGAACGTACAGTAAATAAAATAAATTATATTAATATGCAAACATGACTAGGGAAAAGCAATGCAAAAGCATTTTAGACTAATGCGGATAAAGCATATACAGGGTGTCCCAGAATTGAGGGGCAATCCGGAACATGCAAATTCCCCATGCAAGAAGACATCGAAAAGTCCTTTACCGTTTTGGGATCCGAGGCTTCGTTCTCGAGATATTAACAGTTGAATATTAGCGGTCCAACTTCCGGGCCGCGCAGTTTAAAGCTGAGTCAGCTGAGCGCGTGGTAGCGTACCCTCTCGCGCACGCGCAGGAGGTGCGCGTAGATACAGGTTCACACAACAGTAGAGCCGACCGCCTGGTTCAAAGCGCGGAAATGGGTTAGCGCTGTTTACCCATTTCTAGCTGTTCTACTGTATGTGGCTCTATATCTATGCGTGCCTTCAGCGTGTGCGTGCTAGGGGTCACTGCTCCGCGTCAGCTGTTTCGGCTTTGAATTTCCCGGCCCGGAATTTGCACCGCTAATATTCAACTATTAATATCTGGAGAATGAAGCCTCGGATCCTAAAACGGTAAAGGACTTTTCGATGTCTCCTTGCATCAGGATATTGCATGTTCCGGATTGAACCTCAATTCTGGGACACCCCGGGTGTATTTCGTGTTTGGATGAAATATTTTACCGCACACACTTCTACTCATTCTTACTGCTATAATTGGGAAACAATAAATCTCCTGAAGCTTTAGTATGTATCACGCGAAAGGGTATAAAATTAACTCCCGATACGGAGTTCTGTGTCAAAATCGATCGATACTTTTTTCCGATACAATCTTTCTTAACTTTATGAACTCGAGGTAACACGAGAACAGGGATGCCAAGCGTGCCGGGGCACATACTCGCATGGTATGCACTGTGCACAAGTCGTATTAGTATATATAGTCCTGTGCCCCGGTATGCTTGGCATCCCTGCCTGAGAATCATATAAAAATTGCATTAAAAAACCAATTGGAAACATACAATATGCATTAATATACAAAATTGAAAGCAAATAGATCTTGAATATTTACGAATTCAATCTCCATTACGTGCTATCCAAATGCATAAGAAGTGTATTTGAGATCATGAAAGTAAAAGAAATGGGTAGTTCTAGAAATTATTAAAATTATTGCAGAAATACATACATATGAAAATCTAGGGAAATATATCCCAATCAGACCTGGTATATATAGGTTTTGCTCCTGCCTAAAAAATGAGGTTTAAGTGGCAAAGTGATAAAACACTTTTCGATTCCTTTTGACATAAAGAATTTGTATGTTTCGATTTGTCCTATAGGTAGGTAATCCTGGCACATTCGGTATATAAATTTTCGTATTGTGATTAATATGTGTCTATTATTTATTATTATTAGTCGTAATAGTGTAGTTTTGTAAATTACTCTTAAGTAATATTATGTTAGACAATCTACATATATTAAACTGACAATTAGTATAGAGTTAGGGAGTGGAGACCGAACCGGCAACCGAAATTCATGACCGATTACATATCTCTCAATGAACCGTAACCATAATGAGAGATGAGAGAAATTCTGACCGTAATAGTGAGAGGATGTGAATGGTGACTGAAATGCCTGACCGATTGCATTTCGGTCGGGAATCTCGGACCATGTTGTGAGATGGGCGTAACTGGGTTGACAGAACTTCTGAGAGATGTCTTGCTTGACCGTATTTCTAACCGAAATGAGCGAAACTCTGACCGTAATTCTGAGAGGAACGGAAAAACGGTAGCTGAATAGACCGAGAAGGGATGCTGTTTCTGTCGCTCACATTGTTTGTCACTCTCGTGACGGGCTTGATGAAAACAGACATTTGCAGTTATTTGTTACTCCGACGCTGTTGGTCCCAAACTACTAAAAATGTCTAAATTGTTAATCGTTATAACTTATCTGCCATTAACTTTGTTTATTTATAGATAAATATTTTGTTCATAAAAATGTAACTTATGTTCTATAAAAACTATAAAAATATTTATTTATGAAAATACTAATATTAGAAACCATATAAAAATAATATTTCATTTATTAAAATAATTAAAGTATTCAGAAAATTATTTATAAAATTTAATAAATTTATATAAAGAAATAAATTGATTTCTAAAAATTGATCATAAAAAATTAAATATTTTGTATTTTTATTATTTTATTTCGTGTATAGTATATATTTCGTTGTGGATTGCGAAAGATTGAAGGTTAAGGTTACTAACGTGATAAAAAATTATTAAAATAATTTTCTAGATAATTTTAGCCATAAGTTGCGAATCGCGACTGGAATAATAACAGATTGTTTCACAAATTTTAATCGAGCGAGTTTCTACCTATTTCTCATGAACTGATGAATTCCGGTTGACCGTATTTCTATCACTCAAGAATTTCAGTTGATCGTATTGCAACCTCTCAAGAATTTGGGTTGACCGTACTCCTGAGAGAATTCTCTCTCGAATTTCGGTTGAGAGGAAACTCTTGACCGATTGTCGCTCACCAATTTCGGTTGAGAGGAAATCCTTGACCGATTGTCGCTCGCCAATTCCGATTGAGATGATCGTAAATACCATTTCGGTCGTCTCACTGACCGTGGCCGTGACCGTATCCGAAATTATATCGGCCTCGACTCCCTCGTATAAACCTCGAACGAATTCGCTTCTGGGTGCTTCTGGAGTAAAGGTTATATGGCTTAGCACAGTGGTCTTACTAGAAGACACCCTCGTTTTCCCCGTCCGCAGCCAACTAAGTAGTTTGGGAATGGAGGCTTTAAGGCGGATTCGCACATATCAGTTCCGTGTCGGTTCATTGGCTTCAGTGTCAGTGTTACTAACTGTCACGGACAAGTATAAACTGCTCCATTCCAAAACAGGAAAAGGATAGTCTTTAGTGTTTTTACCAATGACACTGACGGTACTGAACCATCACGGAACCGATATCTGTGAATCAGGTCGATTACCCGAGACTTAACACTATTATACAGGCCGTCTCAGTATTAATGGTACAACTGAGGATGTGGTGATTCAAATTCTACATGAAAAATTAAGTCGAAAATATAAAATAAGTTTTTTTCGTTTGAAGCTTTCTTTTTCAGGCTTTATGTCTTATTTTCATTTATAAACAATGATATTAATGTTATCTATAAACAATATGGTAAGTGCACGTGTTCAGTGCAAAACCTAGCCCTTTTTATAATTTTCTTTTGGAGAGTCTAATGTCATCGGGTGTGTCAACATTTGTTCGATATAGGAGCGCAAAATATTAGTTAAATATATGTATTTTTCATGAAAAGTTCCATTTCATTATAAGAAAATGCCTTAAAAATAGCCTTTACTTTCGACCATCAAAGTGACTTCCCCCCTTAATGAATTCTTCTTATATTCTATCTTGTCTGCTTGCCAAACATGCCTACATATAAAATGGTATAATAATTTGCGTTATAATTAATATTATTTTCCTCCATTCCTACGCAAAAGTGATTTTTTAAATAAGAAAGCCACTAGGCAGTGGGAATTTTCGCGAAATGAAAAATTATTGGATATAGTAAATTCCTCTGCGAAACGAAATTACCGTAAATTTACGGAACAAGGAGGAATGCAGGGCTTCCAGCATTACAAGCACAGTGAAACTAAAACGGTTAATGGGATTCTGTTGATTGCTCTGCTCAATTCATGAGTTAGCTGTTCCGCAAATACATCTGACGTTGTACCCGCTGATAGTGTAACGATCTTCGGACACGGAACCAAAACAAATGCGGACAAATTATTTCCACTGACTAGCCAATCGGTTACATGTTACCACGGGTAATCTGATGCGCTGAAAAATTTCTAACAAATTGTCCACAACTAATCGACACGCAGAAGGAATTAACATAAAACATTGCCAGTCGCGAATTCGACTGTAAAATGAAAAGAGCCGCATGTGATTAAACTGTACAAGAAAAGGAATATAATTCATTGCTTAATCTCACATAGAAATATTTCACCACATTTGCAATTGAAGTCATTGATGGAAAAAGAGCTTGTATGTCCTATTTTCTTAAATCGTTTAAGCCGGCACAGGTATGTGTTATATATATCCGACCACGCTGCTGGCTCAAATCGTGAACATGTGTTAGCGCGGTCGGCTGTTCTGTGTGTGTGGGCCTGCATGTACGCGCGCCTTCTGCGTGCGCCTGCTTGCGTACGCTACCCCACGATCAGCTGTTCCGGCTTTAAACTGCGCGGTCCGGAAATTGGACCGCTAATATTGAACTGTTAATATCTCCAGAACGAAGCCACGAATCCCAAAACGGTAAATGACTTTTCGGTTTCTTTGCATCAGGATATTCCGTGTCCTGGGAAGTCCCTGGATTTTGGGACACCCTGTATAATATACCAAGGGCATATTGTTTCGTTGCGTAGTTTACTGTAATAAAGAATACTCTTATTCAGCTTATTGTAACTCCATTTCATAAAGTAAACATATTTAACATATAGATTCAAGTCACATCATAAAAATCTTCAACAGATGTGGCAAAAAATCCTGAAATAAAAACGCTAGCCCATATTTAGGCCACTTCTGGTAATCTTACATTAATAAACTGACGTTTGCCTTACTCAGAAAATTAAAGTTTAATAATTTAATAGTTGGTAATTTACAAGAATAGAAAGCCGAGGGCACCGTACAATTTGACTTTCAGATTTACAAAATTGACATCATTAATAATATAATAAATATAAGGTATCACGCTTATTTTACAATTACAATATTTAGATCTGTGATATGAATTTTGTTACGTCATATACGTTTATACATAAAATTATTATTATTAAAACCCTTCCAGAAATAACTGTGTCAAACTGTTATATTAAAGTTCTTGGTAACTCAGTTACGAGTCAACTTGGTAACACAGTTACGAAGAACAGAAATAATTTTATATGTAGATACCTATTATGGGTGAATTGATAATTGCCTGTATCGATTCCAGTTATGATTCTAATATTGGTTCTCCTGTCCATTATATAACGGTTATAATGTATTTTATCGGTTCTATAATAGTTATATTATACATGTGGCGCGCGTGTGTATCTACATATGTATCATGTGGTGTGTGCACTGTGCAAATGAACAATTTCATCGGTGACAAATGCATATGGTACCATTTATTCCTCAATCATCGCACTATTTAGCCATCTATGTACATTCTAATGTATTATATGTGAAAACATTGTCATCAAATTTAAATAATAATTGTGTTGTATAAAGAATTAGCCGTATTTATTTTTTCGTAGCCAAAATTTGTAGCTATTTCTGTTCCAAGAACATTTACTTTTTTCCAAATTGAGTTAGCAGCAATAACGTATTCCAGTAGGCTCTACTAATCATATAAAATAGGAAAACAATTTTTTTTTAATTTGGGTTGGTCCGTTGTTGCTCTCACTGCCTCATTTAATCTTGACGTTTCAGTTTTCACGAAAATAAAATATATGAATGTGCAATATAATACCGCCTTTCGGTAAATATCGGATATAATATCGATGGTCACGTCGAGAAGATTAGTGGTATACTGCGAGTTATGGGTTCCTTTTGCGGATCAGAGACTCGCATGAACAGAAAGGAAGGAAAGGAAGAAAGGCAAGGGTGGTGGATTTGTCGCGGTACGAGATATATCCTGTCTGTCGTTTCTCATAAAAAATGATCGATCGTTCTACTCAGTGCGGCGACGTCGGACGATTGACTTCGACTTGAGTCGCCAGATATTAAGAGACGTATCGATTTATAAGGGGGCTGCTGCGCCGAGCCCGGTGCCGGTTCTCTGTAAAAAGACCCAAGTCTATATTCTCCTTTCCTCAAGCCAGCTTTTCCTCTTACCTTGCCCTACAAAAATACAACTACTGCTCAGCCAAGCCATATTCGCATTTACATAATGTAACGCGATTAATCATTTATAGTTCGTGTTACAAAATCACCATAGGCTAAAGACAGATGGCAGTAATAGACCTGATAAACTACATTTAGAAAATCGCGCATAATGCATATAGGTAACAAAGGAAAGCTATCATGACAGACCGAAACGGGGCCGGGTTTGTGTATGGATGAAGTAGATTGGAGCCTGGGGCGGCAATTTTGAGGAGCGACAATTTTGAGGGGCAGCAAATTTTGGGGAAGTGACAAATTTTGAGGGGCGACAAATTTTCAGCGGAAGAAATTGGAAAATGTTTAAACACAGGAGACGGAGACAACTTTAAAAACAATTCACTTTTTTATGTAGCTAATTAGCAAAAACGCACATGTGAGTAGCCATATTGAATTGACTTTGAAATTGTCTCGACTCTTTTCAATTAAAATATTTGATGATACGTCACGGAAAGGGCGGGCGCGACGGACGTTTGTTAGCCTAGGGGTGCCAAATCTCAAAATCCGCCCCTGAACCGGAACAAACCAAAACACTGACAAAGGCATGCACAGAGGATATGACCACGAGAAGCCATTTAATATTACATGTTTAATTTAATATCTACATCTTAACCTGTTGGTGTTTGATTTTTTTATATGTGAATTTCTTAACATATCTGTAACCAATTAACCATGCCAGTTGAATTTATTGTTAGATACCGAGTGTCTATATCACCTTGTTCCCGTGCTGCGTGGAAAAAAATGATACGTTATATTTACATGTTTGCTGCACCCAGTTTTACAGTACATACAGTTTTTACTAATTGCGAGATCTATGGACCTCTGGTTATTGCAGAATACTTTTGTTCTTCTATCTGCGAAATTATCGAGATTCATATGAGTTAGTAGCCTCCGCAGATATATTACTTCTTTTATTACTTCGATTAACGGCATGTAGGTATTCCACCTCCGCCGTTAATAAAATGATATATTTTTGTTTACCTAATTCCCATGTAGTGGGTCACCGTGACAACGTTACAACCTACATATCTGAATCGGGTCATTTTGTTATATTCATCGCCCGGTCACAAGGGAAGTTCGGTTGCCCGAACATTCCGATTTTCTTTTGAAACGATTCAGGTTCGTAGAGGACCTCAATAGAAGTATCAGGCAATTTTTCATTCTTGCCCATTTTCGGTTCTTCAGGATGAAAACGCCCCTTAAAGGTTCACGTGTGATTTCCTATGATTACAATGAAAACTTAACGGCTTTCTATGCTTTATAAAACCATGTAATCGAATTGTTTAAAATCTGTAGTAGGGAACATTTTTCTATGTAAAGTACAAATTTTTAACAATTCCATTGCACAGTTTTATAGGGCATAAAGCTGTTAAATTTTCATTCTCATATTTTTTTTATATCTACTATAGTTTACAAGACATACAAGAAAGTTCTATTGACGTGTTCTACAAATTTGCACAGTTTCAAAACGTTCTGATTATTCGAGTTCTGTTCCGCTTTAAGTATTTAATTCTGTAATTAATTGCGCTTTGAAGCTACCGTAGTACCTACTTGTTTTGCTGCACTTGAATGCGATCTCGAATGGTTTCCAATTTCCATTGAATTCGCTTACAAGGCACGTCACTCAACTGTCACACATTGATGAAACTTAGCACAGAGGTGGGCTCGTCCTTAAATTACGCAAGGCTTTTTGGGGGAAGGGGGAGCATTACGAATTTCATACGTTTTCTTACAAGAGGGAAAAAGGAGTCAGGTAACATTTTACGTAATATTTTTTAATCTAATTTTCAATACGAGTAGCCTAAGAAACGATGTTTAATCACCACACACACGAAAGCGAGTTAAATGAATTATATAAGCCTTTGAAAAAATTCAGTAACTAAAATATGCAATGTAAAACATATTACTTAAGGAGGGGGTGAATTCTTATATTGGGAGAGGGGGTAAAAAATCGCGAAAATTACCCTTACGTAATTTATGAAAGGCCCCTAGGGTGTGTGAAAATATTTTCCATGTATTTTATTATATAGCGACCTGTATTCGTGTTAACGGGCTGAAACTATCCTTCAAAGTTCAGGACTGAAAAGTTATCTAACTACATAACTGAAAAATTACTAAAGCTGGATAAAGATGTTATAATAAATACGTTAAATAAATCCTCGCCCTTCGAGAATGACGTTTATTTCGCCTAGATTGATTATGTTATATTTCTACTGCAACGACTTTTTAGTTCTCGTCATTTGTCTGACGTCCTTTCATGCAGGTAGTATATTATCAATGTAAATGATGATAATTCCACGAGTTTCCTTCTTGAGATTAGTTTACAAACACAGATCAATCGTTGGTTTCTCTATGTTTATGCTTAATATGTACCTTTCTAACTTCTGATACTGTTGAACTCTGAGAGTTGTGGCCCTCTGGAGTGTACGTAGGCGAATACACTTTCCTTGCCCCAAATTAATAAGACAAAGTCTAGGTGAACCTAAGTCACCTCGAATCAGTGGGTAGATTGTATGGTTTACTGGATTTGTAGGTCCAGTAAGGCGACGAGTACTATAGTTGGTTTTTTGTACTAAAAATACTGTTATCAGTGACGTTCTGGACGAAACTATTTAACTGATCTTCCCAACAGTTTCTCCCGGCAGCGTCAATTGCATCGCTTTCAAGAAATCTGATATTTGGAAACGTAAAATTGAATTCTGATCTTTGCAATTCATTTTCACTCATCCCCTTAAATACCTATTAGAAGGTTCTGTCAAATTCTCTTAAAATACAACGCGGTGATCGTGGTTAAAGTGGGTTCGTCGTTCAAGAATAGCTGTTTGTAATGCTGCCTGATGAGTCGAACTCCAGGATGCGCAGAATTTGGCATATTTGCCGATAAGCGAGAATTTTAGTGATCTTTTTATTATTTACTTATTTGAGGTCGCCGCAGCTTCATAGATTTTTAGCGACCACGTTTGGGTCACATGAGGTAAATTGTATAAATTGGATATTTAATATCTACTATTTGCATCGATTTACATTTAACTTTCTCACCTATTACTTATATATTATTCTAGTGGATTCACAATCATCTTTGATATTGTAAATTTATAATTTTAACGGTGGATTACAGTATTTCCTGTCAGTGGTGTCCGCAGACTTTTCAGACTTGTCCGCAGAATTGGTTGCTTGTTCGAATTCATTTTGCATTGAGATTTTTTTTATTGAAAATTTAAAATTGGAAGTTAAAAATATTCACTTCTGTATAAATTTAATAAAGATTAGTTTTTAAAAATAAGCGATTTTGTTTCAATCCCCGGGGTGCCCCTCTGCGAAAGCCCATGTTCTTTTCTGGCTGTCCATACAATAGTTTATTGAGCTTGCACGTTCGGTCTTCTCTTCCAAATTTTCCTGGACATTTTAAGCCAGTGAAAGCCAATGATAACGTGGGCGCGGGTTTGTTGCAAATGAACGATCACTGTTTGAAAGTATTAAAAGAATTTTTATTAAATAAAAGCACCCTCCCTCCCCTCGCTATAATCGCTCAAAGTTGGTCCCTCGCGGACTGAGTAGAATTGCGGTGCCATAAATTCCGCCTTCTATGCTTATCTGAAACAGAAAAACAAATCAGGACATTAAAATTTGTTGCATTTTGTTGTCGTTGCCCCAGCTGATTCTTAAATTTCGCATTTAAAACAAAATGCCGGACTGTCAAACTGTAGGTATCGATTTTCGACACTGAAACTGTAGGCAATCCATGTTTTATTCCGTATTGATCAGTTGTATTTGGATGTCATTGTTTTTAGTTACAATTCGTTTTCATTGCTGTTCATAGCGTTCTCGACTCTAATGGGTTTTTTATGTTTTATGTTTTATAGATATTCCTTAGTCTTCTGAGATATCCTGCCTTTAACATCATTAAAAATTCAACTCGTTCCCTGTTTGCTCCTATGCAATACATGTTTGATTCATTATCATTTCCCTATTCCAAAATAACATCTGTCTGTGATGTTTTACTTTCCGCTTCTTCTCGAGCATCGTCTTCTTCCTATTTGACTGTGTTATTGCTCTCAGTACCTCCTACATCATTATTCCCTGTGTTCCTACATAATGGCGCATGAAACATATTGCACTTATTTGTTTGTATAGTTTATGCTTATTCGAAAAATTGAACATCTCTCCTTGTAACTACGGTGTTTGTTACGTTGTCCCATAACAAGCATATATTCTGTTTAATACAGATTCGCAGTACCAGACAAAGGTATTGGGACACCTGTTAAAACAGAATAACTTTTGTAAAATTTGTCCAAACCACTTGAGTTTTTTTTTTAGAAGGTAGAAGGATTAGTTTACCAGGTGATGTGTTTCGTGATTTTGACAAAAAAATGGCAACTTTTTCGCGTGATTTTTGCCCGAAAAAATTAGGATTTCAACTTTAAATATCCGCCATTTTGTTTTAAATTAATATTACGAAAGTTCCCTCCGTCAACCAGAGGATACATTAATATATTAACGAAATCTTTTTTGTATTTTGATTTAGATAATCTGGTTCCGAATGGCAGTGCTCACCGCAAAAGCAAAGTTTTAAAAAGGCTTCTTGGATGTAGGTTGTTACTTTATTATAATCGCAAATACTTTTCTAGGAAAACAATACCAATTGTTCTCTAAATGTTGCTCTTTTAAGTGCAAAAAGTTCTGTAATAATATATGCTTCCGCTTTTTCTAAAAAAATTCACAAACATTCGCCTCTTTTCGGCCGCCTGATTAGGTATAACCTCTTAAGGAGGGAATCCTATTCTTTGGGCTTAAAACATAGCAAAATTTGGGATTTTTTTAAGAATCCAACGATTCGATTCATCTGAAATTTGAACCATGTTTTCACGCATCCTTGAAGAAGTTGCAGTTTTTTTTTGTTAATTTTTACAACGTCTTCAAGGATGCATAAAAAAATGGTCCAAATTTCAGATGAATCGAATCGCTGGATTCTTAAAAAAAATCCTAAATTTTGCTATATTTTTATCCCAAAGAATTCGATTCCCCCCTTAAGGGGTTTTGCGTCTGCTCACCTTACAGCTCATTGTTCAGCAATGTGTTGTTATTCAATCTACTAATCTGTTTAGGCGGTCGCAATAACCTTTTTCGATTACCAGACCGTCGAAATCATTCACAGTCATTGTGAAGCGTAACGGAATTGTAAACATTAATTGAACACCTTGACGTTCTTCGTTTACAGAACATGTGTTACGCACCATCAGTTTTGAGAGATATGAAATATATTCAAATCTACTTTTGTATAATTACTACTTTTGTAAAATATATTCTCAGTATCTCGGAAATAAATTGGAATCCGTTATTCCAAGTCTTGTTTGAATATGTCAACTCTATTTTAACTACTCTAACACGCTGAATGATGTGAAGATATGCGAAGCATTCGAAGACTACATCCAACTAAGTCACTCTATGTTTTGGACTTCCCCGTCGTGCTTCTTTTAATTACTTGACAGCTTCAATGGGAAGAGCGATAGCAACTCACGGAGGTGTAAGTGACAGGAATGCACCATTAAAGTTGCTGGTCCTATATAGGTGTGCCATTCCTTTGATACGAGTCGTTCGCCGAGATCAGCTCGAAACAACCTAAGCTCTGCGATGAGACTGCATTTTGCTACGTCAAGGATCCAAAGGTCCCTGCTTCTCTAACTACTATCTATCCTCTAATTTTTAGAGTAGGATAAAATGGAACGCTTATCTTTGGAGGGTGATAACACAAAATCGAAACGAAAAAAGACACGGGACTTCAACTGGACTCTTAAGTGAACCTTAGACTATAAGAAAATCAAAGGCTTTGTTAAGAAAAATATGGAAAAAGGAAAATGAGAATTACCGGAGGTGTTGAAATATTCGCCTCGCTCAAAAAGCGGAACCCCCTTTCGAAGACCATGTAAATGTACAAAATCTTTATTTTTATGATTTAAAAAGTATTCATTTATGTAAAAACTATAAATATATCTTTTAGGTATAACTATTATAGATAAAATATAACAAAAATATATATTATACAGATAAGAAAAAATATTTTACCAGATAACATGAAAATTACTAAAAATAATTAAATACACATGGATTTTGACATGAATATCAACACGTGCATGGAGAACACATCTGTATTAAATGATCATATTATTTATTACAATTTAAACTAACAGTCTGACCGAATGAAAGATGTACCTCATACATCATAATTTTCTATACAAAATCAATTTTCTTGGAAACAAGGATAGTAATTAAAATTTGAATCTACAATCTAAAAAAATATATAAAAACCAATTTTAAGCTAAACGATTTCATTTAAAATGCACCTAAAACTAAAAAATAATTATTTTCTTGCACTGCAATTTCGATGGTGTTTATTCACTTTGAATAAAATCGTGGAGCAGGATATATCACAACAAATTCATTTCGGAGTAAATACTCCATGTTAAAACATATCTGTGAATTACACAGCGCTGCGAAATTGTGGGTGGTAAAAACATTTTTAAAATTATATGCTGGTTTTATAAAAACTTGAATTTTTAAATGCAAAAATAACCTCGTATTTGCTCATACACATATAGTTCTTTCACAACCTGCTTTGACGCTGACGTTTTTACGTTGTAACATGCGGTTGAATGATATATGTAGTGAAAAATGAAACCTGGCACCTATGAAAATTTTATTGCGTTTTTAGAATGTATAAAAACAGCCAAAAAGGGTAAAAATGTTTTTTTCACCGTAGGCCATATTGCGAAGTGAACATATTGATAACAATAAGTTATATTAAATTATTACGAATAAATTGTTGGCTTGTAAAACTACATTACTCTATTAGGACTAGTATTATTACTATTACTTTTAGCATTTTATTCATATTGCTAACTTTACACGGAAATTAATGTACGAAATCCATGAAGAATATTAATGTTGGCAAAATTACAGACGATAGTGTGCACAAAGGATGTAAAGGCACTATTCTCCAATCGTTTTTCAAAGTTTGATTACAATTCTTTTATAATATTTCTTCGTTCGCGAGAAATTCAATATTGACGCTGCACTCCTAATGCTAGAGAGTACTACTCTACCCTGCCCTTAACTAAATAATCGTAAGCGATGCTTCAAACTAAACATCACTGAGTGTGCAATAGCATACGAGAAAAACATGTCTGAAGTAGACATGTTGGCAAAGTAGTCTAGAGATAATCGGTCATTTTCGAACTAGCGAACTCGTTCGATCGCAACTCACGTAGATGAAGTAATTTGTTCCGATTAAACCAACCGGTAGATGCGACCGCAGGGGAGTTTGCTCAGTCTAGTTGCAGCTGCACTTTCCAAGGGTGGAGTCGAAGTTCCGGTATCGATCGTTCGCGGCGTAGATAACGAAAATGACAAAAAATCTGTCCTTTACTGGCTATCAATTGAATATTACCGTACAGATAACGTGTTAACTGTAGCGTATTCCCAAGATACAATACTTTACAGCAAATTTTAATCTTCTTTTTAGTCATAAATTTAAAAAACATATTATTGATGCTAAATCTTTGTGGATTTAAAAAATAATTGTGTCAATAAAACTGATAACGACAATATTAATTATTGCGTAACATGTTCGAATTATTCCGTGCTTTTCCGGGGGATTTGATATAGATTCTGATTGTGTCCGATCCATGGTTGAAATTAAATCTTCGAAGAATACTAAATAGTTACCTTAAATGGATGAACTTGATTTGTGAAGATGATATGTATGTTGATAATAGTTTATTGACATTGAAGAGGAAATATAAAAGGTGTGGCATAATTCTCCCTTAAACTGAAATGGGGATGTTTCTTAATTTAACATTAAGTACAAAATGTGAAATAGAAACACAAATAATACAATAATGTTTCGCACATTATTATAATATTTATTATTTACTAGCCAAATATACCCGCGCTTCGCTTCGGGCCTGAGAAATATTTTAACGATTCCATGAAAACAAATTTCACACCTTTCTACCACCCCCTTAGTCAAATTGTCAAACTACATAAAAAATGCATAGGTAGAATAAAATGAGCTGAGGCGAGGCGAAGCGTAATGAGGCGTAGTGAGAGCATGCCTTTACTCAGATTTTACTTCTATCAGAAGGAATTATTATAACACAAAATTTACTAGAATTCGTAAAGAATGTTAAATAGGATATGATTGTATAAACATTTTTTATTATTTCCAAATCTTGGATTTATCCCAGAAAAACGTTCCGTACACTACGGGTCACCCTGTATATCATTTCCTTCAATAAGAGCTTTTATTTACAGCCGCTTTCAAAGCTTAATATACAATATTAGTGGCATGCGAGAAAACTCCAAGGAAGCAATGCAAATGAATTCATTAATATCAATTCCATGCAAGATTGGGAACCAATTTTACAAGACAGTAATTGGTCTCATCAAATTGCTAGATAATACTAATTCAATTAACTGAAACTCAGGTTTGTAACGGAACTACTAGCGCAATAATGATAATACAGTTAAACCGTAGCCGGAAATTAATATAGGTACAGCTAGCTCCTTTGATTCTATCCGCACTGTTACAATCGCACGGCGGAGAACGTTCTGACTGCATGCGGTCTGTGTGTAACCGCGATCGTTTCATGAATGCATGTTACTAAGGGTTTGTTATGCAACTTGAGGCATGCTTTTAATGAATGTTCCTAATTATGTAGATTTTCTGACACTATTCGGTTTTGAATTAATTTGTTTTATCCTTGTTTCAGCTGTCGTAGTATAAATAACGCTAAGAAAAAATTTAAACGAGTAAAGTTTTGCCTACGATATACCTATATCACCTTTTTCGCATAGAGTTCATTGGAAAGTTACCATCAAAATGCGCCACTAAACGTCGCAAAGCGTGCGTGATGAAAGGTGCGATTCTCTATCAGCGTCAAACGCGTGTCTAAAGGCGGGTACCTATGGACTACCGAATGCCTCGGGCTGGTAAAATCGAGATTTTTCGCCATGTGCGTCCCGCGCGAGGCAAGCTAAAATACAAGCTGGGGCTTGTATGAGTTCATTGCTTTGTACAGTTTGTTGAAGAATAATAAAATAGTGCCGAAGCGAAGGCGTTGGTGGTCATCAGTTGTACTTAAATAGGAGACGATTAAGTAACGTGAACAACCCCTTTTTCTTGAATGACATGTTGATTGAAACAGAAATCAGCGATCTAAATAGACGTGACACACCGAAATCGACCAGAATCAGCGACTTTGATCAAAAATATCTCCGTAACTATTCAGTTTTTCTGCGATTTTTCTTCGCTCTTTGAAATCGCATAACATTATTAAAATTAGTCAAACGACTTGAGTTTTTTTGAGAAGCTAGAAGGATTAGTTTGGTGAGTGATGTGTTTCGTCGTTTTGAAAAAAATTGCAACTGGTCGGAATAGGAAAAAAAAATAGTAAAGGTCGGTTTTTCAACTTTTTTGTGAGCCTGTAATGAAAATTCAAAAAACCCGTTTGTAGATTGAAGTGAGTTGTATACGTGCCTAAAATTTCATCAAAATCGGTTAACGTTGCTCTGAGCTACAAACGTTAACTTTGCATTAATGCTCTCCTATTCTTTCGACATTTTGGCATTTTTAAAAAAAATTGAGAAACACTTAAATATATTCACCTTTTCGCGCAGATCACATTAGCTGCGACAATCAAGCTGAATTATGGATTAGAATTTCCAATACACACTGCCATATCTGAATTAGCAACTCGAGGTTACAAAAACATGGTTTGATATGGTTGATAGGATTACATATTACTGTCATCGACGGTACACAATTATGATACGAGAGTTTACTGATGGACGAAATTATTTCGATGAGATAGATATTCCACATAAGCGCGACATATGCATATGCGCGTCAAATAACATATTTGCAATATATTCCTGCACATATTGTTAAACATAAATATGCAAAGCACAGGTACCTACCTATGCATTGAATCAGGTACCTACCTATGATGAATCTAAAAAAAAACCATTAAATTATTTTACATAATCACGGTTTTTAAAATACAACAATATCATGTTACTAATTAATGAAATGTATTAAACAAGAGACGCCTGTGACCATGGGATGGCAGACGGACGGGACTGTAAGGCCGGCACCACATTTGCGCTTTGTCCGCGCGGACCGACCGCTCGCGGTTTAACGAGCAGACGAACCGCTTCAGTTACATGTTTTCACATTGCGTTTCTCATCGTAGATGTTTAAAGCCTCATTACCGCGATCCAACTGGAAATACTAGCTGAAAAGTTGGTCTGAATAATTTTTTATTGCATATTACACCTATTAACTTTTCAGTATAGATAAGCAAATTGTTTGTTATCCGATCTAACCTCTCTACAGTACGCACTCGTTATAAGCCCGACGAACAGGCCTGGCGGCGGACGTACGGCGCGTAGTGGACCCTATTCCGCGCGGCCAATGGCGCGAGTGAGAAAACCCAAGCGCGAGCGAGAGGGAACGAAAGAGTGGACACGAAGTTGCCGTGGACTCTTTCGTTCCCTCTCGCTCGTTCTCGGGTTCTCTCACTCTCGTCCGAAGGATTCCAAGAGATGATCGGGATAGTCGCTGGGTACAACGAATGGCAAAAACGGGCTTGTAACGAATGTGTATCATAAAGTTTTGCAAATGTTTTCGACTCTAAATCAACGCCCAGTCTTGTCCCTGCTGAGGTAGAAGTGTGACGCGTACTATGCGCTGAGAACACAGTTGTACCTATTCCGCTACTAGTCAGAACCTCTTTTACCCAGTGGCTTAGAGTTTGCATAGAAACCGCCTTAACTGGCTTATTAGTAGATATAAGAGGCTTTTCACAGAATCTCGAATCTCTTTTGTACTATCCAAATAACACAATAAGGTTGAAGCTGGATATATTTCCTAGTTGGGAAATAATGGTAAGGTTAACAGTGGCTGTATTGAGTTCTTCTTCGACGTCTTAAATCGTTACCTCTACTTTATCCGCGGATCTCCTAATGTTTTCGAACTCAATCACAGAGAACGTCTGCATCCGGTATCCAGAGAATTAGCGCGTGAAGGCTAATTAGGTTTTTGGATAACATACTCAAATTTAATTCTTCGTTCGCCGGCTGTTTTATCAAATATTCGAGGACAATCTTCGGATTTCAAGTAAAAATATGAAAAAATGTTTTTCGGTACAGGCGGACAAATCGCGCCGAGCGGACGGACCGTGGCGTGCTGCGGTCAATAATCTGCCCCGCGGATTGTCCGCTCCAATGTGGCACCTCTCATAAGAGTCTATTAGCAAATTCGGTTGACACGCACTGGCACTGCACTGGTTAGTGCAGCTCCAGCACCATGCCAGTGCGGATTCCCTAGCGTCGATTACATTGGATTACATACGACCCAATCCTGTATCGTATTCGGCGACCAAGAACTGCCCTGGTGTACTGCAAACTTCGCATTCGGATCAACGGAATGACCTGCACGAGTGCAACCTTTATGGCACTGAGTGGAGCTTGATGGCACCGAATAACCTTCAGATTACTTTCAAATTGGACCGAAATTTATTCGTTATGGAATGATTGGAAACGAGTATTACTACCCGCAATGCCTCATGTCTACGTTGATATTCTGATATTTAGATATTCAAATATTCTATGCCTTGACATGCCATTTTGTACTCTTCAAGAACTCAACACTTCGAGGTGATAGAACAGTGCTCATCTGCAAGCACTGGGTTGAATATCTTAATTAGTCAGTTTGAATTTAACGTTGCGAATGATAGAGACTCCAGACTCTTCATTCGTCCTCCACCAACGCACCACCATACTATTAGTTTTAGTATAAGAACCCCTGCAGCAAACCCCGCGTTAGTAAACCCGCAACATAAGACCACACCAAATCTCTGTCAGGCAGCATTCTGGTCAGTGTTCCAATTCTGATAATAAAAGGCGTATTGTACAAATACGCTCTTGTTGCGAACTTGACTCGAGAGTCAATGAATTGAGGAAACCCCCCCTGGAGCTACCTTCCCTTCATCCAAATCGTAACAATGTCGCGCGATGCTCGGTTCGCCCGAAACCGCGTCCACTGTGACCACCGCAGCGGCGAAGTATGAACTTACAAAGCGACTCCTAAGCTCGGTGTGTTTTCAAAGCAAACATTCAGGGATTCTTAGGCAATAATTTCGGTGCTTTCGAGAAAATATAGGCGTGGTAACACGCCAAAACCATGCGTAGGGTGGAAATCCCCCTGCGTCATTACATGCTGATGACACTTTGAGTATCAATACGGGTATGGAAAAGGTGGAAAACTCGTTAAAAGCTATAAATATTCATCGTCCATGACTATAAAAATTATTAGAATTATGGCCAATGATTTAATAGGTATTGACTGATTTTGAATAATAATAAACTAAAATAACTGCAACCTTATATTCCCAGTTTTTGGTTTCTTTCAATTCCAAATTTGTATTTACAAATAGTAATATGATCATTAATGTAATTATTATTAAGAAATAACGAAAACAAGAAATGATTGCAGAATTTATGGAATAGTATTGCAGTTAGCACGTATTATTGTACAGAGGTACGTACACACATTTATATTTGGGAACGGTCATTTCGATGGGCAATTGCGGTGGCATAATTATTGATCTCTAGTGTTTGTTGCTTTATTCCGTAAATTACTTAAATATCCACTTCGATGTCAACAAGATTATGTCTGCTTTCATTGTAAATGCAGGCTGCATCGGCTTTCTATGCAGCAAGTCGAACAAGCACGCTCAGAATATCAAAAATATCCCTTTGCAAACGGTGCCATCGGGGGAATACCAACGTGAAAAGCTTACAGATGCGTCGCAACGTTTAAATGGCAGAAATAATAAAAGAGCGTAGATACTGTTAGTAAGATAAAATAACCTCGTCTAGTCGGCGAAATGGACGTGAAATTTATTATTCGCCATTAATCGAGCTCGCTTGCGTTTGACTGTTCCGCCTTTGTTCCTATTCGTATACGAACAGGGTGGCGACGGAGCAGGTTTCACGGTCACACTAAAGCGAACAGATACGTATGTATGTAGGTATGTCTAAACTTGCTGATTGGAAATTTACGAAGTACTTCTCATCATTCTGTTTTGCGAAGCTGGGATTTATATGCCCCTGGGTTACCATTTCTAAGAACAAAGAAGAAAATTCCTACTGAAAAAAAATTAAATAGTACTTTCCCCTGTACAAATCTTCAATAAAATTTTCACAATAATTGCAAGAAAATCCAATGCATTTATATTCAAATAGCGTCCCTGAGCATCGGCCTACCGTTCGGAAGGCCAGCAACAACGACTGGGGCCAGTGTTGACAGGTTGAGGTATTAATCCCACGGTGTAGGGCGTTCTCGCCTGAAAAGGGATTTAGGGATTTTCTTAGAAAAATGGAAAAAACGTAGGGATTTTTTGTGCGATCCTTGAATGAAGATATGCAACTCTGCAGGATGCAGAACATAATTTGAGTTTGGTTACTTTAGTAATATTAATAGTGAATGCTGCATTGGAGGTTGTGACACTCAATGTAGATATAAATTTGTTGGCACAATAAGCAAATTCTGCAGGATTGTGTTATCATCAAATCATATAAATAGCAGCAAAATTTAAACTGCAATTAATTTCGTTACATATAAAAATACCTAACTGAAATACAATTTTTGTATGACTATTTCTATTCTGAGAAAATATATATGTGATATAAACGCTAGAAACCACAAAAAACTGCACTAAAAATGATCTCGACAGCGCCATCTATAAAAACTTCTGCCAACGCCATTGATCCCAGCGCCTCTGGTGGAGTGGTTTAGACATTAAATTCACTACCATTCGGTACCCCGTCTGCATTTATGATGAGTGAGCGATTTTTTATGGGTATGATGGATTTTTTACTTGAAAAGGATTTCAAATACTATTTTTCGGCATTTAGTGTCAAACTATTTCAAATTTTCCTCAGCTCTTCTCGCTGGTATACTGTCTTATGTATTTGTCTATCTACGTTGGAACTCTCCTCCATGTCATTGTTTTGTTACAACGGTAAGAGTGGGTCATGCGGACTTACTTGTCGTTACCTCTTCATTACACGTAATCGTAAACATGGGTGAAAAATGACACGTAGGGAATGCTTAAAGTGATATACATTTGCATCGACGTAACATTGCAATCGTCGAATTGCTAAAGCCCGTACATTTCTTATAATTTCCGGAGTGATTTTAGCACACATTGCAACGATCGATGCGAACGGCCCATTTCGAGCATTTCCCGTGACGCATGAGTCGTCTTTTTGCCCCTTTATTTAATGTTGAATGACCTTGTAATATAGGTCGTTGAAATCGTCTAAACATTCGCTATTTTACTAGCGATAAAAAGGCATAGCATGCCATTTAAGAAAAATAGAGGGGACCGTGAAATCTTCGAAATCCTCCACCAAAAGAAAATAATTACTGGCACGTTATGGTCTCCTCGGTACCGTACAATTTTTATAAATAAAGTTTTTTCATATCTCTAAAAATAACGGCGATATTCTAGCTGGACCAAGTTATTGCCCCGCCCTTATTTGGAAAACTTTGGTCAAAACATTTTATTCAGTTGGGAGTTTTGTTGAGTTTTTTTAAATTTAACTCATACTGTAAGAAAACTAGCTATCTAAGTAGTTGCGAATTCACAAGACTGTTCCAGTATCCTTCAGTTACGCGGCAAATTTTAATCTAGGTGCATGTGCACACACATATGCTCGCACACATTCACGTCCCCCTTACACCGTAAAATTACTATGGCAATTTAGCGGGATAGAACAGGCAATTTAGCTGGATAGAACAACATACAAGACAAATCAGGTATAAATGTAGCATATCTGCCCCCATTGTCTGGCGTATTATGGCAAGGTGGGCAATATAATGTGTAATTTTACGTATAGGTACCTCTACAAGTTGTTGCGCCAAGAGCGCTGAAATGTACAATTTATTGTTTTACAACATTGTATTTTATAACATTGATTATTTTCTTCTAGGATATTAAATGTATAAAACATTGCAGTTTTATTAATAAATCGATTTCCATGAATTTATGCTTCGATATAATCGGAAAAAGTGAAGTTGAAAGTTGAAAGCCATGAAAACGTGCGAGATTGAATTACTTGCTTTCAGTCTCTTCGACGTTACGTCAAAACCATGTTACCAAATATTGCAGAAGGACCATTTTATCTAAGCGGAGCACGGACGCATAGTAAAAGCAGACAGTGCATTTCCATGCGTAAAGTTTAACTGATTTACAAATGGTCGAATAATTTTACGACAATTATATTTGCAACTTAAATTTAGTACTACGATAATAGGTGTTACTAACATATTTAAACGACTTGTGGACGCGCATAATATTTGTTTCGACGTAAAAGTCATGAGTCCGCCGACGGCCGTCTACTTTACGATGCGTCGAATGTCGATGTTCGTTTGAAAAATATCGGCGGAACTAACAATATGCACCCTGCTGGATAAAATTGAAGGATCACTAAAATTTCCCGCTTTTGGTCATTTTCAAATGGCTGTATCTCCGCGAAAAATTGTCGCAAAAATTATTTAATAAAAGCATTTCAACGCTTGAAGTTTCTAATTTTTTAAACAAGGACTCAACTTGTTTTCATCCATTAGGACACTGTTTTATGAAGATGAAGCGCAGCGTATGTGTGGACCAAAAAAAATTTCTTCTGGTAAATTCAATGGAGGGCTTTTGTAGAGCAAACGTTTCTCTTTAATTGCCATTTTTTTTGTTTTCTTGTCTGATTTTTATTGATCGAGTTATTCACGATCAAAGCAAACAAGGTACTTTTCACTTTGAACGCCCATAACTTGCGAACGCATGAAGGAAGAACAATTTTCATGAGTGTCCACGTTTTTTTCGAGTTAAAACTACCGACAAACACTGTGCAAAAGGCCGAAGCGATGAGAGTTTTTTTACATAGATGGTGCAACATGCAATATGGTCTGGAAAATTGAAGGATTACCTGTTTTACGTCACATTTTCTCTTCAAAATGCTTTTTTCACTCTCGGACCTTTTTAACGACCGCTGCAGGTTATTTTGTTAATTCAACGTCAATTTTAGTAGAATGAAAAGATTTTAAAAATTTAGGAAAAACATTTTTATCCAATCTCTTCACAATGGACAAAAACTGCCATTGCCATTGCTTTTTAATGATTGTTGGGTGACTTTTTTGTTAATTCAACGTCATTTTAGTCAACAGAAATCATATCAGAAATGTAGGAAAAACATTTTTATTTAATCTCATCGCAATGGCAAAATAGTTAGTGCTAACGCCAGCGGAATGGTGCAGTTTTTGTGCCAATTGTGAGGAGATTGGATAAAAATATTTTTCCTACATTTTTCAATCTTTTTTTTACTAAAATGACGTTGATTTAACAAAAAAGCACGCATCAAGTGTTAAACAACTAGGAGAACAAACAAAAGCATTTTAAACAAAAAATGTATCGTAAAACAGGTGATCCTTCAATTTTCCTGACCATATCGCATATTTTACCACCTAGAAGATACGGAACAAAACTGATCGGTTCGGACTTTAGCACAGTGTTTAAAAGTAGTTTTAACTCGCAAAAAACGCTGACACTTGAATGGGTCAATGATTTTCCTTGAAGTGGCATCATGTTTTCTAAAAAATTGAGAAAATGCAATTTTTGGCATCATTTTAAAATAGATTTTATTCGTTGAAAACAAAATCTTATTAAATTGGCCACTCCAGGTTCCGAAAGGAAAATTTCATAGCTTTCCAAACCACACATGGAAATTTTTCTACGATTATGCGTCTGCAAGTTCAAATAGGCGTTCCAAGTGAAAAGTACCTTTTTTGCTTCGATCGCGAATAACTCGGTCAATAAAAATGAAACAAGAAAACAAAAAAACTGCAATTAAAGTTTAAAACATTATTTCATGCTTTTGAAAGATCGCGCGCGCTTGACCTGAAAATGGCGGCTTCCGGCTCATTGGCCACACTGTCCCTGGACCCACTGAACCACAGCACGGCCCACAGCGCTCCCACACGGTGGGCCGAAGAGTCTAAAGGCGGGATCTCCTAACTGCGACTGGGGGCACTCTCCGGTCAAATTGCGCGGAAACAGGTGACTTTTATTAACAGAAAAATCACATTTCTATTTAGTATACCTACGCCACAATCCATCTTCAAGAAACACCTATTTTTAAGGCCGTCAGCTTATCCGAGATCGCGTGTACAGTGATCGGATACCCCTGTCCAAACTAGCCGCCGCTTCCGTCAAAATAAGCCAACAGGTCCGCCATCTCCGCAATGTTCTGTCGGCAGGGATCGTACCGCCTGCGCCACCGTTAATTGTTGCAATTGTCGCATGATTTCTATTTCACGTCGCGCAACTTCCAACTCGTGCTCAGCCACTTGCTTCCCTCTCCTAAGAAGAGCTATCTCCCTCTGGGTATTCGTGGCTTTACTTCATCGTCCATGGTAACAGCTTCACCCTCGCTAACGATTTGCGCGGCACTCTCGTTAGCAACAACTTGCGTATCATCAGCAGCATCCAGTAGCCTCGCCAATAATACCGATCTCGGTCCACTCGTTTGCAAATCCAAGGCTCTTAACTGTTCTTCTGACCCAACGCCTTTTAGTTTCTTCACACCAACCGCGCCACGTGGCTTCTCGATATTACACGCACTCGCAATTACAGTCCAGTTTAGACTCTATCAATCCCGGACGAGCCTCCAAATTCGTTGGATTTGTTTAGTGGGTTTAGGGTAGGAAATAACAAAACATGGCGGAACTCGAATGAACGTATTGAATAAAAATGGACGCTACGACGCTTTGCCTTCGCAATTCCCATGGCAAGAAGAACGCGTCGCTGCTGGGCGCTCCTATTATGTATATGCCGGTCGCGATTGTCCTTTGTCACACAGGACGCGTCCAGAAGCTGCGCGAAATATCCAGAACGTTCCCGGAACCTCCAAACACGCGGCACGTGCTTCGCTGCGAATATTCTAGAGGATCCGCCCAGGACGCACACCAGTCACGCGTACACACGCGCGCGCAAACAAACGCATCCCACGGATATGTGCTACCAGTATTAATATCTACATTCGTGATTCCGTATCACGGTATGATTGAATTGCATTTGCTCGTTGTTCATGTTGTTCGATACTAAAAGTAGCAAGCCGAAAACAAAAGTTGCATTTTATGTGACCCCTGAATGTATGTAGTTTTGTAAGCGGAGCGAAGCGGAATGGAACGAAATGGACCGACCTTAAATCCGAGTAACGAGCTCGGAATTGAGTACGTTTTAGTTTGCATACAGACGCGTTCATGTACCACCTACATTACTACCTGTATCGCTTATGTATACGTGGACAGCACTCCATTCCGTATAGTTTGAATTGGAAATGTTGAACGGAGTTATTTTCAGTTCATCGGGAATGACAGAAAATTGTACCTAATAACGGGCACAGAAAGTTCTAGTACCCTATAGACTTCCAAATTGGTTCAAATTGACGACACGGACTGAGTTTATGATATGGATGTGACTTCTCTGCTACTTTTAACAATTGACGAGCAGAGACGGTTTATACATGTACAGGGTGTCCCATTTGAAGTGGACCAAGCAGTCATCTCCTAGACTATTCGTTATTGAAAAAATGTTTCAACTGAAACTTAGGTAATTTGTTTCGAAGGGACATCTGGTGATAGTCACAAATCTTATATAGGTGGGACTATATGATTTTAAATGGAATAATATGATTTTATTCAGATGGGTGTGTAGCCCATTCCGTGACGAATTCATTGACCTATAATATGCGTTCCAAGTTCATTTATTGCCGCTCAAAACTCACCTTCGTTGACCATCCAGAAATTGTTCGTTATCTTCGGTATACGAAATAATGACCTCGGGCATGAATGCAGTGATTGACTCTATCTCGAAGTCACATACACCTCGACAAGATTTGTGACCATCACAAGATGCCCCCCCTTGAAACAAAGTAAGTTTTATTTGAAACATTTGTTCAATAGCGAATAGTTCAGGACAGAATTGCGTGCGAAACTTCAAATGGGATACCCTGTATAGTAGGGTGGGCTGAAAAAATCAAATTTTTTTGTATCGGTCAATATTTGGCCGGCCCCCATCGAGGTTAAGGTTTTTAATTTTTGACCAAGTTCTGCGACTGCTGTATATTTTCATAAAATTCCTATATTTCACTGTTGAGCGTCAGAAAATATTATTCAAGCACATAAACTGTGTGTTTCTATTTTTGGACGTAACGCGGTTGTAGCTAAAGAGGAACATATTTCATTGATTCAGAGCCGGTCCATCAGCCATTTTGTTCTGTAACATTCAATAGTCATCTCTTATAGATTTTTGTGCGCTGAAAACGAATTCGCAAACCGTTTCTCGCCATCACCCACTGTTTTCGAGAAATTCGATTTAAAAAAAAATGCAAATTTTCAAATTTGAACATCTTTTGAGTTCAAACAGTAATAGTTATTCGGTTGCTTGTTCCGCCAAATTATTCTATGAACCATCGCGAACAAGCATGAACAACTTCGAATTCTAATTTGGCCCATTCGCCCCAAATTGATAGCTTTGCCCAATTGGCACCAGAGGTTTCTACAAAATTGGAATATCATGTAATTCGCGTGAAATTGGAGAAGACCCGCGTCTTCGTTTCGTTGATTCCGAATTTACTTAAAGACGATTTTTATTTCAATCGAGAAGCATTTGCCTTTTTAAATAAATTTTACTATTCTATGCAATTTATTAAACAAATTTTGTTCAAGGTCACGTCTTTTAAAATCAAATATAAAATGAATATATTTCTTGAAATATTTTCTACAAAATTTAGATTTCTCTGGCATGATGACTTTAATATCGACACCAACGAGTTGTTAAAGACCACGATACCCACGCTTCGTTTTTCGGTAACCGAGCCATATACGCTCGGCTGCTACGGGTGGCTAGCCGCACCATTCGCACGTTATATTGCTTGAATGAAATGTACAAAATGAAATCCACAGATCTCATAGCGGTTTCAGTAGTGTTATTTATACCGCTAGAACAATTTCGGAAAGTTTAGGTCATGATGCGGCAGCCATTTATCTTGCTTAAAGGGGACCAGCGAATTATCACAGACGAATATTTAAAAACTGATAATAATTTCGACAGAAAATTGAGAAATAATACATTTGTCGATGGGGCAGCTGTAGAATATAAAAACAGAAAGAATTTTATAAACTTGACACATTAATTTAGTGATTTCAGTGTTATTGCTGAATGGCTTCTCTTCCGGAAGCGCATATCACTGGTTCATATGATGGGAGTGAAAGAGTTGTTTTAAAACATACATCATTTGACGAACGCCGTTAGTAAGTCAATGACAATGTGTATGTATTAAGTTTATAGAGTGATTAATGACCTGAGAGCGTGCAGCGATTTCTATACGCCATTGGGAAAAATCGGTTGATATCGTTTCTAACGTTCAAATCAGATGGGATTCCCTCGATCAATTTACGAAGGTCCCCTTTGGTTGAACAATTCTATAGGTATCCCTTTTATCCCATCCTTATCCCCTTCTAATAGGAGAAACCCACCATTTTCTCATAGATCCCAGTATACAAAGACGGTTTTATTTACCAAACGATCAAGGAAGAAACAACTTGATATATATTTATAAAGGACAATGGTAGAAATTAATATTCACTCATTGTTTATCATTTTCTCATCGCCTCCAGGGTAAACAATTATGCATCTCGGATTCCTTCAAATCTGTAGAAACATATCCCGTAAAAAACATTCGTTGCCAGCCAGGTCCAAAATTGACAAATTTCTGCCATCGTCCTTTGATTACTTATCGCATAGAAAATGTCATTGGGCAAGACTAGGTCAGTGAAGCTATCCCAACGGTGGGAATTAGCACTGAAATACCTGTGAGAGCTGTCGATTTCGTTTGACGATTTCGAATAATAGAGCGTGCAACCGATATAGGCAGCCATCCGTAAATGCCGAGTCAGTTACCTGCACCGAATATAACGCGGCTTTTAAGCTCGTTGTGGCATCAATTAGGTAGCCACGCTACAAAAAACCAGACTTCCAAGTAAATTGTTAATTAATCCGATTAATTAAACCTCTTTACGATGTCTAAAATAAGCGACCTGGAAGTCAAACTCGCGGACAAAGTGCAATTCAAAAGTCGGGTTTATTTAAAAAAAAAATTATTTTTACTTTTTAGTTATTTAAGTTATACATATAACTACATTTATTTAAAAAAAATATGGGTTGGCCTACAAAAAGAGCTGCTTGTAATAATAATAATAAAGTCGATTAATGAATCAGATTTGTTCTTTTTGGTGTAACTTCAAAACTACTTAACCGATTTTGATAATTCTTCCTCCATGATCTAAGTTGGTTGAAGCTAAAATAAATGCAATAAGTTTCACGAAAATCGCTCCAGTAGTTGCGGAGAAATTCGCGGACAAATGTAATACATACTACATACATACAAACCCATCGAATGGAGAACCCCTTTCTTTTTGAAGTCGGTTAAAAACCTTTTACCTATCTGTCGAAGACGTGGAAATTTTGTGCATAAATGTTTCCCGCGAGAAGCTTTAATTCGTTAATCGTTTATAAATAGTGGTAGTAGATAAATGCATTCACCCTGTTTAAACGTAGTTATTTTTTTAGACGCGTGTGTGAATTTAATATCCTTAAATATGTTTGTAAGGCGTGGTAAGAAATCCGTTGAACATTTTACTGAAATAAGCGTTATTTTTACCATTAAAAATGGAAGATTAGAAGTTACGTACGGAGCAGTTAAGTCGCCCCACTAAAGCACATTTCTGTACGCGTGCGGGCATGTGAATTTGTTTGCGGCCACGTGTAATTTCGTGTGTAATGCTGTTACAATTCAGGCGCATACTTGCCTTGTGCAATTTCATGCATGTGCAACTTTACGCGTATAAATGCATCGCTTTACGACGGCGTTTGATTGTTTTGCACGGCTACGGAGTAACGGACGTACACGTGTAAATTATAAATCTGGGACCTGGCGAGAGGAAAAGGTGGCCGGAGTTCGAGAGGGGTCGGTGGGAAGTGAACGAGAGCGGCGCACAGTTTCGTTAACAATTACGGCTACGAGTATCCACCCACCAACGCTCCACCGTCAACGCCCATTTAATTAATAGTTACCAAGCGCTGCTCTACTGCTTATAGAACTTTACTTGTGATCTTCAGCCTAGCGGTTAATTAGCGAATTATGTGAATTTATGCGGTATTTGGATTTTCATAACGCGCACACGACTTATATCTCAACAAGAAATATGTTAAAATATACATTTATTGAAGCGAAATAAACACGCTTTCTATTGATGTTTTTTAAATACCTATAATGACATTGTCAGAAACGGACGCCAAACAAAATTGTCCCTTGTATTGGCATTTTCTTATTTCCGCTACGCCATCTGGTGGCTATTTATTAAATTAAAGCAGTCTAATCGGGTTAGCTGTCACATGGAATTGGCAGTATTGGGAATTTCGACTGTTTGATGATCGATTTTGTAAAATTTAACAGACTATTTAATGACAAAAACATTATTGCACCGTTTCAATACCCTAGTAGCATTTCTGGTTGGCCCACAGTATCCCTAAGTTGGGAATTAGTTGGCCATCAAAATGCTAACAATAAGTGCTACTAGGGTACTTGTGTGACACCAGTCCTGTAACGCGATTCACCCGATTACAGAGCTTACTTTAGTAGATGGCGCTCTCACAATATTTCCCAACAGCACCTCTCCCCTTCGAATACCTGTGTGCATACGTACATGTTATAAAACTAAGGAGAAGGAGAATCAATAAATAAATCGTAACTAGCAATATCGGTGCCACGAAATTAACATGTTCCGTGATGGTTGCATCTGCGGAGGAAGAATGTTACTAGCAATTTGTTCATATGATTACAAGAGAAGTTTCCCATAGTGCTATGGCACCGGGACAACTGAGCCGTATATGTATGTACCTGCTGTTTTCATCGTGATAACGTATACGAGTCGGGGGGCTCGAATGGTAGGGGGTAGGACAGCATACGGCGTCGGCTACCAGGAGAGAGATGAATTATCGCACCCGGTAACCGAGTCGAAAGTTCTCAATTCCCATTAAGCGAGGCAGCCGGCCAGAAACCGATAGGTTAGTTGGTGAACCTGCTGAGAATCCCCGGCGCTCAGACCACCAGCCGTTCGGTGACTACACATCAGTCCGATAGGGAACATCGACAAGCAGGCGCCAAAAGGATACTGCTCACCTCCCATTACTTAAATCGCTTGTACAACTAATAACAAGAATAGCCTGATGGAACATGGTACTTTTCTTCTGTTCCGGGCTATTTGTTCACCGTGGCGAGATCCACTCTTCGTTGTATAGGTACCTATATTCTATTTACCTTAGTAGAGGTACGAGACACCACCAGCCTCTCTTTTATTACATCTCTTTCTGTTGTTTTCTTTGTTATTTGTTATTTGTTTGGCCTGAGAGATTTTAAGGAATCCATGAAAGTATATTTCACCCCTTTTCACTCCCTTAGGGGTTTGTTGTTAGACATTTGTGTGGTAATCTTTGTGAGTAAGAACCAAGTTGATATCTAATCGGGCCTAAGAGATTTTGAAGAATCCGTGAAAGTAAATTTCACGCTTTTTTCCCCCCCTTAGGGGTAGGTTACGGAAAAATCCTGAAATTGGTTTTTAGACATTTCTGTGGGTAATCTTTGTGAGAAGAAAAAGTTGATATCTAATCAGGCCTAAGAGATATTAGGGAGTCCGAGAAGATATATTTTACCCCCTTTCACCCCCTTGCGGCTGGAATTTCCAAAAATCCTTCCTTAGTGGGTGCCTACGCCATGAAAACAATGTACCTTCCAAATTTCACGTTCATCAGTTTAACGGTTTGACTTGGGCGTTGATGAGTCAGTCAGTCAGGACTTCTTCTTATATATATATATATAGGTTAGACAAATTTGCTTTAATTTAATATGTCACCCTCAGGTGTGGGGTAGAAATCTTTGAGTGAATGCGTACGAAAATCCTGTGTGTGTCTCGTGCCTGTCACCCAACCCACAAACTCATACTTATACAAACTTATGATACTTACAAGTAATAATGACGATTTGAGTAAATTGTCTTCATTGTGTGCAGCTATAAACAGAAATATGAAATTTTGCCGACAGAATGTATCATATAGCATTATGAAACTTATTGTTGTGCAATAACAACAGGTGTACAGTCAGATATGGTGCATACCGAAATGGAATGGCAAATGGTGTGGTGAATGGCATGGCAATGTAGATACGTGGTCCGGTAGAATTTTCATTTATTTGTACCTGTACATTAGTTTCGTGTGCAGTAGCGCTACTGCCGTGCTACACACCTTATCCTCCAACCCCCTTTTGTGTGAATCGTGTCTAAAATTAATTAATTTAAAAGCACAAAGCATGTATGTAGATATATATTTTCAATTATATGTATTATACACACTAGTTGACCCGATACCCGGTTTCACCCGGGAATTATTCATGTTTCCAAAATAAAAAAGTATTACAAAAATAGTGTATAATCTAATCTAGGACATATGGTATGAATATTCAAAATTTAATTGTAGTCCGTTCAGTCGTTTAGACGTGAAAGGAGGACAAACAAGCAGACAACATTTCACTTTTATATATTAGTAGGGATATAAGGATGGTGGGATGATTGGGTCATGGCAAGGTTATTCCTTCGATTTTTCACTCTAAAAAATTTGTCGAACATCGGTTACTCAGAACCCTGTATTCCAACAATACAGTTTCGATCACATACTGAATATTGAGCTTAGCCGGGGCTCCCCAGAGTATTCAGGGTTTCGATTATACCTCTGACCGAGTTTCTATCACAAAGCTACGTTGTAACTGATAATGGGTAATATACCACGAATGAATAACAGAGAGATCAACTATGCTGGTTCTTCGTATTGACTACACGTAGTTGACATATACAGGGTAAATAACAGGTAGAAAATGAAATGGGTAATTCTACATGACAAAATAAGGCGAAAGCCAAATTGGAGGCTTCGTTTTTCAGATAAACATGTTCGAAAAATTCGTTAGAAACACTTGAAGCATGGCGTCGATTTAACGATCAGCGATATTGAAAGAAATTAAGTTGACCTTGAAATCTCCTCTATGTCTACATCGACAAAAAAACTGTTCCTTACCAGATAATGTCCGCTTGCTTACCAAAACATTTTTGTAAGAACAATTTTTTTGTGTCTTCAATTGTCTATGAAATATTCCACCATTCTCAGATAACTCAGACACACTGTAGGTACATCAATATTTTCATTATTTATATGCATTAAATACATGAATTCCAATATTTAGCTTCAGAGTCAAATGCAGATTCAAAGCAGTCGCCACGTAAATTTGCTATTCCCTTTCCATCACTAGTCATGGCATCACGATAGCATATGTATGGTATTTGGTATATGCGGAGTGCTTGCTTTAGTATTCACGTGTGTTCTCTGTAGTGTCTAATTCAATATCGTGAATATAATTCATGCAACTGAGCTTGGATGAATACTTACATCTGTAGTTATAAAGTCATTGTAAATATACAACTCCCACATTTGTGCCTAGGTAACAGCAATGCCTTTGACTTTTTTAAAATCCTTTTATGCACTAGTTAGTAGACGAGAAAATCTTAAAAATCTTGTTTTTCAGTTTTTCCCCTTTACTACCCCACAATCGAGAGGCAAAGTTGAAACTTGCCATAAATGGTTTCGTTTTAATAAGCTTTCGAATGAACCCTCGCGTGTCGAATTCGGTTCAGGAGCACATTTGACCTTCTTAATTGGCTGTAACAGTGAAGGCCAGTTAGGTGATTAAGGAGTCCGGCCTCCATGATGCTCACCAGAGCCACGCGCATGGAGAGCGCGAAAGCCAATGATGACGTGGGAGCGCAACGAATAGGGAAAATTGTAGTAGTGTGCGTTGCAGGCTCATACCCGTAGGATAGGCTCGAGTGACTGGGATTATTGGAGGCCTCAGTGTTCGCTACCACTTGAGCTCGCAAGAAGGCCAATTATTTGAACCTATGGGTACGAGCCTGCGCTGCATGCTACTACTTCAGGTACGTTTAGACCAAAGGAACAAATGCTCGTTTGCCGCCCACTTCGACAAAATCCAAGTGTAAAGGAGCATTCGTTTATACTCGGTAAAAAATTGGCCGAACGTTTTGGAATGCTCGTTTCATTTTATAAACAAATGTTGAATGCATGAAGAACGTTCAAGTTCTTCTTCTTCAATATTCGACGCGAATATTATTCGATTGCCGTTTACACTGAATCAGCATGAATTTTGTTTTCCCTATCCGTTTTGCGCCCACGTTATCATTGGCTTCCGAGGTCCCCATCCGCGCGGCTCTGGTAAACATGATGGAGGTCGGGCTCCTTAATGACCTAACTGGCCCTCGCTGGACTATAATCATAAACGTCCGATCAATCAGACACTTTCATATCTGCCACCTTGAAGAAACACTTTTACTTTCAGCTTAAACAAGAGAATAGTTTACCTGACGGTGTGTGCGCACGTGTGCGTTCCTATTTGCAACTGCGTTGTTCGGTTAGCAATAATATTAAAAGAACGAAGTACATACTCCATTATTATGATAAGCTTTACAACCTTGGAATTAACCATTTCATCGAAGAGCAATGTCCTTCGTAGGCGTATGATTAATAATGGTACTAACTTTAGATTTACGTTGGTAAACAATATGTTATATGCATCAAATTTGCATGATACGAGGAGTATAAAAACCTAGGGAAAAGGAAGCTTCGACATTACAAGTGAAAGTAAGTTTGAAACTACTTAAACGAAGCAACAGCATCGAAAAGTCGACTATGTCTCGATATATCGTCGCAGCAGTCCTATTCGTCGTCATGGTGGCCCCTGCTTGTAAGTTTATACATAACTATTCAGCTATTCTTTGGTAGTAATACATCTTTTTACACTACGTGCAAAATAACGGTTGATTTTTATGCATAAATTGAGGACCTTACAACAACAGGGGTGCAACTCCATCTTTACAAACTTCGAGGAAATTAGAGAAAAATTATTTTTATAATATTGCTTTGACTTAACATTAAAAAGAGAACGCTAATCGAAAAATATACCTTTTCACACAATATGTAATAGTTATTGAGTTGATTAGTTTTTATTTCTATTATTGGCGAATTTTTCAAACCTCAAGCCGCCCTTCATTTGCACCAAAGGTACAAAAAACGGTTGGCTTTTGATAACTATGCACAATAAAGAATACAATGTATATTGCTTTATTAATCAAAATATGGAAAAAATTGATTTTCGATCTTCAATTCTTAGGCCTGCTCGTCATCATTATCTGTGGAAGTATCCTCATCCTCATTGACAGTCAACGCACATTTCAGAACTTTTTTTATAAGGCTATTTATAAGGTGGGACATAGTTGTGCATTCGTATTGCACAAATCTGTAATGGGTGCATAGACGATATAGAATCTGTTTACGTACATCACACGTCATAACTCAAAAACTGTCAAAAATGGAGCTGCATCCCTCTTGCTGCAAGGTCCTCAATTGTACTATGCACGGTTCAACTTGGTTCCAAAAACTGAACACGTGCATCATCAACCTTTGGTGACAATCAAACCGCGTAATTATTATTCAAGTCGGCCGTCGTCCCAAAGTTTGTATCAGTTTGAGGGATGCAACTGATCCTTGCCCAATGAACGAAACGATGTCACTGTGTGGAAGACTGTGCGAACCTAAATGCGAAGACCCAGATACTACAAGCAAAGCACCCTTACCGATTATTGAAAGATGTCCACATATCGTAAGTCAGTTATCACCTATTCAGATTTCTCTGCAAGACTAATTGGCACGATACTCGTGGATCGATTGCAGGTATGTACAAAAGAAACAAGTGGATGCAGATGCGAAGAGGGTTTCGTCCGAAACAAGCAGGGTATATGCGTCGACTCTGATGATTGCCCAAAGTAGTGCCCCACAAAGTCTACCTACGTATTCTGAGTTATCTAAACCTCATAAGATCCTATGCTTGGTTATTTGTAGTGTAAAATACCAGTAATAAACATGGTAATTTTAGTGCAGACCCAAGTTTGTTTATTTATAAGGTACACAATGAGAAAAGTATATACTTAATCCTATTGCGTGGTTACTTGGAGGGATGCACTTGAATTTGCGTCGCGTCAGTTCAGCTGCACAAATAACTATAATGTTAAGGACACGCGGGAGGGTCAGGTAAAATAAAACCCTCAAAATAGGTTTAATCTCAGAAGTGGTATAGCATCGTTCTTCCAAGAGAATAACTCGAGGCGTGAGAAACTGCTGGATATAATACCTTTCGCGTGTCAACGCTCCGCATCGTGGCACAGGACGTTAAAAAGTAATCATATATCCAGCATTACATTTATCCACTTCTTTCCCAAGTTAATAGCGAGAATACTCGTTTCCTATGGTCTAATTAAAGTTACATGTACATTTACTTGAAAAAAAAATTAATGTTTGAATTCAGCACTTCATTGTGAAACAAACATTTCTTTTGCATAGACTCGAGATTTATAATTTTTAACCGACATCAAAAGGAGGAGGTTCTCCATTCGTCACGTATACATCTTCGCCCATAACTTTGTCACGCGTGGACCGATTTGGATGATTCTTTAATTGTTATATGGAGTATCTTTCCCAATTGGTACCATGATAAATGCTTCTTAACCGACTTCAAAGTTTGAAGGGATTGAAGTTCAAAAATAGGTAACTAAAAATTAAAAAATTATACACTTTAAAAAAAAAGAAAAAACCGGCTTCAAAGGTGCGTTAGAAAGGACAAAATAATTTGTTTAAAATCGGTGCTAAATTGGAACCAAAATTCCCTTCCAAAGCTGCTGACACAATGGTCCGGAAGCAGTCCGAAGAAACCCCCAGCGTGTCGCCGTTTACGTCGCGGTAATCTCGGATGGAGATAGACTTCGCAGTCTCTGCTAAGCCGAGCGTATCACCGGAAGGGTTGAGTCGCGGACAAACGAACTGACCGAAGACACAAATCGACTGTTCGAGGATCCACAGCAGACTGTTCGACACCGGGGCTCTCATCCACAGTTTCTGTCCTGAGAGAAGAAATAGCACCGATCTTCTAACTGTTACGTACCAAATTATGAATCTACTGATTCGATAACGTGATCAGAGCGAAGCAGTCACATTGCTAGACTAGAAACTTATCGCACCATTTGTTGCTCGAAATGACAAATGTACTACTGAAGTTCGCAAGTTATGTATCCAAATTGCATTGTTTCAAGGACTCATTGGTACCAGTCTCGTGAAGATGTAATGGAAAATAAAAGCCTTGAAAATTTTAGTAGAGCATGACACATTCTGAGCGCCAAGCTTTATTGCCCACGGTTCTCGGACACCGGGTGCGCATTATTCTGTCTCGCCCACTGTAGAATCGGTTTTCCACGTCGAACGGTTCGGCTGTGAAACCCAATCAACCGTTAAAAAATTCTCCATCTCACCCCGGTTACAAACTCGCGTCCGGTACCGAACATGCGAGCTCAAGCGGGCAGTACATTGACATGAACGATATAATTATGCAGTATGTGACCAAATGTATTGCCGTATATTAGAGGGACAAGTAAATGTAAATGTGCTGGTGATACTCTGGCACAAAGTTGGGCATTACCTAAATAAAAAACTATTTAAATAACTGATCAAATAAAAGTTACTTTCACTTTAGATTATTCGACGAATAAAGTGAATTTCTTTATTCGACGAGTAAAGGTAATTTTTGTATTCGTTGAGTGTTTCAACTGTGCACGCGCCAGGCTTCAATCCCTGGTCCTCGGCGGCTCAAACGCGGTTAAAGTTCGAGTTGAAAAATTTATTCGACGCTGAAGTTGGAACGCTTTTTACGCACAGAGAATCTTTTTCAGTCCGCCTTCTTTAATCGTTTTCAAGCTTGCGTCTGAGAAAGGAAAATGATTATATTTATAATTATAATTTCAAATAATGTGGGGAGCATGATCTCGACCAGCTGGATAGCAGCTAGAAACAAGAGCATGGCTCGGGCTCGGGTTCCCTTTCGAATCTACAATTAACATTGTAGAATCCGCGAGATCGATTAAAACTCTATTTGGCAGTTTCGTTTAACTACTCTTTGAACCCCGCATCGCCAGTGTGTCAACATAGTGCAATATTGGTAACTTAGCCCTCTAATTATTTGTCGCGACACTAAACACTTTTGTACTCAAAAGACTGACTTTTCAATATACGGAATAGTTATTCATTGGTAAAATGGAGTAAATCATTGAAACCAATTAACGATGGTTGGATGTATTCATTGATATAACTTTGCAGGAGGGTATCCACTTGTTACGTATCCCCGTATCGTATCGCCGTTGCGTCTCAGTGTGGTCGTCCACACCCCTAATTAACAAGTTGATAAACCATATTCCTCGGGAAATACCCCTCCCGCTAACTTTATTCGACACGTGACGACTAATTTTTTTTAACTTTTATTCGTTACTCGAACTTTTTTGTTCGAATAAAAATTCTGCCCATCTCTGCTTTAGCGCAGCGTTTCCCAAACTATGTTCCGCAAAGCACTGGCGTTCCATGAAAAGTGAATAAGCGTTCCGTGAAAAATTATTAAAAATATATATGAGCCTGGAATGGTTTTAAATGCGGCGACTAGTTCAAACATGTTTGAAAATCAGGTGTTCAAAAAGTTAATATTTCGGGAATTGAAAGAAGAAACAAGAGTTGCACGTATCATTTTGCATGTTTGTAGCTTTATTCTATCACCTTTCAAGACTATAAAAAACATTTAGTGAGTAAAAATATCCATTTTAACGTTATAGGAGCATTGGGAAGAGAAAAACATCCCTTCGGATGCCAGATTTCATGAGTCAGTCTCGTTAGCTGGATTAAAAAACTAGAGACTTCAAGCGTTAATATGCTTTTTTAAATCATTTTTGCAATCATTATTCGCGGAGATACAGACATCTGAAAATGACCAAAATTTTCGGGAAATTATAGTGGTTCTTTAATTTTGGCCAGCAGCGTACAGGTATATGTGTACACCAGTTTATTTTACTATTTTTATCTGCTGTGTTGTAAATAATAACCACTTGAGAATAAATTGTTTGAATTTTTCTTTACGCTTACTTAGATTTACCCATTTATGTTATTTATTATTTATATCTACCAACCCTACAAAATAACCGGAGCAAGGTGCTCCGTTAAAATTTCAGGATTTGTGAAGTGCTCGTAGGAAAAGTTTAGCAAACGCTGTTCTAGCATTCCTAACTTTTCTTTTACATTTTATGTTATTTGAATGATACGTTTGGGCCTTTTGGGCCAAAGAATTCGATACTGTTGAAATTCAAGATTCATGGAAATTTGAAGGAAATTCTGAAATGAGGTTCATTGCGATTCGAATTTTCACAATATTGAATAACTTGAAATCGTTTCGTAACCGAAATTCGAACACCCATCACGCACTTCATATGCGGCGTGAATAGATAATATGTACGCTCCGCTCTCCGATCGGTACACAAGTTAACTTCCACCCATCAACCTGTCAGTTACGTTCCATCTATTGACCCGTCGTGTCAGTATCAGTTACGTTCTATCCGCTGATCCGTACACATTATGTTCTGTCCTTCATACAGTTCGCCTTTTCACACGAAATTCTTTGGAGGCTTACGACTGGTGTATCCGGTTGCATTGATGCGGCAGATTTACAGTGAGGAACACAAAATTTAATTAATACAAGTACCTTCTCTGGAAAATGATAATTTATTTATATTTAAAAACTTAAATGTGTAATCATTTTTTGTAACTTTAGTAAATGTGTTTTGCTTCAATCAACCGTCCAGAAGTGACGTCGAATCGCCTTAGTACTTAATAATTTTCAGCAAGCCATTATAGAGAACATACCTACATATTAAGATTAAAGAATTTGAAACCAACGAAATTTGTTACCAAATGCGTTCAGAACAAAACAATTTTCTTCTTAAAAGAAGGAATTTCCACTTATAATGCATGGGAAATGTGTGCGGTATCTCAACTAACAATGGGTGCTACGCCTGGCTTCCCGGGAGTTTTGATGGAGGCGTAAATGTAAGGGTGGGATGATGACATTCATTAAAACAATTCATCCCAATGCGCATATTTAACGTAGAATTAATATTAATCATAGAAACGTATGGACGCAATTTGAAGGAGTATACAAAAAATTGTATATAGGTATGTATTATAATTGAATACAGGTACCTATTACTGATAAAGTGATAAAGGACTGGAATTAATATTCTGGTTAACTACACGGATGACCAGTATTAACGGCCCTAATAGCAGAAAGAAACTATTTTACTATAGAATACTGAATCCATAATTTTATACGTGTCCTCGAAATTTCATTAGAATCCCCTGGGGATCAGCTATAGGGTCCCCGGTTATGTGTAAAAAGGAAATGTTGTGACTATGTATATTACTACGGCTTCTGGCTTCTGCAGAACGACAGAGGATACTGGCAGGTCAAAGCGAGATGAGAGTCTCGTGCTACCTTATTACGGAAGAAGCAAAGTCAGCAAAAATGATATTCAATTATGGAAAAGATGTAGGTGATTTACGTTGTAGTAAACGGGCAGCGTGAGTTTTAAATTAGTCGAAAGCAAGAGAATACTCAAGTTATCAAAGAAAAGCATTAAGGAACGTTTGGGTTTTGCATGGAAATATAGAAATTAGTCACTGGATGATTGCAAATGTGTTATATGGTCGGCCGGAAGAAAAGTTAATATAATAAATGTAAAAGAAACCCTTCTTGTTCGATAATCCGTTATGTACGGGGGTTATTTTAGGATGTATGATCCAAGATCGTTAAGCCGTGTCGAGGAAAGAATGGGTTAATATAGTAGAAACAGGGTGAGTCACATAACTTGTCCACCCCGAATAACTTCTAAACTATGAAATTTCAAGGAGCAGTGCATTTTCATAAGAAAGTATTAAGCTTCGTGTAAGAAAGTATGAAGCTTTACTTGTTGTTAACCTAGTAGTAAGGCCAGGTGTATGGCACCCAACGGACATCACTTTGAGCACCTATTATAACTAACAATAAGTGAGATAAGTAGTGAGACTACGAACAACGTTTTTGCAAATAGCAAAGCTGAAATACTTTCTTATACAAAATTCGCTGTTGTTTTAAATTTTAGTATAAAAAGGTTACCTTAATATCTCATAAGCAAATAGGTTATTTAAATAAAATCGTTTCAGTATCATATATTCCCTTCGATACAGTGCAATTTCTGCAGGGTGTCCCAAAATTGAGGGACAATTCGGAACATACAATATCCCGATGCAAAAAGACATCGAAAAGTTCTTTACCGTTATGGCATTCGAAGTTTCGTTCTCCAGATATTAACAGTTAAATATTAGCGGTCCAAATTCCGGGGTTCACAGTTTCAAAGCCGGAACAGCTGAGCGCGGAGCAGTGACCGCTCGCACGCATGCGCAGGAGGTACGCGTAGATACAGACCTAACTCATACGCACAATAGAGCCAACCGTGCTGGTTCAAACCGTGAAAATGGGTTAGCGCGGTATTCTCTACTGTGTGTGTGGGTTAGGTCTAGGGTAAAGGACCCAACTACTGTCACCTTTAGCTATTTTTCTTAAAATAACGAATAAATGTCAGTAATATAAAGTGTCAGTAATTGGGTCCTTTATCCTATATCTACGCGCAGACATGGCTGGAATTCCTAAAAAAATCCCACTCGTAGTGGAGAGAGAACACCTACCGGAGTGGCGTTAATATGTGCGTGAAAATATTGTGATGTCAAGCCAACCGACGCCAACGCCAAGAGAAGCCAAGTGGTGCCAACGCGAAGCCAACCACGGCCAATCAGCGTCGCCGGAAAATAGGTTGTCGACGCAGTTAGGTAAGGTTCTTCCTTACCTATTATTATTGAAGATGATATGCCCTAACCTAACTACTTGATCACTCCACACGTATGTATATACTCTGTCATATAAGAAGGAACCTGCGCATAGACCTGTTCTGCGCTACTATTGGCTATACCGCAACCAACGCTCCCTCAGAGCCAATGAGCTCATTCTATATGCGTGAAACAGGTTCCTTCTAATATAGAAACACAAAAATTCTAATTCAAATATCCTGTCGTTAACAATAATAAATATCCTTAGCTATTCGGAGAAACAAATCTTTTTATCATATTCTTACACTCCATTTATTTATTTAAAACACTGATGACATGTGGCCCGTGTGCTGGTGGCGCCGCGGGTGGCAAACAATTTTATTCAGCTTCCCAATTGGCAAGCATTGGAATACATAATGAAGTTAGTATTTTAATTAACTCATTGTATCAACTTTGTAGCGCTGCTAACCGACGAAAGTAGCCGAACGCGTGCGCAGTTACGATAATTACCGAACGCGTTCGAAACGTAATGAGGCGACCAGGTGTTAACGGCCGTAGCCGAGAATACAAAAGCAACGCCTACCGTGACCGCCAGTCGAAAACGTACGCTGCATAGTGGCAGGTTTCGACGAAATCCTGGTCAAAAGTGAACAAATTTTTTTCTTAATTTTAAACATCTATGTATTGCATTTCATTTATGATTTTCAAAGCATGATTTTTCACCAATACCTATAATAATTTTATAATGTAAACGTTTTAAACCAGAATTGAAAATAACTTTCTGCTTTGGTATCGAACTATAATCCTTTTATTTTAGTGTTGGTAGCTATCTGATATGCTCCAAATTAATATATATTCTGGTTTTGTTGCTTTATTTCGCTTTATATAGCCGTGATAGCGGAGAACACAAGACCTATTTATTTTTTCTATTTTTAACTAAACTTTAATGTTCCTGAAGAAAGGCTTGTTGCATTTTCCTGTAATAAATTACGATATTATGAGTTATTGTTATTTCTTTGCCTAATTAGTATGCCTGATTCAGTACGTAAATGACCCTGCTAGTTTGATAGGTAGTATATTTAAAGCATAGAGTAAAAATACAGTAGAGCGTCAATTATCCGAACTGCTTGGGACCGAGGTGGTTCGGAAATTCGAATTGTTCGGATAATCGAACAGTTCGAAGAATGAAGCATACATGTACTTTACACAGTTGATAACTATAGGAATTGCACCTAAAATTACTTATTAAATACAAATATTGTAAAGCCTAGGAAATAAATATTGGAAATAAATTCCAACATATGGAAGTAATAAGTATTGATCAATTTCATATCGTTAGGAACCGGAAAAATATATAATAAATGTAAAAAAAATGAACGCAAGAGGGACTTGAAAGTTCGGGGCTCTAACTTACGTTCAAAAAGTTCGCAGCGGTTCACCAAATCGAAACTTTACCGCCGTGCCATCAACGTTGTTTGAAATATGATTTACATTTTATTGATTGCGTTTATTAGTTTCTTTAATTCCTATGCTGCTTTGTTGTATACATATATGTAAACACATTAAAGAACGCATAAAACACTTATTTAGTGGTATAAGTCACTCTGCCACTTCAAAAACGAGGAAAAAATTGTTTTTTAATTTTTTTAATTACGGCTCATCAAATTGAAAAGTCTGAAGAATTCAAGCCATTAGTAACAATATATGTACTCACATATCATACTGTAAGATGATAGATCTCGCAGTAATATCGTACTGTAAGAGTGTAAGTAGTAGTAAGTAATAGGTTGAAATAACTGGCCCTCTTGGGAGCCCAAGTGTCAGCGAACACTAGGACCCCAAGAATCCCAGTCGTTCAAGCCTATCCTACGGGTATGAGGGTTGCCGCACACTAATACAGTTTTCCCTATCCCTTGCGCGCCCGCGTTATCATTGGCTTCCGTGGTCCCCTTCCGCGCGGCTCTGCTAAACATCATGGAGGCCGGGCTCCTTAATGACCTAACTGGCCCTCGCTGGACTATAATCATAAACGTCCCATCAATCAGACACTTTCATATCTGCCACCTTGAAGAAAAACGCAATTGTGCTTCCAGCTTAAACAAGAGCATAGTTTACCTGACGGTGTGTGCGCGCGCGTGTGTTCCTATTTGCAACTGCGTTGCTCGGTTAGCAATAACATTAAAAACGATGTACTCCATTATTATGATAAGCTTTACAACCTTAGAAATAACCACTTCACCGAAGAAATACGCCAGTAAAGAAATCAATATGTTATATACATGAAATTTGCATGATACGAGGAGTATAAATACCGAGGGAAGATAAAGTTTCGACATTGCAAGTGAAAATAAGTTTGAAACTACTGAAAGATAGCAACAGCATCGAAAAGTCGACCATGTCTCGATATATTGTCGCAGCGGTCCTATTCGTCGTCATGGTGGCCCCAGTTTGTAAGTTTATACATAACTATTCAGCTATTCTTTGGCAGGAATAAATGTTTTTATACTACGTGCAAAGTAACGATTGATTTTTATGCATAATTGAGGACCTTGCAACAAGAGGAGTGCAGCTCCATCTTTAGTAACTTCGAGTAAATTAGAAAAAAAATTGTCTATAAAATTATAGCTTTGACACAATATCTTTTCATACAATAAGTAGTACCTAGTTATGGAGTTGATAAGTTTTTTATTTTATATCTATTATTGGCAAATTTTTCAAATCTGGAGCCGACCCTCACTTGCACCAAAGTGTACAAAAAACGGTTGATTTTTGATAACTATGCACAATAAATAACACAATTTATTGATTCATTGTTGCTTTAATAATTAAATGTGGAAAAAAGGTGATTCTCGATCTTCAATTCTTGAGCCAGCTCGTCATCATTGATGCATCATTGCTGCAAGTTCCTCAATTGTATTATGCACGGTTTTACTTGGACCCAACACCTTAAAACATGTGTCATTAACCTTTGGCGATAATCAAACGCGTAATTATTATTCAAGTCAGCCGCTACCAGTATTGTGCCCGTTGCATCCCTAGGGATGTGTATGCAGTTTATCATTGCCCCATGAACGAAACGATGTCGCAGTGTGGAAAACTCTGCGAACCTACATGCGAGAGCTCAAAAGCTACGAACGAAACCTACGAATGTCCACTTATCGTAAGTGTTCGAAACGATCGTTAGTTATCACCTATTCACATTTCTCTGCAAGACTAATTAGCACGGTACTTGTGGGTCGATTACAGGAATGTACAAAAGAAACAACTGGATGCAGATGCAAAGAAGGTTTCGTCCGAAACGATGAAGGTTTATGCGTTAACTCTGATGATTGTCCAAAGTAGTGCTGCACAGAGTCTATTTACGTATTTTAAGTTATCTAAACGTCATAGGATCCTATGCTTGGTTATTTGTAGCGTGAAATACCAGTAACAAACATGGTGGTTTGAGTGCAAATCCAAGTTCGTTTATTTATAAGATACACAATGAGAAAAGTATATACGTAATCCTGTTGCGTGGTTATTTGGAGGGATGCACTTGAATTTATGTTCCTTCAGTTCAGCTGCACAAATTACTATTAAGCACACGCGGAAGGGTCAGCTGAAATAAAACCCCCAAAATATGTTTAATCTCAGAAGTGGTATAGCATCGTTCTTCCAAGAAAATAACTCGTGATGTGAGAAACTGCTAGGTATAATACCTTTCGCGTGTCAACGCTCTGCATCGTGTCACGGGACGTTAAAAAGTAATCATATATCCAGCATTACATTTATGCACTTCTTTCCCAAGTGAACAGCGAGAAGTCTCGTTTTCTATGGTCTAATTAAAGTTACGTGTACATTTGTTTGAAAAAAATTTACTGTTTTTAATTCAGCACTTCATTGTGAAGCATACATACATTTCTTTTGCAGGGACTCGACATTTATAATTTTAGACATTCGTATTACCAGTGGAGTTATGTGTTTCACTACATGTGGCAATTCTTTTGCGTAGTGATTCTACAGAACAAATTAAGACGAAAATATAGAATAAAAGTATTTAATGTCGCGCTTCGTTTTCGAGAAAATTGACTGCACGTTAACCGAGTATGTGTGCACTGAAGTGCACTTTTAGGCGCCTAAATTTTGCTAAAATTCAGTCGAGTTTCTGTACAACGCAAGTACATGGCGGATTGTCGTTCGGCAGCGACTGTCGCCGTCGCGTGAGGAAACAAAAGAAGTTCGGCAAAAGCGTACGATGCCGCGACGCAATGCGTTCCGAGGTTGCCGGTGCGTCGATCGGGGGATGTCGGGCGGTGAACACCGAGCTCAAAAATATAAGCCCCTTCCATGCGGCCGCCCAGGCTAGGGAAAATGCGCAGGCTGGATGCGCGTGATTATTCTGTGGTCCCCTCCTCAAAGTGACAGAAAATATAACCTATATGCTACATGACAATAAAGGTTTATTGGTTATTTTGTTCTTTTACGCTACATTTGTGACCTTTTTACAACTTAACATCCATCCAGAATATTATTGTTACTACTCGTATAATGTATTTTCAATATTTCAACATATTGATCGACAATACTGCAAACAGATTCATGTTTCATTGCGTTTGAGGTGTGTGCTTTTAATCAGATTAAAGGTGAACAATTAAAAATATAGCTTACCTGTGATATATGTACGTACGAATGAATATTTTATCGATGTCTTCAATGTTTAAAATATTTTATTATAAACGAAATAAATGGCGGGAATTTTAATAACAAAATTGTTATCAAATGTCGTTACAATGAATGCGATAAGGTCACACATTTCAGTTTACTATATCCAATTGTTTATTTTAACGCCAATTGTTCAATCAAACCGCAGACTTTTATTGTTCCCTACTTTGCACATCAATGCTTCTGAACTTTTTATAACTCACTACACTCCATAATACACGTGCATCATTCCACAAAATTAATGCATCAATTCGTGCCATATACTTTTCCAGCGCATTCGTTTCAAAGATCATTATCCCCCTATACGCATTGATAAAGTGGTCCATTAGCATCCGTAAATTACTTTAATGGCTCCAGCTCGTTGGGCTAAAAATAAATGGCATGACTGTACACATTTTTCGGGATTAAATTCGTATTCAACAATGCTCTACGTTAGAACTAATGGACGAATAATCCTTCAAGGTTATCATGATACTGAATTGTAAATAAATTCTCTCGAAATTTCGTAATGTGAAATTTATTTACGGTGGTCTGAAGCTTTGCCTATCGAGTTGTAGTATCCTCATGCATATGTAATAGACAATATAGAAGTTTAAATTTTCATTCGCGACTCACTTAAAGAAAATAATAACCATATTTTATTACACAATTATAACCATACCCTCATGCATATTAAAAATGAACGCCATTATTTCAATGTTTATAAATGTAATCGACATGTCATAGCAGTTTCTATGAAGCCTTTAAACCCCCACAACAGCTTTGCCGGCAGCAGTTAGCCAATCACATCTTTTCCATAATAATCAGATTTATAAATGTCAGGTTACTGTTTCTTTGATCATTTATAAAATAAATTAAATGGTTGTAAATACGAATGAGATCAAAGCTATTGCATTGTACTGGCAACAGTCGATATCAGATATAATTGGTGTGCCAACGGCAGTGAGACGTCGATTTAATTTATAAAGATTATTTAAATAATGTTGTTAATTTTTACTACGCATTAGGCTATGGTTGCAATAACGCTGATATTTTCGAAATTGAAATAAAAGGGCATCAACCGTCGGCCTCGCTTGCACATCTAGTCGATCGAAACGTCACTTTGTTAGAAAAGTTTTCTTGTTGTCCGAATATACAGTAAAACACTCCTAAAGTTTTGGAAAGATTCTTTTTATATGCGCTGAGAATATTATTCTTAAAAAATCACCCTCTTTTCAGCTTCCTAAACCAGGTTCCCCTCTTAAGAACCAGTCATGGTATTAACATGAACATGTATTAACACTATTAACAGTATGTCAACTACTTCTGAGATAGTCTGTTTGCACAGCTTAAGATTCCGAGGGAACCTGCGTGCGTTGCTGTTTGTGCAATGTGAACCTCCTTTTACACCTCGAAATTATCGGTATACGCCTGCACAGTGGTTTTATTTCTTTCGCGGTTGCGCCTTGCCAAACATTTAACTTATAATACATTATGCTTTGAACTTATTTTAATGTGAATAAATATAATTATTATTGTAGGATATAATAATGTTCTTTGGTATTTTTAATTTATTTGTTTATAATACAATACGTATATAAAATTTGGAAAGAGGGATAGTTTATTATTCAAGATAGCGCTGCATGTTTGTTCCTCGGGACGTTACACAAGAGTCCTTTATCCGCGAGAACGCGTCAACGAACACGGACACAAACGATTAAGTATCAATAAAAAAAAAACTGAGGCTCCCGTCCCCGAGTTTTTATTGTAATCCGATCTAGAACGCAGTCGAGTCTGGCTACAAGCTCGTTGGTCTTCTGTTCGTGGCGACGCGCAAGTTCGGGGTGTTGAGCGATTCCGCCGAATCGCTTTTTGTGACGCAGCAAGCGGACGAGGAATGTGAGGCGATAATTATTACAGAAGCTATATGTAGCAATGCGATTGAAAAGTGAAATTTGTACTTTTTCTGTTTCATTTTCGCCACAGTATCGTATTTGTCAAATTTGATAAAATTAAAACAGAAAATATAAAAATGTCACTTTTCAATAGTGCCTATAGATGATTTAACCTCAAACGCATGCTTATTTCACTCTCTTGGCTGCACCCTCACCTTAATAGCGAACATTAATTACACATTAAATCTTAAGCATTAATTAAAGTATCTACTCACTTAAACACCCAGAAAACTATTTTCGTCCGTAGAAAAAGAAATACATTATCTAGGGAATTAAATTTGCCTGTGTGGCGATAAGGTAACCAGTGTTCTTCCGTATTACTACGTAGGTACATACAGTCAAGAATGCGTGTAGGTGTGGGTACTTTATCCGTTTTGCATTTGTAAAGGTAGAATGAAATGAGCCGGGTATAAAAGACTGTCCTTTCCTATCTTGAGACAAAGTCGAGGAATATCTGCAAGGTTTGCAACCAGGCGCATGACAGTCAGGGACTCCTTGCTTATCTCGGGAGCGAAGATTACGCACGTCCAAATCCATTGTATGTCTAAGATATGTCGTCTACCACCGTAGGGGAGAAGCTCTTAGCAGAACTCATCGCGGCGCCGCTCGTTCACACCCCAATGTCTATAGAAATGTGTTTCTTCATTCCTTCAAAATTAATACACTTGAAGTCTTTCAATTATGTTTTATGAATTTCCCATTTTTTACATCTCAAACGTAAGAACTAATTCTTTCATTCCTGACAAGAATTTTTATATCTATTTATTTTGTTTAAGAAAATATATTTTACTTATTACTGAATTTTAATTATTACTTAATTATTGCTGACTGGTATAGAAAAGTATTGATACTCTTAAACAATTGCATATTGCAACTGGATCTCAGAGAAGAACAGACTCCATTATTTCTCGAATTCTATTTTCTGTGCTATTTTTTCTTCAGGTTTATTTTAATTTTCTAACACACTGTCATTAAATATTCACAAATTATTTCAACACCGGCACGTACAATTTGCTTCGACGCCATTTTCAAGTCAATCAATTTCAATTTAATGTCAATTCCATTGGAATGTGTAAACATTCGTCTTTCAGTTTTGTTGCATCAATTGTATTGTTCAACCGAAGTGAGCCGGCTAAGCCGGTATTTCACTTAATTATTTTCGATGCCATTCACTCACCTTGTTGAGTGGTTCCAGCAAAGACCCCGCGATGCGTGAAATAATGAGGTGCTAACTACTTCTTGCTCGGTTTATTGCGACCATTTGGCTCCGATCGGTACACATTAAAATGGGGGAGACTAATTATTTTCTTGCATTTTAAAGTAGCTTAAATGTTTGCGCGTTCTTGAATATAAATAATTCATATTTCAAACGCTTTCGTAATGCACATACTGGTGAAGGTATAATGAAGAACATTCTGGTCACATCTTATAAACAAAAATTGGTCACATGGAGTTCACTGCACCCCAGCGCCATTTTTCAGTTACCATTTTCGTATTTTTGAATCTTTTAACGCTCGAGTGATAATTGTACATTCGCAATACGCATACAATCATGCTATAACAGTCTTTTTCTAGAAATGTAAACATTGATATGATGAAATTTGACGTTGAAAAAATAGTTCTAAAAAAAGGCGATTTTTTTTGTTAAAATTCACCAAATTTTAAAATTGTACTATTAAGGCCTAAAAATTAGCTGAAAAGAGCAAAATTCTTTTGCCTGGGGTGCGGTACACCCCGTGTGGCCACGAAGGTTTAAAAGAGTAAGAAGGATTATAGCAGGTTGGTTAGCTCGCCTTGAAGTTGTTAAATCCACGCTTCATAGCCGATATCAAGATAAACGGAGATAGCTGAAGTGACTCTACTTATTAAACGACTCCGAAGGCTGTTTCACGTTTCTCTTAGGTATACTGTATAATATCTCTATCGCTGTTCTCCACCGTCGTAGTTTCCTATTCTATTCAACAACACTTGACGTTTTTACCGATTACCTACCATTACCTTTACCATAGTACCCTCCAAGTGACTCCTCCAGGTCGATGGAGTTTGCATAATAAGTGGGACAGAATAAATATAAATGCCAATAAAGATCGAGGGGCGAATAATGGCGAAGGAAAGGAACATAGGTATACGAAGAAGGATGAAAGAGAGAACCTGACAAAGAGGACGAGGGAGATTAATTCGATAGGACTAGTATCCGTAGATCTCTAAACCACCTCTGGGTAATGTATTGTCAGGGATAAACCTACTAATTTGAGCAAGTCAATTTATCGTCTGACCTGTCAGGCAGTGAGACAATAGCGACTGGAGAAACACAGATCAAGGTATTTCTGCGCCGATTAGCGGATTCCCTTATGCATACCGCACGTGTACCTTGATATTAGTTTCACTTACGATCATAGTCTTTCTGTGTACCTACATGCTGCCACGTAGGAGGTTTCTACGTATAAATATGCGACACATACGATGAATAGAACTATGCAGGGTGGCTTACACAACTGGGTCAATGTGTATCTTTAAAACGGTTAGGAATGGAAAATGCTATAAGTTAAAATTACACATATGGGGCATAATGCAGACACTAGATATTACGTACATACTATACATATAGTGTGTGTGTGTGTGTGTGTGTAATAGGTACACTGCGTAGTATAGGTACTGTAACATATCATTCAACTCGGTAAATATTATTTTGTCCTTCGTCATTTCAGATGCTCTTTTACAAATATTTGGTCGCCAAATTAAACGGCAAAAATGGACTGACTTGTTCAAACCACTTGATGCATGTAAACGGTCACTCGGTCAAGATTTTCATTCGGCCTAGTAGCAGACTGATGACTCGGCCGAGTCACTCGTCAGGTGTGAACCCACCTTAAGCTGGGTAAACAAATGTCTTTTATGAATCACGACTATAACCGAATCATGAGTAAACTCAATATGAAATCTCTTGAAGCGCGCCGTACTGCAGCTGATTTCCTGTTTCTTTTCAAGTTAGGTAATTAATAACACTAGTTTACAAAATAAAAAGAAAATTTTGTGCAGCAGATGCCACTATTTTTTTCTTATGTAAAATGGCTCGTTGATTCCGCAAATAAGGTCTAAAAAAAATTCTGTGGATAGGTTTTCGAGATACCGACAGGTGAACTTTTTACCTGTGTGTTTTAGAAATAGTTCTGGCTCATTTTTTGTCTTTTCTCCGTTTTGGGATACGTTTCTCATATGAGGAACCAAATATAATCTTCCATCATTGTCTCATCCCAAAATCCATGATATCGCCACTCAATACCTTTCATATTTTGATGGAAATGTTTAATCATTTATATTTCTTCAATAATTTATATAGTTTAACAAAAACATTATATTTTCAATATAAAATTAATTTATATGATTTATAAATTATACCTAAAAATATAAATATCACCTTAATATTTTCAATATTACGCTCTCATAATTAAGCTACTTAGATAATAAATAATCATTAATAATAAATACATATAAATATAAATCTTTACATTAAACAGTTTTGTATCCAATGAACTAATTAAATAAAATATCTTATAAATACTTAATCCTCTAAGAGACTCATATCAACCTTTTTCAAATCAACCCTCATAATTATAAAATCTAAAAATAATATACTTATAAGAAAACTTAAAAAAAATATTCAAGAAATACTTAACTACACTCCGTGTGCGTCATTTACTTACGTCACTAAGATTTTCCGGGAAAAACAAAAAAATGAAAGCCATACAATAGAAAAGGTAGTACGAGTACAAATAAAAAAAAAATTTATGTTAAACGATTTTATTAAAAATGAAAATTTCGAGTAGTCACATTGTTAATAAGCATTATTTACTTCACACAGTCCGGCTGCTCGGAACACATTCGAGGTGCTCGAATCTATGGAGCTGCTTGAATCAATACTCGATTCTTCCGTGCCGATCGGTTTTTGCGAGTTCTGAGATCGGTTAGGTTACTCGAGCCGAGTCAAGCTCGACTTGCTAGTTTCGAGTACTCAAGCAGCCCTAAATTTCAAGTATTGTTTGCAGGTGGTACTATTAGCTAGCGGGAGGACTCAGCCGAATAAGCTTGTCACCTGAACTTGGTCTAGCTATACATATACGACCGTCAAAATTTTCAGTGGCGTAGTCGTGTTTTCACGCCAAGGAAGAACCATCTTGTGCAAGACTGACGTGTTGTCACATCGATATTTTCTGGAATGTATCGAAAGTATGGTCCGAGAGTTCGCAAATGTTTCCATTGAAAACAACGTGACATTGAAGATCGCTTCATACTCTGCCGCTTCAGCGACCCTTCGATCGCCTGGCAACCGAGCATCGGATGAGTATATTTTCCATTACATCCTCATCGCAATATTGCCAATAAATTGGCGATATTCTCCTCATGAAAATGGGTCTGAATTCAACTAAAATTGAACTGGTCCAAGGAATTTTGAAGTGATTCCAATTGCGCATAATAATTAATTAGAAACAACCCAAATAAGGTCCTACTCACAAGGGAAGTTCGGCTACCCGAATATTCCGACTTTTTTTAAACTGCGCAGGTTTGGTGAGTGTCTCAATAGAACTATCAGGCGATTTTTCGTTTGTGCCCATTTACGATTCTCCAGAGTGAAAACACCCCTTAAAGGTTAATGTGTGATTTTCTACTTTCCTGTAATCTTGAAAACTATAGTAGATATAAGAAAGTTATTAAAATGAAAACTTAATAGATTTTTATGCCCTTAAAACGGTGTAATAAAATTGTTTAAAATTTGTAATTGAAACAAGAAAACGTTCCCCTAAAAAAATTGTAAACAATTCGATTACGTAGTTTTATGCAGCATAAAACACCATTAAATTTCTTTTATAACAATTTTTTATATCTACTATAGTTTCCAAGATATCCTGGAAAATAGGAAAACAGTCACTAACCTTTAGAGGGTGGTTTCACCCTAAAGAATCCGAAAATGGGCAGAAACGAAAAATTGCCTGATACTTCTATCGAGGTCCTCTACAAACCTTCACCGTTTAAAAAACATCGGAATGTTCGGGTAACCGAACTTCCTTTATTAGACACATTTTCATAGGAAAAATCTCGCCTGTCCCTTTGTAGTAGATTTTCTCATGAAGATGTAGTAGACAATATAGAAGTTTAAATTTTCATTAGTGTCGGCACGTGTTCGAGGCACGGGGTGAGCTAGACGAAACTTTTCCGGCAGAAGCGACCGCTCGAAAACACCTGACCGCCTTGAAGGGGCCATTTTCAAAGCCCCGCACCAGTCAAAGTGTAAAGTGTTAATCTCCGGTAGGCGGTATTTCACGTGGCGTCATCCCGATTTAGCGTAATAATTATCTATTGTGACGTACGTCTCGTACTGTATGCAGAAACGGCGAACGAAATACGTATTATTGTTAACTACAATTTTATTAATTTTTTCGTCCCTCACCCGGACTTCCAACAGTCGCCAAATTTTGTTATATAAAACTAGTGTAACGTGCAATTCGTGAATATGGATGATTATTATTCCGGGTTCCCTATGATAATTAGCGTAATTTCCATTCTCAGTTTTACCATGAGCGCATTAAAATGTCGGTTCACCGTTCCGATTTGAATGTTCAGTTATATGAAACGAATAAACCATACAGAAATGGTAACTCACATAAATGGGAATATCTGACGAGGCATTTGTTCGTCCCCACTTGCCTTCGCCTGTGTTTCTCTGCTTCCTCCGCCCAACCATTCCTTCCTTCCTCCTCTACCAGCCGTGCCTCATCCTTTATTCTCCTAAATATACAGATTCGATCCACGCAACCAGCTTGAAAATGGGACGTGTTAGTGACTGCATGTAATTATTCTAATGCGATGCACGGGCCAGGAGGTTACATTTGAATAGGTTTTGTTATGCCACGTCTATTTCTTCCTTTACACTACGTTCTGCCAATGTGTGTCTTTCATCGTTATTTCAAATTACTAATCAATGTGGTGTGTCAAAAGAATAATAAGATCAAATTAATTACTAACATACCCGACATATAAATAATTCTACAGGCGGCAATACAATTGACAAACTGTTAACAGATTGTTCATACAAGCTTGATCAATTCCGGTGTTAATGAAACGGTATACAATAATGTTGATGGAAAAATGAAATTCCTGTTCGATAGTCGGGGCTTTCTATTCCAAGCAGCAGGGGAGATCTCCTTCGGATCCGGCAAACCGTGAAACATAACAAGTCGCCGGCTCGGGTCAGAGCTTCTGGCTGATATTTACATAAGTCGGAGCATGCCATACGATAAATGATCTACTAATGAAAAATCAAATTCCCATATTTAGTTTTATTGCTATGAAAATATTCTCGACGTATTAATAACATTTTGCTGGTGAAAATAAGACCAAACACGGACTAGTTTAGATATTCCTTCCACTGTTATTTTTGGCAAAATATACAAGCGTGTCGTTAGCGGTTCAACAAAAACAGCTCGAGACAGACTAGGCGAGAAAATATAGGGCAGGGCTGCACAAGGAGCCGTTTTCAGCGCCTAGCTGGGAGCAACCAGCGTCGAGCTGTCCCCCTGCTCTGCGCTGGGGCCCAATAGAGACGCTAGCTATACAGGGTGTCCGCGGGAAGACTGGACAGCTGAATATCTCCTAAAGTATTGGAGATAACAAATTTTAAAAAATATGGACTTGCATGGTCCGATGGGGCTAATTTATTAACGCAGACGAATTTTTTTCCGATTATTATTTTAAAAGATACGATGGTCAAGTTCGGTTTTTTAAATGGCACTACGTTTTTTGAAGAGGTGAGTTGATAGTGCGTTCCAAGACAAATTCAATAAGCATTAATGTATACACTTGATTTCCACTGGTTTTTGAGATATTGCACTTGCAAATTTACTGATTTTCACTGGAAGAAAACCCGGTGAAGTAGCAAGGACCGGGGTCGGTCTTGCTGGCGCCACGGGGGGCCTTGCCTGTTGAAATAGATACCTACCTGCCAAAGGTCTACGCCAGGCCCAAAGGCTGGACAATTCTTTTCCGTCAGAAATGCTACTTAGGTAAGTAGGTACATCTGCGGTATCGAGAAGCGCACCGTTACTTTTATTTCGCATTTGCTTCTACGCTCGGATGGTCGGTTCTTTTGGGAAGGATGCAAATTCGATTGGTTCTAATACAATCTGCTCCCTATGGTTGAAATTTAGTCTAGGAACTTTCACACCTCCTAACCTAACCAATCGAATTTGCATCCCTCCCAAAAGAACCGACCATCCGAGCGTAGAAGCAAGTGCGAAATAAAAGTAACGGTGCGTCAGCGTGGTCTAATACCGCTGCTGGGCCATTGCATACGTAGATAACGGGATCGTCGCGGTCGCACTCATAAAATGGCTACCGTTTTCTTACCCGTCTGCTACGTCAAATTCAATATTCTCTGGCAAAAGCCAAAAGCACCCTGCGCTCTCTACTGGCGCCTAAAAGACCGTACACTTTCATCATTGGCTCATAGATGGCGGAAGTATCGGTTGAGGCAGTGGTTATCATTTTACCTGGTCGGGCGGACCTGGGTTGCAGTCTTAATGGATGACCCTGTACTTTCGCTACGCGCCTACGAGCACGCACATACACTACTGCAGTTCTCCTCACTGCAGTTCTCCTCACTGATTCTACCCTTAGCAACGGGACAGCTCGACGCTCGCCTAGTTGCTCGCAGCTAGGCGCTGAAAACTGCTCCTTGTGCAGCCCTGATGTAGGGCCTGCTAGATATTATAGACCAGCTAGCGCTGGTACCACAGACGGCATCATAGCAGTAAAGGCGAATTTACATGGTTAACTTTGGTTGAACAATGCGATTGTTTGAACAAAATTGAAAGCAAAGTGACCAGTGTTAATTCAATCAAAGCGTTCAACCAAATTGAACATTGGAGTTTTCACTTTTGTTGAATGCGGTTGTCCATTCAGGATGATTCGTCCAAATCGAACATGTAAACACGCATTTTGAACATTGAAAGGTTTTATTTCAGTTGCGTTGATGTACTGTTTGTAAACAGAGCTTGTTGTTTTTGTGACACGTACAGTGTTTCCTACAAATACAGTTATTTTTTCATGAATTTAAATTATATTAATTAAAAAATCAAAATTTTGTGATGTATTTAGGTTATTGTATACTTAAGAATATTTACCAATCAAAACAAATCCAATTTGCTAAATAATTTAAAGTCAGAGAAGTTTTTTCTCTATTCTGAAAAATTTGATTTTTGGTACTTATTGTTAGTAAACAAATCCAATTTGCTAAATAATTTAAAGTCAGAGAAGTTTTTTCTCTATTCTGAAAAATTTGATTTTTGGTACTTATTGTTAGTATTTTCTACAAGAACTCTTTAATTATGTAATCATTCTTTTTACACAGATTCAAACTGGCCCAGTCACGGTCTGCCGGTTGGCCACGAATGCGTTGGTCTTCCGAATGTTGTTTAACCTTTTTAAAATCGTTAGTTTTAATGCGCCAAATAGGAGCTCTAATTTCAGGGGACGTTTTAAATATAGCAGAGTAAGTAGGTACATACATGCGAGTGGTTCTGCATACTGCAGAGACAGCACTTCGAATCATATATAATTCAGTAGAAAGTGTACTGCAAAGGAAAAACGTTAGTCAGCCACTATATATCGTATAAGCAGTGAATTAAATCCCACCAGTTTAATTCGGCTAGGCTAAGCATCTCCATAAGAATCGTAAATTAATATCGTTTACAAACAGAAGTTTAAGAGGCTTATTCAGTGCAAAACAACGCTGAAAAGCGTTCCTTAGAAGTAAGAAACGTGTGACAACTTTTTGTTAAAAAATCAATCATAATTCTTCGAAAATTAAATAATTAAAATTATTTTAAGTAGTTATTAGTTAAAATTTATTGTTAAATTGTTTCTTCAGGAGATCAATTTTTATTTTCAAGTACGTATGTATGAATAATAGCCGTTACTATTTTTATTATCAACTGGATTACATATAGGATTACTTACTCGCTTCTCATAACTAATATACTCTTCGTATTACATACATAGCAACGACAATTCAATGTAGCCACCCAATGTCGAAGTAGCGAATAGCTGCTGTTGCTTTTGTTTCTTCTTTCTTATATACATTGACATAATATGTTTTCGCAATTAAACGAAGTAAGAATTCCCTTCGCTGCTCTAGGCGTTCAGAGTAAATAAATTACAATAAATCACCAAAAATTCATAACGTCCTCGAACACAAAAATGTGCACACCGTCTGCTATTTGTGCGATCGCAGCTAACGTAAGAACCGTCACATTTAATTGATGTAAAGTAAAAAGCACTCAATAGTTTTATTAGCGTTAGCCGCTGGTAGGATTCTATAACTACACACTATAATTTGGTATTTTTGAGTTGTGAATTCACAAACCAAATCTATGCGTGCTGATAGACATTGGCCATTCTTAAACAACGTGGAGAAGGGAAAGTATTGTACGTAGTACCTCATTATTTCACGTCTGACTGGGGCTTCGTCCGAGCCGTTTGACGAAAAGGAGCTAAAAGAGTGACATCCACAGAGAGCTAAACAGAGTTACAGCGAGGGATCCTCGACCCACTTTCAGTTGAGGACCGCCAGTTAAAAGCGATAAACCGTGTACGCGACGTGACTCGTCCACTAATGGAAAGTGAAAATTTGAAATAGCTATGAAGATATTAGGATTGATGAGATTTTTACGATGAAAATGAGTCTAAACATTATGTATCTCGGACTTTCCAGTCTCATTTACCGGAGCGGGAAGTGCTCATTACGTGTAATTGTATATGTAGACAGAATTGTGTCGTGTTTGGACTCATTTTTATGAGGAAAATCTCACCAATCCATCGGTTATACTCTCGTAAAGGTGTATGGGAAATACAAACATTTCAGTGCTTTTTAGTAAATGAATTATCTGGAACAGTGGTCTTATTGCTCACGGCTGTCGACGCGCTCGCTGCCCGTCGGCGAAGAGTTGCTTACTTCGACCTTACGACGCGTGACGTCTAAATGGTGGTGGGAATAGTGTGCATGCATAGAATGTGAGCACCGAGCACGCAACATAGGGCAAAGGGCCCAAATGCCGGACATTTAGTCATGACATGAAAGTTATTTAGGAATTTCAACATAAGTTTTCATATATTCTGGGGATTTTTTGCATTGAACTGATTATTAAGTATTTCCGCGAGTTCAGGACTTTTTGATTTAACTAAATAATTAAATATTAAACAGAAATTAGTAAAATATGTCAAACAAAATTTTGACATAATTACCGGGCCCACTTAAGGCTTGAGAACTATTTACCGTGCCTGAGCTACCGGACACTGTCTACACTGCATTCGATATAAGAGCGTACCAACGCCTCTACCGATTTGCGACCGATCTGCGCAGCTCCCACGGATCTGACACACGCGATTGGTCGTAGCACTTTCCCTGCCGGTTTACTACCAATCAACAGTGTATCCCTGCGCGAAACGAGTGCGCTCTAATGTGGAACGCAGTGTAGATGCATTATCCATTTAACTAAAACATTTTCAAGGGCAGCAGTTAAAACACTGTCTGGTCGAGGTTTTTTGTCCTTATATTTGTTTTTAATTTTGTCGTGTAACGTGCTCCTTGGAATGCCAAACTGTATGCTGGCTGCATTTACCGAAGATCGATGTGAGGTTATAACCTCTAAAACTTTGTCAAGCGAATCTTTACTGTTCTTTTATTATAGTTTTACTCGTATTCAGATCTGCCAATAAAATTTTTAATGTTAAAAATTCTCTTAAAAGGTCACAAATATTATTGTTACTTTAATGTAAACATCTAGATCGATTCGAAAATAGGTTAGTTGCTTCGAACGTTCGCGAACATCCGGTAACTGCCGAGATATCACGAATATTGACTCATATATCAATCACCGGTAATTGAAAATGTTGTAAAATTTGACCCAGTCCCCGGATTCGCTTTAATTTTTCAGAATATTATTAAATCGCCTCCGTATGCAGTTCTTATTATTATTTAAACCTAGTACTATCACTACATATTCATTTTTGTATATTATACCAATTGAATTATTACTATATCGACTCTTAAATGTAAGTGACACTTAGACATTTTGATAATGAAAATGGTCAAATGCCGATAAATGCAAGGATGTGAATTTCTATACATTTTTTACGTTTTTAAGCTACATTAATTACCAAAACCTTAATTTATTTAGAAAAGTATAATTTAAAATGTTATTATAAAAATTACCAAAACCTGCATTTATTTAGAAAACTATAATTTAAAATGTTATTATAAGAATATTACATTTAGAGTGCAGTTTGATGCAATGGAAGGAATCAGTTGTATGACGAAAAACAATAAATAAGATGCTAGGAAGCACACATACTTCCAAAAACTATTGAGTCCGGTTAACGAAATCAGCTATCAAAAAATTTTCAAAAAATCAGTACTAACAACAGAACACCGCGAACCCCCACTCGCCTTTGGAACGCAACTTTGTGAGTTTATAGAGTGACACGCGACAAGAAGAATGGTATGTTTAATTCGTGGAAACTAACCTCAAAGCCAAATAGAGACTCCCCCTTGTCGTATATAACTCCTAAAGTACAAGAGACAAAAAAAGAATTTCAAACACAAGTTCAATGGTACAATAAGCGCTGCAAACTTGCGTTAACAAAATTTTGAAGAGAGTTCGAAAAAAAATACCTGAGGAAAAACTTTTTTAAAAATGTTGTCCATGCAAGTTTGTAGCGCTTATTGCACGATTAAACTTTTGTTTGAAACATTTTTTCTGACCCTTGTACTTTAAGAGTTATACGCGAAAAAGTGCCTTTGACTTTGAGGTTAGTTTCTACTTCTTGTTTTGAGTCACTCTATTATATAATTTAAATCATATATAATTTTACATTATAATCTATAAACCCACAAACTTGCGTTCCAATCGATGCATGCGAGTTCGCGGTGTTCCATTGTAAAAGCATTCGGGATCTTACAAATTGAGTAAGTTTCAGAAACACGCAGGATTCTAAATAATCAGTAATCAACTAGCTTCAAGCGACCGTCAGGAGCTACGAGAACCCGCACTGTCAGACTATTCTAATTATTCCAAATGAAACGTGGTTATTTAAATTTCTGACGCATTGTGGTATATTTTTAGTGAATACGGGATTGTGGGCTGATGGCTGTGTGGGCAAGTGTGAACACGATCAAAGAGAACGAAAAGGTGGAAATTGAAGGTAGGTAGTATAGACCACCGATACATTTTCAACACGCGTAACTCACCAGCTCGTTTCGCCGCTTCTCCCACCCCCGCTTTCTCACCACCTTTCCTCTTTATTACGGCAGAAGAATTTATGACCATCCGCAGAGCGTTGATTGAGATGGGCGTATCTAATAGCGCTGCTGTCTGCACGGAGGATCTATGCCGCTAGATCCTCCTTCTCCCCTTGCCTCTTTTTATGAACACTATCTCATCATTCAAATTTCAGTTTAGCAGATCTAATAAGCGTAACAAAGTTGAACATTAATACTAACAATCTACACGTAAAAGGGTAGCGTTCGAGTAGTTACTATGTAAATCCGAAATGATCTAAACTACAAATACAAAATCCGAAATCTATGTATAAAAGGTGTCCCATTCGAAACAATATTTTATTATTATTATTATTATTTTGTAATTTTATTGTTTTATACATATACGAATAATTTTAAATGGCGCAAATGAAGCGAGGATAATTTTGTTTCACATTATCGATGTTATTTTACAGGATACAAAATAAGAATTTACATGTAAAAAACTTGGGTAACATCAGTAACCTCGAAAATTCTTAAAAAAAATGATTGGAAAAAATTTCGTGCAACATATTCGCCTTTGACACCTTAAACTATGCTCCTCGAGATCGATTGTGGTAGAAGATGCGGAACTTACGGGTACTTGAAAATGTTCTTGATGTTAGAAAATTAAAATTTTTTTAGCTTTGGGATCAAGCACTGAAGTCTTTGTATCAGCTGTACATTTAGCCTTCGTGGTGGCTATGGACTTTTTGATTTTTCAATCTTCATAGCAACCATCGTCAGGTATCGCAGCTTTTGTGATCGTTTCATTAAATCAGTGCTGTCTGATGTAAGCTCCGGAGCTTAGCTGCTTTCACCTACAAACAAAATACGGTATATGGGCGGGAACAAAGGCGAGGACGGGGCTTCACCCGTGGACAGCACTGCATTAAATGGTATTAAGTTAAATTCGAGCGTTATTTAACAGAGTTTACACGATCACTCAAAACAGACACGCGGCAGGACACATCGTCGAAATCTATTCGTTAATCGTGATATACATAATTACATACGCAATGTTAAACGAACGATTCTTATTGGATGTTTCAACTTATCCTACTATTGTGAGGCACAATGTAGGTATACAAGTCTGAAGCTGTTCTTCTTTATCCACTTATCCTGTTTACTTTCCACGTGAAAAATTAAACTAATACCAGGTCTGGTACTCCAGTAGGTAAGGATTACAGTTTATTTGTATACAACAAATAATTATAGTCATCCCTTTCCCACTAAATACGTTATTGCTGGTATGTATAATGCTTTCTACATGGTGAGTTACGCAATTTGATTGTATAATGCCTCTATGGCTAGTAATGAAAAAAGTTAATAGAAAATGTCGAACAATTTAATAGTAGCTAAACTTGAAATATGATGTTACTTCCTCCATGGGAATAGTACAACTGTGATTTGCAGCTCCAGTTTTTGTACAGGATCATATGTATTTGTCCATATAAATTTATATTACACCTTGTGCTGCATATTGAAGTACATATCAAGATGAAAGTTTCGAAAACTGAACACTTTGTAAAGTACTTTGAATTTGGGTTTTGAGAATATTTAAATTTTTCCCGCCGTCGTATATTGAAGTATTAATAAGTGTTAACATTTCAAGTGGAGTTGAAGGCAAACAGCCCTGATTTTGCTTTCGAGATTTCCACAGCAGGAATTTGCAGTCAGAGTGAATGCAGTGGAGACTTTACAAGAAAACACGTGTATAATTCAATCGTCCTGTATGTTCTGCACGTTTCGCAAGATCTAGTGGCTAGAAGTCACGTAGTCTACATCTTCTTTTGAATTCCGATATACACTACAGCCCGGTTAGGGGCTCAAGGATCACACCCTCCATATTCCTTGGTCATAGAGACCAGTAACCCACAGCCTAATGCCCGAGAACCAAACGTGATAAGGTTGGAATGAGTCCTACAACACTGAAATTTTCAAGTTTTCTATTTTTTATTCCATCTTCATGAAAGGGGTATCAATGAATCCCTGGCACTTCCTTGGCCAAAATAAGCCGAGAGACTATGTTATTTAGACTAGTTCTAATCGTGTTGTAAAATCTCAGGAATCTATTGGTATAAATTTGGTGACATAAATAGATGATTTTTTAGAAAAATGTAATGGTCTAAAAGTTTTTGCACTTTATTTTGCTACAAATGTAGAGTATAAAAAAAATTGATTTTATTTTTGCCCACTCCTGCCTCTAATAGGCCTGGACTATTGGCACGATGACTGCAGACAAACTCATCCAAATTTAAAAAATTAAAGAAATTTCTGAATTACACGTGCTTGGTTATCGCGCTACGTTCTCTCGTTGTTAAGAAATAATTACACGATGGTTGCCATATAGACAAACGATAGGGTCCCGAAAAATGTTTTTTACGCACAAAAGTGTCCGTAAAAAATTGAGTTCATGAAAATTCACAATAGAGGATAGGATGGAAGCGAGTGTAATTACGAATAGAATCCGGTTTGAATTTTTAGATTCGGTGAAGAATTGCATTTTTTACAGTGGCGATAGTGCGCGAAAAATTGTTTCGAGAAAAACGTACTTAAAGTTTGACGCCGAACACGTTCGTCCAGTGACGGGGACTTTCCCGTGAGCGCCCCATTTTCCATGCGTTTATTCGATTAAAACAAAAGTTTTTCTAGCACCTAAGGTTAAGTGAGTTTACTGGAAGTCCAGATGCGAATTATATTTCTTTGCGATAAGATCGATATCCAATTATCATTCCAAACGGAACGTTGAGGAGCATTGCTATCCGTCGGGGGAATAATTGAGTCGTGAACATATGCAACGTCACGGCGGGAGTAATGCTCGTCTAATTATACCCATTCGTGGCCACCGAAATTGCATCGTTTTAATTTCAAGCGAAGTACACGTATTTCGCCGGAGTCGTCTACATTCCACGAATCGTTTCGTGTCCTCTGATAACCATTGCACGATAAGCATCGGATTCGATCGAATCAATGCCATAGTGAATGCAGCCGATGGATACTTACATTTGAAATGCGAACCTTGAATAAATTCGAATGTTTTATAGGGTGAAACATTGAAAAAATTTACGAAAATGTTTCACTGTATTAATTAGTTCATAATATCTACTTCAACAGGTTTATAAACATTTTCTTCCGTATTATGAAGGTATTCAAATTTTAATCATAAGTGCAATCTTGTAAAGCGTAAATTACAATTGATCTCGAAAAATTTAATTTAAATATACTAGTATAGCATGATTTGGAGAAAGTGTCGAATGATTTCAGAAACGTAGTAGGTACTTATAAAAATAACGAGGTAAAAATCTTTTTTTAAGAAAAAAGCTTTTTCAACAAATTTGTGAACGGAGGTTTGTAGCGCTTATTGCACCATTAAACTTTTGTTTGAAACATTTATTTCTGTCTGTTGTGCTTTGGGAGTTTCACGCGAAAAAATGGAAGTATCAACTTGACTTTGAGGTTAGTTTTCACTCCCTTAAAGGGCGATAGGGCCTAAATGAAACTGTAGGAAATGAGCAATGTGAGTGGTAGGTAAGACGGAAGGAAGGAAAAGGAAGTTGCGTTTCGTCCCGGGCCTGCTAGTGGACTCATCGGTAAGGGTGTATACAGGAAGGAGTGGATGAGGGAGAACTTGCGAGAGAGCCGAGCGGTCGCATGGCCCTCTGGTGGCGATGGAGGTATCGCTACAAAACACACCATTGTTCTTGTCTCGAGTCACTCTATAAACTCACAAACTTGCGTTCGAATCGGTGAGTGCGGGTTCGCGGTGTTCCCTTATGAGCCCGTTTTTAGTAAAGTACCTCTTCATTTTCTTGAAAAATGGGTCCCTCAGAACGTTTGCCACCTGGACCTTTTTTCTTCAATCCGCCACTGGTGTGGGGACAATTTTCTTCAAATTAGTTGACTCCTATTTCATAACAGTGGAATCAGAAGACAAGTGCCACCAAGGGTCAGTATTGTTTTTGATCTGGCGAAAGTTTGGCTCGTCGCACGTAGTCCACACGTAGGCAGTAAAAGCATAAAGCGGGTAGATATGTAAAGATAGGCTCTCATCACGCCTCGCCTCGGCTCATTTTATTTTTCCTATGCTTTTCTTATGCAGCTTGACAATTTTTCTCACAATACGCCTTGTCTCGCCTCGCTCAGCGCGACTTCGATCTGCGGATTGCTCCTCGAGAGAATATTTTGTGGAAGAGAGGCGAGGCGTAGTGTGAATGGGTGCAAGCATAATTATGCACCCTGAATTGACGACTGCGCGGGAAGAGGTTCTCTGAACAACTGTCCAAACATTTGAACCGAGGGCGAGCTGAAAACTTCAGGTAGTGCAAAATCGAGGCGACGCGAGTCTAGATGTAGGTACGTGAGAAAAGAAGTTGCGCCGAGGCGAGGCGAGGCACACTGAGAGCCTACCTTAAGGGGTTATACCTAGTCAGGAGGCCGAAAAGCGGCGAATGTTTGTGAATTTTTTTGAAAAAGCGGAAGCATATATTTTTACAGAACTGTTTGCACTTAAAAGAGCAATGGTGACAAAGTGTGAAACAAAAATGAGTTTTCAAAACGGTGGTCGTTAAATTGAAGGACGTGGACTCGTGTTATATTTGCAGCCATTATGAGTTTGTTTTTCAATTTCGAAAAAAATTATTCTAATAGGCCAAACCTTCCACATTGAAATAAAAAAAAAGTGAACTCCATACGGTAAATGCTTTCCGAGAGAGAAATTCATAAATACACACCGGTTTCACGTGAACAGTGACCGTCACAGGCGAATGTGTTAATTGTAATTTCGTTTCCTGCCGCACTGTCAGGGAAACACGTGGACATTTGTGGCACAGGAGGAAAATTTTAGTCCACATCTGAATGACAAAGCGTTTTTAATATATTTTTAAAGAAATTAATAAATAACGAGTTATTTCAGATGGCAGTTCTTATTGACTCACCCTGTACATTCATTTCCTTTTAAATTCATGTTTCTCAAATGCACAGCCAAGTATGCACTGGTATGCATCCTCGAAGTCCCCCAAATACCTGGCTTATGCAGAATGTCATAAATGCTATTATTTTATTGCACACTGAAACATGTGTTTTGAGGACTTCCTATGTTTCCCTTCCTAAAGCAGTAGTGAAAGTTTTGGAGGCCCTGAGGCCAGCCATATGGGGCCCTCTAAATTATTCTAAATCGAACAAGATCAAAAATACCGCGCTAACACGCGGAGTGATTAAGTATGAAAACAATTAAATAAATAAGATTAAACGTGGGGTGCATTCCACGAGAAAAGGGCCCAATTTTAAAATCTAAATTTAGGTGTACCTATTCGTTATTTTCTTTCCGTCACAGTTGTAGGGCCCATTTCCAATTCTTTTCTAGCCTTTACAATCCTATTCTTTTTGATTTTCTAATTTTCCAGGGCCCCCCTGAGCTCCGGGGCCCTGAGGCGGCTGCCTCTTTCGCCTCTATGTTAAGACGGCACTGACGGATATACGTGTATACGTGTGGACACCTGATTGAACCCAAGTCCCCTTCGAAAAACCAGAAGCATCCATCTCGCCATTCGGTGAGCGCGACACAGTAAACTCTTTGGTACATCTCAAGCAGCATGGAGTCTGAAACCCTTGTTTCGGCGACTGAATCCAACAGCCACTGCCAGAAAGCACAAACAAACATGTATAGAAGAGAACTCGTCTTTCCATTGCTTTCGACGTGTCCGTACGTGAGCACGAATTTTCTTTGATGGACCGACATCTTTCGCATGCCTCGAAACGACGTCCACACCGAGCACGAATTATCTTTCCTGGATCGATAGCCGTGCGGCGAACAGCCCAAGGCGTGCGGCGAACGGTCCCGAGGCACTTCGCATGCCTCGGAACGACGTCCATACTTCGGCCACTTATTCGGCCTCGGCTTGCCTCGTTCGTGTTTGTGCCGAAGTCTGTACTCGGCGTTACAAACCCAATGGAAGACAGTACCTATCGCCGCGATATTCCCGATATTACTATTTAGTCACAAAGCCACAAACCAAGGGACTGTTCAAAGCGTTGCGCAACTTATTGGTTTCAACCTTGATCGCAGCGGACCCGGCACTACGGTGTCCTGCACATACCAGCTTCTGTGCACCGCCCGACCACAACATTCGCCACGACGATTTCTCGTCAGTACGTCGACAATCGATCCCTACGCGAATACAGAGCAAGGGATTAATCGTCACCGACGAACTTCGGAATTTCTGACTGAGTTACGATGCAAACGTATTCGTTCCATTACATCGATATTGGGGCTTTAGAGCTCTTGTCACGCCTGCCCGTAGCAATTTTTACGTTCAGTGCGCGGGCTTTAAGGTATAAATTCGTATCAAACAGCGACATACACCACAGAGAGCATTGAATTTGAATAAAACCGAGAAGAGATTGCGAAGAGAAGTCAAATGAAAACGCATTCCCCTCAGGGGATATGCGGGATAGTGGAACTTAGAGGACACGCGGGGACTTCGAATGTACAGGGTGATTCACCTACTTTAATGACCTCGTATAACTCATATCCTATTCCATATTGTATAACAGTTGTTACATACAAGATCACGGCCGAAATTACAGTTCAATCGTGAAAAGGTCAATTTCTCGTGCAAAATTATGTTGAAAATATATAGTAAAGTTTCTTTGTACGGGACATTTTTTAAACTTTAAACCAAAGTGTCCCGAAAAAATGTTTCCCGTAAAATCACACTGCACCATGCAGTCGACTACCTAAAATATATTCGGGCGGCTCGAAACATTCGAGTTACCCGAAATATACGAGCTGTTCGAAAAGATCCAGCTACCCGAAACTAGGGCTGGGACTATTCGAATAATTTAATATTCGAATATTTTACAAGTATTCAAAGCTGCGAATAAACTTCGAATATTTGAGTATTCGAATGCTACGAATAAACTTCGAATATTTGAGTATTCGAATGCTACGAATAAACTTCGAATATTTGAGTAATCGAATGTTATTATTCGAATACTGATGTATTCGAATAGTATGGGGTGAAGTGGGTCAAAATTAGCTTACCAGATTTCACCCGGACCTAAAGAACTTGACTTATAATTCACACCATACTACTCGAATACTTAAATATTCGAATACTTGGATATTCGAATTATATTCGCCAAATAATTGAGCAACTGAAGTATTCGAATATTCGAATACCGAAAAATTCGACAAATAGTCCCAGCCGTACCCGAAACCGTTCGGGTCTCGGCTCGGTTCGAACAACAGAGTCCCGCTCGGTGCGAACTTTAAGCTACACGAATGTTTCGAGTTACCAAACAGCTCTAATAGAAGGTCCAGAGGCGCAGCCGCAAAAGAGTTAATATTCAGTGAAAAGAGTTTAAAAAATAAAATACCCGAAGAAAATAAACTTTTTCCAAAATTTTGTTAACGGAAGTTTGTAGCGCTTATTGCGCCATTATACTTTTGTTTGAAACATTTTTCTCTGGCTCTTGTACTTTAGGAGATATACGTGAAAAAGTGAGAGTGTCTATTTGACTTTGAGGTTAGTTTTCGCATCCTTAAAGGGCGATACGTCACGAATGAAGCAGTTGTTCTTGTCTTGAGTCACTCCATAAACCCACAATGTTGCGATCCAATCGATGAGTGCGGGTTCGCGGTGTTCCCTTGTCAGTCACGTTCACTCTCATCCCTTCTCACTCGCAATCCTTTCCTTCGACTGTGACTATCGGAAAAGCATAAAAGCGCGTTGGTGACGGCTTGAATAAATAACAGCTCGAAATTTATGAGGTGCCAGTACATAGAGAACCATCCACGACCCGTGTTGTTCTGATCCGGTTCCGAGTTCGAAACAAGAATCGAGGTATATTTCTGTATCAGAAACCACACCGTTTCCGGGAACCTCAATACCACTATCGAGCGACCGTTTCGGCTGCGTAGCGCACCAGACCGAACTGCGGCGACCGAACCAGACCGGATATAGTCGGATAACAACGAAGGCCGTTTGTCCACGACGCGTCGCTTCATAGACACGTTTAAGTCGGTCGGGTCCAGAATCCAGATCGAAATGCGTATACGTCGAGCAGGGTTGAGCGCGCCTGCATATTCTAAAGCCGGATCCCGATCTGAATGCGTAAGTATACGTTGAGTAAGGCTGAGCGCGCACGTGTACGGGGATGTGTCAAACTGGGTCGACACTGCGTTCCATATAAGAGCAAACCGACGCCCCTACCGATTTGCGACCGATCTGCGTAGCTCCCACGGATCTGACACACGTGATTGGTCGTAGCACTTTCGCGATTGGTAGCACTTTCCCTGCCGGTTTACTACCAATCAACAGTGTATCCCTGCGCAAGACGAGTATGCTCTTATGTGGAACGCAGTGTAGGCTCGAATGCGTCTACGCCAGAATGGGCGACCGTGAACGTATATGGTAGTGTGGACGTGTCATCCGTGGTTGCTAAACGTATACGACCCGGCTCGCGAATTCCGGCGAACGCACATGGCCTGAGTCGTCCGTTGTCGGTTTTCTTTCACCCATCAAAGGGAGTTTGGAGTGCATTGCGCTCAGCGTGGCCATCGTGACCATCGGTAGTCGAACAATCTGTATTACCTATTTCATAAACTAAGGACGAATTCCTTAAGCCTAGTTTACATTGGTCAAGTAAACGGTACAGTAGAGTGGCGAGTGTGAAAAAGCATATCTAACTCGACGAGTTTAAACAGTTGGTCGAGCAAAAAGTCGAGCAAACGGGCGAGTATTAGCCGAGTCGATTGGTAGAGCGAACAGCATAGTAGCTGGGCCGAGCACTGGGCCCAGTTCACTAAGCCGAGTTACTTGACTAATGTAAACCAGGCTTTACCAAGATGTGCATATATACACATTATAGTATAAATACTTTTGGAATGATATCGTTATAAAAGTTCGTTTATAAAAGAATAGCCCAATTCCGCCCTTATGTGTCGCGCTAAAGTCGGAGGCCGTCTTTCCTGCACATGGTGTAAATTTAAAAACAAATTTCGACCTTCCATATAGCCCACCCTCTAGTTTCACTGAACTAGGTGACCCTCTTGACAGGAATCGCATTCTCCGAGCGGCGAATAAATATTTCGCGACGTGTTGTTTCGTAAGAAGCTATGTAGATGCTGCTATCGGGGCAGCCTTCTCAGGGCTTAATAGCACGGGTATTCTGAGCACCCTCAAAACCATCGATAAACTGCCCAATGCATTTTCAACTACTCTCCACCCCTTGCAGTGACGATAATTATAAATCCTCTCCATCGTCCCCTTTTTGTGGTTGCCTGCATATGGCTTCATAACGTTATTATGTAACGCAAATGTCTCGTCTGCCAGCAAAACGTACGTCTCTTCCATAGGTCTGCCAGGAAGGGGTGTCATTTGTGGAAAGCCCAGAGTGTCAGTTACAATCTTCGCGTGCAGTGTTGTTTTCTTAAATATCCCATCATCAGATATTCGGCCCTGCCACCAAACGTCAGCAAACATAAAATTATACTTTGCTCGTATTAATGCGGATGGTACAATACTGTGGAACTCTTTATACTTATAATATTCGCTGCCCCCTTTTGTGGGCGCTTGAAGTGTGCATAATGTGCTTCCCATCTGTGGCGCCAATGGCGTGTGAAAAATTCCAATCTTTATTGAAACTCCTTTCACACACGCGCCATTATTCGGACGTGCCTGGCATTTGCAATTAATAATTTTATGCAAACATTTATAATTATTCTATCTCTTATCAATTATTTAGAAAATTCATCACCATCATGCAAACTTTAGTAAGTTATGAATGACTTTCTTTTAACAGTCCTTTCAAGATCGGGATCTATAATCAAATGCACAAAATAAAGGAGCCACACGGATTGAGCCACCACTTCATGCGGCTGGATCATCACGGAAAACAAGAACGATGTGTGAAAATGCGTGGTTGGGGCAGATGTATAATATAATTGGAAATGCCCAACGAAAAGATGACTGCATCAGTTTCGCGGATAACATAAACATATACAGAATTAATAATCTTATGTTTGCAGAGGAAATGGAAAAACCAATAGAGAGTATAAATGAACTATTTCTTTAACAAATATGTCAATGGTTTGATTGCACCGAAAGTGCAAAGTAACATAATATGTATGTGTAGTAGGGTGGGAAATTTGAAGTAAATCGGTTGAATAGTTTTTGAGTAGGTAATCGCGGGTGACATGTTTGAAAATCAAGATTTCGGGAGAAATGCATTTGAATACCTCACTTCTGATGTCTATATCTTCGATATTTTTGCGAATTTCGGTCCCAAATTTTCAGGAAACATTCATGACATATCAAACTGAAAATATGGAAAAAAATGTTTATCGTTTTGGCATATCTCGGTATATGCCCCCGCCTTCAATATTTAAAAAATAGTCCCCGAAAATGAAAATCACCTTTTTTTTCGTCTTCATAAATAAACAGTGTTCGAGAGGAATTTAAACTTGCAGAATTTGAAATTTTTTTTTTTCATTTTTTCGAACTTTTTTTCGAAAACCTTTTTACAACTCTACATATATCTACAATTATCTTTATTAGAATCGAATCATTATTCGAATGTCCAGCTTGAAATAAACCCACAGAGATACATCTTTACAGCTCGAGGTGTATCACATGATAAAGTTACGAAGCTAAACTAGCATTCCTAGTGGCTCGCGGTGATAACTAGGCACCGGTTCATCCGCTACTAACAAACTCTAAAATTACCACAAATCCTCGGCTCCGCAGCCACCAATCTCATTGTCCTCAGCCTCGGCTCGTAACAAGGAGTAATCACTCCCTGTCTCGATTCGCTTCAAATTTTATCCATTATTGCCGGGGTCAATTACGGGGGGGAACCATAGGGTATCTGTGTTACTATTTAACTAAAAAAATTGAGGTTATGTAAGTATTTCATTCAACGGACTGAACTATAAAAAGCGCGATTTGCCATCAGTTGCTAACTGTACATACAACATCCAACTCACTATTGGAGCTTTTACTTGATATTCCTATTATCCATACTATTACATAAATTTGAACTTGCATACTTTGAAATGCGTTTTCTCAATAAATATTAACTGTACAAGCCTGTTACAACACTTTGTTCGCCTTGGCAAGAGGAAGCTTTTACCGGTTTTATTTCCTTAAATAATTTTTTAGTACCGTTATACATATTTGAAGTGGTATACTTTGAAATGCGTTTTCTCGGTAAATATGAACTGCACCCACGTCTCACATGTGTGTTACATCACTTTGTTCGTCTTCACAAGAGTTTCAACGTTTTTATGTTTTTAACTAATCTATCTATATATATGAAATCCAAATACCACTCACTCAATCACTTATCACAATTTCTGTGGAGGCACTGATCCTATGGCCATAAAAACTAGGTTGATTCCTCTAAGCCCCTAGGTGCTCGCCAAGAAATCTTTTTAAAAACTCTCTCCCTTTCGCTGAAAAAATTAATATAACCCGGGCAGCGCCGGGAACATTAAGCTCGTACATTATAAATGATAACGGTACAAGGTAAACATGCATTTTCATCGTGCAAAATTCCAAAACAAACTGGAAACACCGGAATAACAAAAGATAATACTGGAAACGTATACAGTAGTATGCCAATCGCATAATTTGTAATTTATTCGCACAGCAAGAAAATCAATTTTCCATAAATATCCTGATTAATGTCTTTGTAGTTGCGATAGCCACTATGTACCTCTATAGACCAATAGTATTTTATTTGAGAAACTGTAGGAAGGTTCAATACGCGTAAAGGGGTATAACCATTAAGACAAAGAGAGGAATCGTTTCTAAGGGGGATGGACTGCTAATGGATATCGATAACCTGAATTCTTCTGTAATAAATCGGTCGATGGTTCATGGGACGTGATGTACGAAGACTTTAAGGGCATCGGATGTTATTGGAATTTACTGGCCTGAAAATTGGTACGCGCTAAGCCCTCTGGAATTACGTGTTCCTTCCTGATCTTCCTTCCTTCCTTTCACAACCCCTTTCCCTGAGCAAACCTTCCATTCTACTACCATCGCAAAGTTCAACTTTACACTACTCATCTTACACCGAGGCATGTAGTCCGTCCGTTCGTCGGAACTATCCGTCTTTCCTTCCTGCTTGGTCTCCTTGTATGTACACACATGCATACATATATACACTACATTTATACTTATACGATGGTAGTCTTATCTTAACCGCCACAAACGCTTTCTCTGATCTCCCCTTAGTTAAGTAAACCGTTTCGAACAAACTCGATTTTATTAAGAAACAGTGGCTTCACACGCGACAAGAAAACGAACTTTCCTATGTTCGATCATTTTTCTTACGCAATTTTCGAGGTCGAGTGTTTGCAAAAAAATGATCGAAAAATAATTATTTTTTACACCACTGCTACTGTAAATAATTGTAAAATTCTGTGAAACCAAATTACCGAAGCATGTTGTAGCAAAAAAGAAACAGATATAAAAGCTCGTATTAAATGTATGAAGCATTATTGTGTTAGAAATAAAAAATTAATTAAAATTAATTAAAAATTATACTGTAACCATATAATATATTTCAGTAACGTTCCCATAAACAGCAGTGGATACATCTGAATATTAGGTTCAGTTGATCCGAGGGGATGTACATTATTTATTACAAGTGTGAATACTCTGCAAGAATCATCCCTTAAATTTTCTCCCACCTATAGTCGAACACCCTTTATACTTATATTGATTATAAGCCTTAAGGTGGTATACCTGTTTGAACGCTCGGAAAATGTGTACATTTTGTGGATTTTGTTACAAGACAACGGCTCGATCAAGATTTTCCGGTTTCCAAAAAACTATTGTTTTACGGAAGTTATGGATTCATATCCGAAATTCTCTCGATTTTAGACGGCTAAACTGTGGGCCTGAAAACAGCTGTATGTCGTGTCTGAAATCAAAAGCAGTAAAATTTGTTTATAAAATGTGTTAATAGCTATCGATCTACGGCGCCAATTCTGAAAATTTTGAAAAATAAAGATATAGTGAGATCAAAGATAAAGTTAGATTTTTCTAAAAGAAAAGTCCACGTTTTTTTTATAAATAGTAAACGAAGGATCGAAATAAAAACAGACGTCGCAGATCGATGTGGAATCTTATTACAATTCTGCATGCACAAGGGGAAGTGAATTGGTTGAATGTAGCGTGAGTTTTTAGGGCCACCGTAATGAAAAATGTAGTTCCGCTGCGATCGGTTGACGTGCTGCCTGAGTTGTTCCACTCAAGTGCGTATAACCTCGTCAATCTTCCGAATTTTTACATCGGACTTGATTTATAATATTTCTAATACATCAGTCTATGAACATACGTAAAAAAATCCGATTTTTGACACTTTCAAATGGTTATACACCCTTAAGAGAAATGCTCATTCTCATTAAATAATAATTGTTATTATTGGCTTGAATTTTCGAGTAGTATTAGAATTTTGGAGTAACTCGAAATCGATCGAATAGCTCGAAGGGTCAAATTCTCCACTTGAAATTAATGTAGCTGATAGGCCAGTAAGCCGTTCAAACATTCAAGCCACTCAAATCATTAAAAAAAATCGAATTTTATCAAGCTTGTTCGAATATTCAAGCTAAGTATTACTTGGATAATCGAATACTTGGCTCGGTTCGAAAAAAACGAGTTTTACTCGGTTTGAATTTCAAGTATTTGGCAGTTCTAGTAAGTAGTATCTACCTACCGGGAATGGTGGAGCCTGGCACAGTGCCACAGTGATATGTGTACCCCTACACAAACACAGTATGACGTTTAAGGGTACCCTCCGGTCAAAATGCTTGAAACATACGCGATTTTCATGAATTAAAAAAGAAGGAAACTGAACAACGTACAGTAGAAAAATTATTTTTTGAATTTTATTAATTTTTGCATTAGATATGCAGCATTCATTGTACCACTGTAGAAATTAGAGCTTTTGACGGGCCCCTTCAAAACTCGCGACAGGATCATCTGAAATAAAAAAACTGAAAGTATTCTTAATATATATGTGAATGGTTATCGTCTTATCAGTCTTCATTGCAAACGAACAATCCAGTGATTTTTAGCACATGTTTAAACACAATGTTGCACAAAAGCAGGTTTTCTAGGCAAATATCTGTCCATAAAAAAAATTTGGGTGCTCCAAAATGACTCTTTGTGGATAAGCCGATGGCGATTCTAATTACGAATAAAACGCCGTAAGAATTTTTGAAATCGGTCCATAATTAAGCTTTTTATTCCTGCACTAGTACAATGAATGCTGTATATCTAATGCGAAAATTGATAAAATGCAAACAATAATTTTCAAAGGTAAAAGTAAACAGTTTTTCACTAAGATCTCCTTACCTGTCAGTTCTACGACAAAAATAGTAATTATAAAACTTATAGCTTAGGAAATTCTCTACAAAAAGGAACCTATGAGTTTTCTTCGTAGGAGTAACCATTTTCATTTATGGCAGCTTATAAAGTTTCAACCTTCACACTTTGGACAAAATTCGGATATTTGAGAAACAAGAATATGTTTATAATTTTCGTGTTGCAAAGATGACTCTTCGAACAGAAAATAAATTCTTTCAGAATGGGCAATCCTCTCTGATTAAAATGAGAGAAGAACCAACTTCGAGTTGTGTATAGTTCCGGAGATATAAATTCATTTATTGTTTGCAGAAATTCGAAGCTATCTCCCCTAATTTCACATCATGTTACAGTTTCATCGCAATCCCAGACATCGACTGCAAACTTAGACAAACATACCTAAGAGGAATTGGATTTATCGTGAAGGTATCTCAATGTGTCTTTTATTCGAAGAGCGTTTACTACTGATGGGTATTCAAATTCTGAAATTGGTCAACGTCATATCCTATTTCTAGTTTTACAGCCAAATTTTCAGGTACGTTCCAAAGTTAGCTGGGGAAGAATATAGTAAAACGTATCCGCGAAACATATCACTGTTTATTACAATTTTGAGATTGAAAATTTTCTGTGACTTGTCGAAAGACAGCCATTTTCGAATACTGAACCTGTCGTATTTTATGAGATTCCTTTTTCCCTTATATGTACGTACAATGCGTAGCAACTTTGCCTCGTACATCATTTACTGATACCGTTTAACTACTTTCAAGAACTAAGACTATGTAATGTAAGCGTGTACATAAGTCTAGCTTACTTAGTTTTTCCAGAACGAGGAGCGTTCGGTACGGAAGAAAGTGGAGAATTTATTTCAAACTGACAGAGATAAAGCTATGACCTTGTTCACATTTCACATAGATACGTGCCGACCATCAAGCCTAAGAAGTAATTCAAGGTATTCCAGGTCGTTTTTTCTCTATGCTCCTTTTCCTGAGAATTTCGCATCAAGAGCTTCCATGAAATGTAATGAATCGCCTGAGTGGGAGAGAAAAGGATGCGTAACATCAATTCATTTTCACGTATTTAATGCATTTCTGAAGACTTCGAGCATACTGGAATGCGTTGACAATGAGCAGCAAATTTGCAGGCATTTGTTAGCTTTGAAAATTGCAGTATGTCTCGCTATAGTGTTTGTATAGTTTCGACTTACCTATAGTAAAATTTTGCCGAGGTAATATCTTCCTTACAAGGGAAGATCCCGAACCCGGAAATTAAAAAAATTCTGAAACTTTGTGAATATGTAGGGGATTTCCTCCTGATAACAATTCAATTTTTCTTTGCGGCTCAAATTCACTCGAGGGGAGCGAAATTAACCCCTGAATACATATTCGGTTATTTTCCGATTTTGTGTTATAACTCACGAACTGTAAGAGAAAGCAAAAAAGTTTCAAGAAAAAAGTTACTTCTTTTAATTAAATCTATTATTTGAAAAACAAATTATTTTACAGTTCACGAGTCATAACACAAAATCGAGAAATAACCCGATTATCAGAAGTCAATTACACTCCCTTAGCGTGAAGTTCGGCAGCAAACAAAAATTGCGTTGTAATCAGAAGGAAATTCCCTTCATAAAGTCTAAGAATTTTTTGACTTTCCGGGTTCGGGATGTTGCCTTGTTAGACAGTTTATTTGTAATAGAAATTCAGTAATGAATGTAATAATAACAATACTTTTCAATATTGTAGGTACTACAGTAATAATCGGAGTCATTAAATAGAATCAAAAATAAACAATAATAATAAACATTTCGATATTCACAATGCAGTGGCGTTACTGTGAGAGAAGGAAGCATTTGTCATCCACCTTGCTGGTGGAGGGATCTGAATCCATATACAGTATTTATTCGTTAAGAGCTCGCGGCTCGGGATCGACAGTGCGCTTATCATACAGTATATAGGGGACATGTTTCTGAAAGCAGCTGAAGGCTCCTACTGTTCGGTGGAAGGGATCGAGTCAGAGGGGCTAAAAGCGCATAAGAAACGATACGACATAGGCGAAGTATGATACATTATCTCTTCGTTTTCAGCTGCCTGATACGTAGTCTGTCCTTTGAGTGCGAGCCTATACGAAAAAGTATCCGCTTAATCCCTAATAGCATGTCTCGCATAGTAGCTGGAAAAGGTATAGCGAGGTCGTATATTAAACCATCCAGCGGCGCACCGTCTGATGCCTCTGATTGAGCCTTCATGTCGTTATCTGTTCATATTTCTGCTAATTTTGTTTGTATCGACTCTCGAAGCATGTTAAACGCTCCATTCGCGTGGCTAACGATTTGTGACCAAGAAGGTAAAACATAATAATATAAATATTATAGTACCTCCGCATAAAGATATAATAATAAATAAAAGCAAAGTATAAAAAAAGACTTCCGTCCTCGACTTTTTCATGTACTTGGAGTAATTTTTGTACTATTTCGAAGTTTTTTATGGGGATATGCCTAACGCTAGAGCGTGCTTCCGTACAGATCGCTTGGACGCGCTGCGGATGCTACCGTAGGGACAATATTCTCGGGCTTGCGTAGCGAGGGCGGCCGATTGGGTGGCTTTTTACACGTGACAAAGCCTTCTTCACGCCACTACCATACACAGAGACGAATTGCACTTGGAAATGAGGTTTCCTATTGATTCAATTCACAGCGAAATCCACTCTGAGTCTCTGTAATGGTCTCCGCCTGGATAAAAACTTTCACGGCACACGCATATTCTCTAGTTTCCAAACGTTTGATGCTGTTAAATTTCGAAAATCACTGCTTCGTCATAAATACTTGGATTTAGTCGATTTAGTCATTTCTCATAGTTACGAATAACTATGAGAAATGACTAAAACTTTTTTAGTTACTGGTAGGGTAGACTGGGGGTTATTGTAACACGTTAAATATCTCAAAACATATGATAGATAATAACACAAATTTGTATATATGATGAAGAATGACATTTGGATCACACCATGTCCTAGCAGCATAGTAACACAATAGACATGTATAGTGAAGAAAATAACTTTTCGATGCCCTAAAGTAACTTTTCCTTATTGATTTAAAATTGCAATATAAATACTCCCTCTGCAAGTACGTGTTTTGTCTTTTTTTAAATATTTAATCCGGCCATTTTTAAAGTAACACTGATCGTGCCTTATCACTTTGAAGTCTCTTGGTAATCAAAATTTATAATTTAAGTTCAAAAGTCTGTTTGGGGGCGATTAAGAGGGGTGACACTTTGCACGCACCTGATTTTTTAACATGTAAGAAATTCGTACCGCAAACTTCATTAACGCGTAAAGTTAGAACGTGGTTTCATCGGGCTCAAAGTATATTTACAAGACTTTCGTTTGTATCTGATTTGGTCCTCTCGATAGCAAGATCAGCTCGAGAATCCCTCTTGCATCCCGTTGAGCAAGGATCGATGTCTACCACATCGATCTCCACTCCGTTAAGGGGAATTCCCACGGCGCGTGGCTGGTCCAATCGGCGAGCCGACAATGAACGGGAAGCCCGAGCCGACTCACGTGAGGTTGGCTGATCAATCCCACGGCGAGTATGGATCGAAGCTCGCCGAACCACGCGGTGTGAGACGTCACCTTTAGGATAACTCTATTCCCACCAAAATGCTAGGGGAGAGTTTCTGTGTTTCCCGCGCGTTCCTCTAGTGTTGACATCAGCATGCTACTTATGTGGGAAGTGACGCCGCTGAGGTAGGTCTATCGTCGCTGCGGCCATTGTTCTTGGTTGCTTGGCCACTCTTAAAGTCTACAGCTCTGGTTTGCCAAACTATCGCTTCATGACGACATTCTGTTCTTTCTTTCGATGTCTGTTATTTCTTACAAACATCACTACGAAATGATCATGTAAATTTTAAGGCAATGAGGATGTTGGGACCCGAGGAATCAACTTATGAATGTCTACATAGACTTTAAGAAAAATTGAAGTTTTGTATTTCATTTGAAATATTTTTTGGTCACAGCTAAATCTTGAATATCATGTGTGCTCGCATTTGGCGGTATAGGCGAGGGAGAGGGGCATTCCTGCTCCGGTGGTCGAAAGATCGACAAGACGTTCCAAATGTATGTCAATGGCTAAACTGTCAAGGATTTCCATAAAGGTTGAAATATTGAATTTCATTCACCTTTTTACGAATCCGGAACACTATGAGCCGTGGAAAGAGCGCGATCGGTCAGGAGTCACGCACCGAGTCGGACCAAGTATTCTATTAAGTAAAGTATTCGGTGTTCGGTTTTACGATTTCTGGACGCAATCAATGCAGATTCGCGTCGAAAACAACACGTGGTTACGCGCATTTACGAACGTCACTTTTTATGCGTGTCACACAATTAAAAGCTCGAGTGAATCATTCACGTGACCCGTGTTGGTGAACATTAAGGATTTTTAAGCCCCCTAGTCGAGAATAGCGTCAATTTAAGGATCTTCACTGGCCATGGAAAACTTAAATGAGCTATCGGTGAACGAGCTGATGGAGGAGCTTCGACCAGGTAGTTTAAGCACGTCAGAAGCAAAAGCAGCATTGGCAGCTAGGTTAATGTCCGTGTTCTCAGATGGATTTATTCCTGGACCATCGCAAGACGCACAGTGCCTGCGATGGATCGATACTAAGTAAATAGAAGTATATACTCGATACTTTCGTTTCGATACCTACTTAGTCCTTCTATTATCGATACCTGCGCTTACGATACCTACTTGGTATCGGAAAAAAGTGCGCATGTCGAATGGGGCGAATATCGACATTCAACATGAAAGATGAAAGCGAAAATGGGTACACGCGGCCCAAAAATATCGTTCCAACTACCCCAGATGCATGGTGCAGAGTGGACTAAGGTAAATGTCCCAATACCTGGACATTTAAGGTACGGCGGAAGCGCGATTGAGAATTTTGCAGTTATACAGGTCGATTTATATAAAAACGATTTTGCAATTACATGGGGCACTGCGTGTACTTTATCATGGAAAAAAACCAACACGTTATTGGATTGAATAATTTTGTAAAATATTGAAAATTCATAGTCCTTACAATGGCCCAATACCTGGACAGCTTAACTAGTATATCCCGGTGTCCCGATTTTACTGTCCCATTACTTGGACACATGATGAAACATCAGCAATTTGAATGTTTTCTAGGGAAATTAAATAAAAAAAGCCACACAATAGTTTTTCCTATTGGCATATTTTTTCTATATAAGTAATTTATTCAAATCAGTAAAGAAACTTGAGTAAAAACAATCTATTATTGAATGGCTAATTTTAAGGTTATGTGTATTCGTGTGTGACACGCGAATTTTACACATGAATATTGAATTGAATATTATCATTAAAACAAGATAACAAGAATACAAAGTAATAATTGCTAAGGTGTTAAATAATGATTTTAATATTGTGTCAACAATAACTCGTACTTATTTTATAGTCTGCACACATGGTCAGGTTTAGGGTCGTTCCAGGATTTCACTGTACCAGTAGATACACACGCGAATAAAAAACTAATAAGAACTTTAATTTTAATGTTCCAATCAGGAAATAATACTACAAGGTACCATTTTCCTAAAAATGTATTAGTTGTACCAATATACTAAACATTATTAATAATATTCGCTTAAGAAAAAGTAAAGACTCTTTAGCAATTCAGCTAACGGTAATACTAAAATGGTGTAAACCAGAGGGTTCAATAAATTAATTTTTATTACGAGTGTCACAAGTTTCCTAAGAAAAATATGTGTGTGAATATATTTTTTTAAATATTTGGGTAATTGAATAAAATTATTCTTTTATGGATAAAGCGAATATTAAGCGTAATAATCAGCATTATTTGCAAGTAGTGTCCAGGTATTGGGACGTGTCCAGGTATTGGGACATTTACCTTACCTTCTTCCAGTTAACATCTGCCGCGCTCGCGTCCCTTTTACAACGTTTCGTGAATATGATCTAGGTGAGAGCCTATGGGGTGGTTTTGCCTGCCACCATATTCAACTCTAATTCAATTTTACATAATTCTAACGTTTCCAATATAATAAACAACTTACAGCCCTTTACAATATTAACACATCGACTGTCATGGGTTTCGCCAGTGACTGGCATTTTGACCATGCGCTTTTTTTAAAATTCTTCTAATAAATAAGCCCTTAAATTTGTCAATTTCTAAGCAACATTGCTGTGATTAGGAGTGATGTAAATCAATAAGCGAATCGTTGAACTATGAAGTGTTCTTAGTTTTGAGAATATACATTCGAATACATGCGAATGGATGGAAAACGCGGGACAATCGCGTGACAGTGGACGTGTGAATGTCAGTTTCCATTTTGCTCGCACGTTAAGAGAGACGTTTAAAAAATTGCATGCTCGCTATCTTTGATTTTTGTGGCCCTTGCTAACAAGTGAAATGGAACGAAACCGACAGGACAGGACGCTTAAAAACGCACGGTTGAGCTGTTTTCTATCCGAGCTACAGCAGGCCGTAGCCCATCGGCCATCTCGACGTGTTTAATAGATCGCGCGCCGACTCGTGAATTCCATCCTGTCATCTCGACAACCACGTTTCCGCGTTGGCCCCGTGTACATGCACCGCGTATAATTCCGGCTAGATATGTACGCGTGTATGTGCTTGTTTTCCCAAAGGGACTGTACACCAATGAAATGTCCTCTCGCGGAGATTTCATTCCCATTCCAGCCTTCTCCACACAGACACGCGGTCCCATCGGATATTCTGTCATCGCTTTCAGTGGTAGGCGTATTACAGGGATGAAAGGATAGCCGCCGAAAAAATTTCATGGAACAATGGCTGATGTTAATGACGTGGCCAACCTGCTCGTTTTTGGTAACGCTCCTGTAACGGTTCACGGTCCATTCTAAAAGGAAATGATAGAACGGGCCACCGTGTTCGCTGCGGGAAATGAATACCTTTATTCATTCGGTGTTTACAGAGGTAACAAAGGATTGAAATTTCCAAATTTATCCACACCAATATTTTTTTCGAAAACTCATTATCATCATATTGTAGGATATCAGAAATCGTGAAAGATCGAATGAAACTTTTTTCCGATATCTTTTACGGTTTCGCAGATTTTCGCGTTAGTATGAAAACTCACAATTCCTTTGAAGGGCTGTTTTTACCACTAGGACCATCTTATTCCGAAACAAACTTGGTTGGGCTATTGGAATCGCATGAACTACATTTCTGTAAAATTTCAGATTTTTTCGAATTTTCGAGTTGCCGAATTCTCTTGTCAATCATTTATATTTTACAACCACGTCCCCGAACTTGTGTAGATACGGTGTTAAGAATCAACTGAGAATTTTCTCGATTTAGGTACCTGTTATCAACTTCAGAGACAATTTATCATGATTAGTTTGTCGATAAAAAAGTAACCGATCTGTGCATAAGAATACATATATGCAGTGGCGGATTTGAGAAAAAAGGCCCAGGTGGCAAACATTCTGAGGGGCCCATTTTTTCGGGAAAATGAATAGGTAGTTTATTAAAAAGGTGTAAATGTATAGAAAAGTATAGAAAAAAATATAGTTTGGATAATTATTTTATAATATTTTTTTTTAAAATAGGGCCCTGGGGTCCTTCTGGGCAGCGGCCCGGGCGGCAAATGCTCATCGGCCGCCCTGTTAAAATGCACACATGTGTGCATAGTTCAAGGCGAAAGACATTTCAGTACAGAATTATAGACTATAATTGGTATTCAATATCTGGATAACGAAGCTCCGGTTCCCAAAACGGTAAAGGACTGTCCGCCAATTTTGGAACACCCTGTACAGCTGTTGTCTGAAAATATGCAATGCACGAAACATTTAGAGTACAGTGTGTCACATGAATATGCGGACACTATGGTTCTTTTAATTATTTTGCTCTGTATTTTAAGTAAATGTATGAGTAATTACAGGCATACTTTATATCATGTTAGCTTGTAATCTAAAGTTAATCTAAATATCATATTTGTTTACTTAAAAAAAACTGTGATGACCTTAAAATTATCTTAACGATCACCTTAGAGGAGTGTGTTTCTGCTATTACCACATGCAGATCCTTGAATCATGTATCTCCTTTTAATCATTTTGTTATGCCTTCAATAGTAGCGGGAATAATTCAGATGTTCATAGTTAGTGAGACACCGTACTATATTGGGTATATTCATAGAAAATATTAAAAGACGTATAAGTATAATAGTATATGAAATGTGTCCTGAACATTACTCAATATGGTTTAATGTAATTTCACTGAAATTCTGATTCCTATTAAAAAAAAATAACGTCAGCACATAATAGAGTTAAGAGTCCTTCCATAAAACCTCGTGCAACTATTAGAATTCAGACTTGAATAACAATCGGCCGTACCGCGCGTAATTATATACCATTATGTAAAATTAAATTTTCCATACCTGGAAATAAGTGTGGCAGTTAAAACCGACGAAAGTTTTCGGGACGGTAATGGAAAGCAATAATTGAATGGTTACGACTTAATGAAACTCTAAAGTGTTGGCTATTAATACGGTTTCGAGACTACCGAATCTCGTTTCAGTTTCAACCGTTTCCTCTTTTCTATTTCCAGTCTTCAGCATGAGTTGTTTGTGGGATGGAAAAAAAATAAATGTAGCATGAACGCGCATCCGAAAAAAACCGTTCGAAAATGGAATGTAAAATGTACGTACAGAGAAATAGGAGGACGCTTAATGGAATTTCGCAATATTCGCATAGGTAAATTATTGTCTATGTCTGCACAGAATTTATTAAGAGAAAACTGGTAAAATTAAGAGAATACAAATTACATTTTCTCACATTTGAATTACATATAATTCGTATTTAACGTAAGATTTATTTTATAGCAAATTGTGTATCAGGCTATTCCGTTTTAAAATAATGTATGCAATACGACATTTACACATGTGTAATACCAAATGAAAATACTGTGTTAAATAAAAGTTACTTGTGCCTACAAAATTCAATGCTTGCTGCAATTAGAAATTGTTTACTTCACCTGCAATTATACTGAGATAATCGTCCTTAATAATCAAAATCAAAATCAACTAAACAAAAACAAAAAATAAATATAAATTTAATTTAAAACAGCTTCTTTTTTAAAAAGCAAAATGAAATTAAAAGATTTATTGTGTCTAAACAAAATGTCAAGTTGTTGATAAATGAATAATATGTATTTTAATAAGAAACATCATGGGCACCATTCAATATAAGAGTGAAAAAGAATTACTGAATTTTACTTGCACGTACCTAGTAAATAAAAAATTATTACCTTGAATTGGTTTGGACGAACGAAGGCGAAGTAAAAATTATTGATATTTTAACCAAAATTATGTGTAATTATTGGTGTTTGAAATATCGATAAAGAATATTGATACATCGGCAAGCAAATATCGATATATACAGTTATCGATATATATCGCGCATCACTAGGCCCAGGACGAATCGCAACTTCCTTTTCCTTCCATCGATCCTACCCTTTCCACTCATCCTCAACCTCCGCCAAAAATGCCCGCGGAATGCGGTTTTTTGTAGCCTGAATTTCGCGGCATGGTAATTGTTGAGGGTTGGTATACGGGAAACTCTTGTTTCCACTGAGCTTTCCTCTTTTTATGGCATTCCAATGAACAATTTGCATGGAATTTGGTAAAAAATTGCGTTAGTTCCACCACAGCTGGCTCATTTATGAAAATCCGTTTTAGGAAAGGAGCACGCGTGCATATCGGAACTCACGTTTAGCGAGAAAAAATCGCTAAAATCGTCGAACGTTTAGCCGTGCCGAACCGCCAATTCTTCTATTCTTCCTTTTCCATCTAGCCGCTGCACTGTGGCGGAATTCCGCTTGTTTTTCGATTCGGTGGCGAGACAATGAAGTCCTTATCGCCAGTGGCAATCGCTTCGAAAGCCATTGCACCCGGTATGCATGTATTCGGCCCCGCGCTTTTTCGCCATTTTTCAATACGCTCTTTTTAGTCGATTTCGACCACTACTTTCTGCGTTCCCACCGCGAATCCAACACCTTTGACCGCACTAGCGACGAAAATCTCAGAACAAAAGAAACAATGTTATTTATTCAAGATTTATTGCATTTCGTTCATGCCACATCTTCGGGGCGCTAAAAAGAGAGATTTAAGGATTTGCGATTGCCAGACAGGCAATAGGTGCCATAGAAAATATTGGGTAGATATGGATCTTCAAATCAACTTCATTAAAGTAATGATCGACGACAAGTGTTTGTTCTGTCTGAATTGAAAACAAGGTCGATTCAGTTTTATGCTTTATGCTCGACAAAAATATTTTGCACGTAATTCTATCACTTCGCGTCATACATTTTATTATGAGAGGATTCTCGTCTAACAGCCCCCAAAGTAACTGATATTTAACAATTGTTTTTGAAAAAATTGTTGGTAATATTGGATTAAACTCTTTTGGCATATAAGGAGGCATCTCTAATCCTTTTTATTATTTATTAATTATTGTGGAATCTTCCTCTTCGACGATCTAACTCTTGTTGGCGGGATGTACAGCACCTATCACAGTCATCTCGTTGTAAAAAAAGTAGAAGTTTCTTAAAGTTAGATAGTTTATAAAAAAAAATTTGATTTCGGACCTGCTGTTCTATAGTTACACATTCGACCAGCGCACGTGGAGGGTCTAGAAGATTAATTAATATATTAAAATTTATGCATGTTTCTCTATATTTTTTATAGTCTCTTAAGACTTTGTACTAAAAGTAGGTACTAAAAATTTTCTATGAAAACTGTAAATTATTCCTAAAAAAAATTCTTAAAGACGGCTTACTTTTCCGGCCGCCACAGTGGTGTTCCTCCTTAACGTATCGCACAATTCTGATCCAATTTTATGATTGGTGATCCATCCATGACAACGTACCAACGACCCTTATGGTGACCTGTCCTGTAATTCATATACTTGGAATAAGGATTTCAAACTGTTACTATCTGAGGGGCAATTTTGTACGAAGTGCAGCACCAATGAACCATGAAGGGGTAGGTATTTTGGTTGAGAGTTTCTTTACGTGTATGTGTCTGATCCAAGTAGGTGCATTCAAATCTTGCGGTCTTCTCTATTCCAAGAAAACTCGGCGATGGGAACAATTAATATTTCCCCTATAACTTTCGCATATTGAACAACGGAGACTGAACTATGAATGTAAACTGCCTATTTGTTTTATACAAGTTGCTCGAGAGATGTCGAATGCCTGACGAGCTCCGTGAATTCGTAATATTGAAGCCTGTGAACAATACGTGTGCAAGGGTGTAAATCTCGAGGAGCGATCCCTCAACCTGTCAGCTTACTAACGAAAAAGAAGCAATAGTACCTATCACGGAAAACGGTGTACTGGCCATTGCGCGAGATGCAGAGCAGTAGCGGTGTTGAAGGTTTTTCGCCCGCGATATATAGCACAGGAGTGACAATCGCATCTCCAGCAATCCACTACAGATACTCAGAGAACAATGACTCTGCCTACACCGATAGTATCAATATTAAACACGTGTCAAACACGGGTGACGCAAACGCTACCTGTCGTAATTCCAAGCACCCTTTGCTAACTGAAACATGGCGAATATCGGACTTAAATCACTCGATGGACACCGATGATGAAAATGCTGCTTGGCAAAAGGCGTGTATGGAGGCAGAACGAGACTCTTTCCTCTGCGAAAAAATAGCATTGAGACATATAAGAATGCAATATTTTACGCAAATTGATAGGACATGTTCTTTTATTGTATTTGATTCATCATGTTTTTAAGCGATATATTCGCAAATCTTCTGCGTTTGAAAAAAAGTCTTCGAACAGATCATGGTTGTGTATTGTGGAACTCGAAGTATTTCAAAATGGTACGACGCTTTCGTTATAATCTCTGAAGATTTAGAATACAACACAGCCGCAGCACGTTTGTATTAGAACGTTTAATTTCATACATACTTTTTCCGAATAGTATAAAAAAACTAATATATTTTTCAGGAAGAGCTGATGGTCCATACAAATATAATAAAAACTTTATTAATCTTGTGCGTCATATTATTAATAAAATAATTAATAACCAACTAATTTAAAAAATAATTAATTAGACTAATTATGCACTTCCGTTGCGATTTTCAGAAACGTTTATACTTTGCCAGCAACGATTTATGCATGCCTGAATTAACAAGGGCAGTTTGACAACTTGAAAAATTAAAACAATCTGAAACGTTACAGAAATGTAGCTCAAGTGCCGCTAATAACGTAATAATTTTTTTACTCGGCAATAAAACGGTTCTAATGGTGAAAACACCCATTCGAGAAAATGGCGTCTTTTCAGATTATGGTGAATATCTACGAAACTGTACAAGATATAAAAAATAAGTTGAAGTCAAGCTTGTATGGTATTTTATGTCCTATAAAGCGGCCATAAAGAATTTGCGAAAATTTTTTTTTATAAATTTATCATCACCTCTATTTTTTTCGACAATTCTTTATCACCATATTTTAGGATACGGAAAGCTGTACAACTTTGAATTGAACTATTTTTCGATAGCTTTTATGGTTTCGCAGATATTCACGATAATGTGAAAACTCACGATTTCTTTAAGCCGGCAGACCACTGTAAAATATCGAAGCGATCGATTTTTTCATTTTCACATTTTCTAAAAGACGTACGATTCCAGAATGCTCTCTCCAAATTTTATGAAGAAATTCGCAAAATTGGCGGAGAAGAAAACTATACGTCCAGTTGACATGAGCAAAAGGCATTTATTGTACAAAAAACCCGTCTCTATTACCTGCCTATCAGTTTTTTTTTAATTAACGACCTCCTTTTGTCTTTTTTATCAACATTTCCCCAATTTTGTACCCCCAAAACATGACTTTTTTTCAATGGTCCGCCATTTTGTAATTTTTTGCGATTTCGACTTTTTTTTATTGTCATGTAATAGACGTAGGCTTCTAGTTTCGGTGCTGCATACGTGGAACACTCGCTCAAAATAATCTAAGCATTTAAACGACTCTCCACGGTTCACCAGATGGCAACAGTTACAAACAGAAAATTGTATAACATTACAACTATGTGGGTGGAGACTGTAGTAAAAGCATTTAACAATCAAAATTTATTATAACCAGGGCGTTTTATTAAAAAACATTACATTTCAATAAGTAGGGAATATTACATTTCAATAGTTTGGTATTTCTGAAAATATCTCGTCCAGCGATTAATTTGGATAAAAATTAGTTTTTGGTTAGAAATTGCACAAAATCAATTATTCAAATAAAAGAAAGATACAATATAACAGATTTGGTGCACAAGAGTTCGATCCCTCGATTGGCACGAATTTACACATCTAGGTATTCACCAGTGCCCGTTCACTGTTTAGAGAAAATTTATTTTAAAATATACTGATTATCGTTACGCACCCCACAAATGCTTTTAGAGATTTTCAAAGTTTGGAGTTTAAACCGTCGACCTAAGGTTCGATGCATACACATCCAACTCGATTGAGATGTCGAAGTTCTTCCCATGACCTTGTTAGCAACTGCTGTAAGCCAGAGAACAAGTAAGCAATCCGGCTTCTAGGAATGAATTAAAAATTAGTAATTTAGTACCTTAGAAGCTGATAAACTTCTGATCAGTATAAGTTAGATTGAGAACCATTCAAGGGAGCAATTGTGCCCCATCAATTAATTAAACATTATTCCCCGATCCTGTCAGACACCAAATACCTAATTCAATGAGTAATTAAACTTAACTACCTGTTCCACTTGTTACTTGAAAGAATAAGCACATTAGCTAACATAGTTAGGTACTAGAAATGTTGTGGTAGTTTTTCAAGTGTATAAATTATGAGGTACGACTTTATGTACCATTCGGTACCGTTGTATCCTAAGCATAAAATTATTAATGTTATACACAATGGTGGCAAGTAAAATCTCTTCAGTCAAAGAGTTTTGTACGTGTACAATCTTCCTTTTAAGTCTTTATTAATATAATAAAGAATATTTATAAACGTTTCATTCATAATGGCTGTTAGATTCATTCCTAAGAGGTTTAATTTGCTTTTGATACGAGTTTAAGTGTAATTATTTATATTGTTACGTGCCGACCACTTTTGAAATTTTATTTTTTTTATTTTTAAGGCATTGACAATTGACCCAACCACAGTGTGTTACGGGATATCCCTCGATCAATTGTCAATGATCTACAAACTGAAATTCTACGGTAATAATTAATTCCTAGAAGCCTGATGCGCCACGGCATATTTTTCCCGTGCAAGTTGTCGACAACAATCTTGCAACGCCGTGCGATGTTCTTAGAACGCCGGATGCGATAAGCATTTTGAAAACCTAAGCACTGTGATGCTGCGAACGTTCCGAGGCGACTACGCGCTGGGCCCCTGTGTACGAGGTGCGGAGTCAGCAATTTTGGCGCTCTTTGTTCAAAGTCCCAAGTGCTCAGGCCTACCCTGCGTTCGTTCGTTGCAGTCGGCTAGCAAGTCGCGTCGAGCGCTGTCGTTTCTGTCCGAGGGACATCTACTATTTGTCAAAATAGTCTTTGAGCCGGAGTTTCGTCGTGTTGAGTGAACGTGAAAGGACTCAGTCCCCGTAGAGACTCTTTTTCATTTAAATTCTACTAAATTTACTCGTTTAGCTCTTATATTTTATTGTTATTATTATTATTATTATAATCCACCATCAAACCTACATAACATCAGTGTACTGTGTACCCTGCGCGCACGTCATCCAGCTGTAGGACCGCTCCAGGTCGTCGCAGAGCGATAGAGAAAGAGAGAGAGAGAGTACCGTCCAAAAATTTAAGTCTACTCGTAAAGAGTCGGTGAGTGATTCTAAAAGTATGTTATTGTACGGAAGCAGCAGTTGATCCAACCACTTAGTGTGTTACGGGATACCCCTCGATCAACTGTTACCTTCCCCTCAGTGTGCACCGAATTTTCTAAATTATCTGTTTCATGTAATTATAATTACCGACCGCATAACCTTTCTAAATTATCGTATTGAATGTATAAAACAGAAACAACATGTGATAACTGATCCAACCACTTAGTGGTTATGGGTTTACCCTCGATCAATTATCGTCCAGTTTAGCGTAAAATACGGAACAAAACGATCTATTGTTAATCTCCAAACCCCGCAATTGGAAAAGCTTATCTTGTTCGTCACCTACGTCTGTGTAAACCCATGTAGATTCCCCATTTTGTACCACCTTCTGATTCTCCTATTTTCTTATTGTAATACATGGTATTTTATTATATGGATCCGTCTCATTTTGTCTCGAACCAGTCTCTCCAAAGTATCGCATCCTGATGGGACAACCTGTATAGGTTGCAGACAAAAGCCGTGCCCCAAAACAATCCTGATTTTCGCGTAATAATCTGGTTATGTCAAAATTATAATAATCCTTTTAAAATTCGTTAAGCGTTGCGCGAGAAAATTAGACTCAACCGCTCGGTCGCTTAAAAATTAACGCCTCACGTAACAATATATTCTCACTAGCTGAAATGCCCGGTGTTACCCGGGTGAATGCAAGTTTTGAAATAAATGCGACAGAGTTATAGACAGAAAAACAGTAGATAGCATTGTTATATGAGTAAGCGAGAGAGGCACTAGTATTTTTTTTAAACGATTTTATTCAGCTTCGATGCTCTGTTTGTTGTTAGTTTGTTTCGCGTATGTATGTATGTTTGCTTGGTTCAAATCTAGAAACTCAATTTTAATCCACTTTCAAATATCCAATAGACTTGAAAATCTGCAGGCGTACGTAGTTCGGATGACAATACAAAATTATGAAAAAAAAACCCTGGGGGTTTAAAAAATTACCCAGCTATCAATAATTATAACCCATTACCACAAATCCAAATGATTTGAAATCAGCCTATAACCACAAATCAAATCTTAGACACTAAAAAGTAAATAGATAATAAAAAATATATATAAAAAATTTAAGTCAACCGTTTTTATGCATATTAAAATGCACCAAAAACTAAAAAAATAATTCTTCGTTTTGTACTACAATTTCGATGGTGTTTTTCACTTTAAATAAAATCGTGAAGCAGGATGTGTCATAATAGAATATGAATCAATTTAATACAGAATCCAGCGTCGAAATGAATTGGTGTGACATATCCTGCTCCACGATTTTATTTAAAGAAAAAAACCCCACCGAAATTGTAGTACAGAAAAAGAGTTATTTTTTATTTTTGAGTGTATTTTAAATAAAATCATTTAACGTAAATATTTTTTTATATATATTTTTTCATAGTTCACTCGTTGTCAGTAGGACAACAAATTAATCAGAAACACACGTCTAAACAGAAATTTGATTAAACGTTAGGATTCTAGGTTTTACTGAGAGTAAAAGTGGTCAACGAAAACTGCATAAAGTAAATTTGTATTACGCACAAACAAACAAAGAGAAAATTAATTTTATTTATATAAAATTAAATTTATTTATATATATATGAAAAATCATTTTATTTTAAAGGATTTACAAAATTGAGATCATACGAAGGCAACGCAATAACCATTTTCACAAAAATAATTAATTCATGGTAACTTCACATAAATACCTTAATCTTTCTATCTCGATTTAATCTGAGACTCCTTACGCCGCGGCGCCGCCTACTAATTTCACATACAACGCGGAAGAACACCGATTCATCGCAATTAATCCTTGAAATTCCATCGAACCGATCCTCGGGTTGCCTGTTTCTTCAGACCAGGGCCTTTAATATGACGTAAACGTACGCTAAACTACGTGCATTACTCGCTAATATCTAATCGTAACCCTAATAGGTATTGCGTTAATCGTGCATGCAAGAGAGGCCGTATGAACGCCAGCAATCTCGCCTCTCGTAATGAAGAAAGGTAGACCTATCATACATGAAGGAACCTACTAGTTTGCCCTAATTGCCGTTATGGTTCAACGCTTTGCTGCCTCTAATTATTTCACATCCATTTGCCCCTACAATTTGTAAACAATTACATTTCGTTTTTCCAACTTTTACTTAATTTCCATTTCCACTTCTCCCAGTTACAATGTATAATAACACGGAGTCGGCCCATTTAAAAGATAAATAAACTATATCCTACGTCCTACCTCATCGTAGGGTAAATTCAGGAGAGACGACACACTTGTAATATCTTCCAATCGGAAAAGGAAAATTATATTATAAATCGAGAAATTTTTATTAAGTTTGATCTTATTTTGAAAATCATTTATTTTCTTCCAGAAGAAACGAACGCGTACTTCATGAGCTTAAGATGAAGTGATTGTAACTAACAAGGGGGTACTACGGTTGCACCCCTCGGGGATCTTTATGAAATTATGAAGGATGAGTCTAGAGGTCGAATGATGACATTCTACAGAATATTTCACGCTAATGTGCATTTTTGTACGAACCAATATGATTAATTAATTACTCCCGCCTGCACCTAGGCATGTACCCAATCCCGTCACCGCCAATTTTGTTCTGCCTCCGTCTTTTAAAGATTTGCAATTGACCTATATAATTCAGACCTGATGAAGATGTCTCGAAGACGCACTCTTTTGTAACTTTGGACGTCTTCCAGGCGTCTTTAGAACTTCACTAAATGTCTTTAAGACGTCTTGAATGTTTTGACTACTTTACCACAGCTCACCAGCGAGCTGCAGACCCGCAGTTCCCGTTCGTCTGACACGTTAAAGCCTCATTAATTGACGACCCTTCCTGACATTGATTGATCTTATCTCACATCTCGCTGAACTCGTTTCAACAAACGTCATTATATTCTGAATAAAAGAGTAAAGCATTCGGATAAAAAAAAATTAAATTAACCTCGAAATCTCTTCGACACCATAACCTATAAAAAATCATTTACGCCACATAGCGTTTCTCTCTGAACCAAACGACTTTTATAAGAACAATTTTTTCCAATTAAGTATTCTATGGTAAAAGGACACAAGTTGCTAGGGAGAGTTTGTATTAAAATTCTTTTCGAAATGAATTCTTATCCACGGAGGTGTCAGAGTGGTCTTCCAGAAATCGATTCCCTCGAAGCTTTGCAGGAAACGACGCGACCGAGAACAAGGACGAAGATGGGAACGTAATAAGATGGCCGTTTGTCGTTCGAAGTGTCAAATAAACGTTGCACAGTCACCCGTTCGTTCGACCCGATATTTTACCAACGTTCCAGTTTACTTTACTGTTGTCACATTCTAAGGTCTAGATCCTCCTTGCCCATTCTACTTCCACAAAATGTTTAGAATAATAAAATCGACCCACTCCGACGTATGCTACACGTGGAAGAAGTAGCTGGACCCACATACCTACTTCCGTTATACATTAGAAAAAGAAAAGCTCCCATTTTTTAGAATTGACTTTAATAGTTCCTTGTTTTAAAGTACGTTCAAATAAAATCACGAAAATTATCATAAATAATTTTCTCTAGAATACTAGGTATATGATAGTTTCGTAAATACAGTACTGCGGTACAGTAACTACAGTACACATTTATTGCATCACTCTCAAATTCATGTAGTAGGCACGCACAATATTCATAGCAATATGATTGATAAAACGATTCGACTCCAACTTATTTTGGCCAAGAAAATGTACCGCACATTTTGACAATAAATAAATTTTGCCATAATATTTTCCTAATACTAATAATAAGAGAGGTATAAATGGCAACGTGTTTATTCGAATGACGCAATAAATATTTCCCTTTCTATATACTTTAATTTTTAATAATTCGAATATTACATTGAAACTTAGTTACCGAAAACTTGGAAAACGAATAGAATTCCGTCTTTGTAGTCTAACTCTTTTTTTATTAAAATACAAATAGCTTTGTGGTAATTATGATTTCACAGCGATATTTGTGGCGTCGTTTCTTAATGTAAATATCATTATATTTTTATAGTATCGTCGATTATATACACTAGCTCACCGGGTCCTATGTAATTAGTAATTCTAATTATCATTCAATTTGTTATGTTGATTAAGCCATAAATCAGTGATTGGCCAATTTGAAGACTAGCTAATTAATGGCCGTTTCTCCGTGGTTTACTTGCGTTTACATCTTCCGCTTTTCAAGCAACAGCTACACTGGGTCAAATGCGCGTCGAACATAAGCAATAGTTTATCACTGCTCCATGACACTTGCAATTGTACACGGAATTCTACGTTTTACTAACAGTCGTCGTTGGTTTTGATCTCTTCTGATCGAGTGTGTGGGAATTGCTACAATGACAGTTCTGACGTTTCCACATTGACCGGCATTCGTCAACGCCACTGAAAGCTTACCTTAATCCACTAAATGGGTCAAATATCTGTACTTACATATCCCGCCGGGTTATTCAATGCCCTCTTTAACGTAAATGCACCACCTTGCTCCGTACGGAGACTTCTTTCCTAATCGCATGATCCATGCTCAGGGTTGGAACGAGCGCGCTTGGAGGAGGTCATTGTTCTCCGCAAGGCGTGGTGTGATCAGGCTTTTCAAGAAAAATACCACACATAAGTAGGCCATACCCCACCATTTTTCTAGCTTAGCTTTTAATTATATAAAGGACCCAGCGCAATAAGCAACCGGATTTCATTCAGAGTTTATTCGTGTTCGTATTCATTGAAAAGTTGTTACAACGAGATCCGGTTAGAGAATCCTTAACCCTACAGTACGTCAATTACTGTTAAGCTGAATTTAATACACTCATATTGATCTCCCGCATTTCTCAGTGCGTCAAAACCGGGGGCAGTTAAACGTACCCCTAGTTAGAGCGTCAGGCGCGACAACAATACACTGAACAATTTGAAAATCTTAATTTTGTAATAGAAAGTATACTGTGCTTATTTGTACTCGCGTCGAATAATTATTGTGTGTGAAATCCTGACAGCAGACTTTATTGACGCGTACAGTTGCAACGTGGTTCTATACGTTCTATGGAGTCCAGAGTCCAAGACTATCGTTCCCTTGTGATTTGGGCCCTTCATTGGCAAGGTCAGCTCCAGAATGCTTCTTTCATCACTTTGCGTAAAGATCAATGTCTCCCACATCGATCCTTACCCTTCCAGGATAACTCTGCTTCCCGCCAAAGTGCCAGGAGAGAGTCCTATCTTCCCGCGCCTTCCTCAAGTGTCCACATCTGCGTACCACTTGCGAAGAAGGCGACGCTGCTGAGGAACGTTCATCGTTGCTGCGGTTTTTGTTCTTGCTAGCTCGGCTACTCTTAAAGCCTGCAGATCTGATCTGTCGAACTTACCTTCGATGGCAGACATCCTGCCTTTTGTTTCCATATCCGCTATTTCTTACAATTATTGTGATCTGCACAATTGAAATATCTAAACGTACAACATAATTACTGGTCGTGTCCACATAAGGATAGAACACAGAATCACGTTTATTAAACATGGATAGTTTCACAATGCATTATCTTTGTTTATCCAAGAGTTGAGCGAATTGTCAACGCCTGACCATTTACCAATCCTAACACATATACCTTATCACTCTTCTTACGCAACACCTTTTCCACCAGATACACGCCGGGATCAGCGACGCGACGTAACTCGGGCTCATAGGATCCTCTGACGACAGGCTTTCCGCGGGAAACTTGGAGCAAATAAGTTGCGGGGTTAGTTGTCGGCACTTTGACTATCTTGAACACCTCGGTGGTCCAATTTGGTGTATAACCGTTATCGAAGATGGATTTAAATTTGCTCAGCGTGCAAACTTCCGTTTTTCAAAATCAGTTTTTAAATATATGTTGGATTCTGTGTACATACATTCCGCGCTAGATACTGGCTAGTTTCTAGGCTCAATTCATTTTTTATTTGCGTGCAAACGTTCCTTCGTTCAATGAATCTCTACCACGACTTTTGCTCCACCTGTTCGTTAACTCTCGATTCAACTATATATGTACAGTTCTGAAATCCAAGATATAAAATGGTTCGATAGACGTTCTATACTGCGTTCCACTTTAGAGTAGACTCGTTCCCCGCAGGGATATACTGTTGATTGGTAGGAAACCGGCAGGGAAAGTGCTACGGCCAATCGCAAAAATGCTACGACCAATCACGTGTGTCAGATCGGTCGCAAATTGGTAGGGCCGTAGGTCTACTCTTATATGGAATGGAGTGATTGGATTGTGGTTCGATAGACGTTCGATCGTGGTACGATAATCCTTCCCCACATCATCCGACGCAGTTTCAGCTGATACCATAATTCTATGATTCTCACGTACGACGAATTTGATTACCAAAAGTATAATGTTTCATTCGCACGTTCATAAGTTTTCTCACCGCCCAAATGATATCATCTCACACAGCTGTCTGAGCATTTGTCCTCCGTGGAAGCTCCTGCTACAACATGGAAGCGGACATACTTCTACGTTTCCGCAGCGGCACGTAATAGCGCACCAAACCCTGTCGTAAACGATCATTTACGAATCGACTTCACACAAGTATGTAATTAGCGAGTTACCAAAATCGCGAATGTCAGCGTTCTCGTGTACATGACAAAAGCCACGATACGAAGACTGTTTACGTACGAACATTGCATCGACCGCATGTTCTCGTGGTTGTCTGAAAATATGTACTCCGTAACCAGCAAGTACGCGACCTTTGTCGACATTCTACGTGCTGCTGCTACGTCCACGAACTACGCAATTAATTTCCGAAACTGACTGCTACGAACAGCATTCATTGATAGGTTGTGAGCCGTTAGCGGTAGGATTGCAATCGGTGTTACGCGATACAAAACACATACCACATACGTAGATGTATTCATATATCGACACAACTAAAAATTTGCAGTTTTTGAGTTATTAGTATAGAAAAAGCGGTTGTTGTCTAACAAAACTTTTGAACCCGTTTCCCGAAAAATCATGAATTTTTAGTTATGTCGTTGTTGCAGCAAATGAGCGATACGATCTACCGGTAAACGCACAACTTTTTACACCAACACCTGCACTATATCATACTTTGTATGATCCTTTTCTACACGTAGATAATACTTATCCCAAAACTATGCTCTTCGGGTTGCCACTCCTTACTATGTGACGATTTGCGAAAAAAGCTCCACCTATTCTACATTTTGTACGACATATATTGGATTGTGAAATCTTTTGCAATATAACTATATATACCCGCGGGACCGGAAGTCACACAACCTATGCAATGTCGACAAAACCGTGATTCAATATCGACTGCCTTATAGTGGTAGCAGCTAACCTGAGTCGCACGACCTACGCAATGTCGATGCACACGTATTTGCACGACCGAACAGATGCAAATATTCGGAACGAGACCTTGAGCTATCGCATCTCGCTGTATGTTTTGTCCACGATTCGGAAGACTGCTACACTGAATTTTTGTCTCCCCCCCCCCCCCCCTCTCTCTCTCTATCCCTCTTGCACCTCTCTCTATAGGTATCGCTTCTACCTGCTATGAACGCAATATACATATACACATACACACATATGTATATAGAGCAAACACCGTAGGTAGGTATATATGTATGCATACACGCAACAACGAAATACGGAATTTAGCGTTCCCTTTACGCTGAGCTACCGAAGGTGTCGAATTAACGTTGGGTTAGGTCTGGGTTAGGTTGGCGACTGACGACAGTCCCACTAGTGCAAGGGAGAAGTATGTATCTGTTTCTCCCTTGCACTAGTGGGACCGTCGCCAGCCGCAGTCGCCGGCCGCACATTGGAACGGCAGCCTTTACACAGCATCCGCGATAAGAACGTGCACGAACGCGCGCTGACGCGTGCGTCATGCTACGCGCGGTGATTTCTTCTTTATATCAGAAATCGCAAGTCACCGGCGATCATCGTTGCGGTGATCTGGATGGCTACGAAGTCGAATTACGCAATGTGATGCAATGTTGTAGCAGGATCAAGGATACATGCTAAGATCGTGAAAAAAGTGTACACAAAGAAAGAGAGATGGCAGACACAGGTCAAACGCTTTTGTCCACCGAATACGTATTTCGAAGTCCTTTCTCTCTCTCTCTGCCCAACGACGCAAACCATTCGCGGTTGCGCCTGCGTCCCGATCTCCGCTCCCAAGTACTTCGCCCCTCCGCTAGGTGGCGCGACCGCGCTGTTCCCAGGCAATTTTCGCGGATCTAGGAACTTTTTTCCACGCGTATATTGTGGTTTTTGCGCCGATGCTACGGATTTTTGCTTCGATTGTAGGGAATTTCTCCCGATCCTAGGAACTTTGCGTGTGTGGGAGGCTTAGGGCATATAAACATGGAGGAAGCATGCAATGGGTGAAAATGTAGACGACGGTAGAAAGAGAAAGATATACATTGGGGACACCCTCTCTCTTTCAAACGCTAGGGGTGGCAGCGTTTTTTATGTTAGAAAGAGAGAGGGTGTCCCCAATGTATATCCTTCTCTCTTCACCGCTGTCTAAATTTTCGCCCATTGCATGATTTCTCCATATTTATATGCTCTAAGGTGAGAGGCGCCAGTACACCGATCCTAGGGACTTTGCGTCTGCGGGTAGTCCTAGGGCATTTTCGTGGCAACAGTTGCCGCATCTTACCCCCACCACTAACTCTCACGCTCGAAGCGCCATCTGAGATTACCCAGCCACCATTCAATATTACCCCCATCACGGCTCAAATCGAACACAGGTATGTTATTTAAATATCAGAAAAAAGAAATGTCAAACAAATATGATAAATATATTGCAACTGGAAGATCTAAGCATCTTATCTCGTTTTTTAATATGATATGTAGATAACATTCATTTGCTATTTTAAATCATCGCGTATAAAATAAAACCCTTTCACCGTTATAACACAAAAATAATCTAACATCTTACTGTATATAGTTGATAAATATTTCGGTAGTTGTAGAGACAGAAAGTATATTTACCTATACTTCTTAAAATATGCCTAGTAAGTTAAAATATATAGTGACGAATGAGATCACGTGCTTAAGCTGTTGGTAGAACACAATAAATTATTATGTCTATGTACTTCGATAAGTCAGAAAATTGGTTGTAATTATTTGGAGGGTAATCAATCTCAATAGAATAAACCTCGTAAATTTTCTCTCCGAGTACGAAAAGTTTCTGACAAGTATACAAATGCAATGAATAAAACACCTATAATTACCAGGGAATTATTGTTCGAGTGTTACGCATCAGCACAATCAAGTGATTCTCTTGTTACCTCGACTAATTATGGATTATCGCCTTGCATAATCGCGACAGATAGGAGGGACAGGAAATACCGCGACAACAAAGAGAACTGGAGATGAGTCTTCCAAGCGCAACGCTTCGCTTCGGCGGCTTTTGGGAATTCACTGCGGAATGTACCCCGTATCGATTCGCCTGCAGTCGAACTCTAATAGCACTGAAATACATGTGGCAGGCAATCATAAAGGTGAATTGTCCCCCTATTAATAGACTTTTCTATGTACACCTACGTGCTGGAATAGACTTATGAACGGTAGGACTTCGATTATCCGAGCGTCCATCGTCCGAATAATATTACGCTGTAATGGAAAATAAATTTCCCCGACATATGCCACATGCCCCGTCTGCCAGCTTCTCATTCTCTCAGCCAACTTATCACCCTCAATTCGTCGTTATTCGGCATACTAGGATATCACCGAATCTGGAATACTGACGCCGTTGGAAAGTGGTGGCCAATTACGAGGTTGGTAAATCAAGAATCTGTTATATAAAAATACGAAAATATGAAATTATCGATTACAATAAAGATTCATCACTGTGCGCGCGGAGAAGTATGAAATCCGTTAACAGTAAAAGGCTTGATGCCTGTGATGGTTGTGTCGAAAGAGGGACAAAGGATCCGAACTTTTCGTATGGGACTATCAATAAGCCACGCCTTTGAGAGCAACACTACCGGCCCCTTAAGGCCCAAGTACAGAGGCGGATGCAGGGGGCTACAACTCTGTGCACGACTTTACGGTAGCGTTAGTACTGCCATCTGGACTAAGGACCGTTTGTCCTCGAACTAAAATTCAATATGGCCATGCACTAATGTTTATGCTAAAAGATATCGTATCAAATGCAAACTCCCATTTGCTTATTATTTGAGGCAATCAGAGCAACAACGGACGAACCTACATTAAAAAAAAAATTTTTTACCTATTTTACATGGTTAGTAGAGCCTATTGGAATACGTTATTGCTATTAATTCAATTTCGAAAAAAGCTAGGTTAGTTCGTTTTGCTCTGACTGCTTTATTTCACAAAATGCAAGACGTCCTCAAATCAGTTGATGCACTACATCAAAACTGTTGTAAAAGCTGTCGAAGAAACAGGACTTATCATCCTCAGTATGGTTTGCGATCAAACTACAACAAATGTTGCAGCAATTAATAGATTATTACTGGATTCGCAGACTATGTTGGACGGCCATATTGAATTTTAGTTCGAGGACAAACGGTCCTTAGTCCAGATGGCAGTACTAACGCTGCCGTAAAGTCGTGCACAGAGTTGTAGCCCCCTGGGCGGATGTAACGGCGGGCGCACCGGGCGCGGATCCGTGGCCCCGACTTCTGAGGAGCCCCACAAAAACCAACTTTCCACTTTTTTTTAATGACACCAAATTTGATTTCATATTTTAAGCGGATCGTAAAATTGTAAGCGAGAAAAATCTGTTTATGTGTTTAAAAATATGGTTAACGTGATTTTATTTTTCCTGTCTTTCCCTTTTTTGTAAGGGGCTCAATATTTTCTTTTGCGCCCGGGCCTCAACCGACCTTAATCCGCCTCTGCCCAAGTACATCATCGAGCATGCTCGGTAGTGTGTAAGGGCCTTTAGACGTTGAAGCGTCTTTTGAGGTTAGTCGGCTGTCGACTTTGACTGAGTCGCACGTGTTTCAACGTGTTTGGACGGGTGCTTGCTTACACAATGATATATGAATTAGTAACAACCTTTGTAGTTTTCATTATATTTTTATAAGAGTGACATCACCGAATTGCTGAAGTCTTCCAGACGAAAATTAGACTAAACACAACGTTATGCTGACTATATGCCGCGGAACAATTTCTATATTGTGTAAATCAATTCTTATCCTATGTCATTAAAAATAGTTCGAATAACGTAGTCTTTGGACTCATCTCGATCACGAGAATATCCCGAGTCCATTGATGCTGCTTTCATCAAGATGTAATGAAGAATACAAAATTTGAAGATTCCAGCACTGCTACTTATTCTGAGCGCTGAGTTTATCGCTACCGGTTTTTGGTCTCCGGGTATATCTTCATCGAACGATTGGGCTACAGAACCTAATCAGGCATTGATACATTTGCTACCTTGACACGGTTCGGGGCTTGCGTCTGGTTTTCACTACGCCAGCCCTTAATCTGGCAGAAACCTATATTCAGAATTGAATGCTTTGTATACATATCGGCACGTGTTTTCCGAGAAAATAATTCCAAAAACGATCTGGGTGCGAGCTGCTTTTAATGATAAAAATGTTGAATCTCTTCCGAATTTCACAGACCAATTCTACATCATGTATGATTAAAAATATTTCGAATGAGGTCGAATTTAGACTCATTCTCATCAGGAGAATCTCGGCAAGGTCCATTGACAATACTATAACAAAGCTTTAATAGGGAATATCCATATGTATTGAAGTCAAAATATGTATGTTTGTTAGGTAAAGGCTTCTATAGACACCGTTCAATGTATCCGCACCGGCATGAATATACTTCGATACCCTAGAAAAAATACTGTGGGGGTCCCCACTCCCCCAACCAGTCCTAAAACCCACACTCTCTTACGCCCAAAAACTGTTGTGTTATATCTCAATAATTTTCAATAATTTTAAGGAGCATTATGTGAAGATAGTGGATAAAAAAATAAATAACTATACCTTTTAAAGAAGGAATATGTGGGGAAATTTAATTCTTCACTTATTCCCTCTTAAAAATACAATAAAAAATAAATAACTGTAACGTTTTAGAGAAATAAAAAATATCTGGATATATCTTCTATATTATATACCTACTACTTAGCAAAATACCCGTGCTTCGTGTTGGTTGAATATTGTCAACTGTACTATGAGATGGCGCTGAAGGCGCCGTCACTCGCCAAGCGGGCTTCCCCTCTTTGCATATACTACTTATATCTTCTTTGTAGTAAAACGTTCTAGAACTTTCCATGTACCTTGAGTGTAACATAACTCGTGTAATTATCTTACTTATATGAATAAATCCCTCTATTATTGCAACCCTTCGCTAAGGTAGAATAATTAAAAGGAATTACTTTTATATCTGTTTTTTTAAGTAATTTTTCCCCAATTCAATGTAGTGCGACATGTTACAAATATCTACAGCTGCTGTACAAACCACGGACGAGTTCCTATCTTGTAAATAATTAATTTTACAGAAAGAAAACAACTAAATTTTTAGCAAAAATCGAACGTTTTTTTTCAAAATGCTGGTATTCTCCAAAGTTTGCACCACCGACTAAATCTATGTATATATGCGATAAAAAAGCTAAAAAAATTCTAAGTATTACTTCTAAAATAAAATAGAATAGATAAAATATGTAGATGTATGTCTGTATATTCCTTATTAACTCTTAAACCCTCTAACCGATCCGAACCAAATTTTGCATAATTACTCTCTAGAACCCTGCGGAAAATATAGGCTACCATGAAGCCTGGACATCCAACCCTTCCCCCTTATTTCATCCTCTTAACACTTGGTGATAATCAAAGTTTTACTGAGGCAACGCCGGGTACTTTAAGCTAGTAAAAACTAAAATTTGCATTAGGTACTTGATGACTCATTGGAGGTTCGACTGTCGCGCGAGCGAAGGATCGCTGAGAGCGCCGAACTACAGCGCTCCGAGCTTCGTTTATTGTCAAAGTAAACATTCGGGGCTCTCCGACAATACTTCCAATGCTTTCCAGAAAATATCGACGTGAAAACACGTTAAAACCGCGCACGAGATGCAAATTCCTTGACGTGAAACCTCACCAACGCCACTCAAAGTCTTGCTGGAAAGTGCACGGCGAAACGTACCATTGGTTTAAGGCTATTTCAGTAATGATCGTGAATTCCCTGCATTCGTAGCCAGAACAGAATCTTATAAATTTTATTGAAGAATTCAGATGTCCATCGTACTACAATTAAATATAGATTGCTTTTAGCGCCATAGCCATATAAATTAACCTTAAAACCTGCAATATAATGAGTCTAAACGTAAAACATGAACAGTGTGGGACTAGTTAATTTATAAATATCCTAAAGGTTTGCGTCCACACTTCTAGCTACCTCACACGAACTTCACAGCAAAATCTATAGTACAGTGTGTATCGGTACCACATTTTTCTGGATAGCGAATACGTTTTACCGTGTGTAACATAACGTAGGCTTATTTGGTAAAGCGATTGGTACAGGCAATATAATTTCTAGAAGGCACATGCGAAGAGTCTCAGGAACCTGAAGAGAAAATAAGTCTGTAAATCATTAATTTCTGAGTTATGTGTGTCACCGACTTTGAAAACATGATTTTGAGGGAAACGTGTTTCCCTGTACACTGAGGAATACCTACCTATTTACAAGCGTATAAATTTTTCAATTTTGGTCAGATTAACTTGACACTTTCAGGGAATATCTTCAAGGTGTTGTACTTCAAGAAAATATAAAAATCGAGGTTTCGAACATTTCTGGATAGGCCTCCCCCTTAAGAGGACAACACTGTTTTATCGAAATTTCATGCATCACGAATATGACGAGCACAATACTACCCTCAGCAAGAAGTAAGGGCGAGGGTGTACTTTCAGCAAGTTTTCACATACTAAATTAATCAATTTCTCCCTTGCAAAGAATCCAACAACACATTCATTCCGGAGTTACCGCAGCTAAAAACGCATATGCGTCCCTTAATTCTAGTACTCCACAAACTTACAAAGTTTCATTAAAATATCCGAGAGATATTTCGCCAGCGTCCTTTGTATGCTGTTCGTAGCTGGCTTTCAACCGCGGTCCTATTCCTTGTGAAATCTCGTGCTACTACGTAATGTACATACACAAGGATCTCTGCTGTTCCGTATGGAATTCATTTTTCTAAATGGTATTATAATATGGAGCCTGGAGCAACCTTGGTAGAGAGATTATACAGGACAGTGTAGCAAGCAACCCCTTATAAAATGGTTTATATCTCCTACACTCAGACATTCTATAAGTATCTGCATATCGTACAGATTCTTTTCTGTACCTATGGCTTCTGTAAATAACAGTAGGTACTTCCATACATTTCCCACTTCTTCATCCGTACAATTGGAACCGCTCCCTTTACCAATAGCATACACGAATTCACCCATATTACACAGACTGAAAATTTATTTAATCGTCATTTTTTGAAACATAAATTAGTCTCGTTCCTTCAATCGATGGTTATCAGCTGAGAGCTGATTAACGATACTAACCACCTTTTCCACATGTATGGAATCAGATCTTCTAGGGTCTGTATCAAGTTCTCGTAAAAGATGTTCGTTTTATTTCAAATGGGCGAAATTATGAGACTAGAAACGACGCCACGCGTCACGTATCATTATTACAAACTTTCTACAAAAATTTGAGTCGAGTGGCGACAAAGTGCCTTTATGACGCGGGATTTGCACCCTGTGTACGGTTTGGGCTTGTTTTCACGTTCATATTTTCTGGAAAGCATTAAACGCGGACTCAAGCGTTGAGATCAACCGTTAAGAACTCAACGGTGATCAGTCCTGATCAGTCCATCGTTCCACTGGACGACACTTGGGACGGTAGCGATATTTGTAGCAACTCAACACGTTCCGTAAAAGTAGCGGACTTTATTTAAGCTACAAAACATGGCGACCGATCACTAAACGTGTTGAGAAGTGAGCAACTGAGCGGTAGCGTTCAGCGAAAAATCAGTAAGCGGTTACTCAACGGTTGAGTCTGCTGAACACACTCAATGACCATGGCGGCGCGCAGCCGCTCGCGCGAATACTCCAAGACATGGTGGGGATAGCGATGAGCGCTTAGGGCAGGGCCAAAGCGAGCCTATAGCGAGAGAAGACTGTATGTGAATATTTTAGCGAGTAGCTATATACTATATACACATATTTATGTAACATTTTTACTTACTTTATTATAGAATAATAAATATATAACGCTATATTACATATAACAAACTGACGGGTGGAAAATGTTTAAATATTGAATTTTTATGTAATGTGTAGAAAAAAATTACCCACGGACTGCAAAAAGAAATTTCACAATGAGCCTGTATTTTTGTAAAAATGTCACAAAATATCACTCAAGATGAAGGTTATTAAACAGTGATCGTTTTGTGAAATTATTCAGATACTCCTGACCGCTTCGTTCTTAGACAAAGTTTTTTATATTTATAGCAATTAATTATTGCATATAAAGTAATTACTAACTGTCACTGGAAAAGCAGAATACGTAGTGCAACATTGCCTAGATATCACGGTACTTGAAATCTGAATATACAGCAAACTTCTTTGTCATCGATTCCAGTCGATTCCTACTTCTTTTTATTATAGATGCCGGCGCAACCTACATATCTGGGAAGAACACTCCTGCAGCCACATCCTTGAAGCATTGTATCTCTACAAAACATTTCCTCGCCAACATAAAAGACTCCCCATGTCAAATAAAAAGCAGCGTTGATCAATTTCCGAGTTCCTTCTTCCCACCTGAAAACCTCTTACTTCGAATAACTTTCCGGTATTCCACACGGCTGCCATAATCCATGGCGTATTTTCTTGTAAGTCGCATTTATAAAAGTAAAAAATGATTTCATTAGTATCATCACTGATTATCAGTTACTTTTTCTAATTATTATCTATTATTAATTTATTATAGTGTATTTTTATATGAACAGACGGTTTTGTCATTCTCCTTCCCCCACTTTTATTTTTTCCTCCTCATGCCTTTATTAATCTCCCAAGATCAGACCAGCTTTTGGTAGCATCTTTAATTTACACATTTGTGACCTTTGTGACGTATACTTTTAATCTGTATAAAAAAATCTGTGCGATTCCATCATCAGTTTTTACTCCATCATTTAATGTTGAATGCCCTTGCACTGTAGGTTGTTGAAATCGTCTAAACATCCGCTGTTCTACAAGGGATAACAAAGAATAGCATGCTCTTTAAAAAAATTAAAATTAAAATTAAAAAAGACCTTGAAATCTCCGAAGACCCTCCACCCACAAAAGAATTATTACTGATACGTTATGGTCCCCTCGATACTGTAGGAGTTTTGTAAATTAATTTTTTTCGTATCTATTAAAATAACGAAGATATTCTAGGTGGACAAAGTTATTGCCCTACTCTCTATACCTGCTGGTGGAGCTATAGTGAGGTCGTAACCTCTGCTACATGGTAAGGTTACTTTAAATTATTGTAAGCTTGAGAATTTCCTTTGTTACAATAACATAGTAAAAGTATATTTCAGTCTAAATTGAGTGATTTTCCTGTAATAATATCATTAATAATAAATGCAGTAGGTAATGTTACAACTTTAATAACCATGAACTACTTAGTTCAAGGGCGTTGCCTAGCAGCAACATTACAACGTACTTACCTGTCAGAAAAGTACGTACTTACGAGTTGATGACTGCATTAATTATACAGGTATGAACTTTGAAATTTTATACCTTAAAAACATGTATAGTCTTCCTGCACGTGTGAGTGCTTTATACGATGAGCACTTTTATTAATTGATTAAAAGTTTGGCGATACGCTTCTACTATTTTAAAAAGGCACGTATAGGTACGTTTTTGTCATATACAGTATGTCCGGTTTATTTGTACAGGTACGCCCTATTATTTTTCTAACTATTGAAAAAGCGTAAAAATGTTTCATATGAAAGTTGTTTGATTTGATGGAGGAAACTTAATAGAATATTTGGAATTGTTTTTAAGCTCTTTATTCACCAATGTCAATGTAATTTTTTTACATGGAACTATATATTTATATTAGTGGTACTTTATTATGCATTTCAAGACGCGTTCAGCGATGTGTATGAAAGTTATGCTTGAACAATAATTTACCGGATATTTTTATGAATATTCGTGGCAAATTTCGAGTCCGGTTAGTGTCTTTTACTCCTATCGTGTGATCTACGAATGGAGTTGAGCCACATCGAAATGCTTTTATTCATCCACAGTACTCGTGTAGATTTAGAAATAAATAATGCCTCTCCTTGAATCATGCAAGGCTTAAAACGCATATTACTCGACACAAACATATTGCACTCTCAGTGTGTCAAGGGGATGAGTTCATTGTGTAAACTAATTGTTTATTACCTCGTAAAAGTAACGCTCTTTCGGCCATGTGAATAAGTAACCACCATTAAACTTGAGCATGTAGGCGATATATCTGTCGAGGGTAAGAGAGTGCTTCCTACCTGAGTACGACTTTTACGAGCTCGTTGTAAGACTATCGTCCTTAGTCAGTCCTTCGTCCCAGTCTCTCTGTATTTTCTTGTGAAAAACACGATAAGCTGAGTAGCTTCGTTCTTCTATGAAAAATAAACTTTTTAGTGATCTGGCAACAGCCATCTGTTTATAACACATTATCCTATCGTAACCGCCACCTCACCTTTCATCATCATTGAACACAGAAGTTGACATTAGCCTGATTGCTGTCAAGCTTATCGTTCGACAGTTTTGCCACAGACGTGACCACCTGTCACACGTTAAATATCATCCAGGCCAGATTTCAAATCATTTTCAATTACTCACTGAAAACGCATACGCGCTGCAATCTATCGGTTTTGAAGCAGATCGTGCGACAAGTTTTATGGAAACGCCGTATCACCGTCCGATACGATCGCGTCGTACGACAGCTCCATATAAATACGACGCATCGTACGAAAAATCGCGAAAACCCCCGTAAACGTTGCAAAAAGTCGTAAAAACTACCACAAGTTATGAAAAGTCGTAAATTAGCCACACAAGCGTGTGCAAAGTTATGAAAAGCTCCACCAATGTTACGATTTGTTGTACAACTACGTCGAATATGACTGTCTGAATGACACCCCCGTATCGCGTGTGAGATTGGCGTTGGACCTGGTCGTATTGGGCGGTGCACATGGAAGTATTTGTATTAAAAAGCCGGCCAATAGTCAAAATCAGCAAGTTAGTCAAAAGCCTCAACCAAATCCATTTTTCTTAAAGCTTGATAACCGATGCGTCAAACGGCAGCCATACAAATTTCTCCGTACGCGCATTCAAACTTTTGCGAGCAGGGCAGCGTTTTGATTCCAAGAATTGTAATGAAAATACGGGATATCCATAATGGATTGGCAATGAAAATGAATACACATAGATACATATTATGTATGTACGTATTATATCGGGAGTAAGCGAGATAGACATACTACGTCAGCGACCGCGGCCAAAGGGTACTTCGGCTGAGTGCGTTACAACTTATAACGTATAGTGTAATGACGAAAATTTCACTTTTCCTCATTTTCATCCTATTTGTATGAAAATAGTACGAATTGGTTAGTGAGGTTCTTCCGATGAAAATGAGCCCAAACACGGCATAAATCGGACTATTTTTAGAATTGTATACGGCGATAGAGTACATTCACATTAACTATCCATAATAATAAAAACAGTCCGATTTATGTCGTGTTTGGACTCATTTTCATTGGGAGTACCTTACCAATCAATTCGTACTATTTTGTGATGTGAAAACGGTCGCAGAAAAAAGTTAGTAGGGATGGTTCGTTCAAATCGAACAGATTTCATTAAAATTTAACCGAGCATCACTTTGAATCGTTTTTAAATCCTGCCAAACCTCAGCAACCAATACGTATCACTCTCACGAAGGTCTAATGCAAAATGCAAAAAGACAATGTTAACACGTTCACTGTCCCGTGCACCGTACCTATGTAATGCATGCTCTTTCGAGTGGGCACTAGAGGTCCGGACAGCGTTAAGTTTGACATATTTGGCCGTTTACCCTGCAGGAGTATCGTTTACACCACTCGGGTGTTTCACAAGTGCCTACAGGAGATCTCTCTAACTAAATGCAAATTACCCACGTATTTCCTTTGATCCAAAGTCCGAAATCGCAAACTGTAAGTCCCATTTCGAAGGTGCTCCTATTTGAGTTCCAAGTGAACAGTGATACCACACTATTCGTCTTAAATAAAGCAAATCATTTTATAGACATGACAGTGTTATGTTTATTTTTAATAGTGAATGACACATCGGGGATATTTTTGCGTGTGTCGCGAGCTCACGTGCGGATTATCTTTTTAATCCGCTTGGGATTACCAGGTCGAAGTAACTGCCGTAGTACGTGTCTGCTGGCGCTTGTCACTCGCCAAATTAATATTGGGTGGCTGGTTTAAGAACCGTAGAGCTAATAGTGCCGAATTTCGTGTAATAAATTTCACAGTACTTGACGGGCCACGATTAACGTTTAAATTGTAGTAATGTGAATATTCTTGCAGAAAAGGATTACCCCTTGTTGAATTTGAATTTACATTCACGTCTACATCCGCTACTCCTTGTAGTTCGATACCGTTGCCCACCACATCACTTCGCCCTCATTAGATCCTTACCGCACACTTTAGCATGTGACACAGTGAGCTGAAATGCGGAAAAGTGCGATAAATAATCGAAAACCTGATAGCAAGGTGTTGGGTTCGGAATGGGGTGGTAGCGTATCAGACGGGTTTGAAATATGAAATACCCCAGCTTGCTATCACTAGACTTAACTCTAATGACATGCACGCGATGACCTGCTTACAGCAAGGTTCGCCATGACGTACAAAGTATAGACTCGCGATTTGTAGATTTTGCACTCGATTCCTCGACAGCCGAATAAAATAGCGTTAGATAACACTTTTAATTACTGAGAAAGTGAAAGGAGATGGGAGCGAGATCCCAATGGAATTTTATGCAGATTTTGTGTTATTTACAAATTGTTTTTCCATTAATCAACTACGGGTATTTTCAATAAGGAACTTCCTATTCCCAAAATAATATTGAGAATGGTCTTCTCTTTTAACATGTAGGTATACAGAGTAGGTATACAAACACTTCGTTGACTGCCAGAGAATGATGAGCGAAGGAGAAGTGTCTATGGTTCTAGGAGAGAAGAAGAAGCATGGTGAGCGTTACTGCCTGGTTTTCACCAGTTAATCTACGTCTCAGGACGGTCAGACAATAGTATTGTAAGGCACTAAGTTTACCTAGGTAATTGGCTTTTGGGTCCTTAGGTCCTTCTAACCATAAGTAGTCGTGGGCAACACTTCGGGTGATTTATGAGCTGAAGCGCATAGCAAATTAGCAACCTTTCTGTACCACCCAAGTACGTCCTAACTATGTCATCAGATTTGTTCCACTAACAATACTTGTCGATTTGAATCATGTGGCTATCTTATTATAATTAGACTTCGGAGCTTTATGCAAGCATGATGTATATTACGATAATTACGATGATTATATCGTTGCCGCCGGTATACTCGAGCCAATTTGTAAGCAATTCTCCATACGCTAGAGATATGTGACATATGCAAAACATATGCGATATGCAAAATAAAAAAATAGGTATATTTTTCAAACCTTCTAATGACGGAACATATATTTCTATGAAAGTCCCACTTGCTTAGTCCTTTCCTATAAAAATATAGTACAGGGTGATCGACTACACGTGGGAGAACAATTACCGGGTGATTCTACATGAAAAAATAAATTTGAAAATATAGAATAAAATATTTTAATATTTTTTAATGTCGCACTTTGATTTCCTATTTTCTTTTAGCCTGTAGAAACACCCCCCGAAAGGATAGCCACCTGGGGTGAAGCACCCTGTATACTTCATGTACAGGGCTTTTCTTTTCATGTGAAAGTTAAGTAATAAGTCACATCTAATCAGTCAAGTTAGAAGCAATAGAAGTCCGAAAGAGTTTCGACAATTATTTCTCCGGATTATTTCTACTTTTATTACTCCGGAGTCCCTTTCGAAACTTGATCTAACAATCGTCGTTGCAGTATGTGAGGACGTATAAAAGGGACCAGAAGGAAAGATTGTTGCAAAAGTGTTTCAGATATCGCTGGAAGCGCGTGAGTCCCTGAAGGTTAGCCCATAGGAGCCCCACCCTATACTTCCACGCTCGAGGTAGGTGTAATCCAGTCACTAGTTTGGGAAGGTAGTGAAATAGAGAGCTGCGAAATGGGGATGGCCAAAGGAGACCGAAGGCTACGAGTGGGAGGGAGAGAGCAGGGGGAAAAGTGATTTCGACCATAACAGCTGCTCCTCCTAGAAGCGACAGCCAGCCTCGAATGCGGTTGAGAGTTTCTGCGGGACCCACGAGACTTGCACAGAGTGATCCAAGACGACTAAAATGGTAGGGTTAAGTAAATGTGTGCTCTTCGGCTGGAGGAGGTCTAAGATTACCGCGAAAAGGTCGAGAGCCTATAAAGGAGGGGTTCCTTGTTAGCAAGGAACTTCGACACAGTTCCAAACTAATACACTACAATCGAGAGAGGTCGTATTTCAGTTTCCAAATTCGTAACAATTCCAATTCAAAGTTTACTTGTACTTTACAAAAATCACCTTGTTATTCTTTCTTCTAATTTATATGATAAACTTTACTTATCTCAGAACCAAAAAATATACATGTCTATCAAAACACTTTACTTCATGTTAGTTAACATTTTTTACAATTTGATTGCATAGTTTTATACAACATAAAAAACAGTAAATTTTCATTGTAACAATTTTTTTATATCTGCTATGGTTTTCACAATGTACAGGAAAATAAGGAAGCAGGCATTAACGTTTGAGGGGTAGTTTCACTCACAGGAATCAAAACGGAGCAGAAGTTTGGTATTTTTGTCTACAAATCTGGATAGGTGAAAAAATAGGAATTTTCGGGTTACCGAAGTTTCCTTGTAAGTATAATTGTAACTGCGAATTGGATAAAGTATCGGCTGGAATCTCCATACTCACCAAAAACCTACGTGTTTACTTCAATGATAAAAATATTCTTTGCTTTATCTGTGTATATGAATGAATAAAATAATGCATTAATGATATTTATTTATTAAAATAAATAATATATTAATGAATAAAACAGGTTAACTATTGTTATCTGACACTAACAGTCATCACAATTGTTAAATATAATATTCATCTCAGATTATACATATAAATACATAGGGATTAATCCTAAGGGCCCTATACCTACACGTTGAGATCTGTATCGATGCATGTATCGATACAGATCGCGATGCACATGAATGTCAGGTATCAAACAATATATACACGTTGAGACGGAATCATGAGGCATCAGTTCAGTGCAAAACGCGGTTTCATGGAATTTTCTGGCAACATCCTTAAGTGCTAAACTGATTTCGCAGTTGTTGCACCTAAAACATCAAACAGTGTGTGTCTATGAAAAGAAAAGTAAACCGTGGAAGCGCGATACAAGAGACAACATACCTATACGCTCAAACATGTACACGTAGATATTCGTATCAGTTGCACGCTCGGGGTATCGACGTTTCAGTACATTGATACAGACGACGATACCAGCTGATATCACTACATCGATACACAGACAGTCAAATATACATTGACGCTTGTATCGCGATACTGATCCTTGCAACATGTATCGAGACAGATCTCAAAGAGTATGGGGCCCTATAGAATACATTATCTTGATTAGTTGCATTATTTTCCAATTTTTTAACTTACAATAAGTAGAAGTTCCAGCATTCAGAAAAGTTGTGAAGTCAAATAAACGCGATAAAATGTAAATTATTTTGTTTTTGAAATACTAGGTATATTTATTAATGATCTTAATAAATAATAATGATATACTTTTTAATCAAATTAATCATTGCAACTGTAAATGCTAATTCATAAGCAATAAAGTAATCTTTTAAAATTTTATAGTCGTAATAAACTATCCAATTTCATTTTCTACAAATTTTCTTTCCTGAAGATGGAATTTTGATAATGAATTCAGTCAAATTCTTTGTCAAAGTATTTAGGATTGCATCTATCTGGGGTGGCTCCTATTTTCGACTTTTGAATTTTCTTCGCGGCACTTCCCAGAATAGTTCCAAATAATAATAAAAAAGTGTAAATTAAATAATTATTTAACAGCTCACAAAGTCGATTTTATATAATATCCGCCAAGTTATTGATTATATAAAAAAATATGTCAAACAATAGTTGTAGACCCAGAGGAGGAGCATTTTTTACGTTCTATTACTTTTCCTCGCGCGACAAACAATCCTATGAAGTATAGCCCACGTTTTTTAATTTCCACTAATATTCAAAACACGGCAACATATGCGAGCAAATTACGTAACGAAACATTTAATTATTCATTACGCTTTACTGAACTTCGTAATGTAGACGCCAAAGCGCCAAAATTTAGTTTATGTATCTCACACTGGGTCTCTTCAAGGGTTATCGACAGTTGTCGACACGTGACTGGGCTTTCACTGCTTTGGCAGGACGCTAAGTACCTATGACGATTGAGCCATGCTTAACTAAACGCGCGCCGATTTTCGGGATCTGAGTCCTGGTGCGTATTATGGACAGAAGGCAGTTCGAGGCTGCACTCAATTACGGAACCAACTTGTACATTAAACGCTATTTTTTTTTAGTTACGCCAACTCTGTTGTCCAGTTATTTTACGCCCACTGCACTAATAATTTTATGTTTTAAAATAGCAAGTGCTCCTATTCCAGTTTCACATTTCAAACGTTTTTCTTTCTTCGTAACAGCGAAAAGAAATAGATACAGACTTTTTCTCAAATTTTCGTGTATTCAAATTGTTTTCTCTGCCTTATTTACATCTTTCATGATTTTTAAGAAAATTGTATATGCCTTTTCTTGGGCATTTATGTCTCAATTAATGTATACATAATCATATATTCGGCAAAGAATAGTGTCGAGCACTGTAACAACCAATGGTAAGAAAAATAACAGAAATAGTGTTCGGGAACAGTTATTGGGTATTTGTCACGGATAGGCGACAGCCCAGAGTTTCTAAAAGCGGAACCACGCATTCGGCATTCGGCGAATGCCGAATAACGAATGTTCGCCATTCGGCGAGCCACCACACGTGTGGACCTAGCGTTATAGCCAAATGTTCGCTATTTGTCGATTATCAAATGTTTGCGCGATGATTCTGTACGAAACGCTCGTCATTTGCCACATAAACGCAGAATGCTGAAGATTCGGTATTGCTGCGCAATATACAGTGGCATCGACGAAGTCTGTGTCCTACCTCCAATAAATAAATACTATGCAAAATCTTTATTTAGCAATTTCCAATTTATTTTCCCACGTAGTTGCCGCCTCTTTAACTAATTGCAAATATCAGATCATCGAATTGTAATTATCTTTTATGTTGCATACGCTCGTAGTACACTGAAACAAAACACTCATAATGCCTGTTGGACAGTTTTCTTCAAAAACCAGCATGCCTGAAAATTGTTCTTCTAAACACGATCCGCTTAATATTTATTGTTTCACAATCATTTACCATTCGCATCTAGTTACCTGATTTGCCACTTAGGGGACAAGGTGTAAATATGGACCACTTTTTTTGTTTCGAGGATAACACATATTACAGATATAAAAATTGCATAAACTCTTTCATCAACCAGTCATTGCATAAACGTCAATAAATCTTTACTATCAAAATTCAACTATTTTGACACTATGCCATTTTTACAAAATCTCGTCAGAAATATGGTCTCAGAAATTGAGCTGGTAATATGGGCCGGAGCTAAAAAGGTAAAAAACACGTAACAAATAGTTAATTTTTTAGAGATTTTGTATTTTAACACTAAAACAAGTTTTTTCAGGCTTGTAGTAATTACATGTAAAATTTCAAAATTATTTAAGCCCAAAAAAATAAAAAAATTTGAAAATAGAAAAATAAAAAAGCTTCGAAATGCGAAAAGAAAATGAGGAACAGTAGAAACTAAATAATTGTAGGAACTTTTTAAAAAAAAATTATTATTTATTAATGAAATTTAACGTAAATTTGACATTTAAAGAATGTTTCTTAGAAATTTTAACAAAGATCGCACATAAAAGAATCACTGTCGCATTCAGTGCATAAGGAGTCACGTAGTGGAACTTTTGGAAGCAAAAGGGGAAAGAATTTGCTTGATGAAGTAAAAGAGGTTGTAATATGGACCACCGCGGTCCATATGGCCACCTCCCGCCTTTGTGTAGAATAGCGTAAAAATCTCATCGTGGGAAAAATATATCCAAATAATTAAATATAGCATTTTGAAGATCATCCTTATGACTAATTATGCCTCTATGACTAACATACCACATTTGTCAATTAGTATGAGAACAAAATTAATTAATCTTACCGCGAAAAACTTTTTGCTCGAGCAAAAAGAGACACTTTGACTTTTTAGCCTAAATTAAACATGCCAATCACACCAGTTCCGTCTGGTGATGTTAAAGGAGCCCCATATCGCAGCACTTAACAGAGAAATACCGTAATTGTCGGTCTACTATTGATTCATAGAATCATATAAATTATTATTTTACTGAAATGCTCGAGAATAGACAGTAACGAATACGCTGGAGTTCCAAAGGATGGATCTTAGTACTGGCAGACTTCAAGATATCGTAAACGAAGCTCCAAAGTTATACAACTCAAAGCGTAAACTATTAACGACGTTTAAAAGCTCTAATATTTCTTACCACACTTCCACTCATTGTAGATGCTTCCGCGAATTGAACGGCACAAATTGCCGATAGGCAAGAAGAAGGAAGACGCCCAGGAAGAAGGCAAAGGAAGGCGGAAAAGGAAGAAGAAGAACAAAGGAAAAGGGGTTCTTAGTACGCGGGAACTTTAGATCTTATAAGAAAAGTTACTACTTCGCCCTCTCTCAGTTCTTCTATTTCCCGTATACCGGGCTTCCTCCTTTACAACCTCTTCCCGTTTCGCCGGTACTCATCGACGCAACGCTTTCTTTCGCTCCTTTTCTATTTCGACCTCCGTGGAGGTCTCCTTTTTCCTGTGCTATCACTACAAATATCTTCACTTTTCGTCAGAAACATGGCTACTGACGCCTGGGCCCCGTACTCCGGATATAACACACCTTTAATTTCCGGATTGTAAAGTCCTGCTCGACGAGCTATGGTTAATCTTCCATTCTCACGCGCGTTTATAAGGTACTTGGGGGAAGATGCCTAAGGATTATTATTAATTTTACAAAAAATTTAATTTGTATATTTCTATTAAATCAACAAACTTTGTATGTTATCTAAATCATATACTATAAAACGAACACTACTAAATTTGTTATTGTTGCTACTATAAAAAAGTTATTCGTTAGGCATCTTAATCAAACTGTGGCGCCATTTCAACCCGAACAGCATCAAGCGTGGAAATTTCAGCAAATTCGGTAGATCCTTATTTTATGCTTTATTTTTCTTACTTCTCCATTTTATTAGTCTGTTAGCGTGGGACCGTAATTGCCTATAATGTTCGACATTAATCTTTCCTTGATTTCATGTACTTTCGTACGTGAAATAATAGGTATATCCCCACACGTGCTTATTTATATGTAAATGTACCTACGTGTAACTTTATGTGAAACGAGCACCCGAGCCAATTAGAATTCATATAGACGGCGGATATTGAAAGCTTTCTCATATTCAAAAATATAATTTGATCGTATAATTTCTCTTTTCGTTTCTTCAAAAAACATTCGCAAAAAACGTTGCCGCTCGTAGCTCAATTAACAATTTTTGTCGAAAAATAACCGAGATTTTTCTCCGGGAACATTCGAGAAAACATCCTTTGTGGTGTTTTGTCAAACTCTTTTTTTCAAACCGGCGCCATTTTGTTACTTTTCAACAAAAATTGTTAATTGAGCTGCGGGCGGTAGCGATACTAATACAGATCAAGAATCTTTCCGAATTTTTTGTTTCAGATAAGTCTGAGTTTAATGTTATTTTTAATTACTAGACGTAGAAGTATTACAATTTTATTACCTTAATTAATTCATTAAATTAAATATAATAATAATAATAATAATAATAATAATAATAATAATAATAATGCACTTACGTATGTCTGTAATGCGCTGAAAAATAGAATACAGCGCAACGGACGGAAGTAAAATGGGCTGCTATTAACATAATCCAAGCTATAAGAAGAAGTTTTGTCATTACCAATGTAGAATTTTAATGGTATTATTCGCTGCTACATTAGCGACGCCCGATAAGTTTTCCATTGTATAGGATCATAGTATCTCAATTGAAGATTTTCCGTTCCTAAAGCTCTTCGTCAATTTTTAAATTCTTGTTCGTTAGCATAATAGAGGTACGAAGAAATTTATCTTCTGGAATAACGACTACGACGCTTAATAAGATGAAATGATTAAAAGTTAGTAGGTTCATTATTTCGTTTTATGTTCAAAACGACACGATAATGAAGGAATAGCGAAGCTTGCTAGCAGACGATGTGATTAACACTGTCCACTCATAAAACCGAGTTTCACGAATACTTAACGACTATACTATTTCATTGACATTAGTAGCTTCGTGGCAGAGATAGACAAAAGTTTATATAAAACAAAATTTCGAATAACGAATAATAGTTAAAAAAAATTCTTTATGTGTAGAATAAAGTTAACCTGAGTTCGGCGAATAAAGTTAACTGTTTTATTCGTCGAGCGTTTCAACTTCAGCGTTGAATAAATTTTTTAACTTTAACTTTAACTTTAACTTTAACTTTAACTTTAACTTTGACGAAAAAAGATAATAAAAATTTTACATGAAAACTGTAAATTATTCCTGAAAAACTCTTAAAAGGAACTACTACATGCGCCGTTACATTAACTAGTTAATCGTTATAAGTATTATGAAGTTAGGAATGTCGGTGACTAATATCAATTATATTCCTCTTGGAGCAGCTGGCGTATAATATATCTACACCTCAGTCTAGACTAAAACACCCACACGATATGTCCTCAGGTTGTAATTTACTCAATGACGCAATTGTGAGCTTTTAAAAGATGGATGGACGATGGCACGATGTCAGATAGAACTTCTTGAAGAACGAAGGAAGCAGGTATAAGGAATCTGTCTTCCAGAGCTGGTAAAAATGATACAACTTTAAATCTTGTAAACTGAAACTCGTTACTGTTGTTGGTGTAATGTAAAATTTCTACGTACGAACATATTTTTCTACATTTCAAATTGTGGGGTGTCAATAATGATAATTTGAGAAATGTATATTACAGATTAATAATCGAATTCAAACTTTTATACTCTTTACTGCTGGAAGAAGCTTTCTATTAATTTCAATCAACGAAAACAGGATCATTTTTACGTAGACGAACTCAAATTTGTTTTAAAGAGGAGAAAAACCTATGGTATATTGGTAAACTTCTCCTGATACAAATGAATCCAAATTCGACTACATTCGAAATATTTTTATTTATTTTATTTTTATTTGGGACTGATTTAAACTACTACGTATAATAAAAAATAGTCCTATTGAAGTCCTCGCCTATCTATTATTGGCAGTCTTGTGAAGGTCCGGTAAGAAATACAGTAATTTAAAAGTTCAACAGTGTCAGCATATATTGAATGCGCGCGGGAAGCTGGGCAAACCTTATCCAACTGACGCGATCGCTCGGAAAGATCTGATCGACTGGAAACGGTATTTCGACACACCTTGAGTGACTCAAAGTGTTAATGCTTACGCTTCCATTATCGTAAGACGTTTAACACTTTGAGTAATGCAAGGTTTGGGTTACATATTCCGTTTCCATTCAATCAGACCTTTCCATGTGGTCGCGTCACTTGGGAAAGTTTTGTCCATCATTAAGGTGCGAAAACATCGATGTCGACTTTTTTATGTTTTTTATAGGGAAAAGTACCTATACTTTTTGTAATGAGGCCAACCCCAATTTAGTAGAATAATTACTGACTTCACAATTCGCTATTAAAATCAAGTATTAATAATAAAACTAGACAATTACTTATTACATTAATAAAAATTACAAACCATCTTTAAAAATTGAGAAAATCCATTTTTTTTTTTGAGGTAGGATTTTAGTTTTAGCTTTAGCAGCAATATGTTTGTGAATCACAAATATCGAAGTAGACTCACAAGTTATTCATCAAATTCAACTTCCAAAACAATTTATAATGTAAAATGCTCAGAAGTATAACAATGAAGAAATTAACAGTTCCTTACGAAATGCTATGAATTAATTGACTGTACAAACTTCACTACTCAAAAATACTGTAGACAAAATAGTTACGACGAATAATATCTCTAAATTTCATGCATTCTGATTTTATTGTGTTGAAAAATATTATGTTCACAGCTTGCTTGTAACCAGGGGATTGGAGCAGACCAATTTTTCAATTGCTCCGCTCCGACATCAAAATACTTGCTCCAGCTCCGCTCCAAGCTCCCAGTAAAACGTTTGCACGTGGCAACGCCAGCGATCAATTTCGCAGTTTTTAGGCAACACCGGTATTCGTTGGCTGTTTCGCCGCACGCGCCTATATTACCACCGGGTTTCGCGGCCCTGTAATATTATATCTTTTCAAGCATAAAAAATTAAGAATTAGTATTTGAAAAAATTTGATTCATCTGCTTTTATAAAAAAAATTCAAACAAAAAAAAAATCTGGAGCAGTGGAGCAGTAAAAATTTGCCGTGCTCCGGGCTAAACCCCATTGCTCCACTGCTCCGCGCTCCAGCTCCGAGCTCCGCTCCACCGCTCTGCTTATGACCGTATAATCAACTATTAATGTTTTAATATTTTGCAGTCATTTCACACACCATATACACAGTACATACGTATGTATAAATAATGCTATAACTCATAAGCGCATCGACTTCCGTTTAAATTATAATTAATATTATTTATAGAAATATACAGATAACTAGGTCTCTTTTATAAAAATGTATTGTCTCACGCTTAACAGCCTCACGGCTGAGCTTTTAGAGCCAGAATAAAGGTTATTAGTGGTTTTATAAATTCAAATTTTATTGTAAACAAACTCGAGAGCGGTACCACGAATTTCCAGCGGATTCTGAAGAGCGCAGCATATCTATGAAACAGCAGTCGGTCGTGAAAATAGGGTAACTTGGAAAAAGAAAGAGATATACAACGACGTTTGCGAAAGCGACGGTTCCTTCTAAAGATTCGAGGATAGAATTCGGATGGCCTGAAAAGAAGACCAGAACCTATGTACGTCCACGAAGACCATAGTTTCCTTTCTGTTGTGAGGACGTAACAGAAGAGTCGGAACAGGTTAGCAAACAAGAGAGGTACAGACGCTCGCGACAACCACGTTTGTGCTTCTTTCTTAATAAGGATGGAAGACGGGGCTAAAGAAGGTCCAACACAAACTTCTTACTTCTATTGGTCGCTTGGGGATGATTTCGTTCTAGCTGGCTTAGGAAACTACTGATGTCGGCGAAAGCCACGGTTTCTTTTCCAATTGTGTTTTGCAAGTAGTTGTCAGTAACTTCCTAAAGTTTTGGACAAAAAGGCCTATATTTCACCCCTTTTCACCATCCCCTTAGAGGTTGATTAGGGCAAAATCCTGAAATTGATTTTTAGGCATTTATGTGGGTAACCTTTCGAAGTAAAAAACCAAGTTGATATCTAATCGGGCGTAAGAGATATTGAGAAGTCCATGAAAACACAGTTTACCCCTTTCCACCCCCTTAGGCGTTGATTAGGTCAAAATGCTGAAATCGGTTTTTAGGGTAACCTTTGTATGTAAAAACCAAGTTGATATCTAATCGGCCCTAAGAGATATTAAGGAATCCGAGAAAATACATTTTACCTCTTTTCACCCCTTGGGGACGGAATTTCCAGAAATCCTTACTTAGTGGGCGCCTACGCCATGAAAACAATGTAACTTCCAAATTTCACGTTCATAGGTTCTTCTTTTATGTATATAGATGTAAAAATTCCAAAGTAACTGGGATAAGCGATTGGTGCTACGAAAGCTTTCGATTCCAATTGCGGTGCCGTTGAATTTTCGCCCGCGAGTACGCTCGCGACGCTTGTGGCCGCCCTGAGGTCGAGGCGCGAACCGCCCTCCGGTCTGACGCAATAACGTACATAACCTATCTATACATTATATTATATATGGTTTGTTGGTAAAGGCGAGGGAGTTTTTTGAAAAGATTTCTTAGCAAGCACCTAGGGGCCAAGAGGAATTCCAGAGAAATCGTGATTATCAGTGTCAGCAGTCAGAAGTAGTAGGGCTGTAACAAATATTCCAATAATCTAAGCATTCAAATATTCGGAGTTACTTATCGTATTTCGGATTGTACTAAATAGGAATCTGAACATGAAACATTTTTTCACACAATATCGTGAAATTTGTGAAATTGGGTTCGAATTAGTTTACAAGAAAAATAAAAAAATGGAGACTCTGCCAAGTAACGTATCATTTCGTAATAAATGTTAGAAGAACATTGCTCGTCGTGCAGCTTAAAGTACGTTACAATGGGATCCAACAGTTCTTCGATTGTCGAGGAATATAGTTCCGCAATACAAGTAAAGTTGAAATTGTATGGAAAAAATGGATTATGCTGTTTCATAATGATTTAAACATCCAGTTCCGATCTCATGTGAAAAAACGAATTTTAGAAAACATTATTAATATTTTCGTTTATAACTTTTTTCTATTTGTTTAAACAATTGATAAAACTTTTACGATTTGATATATCTAATTAAAAAAATGTAGCCGAATCTTCAGGGGTTAATTTCACCCCCTTAGAGTCAATTTGGGCAGCAACAAAAAATTGCATTGTAATCAGGAGGAAATCCCCTACATATCCGCAAAGTTTCAGAATTTCTTGAATTTTCGGGTTCGGGATCTTCCCTCTGTGAGTGCCACTGCAGCTACAAAATCTATTCCGTTATGCAAACGTTACATTGCGAATATCTGCTATTATGGAAGTGTCCAACCTAAGCTCCGGAGCTTAAACATCTTTTCCACCTCTGGCGCCGCTTTCGTGTACATGATCCCTAGACATTACTACATGTGTGTGCGTGTCCCAGATGGAAAAAATGCAGCGCGCGGATGGAAACAATGGCACCTGAGGAATTTCCACTCGTGGACAGCACTGGAACAGAAATTTAGCAGTTAATAATGTGCTAGAAATCACATGTCAATTTCACGTGTTAAGATCTTCAACAATTTGTTCTAAAAATTTCTGACAGGCAAGATATACCCATGTAATAAAATAGGGGGCGAGGCTGTTTCAGTTTCGAAATAATTTTATTTGTTATAATGTTATTAAGATCATAGAGTTTTATTTTATAATGTTATGTTATAAACATTAAAATCGTGTTCGTGCGAAATGGTACGAACGGTTAAATGGTTTTGCCATTTAATATAATTCGTACGTGATGCGGAAAGCTATGAAACTTTTCTATCATGAGCCAGAAATCTCAACAACAATTACATAAACGTAAATAACGGAAGTAGTCGCGAGAGATGAGATTTTTGAAAATATATTATGAAACTTATCTCATGGCAGCCTGGTTACGTGAAACTAATGACAAAATAATGAAATAATTGTCTCATTAAAGCCTCACGTGGAACACGATATTTTTGCCTCATCGTGGATTTACACCTTTAGGAATGAAATACGTTGCATAACTGCACTCAATATTCTTGTGTAAATTTATTACAATCAGATAACAGGTTTTCTGTTTAACTGTCGTTGTATCAAGATAACTTATCTACCTTCTATTGTAAATATCTTAGAAGATACCACGAAAATCAGTTCAAATAATTACCCCGTTTTATGTTATATATTTGTTTGAAAGATTTGGAGGAAACTACCGTGCGGGTCCAATAATTTGCTTTCGTGTTAAGCGAGAAAATGTTTTACTTTCTATATACCATCACGACTCAGGAGTTGACTTCTACAAGGTGTAGGTATGTTAAATCGGTATATTTTAAATTGGTATATTTTAACTAAAAAACAAATATCCATTTTATTTTTGAATGCTAATCGATTTATAAAGTAACTCCGTTAAATGCAATAATGATCCCTAAATTGTTAATTAAAATTTCCTTAAACAAATTTAAAAACAAAACCCCATAATTTCTAGACTACCACTTCCGTCCTGGCTACGCTTACGCCGACCATTCACGAGCCCTCTGATTAAGGCTTATTAAGTTTAATTAAGCCCTGTGATAAATGCTTCTAAAAATATTACGATCGTGCGACGAGAGAATTCAGTCATTCTAAGTGCAACGGTTTCCCGTAGTAATTTCCTTTGCCTTCGCATAGAAAAAGGTAATAGTCCAGTCTAGCTTCTACCGTCACTCTGCATATTTGATACAGGATTTAGGAAGATCTTATCAGTCTCAAATTTCCTCTCCAAAAATCCGATCATTTTCTGAATATACTGCTGCCCGTAATTTCGCGAATATTTTAGACTTTCCCTCGCCTAAAATGTAGAAGCTTGTGCCGGGTGTGTATCTAGAGCGGCAGCGGTGAGAATTGCGCGTCAAGCAGAACGTTCAACAATTATTGCGTTCATTTTTGTCGGGGACAAACGCCCTAGAAAAAGAAAAAGAGGGGTAAAAAGGTGGCGAAAAGTACGACGGAGCTGCGGTTGTTACTTATACCTATATACCTCCCACGCCGTTATGGAATCCCATAACCGCAGGTCTATTCTCGACTGCTTCTTACACCAGGGTTGCCAACGGCTGTAATGTCCTTGGCGTAATAGCAAAGACCGGGCTGACTCGTGGTAGGCTTCTGCGATAATTATCGTATTAACTTTTTATGGGGTTGGATTAACTTTTCGCGCAAGTTCAGTTTTCCTAGTAATCGTATTGGAAATGCGTAATAGACAATTTCTGGTGACAACCATATTGACACTGTCACTCTGATACAAAGAGATCCTGAGTTTTATCTTGTGATGACTTTGTTGAAATGCGCACCATCCACGAGTTGCTGGTTCAAATACACATGACCATCCACTTTTTTATCAAATCCCCATGACCAAACACATTTTCTTATCTTAAATTTCTCCCAAGTTGATGGCCCTCCTCGCGAGGGGGGCGGGCGCTAAACAAATCTAGCCTCAGTCAACTACCTTCAGATTTACCTATCTGTTTGCAAATATCTGGAAAACACCTTTTCTGCATAATTACCAAAATGATTTGCAGATTCGTATTCAGCGCACAAAAACCTATAAGAGACGGCTAGTGAATAAGTCTAAAGAATGTGTAGAAAAAATACTGTAAAATGCAAATGCGTGGTATCACAAATTTAAGAAAACGGAAATAAAACGGCACATTTCTCATAAGACAGTGTTTTTGAATCATAAACGGATATCAGATGATGAATTCATCATCTCTCTTATTTTCTGTCGCTTTAATTCATTCCAAAAACCAAATCCTGTTTTTCCGTTTTATATGGCAGAAATATCTGCAGAATGTGGCCAGCTTGGCTTCGCTGCCAAACTCTTTCGAACATCACAGCAGCTTCGTGTATACATATGTATTAATATGTAGTTGCAACATGTCGTACCAATTACATAGGTACCTCAAATGCATAGTAGAGAAAGTTCTCCTTGCAATGCACACTTCGACTACATGCGATTGACGATGCGGAAGCTAGGCATAAAATTATTATGTCAGCGAACAAAATCCCCTTGAAATAAAAAAATGTCCATATATCCAGTTGCTATTACCTTATTTTGCACTATATTTTTTAAAGTTTATGACAATTCGTATGCCGTGGTGTGACATTATTGGTGTGCCACAGCAGTGCATTCATGAAGCCCGGTGTGTGCAATTATTCAAACTTAAAAACCAAATGTTCGTTTATAATCGCATGCCATGAAGGTATTTCATCGGCACGATAATGTCGATAATGCTTAGCTTCGGCTCCCATGTTTACGAAATCTATGCGGTTTATAGACTTATAACTTGCGAGGCAATTGCTCGCAGCACGCGCAATTGCAATTGCACATAACAGTGCACTTTATGGCATGATAAATGTAACTATGTGCCGTAAAACTATAATTAACTACAAAACCTTTCTCAGGAGAGATGAATATAATGTAAGGTAAAATATTTGTGCGAGGATCACCAATTACTCAGGTAGCACGCCAACATATTGTGAACTTCTTTAAGACGTCTACAATGACGTCTTAGGATGTTTATTAAAGACCTAAAAGAGGTTAATCGTCTAAAAGATTTATTCGAATAAATTTGTATTGCAATAAAAAATTATTCATTATTCTCGGATAACTTCATTTTATTCGTAATCTTTATCCGAAAAAATTTATTCGATATTGCATTCGAATAACGCCCAACTCTGGTGACCACAAACCTTATGTTGCCATATTATTCTAAGATCAATTTTTGGGGAAACAAATGTAACAGTTATTCGTGGAATTTTAACACTTTCTTATAATAAAGAATATTGAAACATTGAATGGTGGTCATAATAAAATTTTGATAGACTGCAATCTAATTAATTTTATTGTGTCTACACATACTATACCATGAGCGTCAACTATAATGTTATCCTATCAAACGCCACCCTATCTGTGTTGTAACAATAAATTCATAAAACCAATGCATATAACTGTTTTCATCAGTGATTGATCGTTCAGATTGTTCGGGTCTTGGTGTTTCGAAGAAGCACCCTCATCTCTATCTTCTCTACATAATATAAAATAAAGTCCCCGGTAGACGTGTGTATGTTTGATCGCGCTAATCTCGAGAACCACTGGACGGATTGTGATGCAGCTTTCACCGTTTTGTAGAGCATTTCTCAAGGAAGATTTAAGTGTATGCAACATTAATCTATGACAAAAAGGAGCCGAGCATTGACGATTTTAATGAAGCAAGCTTTGCGTGAATCGCAACGCTCACAGAACAGCTAACGATGTGACTCAGCATCCCCACCACTGTGTGGGCAACCGTCACGCGCATCTCTTTCGCGCAGAGCGGTGCTCGCCACGCTATGTATAAGATCCACACTAGATTCTACATATTGCGCGATGGACCTGTACCTCACATCTACAGCTTCATCGTGCTTTAAGGAGCTTCTTACTTATTTCGCTTTTCTATCATTATCCTTATCATTAATTATACCCATCCATATATACATATACTTATTAATTTTATTTTATCATTAAAAAACGTATTTTATCATTAACGAGAATGCTCTATGGGGTGGTGGGGGCTGCGGTGGTTCTCGGGATTAGCGCGAACAAACAAACAGACACCTACCGGGGACTTTATTTTATACTATGTACATATGTAGAGAAACCCGGGCAACGCCGGATGCTTTAAGCTAGTATGTAATAAGGGAAAGTAAATATAAAGTATATATACATATGTTCGAGAAAATGTTGTATTTATTCAACGAGAGCTAGTTCAGACCTGACGCTGAGGTCTGTATCCTGCCCAAAAGAAAACTGTGAAGGCATGCCATTGGCTGCTAACGAAAAAACCTGGCAAAAATATCACTATTGCCATCCGTCGACTGAAAACGTCGACTGAAAACGGCACGCAAAGTGACACAGAGGTGGGAAAAACGTCGGTGGCGGAAACAAACACGGTTTTTTTTTTAAAACGTGCCTGTGGCAACACTCATGGTCGAGTACCATGTAACATCGGAGAAATTTCTGCAAAGCAGATGACCAGGTCAGGCTTCGAGTATTGCCTGCCCTAATTGAATTTACAACCCTGTTTCTGCTTACAGGGTGTCACAGAAAGACATGATTGATTGATATCTCGACAATACCTGTCTACATTTTGGAGACAGAAACTATGGTTCGCGAAGCAGCCAGGGTACCGTTTAGGTGGAATCAAAATGAAGGTTTGGCGAAAAAGCCACACCGGGATGTGTTTTGCTGCCAGCCACTCAATACTATCTGCCTGCCCTCCACCTCCAAATCCATCCGCCTCCAGGAACCCGGAGCGAACACCTTAAGTATATAGGAGCTAGGATCGACTTTGTATTCGTTTACGTTAGATGGGATACCGAGAATTGAAGTTCTTGAGGAAAGAATGGGACATCAACGGCTGGTCGGCGTTTTCTCGACTCGTCCCGTTTTCACAGTATTCTGCTCAGGCATGCGCATTCCCATTCAGCGGAGGTTCTAGTTTTCGACTAAACAAATAAGTTTTTTAAAGCTTATGAGGTTAAGAAACTTCATGCCAAAGAACAAGTCTCAGTTTCAATTTGTTTCTTTGTAATTAATTGAAACAGAAATGCTTCATATTAGACAGGAACGACTGCCTAGTACCCTTAACGTCATCGCTTGGATATTTGAATTTGATTCGCTCGTATGAGTAGATATGTATTGCTTGTTGATAGCATGAGTATTATTTCGTTGGGGTTTGAAGATAGACACGCAACAAGAATGGAATATGCAGAGTGGTTGATTTGTAAAAATTGCTTGTTTACAGAAAATAGCTGTCACCATATTCGTGTTGTTTCGAGTATGTTTGATGTGGTAGAATAAACGGTACATAGTTTTCAAGTGGCGCGCCACTCTCGTGTACAATACCGATCATTTTAATGGTGTACGGGGAGTGCATTTAATTCTCGAACACCAACCGCACTCATTATCAGGTACTGAAAGAGCCGACCTCTTCTTGCCGCGCTGTACAATGAAGATAATATAGGAAGCGCCTAGGAGGAGGCGGTTCTTTCACAGTGCGAGCACGGCTGTTACCCGGGAATCAAATGCACTCACAATCAGTATACACTAGTCATGGTGGCTCTTATTTACTCTTGGAATTTTTTTCCAACATTTTCGTCGCAGCCCCCCCCCTCTCCAGAATAGATCCAATTAATAAAAAGAAATCTGTAAAATTTGAGCACGCTTGGATAACGGAAACAGGTGCCCCTGGGCTCTTGTATAGTTAAATAATAATTTAACAGCCTACAAAGTCGATTTCACATATTATCCTCCAAGTTATTGTTTACATAAAAAAATATGTCAAACAAAAGTTGTAGATCCAGACAAGGAGCATCTTTTATGTTCTATTGCTTTTTCTCGTGCGACAAACGGTTTTCGAAAGAAGTCCAAAAAACTGAAAAAAAGAAACTTTATTGTTTTTCAATATTTGAAAGTTTAAATCCTTCTCGAACACTTTTTATTTACGAAGGCGAAAAAGAATTGTAATTTTTATTTTCGAGGACTATTTTTTAAACATTTGAGGGGGTGGGCATATACCAAGATATGCCAAAAAGATAAAATTTTCTCGATCTAGAATGCGAATTTGTATGTTCACGCGTATAGCTTCCAATGTAACCCCGGCGTATGCCAATGTTACTCCATGCTGCCAATGTTCCCTCAGTTTACGGTATCTCTAAAAATAACGGTGATGAAAGTTCCACTTGATGAAAATTATTGCCCCACCCTGTATATTACCTTGAATCATCTTGCAAGAAAATTCTGGTTGTACTAAATATAATTTTTCCTTTGACAGATTCGGAAACAATTTCATTGGTTGCAAGAAAAGTTTCAGGTACATCTTTTATTGTTAGTAGGCGAACCAGACAGTCCTCAAGGTTACCATACTGATAACACTTCTCAAGATTCAGATATCCTACAGTAAAATGTTTCCTCTTTCAACAAGTCTGAATTTTTTATTTGATTCTACTTTTAATAATAGAAAATGAGTTTTTGATTAAATATATTTTTTTATACAATTGTAAAATTGTATTTATTTTGTAAAATATTTTTTCTTTATAAAAATGAGGTAGAAACGCGGTTACTAGACCGTGCACTAGCATCCAGCGAGTGCGACACAGAAAGCCCCTTGGGACATCTCAAGTAGTTTGAAGTGTGAAACCCTTGTTTCGGCTACTGAACCCAACAACCGACACCAGATAACACAAATCAAGATGTATAGAAAAAGTCTTCCCACTGCTTTCGACGTGCGCGCCTGACGACACGACGCGACGATTTCTTCGATGCGCGCAAGCTTATAAAACCGACGGTATCGTGTGGACGAAAAGGTCGAATGTGTCACACATTTTTTGCAATACTATGTGACGCACAATTATACAGATGGGACCGCTGCCTGGGAACTCTAATTTTCTAGGGCTCAGAAGCATGTAAATATTTTATAAAAACGTCGTATTAGTTTAAGAATGAGCTCTGGTAGTTTCTGCGATACGCTTGCAAGAGTCTTATTGTTTGAAAACACAGTTTGTAAAGAAAAGTACAAAATTATAATGATGGGTTACTGGGAATTGTATTGACAACAAATATCTAAGTCAATTTTGATACCTTAAATCAATTATCATGACTACAATTTTCTAGAATATTATAGAATACAATTTTCTGAGATTTTAAAAGGAAAGTAAACAAATTCATTAATTAGTTGTTAGAGTTTCATATAAATTGAGTGTTAGCGGGTTGTGGATAGGAATTGACACGTTCGCCGTCACTCACGGTATATGAAAAGGTTTTAATGAAGAGAATATAACGTACATGGGTACAAGATTCGCGTGTATAAAACGTACTATTCGCGATCAGTGACAAAAGCGCTCTCTCGATGCGCGTGACAAATCATCGCCGCCGACAGAGGCGCGCGAGGCGCATTCCCGTACATGTTTTCCCGAATGCCGGTCGGTGGTGCGATCTAGCGGCGTCAATCCGCATGCACCAACATTTAGAACTGTAGTATAGGTTAAGATTTTAGTCCAAATCAAATTAAAATTCTTTATAATCCAAAGAGCACTCGTGATACACTGATGAGGTGCATTATGCGGACAAGGTGGAATTCAATTCATTCAATTTTTCTTCCGGTTAATTATTATCACTGACTGTTTTTATTTTAAAGTACATTTGATATTTTAGTGTGCTCGCACAAGGATGTGCAAAAAGCATTTTGTTGGAAGGACATTTAAATTTAACATTTAACAGGACATTTTAATTTAAACTTTAAAAAATTTAGCCAATTATTTTTTAGCATCCCATCGAACTAATTGACTATTAAATGTACACAATATATTTTCAATATTACGATGTCAGTGTATTAAGTATATGTTTCAGTAGCACTTCAAATTAACATCAAACGTAAAATTATTGCCTATGTTTGTATTCCCTTGGTAACTGTCCCTGGAAATATATGTAAATAATGAATTAGTGTGAACACGTCACATTTCCAATACATCACAGTTACAATAATTTATTATGATATTATTTGAAAAGTTGTGGCCGAGGACACCGATAAGAGGAAACGGTTAAAATATACGATCCTGAATCGAAAGTTTACTATGGAATCGTATTAAAATATTTTCCCCGTAATCCTATTTGTTTATAACTATTCATAATAACAATTAGTGCTTCTTATGTTCCGAATTACACCGGTTTTCCATGTTAATGGAATAATTTCAAATGTCTCTCACATATATTACGCGTATTAAACGTAAAGACTCCAACGCGTTATAACCTCGTGCATGTGCCATGTGTGCATTTAAATTGATATGACGGTTCCAGCGCACGCAACTGCTTAATCAGCTTTATGTGTTTCCGTCGGCGTACTATCTTATTTTATAAGAGAGAACAGCAACGTTGACGATAGGGCGAAATGCCTGGCAGCATAAATATCAGCCTGCATTATTAATAACTCGGGGTAATTCCACGTAATTGAAAATACCAAAGGAGGGTCGTACTGGCATTTACCTGCGTATGTATTCTCCTCTTCCGGAAGTTAATGGCGGCCTTTTTTCTGTTTCTAGTACTTGAGCCTTGCGAAAGTTGGCCACCAGAGCACAATGAATTCTCTGTTACGTCCCTGATTTTTCATTTGCATCGCTTTCCGTGCGCACATTTCTCGAAAAACTGGGATTTATATATTCTTTTCTCGATCCCTTATGATATATACGGTAAGGGCGGAAGTAACCGCAAGCACACAATGTTGAAACATTTGTCGAAACAAAATTTGAGGATGCAATGCTCCCATAAATGATTTTTTCAAATAATCTAACAATTAAGTTTCATCACGAAGGCGATCATTTATTAAACTGTGTCACATTCGAACCAGAAATTACATTGATTTATTTTTATTTCCTCTTTTTAGTTTTTAGTTACCCAGCCTTCTGACCTACCAAATCCATATATGATTAGAAGTGGTCACAGTGAAGTCGTGTTCAGACTCATTGCCATCAGGAAAACGTCATTAATCAATTAGTAATACTTCCGCGAATATCTAAAACAGCTCTAGAAATTTGTATTAGTAGATAGCTCCTCGACGCCTCGTCGGTTCAACTATCGAGCGAGCCGAAGCTTGTTTTTAAAGCAAACGTTTCGAAACTCTCGAACAATGCATTTAGATACTTGTCAGAAAGTATCGGCGTGAAACATGGCAAAAAGCCGTGCTCAGGGTGGAGGAATTATTTCCTCGATATGAAAACATGCCGACATCACTCCAAACATTAATGCACTTACTCTAACGAGGAGAGGTTCCCAGGTGTCCGCCTCCGATTGCTTTGAATTTTGGATATGTTTTAGAGAACCGAAAAATAAGATATACGTGTTTTTTATAGCAGCCCGTTTTCATATTTAGGGGATGAAACCATCCCCCAAAGTTCATAAGAATAGTTGGTGTCCGCCTCCAATTGCTTTGGTTTTTGGATATGTTTTAAAGGACCCATATAACTTTGAGGGGTGGTTTCACCCCCTAAACATGCAAACCGGCCAAAATAAAGATACCTGTTTCTTACTTTTCGGTCTATTTTAAAGAAGAGGATGGGTATTCCGGAATAAATTTTGTTTTAGATTGAAATATCAGTCTAAATACGGCGTCATTTACTTTTACGTTGTATGTACCTAATGCGTAGACCCTCCCCATTTTACCTGGACTATGTCATATTTCAGTTTCATCAGAATCTCTTAGGTGGACTACAAGGTAGTACGCTGATAAAGCTTAGTCGAATAATTTGAACACCCTGTTTAATACATTTTATTTGTTGTCTGTGTGGACTATTGCAGCTAATTGTACGTTCAAGAAATTTTTAGGGATACAGTTTTTCGAGTGTTTCATATTGCTGCTGCAAAAAACCAGAATATTTTACACTTTTATATGTATTTTCTTTGAATATGTATGCGTTGATTTGCAAGTGGGGTTCACCTATAAAACGGAAGAGAATATTTCACTTGTTTCATATGCAATTCGAAGAATCGATGAAAATTGTAGTTCCTTTTAGCGAGTATTTTTAAATTTTCTATTAACGATGCTGACACAACAAGCAGGTGCGATCGATTTGAAAGGCGAAGAAATGAAAGGCAGAAAATGAACGGCCGCAAAGCTTGTTTTTCTTTAATCGAACTATTCTGACATCTACAAAAGGGTCGAAAAGAATATCGCTGCCCCTTTTTCTAGTCGACATTCTTCCCGTTCGTATTTCTTACCCCGCGCCTTAGTGGATAGAAGAAGGGTGCCCTCTCAAGACAGCCTGTCGGCAACAAGACGGGCGGAATGTCAAACAATACGTTAAATGCGTGAACACTCGCTATCACACCTCTCGCCCAGCTTGAATTGCTGTCCGACGGTTTTACTCCTTTAGTGTACATTCGGACGACGGTTCTACTAGATTCGTTTTAGATAATATGTAAAACATAAAACGCAACATTATGAAAACTTCGGGATCTCGAGTAATACGAAAGTATCGGGACCCCGCCCGATCCCGCCCGAAATTTTCCGGCTCCTCCCGAGCCCAATACGTCGGGTACCCGTACACATAGGCATATATAGACGGAGCGTAAGCTGGGGGGGTGTAAGATTCGCGGTAAGGGGAGCGATACAGGCAAATCGGGTAACGCAGTGGTTATGCATGCCGAATGCTTCCGAAGCTAACCCGACGTGCCTGTATCTGACCTCTGCCTTTTCCCCTCCAAGCCTACCGTTCCCCTCGCCGATAGTCCCAGCTTCTGCTCCGTCTATATATGTCTATGCCCGCACACCCCTGGCTGAAAGTATGGCCAGGGTCTCTTTAATAGTATCCACATCATCAAATCTGCTTTATTTTAGCTTCACTTTAATTCTGAAGAATAAGAAAAATCACAAAGAGCAAGATCTGGAGAAAAAGGAGGATGAGGTGCTATATGAATTTTTTCTGAGCAAGAAATTCTTGAACTGAAACAGCGCTTTAAGCTGAATCATTGTCGTGTTGAAGAAGCGCCATCTGTCGTTCCGGAATAGTCGAAGACGTTTTCTTCTGGCTTCTTCCTATAAACGATATAAAACTGTAAGCAATGACGTGCCTACCTGTCTACTACCAATTATCACTGACAGAATCTATGTACCGGCGCTAGTTTTGAGTTGGCAGTAAAATTATTAGTATTGTTTTATCACACCTCAATAATTATCAAATATTGTAAATGTATCTGCAACTCTAATACTCGGGAGACTGAGCCGCGGCACTCGTCCCCTAGTTTTTATTGCAATCGGGACTAACGTAATCTAGTCGGTCGATGATCGTCTTAGGAAACTGCCGAATTGCCAGCGCCGCGCTTGCGACTGAGCGTTGCTCGGAACGTGGGCGATTCCGCAGGATCGTTGGTCTTCCGTTCGTTGCAAAGCGCAACTTCGCGTGTCGAGCGATTCCGCTGAATCGCTTTCGGGGATGGTGCGGACGAACGAGAATTGTAAGGCAATAATTGCAGAAGGCATAGTAACATGTGTACGCAATTTTCAAGCGACTCAGGTTATGTACAATTAAAGCTAGCTCCAATAATGTCGTATGCGGATTCATTTTCATCGGGAAAATCTGGCTCCATCATTGATAGTACTTCGCAGGACGGGTGTCAGATTAGGCTCGTGGGGTCCGTAAGCGTTCAAAGGATTAGAGCCTTCTGCGTGAGTTTCAATAGAACGACATAAAATTCACATTGAAAATCGTGACTTATATGTATGTATAATGCATTAACCCAAACATTACACGCTGCTCGTGCACTTTTGTCATGTAGATGTGCCTCGTAGTGGTAGTTTAATCAGGAAACCCGAGCGAGCGTCTGCTCAACGTTTACACGGTTTTAAGATTGACAAAGCCGAAAACAATCGTTACCAACGTCCTTGCAGCCCGCAGGTATTGCCTGAGAAATTAATCGAGCGCCGTGGTGGAGCAAATAGCAAGCTTCGCATTTACTCGTGCCTGGCTAGCCCTCAGCCTGACCTGTCCAGTTGCTTATTTCCTCCACCGCTCCGTAGACGAGGGCGACAACAATGCGCCGTCCGCAGCTGTCTCTATCGGCACTCTAACTTGTTCCCGAGATACCAATTACCGAGTTGTCCAGTCAGTGGAAACCACTCGCAGTTGTATTAGCCTGGGGCATTATGAGGTCACCGCTGTTTTTCGAATTCACTGGAAGCGCGATTCAATGGACTGAAATGTTATATTAACGTGTAAATGATGAGTGACTGGAGTTCGTATAACAGATTCTATGCTAGACTGCATTAATATTAATACGCAGACTCTTTATTGACTTGCTGTCGGATAATGTACCGAAGTTAAGACAGGTATCAAAAAATCATTCTAAATGTAAACGGTGGAATCTCTGAAAGATACGTTGCAATTGTGTTTATATGTATGTACACTGAGTGCACTTGATTCTCGGGCACCAGCCCCACTCGTACAGTAAATGAGCCGTCCCCTCCTAAGCGCCCTATATCTTCCTTGTGCGGCACACGAAGGAGGGGCCGGCTCTTTCACTGTACGAGTGCGGTTGGTGTCCGAGAATCAAATGCACTCTATGTATATACTCGCGGGGAAGCACAGGCCACGGACTGTGCTTTCCTCTGCGGAAAGGCTCCCGATTGACCCTGGCGGTACCCATACATACCCATACCAACTAGCAACTGTCACTTGGCAAATTAATATTAAGGGACTGTTTTAAATACTAGAGCTAGTGCCGCAATACGCATCGTTAAAGAAAACAAAGTTATCTATATGCGTGGATATTTAGAGATAATGCAATGCCAGTTAAGCAGATAAAAATGTCATAAAACACATACCGATATTAATGAAAACTTAAACTTAGATATTTTTTAATAGACTTTTATGATGGTACTGGATAGGCGAGATTTTTTCAATAAGAATGAGCCCAGATACGATCTTATTTAAGACATTTGTAATTACTTATATATCAAATCATTTCTCAATACTGCAGATAAGTTATAATTATTAATTCATGCGTGATTGCAAATAGTATAAACGAGGTCCAGTTGGGACTCATTTCAGTAGGAGAATCTTGCCAACTCATTGCACATACTTTTACGAAGATCTAATGGAGAATATGGAGATTAAGATTTTTATTACTGGATGACCCATTAGCGGTTCCATTGCCCCGTGAACTAACGATCGCTAAGATATCGAAATACACACGAAGTGAACTCCGAGCTTGATTAGTTTTCAATGTAAATATTCAGGGACTCTGAGAAATATTTGTCATGCTTTCCAGAAAATATTCTAACAGAAACTGTACCAATCTAGGTCCTTGTATTCTCAATATTTCTGCTTCACTTGGTGACAATACCCTGTGCTTGCAGTCATTTAAAGCTAATGACAATACACTTTTCAAATGTATACAGAAACGTTTAAACAATTGTTTGTCAAGTGGAAAAGTTTTTGAAAAGTGAATCAAATCGTCAGAATGTGATAGTGACAGTCAGTTATAAAGCATTGTTTTTGTATGATTTATCATGAAAAAAATAGTTTACTCGTAAAAAAGCATTCAAAACATTTGAGATTTTTTACATTTGGCTATATAAATATGATTATGTAGGTATCAGCTTTATTAAAAAAAAGCCCTCTACTTTTAGCAAGCTTTTGAAATCAGGTGTTCCATATTTCATACGTTTCCTTACTGGCCGATTCCTCAAAGCTCCCCCGCAAAGTAAATATTTAAAAAAAATGAAAAAATTTCGAGAAAATTATTAAAAAAATCTAGTTTACTGTGGTTCACGGACAATGCTTGGTAGCGGTATTGTATGTTCCTACCTGAATCTTCGTAGGACTCAAACCGTGCCAAATCCACGAATTTTTCTATTCGATGCCACAGATTTTGATTGAAATAATTGCTGGTTCATTTTGCTGGTTGGAATTTTATTTCAAACAATTTTTATTTCGGAAACCATTTATGCCATTGTGTTTTCTCTTTTTTATTTTACTCGATAGAGATCTGTTCCTTGACTGAATTTTTATTAAATCAAAAACTTTTTTTGCAACATTGATAACTAATTGTGAGTTATCGTAGGTAGTCGTAATTGAAGGGTAAAAGGAAAAACGAGAAATGTTACAAACAAGCTTTATCGAGAAAATGAAGTTTTAAAACTTTAGTCCACCACTAAAGAAACAAGGTTCGAGGAATTTATCTGCTTTCTTCATAACATAAAGCTTATACCCTAATTAGACATCAGAAAAAGTAAGCAAAAAAATCAAAATTGTTTTACATTATTTTAATATTTTTTCAAGTTTGAATAGGGCAGCATACTGAAACAAAGTAAGAAATTTCCACCTATATTATTATCAAAACAAGGAAAAGTACTATTAATTGTACTATTAATTAAGAAAAGTATTATTAATTGTCAGATATCGTATTATTCACTTATTTCTTATCCACGAGACAACGTCTCATAAAATAGTTGAGCCTTACGATCGTAAAATGTTTTTAAGACCATGAGAGCTTCGTATTTCGCTTTTGAAACGGACAGGAGTTCGAACTCTCCTTTTTCCAATTACTCTTTCGTTTGTTTATAATACTGATGAGATTACTCAGCCAACAGCCGTTATATGTAGATGGTTCGATAAAAACTATCACGTAATATTCGCATTTCCCTCACTTGCTGAATGGGGAATGGCCATCTCTTTGGGGAATGGACATTCCCTTATCATAATTTCTTGTTATACCTTGACGGCAGAAGCTTATGCTTAGGCAAAGAGTGAGGATATTCCGTGCTTTTTTCCAGTGTAGAGTGGACATTACCTGTGTTTAACCAGTGTACCAAAACCTTATCGTTATCTTACAGGGGTATTTGAATTTAATAACCCTTCGTGATTCGACACTTCTGTAATCCCAGTTGCCACCAACAAAATATGCTATAAATCGCTAGATCATGAAAAATGGACATTCCTCGTTTTTCCCCTTACCCTTAAATAGTAATCGCCCTCCGTTGTCGGTCAGCCGCTCGTGTAGAGTGAATAGAGCGGTGGGAACTCGCCGCATGCGTGTGTGTAGTGTGTACTTACATACCTCATGCGCAACGGGAGGTGTAGCCCAAGCAGAGTTGGGCAAAATGTAGTCTAATTACAAAATGCAAATTACGATTAAACTGTAATTGTGTAATTGATTACGCATTATATCCTGTAATTGTTATTTTAGATAGTTGACCATTTGGTTTTGTTAACTATTTAAATGAACGATTACAGAAAATATTGTGTAATCAATTACACAATTACAGTTTAATAGTAATTTGAAATTGTAATTAGATTACAAGAAATGTTCTTTGGTAGGATCTGCTAAATTTTGCAAATCGGTTTGACAGATTTTTGAAGTTGTTTTGCTCAAATAGGAAGGGTCACTTACAACATAACAATAAAATAAAACTAACGGATGCAGCTATTCATTTTATAAGAAAACAGAATTTCCGTCTGCATCCTATAATTTGACACAATTGGAAACCGCAGACATTTATCACATCGGTGTGTTGTTTAAGCTCGCCAATTTTCTGCCAAAGAATTATACCGTTACACAAATATTTGTAAAAGATCGGATCAGTAGGGCCAAACTGATATCACTATGATATTCCAGAAGTTTTTTCTGCTAACTTATTCGTTGTAAATAACAAGCAACTTCTGTACCTATTAATCTCTTTTTTTTTCTGTTATTATTACTTGCCATTTGACAAAATACATTCATCGATTTTAACTTTGAGCACTGCTTTCATTCGTAAATATGGGCGGCTATCGAAAATATGCATCAAATATTTTTGCAAAGTTTTGCCAACATACGAGTGTACAAATTGAATGCTTCACGTGAGTAAACTATACGTTATTCAGTTATTGACTTCATCTCTATATCAAGTAGAAAGCTTTGTAATTAAAAATACCACATTCCACGTAAAAAGTTAGAAATTTAGCAAATAGCATTGTTTAAACGTTATAAAATAAAACCTGTAAGAAATTACTTCTTATTATTAATAACAAAAAACTACATACTATATATAGCAACAATATATAATAACAACAATATATTGGGGAATGGACAATATATTGTTGTTATTTTATATTAAACATCAAACGAGCATTTTTTTCTACAACCTGCTGCAAATTAAAATCCATAGTTTTATTGTTTGAGATATTACCTCCGAAAACGTGAAAAATGTAAATATATTCGAGAAACACCACTACAAAGTTTTAATATCGATTCTGAGATACTCATACATAAAAGAATTTTCGACGCTTATTGTCATTCAGTTACTTCGGAGCTTACGTAGTGACTTCACCATTTCTTTCTTCTAAAGTAATTCTGACATCTTTTCATTTCCCGGGAACACGATGCCCCGCCGTCAGCATTCGCGTTTCATTACTCAATTCCGCAAATATTTTTGTTAAACGCTTAATAGTCGTTCTCATTACTCCCAAGATTTTCAGTACTGGAACGAGACCCTCGTTGAATATGCAGAAAGCAAAGAAAGCGAAGTTTTCTTCAGACGTGAAGATTTGTGTTCCGTTGCAACAAGTTACTCTTAACGACGTAAATATTTGACGACTATATTTCCGCATATACAGGGTGTCCCGCTTATAATGAACATCTAAATTATTTCTGCTGCTATAGAAAAAGTAACTAAGATGAGTTTATACGGTTTGAGGACGTGCATGTGGTGATGTTACTGTTGATGTCATGTTATTTAGAACAAATCAACTTTTCTTTTGGATTTAAACAATTACCAGTCATGGTGCTTCAAATTAGAATTAGCAGATTTCAACAATTATCCTTAAAAGTTAAACAATTCGACACTTTTCCGAGATCACATAATTGTTACATTGCGCCCCAGATCTGGGGTACAGTTTAACAGCCTTAGGGGTACCGTGTAACAGAATGGGACACACTATAACAATTCCACAAAAACTTTATAATACCCAAGAATACAAAAAAAATCATTAACTCAAATTATATATTTTCAAAATATTATCTGGAAGTGAATAAGAGTGTGCATGACTTTTTGTCTTATTTGCCGTTTTAGGAAATGGCAATATAAGTTCGGTATCATCCATTGCACTAGTTCTAGACGCAGTTCCAGCGGAGAGTAAAAGATATGATCTACATTTCCATTTTTGCGCAAGTAACTGACGACATATTTATGTTACACTGTACCCCGTTACACTGTGCCCCTTACCGTATAAACAACAACTCACTTGTTATCACTCCCAGCTGTAGATAACAAAAAACTGTCATCGCAGCACATATTAATTATTAGCATACAATTAGTCTGCAAGTTTCCCGAATTTCCACAGATTGTTAGCAATGTTTTTATAAACCCAATGACTTTGCCACATCGGCTTGCAAACACTTCAGCCATGCCGTATACAATGTGCTGAATAATAATAATAATAATTATATATAAATAATAAGAACTATCAATAATGATAATTGAACGCCGTGTCAATGCCGAAACCGCTCCCCAAGGTTTGGCATATACCATCTGAAAGGGCACAAAGAAAACTCCCGATTCAGCGTTTTTGGTAAAAATCGGCTGATACTTTTTTGGGGATTGCAATTTTTCTGAATTTGATGGACCTGAGAACACCAGAAAATCGCATGACAATTACATTAAAAACACACTAATTGTAAGTCCGCAAAACTATACATAACCAGAAAGCTTGATTTTTTTTATATCTCTAAAAAGTTATAGCCTCTGATAGATTTCGTAAAATATGAAATTTGTCCCGCCCCTGGAGACGTAAAGTAAAATAAAAGTTGAACCTGGAATCTAACACTGGTTCACGGGACTATTAATGTACAAAGCTTGAAGCAAATCGATTTCAAGAAAATTCATAAGTATTTTTAATAGAACCCTTTATATTCTTTTATTTTTCAAAAAATTTTCATTTAAGATTTTAAATTTTTCTATCATTTTTAGATTTTCCATTTAATCTTCGTGGGAGTATTGCGAATGGATTGGCGAGGACTTCCTAATGGAAATACATACTGGGAGGTACATTGGGTCCCGATGATTTGTTCCGGCTGACCACATACGAGTATGCACGATCCCTTCCTATTTAGACACATTCCATCCGCATGCTACAGGGAATAAGCACCTGTTTCATTCTCTCTGTGCTCTGGTTCTTTTTCGTTGAAAGGCACGTGAGGAAAGACAGGTGTCAATTTGGACCCCTCCGCATGCGTTATTCGTGCCCAGCCCTACTCAAAGTAGAAAATGAAATGGATTGATCTACGTGGCAAAATCATGACCACTAACAAGGGAAGATACCCAATCCGGAAATTCAAAAAATTATAAAACTTTGGGGGTAGATGATATAGATATACATTATGAATTTTATTTGCTGCCCAAATTCACTGTAAGGGGGTGAAATTGACCACTGAAAATCCGGCTATTTTCCGATTTTCTGCTACAACTCGCGAATTGTAAGAACTGTAAGCCAAATGATAGCTCTAATTAAAAGAAGTAACTTTTGTCCGAAAACTTTTTTTCTATCTCCTACAGCTCGCGAGTTATAACACAAAATCGAAAAAGTCATAATTCATATCTTTATATCCTCTGCATATCCCCAAAGTCTCATAATTTAATGAGTTTCCGAGTTGGGGATCATTCCTTGTGAGTATTAAGATGAAAATTAAAAATAACAAAATTGCGGTGGAGTCTTCGTTTCTTAACTACTTATTAATGTTTGAAAATTCTGGTCAAAAAAATTCAGGCTCGCGTGGCGCAAGTCAGTTGAGCCTCGAACAGTTGCCGTCCAAAAGCAACGACGATGTTAAAGATTACTACTCAGAAATGCAAACTGCGTCGTGTTTAGAGTCATTTTAATTTGGACAATGTCAGCAATCCATTGGTAGGTAATACTCCTACAAGGATTCATCGAAAAAGATAATAACTTTAATTTTCATTTTTGGCTAACTCATCTCGGCCATCGAACTTGAGGCTTTTGGCTTTGGGCTCTTGAGCCTTGAGCGTCGGTCGTGGACTCGCGGGTCTATCGCTGATGCGCTATTTCATTCACTCTCGGCGTATCCCATTTTCCCTCCTTGTCGAGCGGTTCGAGCGAAGATCCAGTGAAGATTGAAATAATGAGGTCCTAAATAGGCACCCGACCCTCCGTATAGATCCGACGGCGGGCCCAGCCATCGGTTCTGTACGAAGGAAATACTGCATTAGCATTGTCTTATACATATTAACATTTTGAGTGGCGTCGGCGTATTTTCACGCCCTGGGATCGGCATCATGTCCACGATTTTGGCGTGTTTTCACGTCGATATTTTGTGGAAACAGAGAAAATATTTCCGAGAATCCTCGATTGTTTACTTAGAATACAAATCAAGCTCGGATTTCGTTTCATATTCCGCCATCTCCGTGCTCCTTCGTTTGTAAGGGAGTCGAGCCTCCCACTAGGGCTATAACGAATATTCGAATAATTTAAGTAATCAAATACCGGGGAATACCAACGAATTCGAATTTGGGGAATTCGAATACAAAAGAATTCGAATTTGAGTAATTCGAATACCAAAGAATTCGAATTTCAGGAAATCGAATACCAAAGTATTGGAATTTGATGAATTCGAATTCCAAAGAATTAGAATTTGGGGAAATCGAATACCAGAGAATTCGAATTTGGGGAATTCGAATACCAAAGAATTCGAATTTGGGGAAATCGAATACCAAAGAATTCGAATTTGGGGAAATCGAATACCAGAGAATTAGAATTTGGGGAAATCGAATACCAGAGAATACGAATTTAGGGAATTCGAATACCAAAGAATTGGAATTTGGGGAAATCGAATACCAGGGAATTCGAATTTGGGGAAATCGAATACCAAATAATTCGAATTTGGGGAATTCGATTACCAAAGAATTCGAATTTGGGGAATTCGATTACCAAAGAATTCGAATTTAGGGAATTCGAATACTAAAGAATTCGAATTTGAGGAATTCGAATAATTAGGATTACCTATTCGGATATTCGAATGTTTGAATAAATATTCTGATATTCGAGTAATTAGGAGCATTCGAATTATTCGAATATTCGAACATTTACAGCTCTATCTCCGACTAATCATTCAGTAATGAAAACTGTAATTTTTATATTGTTCGTTAGATATTTATGAAAGTATGACCAATGACACGCTAGATTCTCCTGATGAAAATGAATCTAAACTCGACTTTAATCGGGTTATTTTTCGTTATTACGGGTTTTATATTCCGATAGATGAATTCTTGTGATACAACGATCATCTGAAAAATGATCGAGGATCTACGAAAACAAAAATTGAGATTGAATGCCTCACTCCGATGGTGATTGTAGTTTCTTATTGAAGGAAATAATAACAGTATCATCGTGATATTGAAAAGACTGAACACAACTACGTGCGTTGTTTTCATAAAGACTTCCCTCAGCTTTGCCGTACGTCTCTCTTTATTCCTTATTCCCGTAGTCGCTGAAACATTCCACTAAATCCTACTGAAAGATTCCATCTCGATACAGTAAGAGCTGCGTGTCGAGAAAAGAGGTTCTTACAGCCTCTACTCGCAGCGGAAACTACAGCGAACTAGTGACAGAAACGAAAAATCCTATAAGCTTCCTTTTACCACGACGACGTAGTCAATATAAAGCGTAGAAAGACTGTCGCGAGGAAAATGATACGGGTGGTCATTAGTTTTTCGTCGCTTCGTCGCTCCGTCGCTCCGTCGCTTCACTTAACGTTATATCATAAATTATTGTCAAACGGGAAATTAAGTGTTTCAGTTACGAGATACCAGACGAAGTTACTTAAGGTTTATAAGACGAAATTTCAGTGAGCTTAAACACGGCTACTTTATAATTGAATATCTTTCATTTTTAATCATTTTCAAACGTGGTCGACAAATGCTATTGGCAAAATCTCTTACATTTAGGGGTGTGCTAGTACTCGAATTTCGAGTCGAATAATGATCGATCGGTCGAGCCGAGTCGAGCGTTTCAATTTTCCGAGCTGCTTGAAATCGACGAATTATTTGAAAAAAGCGAGCTACTTGAAAAATTCAAACGGCTCAAACATTCGAGCCCTCGTAAGACTTCGAGTTACTTGGAGAAAAATTTTCGGTTGAAAAATTTTCGACGAATATATTCGAATAGATTTCCAACTTTCGAGCTACTCGTAAATATTCGAATTATTCGAATTACTAGCGTTTTATATATTTATTCTTTACAGTTGGATTAGTATTTGATAGTAAATACATAAATATTCGAATAACTCGAGTAATTCGAATATTTACGAGTAACTCGAAAGTTGGAGATTTGTTCGAATATATTCGAGTAATTTGAACATTTTTGACCTGAAAGGGTAGGCACTCAAATCCCTCGAGTATTAAGTATTTTTTGCGAATTAATTAGAAAGAGACGAATACAAATTGTGACCAGTACTTTTAAGTAATGTTTATTAATACTATACACTGCAAAATTTTTTGTTTGGATGATGTGTGGGCATTTTTTCTGCGGTTTTGCACCGATTGCGAAAAAACCGAGGTTCGGATCGACTTGAAATTTTGACAGCATGTTCAAAATACATTCCTTTCTGGAATGCACGTCAACACAAACTGTACAAGCTCTAGTTTCCGAAATAAAAATTCAGCCATCTGTGCACCCCGAAAATCGACATTTATCGTACAAATCGTCTTCTCCTAGTGGCTATTTTAATAATTTTAGTAGAATTCTTTTTTCGAATGTCCCCTCCGAAATTACAGGTTCTGGAGAAACAGATTCCAAGGGAACCTCACCCTGTAAAGGGTAAACTTTGTATCTTTACTACAAATCTAAAAAACATGCACGTAAAATACTGATATTACAGTCCAACTGGAATGTAGTAGAAGCAGAGGTTGTTACTGCGTTTTAAGATTCAATTCATAAGGTCAACGAATGCAGGCATTTACGCTTCAGAAAACTAGAATTTTCCTTTATAATCATAAAGGAACTTCATTAGTATGTATTTCATTATTTTCCTTGTACATTCTTTAGGTTCGTGACCTTTACGAGGTTGCAACTTGCGGGACTGAGTCGTGCTTCCTCGTACTGAAAGGTGGTCCATTAGTCGAGGATAGTTACTTTGTTCTAGCTAAATTATAAGTGATTATTTTGTAACCAGTCAATGGATATTGGACATCGACCTCCCCAAATCCAAGGTTCTTGCAGATTAAGGAATCTACATGATTCGTTCCAACAGCACGTCGGTCCTCGGAGCATCTTACAATTAGAGTTAGCTGCATTTCGCAAAGTGAACGCAACAGTTGCACCTTAGACACCGAACGAACTAATTGATTTTCAAACAACGAACGAGGCAGGGATATTTCAGAAATAAGTGAAACAGTAATCGTGCCGCACAGCGTTGTTACAGAAGGGTGATGTTCCGCAAAGCATTAATGCCGCCGCTCCTTCAGTAAATTAATACCACGGGACTGCGCTGAATTATGCAATGTAATGTAGTGGGCTGTATAGTGGAAATTACTTCAATGTTTTTGGGGTTGTACGCGCGATTTATAATCAACCGAAATATATATTTGCAGTGTTGGGTTTCATTTGCATTCTACTGCCTGTCTCGGTTGCATATTTCCTTTGAAAATTAGGATTCTTTAATTTAACATTACAGAGTCAGCAAAGTGATCAAAAATCCGTACCGTAACTTGCTGGTTAAATTAAAAGCGACTATTTATTTCGCATGATTTCTGAAATAGTTGCAACTAAAATTGTTTGCTTTAAAAATTCCAATAAATATTTGTCGAGTTCCAGCCTCCTATTTATCCATTCCATTGTCCTGTTAAATTGCCTCAGATTAAATGCAACGTTAATTTAATCCTTCAGAGGCTAGTTAATTAAATTATGTATGATATACAACAAACGTATTATAAGCAACGGAATTTCAGTAGCGATACTGTTATAATCTAAAATTTCTAGCGTATAAACGCTTCTTACTTAAATTCCACGGAAGATTCACATTTGTCTACGTGTTTATTATTTTTCGATAAAAAAAATAATAATATGTATATAGGTACATACCAATACGATAATATTATTAACGGGTTGTGGATAGGTACAATGACATGTTCGCCGTCACTCACTGCATATGAAAAGACTTTAATGAATAGAATATGACGTACATAGGTGCAAGATTCGCGTGTGTAAAACGTACTGTTCGCGATCAGTGACAAAAGCGCCCTCTCGAAGCGCGTGACAAATCATCGCCGCCGGTAGGGGCGCGCGAGGCGCGTTCCCGTAAATGGTTTCCCCAATGCCGCTCGGTGGCGCGATCTACCGGCGTCGATCCGCATGTACCAACAAATATCTCATCACAAGAACGTAAATATAACCTCTAAACATTATATTAACGCACTGCATTAGGAAAAAGTCGTTACTTTTTCCTGAAATGTCAGTAAATTTTCGAGAATAGTCAATTTTTACATTACAAATAACTTACCTGATTTCACAGTTGAAAGCAAACAGAAAACACGATCAATGCGGCATGTGAGCGACACGCAATGTACCACTAAAAACAACTGAAAATCGCAACGATCTAGAACATAAACGTGATTGAGCCATCTCACCCGCAAGGCCATCTGATCCGGAATTACCGTAATTACGAAGAAATAAATTGAAGCCGAGACTTGTTCTTTGACACAATGTTTATTAACAGCATAAGCTTTAAAAAAAATGTACTTCACCAAAAATATGTATTATAAATGGCGCTACACATGGATCATCAAAGAGGCTTTTTAGAAAAGTTTCTTTTATTTTGCAGCGATTTTGACGAAACTCATCGACCTACTTGTAAATTCTTCTTTAGAATGCCTGTGGTTCTGCACTGAACCTGTAAATAAAGCAAAATTATGAAAATGACAGCTACCAAATTGCGATTTTTAAAAAAAGTGCATTTTCGTTAGACAAAGTTGAGGTTTTAGTTTCATTTCATACAGAATACGAGTTTTTATTAACTTCAATTTAGGTTCAGGCCGGAACTACACATTTTGTGGTTTGTATCGATTGGAACCTCCGTTCTTTAGTTATCACTGTAAAACAAAAGAAACATTTTTAAACAATCCCTTTAATGATCCATCTGTAACGTCATCTATACTGAATATTTATTTAAAGCTTATGATGATAATAAACTTTGTGTCAAAGAACAAGGCTCGGTTTCAATTTATTTCTTTGAAATTAATTGATGAAGAAATGTTTCATTTTCGACAAAAGCAACTGCCTAGTACCCTTAAGCTATGATGAATTCAATGAATAATGGAAAATATGCCTGACGTCCCATTTGATGAGACGTTTATTCGTGACATCTATTAGAAGTTTATGTGAAACAAACTTGCTCTGCTCCTGGATGATCTTGCAGCTAATCAACGACTGGTGTTTCAGCACAATCATACTTCATCTCGTTGCAGCAGTGAGCAGAATTCAATCTGCATTGATTGCTATATTGTTCCATTAGTTTGAACTTTGAACGAAGAGGCAGTATTGAGTTTCTGCTGCGAACATTTCATCTGATACGAATAGACACCTGACACCTTTTTTGAGGTTATAGGAAAAATGCAGTTCGTCGGGAATAGTCTACCGCGTCCGATACTTAGCTTGAAATATTTCAAATTAAACTGTTCAGATCATTGACAGGTCATTACATCATTAGTGATCAAATGAAGCACTGTATCCAGCCTGAAGGACATCTAAACGCGTGCCATGATCAAGACTAACACTGGCAAATTACATTAACACTTTGAGTGGCACTAGGTTTTCAATAGTGGCCCTTCAAATCGATTCAGCTTTTCCGATCGACACCTACTACGGGAAAAGCTTTGTCCAGCACGGCCTGCGCTTTGAATGACTATCATCACTAATGAAAATTTCAACATCTATGTTGTCTATTAAATCGTCATAATAGTACTATCAATGCATAGGCGAGGTTTTTCTAGTGAAAATGAGTCCAAATACAACCCTGTTTCATATTTTTTTTAAATAAACATAGGAATGCTTGTTATCCCGAACCAACCGAAATTTGTGCAGTGTTATAAAATAACACACACGTATTTTTAGATTTTGTGACGAACGATCTCAATATAAGTACGTTATTAATTTTGTGCATAAGGTTTCTGAGCATTGGTTATAAATTTCTAGCGTTACGTTTCGACTTCCTTCTAGAAATCTAAACCGATCCACTCACAGTTTTGAACTTTTAACTGTTTCTAGATATCAAGAGAATATTATTCATTGTGCCCCTTGCATCAAAGTGACCCAACTCCCCCTACTTTAATATCGATTTTTTTCTATAGTTATTTAATACTTAATAAAATTACTTGCTCAAATGTAGTATTATTACGGTATTATTATTAGTAGTAATATTAGCGACTAATTTAGTGGTATAATACAATTCTGTTGATTACTGTTTAATATAATAAATGAACTTATAGGAATGAATTCCCTACGTGTTTCTATTGTATTTACCTACAAAATTATATAATTGCTTTATTGACTGAAGTATAACATAACATTTAATGTATCTTTTCTTTTAATTTAAAACGGAAAATATAGAAAATATTATCAAACCGTCGACGGGCATTATCTGACGGAGTAAATGCTGCTATAGTAAGTACCTACTAACTCTCACATTGCTTCTTACTGCACAGTTATATACTGTAAGTATTTAATACATTGCACTGCAGCAGTATACAAAATATATTTAACCACTTAATTCCTACGGTCACTAAAGCATTACTACACGTATCTCAAGTAAAACTCGCAACACGGTGAGTAGTAAATGGTTGTCGTTAATGAGGGAGCGCTTCATCGAAAAGACTATAGATACAGTGAGTAGCATTATTATTGAACCTAGCAATTGAGAATGGAAATATGAGGTCCATCAAGTCGGAAGAGCCGTGAAACGTACCTACCTCCTGTTTTGAGGGAGCCAGCCGGTTGGCAAGCAAGGACCACGAAGGGCTGCAACTGAGGGTGGGGGTGAAAAGCGTCACGACGCACCTCGGTAGCGCCGAGAACTAAAGGACCGAGTGATACGACGCGCCAGTGTTCTACCCGCGATCGCAGGGAGTGTACATGACGCTCTCTTATTTTCACTCGTGTATACGGTTCTTTCTGAGTGTTGTATTGTGCACGCGGTACATTTGAGTTATCGGGACTAAACAGCCTCGTTTAAGCGTATCCTCACCTGGAAACGGATAGTTCTCAAGACATTTTCTGCCAGCGTCCGTTCTGGGGAAAGCGATATAGAAAAAGGTTGTAATTAGTGATGTGTGACTAAATTAATATAAGAAGTCCCAGAGTTCGAAGTTGCTCGCCATTCTGTTGTGACTTGAGTTAAGATCGTGCTTAAAGTACGCGTTGCCCTTCGTTTCTGCATTTGCTTCTCTTGAAGCAATCTCAGCGACTCTTCCTTTTACAATCTTCAATTTCAATTGCCATTGAAAAATATTACAGTAAGTGCCGCGCCATATTTCACTTCGACCCGCGCGTTCCTTCTCTTTTAACATACCCTCTTAATACCGAGAGGACAGACAAAGATTCAGGTCACCGATAAAAGGGAATATTGGGGTCTGGAATTAAGACTACTTTCTATGTAAATTACAGTCAATTATTATTAAATCTTTACACGCGAAAATATTTTATCAATCTTTTAATCCCTCGCTTCATGATCGATGTTGAGTGTCGTACACACCGTGCATACTTAACGAGTCTCTCGATGATGAGTATTTCATTTGCGACGGTAGTTACAACTTTTTAATACTTGTACACTCAGAAGCATTGTGTCTTCGATGTTCTTTATTTCTGCATTCGGGTACGAAATTGGCGTTTGTGCATTTGTAGAAACAATTCTGGTAATATCTGAGGATTCACTGCAGCAAGATATATTCTTAACCCTTACACGCTGTTACTCTGCTCGACGTGAACTACGACGTCAAAGGGTTTCTTCGTGCTGCAATTGCCCTATATGTACCATCGTCGTCAATGCTCATTTTTGTTCCTTTTACCGGAATCGGAAAGCTTCGTTTATACGTGACTAGAGTTACGTTACAGATACCCCCTAGTTGTGATTTCATCGTCACACGAATCTTATTCAACGTTGAACTGTTGCGTTTGGGGAGGTAACAGGTCTGGCACTGCGGCTTAACGAGTTCAACGAGTTTTTCTCGGTCGACCGTTCGGTAATTGGGGATCTAGTGGTGCAAAGAATTTCCACCGATACGATACTTTTATCGACAAATTAATCTGTATTGATTTGCCACGGCGGGTTTAAAAAAAAAATTGTATTTTTTCCTTGTCCAAGCAAATAGTACTGACAGGTGTTTTCAAATTCATTCGTGGAACTTGTAGATTTGGATATACCATAAATATTTCTGTTTTCGTCTTCACAGTAGTATTTCAATATTAGGTGCTCATCAATACTTTAATTTTGGATGAGAGAAATAATAAGTGCACTTATTATATTGAATGAACACAAAACCGAATGTATAAAGTTTGTCACTTAAAATTTAACTAACCATTATTCTCTGAAATACAGTTTCCTCCCTATTACATATTACAAAAGTTCCATAACGTGATGATCTAAGCGAATTTAAACTAAGAAAAAATTAAAAAAAAATAAAACTGACTTCAAAATAATAAAAATGCTCTGAAAAGTAAAAAATAATTTTTTCCCTTATTTAATCTACGACTCTCATATTTTTTAAGTCAGCGCCTCATCATTTGCACTGTGTAAATGTGGCGTCGACTTAAAAAATATGACAGTCGTAGATGAAATAAGGGAAAAAATGATTTTTTACTTTTTAGTGCATTTTTATTATTTGAAGTCGGTTTTAATTTTTTTATTTTTAACTTTTTAGGTTTATGTATATTAACACAACATGCTGAGGAGATATGCGCGTACATAAAATAATAATAAATAGGCGACAATAGTCTCTATTATTAACCAGAACTGGCAAAACATTGAGCCAATGTTGATGCAGTGTAGGTTGAGACCACCGGGGCATCGCCCTCTTTCGAATAAAAAAAGATCATCAAAATCGGCGCATATGCTGAGGAGTTATGCGGGGACAAACATAAAAAAAATACATACGGGTCGAATCTATAACCTCCTCCTTTTTGAAGTCGGTTAAAAAGAACTGACGTTCCTAAGGTTTTGATTAAAACTAATCGAGCGTCGACTGCTCCGCTTTTTTCTTTTTTTTCGCGTAACAGTGCAGTGAATATCACTTAAAAAAATTTGTTTCATAGATTACGTTATCGCGGAGCATAGTAGCCTTTGACATGTGCATGCAGAGTGTTCACGAAATATGCGGTCTTTAAGTAGCACATTAAGGGGGTCAAGTACATGGAATTTTTTTTTATAAAACGTTGTGCGATCTACGCCCAGAAAGAGGACTCTTCCCGCCGCACGCCAAAATGATTGTACAGGCTGACTCAATGGTGAATATCAGTGAAATACACCCACGAAGTAATTTATCTTCAGAGGTGACGTTGAGTTGCCCAAATACTTGCCGCCGTCAAAAGTTACTTGGTTGTTCAAAGTTTACTTGTTTATTTATTGCTTTAGGAGTGACTCAGTGTTTACAATGCACTTGGTCTGTTTTCTACTTAAAATGCACCTGACTCATTCGGTGTGTGGGTAATAAAGCTGTTTTAGTTGGTACTAATGACGGGGTTACGAATGAAATATTACGTGCCGATTTTAATGGAACTTTATAGTTAGATGGAGAACCGAAAACTTATGTTTAACCACTTACGTAAATGAAATAACTTACGAGATATTTAACAATGAAGCTTTTTTTTGCTTATTACACATCGTGATTTTAACGTAATTTGTTCTCGTTATAGTTGATTTCGTTATTTATTTTGTATTAGTTGGGTTTTTTCAGGACCTAGTACAGTGATTCCCAACCTGTGGGTGGCGACGCCCAAGGGGGTCGCGGTGTGTTTTCTGAGCGGGTCGCCGCGGTTATTTTTCGTTGACGATTTTTAACACGTATTTAGTTTAATATTGCCATATTCTATTAATGCTGTAACACTAATATTCCCTAAATGAAGAAAAAGAAAAGTTATAAAACAAAATAATTGAATACATTAAATATCTTTAAGTATATTTAATACATTATTAAGTTGAAATTATATTCTGAAATACCTATTTTCAATTTCCTATTTTTTCTTTAACTTATTAAATTTGCGTTACCTAGTATAGAGGGCGGGGTCGCAGGTTCTCTGAATATAATAAAAGGGGGTGGTGACTCAAAAAAGGTTGGGAAGCACTGACCTAGAAGAACAATAAAAATATTCAAGGAAAGATTTTGCAATACAACTGTTTTACTCGCTTTTGAAGATGTAACTGATTTGTTTGGATTCGAGATGGATTTTAAGATGCCAAGATAGAACTCCTGCTGCGAAACACGTGAATTTATTACTTTGTGAGTGTTTGATCTAAAGATGAAATTTCCGAAATGATATCGGGAGTCAAACTCATAAAGTCCATATATATGCCAAATATAAAAATTAAAGCTAAAACCTATTAATTAGGCGAAATACCTTTATGTTATGGAACTGTAAACGAAAGAATTAGGGGTCTGTGTTGAAATAACTACGTACAGTTAGTAAGCGAAAATCGCGAAATTCCCGAAATCAGCGATTTTCGACTTTATTCTGCGATTTTTAAGCGTTCATAGCTCACAGCAACGTTAACCAATTTTGATGAAATTTTAGACGTGTATAGGTATACCTTACGTCAATCTACAAACAGGTTTTTTGAATTTTCATTACAGGCTCACAAAGAAAAGTTAAAAAAACGACCTTTACTATTTTTTTTGTACTATTCCGACCGATTGCATTTTTTGCAAAATGACGAAACACGTCACTTAGCAAACTAAACCTTCTAGCTTTGCAAAGAAACTCATGTCGTTTGGACGAATTCTAAAAAAGTTATGCGATTTTAAAAAGTGTCCAAATACTTTTTTACTAACTGTACATATTTTGATGTTACATGATTCTTACCTTAGAACAACATTCTGATGAATTCTCATTTGATAAATGAGGACTGTCGAACCTTTTAAGTATTCGCAGTTAGCTACAAATGATTGTGAGCGCATTTTTATATACCTTTAAAGTTTGCCTCCAGTTGCTGTTACTTTGATATAAGTCGAAAGGAGACCAAATAATAAAATGTGAAACAGTGAATATATGAGAGTCGTATGAAAGCAAAAATACATAAATAATAAGCTATAGGTATTACTCTCATGTTTTCGAATCGACAACTGGTTTAAAGAACTACATATTACAATGATAAGAATTGTTTTACCAGTCACTTATAACTTGTTAAGAAATATTGGATATACTTTTACATAAACTTTTATCATACATTTCATATTTTTGTAGAACAAATACAGCTTACAGAATAATTCTAACTATACAACACATCAATGTTGTCGATTGGTTTCAAGGAACTTTTTAAGATTTGTTGCAATGAAAAATATCAACTTCTTAATATACTTTAAATAAATGAGTACCATTTAGCGTTCCTAAATATAATTCTTCATATTACTTTGTAGCACATACTACTGTTACTGTTATCACATACAAATATAAAAACTTACCTCTGTGTTTTATATAAAAGTTTATCTTTTCTAAGTCAGTCATTGGAAAATTTATTCGCGAATAGACGTTAAATTCTGTAGCTTAAATAATTAATCGTTGTCTCATGTCGACTATAATATTCTATATTTGCAAACTTTGTAGCAGAACTCTTTGTTTTGAGAAAGAAGAAATAGAATCATAGCAATTATAAGCAAAACTGACTATTACACTACAAATCACTGGTAACTTTGAAATGTTTACAAAGTTATATTTCAACATCATTTGGTAAAATATAGATTGTGTTAATAAACTAAAGTATACGATTAAAGTAATGAAGGAAACTCTGTTGGGAAAACGTTAATTTTTGCAATTATATGTGTACAGACACGTTTGAATACAAACTCCACTTAAAGCAATTCTCGCTTATAAACGTTCTCCGTTAATAAGTTCTTAGAAGCGATGCTTCGCTCCCCGTTAAATAACCTGCGCAATGTTCCTTGATACGCGACGAGTAGAGTCCCTCTGGGTTGCTAGCGTATTAGGAAATTCGAGTCAGTGCGGTAACTTTCTCTGGTGGAACACGAACTGAAGGGATAATGCGGACGACGGTGATGTCGGCGTCTAATAAAGTTTTTCGCACCCGGGAAAGTGACTTGTGACTGTGAGCTCTAGTGGGCGACATTTTCCAGATCGAGGGACGAGGGAAAAAGAACTAGATACTCCTTCCGTGGTGCATTTAGGCATTGAAGTAGTGTGTACCGCATTTGAATAACTGTCAAAGTACATCTAACCCCACTGGAATATATTTGACTGACAAGTGACTCTCTAATAAGGGAGCACGCACGAACATCCACAGTGTAAGTCCTCATTATGGAATTATAAAATGTGTCAAGTGATTCAAGTGCGACGCGACGCTTTTAACTCGGACAAAATTGTAGATATAATACATATGTAAAACATCGTTGTGAAGTTCAGTAACGCGAGTTCCACGTAACGCATTTACGCGGCGTATTTTCTACGGAGAAGTGTGGAGTTTTAGTGGCAAATTTTTCCTGGCAGAAACCGACCGAATAAATTCGTATTTCTTGAGTGGGACAAGCTGTGTTCTCGTCTGAAAGATGTGGAAATTTCATGAAAGCCAATAAATTTATTGCTTCCTAGATTCCGGTAAATCTAAACCTCTTCTTCCACTCTCGTGCCATGCCGTGAAATAGTAAAACTTAGCTGGCCTTAAACCTTATTAGTTAAATTTTCCATAAGTTCGAATTGTATTCTTTTAGTGGACACTTGTGAAAATTAAGATGATATTATTATTTATCGTTTTGGTGATTCTAGAAAAACAATAAATCAATATATCGTAACAGGAAATTTCAGGGTTTCGAATCATGTTGCAGTTTATATTATTGCGGGGATATTTTTAGCGTTATAATTCTGAAATTGGCTATAATTACAAGCAAAACGTTATTGGTGAACGACTACTTTATGTGTGTGTCTTTTTAAAGTAATATTTATAAAATTGTTTATACGAGATATACACTAATATTTCAACGCTAAGACTATCGATGATTCACGTGCACCCATATCTACCAACGCGGTTAAAACGATAGGTTTTTGAGAAAATAAATAGGTGTTTCAAGAGGAAAACGGTTCATTCGCATATTGCAATGAAAGTCACGGAAACTTTCAAAGAGCGCACCTTCATTTTCAGTGCTTTGATAGCTCTCATATTAAATACGCACACTCCTTGATAAGAAAATAACACTTAACTGCTATCATTAAGTTTTCGTTATACCTAAATTCAGAATTTTCTAAATTGCGTGCAAGCATTACATGTAGCGATATAATATACATGCGCAGACTGGTGTACTGTGGTTATCTTTTATATTTATGGGGTAAAATAGGAACTGGGTGCAACAAAATTTTAGTACAGTTGCAAAAGGGGCAGTTGCCCACCCTGGCTTTTGGGAAAAAGTCGCTTATTTTTCAAAACTGATCTTTATTAAGTTTATACTAAAAAAGGGAATATTTTTAAATTTCGGTTTTAAATTTTTAATTAAATTGGCACTATAAAATGGGTTAAAAGAAGCAAGAGGGGTATATTTTTTTCACCATCATGCCAAAGTTGCTTCCCCTGGGAAAAAGTCTCCGGACGCCCCTGTACGAAACTCAGACATTTATTCAGTATCAAATAGGAAAAAAGCACAGCTGTACTGATAGTAATAATGCTGATCCTCCCTTGCTATAAAATACGCTGATCATTTAGTTTAGTAATGAACGATACAGCTTTGCATTATACTCCGTGATTAATTGTTCCATTTTTCTTGAAGGTATTCTTTTGATTAATTAATGTATTCAAACTTGTAAGGATTGTAGTTCCTATAATTTGCTCGTGCGAACTGTTTCCAATAATTTTCGATGTTATTTAAATCGTGAAATGACACTTGCCAATATTAAAATATCTTCTTGCGTGACGGGGGTTCATTGAATTTAGCAGTGTGGGCGGCATCATCATATTGAAACATGGTATTCGTTCTAGCAATGTGCCCTGCATACTTCGTGATCATTGCCGATACTCGTCCGAGTCATGACGATTGCACCACTTATTGGACGACATATTTTCGTTAATTCCTCCCATTGTGCACGACGATACGAATAATCAATGCACTGCGGATCGTTGGACAATTTTTTTCAACCTGTAAATTTGAGGTGTTCTGCAAGTCTATCTCTACTAATTATATGTACACGTAATTTTGCGAAGTGCTTGTAACTTTGGTTATAAGGAGTAGTTAATAACGATCCCTTTTCAGTTTTTATCATTTTAATAATTTCACATAACTACAGTATACGACGAAAATTTCCACATTTAATTATCAAGAAATCTGTTAAGAAATTACAAATTACTCTCTGGCTTCACTTAACCGATATTGCCATTTTCGGGGACCTATGAATTTTGTTTCTTTTTACGCTTGAATTCTGTAAATTTGTTTTTTGCTTAACTTTTTCCCATGTCTCATCTTCCCAAACACTTTTAATGAGACTGTAATTAGTATCACTACACAATTAAAAATGGAAGCAAATATTGCAAATACTAATTCGCAATCTTTTGTTGTAGAAACAAGGAATAACTGCAGAGCTTTAATTCGCAAGTTTATATTTACTACTTCGGCGTAATATTTTCACAGAATTCATTGAATATAGAAACTTCTGACTACATACATATGTGTACCTACGAATAAGGTCAGGTATAATAAAAGCCTATTGGCTGTACCTCGCCTTTTACGTAAGTCCGTTACAACTGTCGGCATATGCTATATAACCTGGATATGCTGAGTAATAAAGACCTTTAATAATAATAACAATAATAATAATGGAGAACTTAATGATGACACGTATTTACTCTTTTTTATGGACGAGGTTAATCACGCACGCGATAGTTTACAGTAGGGCTGGGAGTATTCGAATAATTTAATATTCGAATATTCTACAAGTATTCGAATGCTACGAATAAACTTCGAATATTTGAATATTCGAATGCTGATGTATTGATGTGAAGTGCGTCAAAATTAGCTTACAAGATTTCACCCTGCCAAATGAACCTAAAGAACTTGATTTATAATTCACACCATACTATTCGAATACATCAGTATTCGAATACTTAAATATTCGAATAGTATTCGAATACTTGGATATTTCAATAGTATTCGAATACTTGGATATTTCAATAGTATTCGAATACTTGGATATTTCAATAGTATTCGAATACTTTGATATTTCAATAGTATTCGAATACTTGGATATTCGAATTAGATTCGCCAAATAATTGAGCAACGGAAGTATTCGAATATTCGAATATTTGTATATATTTTTCGGTATTCGAATATTCGAATACCGAAAAATTCGATAAATAGTCCCAGCCCTAGTTTACAGGTCTTGTTATTGTAAGACCTGCAAAACTTAAATAGAATTCACCCAGTCAACATGCTATTCCTTTCATGTCAGTAGCCTTGGTAAACATTAAGTAAAACGAAAAGCATAACATGCGTGGCAGTGTAATCAGTCTGCAGAGAAATTTTGGTATACGGAGCGTCTTTCTCTGCTTATGAAGGGCGACAGTGACGAATTAGAATCAAAACATTGTGAGGAAATTCACTGTACTGGTTTCCCAAAATCAATACAAAACTGTACCAGTAATTACTGTATCTTTTATATTCTTTCTGATTATCTGATGTCTTATTTAATAAAGACATGAAATATAGTATTTGTTGCCGGGCAATTTTTCCGAAATTCATTTTTTAAATATTTCATATTTCATATGTTTATAGCGGTACTACCCAGAAAAATTGTCACTTAACCGAGTAATGTAATAATTTTCCTATTTGGTAAGATTCGCTTATCGTGACTATTACGTTTCAATTCTATTTCTCCGCAAGATGATTTAAAATACTACGCGAAACTAGTTTTGCGTCTCCACTTATTATTGTCAATATACTGAAATGCTGTTCTGCGTAGAAAATTGATAAAATTTTTTATAACACTTATTCAAATATTTTAGAAAAAAAACTTTATTGTTCTGAAGCATTAGTGTTTTATTACATAGTTTTTATTTTTATATTTGCCTGCTATATTATATTTTCTTGAATTCAATCTTACGGTAGTATAGTAATTAAGAAATCTATTTAATATGAATGATTCATTGGGGGTCATTTTTGTCGAAAATGAAGCATTTCTTTTTTATTTAATTAGGCAGAAATAAATTGAAGCTGAAAATTGTTACTTAATACAAAGTTTATGAACATCATAACTTTTAAAAGAACACGTTTGACTCGCCAAAAATGTGCATTATAGATGACGCTACAGATTGATCATTAAAGAGGGTTTTTCAAAAAGATTCTTTTCTTCTGCAGTGGTAACTCAATAACGGAGGTCCCGGTTGATTCAAATCAAATTCGAGCATGTTCACAAAATGTGTAGTTTCGGCCAGAACCTAAATTAAAGTTAATAAAAACTCTTACTCTTTATGAAAAGAAATTAAAACATTTTCACAATTTTGCTTTTTTATAGGTTTAGTGCAAAACCAGACGTATTCTAAAGTAGAATTTTCAAGCAGGTCGCTGAATGTCGTTTCGTTAAAATCGTTGCAAAATAACAAAACATTTTAGAAAAAACCTCTTTAATGATCAACCTGTAGTGTCATCTATAATGTACAGTACTAACTCGCCAAAAATATTCTTTTAAAGCTTATGACTTAATAAACTTTGCGTCAAAGAACAAGTCTCAGCTTCAATATATTTCTTTGTAACTAATGGAAAAAGAATAATTTAATTTAAACTGTATAATTTCGGTAGAAATGACTAACTCTCCAAGCATATAAATTAATATATAAGAAATCATGAATATTCATAACGGTGAAGATTTCACAACGAAATTCCCATAAACCGGGCCGAAGTTCTATCGAATCACGACCGATGCGTTTGTTGAAATTACATAAAAAGTAAAACGATGCTGTGAATGTCCTTTAAAGCTGGGAATGAAGTTAGTTGGCAAGGAAGAGCACCGCGAAGGTTCATGCAATTAATCACTTGGCGGTTTTATTCAATTATGTCTTGCCGCGACCCAGAGTGCCAGTGGAACGCGGGTGGTAGGATGAGGATTTAGGATGGTTGGCGACAATGGCGTAGGTCGAAAGGAAAGTTGGAAGCGAAGGAAGAAGCAACGGAAGCCGTGGTAGAGTGGTATTTGATTTGTAAGTGATGGCATAACAGCGATAGAGTTACAGTGTAAGGTTCTTGAGAGAGGTGCATCAATCATCCCCGATAAAATCTATCAGAACGTCAATTCAGCTATTCAATATGCCGTTAGCATATTTGGCATTATATCCCGTATTATCGAGAAAAATGATGGAATGAAAATCGCGAAGAAAGCGAAAGAAAAAGAAAAACTTAGCAAAGGTGAGGGAAGCGAGTGCATATCAAATTTCTTATCATTCGCGCTTTGTTTGTGGTACTGAGGAGTGGACAACTGGTATACGCTAACAGTCCTCGCACGTATCTACTAGGGCTGGGACTATTCGAATAATTTAATATTCGAATATTTTACTTCGAATATTTGAGTATTCGAATACTGATGTATTGGGTCAAAATTAGCTTACAAGATTTCACCCTGACAAATGAACCTAAAGAACTTGATTTATAATTTACACCATACTATTCGAATACATCAGTATTCGAACATTTAAATATTGGTTGGAACTAATACTGTTGGAAAGATAGTATTCAAATACTTGGATATTCGAATCATATTCGCCAAATAATTGAGCAACTGAAGTATTCGAATATTCGAATACCGAAAAATTCGACAAATAGTCCCAGCCCTAGTACCCACCGAATTTCGTTTGCCGAAAAAAAAATTCTGTTTCTTCAGACAATACCTTTCAACTCCTTGTTCTTTGCACACTTATGGAAGTTCGCAAGTCAGAGTTCCGCAAGTTCGTACGAACAGAAAGATCGCAGCCGGAGATCGTCGGTCTGCTTCACGATATGCCCAAGTTTTCTGACTCCATTGGGTTTACTTACCTGGCCAACTTTTCTTCACTATCGGTCTTTCCACCGAGGCCATGCCTTATATCTTTCATCGATACTTCCTCCTCCACGATTGGAAAAATCTTTGGCGGGTGGCCGCAGGTGACAAGCATTGTTGTCTGTACTTTCAACACACTTTGAATAACTATTGGAATCTACATGAATCTTTTTCGAAAGGAAAGTGAAATATTGACACGAAAGAATAGAATTTTTAAATTTTCGAGCTTTAGAACTTCTAATATAATTGTGTAGCTGTATTTTACCTTTTCGTGTCATATAATTTAACACTATATATTGTTTCGATTAGAATTCTTAATTTCAATAAGTACAATTTCAAAAATGTTTTTTACAATATAAATATTTTAATTTTCTCATTTGCCTGATAATACATTTTTCATGCTCTTCTCCGTTGATGCCTGATTTACTTAAAGGTGTTTCCATGATGATAGGTGTGAGTGTAACATTTGGGTGAATCACTCTCTTGGATGAGTAACCTATCGCTACAGAGCACATTTATTGAAATACTTCACAATTGTTTGAAAAATGAACAAGTTACGATCCCAATAACTATTTAAATATCATTATATTAGTCATAATTGTATCTTACCAATCACCCTACGAATATAGTTTTAAATAAATTTGATTCACTGGGAATTCTGAAATCGTATTAATCAGAAGCATCAAATTATGCTTCTTTTCTAAATGAACCTTCAGAAAAAAGGAGTAGGACGCGCTAGTAATAACTGCGAGTAAGTCCATTATTTCAGAAATTCCTTATCTCTGCGTTCTTAGTAAAGTTTATTCATTGCAGATCCATGTTATTAAAAGGAAAGTTCGTAAAAGCAGCAACCAAAGCATTCTTGTTATTTAAACGTAATAAAAGCTTGAATGGTACTTCGAAGTTATTCTATATCACAAACGTACCGCTATATTTGTTAAGATCATATTTGCCGTAATATACATATAATGAACGAATTTTGTTGTCAGAATTAAATTGGTTGGAAAAATTAAGTAATATCAAAAGCAAGAGACGAAGAAAAAGAATTAGCAGTAAAAAATTCAATATGGGGAGTTTCATAATAGCTAATTCAAATATTTACATTTCACAATTTCTTTCATTAGCCAACCGGAGTTTTCTATAGAGAAGACTTTATCGGCGCTTCAGAGTGTACAGTTGTACAAAATGTAGTTAAAATGAAGACACGTATTTAGGTATCATTTACCCCTTTTTCCATTTTCATGTAATCATTTAAAAACCGTTATGTATCTATATATATAGTTGAAAATTGCTTACATACACCTTACAATGTGTAAAGAATTGAAATTAATTCACACTCAATTGTAATGTTCCTGATTCCTCGATATTTTTCGTTTCTCGAGAAATGAAAAAAATATTGCAAAATTTATAGTTTTCGTATAATATTGATAATATTTATAAAGAAAACTTTATTCCTGCCTAATTTACACAACATTTGTATAAATGAGAAAACAGATATTAAATATAATTAACTTTATTTATTTAATACAAAATTTGTGCAAGGCAACTAATTACTTTTTGCCTTAAAATGTTTTTTTAAAAAACACAATGCGTCTATGTAGCGTCAGCGAATCTACTCTTTTGTGACAAAATCTGCAGTTAGTAGAAAAATTTATTTCGATTTGAGTGGATTTTGCCTGTGTAAAATATCCAAAAGTTGTTGCAAAATAGGTGTTCTTTTTCCAGTGGATGAAAAATATATGAAATTCCTTTGCTGAAGTTCGGAATTTATCTTCTTTTTGGGTGACACTAAATTCTTGGAGGGTATCCGCGATTGCTAACTCCAAAATTGTTTTCTTAATGGTGATTCTAGATTTTGAAGATTTGTAAGTTGTTTACTATTTTCAGGAGAATCATGATCAGTCTTATCTCTTCGTTTCGATATTTCTTCTTTAATAGCAATAAGAAACTCATTACTTAACTCAGTAAGCATTCAGTTTTTCTAAATTTTTAAATGGAAACTCATGGGCACATTCAGCAGTTAATAATGTAAAATCTTCTCTACTACAATTCTAATGCTACTAATAAAATTTCAGCAATTTTAATTTATTTCTCTCAGTGATCTTTTAACACTAAATTGCCGGATGCTGGGTATCTACCTATTTTGCCTGAAATGAGTCAATTCGACTCAAACATCAAAATAGAAGTATTTAAAAAAAATAAAATTTTATTTTAAAGAAACTTTATTCAAAACAATTTTTACATACATATTCTGTTTTTAATATACATTTAAAACCAACATACGTTTGAACAAAAATTATTTAAGTCTTTCTATATATGTAGCAATAAAATCGTAAACGAGTGAAATTGACTCGCTCCGGCAATCTACTGTTAACGGATTCCTCACTCTCATAAATCGCAACGAACACAAAACTGCCAAACACATTATCTGACTTCGACGTGCATTGCTAACATTTATTATAAATTGTAGATGTGTTTGTACGTTCGCTAGTAACTAGTAAATCCATTTCCGAATATAAATGAGATTTACAACAATTTCCCTAGACTTAAATTTCTCGAGAAATGAGAAATAAGCAATTATTAAATTTCTCGAGAGTTCAACTGTGATTATGCATATTCGAAAGTCAAGTATAATGTTATTAATGTTGCAGAATGACGGAGCTTGCATCACGAATGACGACTAATGAAGCAACTTTCAGTGGGAATTTAGCCACATGACTATCAACTACTAACTGTTAATTCCGTGAACATTCAGCGAATAGTGGGCAGACATAAGCAATTCGTGAACAGCAGGAGTGAAATCTTTCGACTAGCCAAGCGTCAGGTGATATGAGTGAATGTAGGATCCTTCGTGACGTTAAACGATTGAGTTACGATCTCGTCGAAACAAATACTGTCGATTAACAGGCACGCGATACCCAGGGAGCGCGATTAAAACGTAGTGCATCTTTTTGCCCGTGCACGAAGGAACCAACAGATTTGTGCAATTGTGTGAAAAGTGAGACGAAACTGGGTGGAAGGAAAGCGCAAGACGGATTGAAAGCGGAAACGGAAGCAGAAAAATGCATTGTCACGTCCTCGCCGCTCTCATCGGCCTGTTCAGTGTCGTCCATGCTCAAGGTAAGTGTAATTCCCATTGGTTCCCCCGTAAATTGTTTCTTTTCAGACTTCGATCGCAAGATACATCTTACAATAGGCTAGGTACATGTTTCCCACTTTTACCCATATACCTCTCATCCACCTGTTTTCGGCGTGGTCGGTTCAACGCGAACCAGTTGCTTCCATTCTTATCGAAGATCGCATCAGCCACCTGCTGTTTAGAATAGACAGTGTCATCATTCGCGTGGATGGATCTAGGTGTAGATATACATCTGCTTGGGGGGCCGTAAAACGACACTATGTACGTTTTATCATACACATGTAGCCGGAACCAGACCTGCACGCGCATACGTTGAGTATGGCTGAGCGCGTGCGCATAAAGCCGGGTCCCCAGACCTGAATGCGTATGCGGCGAGTAGGCTGAGCGCGCGCGAATGACGCATGCGCAGGGGTCCAAATTGCCACCTACCTTTCTTCACGTGTCTTTGTGCCCAGCTCGCTCTGCATTCCTAAACGTCACATCGAAGGAAATTGCAAGCGTGTATATGCTCAAGAGATCAGGGATTTGGTTCCAATTTGAGGGGAAGACGACGCAGGCGGGACCACGCGCACTACTGGACTACTTTGCGCAGCAGCAAGGTCGTAAAATCGGTAGCATGTTAAAACGAACATACTTCGGGTATTGGGAGAAGGATAGTGACAGAAATATTACGAGACAAAGACCTTGGCCTCTTTCAGGATCAAAGATTTTTATCTGTTTACATCAAATGGGCCCACTTCTCCGATTGCTGAGCAAATTTTCCGAAATACAGGTAGTTTATTGCGGGATCATATTCCTTCCAAGCAGAGATGGGCAAAATTTTTATTTAAATGAAATTTCGAATAACGAATAATAGTTGAAAAAGTTATTTGTCATCGTGTGTCAAATAAAGTTACAGTTACAGTTAAAAATTGAGGGTTTTCCCTTAAATTAATTAAAAAAATTTCAGTTCACAGTGGAATACCCCCTTAATACTAAAACTAAATATTTTAAATTACAGTCATCATACAAGATAAAATTGCTTGAACGTTTTTCATGAACATTTATTCAGAATTTAAACCTGATGATTTTATCATGTGAATTAAATAATTTGGCTAATTTGAGTGAAATCATATCATGCGTGTGTAAAATATGAAAATATAAATGGTTCGTTTCGATGGTATTCCACTCCACGTATCATTCATACCATTCACTGAAGTCAAGGAATCTGAACGTACGACCAATAGATTTTGGAACCCTTTGAGAAAGTTTCCCCCAACCTACAATTTGCACGATGAGCTCGTCGAGTTCGTAGAAATTTCGAAGTTCGTGACGGGTTATTACGTCGCAATGAATGTAATGATTTCCGGTACGAAGTTCGTCAGAAGATGAAATATGCCGCGAGATATACACGGTGCTTCATAAGAACAGTTGCAAAATGTACAGGCTGGTAGAACTCATTCAACTGAACAAGACAAGTCATACGATTAGTAAACACATTTTTGAAAATATATCATTTCTGAGATAATTCAAATTTTCAGTTCGTAAGCGAAGCTTTATTCAATTACACATACTGTACGTAACACACTACACTTTTTATACCAAATACTCAAAGTGATGACCATTTATTTGTAAATGATAACATCTTATGAAAGGTGCCATTTACGATGACAATAAATCAAGCGAAAGGAACTAGATACATGGATAAGCTAACACGTGACATTATACATCATCAAGTATTCTACACTTACTTATTCCAATCATTTAAAATTTAATATCTCTGAAATCGTCAATTTCCGAACATACATATTCCACTAACCATAAGACTTACTTTGCTTCTTTCACTGAGTTCTACTAGTCTGAACAATTTGTACCTTTCCTTATGAAACGACCTGTATATGTACTTGATAGTGTGAGAGTCAACGCAATTACGGTCCGAATTTTCTCTTTTAACTGAATTCGGTGCGTTCCACCTGATGGGAATTCAAATTACGATCATACCTACACGATTATAAACAGGGCTGGTCTTCTCTATAAAGGGGCCCGGGTGCAAGAAATATTTCGGTCTCCCAAACAATTTCTCAACGGTGAAAAAGCATAACATTTTTTCACGAAAAAAAGGCTAATTATAACAATAATAAGGAAAATAAAAACAAACGAACAAATACACATTAACATATTTAAATATATGACTTTTTTATTGTCATATCATTAATAATATTAGATTATTATATTGTTATATTAGAAGTTATATTCTAATTTCTTTTTTGACAGTTCTCGTATATCATGGTATCGTTACCACACCACAGTTGTGGTATGTCCATAGTATTGCCAGTTCTCTGTTTTGAGCGTGAAATTCAAGTCGGTTTATAAAATTAGATTAATTTTAACCAAATAAAAATTTTTTCTCATAGTATTCTGTAAGAAGCATTTTGTAAAAACTGTCGAACGGTAAACTCTGGGCTCACCTGAGTTCATTATGTCTTAGTAATCCAGATGAATGTGACTATTTTCACAAAAAATAAATAATTTTTTTTTATAAAATCAGAATCTAAATTTCAGGCGAAGCCAAGTAGTAAAGCTAGTGTTACATATTTCGGTGTACATCTTCTAAGGACGTAGCAACTGCTTGTATGCAATATTCACGCTGTTAATATAACGAATTTCATTCAGAAGTGCATGTAGAATCTACTGGCGTAGTATTGATATTTTCGGGTGAGGCATCCTGTGCTGCAGTTGTTTTAATAAAAACAAGAGATTTGTATCTATTTTGTACTGTTCCTGAAGATTGTGAGGTGCAGTGTGAAAATATCGGGGATTCAAGACCCAAGCAGTAAAGATGCAAATCCACGATGAAACAAAAATATCGTGACTCACATGAGATTTTAATTTCCAGTATTATAATTCTTTTATTTCTATTATTTACATTTTGTTGTTGCTGAGATTTTTGTCTAGTGATAGAATAGTCGCATGTAAAATCTCACCGTGGATTGGCACCTTAATCGAAATTCATGCCCGGTTATATATCCCACAATGACCTATAACCGTAATGAGAGATGAGAGAAATTCTGACCGTAATGGTGAGAAGATGTAAAAGGTAACCGAAGCGCCTGACCGATTGCATTTTGAGCGGAAATCTCTGACCGTATTGTGAGATGGGCGAAGCTGAGTTGAGAGACATTCTGATATATAGATATCTTGGCCGTATTTCTAACCGAAATGAGCGAAACTCTGACCGTAATTCTGAGAGGAACGGAGAAACTGTTAGACGTCGGTCGGTCGGGTCTTGGGTTCGGTTCGACTTGGAGCTGAATAGGCCGGCAAGGTAAGGTATGCTGTTCCTGTCGCTCACATTGTTTGTCATTCTCGTGACTGGCATGTTGAAAGCAGACTTTTGCAGATTTATTAGCATTAACCCTTTACCTTTGAAAACACTTTTGCAGTACCAGCGACTAACAACTGCATCAATTACTTTTATACCTACTTCTAAGTATTGAGTGTTTTTCTCTCCAAAACAAATTCTTAGCCCTTATAATTTATCTGTCATTAACTTTGCTTATTTATAAATAAATATTTCATTTATACAAATATAAATTATTAATCATAAAAACTATTTATAAAAATATCTATTTATAAAAATAATATTTCATTTATATAAATATTTAAAGTATTTATAAAATTATTTATTATTATATATAAGCTTTACTAAATTGATAAAAAAAATTATGTTTAAATTTTTTTATAAATTAAATTAATTAATTTTATATTTCATTATACTATGTATTTCGCCGTGGATTGCAGAAGATTGAAGGTCAGGTTACTAACGTGATAAAAAATAATTAAAATAATCTACTAAATAATTTTTGTTACGACTTGCGAATCGCAACCGGGACAGTAGCTACCTATGTAGCAAATTGTGTCAAATTTTAATCGACCGCGTTTCTACTTATTTCTCATGAATTGATGAATTCTGATTGACCATATTTCTATCTCTCAAAAATTTCAATTACCCGTATGGCAATCTCTCAAGAATTTCGGTTGACCGTAAATCTGACAATGAGAGATATTCTCTCTTTTTCGGTTGAGAGGAAACTCTTGACCGATTGTCGCTCGCCAATTTCAGTTGAGACGACCGTAGGTAAATGCCATTTCGGTCATCTCACTGACCGCGACCGTGACTGTAACCGAAATTATATCAGTCTCGACTCCCTGGCAAATATACCCCACCCAAGTTTGATTTTCTAAGCCCTAAACCAGGGCTGTACAGGGAGCCTTTTTCAGCGCCTAGCGGCGAGCAACCCGCCGTGCGTCGAGCTGTCCTGGGTTTCTTGTGGGGCCCCAGTGCAGAGCAGGTCCCGTAATATAATTCGGTGGGGTCATGAAATTTCCAGAACATTTTACTGATAATAAAACATTTATTGCTAATAATACTTATCTTCAGAAATGAGTGAAATGATTAATGATTAATGTTTGAAAGAATAATATCAGGATTTTCCAGTACAGTGGCACTTTTTTCCCCACGTGAGTCGTTTTTGACAGATGCCCATAAGGGGTTGCGACTATTGGAAGTAGTTGGGAGATTAGGCCATTAATTTTACTTATTTGAAAGCGTAGCTATTTGGTAGATAGATGCTAAAGAGACATAATTTTATTAAAAGCACGATCTGCAGAGCAATTGCTTCAATATCAACCTGCAGTTGGATTTTGGTATTTGCTATATGGCTTCTGATGTAAATTGCGCCTCCGCCACTGGCATGATTTTTTGTGTCACAGTTTTTAATAAAACCTTAGTGTTCCCTAATTTTACCAATGGTTTTATTCTTAAAATTGGTTTCTTGCAGGCATAGCACAGTGAGCTCGTCTTTTGTAATCAATAGTTTCAATCAAGTCTCTCGGGTCTTATATAGAAGCCGTTAATAATCCATTGAAGGATATTGAACATAATGGAGGGGAAATATTTAATCAGATATATCAAGTTCTTCAGTATTTTAGGATTTTCGCTGCTTTCTTCAGCTTATTTATAATCCTCGTGAATCTATGTTTAATCGACGTTTCAGTGAGATTAAGGTACCTATGTTTCAGTCATTATATCAATTGGAACATCGGTTTAATCTTTTGCTACCATAATTGGGTTTTACTTGGTCCAAATAAATTTTCGTGAAATCTTTTAAGTTGATCATAGGTAAGAATATATTTTCCAGGTGACAATTGCATAATTTCTTTAATGGGCGCGATAAGTTCTTCGACAGGTTTGGATTGGAGTAGGTACTTCTTCAGAACAATTATTGAGGCAGTGAGAGCGACAACGGACCAGCCCACATTACAATTTTTTTCTTTTCATATTTTATTTGATTAGTAGAACCTATTGTAATACGTTATTTATACTAACTCAATTTCGAAAAAATGTGGGTTAGACAGTTGTTGCTCTCACTGCCACAATTTATGTCTCGATCTTCTATTCTTGCATTCTACTTCGGTTTTTTACACGAGAGCCTCTAGATGGGTCCTTTTCTGCCATTTTCGCTGAGGTTGATGATGCTACTGAACGTGAAGAGAGAGAGGTCTCTTATTGGGCATTGGGAAGTTATTATTGTCCATAATTGTTGTTTCATCTTGCGTTATAGTATGCATACGTTGGTAGAGAAGTCAATTTTGAAGGTTCGGAATTCACGGGGACAGGTTCTATTTCCTCATTTCCTGCATTTACTTCTCCTGCGTTTATAAATAAATCATGTTATATTATCAGCGGATAAATAAATCCAATAGGTTGTATCATCATATTGAATTGGGATTGCCTCAGGTAATTTATTAATACGTATCATCAGGGTGAATATAAGCTTGCCTAGGGAAGCTCATAATGTGTGAGAGTCCTGAATCATTCATGCCTGCTCCTAGAAATGATATTCTTGATGTAGCTTTAATAATCCGTTTGATTCATTCTGTCTCAATAATTTCATGAGGTATAATAGGACAAGCATTTGATATATGGTTACTAATTAGAGGTCTAATATTCAGCACAGTGTCTTCAATGGTGATATCCTTATGATTCTTTGGTAGATTTTCAGCTATCTCTTTACTAGCAAGGAATATGCATATGCGGTTGTTTAATATTCGAAACATGAATCTAATACTACTAACACTAATTGTAGAGGCTACTTTGTCTGTAACTTCGATAACAATGGCCTGCTCTTTAGACGGAAATACCTCTGGCGAAGTGGCATTAGCATAGGATTTCTTCGCTTGTGGTGTTTGATGAGATTGGTAGCACTTGAAACAGTTTGGATTCTCCTGTACTCAGAAAGCTGAATGGTTGAAACTTATGTATATTAACTGCAAGTGCAGTTGGTAGGCACTTATAACAACTGTTCAGCAGTGTATTATGCATGGAAAGATTCACAATTCACAGTTAAATATCCTGGTTACAACTAGCGGAACATTTGTGAATACGGCTATTGCTAGACACGTCCGAGCACATCAATGTCTGTCGACGAACTCAAAAATCATTTGATAGGGCAATATATTCTCTTAACAATAGTTCTTCTGTTCAGAGGGATTTAAATGAGTACAGTGGTTTCATTTGTATCAGGTGACACGTATCTATTGTTGCACTCGATCATTTATCATGCTCCACCGACTTCCTAAACGCAATAGCAATATTATTCTACCGAAATCACGTCGACCTTTCGTGGTTCACTTTTTAAAAAAGTACGGTCGATGCTTTTGTGCTATTCCACGAGACGAGCAATACTGCGAGAAGTCCCCGTCGGTCTACATTTTTTCATTCTTTTAGTGCCCAGCGAATTAAAATTTAGCATTCCAGCTTCTCTAACGAGGAATGATCTTCATCGTTTGTGTGAAGATAATAAACGGTATTTGCGTTCCTTTGTAAAGCGTTAATCTGGTCGCAACCGGTTTATACTGAACCTTTACCAGTTTTTAAAAATTGTGTTTCCATGCATTTCAGTTAATTAGAGAGATATGCTAATAAGAGAGTGTATTAAAACACACTTTGGACATGCTTTTATACTTTACGCAACATTATTTAGACAATTCTCATATAATTATTTTTGGCTTTGACATGAATTTTAACGCTCACGTAAATAAAGTGAGGAAAAATATCTCACACTCCTGGATACCTACATGAGATAACTGTCTGGCGTTCTATGAGGGGTTTTCACCTGAAACGTTGATGTTAATCTTTACTATCCTTACACGACCGGTTATATACTAGGTACAACTGCTCTGTTTACACTTCCCAACAGCCATTTTGGTCTGTAACATTCAGAAGCCGTGTGTGATAGACTTTCGTGTGCTGAAAACGAATCCGCAAACCGTTTGTAGCCATCACCCTCGGTTTTCGAGAAATTCGATTTTGAAAAAAATACAAATTTTCAACTTTGAACACATTTTGTGTTCAAACAGTAATAGTTATTCGGTTGTGTGTTCCGTCAAATTATTCGCGTACACAACGATATAAGTTATTATTGAATTATAAACATTTAAATACCTATGGTTAAAAAATGAAATAATTGAATTCAATTAAAATGAATAATTCTTCTACTCTAAATAAGAAATTATTTGCAAGCACATTACCTAAAACATAAATTTTAATACGTTACTCATTTTCCATAATTATTTTTCATACGAACACGTTTTATGAAAGCAACTGCTTAAAAGTTTCCGGGTTGGTCGGTTTTAATACCATAACGCATTTTATTTCCTTGTTTCTGGATTATATACAAGTACAAAGTGTCACACGCTGTAACAACGAGCGTAAGATAGGATTTATGAAAAGGTAAACAGTATTTTATTGGACAGGTTACTCGTGTGTTTTCTAAACATAAAAGTAGGTGTGGTAATTAAGTTTCCCGCAATTAAATAGATATAAAGAATACGCGTTAAAAAATACTGATATGCTTTTAAGATAAATTTACGAATTATCAGCCTGACGAATAATGGTTTATTAAATTGTCATTTTACCAACAGCTGTAACAAACGTGTTTTGAGTTTCTTTACATAAAGACTTAAAAATTTGTTGGTCCCGTACTGCAGGTATGTGTGTATAGAAAAAAAGTTTTCTATACATTGCATTCGAGATTGAAAAACTAATCTGTCGATATTAAATACAATAGATACGTACTGCGCAGAAACTACAATACGCATGTAGACTGTTCTGGAATGAAGGACTTTGTCACGCCCATTCTTCGATTTGTTTTTACTTGAGTGAGAACGTATCCCTAGTCTGTTACGCATCACGAGACCCTTTGTGTAACCGAATCGAGGTTGCACATGTGTACGCGCACTATGTGCACGGGAATTTGCATGCACACGCACCGTAGTTACAAGCATCGAGGCGAGGCCGACGAATTACGTGTCCCTGGTTTCTAGTGTTACCGACCTTTTTTCGTGCAACCCTCTTCTTTCTTTCGCGCACCCTAGCGGATTGTAGGGTTTACGGCTGCCATACGGCCGTGGATAACTCTCGGATTCGTATACCTAGGTATACATGCAGGGTTTATAGCAACTGGAGAGCTTTCCAATGCTGCTTCACCCCGTTGATAAGACTTTCAACAGATCTCCAACATCCGAGATTCCATCTTGTTTCTGCTTTGCATTTTATTTGTTCCTTCTTTCAAATTGTACTTCGGAGATATTACTTTTAAGCCACAGGCTTTTCGCAACGAAATACCAGCATGCCCATACAGTATGTATACGGCACGCTCCAAAATACAATACATTCTTTTAATGTTATATGAAAATTAAGTAAACGCAAAAAATAAGTCATGATAATGCGCAGCATTCAACTTACATTTTGAAATAGTTCTTCCACCCTACATAGCTAGATTAATAATAGATGCTCAGGTAATACTGTGAGTATGAGTTGTAACTTCCCAGCCCCACTACGGGATCGCGACTGTTAGTACTCGCCAGCCGCCACCAGAGGTCTAATCTTTCTAACTCTTTCTCGCAAGTCCTAAGTTCCAGTCCCGTTCATATACAGGGTGTCCGCGGGAACTCGAAACACCTGAATATCTCCTAAAGTATTGGAGATAAAAATATTTAAAAATTAGGGAATTTCATGGTTTGAGGGGGCCAATTTATTAGCCGGAACGAATTTTTTTTTCGATTATTATTTTAAAAGATACGATGGTCAAGTTCGGTTTTTCAAATGGAACTAATTTTGTTGAAGACCTGAGTTGATAGTGCGTTCCAAGACAAATTCAATAGGCATTAATGTATACACTTGATTTCCACTGGTTTTTGAGATATTGCGCTTGCAAATTTACTGATTTTCACTGGAAGAAAACCCGCTGAAATAGCAAGGACCGGGGTCGGTCTTGCTGGCGCCACGGGGGGCCTTGCCTGTTGAAACAGATACCTACCTGCCAAAGGTCTAGCCAGGCCCAAAAGCTGGACAATTATTTTCCGTCAGAAATCCTATTTAGGTAGGTACATCTGCGGCATCAAGAGGCGGGTGCAATATCCAATACAGCGTATTAAAAAATTATTTTCTTCATCGTATCGAAGGGGAAGTAACGCCAATGGATTCCTTATGTTTTTCTGATGAAAATCATACCAAATGTCATGCAAATCGAACTACTTTGACACAAGCTGTTTGTATTCCTTATGTAAAAGTTGTCCGATTTACACGACATTTGTAATGATTTTCATCGTAGTTGTTCGAATTCGAATTACTCCAATCAAGTTATGCAGTCTATACACTCACCGTATGAACCACCAATCACCATTGCCTGCAGCTATGCGCAGTATGCGTGAATTGAAACACGCCCTTGGCTAGTTGGCTTGGCTTGGCGCTGGCATCGCTTCGTTTCCCGAAGCGTTGATTGGTTCGACGTCGCGGCGCCATTGCGCGCATGCGTAGCGTTCCCCCACCGCGTTTAGCGGTACGGGCGTATGAGATTTCCGCCATTCACTGATTCAATATAAATGTATGGTATTCTGAACGATCCAAGCAGTGTGGCCTGGAAAGTGGCTACTGGCGGTAGCTATTTTGGTGTGGGAATAGCTACCCACGTCTACGCAGGCGCGCATCTTGGCGTTGATTGGCTCAACGCTCGTGACGTCATTGCGCGCCTGCGTAGACGTGGGTAGCTATTCCCACACCAAAATAGCTACCGCCGGTAGCCACTTTCCAGGCCACACTGGATCCATGTTCCCGAATACTAGCACTCACTGTTGATAATTATCCATACCCACTAATTTTACTTAGGGAATCTAAAATCATTATTAAGTTTTCAACTTATATAGACATAGGCCGGGGGCGGATTTGAAGCTTGGCGCCTCTAGGCTAACATTTCGAGAATTCGAGACATAAACTTTACGCGAGATAACGGGGATATTTATTCATTATGGCCAAGGGACTCAGAAGACTTTGTAAAATTCAACAAGAGTATTTGATATTTCCTTGTTCCGACTTTCGGTGTTAGGAAAAATAGATAGACCTATTTTTTTTAGAACTGAACTCTATGCTATTATTGTCGATGGAAAAATACAAATTAGCAGGCGAACACATTTTGCTAGCTTTTTCAATTTCATTCGCCCAAAATTTGCCGCCCAAGGCTGCAGCCTCCTTACCCTATAAACAAATCCCCCTCAGAACATATGTATGTATGTATGTATGTATGTATCTACAGTAGTAGGTAATTATAATATACAATCAAATAAATGTTCATATATAAGCCAGGAGGTGTATGAAAGTATTGAGATCCTCGCTAACAATAAGTCATCTGTAGCAAGTAAACCTTTAACTGAGATAACAAAACTACTTATATGAATCTCGTGGCGAAGACGAATCAATCACATCAACAGTAACTAAGGTTACTATTAACCTTTAGGGGGCCGGGATTTTTTTATGATATTGCGGACCAAAAATCGTGTTGGACAGTGTTATAGGTTTTTGAATTTGTCTTGGACCGCACTATCAAGTAATCTCTAAAAAAAGTTACATTTAAAAAACCGAACTTGACCATTGTATCGTTTAAAATAATAATCGAAAAATAATCGTCTCGGCTAATAAATTTGCCCCCTCGAACCATGCAATTCCATATAATTTTTTTTCTCCAATACGTTAGGAGATATCCAGCTGTTCAGTCTTCCTGCGGACACCCTGTATGTAAAAGGTGGGCTCGATCAGATACAGGTGAAACGTGCCTCGAGAGCCCTGAAGTTTTACATGTATAATTTCATAAGCGCGGCTTTGCCGCTACTCTAAGCACCTACTCTCTCGGAAAAAGTAACCTATTATAGTGGAACTTTCTGTTGCATTTTGTGCAAGAAGGAGTCCTTCAGTGCGTATAATCACTTTTACGAACTTCGGACACCTCGTGTAGAACTTTCCAAACATTTCGAACGATTCTGGTTCAATAGTCTTAATAAACGTCTTATGACCACGAGTGCGTCAAGTGACAGTAGCGCCATATGCCTCCTATACTTTTTGCAGTATCAATTTTGCCTATTCGAAGGTCAACTACCGAGATGTGGCGGAGGTACGGTGATGGCTCCTTTCCAAGATAGAAGACGCGTTTTTTCCCGAGATTTTTGTCTAATTTTTGGGTATAAGTTACGTTTTGATATCTATTAAACGACCAGACGAACTCGCCTAAAGTGAAGATTGATCGTCATTATAATTATCAAGAGCTTTGTGTGAAGAGATTACAGTGTAATATAGTAGTTATCTTCGCCTGCGTCAGATGTCACCACGTCCAGAGTAAGACCAAGAAATTCTCTTCCTCAGTTCCGTCTTTAGCCGTCGTCATTTCTTTAGAGTATCTTTATAAAAATTGCTTACCCGATTCTCGGGGATAGGAAATAAGAGGAAATTGTAGTTTCTCGGGTGGGATGCAATCTCCTCGAACGAGGCTCTTCATATTATTACGATCGAACTTCACTTCAGGTAAGTAGGTTTGATCGTTTAATTATATTTCGAACCTCGTTCTCAAGATTACAGTTTAGGTATTTACAGAGGTAGCAATTTTTAAAATTTTTTATATATATGTACAGGATGTCTCAAAATTGATGGATAATCCAGAACAAGCAATATCCTGATGCAACAAGACATCGAAAAGTCCTTTACCGTTTTCGGATACAAGGCTTCGCTCTTCAGATATTACCAGTTGAATATTACCGGTCCTAGTTCCGGGCCGAGTCAGCTGAGCGTACAGCGTACGGCAGCATACATTCGCACGCGTCGCAGGAGGCCTGTATAGATACAGACCCATACACGCAGTAGAGCTGACAGCGCTGGTTCAAACCATGATACTGCGTTAGCGCGGTCGGGTCTACTGTGTATATGGGTCTGTATCTACGCGTGCCCCCTGCGTGCATTTATTTTTGGTTCTAGATTTTTGCTAAAAAAACAGTGAATGTGGCTCTGTCTTAAGGTGGAATCTGACGGCACGTGGATCGGCGAGCCTGGCACGAGACTCGCCGAGCCCACGCGCCGTCAGAACGGTCATGGTTCGCCAACTCGCGAGCCTGGGCGATCCTCGGCGATCCTGGGCGAGCCGAGCCGACTCGCCGATCCATGCACCGTGAGAACGCTCATGGATCGCCGATTCGCGAGCCTGGGCGAGCCGGGGCGAGCTTGGCACGAGACTCGCCGATCCATGAGCGTTCTCACGGCGCGTGGAAAGGCGAGTCGCGAGCCTAGGCGATCCTCGGCGATCCTCGGCGAGCCGGCTCGGAGAGGCTCGGCTCGCCTATCGACGTGCCGTCAGATTCCACCTTTATGTAGCAGATCTTTAATTTGCTTGCTTAGTCCAGGGGCAATAAAGGCTCATACTGGACTGACACTGTTTAAAGCGAATTTGTGTTGGGACAACTTTCACGTCGGTCCGTCACCGATCGGCTCTTTGCCGTGGACTCGGTCGCACGCCAGTTTCGGCTGGAATCGGAGTTGTCACGAATATCGTGGAGCCCGGTCAGCACTCATACACTTTATTGTACTTAATATAGAGACTACCACGTCTCCACCTGCAACAATTGACAATGTCGGCGGGGCCTATATGCTCGCTTTCGAGCAACGAGAAACCTACGCGAAACTGTCGACGGCACGGTTATTACTTACCGATGTTTCCGTGATGGGAGAGCGGCGAGCGAGCGGCGCCTCCTAGCGGCCGCCCGTAAACTGGCCCGCCGCAAGACACTACGTCACAGTGTAATTAATTTTGCTGTGTCACTCAGTCCCTCCAGAAACAGTAACCTGTCAATGTTTATTTCCTCTTGGGGAAGCATTGAGATGGCCGATCTTAATGACATCCGGGCTCACCGAGCTACTTGTTGCGTCTCCATCATGTGGGTACCCCTTTTTACTGCAGATTCAGAAATCTCCGGGTTAATGCTTGGGGGGTGCAGACTTGTCTGCCTTACATATTTATTAGTTAACTGCTCCTTGTCTTCCTTTTCAATACCCTTTGATACCCAGTGGTGCCACCGGACATTTAATGAGGGATGGAGCTTTATTGTGGCCCTCGGACAGTGATGGACCTTTACCCAATACCTTTAGAACTGTTTCATCCAGAGGTGTTTCTTGCTCCTCCTGTTCCTAATTACCAGGGTTCCCTTGTACTTCATCAATAGCCGAAGGTACATTTTCCTTTATGGTTGTCGATAAAGCACCAGGAAACGAAAAAGACTCACTAAAGAAAAATATTTTTATCAGACAGCTAGCGTTTGATTTTATTTCTACTTGTCTTAATCCTAATGCCTAGCTATTCTGGTATATTTCTAACATCTCCTGCCTCTCGTGCACGTGCATTAGCTTTTTTTCCATTCAGAACACTACGGCCGCGCTTTGACAAAATTCGTCGCTTTGACTATACCTCTAACTCGTGCTGCCTTTGGTGCAAGCTCGTTAGGATATATTTCTAACCATGTCCTGCCTCTCGTGCAAGCACTTTACATTCATCGTTTCCTCTGAATAAACTACCATCTGCAATCCCCGAATGTTCGACTCCTGATCCTTCCTCCTCGTTTCACGATTCAATGCTTTCCTGTTCACGCCCTCGTGATATTTTAAACTTTTCAAACTGTTCCTGAATTTGGATAATTCTTTTCTGCAGGTCCTCTAACACCGTATTTTCCTTCTTTCTTTTTGGCATTGCGAAAACAATAAAAGTCCTCTTTAAATCTACAAAACAAATATGTTTCATTTGGCTTCATTCACACGTATTTCTTCCAGCGCACAACGAAAAAATATGACGAGCGGGAAAGACGGAAGTGGGGAAGAGAATTTCTGGGTCTTACTCTGAACGTTGTGACATCTGGCGCAGGCGAGGATAACTACGCTACACTGTAATCTTGAGAACGAGGCTCGAAATATAATTTATGCTGTCCGAGGGGAATTTCTTTGTCTTGCGAGTATAAACACTCGGTGCCGAACTGTCGTCGAGTTTGAAGTGCGTGATGCGTGCTGTGAGGAAGGAATTCAAGGAATGCACTGCCAAAAGACAGTTGCTTGTACGAAGCAGAGATGGAAATACAAAAAGATGGAAGCTTTAAAACGACTGACGGGTGTTTTGTTTCCTTTCGTTTGTACTCTTTAATTTTCACTGATCCCGACTACATTACACGTGTGCCTATTCTAAGTCCTAATACTCTTTTCAATAAACACTGTAACGAGTTATAACGGTGGGACGCTGATCTTCCCTCCACCAATCACGCCTGGCGCGGCCCGCCGCTACCGAGCGCAGCCGCGAGATGGCTGCGCGCCGAGCGGCGCACTCGCTCGCGAAGTTCGCGCGACGCCGCGCCGCTTGTAAGCCAGCGCGGTTGGTCCGTCAGGCAGAGTCTACCACCAGCGATACCCGCGAGCGATCTCTATTTGGTTAGTAACCGCACCTGGGTTCGGTTACGATGCTATACAAGGTCGTAAATTAAACACTTTTGCTTGTTTCATGCCCTATCAAGACCTATCCCTACATTCCCTACAAATTTTTGGTAAAATGTCATGACCGTCAAGGCAAGTACTTTGTTAAAACTCGGACTTTGACCCTCTCGCGCTCCTGGAGTCTTACAGAAAAATTAACACTTGGAATCCGACGTCCCAGTTAATGAACCTATTAATGTGCAAAATTTGAAAAACATCCATGTCAGGTAATTTCGGTCGATTTTCAGTAGGGTCCCTTTATTGGAAATTGATAGTTTCTAGTGCCTATAATAGTTTTTGCGGTTTTAAAATGGCTTTCTAATAAGACTGAATGCTCTTTCTTCTGTTCGTGCTTAGTTACAAAACTGAATGTAATGCTTTTAATTTTTAATATTACCTACCCGTGACCCCCTAAGTATACTAATTCCACTTGCGGTCGTAATTTGATTTACATATTGTCTTTTGTAACCTGGTACGAGTAGAGCGAGTCATTCAATGGTTCCACTGATTCCATCTCATGGACCCGTATAGTACCCGCAAAGATATAGCATGGTCGTAAATTAAACACTCAAGCAGCGGCGGTCGGTTGATGCCCCGGCACCCAGGGCCGTCCGCGGTATACTATTGCAGGAATATCAGTAGGAATTGAGTCTCAGGCCACACACCCAGACCCAGAGGTCAGCCCTAAGTGAGCCAACAATTTTGAAAGTAGAAATTAATGACCCAAACCCAACTAATTTCATATAGACTACAATATATTATTGTATTTCAATATCAAAATCTCTGATGACGAGGTACAAAAGTGATTGAGTTGGCGCGGAATGGCCCATGAGTGCTGAAATAAAAAAAATACCATCGTTACATCATTCATTTTAGGAGTTTTGAAGTTCTCGTTCTCTCAGTTTGTATTAATTATTCGTCATGCACATGCGAAGTAAAACTCGGCGAATTGAATTATTTTAACATTCTACTCATCGGCTTTGTCAGGAAAATCTTATTCATGGTCTGTTAAATGAATAGTTCCATATTAAAGCATTTATCTCCTCGATGTTTAACGCGGATGGTTTTAATATTCAATTGATTGACTTTGTATTCGCGTAAATTGAAATTCTACCATTGTGTTTTAGGGTTTCATAGTTCCAAGAATGATATTAGTAGATAATAAATTTCTGGTACACGAAGATTTAGTATGCTTTCAGTTAGTCCAAAAAGAATATGCAGGGTGAGGGAGGTAAAGCATGACAACTGAATATTTTTATTTATTGATTTATTTATTCAAACGGAAGCCTTTAGATAAATATAAGAAACATTCATATATACACTGAGCAATGAAGCGCACATTAGAGAAAGAATTATACAAGAAATACGTAAACATAGTAGAAGCATAAAGGACGTAAAGGTACAAACACAACATCAAAATAAAGAAAATAGCAGCTAATTACAAATATGATTAATAACTCTAGATGTAAATGTATGAAATCCGCAGTCGAAGAAATCGAATCGTTTACATACAATGTTCACATTCACACACAACCTACCTACGAGTAATGAGATTGTATTTCCCCATTAATGTTCGATGATGCTCAATATATAGAAGTGAGTAGTGCCTAAGTTTTCTAGGAGGAATATGAAACCTAAAAAGTTGTAGATTTTGAGGACACACAAACAAAGCAAAATACGATATTTGAATGTACTACTACTGACTAACATAATGTAACTAATATTGCTGGTATTCCGCATAAACTATCCGAATAGAAACTCAGCTAACTAATCTGCCTGTTTATGTTTATATGCGTAAGGAAATCCAAATTTCCCTGTTCGTTAAAGTAATAAGATCAGACATTATTAGCGCGATTATTTGAACAGACACTTATACGAATGTAAAATAAAGGAAGATTCGATTAGTAAACAAATAATGGAATAATTTAAAGGAAAATCACTTGCTTACTGATATACAACAATGTACGAATATTTAAAACTAACTTTTAGTTGAAAGAAACAATATCTTATTTGAATAATCATTTGTAAAATATTCTATTTAAATATTCCCCAAGCCTGCACTTAAAAGTGCATAAAATCCTACTTTATCACGGAATAAATCAATGTGTAATAATTGTTTTATCAGGAATATCAGCAATTTCAGCGAGTAATTATGTAAATACTGACCACGTAGTTATTTCCTGTTTTTTATAAGGGCAAATACATAACGAGTTATCTCGACATATAAAATGAATAAGTGACTTGATTAAAGATTAAAATATTACTTCGTTAATCAAGGTTCAAAATTTTAATTCTAACGCAATTAGTGGTAAGTATGTTAATAAAGTGAAATACGCAAGTTGAATAACGTGTCAGGACTTTTGGTTTGAAAATGCTAACCAACGGTCGGTGTACTTAATTGATACCTATAAATATTCAGCTCAGTCTCACAAACATAGAATGGCGTTTCCAAAATGTTGTGTAAGATGTATTCCTTGACAATTCTTACGATACGTTTTCTATTATTGTTATATTTAAAATAAAATTCATTTTAGAAAATATCTTTAATAAGACTCTCTAAATTATTTTGTCAAAACTTGTGACGAGTTGATGATATATTGTCACACGTCAATTATAACACCAGTTATTGATACTGTTAGGGCGAAGTTTATTTCCATCCGTAGCTAGTGTAATAGTTTAACCTCGCTGCTCATTAAATTCACGTTATCGAATTACGCGGCTGCATGCAACGCGGCAGCACAAAGATATTAGTGAGATTAACGTTGAAAATTATAACACCGTTCCCAGTGGTAGTTTTTCCCCTTCATTTATAATCAGATCTCGCAAACAGCGGAGGTAAAAGCTTGATATTTTTATGACTTCGACTAGAATTTTCCTACATTTTCTAAACATAAAAAACTACACTACCCAAGATGTGGCATAGTATTTAAGCTGAAGTATCATCAGTTTTGGAAGCCGGTTTTAAAAATTCTAGAACACATACAAAATCACGAAGTGCTCGTATAACTTTAATGAATTATAGGATAGAAGAAATGTAAGTTTAATTAAACGGTAAGTACCGAATCGATTATACTTCGAAAACGGCTTCCTTGAAATGACTTATTTTATGATAGTTGCGTAACATAAAAACTAACTTAGGATGGAATTGATCTTCAAATAAAGTACGTTTGTGTGCAAATGAAAAAGCATGCTGCATGACACAAAAGCAGGCTGCACAGTTATCCCCTCGAATTTCTCCAAGTATCTTCTCAACAACGAAAATGGAATTACGCAACTGAAGAGAAGAAAGTCATTAGACGAAATAATAAAGCTACATTTATTTAAAATTTGGAACAAACACTAATGAGTGTTATTTTCTTGCATGCCCGTGTAACATATATGAAGATTGCTGATTGGTTTAACAAAGGCCAGTTGTAGCTTTAAACGCAACGACAAAAAGAAAAACCGGTGTGTCAGTCAAAATTAGTATTAGTGGCATTATTTGCCAAATGTTAAATTAGGTATGGAAGTCCAAACTGTGTCTTAGGATTTCATTTTCATTTAATTCATTCTCATGATATACCGCTTTGTTATGTACAACGATAAAACGAAATAATTTGTAATAAACATTTCCTTTTTGGGTGGTTCGGATGAAAGTACCTACCTTTGATTCACAATTAAAACCCACCACCAGTCTTCATACACGCGCGTCCCCGTTGTGGTTCGCACAGTCAATTGTGCCGATTCGATATACCTATCTACGATCTGCCGGGAGTTCCCACAGCCATACGTTACTCTGCGTTATCTCGATTACCTACTGGGGTAACCTTCGAATCGATTACTAACAATTTGTAACCGATCAAGTGTCGCGGATCGATTAATCGTAAGTATTATATTTTCCTTTATCGTTACATTGCGATTTAGAAAATGGTATGTATTTTGATATTCTCATTAAGATTCATTATCGTTTTCGTATATCTTTCTCACTTCGTTTTAACACACTTTCACTTTGACTGTTTACTTTGATTTAATATGTTTACCATGAATAACTGACCTTGCTTTTACTAAAGTGCTCAAAAGATATTCCAAGTATCTTCGTATTTCCAATAGTGTATTTATTAGCATCGAAATTTATTTTACATGTCAATTCAAATTTTGATTCCACAGTTATTCGGAAACATCACAATTACAAACCTATTCATTTTTACATTATCGTAATTTTGCACCGACTGCATAATAATTATTCGCGTCCCAATTAGAATAAGTTTTGGAAGAATGGTGGCGTTTTAAAAAATGAAGGTATACCGACACCTTCCTTACAACTTGAGATTTGAGACTTTTCGTGGCTTCAAAAAATATCAAAAAAGTTGAAATATGCACTTAATTCTAGGTCACACGGTATTTACAAAGGTGATGTACTCAGAAATTGATTTCTGAGATTTCATTTTTCCCATTTATGAAAATTGCGGTTTCAAAAATGTAAGGTTTTAGTGAATGCAACAGATATTAAAATTGATGTAATTTTTTTTAAGTATATATATTTTACATAAAAGCATTATGCTTTACAGAGTGTCCGAATATTTTTGCGACGTCAAAATCAGGCATTATTTTGTTTACCATTTATTAACAAGAAAAGTGTATAAATTAAATAAACAAATGTTATGTTTTTAGCAACTAGAATAAGTATACTAAATCATGAAAAAACAACGAATCCCTTATTTCCAGAATTACTATAGATACACAACAATATATTTCCAAGTACCACAGTGTCCGAATTTTAATGCGGCTCACTGTATGCGCGTTGGGGAGGATGCTCACTCCTAGGCGTCTTCCAACCACATGCTACACGCGTTGCGCATCTTTCTCGCTTTCTCTGTGTCCTTCATCTTTCTGTTTAGAATGCGCCAAGGAAATCTCCACCGTGGCACGGGTGGAACTTCTCCACCGTGAATATGCGGTCGACCGAAATGATTCATTGGGTCGCAGTGTGCAAGGTGGATTTTTACGATCTGATTGTGAGAGCAGAACTTACTCTTTCGCTGCATGTGCCGGCCAATGCTTAGATCTGTTTAAACTAACGTTATTTCCTGAACCGGTTTATAGTCTTAATTGAAAATACAGAATACTACGAACAAGACACACGCAGGAAATGTGGAAATTTCTCAGTCCACCTAATTTGCCCTCGACTCCCAGCGCAGGCAGTGTCTCGACACTGTGGTTGATGAGGTCTAACTGCGAAAGCCAACCTGCTGGGATCGAGCTTATGCTGGCGGCTCTACCTTCTCGTGGTCCCTGCTGGACAGCGCTTCCGTCGCCCTGCGGCGTGGAGCGCTGACTAAATGAGCTGCTTCCCTCACGGGTAAATCCAACTTGTCCAATGATTCCTAGCGGATGAGGGCAGGGTTTTTCCAAGTCACATGCTTCACCATCCTCCCACGCCGATCCCCCTGACTGGGGGTGCTAGTAAGTATGCTCATAACATCTTGCAGGCAAAGCTGCTACAGATGAAACCCTGAGCCGCAGCGCGTCGCTAAATCGACCATTTTCTACCAACACTGTCTGTCCACTTAATGTGCAGTTGAATATGTCTGACTCACGAACTCTTACGGCTGTCAATCAGTCCTGGTATCGCTAGATTCCACTACCACGATTAAAAAGTTTCATATACATAGTCTGTTGCCGTACTGGTCATCGAAGGTCCTTCACAACGATCATTACGCTTAACTATCCTTTTTTTGTGCGATTCTAAATACTTTTGTTTTAATTTCAGCTTCGACTCAAACTGTCTTCTTTTAATAAACACTAAATCGCCATCCTTATATTTCCTCGCCGGTATACACTTTCGATTGCATGTTTTCTTATTCGTTCCCCGGTTTTTTAATAAATTTTCTTAGGCCGCCAGTCCCAATTCACCACGACCCTCCTGGAACGCTTGAATTGTTTCTTGTTCCATCAGCGCAACAATTTCCTGACCTCGCTTATGTCGCATTCGTGTGTCGAATATAACTTCAAACTGCGCGATACCTATACCCCGCTGATACGTGCTATTAAGGCACCGTTGTAGTTTGTCGACATGCACCATTGTTCGAGATTCATCATGGATAATTTTGCAAACACTGCTATTAGTGTTCTAATAGTCCGTTCCACTTGACCGTTCTCCCTTGGTACTGCAGTCCCTCGATTCCTTCGTCGTTGCCATAATTTTGGAACTCAGCGGAAGAAAATGCAGTTCTTCGATCGGAAATAACTCGCTCAGGGTTTCCGAAAATCTTTTGTTATCCGCTTAATTTATTGACTGCTAGCTTAAAGTATCCGGTGTGACCCGGGTAAAACTTCGATTATCACGGAGTGTCAAGAGGGTGAAATAAGGGGGAAGGGGTGAGATGTCCAGATTTCATGGTAGCCTATATTTTCCGCAGGGTTCTAGAGAGTAATTATGCAAAATTTGTTCCAGATCGATTAAAAAGTCGGGATAAAAGTATCCTATATGTTGCTCCTGGTCCTAGACTACGTATATACAAAATTTCAGAAAGATCCGCTGCGTGAAATACACTTTTGTATTTATTACTAGCATGCCCCGTGTCGGCTTCGCCCGAGTTATTAAGCGTGGACCGATTCATGTTTATTAAAATTAAAATCTTTTAACGAAATTAAGTATTTTGATAAAATGCTTAAATTTCCTCATAATATTTCGGAAAAAATAACATTTTTGGTAAGACTCGGTAAGAGCTCGGGCGGATTATATCTTGACAAATTTGATCACACGCGGGACGTAGAAACATCCAAAGAGAGTACGGATAAATCTACAAAAGCAATTTGTACCACGACGATCATTCTGACATATATATTCGCGGTAATCCAGTTCTCTCGCGAGAAAGTGCTCGAGAAGCTTCGCCACCTGGTGGTAACATCGCGGTACTGCTACGGGCGAGGTATCGCGCGGACCAAATATGCGCATGCGCGCGTGTAGTAGACTGTCGTATACACGGGTCACGTGGTCTGCAAACAGCCGTACACATGAAATGTTTACATATAAATTACATGTTAATAACGCGTTTCTGAGACATGCTACATAGCCTATGTCCGTCCTAGAGTATGCAGGAATAACCTGTCAAAATTTCAGGAAGATCGGTTCAGTACTTTTTGAGATTTTTGTGTACATACAAACAGACGCTGTAGCTTTATTATAATTTGTATTTATTATATTAGTAGGACTTCTTTCGCGCTGAGCGTCTTAGTTGGATATGACCACGAGAACTTAGAAAAACTATCTACTACTACAAAAATATAGCAATACGCCTTGCCTGTCGCAGTCATGGGCCCCTGCGTGATCGATATGATAAGTGCTGAGTGGCCTATCGCCTTTCAGCAACGGCATTAGTTCTCCATTTTTTTACCAGCCTTCTTATCTGAAATAATGCACAGAATAAAACAGCAAATAAAATTCTCAAGTTTTTCTTATAGTAGCAAAATGTATTCCAATAGGCTGTACTAATCATATAAAATAGAAAAATTATTTTTTTATGCGAGTTAGACCGGTTTTGCTCTCAATGCCTCAAATAAAAGTTTTAGTAATTTTTTGAAATTATTAATTAAATAAATAAATTTTTATTTGTATAATTATTGGAACAGAAATTCGTTTTGATAAAGCAGCAAGTGGTAATGTAATAATTTGATTACGTTAAATGTATGTAGATACTCTTAATAATTAATCAAACTGTTACTGTAACTACATTATATCCAAATAATAAACATTGAATTCAGCGCAGCTACTTCCTTTGAATGTTACGCGATAATACTCAGAGTCTTTAAATTTTCGTATTTATTGATTCCACATCACAACTGGTTCTCTTTTATTGTTTTATTGGGAAACAATCCTATACAGTTCGGTGGCCTAATCAACACTCCCATACTTTCGGTCTACTTTCTCCGATTTATCTTCGAGAGCCAGATGCATGGTTGCAATAATTTCATGGCGCGAGCACCGCAGTACAGAATGTTAACCAACGTGGTTTCTTCTCGTCGGTACTCATTGCGTTCAGAAAAATTACACGGGTAAGTGGCAACCGTTTTATTACACAAGCGTGGCAATTTCAGCTGCTGAACTATTTTTCCACGGAGCCATACCACTGTGTCCTTTGCGCTTTACGAGTGGCTCTGATGTTATAGATCACTTGGACATGTTTCTGCTCCATGGAAATGTTGGTTACTTCACAACGAAAAAGAAATATAGGTACCCACGTATAACGGAGGTACGTGTTTGACGTAAAAATAGCTGCAGACGTGTAATTGGTCGTGCATATACTGATGTCGAGGCGGGCGTTTCATACTCAAAGAGGTCACTTTTTACGAGTTACTCGACACATCGCGCTTTGCGTTGAAACAGTTGTTCGGATCATTTACTCGATTTCGTTAGCACCTATACCTATACATTGTTTGTTAACAACAGGAAATTGATGTTATCGATTAATCACCGTAGATACATTATACCTACATAAGTCCTTCTTTTTACTCAATAAGGAAGCGTGAAATACGTTTCTCCCGATGTAGCTTCAAAATATTAATTTATGGCAATTGTTATTAGTTATAATAGTCTTTAGCTAACAATAGGAACCTATGTACATTTTCTTATGAACATTGAGTGGATGGTTTCACCTCCTAAATATGTAAAAGGGCCAAAGTAAAAAAAACGTATTTGTTTTTCTTCGGCCCTCTAAAACATATCTGAAGACCAAAACAATCGGAGGCGGAGACTTGAAAAAAAAAACGTTTTTCAAATTTCACTATTCCTAAAAACCGGGTAGACCGGTTTTCGAATTTTCACAAAAATATATAGGTAATTCCTATACGTCAGCCGTGCGCGGGGCCGCCTACTTTTGAGAGATTTAAGATGTATGGGTCTCGGAGGCTAGTTGACTAATTTTCATAAATGAACCATTTTGTTATCCTATTTATTTTGTTGACTTCTTGCATACCAGGATTTTACACATTTACTTAGGTATAGGTACAGGTTTAATTTTGAAAATCACTTTAATTGAGCCTCGCTTGTACCATCCAGTTGGCACTAGCAGAATTGCAATACTTTTTTAGTGGTCCGTAAACACTCTTAGCTAATGGCTGCAATTTGTAGGAACAGTGCGGAGGAAACGATAAACTGTCGGGCTATTTTCTTTACAAATATCCAACGCTGCTATTGAAAGGTGAGAATCGTGATTGCCAAGCAGCCAGGGCACGGATGTTTCCTTAGAATATTTTGCATGATGGACGAAATGTTTAATATATTTTATGAAATGTTCTTCGTTCGTCCATCGAAATGGATTGGCATCACCCAAGGCTTCCGGCAGGTGCATCTCTGATAAAGTAGTCTCGGTTGTTTACCCAAGGGAAAATAAAAGAAGGGGAAATTGTGTTTCCATTTGCGAATACTACAACACTGTGTGTCACAAGAGTCCTTCTTTCGGCTGACACAAGTTTTTCTATTTGTTTAAAACCACCTCTCGAAAGTCTTGTCGACCTTCCAAATATTTGAAATAGATATTTAATATATAAAATAGGTCTTCAAATAGAAACAAACATGGCTACATTGGTTTTGTTGAACGAAGTGTCCATGGACAAACTTGTAGCTTCTGGGGATCCTAAAGATAAACTGTTATTTCTTTCAATAAAAGGAGTGTATTGTTACTGTGCATTTTATTGTTAGCCCAGCCTGGAATCCGAAGTCTACTAGAAATAGCATATTCATATGCAAATTTCCTGAGTTCTTTTGGCATAAACCCGTAGTAGATATCCGCCGCTTGTTTTAAGTAATCAGCTAAGAGAGTTTCTTGTTCTTAAGAAAAAGCTTTTCGCTCGTTGAAGCGACCGACACGTTCTAGTTTAATTTCACCAGTTGGTAATTTTTCTTTTTTTGACAAGCGATCAAGCGTTTCCTGTGAAATTAAAAAGGCTTTAGCGACACCATTAACGCTGCTTCCTCCACTTGTAACTCTTCGGACTGCCCGTAAAAGAGTATCAGATACTTTGTCTTTCACAATTTTCTGCTTGTAATTTCTCACGTTGATGCCTGCAAGAAATGTAGGCAATTAACAGTTTAATAACAGCAATGCAAGATAAAAAAGGGATAAAAATAATATTCCGGGTTAATAGTCTAATAGTCAAATAATCCCGCCTATGCTTAGTGACGTAAGACACTACGTTCGACATTGTTAACATATTAAAGGCCGTGCGTACAAAATCTCCAGGCACCGGATAAAATAAAATACCGTAAATTATAGTCAATGTATCACATTTCCACAAAACATTCAAGAAAAAATATCAAGCCGTACATAATGAACAAAAATTCATAAATAGTCCAAATCTGTTTACTAGCAAAAAACTACCATGTGAGCAAGAGCATTGATCGTGATGCAAGATTCATGAGTTGTTAGCGAACTGTGGCATCCTCCCCATTCACCGGATCTAGCCAACCGATGACTTTTTTCTGTTCCCGAACGCAATGGAAATATTGAAAGGAAGGCGTTTTGATGGCATTAGTGACATCAAGAGTAACACGATGGCAGCTCAGTATTGACAATAAACAAAAGACAAACAATATTTAGGGGAAAAATGTATTGGAAAATATTCTCCTTTTGCTTTTACACAAGCTCTTAATTTTTGTAACCATTCATCGATAGCTGCGCGTAAATCATTCATATATAAATCGGCAACAGATTCTATGATAGACTTCTTTAAATTATCAATATTTCTGTGACTAACACAGCAGATCTTCTCCTCCCAAATGGTCCATACTTTATAGGCAAGAGGATTTAAATCGGGGCTGGACGATGGCCAATCTTTTTGTCGGATAAAATCGGTCATATTTCGTTCTAACCATGCCTGGGTACTCTTGCTTTATGAGCAGGTGCTGAATCATGCTGGAATACCCATTGTTCATTATTAAACATTCTTTGCGTTAACGGTTTGACAATGTTGTCAAAGACTGTCTCTTGATACACTTTTGCACCCATTTTAACATTGTTTTCACAAAAATACACTTCAGTAGTACCGTACCATGAGACTCCTAAACAAACCATCACTGAAGCAGGACAGTAGGCTCTTTGGACGCGGGACACAACTTTAGTAACTTTTCTACTTCTTCTGGTATATATCCTACCATTTTGCCGGTTGTAGTATTCTTCTACGTTACAAATTTTCTTATCCGAAAGCAGGATACGGCGATGTTCGTTTCTCGCATACCGAATTATGAGCGCTTTCGCTCTTTCTAATAGTAGTACCCTCAGAGTAGTAAGAAGACAGCCCTTTTTCTTACGGTATGCACGGAGTTTAAGGTCTTTATTACTCCTTGATAAGCAACTTTTTCAAAGATTCCTTATTCCTTGGGCACTCCCATCTACATGGCAATTATTTTTTGTCTCCTAACGGAATTACGACGAATTCGTGCTTTCATTGTTTTGATAAGCCTGAACTGAAGTCTCTACAGAGCGGGGCAGTCAGATCTTTTGCGATCATCGATAGCGGAGACTTCGTTATACCTTTTACGAGCACGATAAAGATACCGCTGATTAATTCGAAAGTTTTGTAAAAGTTTAAAAATCATTCAAGGAGAATGCCCATACTTATGCAAGGCGATTACTGCTGTTCTATCTTCTTTGACGCTCCACTCAAGTGCTACCAACTTAAAATTGTATACACCGGTTCTGTGACAGAACTTAATAACTGACTATGTATAAAAAGTCTAGCCTGTACAGTAAACTCTCGCTAGGGGCGCATTTCAACTATGCGTTGAGCGCGCGTCGCTATCCCCACCACTTCATGGAATCTTTTCGTCGAGATGGAGAGCAGTGTTCACGGAAAATACGCTACCGGACTTCAGACTCCGGTCGTAGGGACGCATGCGCGTGATGACGCGGTGACGTCAAACCAATCAACGCCAAGATGGGAAACGATGGGAAACGAAACGATGGCAGCGTCAAGTCAAGCCAACCAACCAGCGTCGCCGGGGAATCGGTTGTCGACGCTGGTTGGCTGCGGCCTTACTTGCCTTGGCTAGTTGGCTTGAGCCAATAATTTGACTTTTTATCACAACTTTTAGATAGTTTTCATTTTTCTAGATTCACTCTCTCTTTAAATGTAACTCTGCGATACGCACACGCTTGCTGTTACTAGCAAAGGTCAGGTCACAGCTTTCTTTATTTTAATAGGGGAGCCTTCACAGGAAAAAAAACGGAAAGGGTCGCTAAATAGATGACTGGATTTTGCCCATCAGGTAGCTGGCTCACGTAGTGGCGTGACTCAGACGCTGCTTTATATGCTAATTATAAGTTCAATTCAAAGATTTTGAGTATATTGTTGGAAATAATATCCAACTGTTACTATTATACATTTAAGAAATTGTACTTTTGTTAAAAAATATTCACTGATATTTCCAAAATAGCCGAAACAATTATGTCCGAAATTGACGAAAAATCACTAAAGTTTTCTAACCCAAACCTTAACTCAAATCCGGCAAGAGGGGTTCCCATTGTCCAATTGCTCAGAAGTATCGCACACATTATTTCCTCACCAATTGTGACAATTTGGGGGTTTAGACAAAAAAATCGGAAGTTGAAATATAAGGACCACCCTGGACCGCACATACCTACATGGAAGTGAAGCTTTAATCAAAAAAATTTGTACAAATTCTTTACCTTGAATTACTTTTTCCTATTTCACTTCGGATTGTTTCTATGGAAGAGCTCTAAGCATTAGAGGGGCTGAATGTAGGACATAGAATTTTTCCTAAAGATACTTGAAAACCGCTGGTTAATATCAAGAGTCAGGGTATAGTAATATGGATAGTAATACGCTTGTATTTGTCCATTCAACTCGTACTTCTACCGTGTTACATATCAATCGACTGCAGTCACTCGATTTATACATATTCTACACGTATGCGTCGTTTATTTAATCACACGTTTGCAATGTTCTAGAAAACGTATTGATCTGTTTTTAACCCAGCCACGTATGAATTCGTGCAGGACACGCGCATGTTTTTCTAACACAAAATATAACGAGAAAAAGGGACCACGAAAAGTGTTCAGTCCTTTTTGTACCTATGCAAAGTACAGTTTATTATTCGATCGCTTTCCATTTTGTTAATCTTTCTCTTGTTCCATTCCTTTAGTTTCCAGCTGGTTCGTTTATTTGATGGAAGTCCTCTTTCGTATTCCTCGGCGCAGTGAAGATAAACTCATTCTATTTGTTGGCCTCGTGAGAAACTCTCCTTGTACTAAAGCTCGACAACTTTTCGGTTCAGCATTGCAAATTGTTTGGCACGAGTTCCGACGGAGGCTACTTACAGAACTCTATCTTTACCCTATACTACACGCGGTTACTCCAGCATCGGGCTATCGTGTTTCAATTTATTCCTTTCTTCCTGACACAGTAGCACCCCCTTTCATCGACAAAAGTTTCGCCCGTTTGTTTTTCCAGGATGTCGTTGCGTTGACTTCTTTATACATCATTCTTTATACTGCATCAGTCAGAAAAATTATACGAAATTTTTCTTAGTTGTGTAAGGATGGATATTGAAGGCGATATTGCTTTAACCTATTAAAAAGGTATTTATTAAATGAAATCGCTCTATTTTCCGCAGTCGGACAGCTACTGCTTTCATTTCCACTGTTATGGATGTTACAAGGATGTTATAAACAAAAGGTAATTATTTACAAAAGGACAGCCCTCACCGATTTCGATGACCTTGGAATATGCTGTCGAGAGCATGATTCTGAACAACTTTTTCCTATACATGTTACAATCGCTCGGTTTTAGTTTTCGAGATATTCGCAAGAAACTGTGATCAGAAGTTGATCCGGGTTACATGGTTTAGCCAAACTTTTAGGAAATTTAAGATAAAAAATGTATAACTTTTGGGAGATTTAAGATAAAAAATGTGTAACTTTTGGGAGATTACGATAAAAAATGTGTAACTTTTGGGAGATTTAAGATAAAAAGTGTGTAACTTTTGGGAGATTTAAGATACAAAATATGTAACTTGTGGGAGATTTAAGATAAAAAATGTGTAAATCTCCCAAAAGTTGGCCGCTAAAACATTTAACCGGACCAACTACTAATCACAGCTTTTTATCACTATCAACTTTAATATCAACAATAAAAATTAAAATTCGTCCAAACTCTCAAACTTCTCAGACTTATCTTTGACAGCAAACTCTCCTCATGTCTCGAACAACTCAGGGCAGAATGTTCTTCGAGGCTTAACATCTTCAAAGTTCTTGCCAACGAAAAATGGAGAGCACACCGAGAAATACTCCTAAATTCGTATCGTACTCTAATTAGAGCAAAAAATGCACTAAATATAACTCGACTGAAGCTTACTTCCTTGATACGATGAATCCTATACAGAATGCAGCATTGAGAATTGCCACAGGAGCCTATCATACATGTCGTATTCGTGGCATTCTACTTGAGGCTACGGTAATGCCGCTTGATTTATGAAATAAATTTCTGGGTCTCGAATACGCTACTAAAATAGCATCCAGTCCAAACAACCCGGCCTACCGTTGTATCGTCTCACACAATTTCGTAGCTGCTCAACGTTAGACCTAATTTACCTAATTTGGCCCTTTCTATTGCAAAATTAACAGTTACCTCTACTCTCCCAGCACTAAACTACAGTCAGGCATACCCAGAAACTCAAGTTCCTCACCTCCCTGGACTAGGTTACCACGTATAATCAATAAGGAATTAGCTAAGCACCCCAAAAACACAACATCGCTGCTGGTGCACAAACTGAAATTTTTAGATCAGGACAGCAATTTCTCCTATCATATGAGGGTGATTTGGAAACTTTGCGGCCTTAATGGCCACAACGGAGTGTTTTGCAAACCAGGACGGGAACATTTACCAGACCGGGATCATGGCATTATAACAGCAATGGACCAAGTGTAGAGATTCGAACGGGTTCTAATGTTGAATAATAAAGGAAACAACTTCTTAATACACTCCTTCTTTGTTGGGCCACGGAGTTTTCAAATCACCCTCGTAGGATATCCGGATACTTTAATGAAATAAACACGCTAAGCATACTGTATTGCTCCCTGGTTTGTCCTATTTTTAAGTATAACAGCATTGTATGGTCAGCATATTTTAAGAGTCATATCACATTGATTGAGAGAATCCAACACAAATTTCTTCGTCTAGTGGCATTTCATGCAAGTTATCCTTTTCCAACCACCTGACATAATTATGATCCTATGCTACCTAGACTGAGCCAATTGTCACTTGAGAAACTGCGGGTGATGCACGATTTACTTGTTTGTATCTATAGAAGGTGCTGTGTAGCTGCTAGATGTGTCCAGGTATCCCCGAACTATTTAAATTTGATGTACCTATGAGAGAATTGGGACAGCACACATTTTAATTTCTTGTGCCACATCGCATACAATACGGGAAATTCGATTGCATTTGAGGTCCATTTATAAATAACTGTGCCGTGTCCGTTTCGTGTCGAATTGGTTACCCTATTTTTATACATATGTAACAGTTTATACATCATCCGGGCCATGTTCATCATCGTCCGCTGTCCAGACGTCTCCGGGCCATAATTTGTAGCCTCCGATATTTTCCCGGTCTCGGTCCACGGACCTAATGCAAAATCGTTCATGCATGATACAAGAGATTTTTATAACGACGAACCGTTGACGTGGAGACAGCATACTGCATAGTACCTACCTAGTCGCGTTATTTGTGAGAAAGTTCAGTTTTTTCTATGACGCGTCACACGCGAAATACATGGACACTTGTTATTATATAATATTGCTATTATAGCCTAAGTCTTCAGTTGGAAACGGCATTTTGTTGTACACACTGTAACGTCTGACTTCAAACTGACGAGCACGTTTATCGGGGACATACGCGTGTAGTGCGGATCTCTCTATATTCAAACGCTATTATCTAAAAAATGGTTGGAAGCACGAGAAAATTATATACACCGTAATTGTAGAAAATTGAATGCTCTTTTAATCTTATTTGAACAAAATTTCGATAGGGCTCACCATTTCTGAGATATTCTTCAAATTCAAAGCATTGATGAATTCTAAACGTTAAGGCCTGGTCGGCACCCTTCCCTGTTGTCCGATTGCAATGATCTTTTTCAGGGACTATTTTTTTATGAAATGGAACCATATTAGGGGGTGAGAGCAAATGAAATAGCAGGTTGAAAATATGGGCCACCCTACTCCCTCACGCATTCATTAGAATCGAATAGGAAGAAAATGTAGTCCGTTCAAGGATAATATTTCAGTTTTAACCAAACTTTTGTACTTCAATCTGTTATAAAAATATAGGTAGCTGATATTTTTTTATCCCAGTAAAGACGATAGAGGAGGCGTGTCTAGAGTGGATCAATAAGAATTACCACCTTCTACAGTTCTACACCGTTTCCAATCACAGCATGTGTCCCAATAAATTCTGACGTGATTAGAAGAGCAACCGAATCGATGCCAACTACCGACATTTCGATCATCGCATCTAAAAGAAGTAAGCTCGTGTAATCAACTTTCCATGACCTTCAGTGGTCTTGTGTATTATAGGTCTTTGTATTCGTCTTAAGAGCTATTATAGCAAACATATATAAAAATATGGCATGTCGTAAACACGCGCGGCTGACTTTCATATCTCATAAGCGACCCCACCCGTAAAAAATCGTTATGATCATACGATGGCCGCTTTCCTACGAAACAACTTTTAGGCGAAAAATTGTACTCTTCCATGGTTCCAGATATATTCCAGATGATAATTCATACTGGTTCACCCTGCATAGAAGATGCATGTATAATTCGAAGTTACTCGGCCTATTAGCTCCTGAAAAGTTATATCAAACAGTTGGGAAAACGTAGTTTCGAGAACAGCGCGTTTAACGTTTTTCATGCAATTTCTATAGCGATAATAATGAAATTTTGTAACTTACGCCTACTTAGGTATTCCGGGGCCATATAAAAAACCTTCCTCTTCCTCGTACTACATGTCTTGTAGAGTCGATTGTTCCGTTCTTCGAGCACTTCTTTTTTCTTCAGAAGCGGCGTACATTCAACGCTCGCCACGATCGACCCGCTCCTGGTCCCTTCTGGACGCAAATCCATAGGCCTCCTAACCTATAGTTATGCCCATAATTCGCAGTTTTTGTTAGAATAGGTCGGAATCCTTCAGCAGCCAGAATGCTATTTCCACGAATTTGGTGCCTGAATGTAGGCGTTTTTCATTACCGTTTTGATCGTTGCCTCCTAAACATCTTTCTAATAAATTATCAGATGTTTAAGTTTTCATGTACGGGCTTTTTTTATTGCCAAACTGTCTCAGATATCTATTGCACCGTGGTGGTTTACTATTTTTAAAAGAACCGAGATTGCCTTCAGCTTCTGCCTGGACCACTTATTGTTAAACCAGTTGTCCGACCCCGGGAAGACAAAATTGGTGCTGTGGGTTTTCACCTGATAGACCTTTGTGAAAATACGATGGCCATGTTTTTTCCTTGAAATCCTGACTGCCAGGGAATCTTCCTGAATGCCGCCTAATTGCTAAACCGTAGTATATTGGCTGATCACCAATGATTTTTACCGTTAATCTAACAGGTCCTAACCTAGACCTAACCCAGGCCTTTTTTTTAACGTGCAGGAAATCCGGAACGGATACCCTGATCCTCGTGGGAGGAACCAGGGTTATGTTGGGCTCCAACCAACTAAAACCTGCACGGTAACCGCCTAGAGCGGGGAGATCAGGCAAGGAAAGTGGCCGTTCTTACGCGAGAGCAAACTAGCGATACATTCGCTAGTCTAACCCGACCTAACTCAGACCTTCGTCACCAATGCCTTTTGTGGTTTTTTAAGGTTTCGCGTCTCGACGACACCCACACACTCCTTTTTCTTTATGATGACTGCTTCTTCGTACGGCTTTGTATGAGGGACTGCTTTACAAGTTTTCGAGTCTCCACACCCAACGTAGGTAACACGTAGGTATATCTCACTTTATAATTTTGTTCGGATCGTAAGAACATCCAAGAATTAAATTCTTCACTGTTTAATTTGCGTGCCCAGATAATACAGGCTTGACAATAACTGGAATTTAACACCACATGAATAAGTTTTTTGGAAAATTTACCGATCAGAGTAGCATCTCCAAACAGAGAACTGACACCTCGTTTCTTCCATGTTCCGTCCCCTGACACCACCAATTCAAATGATGATTTTTCAACTTTATTTGCTTTCTTCTTCTTTTTTTCAATAGCTCTCATTGTCACTATTGCATATACTGCTTTTGATGCTTCGTAAATACTCTCTAAACAGACATAAGATAAAGAATTGCTCAGACTTTGTCTGAAGTCGAGAATTCCAAAGGATAAGTATATTGAAAAAATCATTTGCCCCAAAATAAATGGGAAATATTTTGGGGGTGACTTCAGCACAACTGAATAATAAAAAAAAATTCATATAAACGCAGCGAATTTGATTTTCAGCAAACTATCAACTTACATGCATAAGGTTCGGAATGACCTCGCATCTGAATAAAAGCCTGCAGACGTCTTAGCAATGACTGCCTAACTTATGTATTCTCCATATGCCCAGCTGTTGCTCGGAAGTTCTCTTTGCGAACAGGTGAGAGGAATTGAGCGACACTACGTCCATCTAACGAAAGAATAACTGCGATACAAAATTCGCTGTAACTCGAAGACAAAGTCAATTAGGACATACGTTCACTTGGACTTTTTTTATTATTTAGATGTGGTGAAGTCACCCCTAAAATATTTCCCACTTATTTTGGGACATCCGGTATATGCGTGGTTATGTAACAGTTATTGTATCAAAATTAATTCTTTACGAGCACTATGCAATGTTAACGAACGTTGAGAAAACCTTATTTTTCATAAAAATTACAGTTCCTTAAGAAACCGCTCCGCGTCATTCACGTTGTAAAGTAAAAGAAAGAAGCATTGCGAATCAATAGGTACTGGCCGCGATTCATCTAGCCTTTGAATTTAAACTGCTGCTTTGAACAACTTCAATTTCGATCCAACTGAAGGGCTCGAGTCTAGGTAAACTCAAACACAGAGCTACTATATAAAATTTTTGTCGTAGTCGTTCCGTGGAATGTTAAAGTAAATAAGCAGGGAAGCGCAAGATTTCTTTGCGACGTCACGCGCCATACAAATCCACCTAGCGGGCATTTTTTAGAAAGTCAAGAGCGGAAAGGTTCTTTTGAATTCAGCTCCCTTTTCTATGGCCTTTACCAATATGCAAAGAAAAGTTGGCAAAAATCGAAGCTTTTCCTGGGTAATTAAAGAACCATTTAAACAGTCAAGTGCTCTTTATGGAACGGAAACGAGGGCAATGGAGGTCTGAACTTTCGCGGCAGTTGGCGTCAAGTTGAATCTATCATGTGCAGGTACAGCGGCATCAAGTATGCAACTAATTAAATTCCGCGTCTATGTATGCCGTGCGTCGTACTTTGGTAAAACATGCACCCGTACAGTAGCTGCACATACACTCTGCAAGAAGTTGCTCGCAACAAGCATCGCTAGTCATTCATTTGCGCGACGACTTGCTTTGTCGTTTCCCGTACCCATGAATCCGCGTCCCTACTATCATCTTTAATGATACAATTTTCTCTGTGTGCAAATTGTATGAAATTGGAGAGGGTTGCCTGTATCATGCCAATTAAGATATTTTACGTTATATTTCGTGTTTGGTACTAATTTGAACGCAAGTTAATATTGGATATTATAGCTGGATGTTTTAGGCACCTATTATTAGATGTCTAACCTTCTGCTCAGAACAAATTAATTTGTTATTAATCCTTTTGTGAGATACTGTAAAAGGTATGATTTAGGCAACCGGTCTCCTAAATCGTAACTCTTCTAAAAGTAGTATCAATAACGAATAAAGAAGAAAATGTGGTTATTATATAGTTACACATACATATGTATATCATATTTTTGGCGAGGGAAGATCCTGAACCTGGAAATTCAAGAAATTATGAAACTCTGTAAATATACAATGTTTCATATTTTTCGTATATTTTTTTTAAAGAGTCCAAGAAAATACATTTTACCCCTTTTCACCCCCTTGGGGACGGGATTTCCAAAAATCCTTCCTTACTTGGCGCCTACGTTATGAAAACAATGTATCTTCCAAATTTCATGTCCCTAGGTTAAACGATTAACTAGCTTTATTACTCGGCTTCGCCCGAAATTTAGATTCTGATTTTACAAAAAAAATGTATTTATTTATTTATTTTCTTCTGAAAATAGTCACATTTATCTGGATTAGCTAGGCATAATGGACTGGGACACATTTCGTGACCCCAGGGTTTAACCTTCGAATGTTTTTAGGCCACAGACAAACACACAAACACTTTCTGCTTTATATATTAAGATATACCATTTATCAACATTTAGTTACTTATACTGCTTTCTTGTTACATTAGTCCATTTCTCCTTTCCCTGTAAAATTGTTGTATAAATTTGTTTCGTGTACTTATAGCGTTACTTTTATACATATTACATGTGCAGATATTCAATTTTTAAGACACGAGTGACTGAAACAAATTAAATGCAGATTTCACGATATACTTCGGGCTCATATAGATTGTGCCACACTATCGCAAATACGTGGCGGAGAGGTTCTCCTTCCTGTGGGCATTTCAGTCGCATGGGATTGATAATGCGCAAGCTCGACGCGCACAAAATCTTTATGCTGACCTCTCTAGGCTGAAGACTGAAGCAGCCGATCGAAGATACATTGCCCTATCGATAATCAATGATCGTCACCAGCATCTTAATTCGTGACATATTCGAAATTTTTCGGGTAGATTTTCCAGAATTTTACATACTTCCATAGCGGAAATGATTGTATTCGTTCTGTTATGAGATGCACTGGTATACAGGTGCGCGTAAAAGAAATTCCTCATAATTCTCATAACGGCTTCGCAGGTCATGATTTTATGAAACCTATGCATCTGGCAAACGTGAAAATTAATGGCAATATTTCAAAGCACTACCTTATTGGTACGGGTTCATAAACGAGATTTTTGACTTTTTAAGAGTAAGTGCGTGTAATACTTAATAATTTTACGTGCACTTAGTTTATGCATCACCAAGTCGCACCTAAAAAGGGGAACTTCTCCACCACACATTTATAGTAATACGGCGCGATATTTTTAACTTGGTTGGAACATTAATGAACATATGAATTGAGGCAGTGAGAACAACAACGGACTAACCCACATTTTTTTTAAATTGAGTTAGTAGCAATAACGTATTCCAATAGGCTCTAGTAATCATATAAAATAGGACATTTTTTTTTTAATTTGGGTTAGTCCATTGTCGCTCTCACTGCCTCAATTCGTGTTGGGTAAAAGCTAAATTACTTAATATGGATGAAACTGTCAGATAAAAAGGAATTTCTCGCCCTGTCTGGACGACGTATTTGCATTATATAAACCAGGCATATACAACACTGCATCAACTAGCGTTCATGTACCTTCTAACAAAGCTAGACTGCGGGAAGCTGCATAAGCTCCGGAGCTTATATTGGTGAGCACTGGTCGTGAGTTAATTGCGTTTTCAATAAAAAAAAATGATGAATCAAGTGTTCGTATATCTCATTTGCAATGGAATTATTAATGCAAACATCGGTCCGCAGCGAAATTAATACGTTTATATATTGAATAAGGGAATTTGTATTATTAAACGCAAGGGAATATTTAAGCGTAAATGAAAGAAGTTACAGAATTATAAACTCGGGAAATAATTAATGAGAAGAATCGTGCACGAATAATACAAAATTATTACTATAAAAACTGTTAATATCGATGTTTCACATTTGGAGATTAAAATACATATCTTCAGCGAGTAAATCCGGTTTGAAAACATGCGAGGGAAATTGGATACGTACCTGATACATACTCTTTTACAGTTCTATATCATACCATTCGGATAGCTTCTTTATAATCCTGCCACTTTTACTTCAGAATCAATGTTGATTGATGGAACTCGTTTTAAACTAAATTTCCTATTTAATTTCGATTTAGCGCGAGGTGTGATTTATTTGTTACAAAGCGTAGTTAGAAGTAGTGGTCTTTTTTTTATAATATGTTTGCAATTTCATCAATGTCCAGCCCAAACCCGCTGACCCTAGAAACACGAAATTCGAAGAGTGTATTCCTTTTACGACGTAGGTGCTCGATAAGAAGGGATTTTTTGAAATTCCAACCCCAAGGGGGTGAAAGGGGTTAAATGTGTTTTCACGGACTCCTTAATATCTCTTAGGTCCGATTAGATATAAACTTGGTGTTTGCTTGGAAAAGTTATCTTAATTTTCTGTACAAAAGTTACATAAAAAATTACTTCGAAAAACACATGTAAAAGTGATCCCTTTTAATTATTCTACCTTAGCGCAGCCTGGATGCTTTGGTAGTGTTTATATATAACAGCAGGCTCGGTTTGTATAAAACCGAAATCTTGAATTAATCGTCTAAGCCCAGTGTTTCTCAAAGTGGGTCTACCGCCCCCTGAGAGAGCGGCGTTTAAATTATCTAGTGCATTAGGCATAAGGGCGTTAGACACAGGGTGACCGTATCTAATATTGCCCATGTTCCTAATAACGCCACTCGCAATATCTCGCAAAGTAAGCATGAAAATTTATTATAAAATAAATATTACGTTTTTTAATTCCTAATTAAAAATTTGTAGGTTTCTACGATTCTAACTTATGCTACATGAAAGATGAATAATTTCTCCTTACTTTAAAACGAATTGCATGCAAAATATCAATTATTATTCAATTGATAGCGATTTAACTTTCACTGGGCGATATTAGGTACGGTCACCCAAAAGGGCGGAACTAGGGGCGATTAGGATTTTAATAACATGTGGTTGCACAATAGAGTTCATTAAGTGTGTAGAACTATAAACATATACGCAGATTTTATTATATCAATAGAATATTTTTTTGTATCCATTATATCAATAACTTTCAATGGACTGCGAGTTTAAAATGCTCGGAATAGTCGTAGCTGTCGCAACACGCAATATTGCGTTGCGGCGATGGAATCCTAAACGTTAGGAGATAACTGCGTGGAAAGAGTAGAATGGGACACCCTGTATATGGCAGGGAGCGGTTGGAATAATTTAATAGAACTAATGGAGCGGTGGCCTGAACAAGTTTGAGAAACACTGGTCTAAGCCATTCTACCTGACAAGTTTCCGCGAGTGCGATATTGCACGTACGTGTATTCCGATTCTGTAGAAGAAAGGGCTACGCACGTCTGTTTTCTACTTGCTCAACTCGTACTGTAACCATTAAATTTAAATAAATATCCGCTGTTAGATTTTCTGTCTGTCAAATTTTACGCCCAATTTGCGTCTGCATATCGTACTAGGCACGGTGTAATAGACAGGTATTCCGACTCCTGTTCAGAATGTGTGACTTTTTCGTCCTAGTTCTTCTGGCAGCCGGCAGATTTTGTCGATGTCGTAAAGGCATTTACATATATATACATGCGTGGCCTGTTGTTTCTGACAAGCCCACTAATACCACTAAAATCTCTACTGCTACAGCCTCATTAATTCATATGTATATGCCTTCTAAGCCACGACGCCTCTCGCGACGGCCAAGGGAACTAAACAGAAATCGGCACACAAAATCGCTGGGGTAAAAGGTACAGATTCGGAACACCTGTCTATTACACCGTGGTACTAGGATACTCTTTCTTTCGCTTTCCTCACGTAATTTTAATTTATAATGAATCGTTCCCTTCAAGTATTTCGGCATTCTTTTTGCTTCGACCTAATCTATTGTTGCTGTATTTTTTATTTTTCTGCTTAACATTGTGACGCTCGCAGTTGCATATTAGAGCTATTCTTTTGGCCCGGGTACCCGATGAGACCCACGGTAGACAAAATTACCCGGGTACCCGTGAGATACCCGGGTAGACAAAAATTACCCGACTACCCGGGTAGACAGAAATTACCCGACTACTTGGGTAGACAAAAATTACCCGACTATCCGGATACCCATGAGACACCCGAATAAACGAAATAGTTGCGAATTCCGATTTGACAGCCGATCGTCTTTCGACTTTCGATCATTTTCGGCTACCATCAGTAATGAATTTCAAGCAATGAGGAAGATGACTGCAACTTTTTCCCACCCGTGACGCCACCAGCACACATTCACATTTACACAATACAGAAATGAAAAAAATCACGCGCAAACAACTCACACATACGCACTCAGGCACAACCACAGTACATGCGCTAGTGGCGCCATCTGCGCCGAGCTTTGCGTCATCTTCCCCATTGAATGTGGTAGACTTTGCAATAAAAATTGTAAATGCTACATATGTGTTGCATAATTTTGTTATATAGAAGAAGAGAAGGATATCGTTTTGAAGATACTCTAACAAATAATTTACACGATATAAATACGATATAAATACACGATAAATGTTCTTGGTACTGGTACGATGTCACAAAGACAGATTGTAAGAGATAAATTTAGCAATTATTTTTCTAGTCCGGAATATAGCTCAGTTACGCATTCTGATTTTAAGGTGCAACGTACCTAAACGTTTTAAGACCTGCAGTACACCATATATTTTTATTTTCAAATAAATGTGTCTAAACTCAAATAAATACTTACCCACCTTTGTTCCAATTTTTCTGCTGCTTAAAGTTCCTCCCAGTTATCGAATATTTCGACACTTTCGTACCATGGTTTACCTTACGCTCTTATCAAACACATTGACAATACAGCAATCGATTCTAATGATGAAGGGTCTGTCGCAAGAGAAAAGTCGCATCACGTTCAAATGAAACAATGATTCACACTATAGGTGGACAAATCGTGCTGAGCGAACGAACCGCGGTCAATAATTCCTTGCGCGGATCGTCCGCTCTAGTGTGATAGGTCCTATAAAATTCTGTGAGTTAGACGAGGCGCGGACAAAACGCAAATGTGGCGACGGCCTAAATTCGGTATGAAATGACGTATTCCTACACTGATGACGACTAGCCAACCCTTTTACAAGAAACGTTCATGGACGTAAAAAAGTAAATTTGATATGGGTTACCAGTGGGTAGTACAGATTTCTCGTATAATATAGAACGTACCTAATCATGAATGAACAGTCAAACTCACAATCAGTGGTCATTCGAAAGACATCGACTGTCGAACACCGATTTGAGACATTGAAGATTTTCTACTGCACCGAAGACTTAGGAATCCGGATTCTTTTGTTGTACTTCAAGCTCCTATACGTCCCCTGGGTTAGAAAAGAGTAGGGAGATAGCACGGAAAGAGAAGACTTCATCTTTGACAACAAACGTCGCGTTCCACTCTGTAGGCTTTTGTATAGGTACATTGCGCTACATTCTTGCTATGCATCCACCCTTCTCAACGCATCACGGTGTACCCATCCTAGTTATCGAAAAAAAATCACACGAGAGCAGCTACTTATCCTCGATGCAGGAAACAAACAGAAAATCAGCAGAGATGCACCAACATCTACAAGTCTGTCTAGCAGAGAAAATACAACATCATACCGGGGGAGTACATACCTAATTTTAAATTCATACATCGCTTTTTTATACGATTCGTTTCATATACAATGCTTTTTCCACTTATAGAGGTTTTCAAGTTATCGTGGCTCGACTGTATATAGTTACCGAGCACTTGGCAGATGCCTTCAACAGCTAGGTACATATCACATTGCATATTAGCTGTAACACTGTATTCACAGTATCTTATATTTTACACTAGAATATAGAAAGCTATTAATCTAAAATTATACACCTAGAAAAAACACTTTAGAAGAACATCCAAGCATTTGCTCTAACACTTTGAGAGACACAAGGTTTGGTAGAACACCGTTTTAAGTTGGTCAGACTTTTCAGTCGCTACATAAAAAATATAGAGAAATTCAAATTTCTATATTTTCTAGTAGCTCTTTGTTGCGTTCCGAGATTCCCCGTTATCGTTTACTTCAACCCTCTTCGGGATTGTGGAATGCACGCGCTCGGATGCAGCTGTTGAGATTTTCCCCAGGAAAAACCGAGATCATGCATATACCCACCACTTTTAGGGCCAATTTTCTAGTATATAAAGCGGTACAAATGCATGCTCAACTCTCAAGGGCTCACTTCTAATTTAGTACGTTTCGAAAGAGGTTTAGCAAGATCGGGTTCCATGCCCTTTTGAGCAATTACAAAAATTACCGCACAGTACGTGAAGTTGCTGTTAGACGATACTTACGTCAGTTTTTATACCCTAAATACGACCCCCGCATTTCTAAGTGCGCGGAAACCGAGAGGTGAACTTGGCTTACGCGACATTAAATACTTCACCATTTGTGAAGTCTTTCGACTGATTTGAATATACTCGACTATTTTGTAGCTTTGAGTTCTCTTCAGTTAAAACCAAGTTAATCTTTGATTTTCAGCTGTAGCAATAACCCACAACGATACACTTTTGCCGCTCGAAGTGTATCACTGTATATTAAAGTTACGACGTTAAACTAACTCTCCTAGTGGCTGCCGGTGTTAACCAGGTTCGTCCACGACTTCCAACCTCTTAGTGGCTCCCTACGGTTTAGCCGTAGGTTCGTTCACGACTTCCAACCTCGTAGTGGCTCCCTACGGTTTAGCCGTAGGTTCGTTCACGACAACCAATCTCCTTAGTGGCTCCCTACGGTTTAGCCGTAGGTTCGTCCGCGACATCCACCTTCCGGCGGCTACCAGTGTTACTCACAATCAGGCACAGAGTCGCCCGCGAATAACAAAATCTAACAACAACCAGAGATCCTCGGCTCGCAATTTTATCTTTATAAAAATTCTACCAATGGATGGTTATGGGGTTTCCATTGAAATATATCCGAATCTGACCTCATTCGAAATATTGTACATATATTACACGTAATTCGAATCGGTGTTAAATTTCGAAAACCAAATGTACAATATGTATAATCAATAGGGGCGCACGGGAACCTGAAATTACGGATACCCGAGCCTAAGTTCGGGTCGGGTTCTGTACAGGGTCTCTAAAAAGTAATGGTCACTGTTTTCAGGGATGAATTTAGACCTCTGAATCAGCGAAGATTTGTAACAAAAAATATGCTGCAAAATTGTTTATACCATTCAAAATTAATGTTAAATTCTTTTTACATCAGCATTTTAACTTTAAATTGCGAACTGTTCAGGAGCAGCATGCGAACAGGTACGCGAACAGACAATTTCTAGAAACTTGAATTCCCATTCTTGTTAATTATATTTTGGAAATACGACGAATATATAACTCTACACAGCAAGGAATAATAAACATTTAACAACAAGAAACATTAGAATCCGTGTATTAGTTCTTAAAAGATAGTGAAAAATAGGCCTCTTTTTCGACCGGCAAAGTAGAATGGACCCTTAACAGATCTATACATCTGACGTTGTAAAAAATGAAAAGGGGTGATACTGTAATGCGAGTTTTGCGATGACCAGCACAGAGAACCATTCGTCCTACTTTGCCAGTGTTGTGTACGAACGCGGCGCGATTAAACTCGTACCATCTATAACCAGCTCGCCATTACGAGCAGATTCCGTTTTCGCTCATCCTCGTTTGGTAGTGCGGGCATAGCTCTCTATCTAACGGACTTCTTGCTACCACTCTCTTCCCCTGAATTTACAGCCAACACCGATGTCTGTTCCCTCCGCAAGGTGGCCGTTTTTGCTCTTCCACCACCAGTAGAAAACTATGATCATAGCTTCCCAACCCTTTTTTGAAGCATGCAAAAAATATCGTTGGACCCAAGAAAAAAGTATGAAGATCGGAACAAAAATGATGTGCAATCGAGATAATGGAAACGTATTTTACTGAATAAAAATCATGTTTGCTAATTAGTACTAAACTTCAATTGGTCGGGAATGTTGGAAACGTTAATCTGAGCTATGACTGTTTATAACAAATTTTCTATTGCTCATTGAGGCTATGTAAATACAAAGAATATTTATCTCATTTATTTCAAAATGACACCACTTGTTTTACAATTACGGAATAAGAATTACGTGACTCTCTGTAATATTCAGAGTTACAGATACACAAATTGACCAGTGAATTTTCCACAATGGCTTTCATACGGTTCTTTAAATACACTCGGCTCATCGATTGACTTAGTTTTTGTAGGAGAAATGTCAGCTAAAATTCACATTCACAAATATCGTTGTGTTCGCGTCGAGAATTCTACGGAAATAGGACACTCGAGCAGAGGTAGTCATATTTCGATGCTTGTTCCAGTTGATCGTTCTCGTAAAATTGGCGTGCGTGTATTGAAAGGACAAAGTAATTTTCCGAGCCGAAAAGAGTAACGAGAAGTAAATCGCGAAACGGGCGGAAGTTCAAGGAAAAAGCACGGAAGGGCCGAGGATACGGAATGAAGCGAAATAGATGGTTGGGGTAATGGAGTAGGGTGGAGAAAGATAAAGTAAGTAAACGAATGAACACGAAAAACAGAGGGAAAGAATGATCCAGCGTTGGAACGGAAATGGCTGTAAAGAGAGGAAACGTATGGTTCCTGCGGACGACATTCGAATTATTGCACACCAATAACGGTATTTATGAAACGCACCCTCGTATCGCGTTACGTTATGAAGTATGTATCTATCGGTCTCGGGAATTTCCAACTCCCAGCCAATAATATGCTACATTAGAACGTAACATTTTGACGTAACGTGCAGTATGTTTCTGAAATTGTTCAAATAGCTCGCAACCTCTTGAAAATTATATCGAAATTGTTTGTGTTAAATATTAAATACTGATTTTAATACCTCAATATTGATATTAATACTGTTTTCATTTTAGTTCTTTTTAAATTTGTTAAATTTGTCAAAATATAGATAACGTTTTTATCAAAATGATGAAGTAATGTCAAATAATATTTTTGCTTAGTATCTTTGGCAACGAGTTATCAGTTACTACAGTGCATTAATTTTATTTGTCTCTGGCAGTTCAATTCCAAGAATAATATTCGCCGCTGCGATCACCTGCTATTTTAGAATACGAATTCTGACTCATTCGTCTTATCATTAACGTTAAGTCTATATTCGTGCAGTTATATCAGGTGCATTAATTAAATGGGGTTAAGTATCAGGGATACGTACTACACGTCACGTCAAAGTAGTAACTCATAGTCCTAGCCGATCGATTGCTTGCATCTGAGCAGGATTTTGAGTAGAAGGGCTCGTGTTTGACGGGAAAGTTTCATTTGTATACACAAAAGTAATAAATTATCTGGAGAAGGTCTTTTCTTAGTATCGGATGAACAGATCAAGCTTTAGCTAGCTTCTCTGGCTGATTGGCTCATTGATAGGTACATACCAGAATAAAATACAAAATTAGAACCTGCTATTTTACCAGAAGAGAGATCGAATGTTATACTTAGGTAAGTAAAGCACGATATTTATTAAGTCCTTTATTTTGGGTGCAAAGCGAAACCAACAGTGTAGGGAAGTAAGAAATAAGTAAGTCACACAAAAAACGTAGAAAGTATGTAACAAGTTATCTAGGGTAGATGAGCCAATTACTGTGGGGTATCCAATTACTGTGCCTCTAGTTTATTTTTAAACATAATTAATTTTATATTTATGGAATAAGGGATATCAAATTATTTTATTGAAATTTAATTGATTATTTGTTAAAATTAAACATGTAACCCATAGAAGTTCTTAAAATACTAAACAAATTATTTCAATTTTTTGATAATGAACTCGCGAAGTTTTCTGTAAAACTTATGAAAAAGCTTAAGAAAATACTAAACGAATGAAGGTCAATATTCAGTAAAATAAACTGTTTTAGGTAAGATATCAAAACGTTAATTAGATTAGTAAAACGTATTTAGATTACGGAAAAACAAAACAGCGATTATCTGTTTGATTTTTTGTTTTTATTTTCCACAAACAAGGTAACTGAAACAAATTTGAAAGTAGCGCCATTTACTGTGCACAATAACTGGACTGTTTTTCGCTCGATGCGATGCGTTAGGTACTGTGTTGCTTACACTGACGCCTACCACATGTTAAACATAACCTCAAGCACATGTCCGTCATATGTTTAAAAAAAAAGAACTATAAATATGAATAGTTTATTCACATTTATTTCTTTTAATTAAATTATTATAAAATTATCGCTATTAAAATTTATTAAAGTATATTAAATATTACATTTTTATTCTGCACAGTTATTGGGGCGCAGTATTCAAGGAAAGAGCATAATAATTGCAGCACAGTATTCAGGGAGGGAGCACAGTAATTGTAGCACAGTAATTGGGCAAATTAACTGATCTTTGGAGATTATTGGTACAACATAACTGAGTCCAAAACTCTTTTTTATGTGTAATAATAATCAAAGAAGATTTGATATTTGTTTCATGGGAAAATTTAGATCGATAAAAGAAACTTTGAAATTTATCTTTAAGTTCTTAAGAACTAAACAAGAAAGGTCAATTACATTACTAAAGTTATTTTTACTAGCGAGAACTCCGGAAGTCCTGAAACAGGGCACAGTAATTGACTCTTCTACCGTAGGTGCTTAATTAAAAAAAGAAAAAATATATTTCGAAGATAGTATTCCCCACTTTCTGGGGAATTATCATACGGTTCTGGCTTCTTATACAGGATGGCTTAGCATTTTCGGAATTTAGTGAGCAAGGTCTAATTGCAAAATACTGTTTGCCAATGTTTGTTATCCTATTTTATTTCTCCACGGAACTTCCTTCCGTAGCAATACGATACAGTTTTAAAAAGGTTCCCATTTTTTTCAATATATAAAATAACACTGTTAAGACAAAGTAATCCCAATTTATGTGTTCTTGGCGCGTCTCATAATATTATTGTTTTAGAGTTCCCGAATATTTGCCGATCAGAGCGAGTGTTATTCAAAGTATAGTTCAAAGCACGGCCCTCTGTCAAGTGGAATATTGCAAAATTCGAAACTAAAGCAGGTGAAATTTTTCTTTTTTGCGACGCTGACTCTACATTCCGAATTAATCTACGCATATACCGATAAATTATCTGCATATATTGCACTTAATTCTGAATTATCGATGAAATTCCAAATTTCTAAAGGGATGAACAACTTTCTTCGTTAAAATGACTACTTTTTGTAGTGACAGTTAATATGAAATGTGAAATGAATAATTGAGTAGTTAAATACTTATATCAAACAAAAGAATAAAATAAGCGAAGATCGTGTCTGAAGAAACAAGTAATAGAGCATCACCTGAATTAAGATTTAAATGAAGTGAAAAATAATTCAAATTCGCACCGCGCCCTCCAAACGGGTATTAATACCCGCCCGGCCGTTAACGTAAGTTTCATAAACGGGTGTTGGGTAGAATACTTCCAGTTGTTGACAGTAGGATTCGGTGGTAATTGATTCTCCTTATTTTAAGAAATTGTAATGCCTGACACCAGCCACGGAGCACGAAACTGTCACCGTCAGAACTCTAGGATATAAATTCAGTTTTGGAAAAGATCTCGGTGGTTCATTAACATCCAACCATTAAGCAGATCTGCGTCGATTATCATAAAGAATCCATTTTCCATCACATGTTACCAAGCGGTTGAGAAATGGTTCGTTATAGTGACGCTGAAGTAGTGAACAGCATATTTCGTATCGCTGATTTTTCTGTGGCTCGTTCAATTCACGAGGAACCCAGTTTTGGAGTGGAGTTGGAGTGTTTTCACTTCGGCGATTTCTTTCAAATGTTTGATACTGCCATAGCACTTGTACCAACTTGCCCCGCAAGTTCCCTAACAAACTGGCGCGGATCTGCTTCAACTAACAATAAGACCTTCACATGCTCATTTCTCATCTTCCTCGCAGGTCTATACCGATCATCATTTTCTAGGCAGGTAACGCCAGAACACACAATCTAGGTCAGTGGTTCCCAATCTGTGGGTAGCGGCCCCCAAGGGAGTCGCGAAGTGTTGTTTGGGGGTTCATACGGTTATTTTTTAGCTGACGATTCTTAGCACATATTTATTTTAATTTTCTATTAATAATGTAACACTAATTTTTCGTAAATGAAAAAAAAAGGAAAAGCTGGTTAGACAGACCTAAATAAGATAATTAAATATATTAAATATCTTTAAGTATATTTAATTTTGCGACCATTTTTCCCAGTGATACAGTCATCTGAAAATGACAAAAATTTTCGGGAAACAATAGTGATCCTTTAATTTCGTCCAGCAGTATATAGTTAACAGAATTATCAACCATTTTCACGTGATCAAATCAGTTTCCAAGGTCAAATTTTGAGAAATTTCTTATCCTCCAATCTGTAAACATGCTGTTTGGTGATCCACCTCCAACGACCTTGACCTTGACATATATTGTTTGTTAAAAATTTATTAACAGAGAACCTCTATTATCGACCCGATATATCTGCCTTCCAGCATAGCGAATTACTGGGTTGAATAATACCGTCTTTTACTAAGTCATCTTAAATGGAGCGCAATTTCTCCTAAGCAACAGTAGGCGTCAGGACAAACTACTTTGCCGATGCCACTGACAATAAGTATTGCACAGCATGTGCCGTCTTTTCGGCTGAGGATCACCCAGCAATGAGTTCAACACTGGATTATTAAATTATATCAGTATAATTACTCTAAACTATTTAATAAGGTACATGTGACTATTTCTTAATCGTGTCCGGAACGTTTTGACCTAACACTTTACTGTCACTCTGACTGTAGCTAGCGAAGGTTAGTTGCCTTATGGATTAAGATTTTAATTTCCTAGCACTTTCTTAGCCTCCTCCCGAGTGCATCCTTAACGCGCCTTCGCTGGCAGGGGCGCAAGACAGTGCCCCTACTGTGCGAGGGTGGGGCCAATTTTCCGGTCGCTGAGTCTTGAAAATGTCACGACTCAGTTTAGAAAGTGAGGGTTCTCTCCTAACCATGACAATCACCCAACACCTGTTCCCCAACATCAGCAAAGGCTCATCTACGGAGTTTAAAAGTTATTGGTTGGTCATTTTTCAGAAGTATTGTGGTGATATGAACACAATCTGAATGTAAACGTCCCCGTGCGAACTGTAATCTAAGCAGGATTGCAGAAAGAAACTTGGTATTGTATGTCTACAGTTTGTATAAACATGTCAACAATAAATATAAAAAATTTGGTTGCTCCTTGTATCGGACTCTTGTACAAACCTACAAACTAACAAAGTATTAAAAAATCAGAATCGTCAGATAACCGAAGTTCCCGAACTTTTAATAATTCAGATTTAATGAAGGCGAACGACAGAAAAACGTAGAAAAATTATTGTGTTACGAGATTTCATACATTCTCTTTCATAATTTCTTTTCGTGAATGCAACACAGCGAGGATGTAATTTAATATGGGATTGGGAGGATTAAGCACGTATAAAACAAAAACGAAAGGGTTGCGCAAGTACATATCTAGAAACAGCGGAAAATATCTCTTACTTATTAGAGAGATGAATGTAATTATGCTAGAAAAAATTAATTACAAATCCGACAAAGACCCAGCGTCAAGTTTCACAGTTTAATGATTCAGACTCAGATCGTAGAGTTTCGAGAGGTTTGCATGTCAGGTTCAGATATATAAGTTGGCAATTTTCTCTGGGAAAAGGAAAGAATACTGGGATATTGCTTCTATTTTTTTTGTACCGTAAGTGCGACATATCGCTCGATCCTTTTTACCTTGACTGCGAGAGTTCATGTGAAAATGCTGAGTCAACGATCGATTCAACGACATCTAAAGTTATTCCTTTACAATTACTGTCAGCCCGAACGAGCCGGAGTTCTGGCAAGATTTGTACGACCTATGTAAAATGAACGAGGATTCAGAGCCAGGATACCGTTCCCGCGTTCCTATATGAAAATTAAGCAGATTTGAGCAAATGATCAAATTTCGTGATTCGATTACAATTTACGCGAATAATATGTAGAAGTGATAAACTAAGGATAAACTCGTAAATCTAACTGCTGCTGTATTTTTTTATTAAACCTCTTAAAACCAAAGATGTTACGATAGTAATTTAAAGATTTACGTTTCAGATGTATTCAAATTCAGTCGCGTTGCATGCAAACATGAATAACGTCAACATTACTTCTTAAGGGTACCAGGCAGTCATTTTTAACAAACTTGAAGTATTTCTTCGTCCGTTAATTACAAAAAATAAATTGAAACTGAGACATGATCTTTGACACAAAGTTTATTAACATCATAAGCTTTAATGAAGCATGTTTCTTTAGTCAAAAATATGCATTATATATGATGCTAAAGATGGAGCATTACAGGGGCTTTTTAAAAATTTTTCTTCTGCCTGCAGTGATAACTCAAAAACGGAGGTTCCAATTGATTGAATTCAAATTCGGGCGTGTTCACAAAATGTGTTGTTACGGCGAATTAAAATACTCTTTTATATGTGTACCATATAGCCTTTGTCAGTAAAATTAAAAATTATTACCGTATATGTTGTTGAAATACACCACAAGGAGTCATGTTACGACTTAATTGATACATTTTTTATGGAATTTCTTCATTTTCAGAATTTCCTTAGACTCTTTACTATTAAAAGGCAAACTGCACAGAGAAAACGTCTGATGTAATTAAGATAATACTCTATCGTTAACGAACTTTTACAAAATTTCAAACTTAAACAGAATAGGTTAAGTTAAAAGGATTTTCTTTTGACTAAAACTTTAACATACCCAAGATTAATACCTATAACCCAAACTGACATAATGAACTAAGAAACTCAAGTCTTTTCCGGACCATCGTGTCCCCAGCATTTTGTGCCCGGTTTCAGCATTTCCTCGTCTCCTAAATGCGCTTTCACACGTACTGGCTTTCGCCATTACAGAACTTCGAAAAATGTACGTAAAATGTAGGTAAATATCTTGAGAGAAGATAAACGGAACGGTACATTGTTGTAGGTGGTTGAATTTTTTATTTTACCTCTTATAAGAATGTGGAAAAATATGTTTCCACTAAAAAAACACTGACAACCTTAAAATCTCATAAAAAAAGACATTGAGAATTTTTTGTAAGCTTGTCCTAAGAAGTTTTTCATACGACCATAAATAACGGAGATAGGTATTTAGATATTCCCATGTGAACGCCCTACCCTGCGTGTATGTTACATATATATGTACAGGGTGTATAAAAAGTAATGATCGCTGCTTTCAGGGGTGAACATACAAAAAAATTTGCCGCAAAATTGTTTATAACAAAATTAATGTTAAAGTTTTTTTATATCAACGTGCTCTACTCAATGAGCAGGAAAAAAGTTCACAAGAAACCATATCCCGCAAACGCACCGCTGCAACACAAAAAATTGTTAAAGTCTACATAAAAATTAGGCTGAGCGCGCGGCAGCGTACCCTCGCACGCACACGCAGGAGGCGTGTGTGGACACAGGTTCACACACGCAGTTAAGCCGACCGCGCTGGTTCATTTTCACGGTTTGAACTAGCGCGGTCGGCTCTTGTATGTGTGGGTCTGTATCTACGCGTTCCTCCTGCGCGTGCGTGCTAGGGGTCACTGCTCCGCGCTCAGCTGTTTCAGCTCTAAACTGCGCGGCCCGAAAGTTTGACCGCTAATATTCAAGTGCTAATATCTCGAGAACGAAGCCTCGGATCACAAAACGGTAAAGGACTTTTCGGCGTCTTTTTACCTCAGGATATTGTATGTTCCGGGAACCTGAATTTTGGGCCACTCTGTATCGTACTGATTGTAGATATCTAACTAATGTGTGCTGTATGCGAAGTATAATTAGGTCGAAACCAAACTGCATTAATAGCACTATTTAGCATGTAATGTGCAAGCAATTTAAACGCCTGGGAGTTTAATGAATTAATATTCATATATTTTAAGTAATAATTGAAGTACAGGTTCTAAGTGCAAATTTGCATATTAAAATGCAAATACGCGTATAGTTGTGAGTACCCTGCGTGTTCAGTTGATATGACACGCTAACAATAATTCAGCTAAATACTCTTATATATATATATTCCACTGGATAGATTTCCTGCGATATAACAGCTGTCCACCGTATTGCATGTGAATTGCAGGTTTGCGGTGCAACAACGTTGCAGAACACGTGAACACAACGGTTGCAACTATGTTAAAGCGGCGAATTGCGTGTACACCACATCATGGATTATCTAATAAATAATTTGTCAAACGCTATCGAGAATGAGGGAGGAATGTAGCAACAGGGCCTGCAGAGTGTCAGAATCTTCACTAATTATCTTTCAGAACCTGAACTTAACGTTTAGTTACAATTCCAGGCAACTAACTCTCTAATAGATGCTTCTCACATTGGCCACGTCCCACGCAACCATGTTATAAATTTGGCTGTTTAGGAGGACATGACATTTTTTTCTCCTGAAACAACTACGCTTGTCTAGGTATTCTTTTGAGAAATATTTAACCGAAATCATTTATAACAACATTCTTGAGCTTTATACTTTTTGAACTGTTCATTTATACATATTACAACCTGGTAATGTCGGATCAAGAGGTCACAGTTATTCTAAACTAACGAAAATAAATTCCGAATAAAAGTAATATGTGGAACTCTTCCGAATAACTTGTCGCGAATAAAAGCGTCGAATAAATCATCTCGCTACATCGAGTTTCGAATATCGTATGAAGATTAATAAGGAACTCGTTGAATTAAATTCACAGGTAATCTATGTTGAATAAACTCTTCAGAAAAGCAAGGACGAAGGATAATAAAAAATTATCTTTTAATCTATTCGATTTTATTTAGATAAAAATTTGCCCACTACTGCAGTGTAAAATCATTTGCTTCATGCTCAAAATTGTCTTCTAACAATCACTACGTTCGTTGAATTAAAGATAATGCTTTCAGTGATGCCTTTTTGCTACGGTCAAAACTATATGCGCGGAAAATTGATTTGATTTAAGCGCTGACTTTTACTCGCAATATTAATGGCCATGTGAATAGTACGATTAAACTCGAGATTTCATGAAATTGAAAAGACAAGGTGGTGAGACGGTGAAGGGAATGAATTGCTACAAAGCAGCTGCGCAGAATGACCTTAATGTGTTTTTAAGCATTGCTGTAACACTTGCGAAGTAGTCATTTATCATCGGCGTCGTTCTTTGGGGTTGTACATACTTAACGCGTTATCAGACACTCTCGTCAAAATAAGGAAAAATGCGCGAACTTAGATTTATGGTAAAATAAGATTCTAAAATTGGAAAGAGCGCCGTAAGAAAATTTTAGGAATTCCAAGAGTATTTTATATCCCCAAATCGGCTAAATCCAATCCAAATAAATATGTACATATGTAAGTATCTCGCATTAACACGTAAACATGGAAAAATCGGGTCCTGAAAAAGGTGTACCTAATATCGCCTTCTCAAGGAATATTGATTAATTCATATATATTTTTTTTAAAGTCATTTTCACATGTGCTTTATTATTTCTTGCTCTATTAATGTTTTTTAATCAATTTTGATTTTATTTTTGTTACAAAAATATAGAAATACGATTCTTAAAATATTTTATTTTTTACGTTCGGATGTACATATTGGATAAATAAAGTTTATTTCGGTTGCTCCGCAAATTTCGTGACCCCACCTGTAACAAACATTGAATCGAAACTATTGTTCTTCGGTAGGCGGTATTGAGAACACGCATACTGCTAAAAGAAAAACACTATTTTTATGACGAAAAATATTTGAATCGTTTTCATTCCTCAAGAACATCATGAACTAGGTATTTCTAGTAGATATTCTTGCATTCACAGAATTATAAGACTTACTTTCTCCGAGTGTGAAGTAAAATTGTGGCAGTCCAATAAATTTTTACACTATTAAGATTCTCTAAAATACTTCCCTTTCTGTAATTGTTGATCACATGACGCTGCAATTACAGTATATCTGTCTACATATGTTTAGGCACTAATTCAGTGCATAAGCGATAAATTTTAGTGCTTACATTAAGAGGTAGGTATAACGAGTGGCGATATTAGGAACATGGGCGATATTAGGTACGGTCACCCTAATCATAAAATGCCAATGCTTTGAGGTAAAACTACGAGTGACCATTTCGAATATTAAAATAAAAGGAACATAAAAAATTGTCCCCAATAAATAATATACAGGGACTATAAGTACAGGGTGTGGCAAGGGAACCTAACAGTTTCCACAATGAAATTAATATGAAATATAATTTAAATACTTATTTCTTGTTATATAACAATAGAATTTCATTTCCTCTCGCTAATTCTTTAAACAGCACATCTGCCAAACGTCCTCCGCCACTTATCCTACACTATTACAGTCTGTCACGCAGGTTCCGCATTGCTTTTTGCATCATGTTGCCTGGTATGACTGTAATTCCTTTCTGAATAGTGGGCTTGCATTCGTTAATGTTCCTAGGTTTCTTAATGTACACTCGAGTGAAGAAATGTCAGTGTTACCAACTCATTGCAGTTTAAAAATCGTCAGGTTCCCGTTGCCTCACAAATATATGCTCCTCAATAAATTGCTCATTTGTGAAGAATAGGTTACATTCAATCTAATACGTTTACTCTTCTTTATTTAGTCAACATTGTTAGCTTTATTTGAGTGGTGGCTTAAGAAAATTTCTACGTATATCATTCTTCTGCTAACAATAAGGAGCGTTGAGCACTCTAAAGATCTAGGCACACATATCAGTTCCGTGCCGGTGTGTGGTAAGAAGAAGAGATCCTCTACGCCCCTCTTCTTTTTACCGCTGCTTGGCACGCTGACACTGAACCGTCGCGGAACTGATATGTGTGCCCAGAACTTTAAGCGCGTGTCACAGCCAAAGGGTTAACGGATCACCTTCGGGAATATGATTAATGTTTGGGACGACATGCTATACGGAAATTTCACGTCTCTTTAACAAACAGTGACATAGGTTTTATTTCCATAAGACAGATAGATCTGAAAAGCATACAACTGAGATTAAAACAATATTGATTTTTTATGTGGAATTATAGTACATTTTGATGAAACTGAAAATTATGCAATCCACGTGAAATTGGAGGACCTTTAAGTTATTATTTTACTGGTTTTGAATTTGATTATAAAATACAGGTCGTCAAAGCTCGTAATTTTTGCCCGTTCACGAAAATGTTTAAGTACAATTATTCGAAAACGGAACGTTTCCCCAGGAAGGCACGTATGCCATTTGAACAAGTACGAATGAGGGTACAAATGAGGAGTTCTTTTGTTAAAATCCATTGTTGCATTTTCTGGGTGTTCTAATTATTGTTTTTTTTCAATAAAGGGATTATAAGAAAAATCGGTATAACTAAAAAATAATAATCACGAGGTCATAAATTATACGTCACTTATTGTATTGCAAAAAGAATCATTTAAATATCCTCGACCATTCCAAAATTATAAGCTTTTTAGTATGTTGCACACCTCAGTACACACCTCTCTACGTATTTTCTTGACGCCAGAATAGAAAATCAATGTCACATATTGATAACCCATCAATAGAATTACAAACTTGCAAAATTAGAAGAAAATCCATCTTGGGTAATTTCATACGAAAACTGAATATGCATAGTACTTTTCTGTTTCTTGAATCCGTACACCTTTTTCGGCGGTAGAGTCAGAAGTATGAAATATATCTAATTCACTAAATACAATTCGAGTGCTTCCATATTGTATTTAGTGCGTACGTAATAAAGAAAACAAAACAATGAAAACTACAATAGATTCGTTCCTTAATATGAGAGTCTAAATATGGTACAGTTTCGTCTGTTATGCAGTACACCCGTATCAATTTTTTAATTATTCTGGGATCGCAATATCTAGTTTTGACACCTTGGTACATCTTATGCGATGGCATGGACGAAAAACCCGATTCGCAGCAGTCGACTCCAATACTGAAACGACCGTCGAATTTTGCTACGACCGCAAGGAGGAAAATTTGCAAGTCCGAACACATTCATACGAAATAATGTTTCACGCTACAGGCGGACTAATCGAGCCGAGCGGACGGACCGTGGCGTGCCGCGGTCAATAATCCGTCGCGCGAATCGTCCGCCCTAGTCTGACACTTGACACCTCCCGTAAGATTTTGTGTTACATGAGGCGCGAATAAATGCGAAAATTTCTGCGCTATTTTCCTGCGGGGTTGTAATCTGTACTGATAGTTATCGATATTAATACAAGTAAAGTATTAATACATTGCTGTTTACAGTAGCTATTATTCCGGCAGAATATAAATACGTTGTATATAGTGCTGTGTAACTGATGGTTATAATCAGAAAAAATAATCATTCTACATGGAAAGGCAACTCAAAAATATGGAATAAAATTTTCCTCCAAGATGATTCACTTTCGAGAAAATTCAGTTTCAATATCTATCCGATACGCGTGCACTTTAGTATAGTCTGTGTAGGTCCGGCGGGTACCGTGCGATTCAAAGCGCTTACCATAGGCAAAGTAAATAATATTGTGATTCGATATTTACGAAAATGGAACTTTTTATGAAAAAAATTTAAAGCATCATAGTATATGATTTGTCTACGAAATTCAGAAGCAATTTAAATTATGTATAATTAAAAATTGACTCGTTTCTTCATTAAAAAATAGGGACTCATTTTCGGTGGATAAACATCGCCTATCCTGGTAATACAGTATTCACTCGCTATAAGCTTGCGGCTCGGGGCTGGCGGCGAGCTATTAGCGAGTAGTGGAGACAGTTCCGATGTGCAGATGGCGCGAGATCCCCAAACATGTTACCCTCTTATATTGCTCACCCTAGCAGATTCGGTTCAGACTTTACATAAAAAAGACTTATAATAAACGTATTTATTAACTGGTTTTAAACGTATTGCAGGTAACCTAATTTGGTTGTTGCTGAATAGCAGGTAAATCAATTTTAAATAGATAAATATTAATTACTTTTCCATAAAATGTGTATCTCCTTTATTCCTACTGAAATAACGTAGTACATAAATTTGAATAAAGCCATTGATATATTTCTCGTTTGTCACCCCCGCAAATTGGCCCCATTGGTTCCCACACCAAGGCTATATGTGCAATAAACTAGATAAAAAAAATTCCGAATATTACTTCAAACATACCTTAATACGCAAGCAAAGCGCCAGATACTATAAACTTATAGTTTTTGTTAAATAACTTCCCGAAGATGGCGTTGAAAAACGGGCAGTTACCCCCTTAATTAAAGTACAATCTCACAGATGCATAAGTTTTCGAGCATAGACATAAAGATGTCCCTAAATGGAGAGGTGCTGAATTTTCAAGACTTATCACCGTACCGCGATTACTTAACTGTTTAATTGAGTTAGAATACAAGGAGCGAGACTTTCATTGCGCCGCGAATACGTTTGAATCAACTTTAATTACAATTCCTTCCGATGGTATCTGGCGGTAAAGACGAACGCAGCTTCTGAATTGGACTCTTATAATTAGATTAGGTATTAAATTCGCGTTGCCCATAAGATTTACTGCGTCGTGCATTTCTCTTCCTTACCTGAAAGTGTAAACCTGCTGATGGAAACGCTATCTTATTGTTCTGTCAGGATATTATTTCATTTAAGAAATCTCGTATTCGCATGTCTCGGGTCTCACTGTGAGGCTTCGACCATTGAAATAGTTTGCAGCTTTTCAGGGTAAAAACTGTATCAGTTACTTGTGCGCTTTCCACGCATCCCGCGTTTAGATGATCTACAATTTTAGAACACATTCATGTAGGATCGAAGCATCCATAACAAAGAGGCCATAAGAGCAGAATGTGGAGGGTCGACGTTGGCGCAAATGCTTAAGGGGAGGTTCCGGTCTAAAAGTTGATTTTTTTTATTTCGTTTTTCGATTGTTCAAACTTTCAGGAATACTTGTTTAAAAGGATTTGTTGAAATTCGTAAAATTCCAGAAGTTATAGGCATTTAAGTAACGGCAAATGCATGGGCGCAACAACCGCCACTCGGCGCTCAGGTAAAACTTTAAACGCGTTTCTCTCGAAACAGTGTTCTCAAAACGGTGGGACCTATATCTCTAAAAGTTATTAACCGATTCGACTGAAACTTTTTTATTTTGAAGAATATACTTCTGGCTAGGGGGGAAACCAGACAAAATTACAAAATAGTGAAAATTTATAATTTTTAAAGGGTTGGAATGGACGAACAGTATAGGGAAAAAGTGATTTCAAACTTCTTACATTTTTGTAATTTCGTCTGGTTTCCCCCCCTAGCCAAAAGTATATTCTTTAAAATAAAAAAGTTTCAGTCGAATCAGATAATAACTTTTGGAGATACAGGTCCCACCGATTTGGATGATTTTTTTGCCGCCTTGACTTTAACGACTCCCCAGTGCCGTATGCAATGATTAATTACAAAACAAAAAATATATTTCTATAATTTAAGACATCCTCAATGCAATGCAAAAAGTCCCATTATGTTATATGTAGTAGTTTTCCTTTAATTAATTCCTAAAGATCACCTATTTTTTGGGGCTCTAGACCGGAACCTCTTGGATGGAGCAAAATTGCAGTCATTTTCGTCATTTTTTTTTAGGAAGGTAATGAAATAAACAGAAAGTTTAATATGAAGCCTGTTATTGTACAACTCTCGCCGGAAAAATCGTATTTTTTTCCTACAAAATGGCAGCGGTAGAGCCGTGATACGCAAGATCTTGAGGAGCGACGTTTTCCACGGTGTTCAATCTCACGGCTATACCGTTTGACCTAGAACAAAAAACCAAAAAGTTTTATTTTCTGCATGCCTAAAAATAGAGAAGTACCTAGGGAAATCCAGAAACATTAAGAAATTTGTCTCAGACTGGTGACCATGGGGAGAAAAGAAGTGCGTTTTTTTATAAAAGTGTCAATTGCAAAGAATATATTCAATATATCGCAAAACCGCTACGTACTTCTCTAGATTTAGGCATGCAGAAAATAAAACTTTTTGGTTTTTTGTTCTAGGTCAAACGGTATAGCCGTGAGATTGAACACCGTGGAAAACGTCACTCCTCAAGATCTTGCGTATCACGGCTCTACCGCCGCCATTTTGTAGGAAAAAAATACGATTATTTCCGGCGAGAGTTGTACAATAACAGACTTCATATTAAATTTCCTGTTTATTTCATTAACTCACTATCGCTCAAAACTTGTCGCTCCCCAAAATTTGCCACTCCTTCAAATTTGTCGCTCCCCACAATTTTCCACTCCTCTAAATTTGCTGCTACCCAAATTTGAACGTCCCTCAAAATTGTCCACCCCTCAAATTAGTTGATCCCCAAAATCTCCCGCTCCCCAAAATTGGATGCCCCTCAGAATTTTCCACCTCTCGAAATTATCGCTCCCCAAAATTCTTCACCTCTCAACATTTGTCGCTCCCCAAAATCTGCAGCCCTTCTAAATTATCCACCCCTCAAAATTGCCGCCCCCGAAAATTTGCTCCCTCCCCAAACTTGCCACAAATTTTGTACACAATTTTGTACACAAATCTCTCCTCGCTTAGATACTTAATAAAATCATCAAATTGTTTATCGAACTGTGTCTGGAAATGTCAAGAAAATCCACCTGCGCATGCTAAACTATTCCGTAGTTTAAAAACTCCATAGCTAGATGTTATCCCAAACGGTCAAGGTAAGAGAATTTATCAAGTATATTCGGGGCAGCAATTTGCGAAGGAACCGGATTCGACGTGGATGCTATTAACGCTGCTTGTTATTTATATCCATAAATTGATAATTAGATATCGGTCCTGTAGCCACGAAATTGATTTCTCTTCTGTATCCGACCGCTAGCTCACACTGGACGTGCACCTTCCATCTTCTTTGCCTTTCTATAGCCTGTTTTATATTTTATATTTCGGCGGGGCCACTTGATTGTCGGGTCTAGCAGTCGTGGATCAATGGCGATTTAATTAAAGATTATAGCTCGGCGAAAATTAAGATTAATCGCACCTAGCTGCGGAAGAGAAGAATGAAGGGGGCAGAAATGGGGATGGGAGGGAGGGTGACGTCGAAGCGGTTTGCTCGTCGACCTCACGGCCGGCGGCCTTAATTATTCGATGGAGACAGATAGAAGGAATAAAGCCGAAAGACAGAGAAGAGAAACAATCCGAGGGGGCGGGAAGAAAATGAGTATAGGGAAAGAAGAGGCGTAGACAGGAGCATAACGAGAAACGCAAATACGTGGAAGAAGGAAGGGAAATTACAAGTAAAAGAAGATATAGTAAGGCGAGAGGCCTGTGAAATACTTAACGTGTGAAGACTTTGAAGGAAGAGAGGCAAGGAAAAATGGGAAAATTCGGAAGAATGGGGTAAATGAGAAAAGGGAAGGAATCTGATTATGAGGAAGAGAACGCATGGATCGAGAAGGAGACAAATGAGCAACGCGAGAAGGAGAAAGAATGCCAAAGGGGGTGGTGCCGTAGTCGGCGATGTTGACGACGCTGCACTCCGTTGAGACTCATGACATCCGGAAAACGAGGTCGAGGACGAGCTCGAGGAAAATCTTAGCACCCTCCGGCTACCGGAGATATATGTACGCGGAATAAAAGTGTACCGTCGCTGTGAAAGAAACCGTCAGGACCATGCCAGAAGTTTTAATATTCACGCAAGCTGAAGATAGAGAAAGAGAATGAAAGAAAGGAAGCAAAGGCATTGCACGTGTTTCAATTATCATGCGTTTATTTGGATAATGCGATGAAACGAACTCCGCCGCTATTTACGAATTCAATAATCCTTACTGACATAATGGCAGAAGGGAAATAGGTAGGTAAGGAGAACCTTTTCACATTAATTAGTATAAAATTAAAGTAAAATCTCTTTTCTTCGACTTTTCATTTCTATACTCAAAATAAAAAACATGTAAAAAAGGGTGCAGAAATTGTTATTTATAAACTGAAAAATCGAGGTCACTGATTAATCAGTTTTCCTTTTTTGTAGGCATATGCAGGGTATTTTCGAACTCTCGTATAAAAATGTACTGACGTGTCTTGGTATTTGACGTGTCTTGGTTTTGTGTGTGCATTTTTGTTTTCGGAACAAACAATCATATTGACATGCCTTTTTTAATTTTACTCCGGAAAATTCGAGCTTTGCAAGAAGTTGCTTTGTTAAGACGCGCAATCATTTTTATACGGCAAAAATAGTACATTTAGGTATTACAGTGTCGATATCTGCCAACCGATTGGAGCGAAGTGATGAGTCGAAATTAGAAGGTAATTCGAGACAGACGGGAGTGTTGGCCTGTTAGCTGGGTCACGTTCTCGACACTGCTCGAGTTAAAAGGGTAACGATATAAACGCTTCTACATTAGTCAAATCTTGTTCTCGAAAATGAATTAATTTGTCAAATGCTTTTATATGCTGTTATGAAATTAATTTGGTTTGCTCCCGAAATCACAATGAATTTAGATTCACTTTCCACGTAGTCTGCATGCTTGAACCTTACAGTAGTTTTCAGCGTGAAATCATATTCAAAAAGTCAAAAAGACAAATCAACAAATGGTTTGAAGTTTTCTTTTTAATGTATTATTGTTATGCTTAAAGTTCATTTCCAAGTTACTGTCACAATGAGTCACTAAACATCGTTGTGCGTGCCGACTCATTGTCAGATAAGAGGTCGACGCGCCCGTTCTACGTATACTAGCCGACCGTATCCTTTGTTACCAGGCTTATTCGAATAAAACCTGTAAACATAATCGTTAGACAAAAAGTGGGTCAACTATATTGTTTATTACCGTCGATGGCTTCAGTGTATTACTTGTGTTCACCTTCATACTTTGATTTATCATGTATTACCTACAATACATATGTACCCCTTAATTCTCGGACACCAATTGCACTCGCACAGCGAAAAAGCTGGCCGGAGTGAGGTGCTGGGTGAGGGGCTAGGTCTTCCAATATGTGAAGCGGTTCGTGTCCGAGAATCAAGGGAACACAGTGTACTCGTGGTAAGTATAAAATGGTGCAATTTCTTTTCCAAGGGGTGTTCAAAGTGGCCTCCGTTAGCTTTAACAGAGTCCTTACAACGGCGATTGTGCGATCCGCACACTCTAGACTTGGACGTTATTCGAATAAAATTTCGAATAAATTTTTTCGAAAAATCAACTCAAGAAATTCTGCTTCGAATGATATTCGAATAGAAGTTGTGAATAAAATGAAGTTATTTTAGAATAACGAATAATTTTTAATTCGAATACTTTATTCGATTAATTGATAAGGTATTTTAACGATTTTAATATTTAACCTGCTAACATATTAAGGGGGTACAATTTTACATGGTCTTCAAGTGGGGGTTCCGCTTTACCCTACCACTTGAGCGAGGCAAATATTTCAATACCTCCGGTAATTCCCATTTTCCTTAAGAAAATATTTTTCTTAACAAAGGCATTGATTTTCTTATAGTCTAAGGTCCACTTAAGACTTCTCTTGATGACCCGTGTCTTTTTTCCGTCTGATTTTATGTTATCACCCTCCAAAGTTGAGCGTCCCATGTTACCCTACTCCCACCTAGTTCAAATTATGTCGATTTTGAGCCATTTTCATCGGGAAGACATAAGGAATCGATTGACGCCACTCTCGCAAAGAACTAATGAGAAATGCGGAACCTGAGATTCGTCACCTCTTAGTGCGCAACATGGCCCCCCTGGTCTCGGGCGTCGAAAACCCCGAAACTCAGCGAGGCGCGTTATTGCCGGCGGCGTTGCCTTTGAGAACTCTAGCGAGAGAATTACCCTATATCTCTGTCTTACAACCGGCTATAGATGCATTAGAGCATGCCATTGAACTTACCCGCGCACAACATATGTACACACCTGCATACATAGGTTCACCGCTCATCTTCCATTTCCCTAGGACCACTGTCGCCTCTACTTCTTTGCCCAGTAGTTCACACTCCAGTTAGTATAGAGCTCAATGCCTTAACCCTCGTACAGACCGGGCAACAATCGCTCGACACAAGTTGCCAACACTGTCGGCCACTTGCATCCGAAGAACTGGATACAAGTTGACGGTGACAGAGCAACATCGCTCGAGTGTCTAGCGGCAGGCATAACATGAAAGGGTGTTGCTTGTATCCGAGTTTCCCATTTCAGATGCAAAACATCGCTGAAACTGGGAAACAGATGATGTGTTTCTTGGCGACTTGGAAAAATCAGCATGCATATTAATTTGGAAATAATAACAACCTGATGATGCTTAGATGATAATCGTGCTATGCACGGGATTCTCGCCCTAATGAAACGATTTCTAGAAGAGAACGGGATACAGGTGAGTGAAGTACCCCCGTTGCCCACGTGCCGTCCCGCTAGACATATTCTCAGCAACGCACAGTATCTTTAAGGTGAAATCAGACGGCACGTGGATCGGCGAGTCGGCTCGGCTCGCTCAGGTTCGTCTAGGCTCGCGAATCAGCGATTCATGAGCGTTCTCACGGCGCGTGGGCTCGGCGAGTCTCGTGCCAAGAGATTGCCTTCTTGGGCCCATTCTAGCAGGCCCTTATACCAAGAACATTTTCCTTCAGATGACCCTGAGTCTGGATTTTCTTCGGCAACACGTGCTCACTTTCTTCGTCCTTAATGGAGCCTCCAAAACGCTACCCCATTACCCCAGCTCTTCACATCCGTTTACACTAACTCGTGAGAAATTTATCATTCATTTATCGTTCGATTATCTATATTTCTTCTCACTTTTTTGCCCTGAATAAATTGTTATATTGACCCGCTTTTACTCAGTTTTCCTATACCAGTGGAACGCCACCTACCTGCTACTTGCACGCTGATTGATCCCCGTTCGGGCGTCGGTTGTACAAATTACTAGATCAGAGTTATTTGCATAATGTTCATTGTATAATTACTATATTACAGCGCATGTATGGTAATTATCATTATCGGCTGTGTACTAATGCAAATAATGTCAATGCATGAGGTTACAGGAAAAAATTAATAATTCATGTATGTATGAAGATATAAAATTCTTGTCTTTTTCACTACACTAACACTTCGACTGGAGCAGGGCTTTGACAATTGCCCTTTAAAACCATCAAACGTTTTGAAGCAGTCGTTTCTGCCGAGAAAGTTTTGTCCAGCTCGCCCCGCATTTTGATCACATGCCGAGACTCGTGAAAATTTAAACTTATGTGTTGTCTGTTTAGCTTCGTACTACAAATAGATAAGCGAGGTTTTTCTGATGAAAATGATTGGAAATAAGACTATATTCGGGCTATTTTTAATTAACTATACACCATTCGAATTACTTCTGAATTGCGTAAACTACTTAGTTGTGTGTTATGTAGGGATAATTAAAAATAGTCCGAATGAGGTCGAGTTTAGACTCGTATTTATCCGGAGAATGTCAGCAATCCATTGATAATACTTTTGTGCATATTTAATGAAAAATATTAAATGTCATTCCGTTGAAGGTTGACCCATCTGCGCGCAATCTTCATCGCTCTTCACTGCACGCGAGCGAGGTGAACTCCGAGCTTCGTTTGCGTTATAGTGAACATTCGGGGACGTTCGGACAATACTTTTAACACTATTGGCATGAAATCACGTCAAAAATTTGTACTTGGCGCAATATTCCAGGACGTGAAACCACGCCAACGCCAGTCGCATAATATATTTTGCCTACTTATTGTTAGAGATAGGTGAAAAATATTATTATTCTTTTATTTACTTAATTTTATTTTGAACTGTGTACATGAGGCTATACTTAATATTTTACACTGCGTATGTTGTACAGTTGAGAAAATAGTTTGTAAAAATTTAACGTGTGATGCCAACCGGCCGCTGAGAGGCATTCTTAGGCTATTCGTATGAGTATGAAGTATGTCAAACAACCCAGGGGATCAGACTTCCAAATCTTTAATGCCACTCCTCGCATTGCTGACGACATACTGTCCTAAAGGTACATGTCCATTTGAAAGTAAAACTCGCGCGAGAAGCTCCCGGGAGTATTCCTTGCAAGTGGACACTGCGTCTGAGTGTAGCTATCAGAGAGCGTTATTCAACTGTCAGACAGCGCCGGACTATCACGCACAACGGTCCGGATTCGTAAAAGGGTGAACTAAATTCAATTTTTCAACCTCTCTGGAAATCGTCGATGGTTTAGCCATACGTTCTTAGATCTATAGACTAAGTTTTGGCATAGCTAGGAGTTGCCATAAGTCACCCAAAATTGTTTGGAGAAGGTTTGACGATGGGGAAAAATGCCTGTTTCGGAACGATCACATTTTCTCTGAAATGCCCATGTCAGTTTTACATAGTGAAAATGCGACCGAGAGCATAAAAGTTGTTTATAAAGGTAGTTCGGCGTGCTATAAAAAAATAATACCAGAATCAGATTCCACGGGGCGAAAAACCCCTAAAACTGTTCCATTTATAATGAACAACGTATAAATAACAGTGATATGAATTTAGTTCACCTTTTTACGAATCCGGAGCATTGTGCGGCGTCGCTCTTCGCTTTGCTCGCGAGCAATCCAGAGCGCTCTTGCCCCTCCCAGCCTAGTTGTGCAGGCCTGGCATACAAGGACAAGTAGAAGTCTACTTGTCCATTCGTAGCCACGAGTCGTCTGTTCGGCTTGCCAAATACAGAAAGAGTAGTGGGGAAACGGTGATCACAAGTCAGGAAACGTGATCATTTTTCAAGACCCCACTGTACCGCCTGACGTCAGTTAGGCCTGTTCGCTTGACGTCGACACTAATGAGGGTTTAAATTTTTATATTTTTTATTAGATGTTCGTGAGAAATTACCAACGAACGTATGAGATCTTTACGATAAGAATGAATTCAAATATAACCTGCATGGCCTACATCAGAGACCAAACATAACAATTATTTTTTAAATTTTTCTAAAAAAAATCATTGTGAAAAGGTTAATTTTTATTCAAATGAAAGTCAGTCGTCATTAAATTTCGCAGACATTTTTCGAAAAATGAAGTGATTAAAAAATATGATTTATCTGTTATGATTATGAATAATCATTATGACTAACTAAAATTGTTTTGGTTTCTGTTGTTTTTATTGATTAAAACATGAATTCTATAATTCATTGTACATCGTTCGTAGAGACATATTATTAGTAATATTAATAAATTTTGATTATGGTCGAAAGCAGAGATGGGCAAAATTTGAATTTAAATAAAATTTCGAATAACGATAAAAAGTTAACAAAATTATTCGTCTTGTGTCGTATAAAGTTAACTCGAGTTAACAAACGAATGACGATTTTTTTATCCTTTATTCGTTATTGGAGATTTTATTTATATACAAATTTTGCTTATCTCTGGTGGAAAGTAACCAAAATAAAACTCCTGTCATCGATATTGGTCACCGGTAACCAAAACAAACCTGGCCACCGATAATGGCTATTCGTAACTGAAAGCAATTTCCGTTGACAGTAATGGTTATTATTAACCAAAAACTATTTCCGTCATCGATAATGGTTATCAGTAACCAAACAAGTTTTAGTCATTTATAGTAGTATTTATAACCAAAATTATTTAAAGAGAGATACTAATTCTTATGCCATAACTTTTAAAATATACTAGGGCCTAGGTTATAACAGTTATAATCTCTGCTATTTACGCATAGTTAAAAATAGTTGACATAAAGCCGAATTTGGACTTATTTTCATCAAGAAAACCATACTAATTGATTGGTAATACTTTCATAACAATTTGATAGAAAACGTAGAAATTAATATTATCATTATTAGATGACCTGAAGCGGTAAAGTACAAGAGATCCCTCAAAGAATAGTTTTCATGCTCCCCAGAAAATATGGAGGTGACACTACGTCATAGTCATGCGCAGGATGAAATTCCCTCGATGTGAAAACATCCCAGCGCCACTGAAAGCGTAGATGAAACTTTAATTAGATGCTTTCTACGTGCGAATAAATATGTCGATCCAAGCCGTATTTTACTGCGCATAAAAATACAGCAAATGATAGAATGAAGCCGAACTCCTCTGAAAGTATGTGAACGAGGCATTTGAACCTCAGTTGTTCGCCACGTGAAACTTTGAAACTCCAGCCGCCTCGGCGGTCCGTGTCTCTCGGTACGCGCTTAAAATCTGCAAGCGATGCTGTAGTACGTTCGTGCTACTTTTACTTATATCTGCTTCCTTGGGTGTCTCAAACGTTTGTTCCATGTATATGCGGTTGCCTCTATGCTTTTGTACTCCCGCTAAATCGAAAAACTTTACCACTCGACGCTCAAGTCAACAGTGGAACGAATCGAAATAAAATGATAGTTGTAGACTCGGGCTGGGATTAGGGCCAGGTGGTTGAAGTATTTCTGGATGATAACAGCCGCAAGTGCGCCTACGTGGGAAAGACAGAGACATACATACGTAGATAGGTGCACGCCCCGACAACGTTGGAAGAGATTGCTGCAACTTACAGTAGTTCGTCAAAGTTATGAGTTGCGTTTCTTTTCATACAAAAATTTCTCGATATACGGCAAAGAGTTTCTTTTCCGTAGAAGAAGATTTGTATACCCTCTAAGTAGGGTGATCCCCCTTGGAAATGCATGCCGTCTTCAAAGCGAGGAGTCGATGGCTGACATTTAAGAACCGAAGCGGGCGGCGATGATGACTCGTATACTACTACTGAAAATGTTTTCTTAATATTTTTGAATCTACTCTTAGGAAAATATTTTTATATTTTATATTTTTAAGCGTCAGAAGCCGGCAAGAGGGTCATTTCCCAGGGAATATGGTTTATCAGCACAAATCAGCAACAAAATCAGGGCGCCCGCGCCGCTAGGATTATGGTAAACGTGGACGAACCTAATGTAAAATCAGGGAGCCTCAAGAAATGGAATCACGTGCGGACGAACCTGGTGCGGAATCAGGGAGTCGCAGGAAATGTTAATCAGGCTCCGTAACTCTAAATTAGAAGTTTGATACGAATCGAGCTGTAAAGTTATATTGGGGCATACATTCAACTATGGTTATAAGATTGCCGGATAAAATAATGGGTTATAATGGTCAATTTAATCAATTTTATAGATAAATAACTATTCTGTTTATTGTAAGATCAATCTTCTAAATAGAAATGTAGGTAAAGTGTCGCGATAAATAATTGAAAGGTTAAATTACCAATTATTACACGGTCTTGACGCACTGGCGATGCGAGGTCTAAGAGTAGTTCAAGGAAATTGCCAAATTGAATTTTCACAGAACTTACAGGTTTTATAGGGTTAACTGTAGATTGGAAAGGGAACTTGAGCCCGATCTCAGTGGATGCAATCAACTCTTCATGAATCTAATACAACGTGACTCTACGTGTAACTGTACAATTCTGAACCAGCAAGGGATGAAGCCAAAATGTTTATTGGGATTTAACATGGAGGCAGGCCCCACCAAGATGGCGCCGATAAGGTTACAACTTACACGTGTTGTATATGCGGTGATGTGGTGTTTTATAAAATATGTTAATTTCTAGGCAAAGCATTTATTATTGGACAGGTGCAAATCCTGCCTAAAGGGTCAGGTTGTCAGTTCTTCAGCACTTTGGTTACAAACTTCACAACTGAGAAGAAAACCACACGACATTACTGTAAAAGTGTCCAGAAATGTTCTGTTGTTTCTGTCTATTTGTGTAAAGCAGGCTTAGGACTCTTAGGAGAGAAGTGTAAGTAAGTACATAATAGCCACTTTGCTGTGCTGTTATCGCTTAGTTCATAACCTCAATTTAGCAGTGATACTGATTGTGAGCACACTTTCATAATTGGAGTAACATCACATATTTTTACTGAAAGTTTCCATGCTCTTAAGTGGTCCATTTTTTCAAAATTACCAAATACATTTTCCATGGGTACAAAGCGTTCATTTGGCTTTAGAAAACAATGAAATCGCACATTCAAATTTTTATTTACTCTACTCTCACATCCTCTCACTGCACATTTAATTATGTTTTTGAATCTAGAACGTGTCAATAAACAATATAAATAAGTAGGAAACTTTAAGTTTTAAGTTTTAAGTTAACTTTTAAGTTTTCACCACCAGATGTCATGGTCAGATCCCAATATAGTTTTCGGACGAGTAGGGGATTCACTAAAAATTTCCATATAAGATCTTTAGAAGCCATCGAGTCGTGCTCCTGTTTCTATCTGCCATCCAACTGGTTGAGATCATGCTCCCCAAATTATTTGAGATATAATAGAAGGTCTTCTAGGGCGTTTTCCCTTCCCCAAAGGGAACTCAAAAATGATTTGAGAGAGAAAGAGAGAGCAGGAAAATATTATCTGTACGTAACAAGTACATTAACGAAATTTGTATTATTTGAGTGGTTGTAGGTGGTTGAATTTTTAATTCTACCCTATGCTATAAGAGCGGCGGGAAAAATATGGTTCCATTTAAAGAAATATCGATGACCTTAAAATGACATAAAAAATGCAACCTTAGAAAAAAGTTTCAATCGTTACAGCGACCATAAATAACGGAGATATTTAAGTGTTTCCATTTAAATACTCCACCCTGTATATGTATAATGTTCCGAATATCAGAGAATTTAATTAGATTCTGCATTATGTAATGAAAGTTTCCGTGGCTTTTGTGATTAGGAATGCATTTTTTATGGATTTCATAAATTGAGAATCTAGCACAGTTCCCTCGCACGTAGAGTACCTACCCATTCGTCAAACTCCCGGAACTTTCATTCTATTCATGTCTGGAACTTCTAACTCTCGACATACCTCTACATTTTTTCGGTTCAATGAATGTAGGAATTCCATGGTGGCAAAAAAAAGGGTTTGATGAGTGAGGGCATGAAAATTTGCGTGTACTAAAAGTTTGCTCCAATTTTACAAATAAAGAATTAAATGGAAAAGAATGGAGATCACTACTTCAATAATAAAAAGGAATATTTTCATCTGTCGTCACAATCGTATTGAAAATGATGTTTAAAGAGTTTTTGTTTGTTCCCTGGCGAAAGAGATTGAATAGGTACATAAATGAATGAAATTTTAACACAATTTTCAAAAAATCCCTATTGAATTTAACGCTTTTGACGAGACTCTGCAGATTTGCAGAATAGTGAAAAATATTTGACACGCATTTTTCGTTATCGCCATTGGACCATTTCGAATGGGTGAAAACAGCCCCTAAAGTTGGCGGTCGAAAACATATTTTCTGGAATATCTCGAGAATTATTAGGCGTAGGACAAATTTTTTGTTGAAGGGTGAGTTTTTAAAGACGAATCCAGCCCCTGCTCAGTTTTTAGAAAATTCCAGAAAATATGTTTTTGACCCCCGACTTTAGAGACTTTTTTCACCCCTTCAACATGGATGATTGCCGATAACAAAAAATAGATGCCAAATATTTTTCACCATGCTGCAAACCTGGAGAGTCTCTTCCCTGGTGAGAATCTATATAATTTAACTGGAAATACATTGTTCAGCTATTTCAGATTTAATTTGTTTGTACAATATACGTTCAGTTGCTCATTGTCAGTTGCCTGTCCGTATTAATGTGCCCCGCAGTGCCCCCTCTGTAAATGCTAAGCCTAACCTTATTTTCCTTTCTCAGAAAGAAACGGGACGCTAAGGATTCCAGCGAACGCTATTCAAAAAGGCACCGTAATTGGGGGCACAGTAATACGGCCAATGCACTTTTCAGGGCACAGCAATTGGGACAAAAACATGTATTTTTATTTCAATTAAAAAATATGCAAAATTAATATTTTTAGCCCGAAAAGAATGCCTTAATAACGAAAAAAGATTAAAAAACCCACATCAATTTTCACCAAGCAAAATTAAAGTAAGAGAAGTCAGTAATATTAATTCATTCGTGAGGAAGTCGGCGTCTAAGCACCGTAATAGGGACATCTCTCCTATGTTCTCCCTCCAAGACGTTCTTATACTATTATTGCTGCAATTGAAAGCATAAAAGTATCAATGAGATACTGTGGGTGGTTTCTTGAACTTTCTATACGCTTTACACAAGCCTAGTTCAACCGAAACGTAAGCACATACACGATGCGAAAACAATCCTTGTTTAGGCCGTTGCGGCGACGGTTGATCCGCGGCAATCATCGAATCGGTGGCAAGGTCGCCCCGCGCTTCAACTTTTTTTGTAACGCGAACGGCTCTGGGGGAGCTCGGCGCGACCGCTAATTCCCTCTCGTTTTCGAACCGCTTGACGCTACAGGCACTAATCACGCAGAGACATTTTCGCTGATACACAAGATCGATTGCATTCGAGCCCTCGCCGCACGCGATTTTCACGGACCGTTGCCGTTTCAAGTGCGCCCGTGCGCTCACATAGCGTGCAATTCTAGTGTGACGTCCAGTGTTTACGTTTTGTGTATTTCGTACATTCCGCGGTGTCTTTATCCCTGTACAACGGCGTCCTTGCGGCCGAGAAAAGCACATTAGACCAAAAGTGATTCACCGATTGTTTTCTATGAAGCAAACCTAGTTCGGAGTTCGCTTTGTATTGTGCGCTTCCCAACCTTAAGGACGCCTCGGTCGCGTGCTGTTTACAGCCGCGAATTCATCTGAGCATTCCCTCCGAATGAGCATTGCGTGAACTTAGAGTAAGCAAACGTTTCGTTGATGTAGACGGTGAACGGTAAATTCGCCGAGCTGTTCGGGCCGTTCCGTTCGCTGCCGGTACATCAAAATAAGCTCGCGATCGGATCGCGCTCAGTGTTCACGTTTTCGGATCATAGGTACCATGGATCGGAGCGGTGCTCGTGCGGGCTGTGAATGAATCCTGCGCGAGCCCCGAACGAGCTCCGAACGAGCATCACACGAGCCAATCGGCGCGCATGCGGTGCTCATTCGGGACGAATGCTCAGATGAATACTTACGCTGCTTAAGGGGTTAGCTACCCTCAGGAGGTAGAAAAAGAACCGATTCTTTGGGAATTTATTTCAGAAAGTACATGCATATTTTTAAGCAATGGTTTTTGCATCCAGATGAGGGACACTTTAACACGTTATTATGTTATGTTTTGGTATAAAAATATTTATTTATTGCACAATTACAACTGATTTCCCGGAAGCTGTTTTTAAAAACACGTTTTGCGGTGACCAACATTATTCGGAACTGGGCTATCTGAAATAAAAAAACGAAGAAGATTTAGTTAGTACAATAGTTTATCTAGTCTTTAATCGTTCCGTTTTATAAAATATTAATCTGGGACAACATGGCAGATGTTTTAAGTAAAATGATCGATTTTCGTAGAAAAAAACACTCATTTTTCATCCGTAAAATAAAAACTATGCATTGGAGAAACAAATGCATCGATTAAAGACTAGATTTGAATGTCTAGAAGAAACCTACAAAGTTTCAGGAAGATTGGTGAAGCGGTTTCGGAGAAATCGTGGTCAACGCAATCGAAAAGCCCGTTTCGAGAAAAACGCGTTTAAAGTTTCAAGTGCAGCCTACCGGCCTACCTGTGGTCGGCGGTACGCTTCGCGGCGCGTACACTCTAAGTCGTATATCTCCCACAATTTTAATCGGATCGACTTGAAACTTACAGAAAACATTTTCAAGATGATATACTTTGAGAAAATGATAAAATCCAAAAATCGATTTTTCTGACTTTGCTGAGGGTAGCTAACCCCTCAAGGCTTAAGGGGTCATCCTGGTTAGCGTGCCGATAAATTCAGCGATATTCAAAAATTTATTGCGAAGACAGGAATTATAGTAATGGATTAAAACTTTTTTCTATTGATTAAACTACATTTCTACAGTAAATAAAAAATATAAATGTAATAAAATTATAGCTTTTAAAATGGTTTGACGGCGATTTTGATGACGTTTAAAAATTTATGCCTCGCTCGTGCAGGTGATTTCAGCAGTTGGACTTATCTGAAACCAAAAATACAAACAGATTCTTGATCAGTATGACTGTCGCTATGGCCTGTACCACGCACCGTGGCCTGTACTATGTAGAATAAATGACTTATCCTTAAAAATTAACAAAATGGCGGGCAAAATACACGAATCAATTATTTCGGCTGTGTTTTCTGTGCTATTTTCAATTTGAAAAGTAGGTTAGACTCAACAGAAATACTTGGTTGTAGTACCGGCCAGAGGCATAGGTGTACAGAATAAGCAATTCAATTTATAAAGCAATCGGTTCAATAGATTTTTAGATTTTACCTGCACCATGTGAAAAAGTGACGTTTCGAAAAAAACACGTTCAAAGTTTTCATCTATAGAGGTGATCCCTTAACGCGATAGACTCTGCACGCAGATGAGTCATCCGCTAACGGAAGTTAAAACTGTTGTATAGGGTTGGAGCAAAAGCTCGTAACGTTATGTAAGTGAAATTCAAAGTTAGACAATGTTTAGATATTTGTTCATAGATTTATTCAACCCCAAATGCACCATTCTGTTCCACCATCTTTCGGCATCTATGAGGCAACTTTATGATACCATCCTTCCAGAACTTGACATTTCTCTGGGTGATGAAATGGTCCAGGTGATTTTTACAAGCTTCCAGGAAATTGAAGTTTTTCCCATTAAGAGAAAAACCTTTTTCGCTCTACATTGTTATAAACGATACATCGTTCGTCGCCCGAGATCGTTCGGTTAAAAACTGGGTCGTTTTCGTTGTGTTTGAGAAGAAAATCGCTGATGAAAATGCGGATCGTTAAATTTGTCTTCCGTTAAATCGTGACGCACCCGCACATCGTAGCGATTCGTGTATTCAAGTGTCTTAAAATGGCTTATAACGCTCATATGAGATATGTGGAGTATTTATTGTACTTCGATGAAGATGTAATAGGCAAAACACAAGTTTAAATTTTCATTAGTGTTGGCATGTTCAAAGATCAGGGCGAACTGAATAAAACTTTCCTTTCAAAAGCGACTGCTCGATAAGGCCTGACCGCTTTGAAGGGGAAATTAAAAAACCCTGCGCCAGTCTGTGTTAAGAATATTTTTGTATGCAATTTAATCAATATAAAAAACACACTAAACATCATCAATTAATAATGAATTACAATATGCGATATAGATGTAACATATGAACAGAATGACGCGCTCACCGAAGTACCTACAATCATTAATCAAAGTTGAACGCAAGCATGGGCACCGGTAAAGGGTTTGAATTATCGAATTTTCGAGGAAAGTGGAGTATGCCGTTATGGTATTGACATATTAATCGAACAAGTAATTCTAAAGAAATAAATGCTTTAAATAAACTCACGAGATTATACAACAATGCTCGTCTGTTTTAAATTTTAATTGGATCCGCCAGGATGGACACAATTTGACAACTTCGACGGCGCGGCGCCACCAAGATGTACCAATAAAACAATATTAACCTTTAGAGGGCCGGGATTTTTACATTGAAATTGTAAATTTTATTTACTTAAAATTTATGCATATATACCACCAAAATGCCCGGCAAAGTATTCATATTCTTAGGTGGCCACTATAGCCCGGCCCTCTAAAGGTTAAATGAATTATTCTTGAATAAAAAAAAGTTTTCTTGTTGTCTGAAAGTACAATAAAACACCCTTAAAGTTTTAGAACGATTCGCTTCATATTTGTTGAGAAAATAATTTCCCCCTGAGACGTGCACTATTGAGCCGTGTACCACTTTTCGTTCTGATCCATACACATAGTATATTATAAACAATATACAAGCGACTAATTTACATTTTCTCTTCCGCACGTGCTAACATCTCCGTGGCTAGGTTGAAACTGCTGGAGAATCAAAATTAACATTTGCCGCTCGCATCAAAATTAGTCGCGCAAGACTCGGCGTCATATTGAAGCGGCTGCAAAACGACACGTTCTGCTCGTGTGCACAGGATCTTAAGGCGGGGTCCCATCTATGCAACTACTCGCTGCGCACGTTTCGTGTTGATGCACAGGCCACTTTGGCGCCAAAGATGTTCCCACTGCTGCAATTTCCCGCCGCGCACTGGTCACTTTTACGAGTTTCGACCACTTTGCGGCACTTGAAAGGGTCGACTTTTACGACCAGGCGCGCGTCGGAAACGTTTGTGGGCGCGCTATACCGAGATTTGACTGCCACCCCGCGCACGCGAATGCATGCGCGCATCATCGTAAAGACTGAGAAAAATACTTCTATATATCACTTGCATATGTGTGGTTATTGTCTATTATTATTAGTTTATATATTAAAACAAGCAATAACATAATAATTATTGCTGTAAATAGTAATAATTATACTACTGCTGTACATATATTTGCACATATATTTCTGCTAGGCAAAATCCCACGGTGTAGATAAAGACGCTTGGAGATAACTCCCACTTAGAAGGAATGAAAGATACTTATATTACAAATGATAACTTCGACTCACAAAAATTCAGATTACTTAATTTTTATATTTTACGTATACCTAGACATAGATACATAATATATGCTTATTGTTTTCTCCTTTTCCTTCGAATATGCAACTGCTTCTACTAGTAGATATCTCAGGAAAGAAATCACAGACGTATTAATAATCGAAGTAGGAAATCACTAAGTTTAAAATTTGAAATGTAAAACATGACACTTTTGCTATTATTAAATAGACAACATTGGAATTTAAATTGAATAGTGTAATATCGAAATAAGGAAATGAAATAGACAAAACAAGATAACTATAATGTACCTACACGGAATTTTGATGAGAAACTGACAACCTTTTTGCTAAACTCTAACACAAAGTGTACAAGGTGTTCAGCTTCACGTGGGAGAAAATTTAAGGGGTGATACTAGACGTCATAATATGGCGAAAATGAAGAATAACGAAATTCCGGTTGAGGCTTTGTTTTGCAATTATAAGCGTTTAAAGATTTGGTAGACCAGTCGAGATATTTCCCTAGCAATGTGACGGGAAATCAAATTACAATTAACGCAGTCACTGCTGTGGCGGTCACTGGCGGCCGACGCACAGTGGAACGAGTACCTATATGTATAGGAAAAAAAGTAAATATTCCATCAAGATACTGTTATTTAAACTTAATTGATATGTCAATCATATTTATACACAACAAATTTAATTTTTAATATAAAATAATACATTAAAATGTTTTTTTTGGATGTGCATAAAAGGGTACACCTCGCCGATTTTTGTGAAATTTAAATATGTTATAAAATTCCAGATTCTGAACAATTTTCCTATACATGTTACCACCGTTCTGAACTGTTTTTTTAATACTGTGTTGTATTGGTTGGTAAGATTAAATTTCACCAAGCTTCTTGCGAAATGGAATGCCGACACCCGAAGACATGGCTACCAATTTTTGTATTTTATATAACAAGGCATGCTATTATTATAATACTTTATTCGAATTATCAAGCAGGAGTGTTAGTAACATTTTTGATACATTATTTCTATAGAAATATTGTTGCAAAAGCTAGCATATAAATATTCTGTGCCATAAATACTTTACGATTCTTTTGCTGTACAGTATCGGTTTCTATTATATATACTTACAACACTCTCCTCTACTTTTCTAACATCAGTTCTTTCATTTTCTGTTATGCTAAATACTACAGACTTCGGCTTTAAGATAATTCTTCAAGCGATGCTTAATGGATGAGCGGCATAGTTTATGCATGAGAACCAGAAGAAACGTTTCATTATATTCATATTAAATATTTTTAATCCTGCGTTTGTATCTCATTAAAAGAGTTCTGCATAATTGCAAAGGAAAAAGTAAAACAATCACAAGCCTTCCAATTGAAATACACTGAACTTTTACCTTTTACTGTTCTCCGTATTATTATTTTATAAGCAATTTATAAAGTTTATTCTCGAATGTTTCATTGCATTGTGGCTGGACATTCCCATGACCCTGTTACATCGTGTCAATAGCACGTTTATTCGAAGCTACATGATATCAACTTACCTAATTGGTATTTGTTTGCAGATCCAAATAATAAAAATTTATAACGTTCAATAATAATTAATAATTAAATTTTAAAAATTTAAAAAATAAGATTCACATTGTGAATTTTAAAAATTTCAATTTTCAGTTGTCCTGGGTGCGGGATAGATGTCTTTTGATTAACCAAATACAACTCTAAACAAATTTTGGAAAAATATTCATGTCTGCAGGTTCCTTTTTCTCTTAATAATTTTACAAAATAAAAAAACTTAATTTTAAGGGTTGCTAGCGGGAGTAACTCGAAAAGTATGGATTTTTCGATAATTATTTTTACGCAGTTTTGTAGATACAAAAGAAGGGTGTAATTTTGGTTTAAAATTCTTTTCGATATCTCTCGCACTTCTCGAGTTATTCCACGGAAAAAAATCTGCATTTTTTCAGGGGGTGATTTCACCCCCTAAACCCGCACTGTAGTACTAATAAAAATAGGATTGTGTTACGGATGAACTACTCTACTTGCACACAAAGGTACATAATTTTCTGAATTTCCGGGTTACCTAACTGCCCTTTAAGGCAGATTCGACCACAGCTATGTATTGTCGCGCGCCCCGAGCAGCTCCTACGCAAGCAGTTTTCAATCTGGCGGAACCTCAAGCTACACTCCTGGTTTGGGTTTTCACCAGCTCTCTCGGCAGCGACCTAAGGTTCTAAGCGGACTCGAACAATTGCTCCTAGTAGGTATTAAGTTTAAAGACGTAATTCCTACTAGCATTCAAATCCCAAAACCCTAAGTCAAAGGAACTCTACCTACGCTCCGGGTCAGAGGGCTTGACCGCACACTGCATCCAGTTCTGTTTTATCGAATGCTGTTATTTTATCGAATGCTTTTGTTTCACATACCTATCCCCACAAAAGAATAAAAATCAGTTTTATTTCACTAACATTTCACTCAACTTTTAAATTTTCCCTCGGGCAGTCGAAATCAAAGGAGCCTTCGAAGAAACGTTATTGGTTGTTTCAGCATTTAGGAAACATGGGGAACGTACACTGAAACGCATGTGTACTCGTATAACGTACGAATTTATCGAGCATTCGAAGCAAAAATAGTTTTCAGTTAGTTTTCAACAATGCTCCATCCTCGAGAAAATCAATTTTAAACATGGAATCAATCCTTATAGTGAAGTGCATGTAGGTACAAACATTTAACGAGTTTTCAAAATCGGTATTCCTGAAAACAGAACCTTTTATTGAAAAAACTACAAGACATTTATTTTCAGTTTATTGTTAAAGGAATATCTATACTAAACCTTAAATAAAGGTCCTGCAATAAACAATCAATGGTTTTCAGGTATTCATTTATATATTGATTGTGAGTTTAAATTATTATTATTATTATTATTCATTCTTGTTGGAACAAATACTACGATTTATTTTTAACATTAAAAGCAGGAAAACAGCAATTTGATATTAACTAAAATTCACGTATCATCGAAGCAACGTCTATTCTGAAGTTTTATTCCGTATTTGTCGTTTTTAATTTTTTCGTATCTCCATTTAAACATAATTTTCGTATTGTAAAAATAATAAGTATTGATAGCAATAACTGAAATAAGAGGTGGTCGTTGTTAGAAGCTATTAGACATTTTTAACACATTGTCTGGTAGAGTTTCGCTTTGTCAAGCATATTGACGCGTCGCACCTTGGTTCCTTATCGAACTTGGCATTGACTCGTGTGAACTACCTAGTCGAGGCAATAAGACGAAAGAACGCCACCTGTTTCCAAGTGTTATGAAACCTCCAGGCAGTCTCGCTGTCTTTCGCAACGACAACTTGGCGCTTAGGTACACATTGTACTCTATCCACACACTTATACGTTTCTACAACCCTGCCTCCAGCTCGGGCAAACTCAAACTTTTAGCTATCAAGCCCATTACCAGTAAAGTTACTCTCTACGGGTCCACGAGATTTTGTCGCCAAATATCGCAGATGACGCTTAATAAGACACTTCTTTCCTTCAACATTTTCGTCGGCTGGTTTGCTGAACAGTCTATCGCTGGGTCTCTCGCTCCAGTATTATTCGCGGAACTTAAATTAACAGCGGAATGTCGTGAAATTGATAATAAAGGTTTATTGTTTGTGCAATACCTATATCATATAACTGGCAGTCAATTTTTTTCTTGACGTCTACATTGCTTTGTATAACATGACATGAGACGCTGGTATTGAATGCAATTTTTTACAATGCAAAAGAATAATCCCTCGCTAAATATTATAAATTTAACTGATAGAATAAATATTTAGAAAATGAGTCATCTCTCACCCACAATTTAAAAGTAAGCTAGCTAGCCTAATCATAACTACGCCATCTCTCCTTTCTGCAAGGAGAGATGGGCCGTTAACTTTGAAAGGAAAGGTTAATATGGCCAAATACTTTCGCTGCACTGTCCCTTAATACCTCTACTACCTTATTATTCAAAACATTAAACGAAAATTAACTTAGAAGTATAATTTATATACGATTCTATATACTACTGTTTTATAAAAGAGGTTAAATGTAACCTCAACTTACGTTGTATAGCCTATAAATTCAGAAAAACACAGAAGGAAGCGAAATGACGCTATTCAGTCAACTGTTTGGCTTCTAGAGAAGCAATTGGTCTTGCACTTTAACGCGCTTTTACTGAAATATAGCGACTACGCCAACTCTCCTGCCCCATCGGCTTACCTAGATTTACCCTAATGTACGAATTAATTGAGCATTCGACGCAAGTTCTAAGTTGGTGTTTGATATTTTAAAAACATGTTACCGACAAACACGTTAACTAAAACAAACAGAAGAAATTTGTTGAACAAAAGTCTTGAGAATTTCAGTCTCTATCATTCTTTCAATTCCTCTTCATTTTAGGTGACTCCGCTTGAGAAAAAGAAGGTGCTGAAGCAGAGAAGACTTTAAAAATTGTCAAAAACCCATCAGTTCCAGTATCTCACTGAAATATTCCAACTTGCAGTTATTCTTTTATCTTAACACTGTACTCGTGTTCTGGGGTCCGGTAGGAACAATCGAACAACATTTCAAGTTACATCTTTTATTCTTACATTCTACCATAGTATTGCAAGTTAAAGAAATTCTTATATCCGACTAGAATATTTGACAATCGCAGCCATCGGCTCGGTTCTCACCGATTACCAGGTCTCACCACGAGGAGGTTGCTGCGTTTCGAGACCCGTAGGGAGATAGATGGAATCAAATTTCCATCGATCTCCCTGTACATGAAGCCTACTAAACCAAAGAGATGGATGGAAACAAAGTTCCATCGATCCCTTCGGTTTAGATGTAGGATCTAGGGAACTGCCAAGTAATCACGCGATTAAAAGAAATTCAGGAAAGAAGGAAAGACTATCGGTGAGCATGAAACGAGTATTGAATGCCGCAGTTCCTACCACCCAGCCGTCCGAGTCGAAAGGGAAAAGCGCTCGGCGACTCCCAGACGATTCCTGTTGCACCGATGCGACTCGTCAGGAGCAAACACTTGACCTGACTCAAGCCGTCCAACACGGAGATTGGGTAATCGAACCGGGTGACTTACGCAGGCAGTGTACCATATGGCTCACCCCCTACGCCCGAAACTTTTCCCTTTCGACAAAAACACCAGGGGATGAAAGTGATCCACCCATACCGATTCCATGCTCAGTCGCTTGCTTCCGGAAACGGAACCAGCGGCGACCTCCTTATCAGAGATGAGGAGCCAACAAAAGAGCAACAAAGCTAATGATTTAGTGGCTACTTGGCAATTTTACATGGGGCCTTAAATACTTTATGCTATAACAAATTAACCTAGTCTTCCTTAGATGTCTTCTTTCACTATCACTTTTCACTATCACTATCACTATCACTATTACTTTTCACTAGTTTTTTTTTAAAGAGTAGGTATTATCTTATTAAGTCTCTTCTCCGCTAAGGGCTGAACCTGAAAAGTTGAAACAATCAACAACGTTATGTTAGCAATTGTGTGGTCGGCCTGGAAGGAAAGTAAGAAAAGACTTAATGAGTCGGTGCCGATTGAAATAATTTCGACTAAGAGCAGAGCGCGCACGACCATGCAAAACCATCGTAGAGATACAGGAACGAAGGGCATGGAATATAGACACATCGACGAAATGACAGAGTGACAAAAATCATATAAAACCATCGAAGAAATCCATGAAATAGAATAAATCATGCAAACCCATCGTAGAGATACATACATGAAAGAGAGCAGGGAATGGAAACATATCAGTGAGATGCGTACCAGGGAAGAAGTCTTGCAAAACCATCGAAGAAATCCATGAAATGAAATAAATCATTTAAACCCATCGAAGAAATGCATGAAATAAGATAGATCATGCAAACCCATTAAATAAATACACGAAATAGAACGACTCGTGCAAAAATCCTCGAAGGAATGCATGAAATCGCACAGATGATGAAAAGCAATCGAAGAAATCAGTTAGAAAGGAAAGGAAATCAGTTTTAACCTTGGCAGAACAATACAATTTTAAATGGCTTAACGAACCCCAAAATTTCATCGGCACTAACCAAATAAGCTAACCCAGGCCAGGGGGGCGACGGGCCGGAGGAAGAACCAGGGTTGTAACCCTGACCAGGCCCCAGTAAGTCCTGCAAGTCCAGTAGGCCCGAATGGTCCAGGTGGTTCGGGAGCTCCAGGGGGTGGAGGAAGGTCCCTAGCAAGTCCAGGAAGTCCAGTAGATCCAAATGGCTCAAGTGGCTCGGGAGGTCCAGGGTCCCCGGAGGTCCTCCAAGCCCGGAGGACCGACGACAACTGAGTACATGGAGCTCCGTGAGCTCCCCACCTAGACTTCGAGAAACGATGCCCCCCGATCAAAACAAGGTCGACGGTTAATTACAATTGCGAAATCCAACGAATTCTTCGGCAAAAATGGATTTTCCGCTAAAATATCCATTCCAGTAGCTATTGCTATGACAATTAATGTTAACAACGTTTACACTAACCGCCCAGTATAAATTATTATTAACTATGATCGATACAACTCGTGATATCAAGCAATTAGTAACTTTTGGCCTTGGATTTGCAAATGATTTTCCACGCCGTATGATTTGATGAGTAAATGACATGATTTAAGCTAAATAAGGCTTGAGATTCTGCTCCGCATTGTTCGGAATGAAATTAACTCTGGCTAGAGAAGCATTTTCCTGCTATACATATCCGATGCTAACTGCGGTTCACTTAATCGTGGATTTTCCGTGATTTTCCTTATAATATTCCGCTTGTATCTAGAATCTGGAATACGTGGATGTCGTTTCTGGAGATTAAACTCGATCCGATCCTCTTCTGTGTACCTTCTAACAATGGCTGCTACAGTACTTTCCTTCATATTCAATAACTTTGCAATTTCGCGGTAGGTTTTCCTCTTTCATAACTATAATTACAAGTTGCCGTTTATTAAAATGATATTCTGAACTGAACATCGTTTTGTTTAAAATTTGTTACGTTTCCAGTATCTATAATGAATAATTTAACATAATACAAAGCGACAGAACGAATATTTTAATAATTCACGATGATATAAATTAATAAACTTGAAAGTACTGTGATGTCCGAACGTTAAAATGAGTAACTGTAAACCCATATTAAAAAGAAGTGAAGTCTTTTTTTATATTATTTTCATCGGAAAAATGTCACCAGTGTATTAATAGCATTTTCATAAGCGTAAATTTTAATTTTCATCTGTGGATGACTTAAGCCGGGTCCACATTTGTTACCGCACTTCGGTCTGTTACCGTGACCTGTTACCTAGCTAACCACGCATGGTAACAAGTGAAAACGGGTCACAGTATGCAGTTAAGCCGGGTCCACATTTGTTACCGCACCCCGCTCTGTTACCACGACCTGTGTTACCTATCTGACGATGTTCTGTTACTGCATACTGTGACTCGTCACTTGGTTCCGCCGTTCCGATGAATGTCACGGAATCGTCCGACATTGTCTACACCTGTTACCATGACCGGTCAGATAGGCAACAGGTTGCAGTAACGGAGCGAGGTGCAGTAACACATGTGGGCCCGGCTTTACAATGACCAGTTAGCGAAGTAACAGGTCGCGGTAGCGGCGCGAGGTGCTGTAACAAACGTGGACCCGGCTTTAATCCTATCGCTCTCGGTGGCCGGCCGCTTGTCCTAAAAAAACAAATCGAGGGACGAGTTCAAGCGAGTTGCAATCTGAGGGTCGTGGCTTGAGACTGAGATCAAAGAAGCCGCTCCTCGACTAAAATCGCATACCAGTCTCCCAAATCGCTAACCCGGACTCCTGATCCGTTTGCATTTTAGGAGAGACTACTGTACTTACTTCCCCTGGACACTGTTACCACGCATAGCAAGGAAATGTAATTAGTGGGGAAACTGTTGAAATGTATTTGTTTTAACAAAGCAGATAAAATGACACAGAATCCCTTCATGCGGACGTATTATATTTTATTAAAGAGTGGCAACAGAATAAAGCTCGAGGTAAGCTGCAGTCACCTTAGCATACATATAACCAGAATCTCCCGTAATAGAGAATCATATATCGATTCTAGCCGTGTAAGTTACTGCAGTACCGGCGTGGTAACGGTAGTAATATTCTCCTCCATATGAACCAGCGTAATGCTGATTGTGAGTCGAACAAAGCGGCCAGCTGAATGGATGGAGAAACTTAATCTTTCATGTACGCTGCCTGGAGCGTAATGAATGTGAATAATATAGAAACGGTAAAATGTATATGGGTTAAGTACGTATTCGGTGCTCTCTTATTGTGGACCCTTATCACCGTTACCTATAAATTATGGAATATTGTGTAACTTGTGCTATGCATTTCAATCAAGCGACCGTCTTGGAAAATTATTTTCACCTACTGATAGAGCTCTGTTTTAGATAATTTTGAAACAGTTGCTATTTCGTATCATTAATTACATTTGTGGTCGATAATAAAGTCTTTCCTACTGTTACGGAAACATTTAACTGCCTAAACACAATCACTGATTCTAATCAATGAACTAAAGATGTACTAAAGAAATACTTCGCAACAACTTTTGAATATTAGGCTCTCGCACGTACGGCTGACTCACAGCCTACTCAGTGGCCGCTCGTAGGCAAAGTTATATTGCGCGATCTGTACCTGAAGTATGTTCGTTTTAACTTCGTATGCTACTGTGCAAATTTGACTCCGCGTGGTCCCGCCTACGTCGTCCTCCCTTCAAATTCCAACCGGATCGCTTATCTCCTGAGTATATACACGGTTGCAATGAGGACTTCTTCCATCGATGTAATGTTTACGAATACGGAGCGAGCTGAGTTTAGAAACACATGAAGAAAGGCAGGTGGCAATTTGGACCTCCCCCACATGCGTTATATGTGCGCTGTCAGTCCTACTCAACGTATACGCAATCAGGTTTGAATCCGGCTTAACACTGTTCGGCTCGGTGTTGATCTGGGCCAGTGTTGCCAGGCAATTCCCTACGCGTAGGAAACACGTGACGTCACATATATAGACATATACATATACACTAATACGCCTATTGTGGACATTGTGGTACGTCAGCGCGTCACCAACACAAACATACCGATATTGCTGTAGGTGTTCCCCTTCTACTACTCCGTACTACGTCACGTATTCTCTACGCCGCCATTAATTCTCTACGTATCGTAACTCTGGATTCACGGAGTCGACGAGTTCGTCATGCCGAGATCCTCGCCGCTTGTCGCTGATATTCGTTCCATCTCAATCGCTCTCATTTTCTCTCACTCTTGCATATTTCACTTCAGAATCGTGGCTACAGCTGCCTACAGGCCGTCAGAAGCGCGTTCTAATACAAGGTGATTCTCTCGCCAGAGTCCCCAAAAGCAATGCCGCCGGTAATAACGCGCCTCGCTGAGTTTCGAGGCCTTTGAGACTTGAGGCCCGGGGGGGCATACAATGTTGCGCTCTAAGAAGTGACTAATTTGATGTTCTGCATTTCTCATTAGATCTTTGCGAAAGTGGCGTCAATCGATTCCTTATGTTTTTCCGATGAAAATGGCCCCACAAACGACATAATTCGGACCATAATTAAGGAAATTGCATGAAAAATTGATTTGCATAATGTAAAGCTAACTTCGTTAAATATAGTCCGATTTAAACGACATTTGGTATGATTTTTGTCGGAAAAACATAAGGAATCCATTGGTGTCACCACCATATCGATTCGATGAAGAATAAACGATTTAATTTTTCGCATAAACCCTAGGAAAATTAAACCACGCACCGGTCGAACGACATATGTATTCACTACAGCATATTAAAAACTTCTTTATCTACGACCGAATTTGAATTTCATATTTTTAATTTCTCTGCATAACACCCTATCGAAGACGACTTGGACTCGAAAGCATGCAAATCCGGTCGTGTTTAATCTTATTGTCATTTGAAAAACTTCTAGAACAGGTTAAAGGTATTTTCAGAAACATTTTATACAAAATATGAGAATTTAAATTTTACACAATTTCATCATCACTCTCGGCTGGCGGTCGCTCGCGCTGCATAAATAAATCGAGCGACGGCCTTGGCTTTGATATACTGAAAATGCGAGTCTGACCACTTCTGTGACAAAAAACCACAATTCCGAACAGTTCTAAGAATTGGTGTGGATAGAACCATGCACTATGGTCGCACTATGTACTGCATTTCATACCCATTCCGTTTGAATTTCAATTCTAGGAAGCTAGACTGACTGCAATTTTCCAAACCACCCGTTTTACGTAGTCGACGTCCGTTAATCACGGCGAAAGCCGCATTTGGTGCAAACTTTATTTCACGCCCTGTAATCACTATCGCCGCCGTCTATACCCGTTGTCCAGCCATGGTCATATGAGGCATTGAGAGCAAAAATGGACTAACCCACATTAAAAAAAAATTAGTTTTTCCCATTTTATACGATTAGTAAAGCCTATTGAAATACAATATTGCTACACAACAAATGTGGGTTAGTGTATTTTTGTTTTCAATGCCTCATATAAAAATTGATTGTAAGATTGTAACTAAAGTAAAATACGTTTGTAGAAGTGCCAAATGATACGCCAACAATTAATCCTTATCGATGTCCAGCACCTGTTTTTGAAATAGTACCCTTGCCCGTTTTTTAACAATATTTTCGACCCCGTTGCTGATTTTTGTGAGTAAAATGAATAAAATCTAGGAAATATGAGAGTTTATGGTCGGATTTTATCTCTCAAGTCAGGTAAATGGTTTTGTTTTACTGAAATTAATTTATTTTCTTTATAGATAAGTTATTAAGCTACAAAGCGGATTATCACTGTCGCAAATCTTTCGGGTGCAACCTTTAACGTATTGAATACACATGTCAGTCAAGAATATTGGTTTCAAGATCGTTGTTCGATTAGATTGACAACCCTGTAAAAGCTAATTGTAAGATACCTATTCCTCCTTTACCACAAGTACTTGTTACACCTTCATATTATATTGTAATGCATATGAATATCAGCTATTAAAATCACGTAGTTATTTATTTTTCTTCTCCTATGATTTCTTATGATTTATATATATTTTTGTTACAGGGGGCCCGCGAACATTTTCTGCTAGGCCTTACCGAGGAGGTTGGTTCGTTTGTTTGGTTTGCAATTAGGATTAGTAAATAGATTTTTTCCCCTATATACTGATATCTTCTTCTTCAATCTACAGTAATTTCACATTTCACGTTTGTAACTGCTTTTTCCACTTCTGCATTTGAATCTACATATACACGTATATATATGTATACATACTAAACGTATATCTCTGTCCTTTACACCACATTTTTCTTGCTAATTTTCTGTCTCCTATCGTTTCATCTGTTGTGTCTAAAGGCCTCTGTACACATATCAGTTCCGCACCAGCGGGCGAATGGTACGAAGACGAGGGGATAGACTATAGAGAGCGCTGTCCAGCATAGGGGCCCGTCGCGCGCCAATCTTTCTTTCGCGCAGCGTCCCATCCGTTGTCAAGGAGACCGCGTGACGCTACGAAGGCTGCCACGACAGACTAGCCGGGCAATCCCTCACAACGTGGGCGAGAGTGGGAGAATCCCGAGAGTACGCGCATGCAGACGACCTTGGACAGCGCTGCTATAGAGGATCTCTGGCACGCTGGCGCGGAACTGACACAGAATTGATATGTTTGCAAAGACCTTTACCTTCGCAATGTGTACTGAAGATTCGGGCAATCTCATATGCTACGGTGTCTGGATCAACAGGTACTATCTTCATTTCTATAAGTATTTCAAACTAAATTTCTATTATTGGGCTGACTAATAACTTTGGTATTTCTATGGTCAATTCTGCGAGTTGTATAATTGAACAATGCAAAAGCTGTAAAATATTTATTTCACCTCTTCACAGTACATGCAAAAAATGTTATTCTCAACCACAAACAAGTGACTCGCGTCGTTAAAGGTCCACGCACACATATCCGTTCCGTGTTAGTTCCGTTCCGTCGTGCCAGTGGTAAGAAGAAGAGACCCTCTACGCCCCTCTTCTTCTGACTACTGGCACGCCGGAACGGAACTGACACGGAACGGATATGTGTGCGTGGACCTTAAGTGTCGAACAGTCGGGTTAGTTTTCGATGTCTATGTCCGACTAGACTCACTCACAATCAGGCACCATTCGGCGAAGCTTAGTCATGGCTCAGTCGTACTAACGCTACCAAGCACAATTCGCCTTTTAACGTTACTTGACGTAGCGTATGAATTTTTATGCTTCTCGCTTGCATCTCTGTAGTTGTATTAACATGTATTGAAAGGAACGTGTGCGTGCATATTCGTACAAAGTGTCCTTATGAAGGATATAGTGTATGGTAGAGATTTCTTTGTCGAACATCACTGTACGAAGCTTACTATTCTTGTAAGAGATTTCCATTTCGAACTTATTGTTAATGAATACTGGATTAGTGTTGCGATAATGTATGCTTCTTATGTCGAGTGTTTGTACTAATAGTACATAATATTATGTGGTCGATATATAAAATTACTGTGAGCTACATGCAAAACGGAACACAATAATACCTGGGAAGTATCAGATTTTTCTCTTGCAAATTTCGTTCCTTATGTCGTGGATTTAAAATTTTCATGAAAACGAAAGTATTAAAAAGTTTCGCTGTTATTTTATCGGGAATAAGTATGTGCGACTAGTTCGTCGCATTAACAAATGATTTTTATAATAAGTAATGTGTAATACAACAGATCTTCTCTAGTTTCATATAATAACAACAACAACAACAACAACAACAATAATAATAATAATAATAATAATAATACTAAAACGTTTTTATTATACCAAGAAAAAAATTAATGTGCAACAAAAGAGAATGGTGAAAAAGATTAGACCCGACCTGAATATCAGGGGAGTCTGTGATTTTCAAAAACTTTTGTCTTTAGAATTAGTTGATTAATGTCTATATGTGTGACCGTTATGCGCCCTTTTATTTTAAACGTGCCATTTTTATGCACGATGCAAGAATTGCACCCAATTGTGTGTATGTCCATGTTCGTGCCGTAACGTAGAAAATTGATATACTTTCTTTTTAACAATGTCATTTGATCCTGTTTATTCCATTCAACTGGTGAGTATCTATGTGTGTAGAATTCTTGAATATATTAGTAACATTTAATATCCGAGCAAATTATTATCAACTTTTAACTTTACTTTTACTGCTTCAAAATATAATTGTCCGAGTATTTTTTTAATGGAATTGTATTTTCAACCTAGTTCGAGGTTATTCAAATTTTTTATGTAAGTCCACATAAATAACACTTTTGCATTGATGTTGATTGTTGTAAGAAGAAGTTGATATTAGCTTGATCTAAGTTATATATCGAAGGCAACTCGTCTATCTCCCTAATAGCATTTCTGGTTGGCCCACAGTATCCCCAAGTTGGGAATTAGTTGGCCATCAAAATGCCAACAATAAATGCTACTAGGGCTGTTCCTCGATGTCTGCTTTTTCAGCTGTCACTACAGAATTCGCTTCTGGCGTAAATTGAAATCTGATGGGTCCACAAAAGCGTGTCGATGATGTTCGGGGACTTTGCCAAATAATGACGTTATCATCCGTTGATTCATTGCAGCAGGCTTGGATTGGCAGTAATGACGTCATAAACTCAGTTGAAGCGGAAGCTTCTTCATCGTCAAACATTTGTTTACCTATATTCTCTATTGCCACATGATCCATCGAAAAGTTTATGCTTTTTTGAATGTCCACTTGGAGAGACAAGTATCTTGAAACTGTATAATCGAGGAGATTATACAATTTGACAGTTTTTATAATCGGATTAGGTTAAATATTAAATCTGGATAAAACAGTATCTAAACAAATATTTCTGACAAACCCGTAAAATATTTCATAAACTCCAAAGGCGACTTTGGTAGATATGCCTGGAAATCCTGTCAATTACAGTAGTCTACTTAACCGACTACACCCTTTGTTTTCAATCCGATAAGACTCAGCCCATTTCCTTCTAAAGGTTGACACGAATGAAGACCACGATTTTCTGAAGTTGGCTTCTTCACTTTGTGGACACATTGTACGATCCCTTGTTACGAGCCGAGGCTGGGGGCAATGAGATTGGTGGCTGCAAAGCCGAGGATTTGAGGTTGTTGTTTTTAAACTTTGTTAGTAGCGGACGAACCGGTGTCTGGTATCCTCGCAAACTACAACCTATAAGGAGATGGATGTCGTGGACGAGCCGGTGTCTGGTATCACCGGGAGCCACTAGGAACGTTAGTTGAGTCTCATAGCTTTATAATGCGATACACCTCGAGCGGTAAACATGTATCTATGTGGGTTATAATTCACAATGGAAATTCAAATAATAATTATAGGATTCTAATACAGAACTCCGAGTAAGAAATAACAAAGTTTATTCTATTGTGTTATTTACTCAAAGGGGAAGGGAATTCGATCTTGCTAAATCTTTGTCTTCTATTGTAAACGTGCTGAACCATATAGAAGTGGGCCTCCGAGTATGCATTCGTGAGCCTTTTTATACTATGAAATTGGGCTTAGAAAGGGCTTAGGTGAGGACATGAACGCCTTCAACTGAATATCAGGTTTTCCTGGAAAACCTTGGCTGCCCCACGCCACTGCAGGAAACGATGACCCCGTCGGGTTACGTACATTCCAGACACCCGAAAGCGTTAAAATGTCACGGATAAGTCTGCGTACGTAACAGCATAATTTCATGATACGCGTTTTCTAGTTTCTCATTTAATCAACTTTCTTCAAAAGACTTACAAATGAAATACATCAAAATATTAAACAGTTCCATTCTGCTTACTGTAATAAAGTTATTTAGACAGGAATCTGTAAAATCGGAAGGCCATAAAAGAATAACTAGAAGATACTAGAGCCTGAGTTTAATATCGCAAAAATGAGCGCCAACGTGCAACTTTTTATTTTGTATTATTCAAGTCAAATAGATATTCGAAATTAAAAAATAGAGTTACTTTGGAAAACCGTCTGAGCACTATAAAATAATTTCACTGTATTTAAATACGTATTCTTATAGTTATCCTTTGATGTACTAGCCCTATTAAGTTCTTGTTAACAAATACAAGGGAAAACGCTTCTCCCTACTGCACAGTTCAGCGATACCTCCGTCTCCGCCACCAGATGGCTTCTCGACCATTCAACTCTCTCGCAAGTTCTCCCTCATCTACTCAGGGCCGGCTCCAGCATATTGGCACCCCAGGCAAGATTATCATGACGCCCCTCCAAGGGCACGAAAATCAATTAGCAGCTTTCTACTTAACGAATCCAAACGGATATAAATGAATAAACGCATACAGGGGCGCCCCTACGGATTTGGCGCCCCGGGCGGTCGCCCTGCCTGCCCTGTCTTAAAGCCGCCCATGCATCTACCCCTTTACCAGCGTTTAAGGCAGATCCTGCTAGGTAAGCATGGTTCTAAAGGACGGTGCATAAAGTAGACTTATGGACGCGGGGAGTTGAAGATCTCCGCGAGGAGGGACGGTATACACTCTCAGCCATCTTGCGCCGGTCAACTAGTGCTGTCGTCTATGTCCTTTTGTCTCAAACTTTTCGTGGAAATCCAAGTTTTACATCGTTTCACAACGCAAATTGGCATTTTGACGATTGGATTTATAAATACATAATTACACAAGAACCGACGCCACAAACAATTACTATATACGTCTATGCCAATCCACGCCAAACGGTAAGCCACGCTAGTACTAATAAGTAATTTCGCCTACAGAGGGCACCACAAGTTGGCCGGCTCAAGATGGCTGAAACAAGCGATTTCCCTTTGTCGATTGCTTCAATCCCCCGCAACTATGCACCGTCCTTTATATCCACGGAGGTAAGCCTTAACAATGATATCCAGTAACAGGCCTGGGACGAAACGCCGCAACTTCCTTTTCTTTCCTTCCGCTCTACCTACCTATATAACTCAACTCCGGCCAAACAAAATAACGCCGAATTTTACACGATCCACTTTGGTTGATCAATGCGGTTGATTCAACAAAATTGAAGGCAAAGTGAACAGTGTAAGTTGCCATTCAATCAAAGTGTCCAATTAAATTCAATATTGAAAGAAGTCGATAGAGTTCCTACTTTTGTTCAATGCGGTTATTCATTCAGGATGAGAGTGAGAGAATTGAGAACGAGCGCGAGATTACGTGACAGCGACAAACCATAAATTACGGCCGGGACTGCCGCGGCGTCCTCTATCGGAAAAAGACGGAATAAGTCTCTCTGACACCTCTCATTCTCCACGTAAACCACAAAAGAAATAGCGAAGAAAGTGACGAGTTCTTTTCAAGACAGAAGACGCAGGTTCTTATCGAAACAGCACTGTTTCATAAATATTTTGTAGTATGTCCCGATTTTATAATGGTGTATAACTGGAGAGAAACACAGACACCATTATTTCTTGATTTCTTCAGAAATCATGAATGTCTTTTGGAATATCTAGACTGAAATATACAAAAACAGTGTATTCAGAGACAAGGCAGTACGTCACTTTTATTTGACTTAAATATTCCGAGTAGAAAAAAGCGACATTGACAAAGAGGACGTTTATGTGCCTAAATTATTCTGGTATGCACAAGCAATTTTTACGTGAACCAGTTTGGCCAATTTCATTCAAATGTGTAAACATTCACCTTCCAATTTTGTTGTTTCAATTTTGTCGAGTCAACCGCATTGTTCAACCAAAATGAACCGTGTAAATTCGGCTTAAGGGAGAAGCGTACTTCGGTGAAAGTCATTTTTCTACAAAACAAAGCGAATTCTGACAAAATTTTATTCTACATCTTTAATTTACTTTTTCATGTCGAACCACCTCTTAAATTTTCTCCCACGTAGAGCGGTTTGCAGAGTTCTTGCCCTGACCAAGTGCTAAAGCACGCCTTCACTATACATTCTTTACGGGAGGAAGGGAAAAATGTAATTGGTAAAATAACAATTTACGCACGGTTGTGTTCAACAAGTACACTGCCGTCCACAAATATCCGGTCACCTAAGAAGTTCAGATAAATAGCGCATTAATGCTACAATAATATAACTATTGTTTAATAAACTTAATGGTATTACTACATGTTCCCAATCTGAAATGGTCTAAGTTGAATATTCTTTAATCCATTCGAGCGTCTTCTTCTTATTTTAAGGTCTTAATAGTGTTTTCTTCACTGCCACACATCGTTGCGAACCTGCTTGCAGTAATCGCCTTTTTACTGCGGTAACTCCTATAGAGTGTGCGCTATTTTCATTCAGTTCCGCTCCGATTTCTGGTGCTGACATTCGCCTGTTGCGTTTGCTGAAGGTTTGGATGTATCGATCCTCTGCATCAGTTGCTTTCTTCAGCCTTCCTGACCTCTTTTTGAAAAATTCTCCATATCACGAAAATTTTGGTTTTCGCTGCTATTTGTCTAGTGCAATAGCCCTCTTTCACCAACACCATAATACCACCACGTTTTTCAGTTGATAACTGCTGTCCTGAACTCATGGTTGTAATCGCTAGCACTGTTAAAATCAAACGCGGGAAACGGTGAGCCCAGCCACACTGTAGGAACACCCATGGCTTGCCGCTTGGCGCTCGCCAAACAGACTTGACGAGCCTACAGACTCGCCGAGCCACGTGCCGGGAGATCGCACGTTTAAAAGAAACGTGCATTGATGAAGACTCTATATATGTATTTAAATTATCACACCCGCCTTCGCTATAGATATCACCTTTCATCAATTTCACGGGTACGCTTTTGTGTGACAGACTGTATACTATTCGCAGCCAGAATGTGTTGGTAACTATTCGTTTAGAAAGTTGTTCGCCAACAGGAAAACACAACAAAAAATAAAGAAAACTCGAGACACATTGATGAGATTAAGATATACGGTGTTTGAAATTATAATAATGAAGAATTTAGGATGAAAAGTAATGATATGGAAGTTCATTAACTCTTATAAGCAATATGCAGCCTATCACTATGTGTAAAATAGGTTAAAGAAGCATTAACTGTGTTTGATATTATCTTAAGTTAGGTCTATTGACCATACAGAAATTCGAATAACCACATATTAAGTATAACAAACTTAGAGCGAAATGGGACATGTAATGACTGACCGTGGAAATTAATTCCCTGAGTGGTTTCACATTTCATTGTGTGCAGGCAAAAGGTGGACGACAGCTAATCAATACTTTTGCACCGCGCTAACAAAGCTTTGACTAAAGTATTCACCGTCCTTTGACAGAAATTCATGGAAAACCCTGTAAAAACACACCTTACAGTTATAAATGAAAAGTACCATTTTCTAATAACATGTGTGAAGGTGAACTCAGAACCGTATCATATGGGACACTTTTGTCGTTCATCATTGGTATTACAGGCACATTCACTTAGCAGAGGCAGCGCTAGTCTAAAATGGATAAAAAAGATAGAAAATCTGCGAATGCGTTGAAAATATCAGCATTCGACTACAGAAGTACATATCTCATATGAAAAGATTCGCAATGAGGCATTTTCACAGGAGATACATGTAGGTAGCTGACTACTCATATTTCGGATATATCCACTTGACAGAAACAGCGCAGGTTTATCACGGAGGGAAAGAGATAGAACATATGATAAATCAGAATAGGTGTGCGTTAGTTCATTGTATAATTTCACAGAGAATATTCGTTCGGAAGAAGTAAAAAATCACTCGACTTCGCCTCTCGAAATAATTATATTTTTTGGAACCAATAATAATGACATGTATATTTCCTTAAAGCATGACTCGAAAACCTTTCGATCGATGTATAATAAAATCCCCGTACCTTTTATTTTTAGAAAAAACCGCGATTAAAGGAAGGAAAAACGGAACTTTCAGAACAAGGACGACTTTTTTTCAAAATATCTTGAGCATCAAATGATTTTTTACCAAACTCTCGATATATTCCATTTCCTTATTGTCTGGCGAATTGATTAAAAAATATTAGCGGTCCAAGTTCCGGAGCGCGCAGTTTAAAGCCGAAACAGCTGGGCACGGAGCAATGACCGCCCGTGCGCACACGCAGGAGGCACGCGTAGATATAGAACCACACACACAAGAAACGATCGCGCTAACTCGTTTTCACTGTTTGAACAGGGTTTAAACTGCGCGGCCCAGGAATTCGCCCGCTAATATTCAACCGTTACTATCTCGGGAACGAAGCCTCGAATCCCAAAACGGTAAATGACTTTTCGATGTCTTTTTACATCAGAACATTGTACACATCTGATTATAATAGTATTTATTTCATTTTTGCGTTAAACAGCGGATATTGTTAACTATTGTCAGGTTTCAGCATTCGTATGTTGTAAAAATTTTATATTCAGCGAACTAATGTTGTAGGTTTGTCTGGTTCTTATCAAAGAGCACACAACCACCAACGCCTTGCTTCCTCTCGCAGGGAGTCTCTTGCAAAAGTTTCTTACATTTTTCAACGGTCTTATTTTACGATCCGGTGAATATACAAGCCCTTGGATAAATTTTTAAATTGACCTGGGACTGAAACTTTGGCCATCCCTTTATAACCATCTCCACCAAAACTGAACCAATAAAAACACATTTTGTAAGGTCTCGGAACCAATATAAAGCTTCTTGCCTAGAAAATCGACAGATTCAATTCGACAGGAGTCAAGAAAAGACTTCTTCTCTTATGAACCTCCACAGTCCACATATCGTAAAGTTAAGATTTTTTCATAATATTTGCACAATACAGTTATCGATGAAACTGAAACGAGTGTCTTATTTACGGTGAACAACACTAAGGACAGCAAACGAACTTACATTTACGAATTAATACAATTTTCTTATCACATTTCGATTAAATAATTATGCTTTTCAGATTCTTTGGAGGGAACAGGGACATGTTTTATACAAATCTGTTTACCGCTGTGGTCCCGAATCAACCAAAAAGTAACATTATCCTTTAACGATTTATATTTTGTTAAACAATTTCGAGCTCAGCAAAATAACGTTTCAAATCGGTAGCCATTTCATGTGAACTGCAGCATATTTAATTTTCACCGAAAGTCCTGCTTGATGTCAATTACTTTGAGAGACTTTAAAAATATTTCTTTCCACAAAAAATCGGAGTCACTTTACGTTTATTAACACGTACAATATATATCTCTTGCCATATTTTCATAGTATTATTGAGAGCTGGAAAATCGGCGTGCAGACGGAAGGGGGCAAGAGGGGTATATACTCCGCTCGCTCCGCGTGAATCCGCCTGTGACGCTTGAGACGTCTGCGACATCACTTTGAAGTTTGTTGTATCCCACTCGGTCTTGATGTGCCCCCGTTCGCTCTCTTCGTCACGCGGTGCTATATGAGGCATTGAGAGCAAAAACGGACTAACCCGCCTTGATAAAAATGGAAACATTATTGGAATACATTATAGCTACTAACTCATACAAACAATTAAAATATATCTTCATACCATATCTCACCTTCTGCAATGTTTTATAGAAGAAAGATTTTCCCGAAGTTTTTCGCTACTATAGTGCTTTCTTCGGTAGACGCAACGAAACTTAAGTTTGTAACATTCTTTCGCCCAATTATTAAAATTATCTGAAATATCATGGCGATCGAATTGTGGACCACCCTGTATACTTACTTTGCTTTCCAAGAAGCACCACTTGAATTTCATCTCGAAACGATATCGCGTTTGCTTTCCACTCGCGCAGAATTTCACGCTGGGAGCGGTTGTCGTGGAAGAACGACGATCAGGAACGCGAGGAGCGTCGTCGAGTGCGCATCGCCGGACGTCGTCGTCGGCGGTACCGACAATGGATGCCGAGAATGTCGTGAATGTTTGCCGCCCCAGGCAACGAGACTCGGTACTTGAGGCGTCAGTCGAGCGACAATCTCGTCGTCGTCATCGTAGCCATCGTTCTTGTTGAAAATCGCTTCGTGAAGCAATTTTTCATACGATGATTCAAAAGTATACTTAAATATTAGGTACTCGCCAAAGGGGGTTTCCGTTAATTTCACGATTAAACGAAACGCCAGTAATATTTAATACGAAGAATTTACTCTTCAACCCACTAGACTGTAGACGCTTTGATAAAATTCCTGATCTTTGAAATGAGAAAAAATTATATAGCGGTGAAAGAGTAGAACATCTGCGAGCATTTGCATTTTTTTATACATTTGTATAAAGTTAGAATATCTGACAACAGAAAATATAAGAAGAACTCCAATATATTTATTTATGGATTGTGTAAAAAAAATAATATAAAAAAGAACATGTTACATACCTGAACACAGAAAGGCATTACAGAAAAATCACAAAAACTGGAAAATGCTTGGAATTCACAACCGTACACCGCTAAAAACTGGAGATATTTAATGAGTACCTACGGGTAGCAGAAGTCGCGGGCGTACGGTAATATACCTATTTGGATCCCACGTCCTTTCCGACTGCCATTTCTTGAAATGTTTTATGATTTCCAGTACTCTAAGGTCTTTATAACCCAATAAATAGCCAATAAGTACCCAAAACTAATAAACAACGACTTTTTATTTTTGACTTTTTTCGCGTTAGAAACATGGTTCAGACCACTGTGCGATATCGGTAAAGGCCCGTCGCATCAAAGGAACGCATCGATGGCACACCCACATAGCGTGAACAACTGCAGTGGTGCATCTCTATCCCTTACGCTTGCCCTTTAGGGTGCAAATACCTCCTCAAGTTCTGGGACCTGGGCAGCAGCCGAGGGTTTTGGGATAACTGCAAGAGTGTGCGTGCGCGCACACGCGTGAGGCCCAGCTATATAGGACTCGTGGTACAAGCCAATACGGACGCACGCACAACCTTGCAGTTCTCCCGCAGCCCATGCTGTGGTTAGCAACGTAACAGTTCAGCCCTCCCCCGACTGTTGCCCGGGTCCCAGATCTTGAGGAGGTATTTGCACCCTAAAGGGCACGCTTACACCACCACGAATTCCTGGCGTCCTTGCTACTGCAGGTGTCAAGTAGTTAGTAGGAGCAAGAATAGTTGGCCATAAACGTAGAGTATTCCATAGATATTTCGAAGCGTGCGCTTGGAAATCCCGCAAAGTGCTAGCGAGTACAGTAAGAAGTATAGGCCCAGATGTGGAAAACGGGCATTACGCGTGTTCGGTTCGATGCTCAGCTCAGACCTGGGTGCACTCTTAGATGCTTTTAAATAACGTCATGGATTTTTACATTGCCATTTTTTGAACACTCTACGGGTTAATGTTGCCGTAAAGAACACAAATTATAGTACTAATTATAGTAGTAATTATAGTATAGGCAGACCAGAGACCCATCAAACATCAGACCTCGGCGCCTGAGAACCGAGAGCGATAAGCTCGGTACCCAGCATGAGTCATGAACTACTGAAATTTTCAAGATTCCTATTTTTAATCCCACCTTCCTGAAAATGTTTTACATAGATTCCTGAGATTTTTCTGAATCAAATGAGCCCGACGCTACGGTATTTAGACTACTTTTAATGATACGGAATGCAAAATTGATTTGCAGAAAATCGTTCGAATAGCATCGGGTTTCGACTGATCTTCATTGGGAGAATTTCGGCAATTCATTACTGCAACTGTTTTAAAAATGTAATGAAATATATAGGATATGGATTTTTCGATCTGATTATTTGGTCTCAAAATTTGTTTTTAAAATGGAGAAATTTATTTCAAAAATTTATTTTTGCACCATTAAATTCAATGTAAAAAACATGCAAAACTACATCATTTTAAATTTCTATCTGCAAAACTACTGGTACTTGTTTTTCGCGCGAATGCCCTCCCTTAATCTTTCCTAATTACATAGATAACACAGATAAAGGTGCGAAATCCTACAATTGCAGATGCTAAATTGTAGAAATAGTTCCCTCCTTGCTTTCCTGACTTACGATACTATCTTTACAGTATTCTATCCATTCAAGTATTTACCTACCTAATGGTAATGGCATAAAAATAATCATTAACATTAGTTTGCAAATGAAGAATTTGTTAAAACTAGTTTTTATATCAGCGCTTTAACCTTGTGACTGCGGCGCACTCTCGGAAGAACCATCAATACAGACGGCGCGATATTCGCATATCAGTCGCTGCGATTGGTTGCCCACTGACTACCTACTGACCAAAACGATACCCGGAGATTTGATATTCTTAGGGGTTAAAAAAATAAATAATTGCAAGTAAATTAAAAATATTCAGTTTTTCTTTCGTATATATTGATAGACTTGTGAGAGCGTATATATACGCCTTTCGTAGTAAACAAAAGTTGTAGAATGCATATCAGTTGTTAGATGTCAAAGGATAGATTACAGAGAATTATCTTGTTTTCATCAGTACTTTATTGTATACCTACTTGTGTTTATTGAACTGAAATGTATTTATATAACTACGGCCAGCCAAAGCTACTGCTTCAAACCGTTATACAATAAAAATGCTAATGCACCGGCTGTAAGTTGTGCACTAACAAGGGGAAGTCACAAGTGTGGAAATTGCTTTTGGGATGGCACTGGGTGGTAGTTGTAGTACACGCCTAGTGTTACAAAAGGAGTTTCGTCAAAATGAGCCTCCGTTTTCAAGAAATTTGAGTTTAAACTTTTACACGATAGTAGCAGTTCTGTTACGGAAGCCATGTCATCGACCAACGTTGTAGCTGCAGCAGTAAGATATGCGGCTACGACGCTACTACTGATGTTTTGGTTCGATTTCCCGTACTTCTTGACTTTAAACTCGCAACTTTAAATTCAAATTTCTCGAAAACGGAGACCCATTTTGACGAAACTCCTTATGGTTTTGTAACACTAGGTGCGTACTATAACTTCAACGCAGTGGCATCTCAAATGCAATTTCCACACCTGTGCCTTTGTGTAAGACCTTCATTAGGTTTAGGTATTACGCATTTCTATTGAAGAAACTTTAGTGTGGGAAACAAATTAAGCATTCATATCTCAATTTTAAAATAAGGCAGACCTCGTTTAGTTTTCGGATCGAAATAATGTTTACGATTTATTGACGTGAGAAAAATGTTCTTTCACAATTGTAGAACGTTCTCGACTGGGGATATACAGGAAAGCAGACGGAGGAGAGATAATTTTATTCATTCGCACGAGAAACGAAATTTCCGGGGTAACACCTGTGTTCGGAGTTCATCGAACTCCTGCTCCTCGAAACATTGACAACCTTTCTCCGATACTAGGCTGATGTACAGGCCTAACGTCTCTCTGTGCTATCCTATTATTCTAACTTTTTCGATAGAAACTGCATCACGAAGTTTCGTAAACACACCTTATCTAAACTATTGCTTCAGTATGTTCGCCTAGAGAACATACACACATAGAGAATCCACAACTGTTAAATTGTATGTGTAGAGCACAGGCAAATGGTAAATATTGTGAGGGCGTCATCTAGTTCAGAAAGCTCTGTAATTGGGTTAGGATAGATCTAGATAGGACTAGTGTTACACGAGGTTTGAAAAACATGTGCAGTAATGGTTCTGGCGTTAAATAGTGCTAGAATTTATAAAGTCGACATCAAACAAGTGGGAATTTTATAGAAGGTGAAAAATTAATTAATGCAGCCCATTATATTTGTTATAGCTGCAGCAGCTTTTGTCTGCAAACATTATTTACACATTATTTAAACGTATTTAATTATGTTTCCCTCAAAATTAGTTAATCTTAATTCTGATTTCTAAAACGTTCGAAGAAATTCTACTTACATATTTTACTAGTTGGACTAACGAAAATGTGTAATACAAGCACAGATTCCTGTCCGTAACTCTTTAAATCAATATTTTTAATCCTTTTTCCTCAGTAAGCATGTGAGTTTTACCATCAGATTTGTTTCATTGATTATTGAACACGTACCAACTTCCTGACAATATTCTAATTCGTGTGCTGCTTTCGTATAATACAATTATTATGGAGATCTTGTAAATTAGTAGCTGTTATCTGATGACCACTCTGTTTATTAGGTTACAACTTATTATTGAAAGACTATTGTAAACTGGAATTCTAGAACAATGGTACACCTCCCTTGTTGGCCTCCAATGACGGGTGATACAAACGGTAAAACAGTAATACAAACCAAGCTTCAAGAATCTTTGGACAATACACACAATTCAATACTTTCACTGGCGTCGGCATGTTTTCACGGCCTAGAATTTGCATCCTGTGCACGGGATTTTGACGTTATTACGCTCCGACCACTTTTTTAAAACTATCGGAAACATTGTCCGAGGGTCCCATAGTGTTTGGTTTGAAAACAACCCGAGCTCGGAGTTCGCTTTGCACTTCGCCGCCTTAGGGACCCCTCTATCGCGCGCTGTCGAGGACATGAAGTTCGCTGCATACATATCAGTTACGTGCCGTCACTGTCATCGTAAAATGTATCGTTTGCTTGTGTGGAATGGAGCAGTTCACACTTGTCAGTTCTGTATCCGTAAAAAAATATCGGTAATATGTTGAAATATGTTGTCGGGAGCATGATTCTGAACAACCTTTTCCTATAAGTACATACATGTTACCGCCGTGACCGATCGACTTTCGTTTCTGAGATACACGCAAAAATAGGTTCGACATATGTATAGGTACTTATCGTATCTCTAAAGAATCTAAAGTATGGGATAGGGACGTCAGGGATAGGTTAGGTTAGACAGTAAATAAAAACAATAGTTACAACTTTTTTCGATCTTTGCACTACGTTATTATTAGTATTAACTGTAAAAATGTCCGCCATAATATCGAAGAATGCCTTCAATAAGGTGTTTCCGAAGTATCGGTATACACAGGTTTGGGGCTACATCTGGGAAGAGTTAGGAGTGATGGGGCTGCAGTGATGGAGGGGGCAACACCTACGGAAGCGGTGGTAATGTGTGCGCGAGACGCTGGTTGGCCGTGGTTAGCTTCGCGTTGGCGCCACTTGGCTGGCTTGGCGCTGGCGTCAGTTCGCGCACACATTACCACCGCTCCTGTAGGTATATCCCCCTCCATCACTGCAGCCTCATCGCTCCTAACACTGCATCTGGGGCCTGTCAGAGGAGCCCGTAACTACGTGTATGTAATGTGGGCCCCAAATATTAAATTTTAACTTCGAGTATATATTAGTTTCCGAGATATTAATAAAAAATTGTTGTTCTAAATCGAATCTAGCCGCAAACTTATACCGATAACTTGGAAACGATCAACACACCTGATTCCGTTTAAATACTGAAATACTTTTATGAATAACTCGAGAACTGAAGCCGAGCGGCGGTAACATGCATAGGAAAAAGTTGTTCAGAATGATGACCTTTACAACATATTTCAAGGTCATCAAAATCGGTAATGTGTGCCCTCTTCTATATAATTACCAAAATTATCGTTTCCTGGCTTTACAATGGAGCAGTTCACATTTGTTCCTGTTAAGGACATCAGTGTAGAACTCGTACCCGTACGGTGAAACTAAAATTCGTCGACAACGATATTTCTGCTTTTGCAATACCTACCCGTGTGATGAAATCGCTCGAAGGAGACCTTTTTTTATGTTCGTGAAGTGTTCTCAGGTCAAAGCTCTCGAACCACGCGCTTCGAGGGTCCTAGACCTTAGAGCAGGATACTCTAGGGTAGTCGTTTGCGCCCACGGACGATGCAACCCGTTCCCAGTCCTCACTTCTCGGTAAAAGACCTCGTAGTGGGATACCCTATTAATGTATCAACTGTGGGTCCGTCACAACTGTGCATTACACACACAAACGCCTCGCTCCCTCTACTTCAGCTGCTCCCCTCTCCGTTGTCGCACGCGCTTGGTCTTGAACGAACTGGAGCTCGGGTCGCGTGCTCGGCGTAATGGTTTATGACTTAGAAAATGGATAAATTTGTATTTCCTCACGTCCACAAATGTCTAACTGGCCTTGTAAAATTTTAGAACGAAATTCCTAACGGTGCAGATTTTACAAGCAATTCAGGGGGACCAACAGTGTGATGGCCTTGAAAATAGGTGTTTTTTGAAGATAGAGGCCTTTTTTGAGGATGTGGCGCAGGTATAATAGACAGAAATGTGATTTTTCTTTTAATTAATAACACACTTATTGACCTAAAAAAAATCAATTTTTGTTTTAATCGAATAAACACATGGAAAATAGGGAGCTCACGGGCAAGTCCCCGTCACTAGACGAAAGCGCTCGGCGCCAAACTTTAAGTACGTTTTTCTCGAAACAATTTTTTACGCACTATCGCCACGATAAAAAATTCAATTCTTGGCTGAATCTAAAAATTCAAACGAGATTCTACTCGCAATTGCACTGGCTTCTGCGTTACCCTCTCTAGCGAATTTTCATACAGTCAATTTTTTTACAAAACATTTTTGTGCGAAAAAACCCAATTTTCGGACCCTATTGTTTAAACATATGGCAATCATCGCCCTGTTGTTTCTTAACACCGCCCGAGGGTAGCACGATAACCACACATGTGTAATTAACCCGCCGGCGGTCGTGGCTATAAGTTTTACCCGGGCGGTCGCGCCGTGTACCCAGTACACGGGGGTCTGTTTTGGCTGAAAAAATCGTTTTACGATGTATTGTACCCACCACCTATATATATTCTTCTAGCGGATATTTCTGCATCATGCCATGAAGTGTCTCTGATTAAATCCAATTCAATTTCATAAGAATAGGTGATGCCCGCCTCCGATTGCTTTGGTTTTTGACGAAAGCAATCGCAGACGAATAGCTCTTATAACTTTGAGGAGTGGTTTCACCCCTAAATATGAAAACAGGCCGCTATAAAAAAAATACGTATATCTTAAGCCAGGAATCCACCGGGAAGCTAAGCTAAGCTATGCTATGCGATGCTATGTTTTAACGTAGCTTTTGGTGGAAATGGTTCCACAAGAATGTATTGAAGCTAATTTTTTAAGACGTAGCATAGCATAGCGTCGCATAGCTTAGCTTCCCGGTGAATTCCCGGCTTTATTTCTCGGTCCTATAAAACATATCCAAAAATCAAAGCCATCGGAGGCGGACACCTGGGAAACTCTTTGTGAGTAGGTACACGGGCGCGCGCCGGCAGTATATGCGGTATACCTATTTTCGTTTTCATTCAATCAGAGACAGTTCCAAACTGAATTTGAACCTGACAGTGGCAGGGGTGGCAAAAATGAAATAAAAAATTGTTTTGTACTCTTCATTTGTAGCAGAATAAAGTGCAAAAAGTTTTAGACCCATACATTCTATACTTTTATCTAGAAAAAATCATAAATGTCACTTAAGATTTCGCGCGATTTGACCGGGAAGCGCCCTTAAAAGTAACGAAGTTATTTAAACTGCTCGAATTAAATGGAAGATTTTATACAAGCATGTTTCATATTAATTGATTGTTGTTAGATATATAAAACTTGAGGACTATTGTAAGTTACGGTTGCGTTCAGCAAAGTCTCGTTAACGATATTCGAAGTTATAATTTAGGTACGAAAGTGAAATAATGACAAGTATACATTCAAGAAAATCTATCCCCGGGAACAATATCAATTCATAAGTTAATCGAAAGATTCCCCTGTACATTGGAACATGAATCTCGAGGTGGCGCATAAATCCCCGAAGCGGTCTTCCTGGCCAGTTCCTCTGTACTAAATGCCTAGTTGATCCGGTTTCACGTGCTTTATGGAGTGCAGAACCATTCACCACCGGACGAAGGGACGAACCGTGAGGCGCCATATTTCCAACGGATGCAGAATGATCGTGAGTTCGTATCGTAAATGAAATCACGTACTCCAGCCGTTTAACACGGAAACGTATTCTACGTAAGCGGTTCCGTCTGCCTACGAGTACGCGATTAGATGCGTGTGCCGCTACTACCGAAGAGTATTTCTACGAATGTATGCATGTAAATTCAGTATCATGTGCGAACGTATACATGAACGTAGACATCACTATGCTGGCGAACTTATAGAGCGTGTGGATTTTCAATCCAATTAGGCTTCTAAACGTATGGCGACGTGCGCATATTTATACGGTATTGTGGAACATGTAAAATGCATGTTATAGTCAGCGACACATTCGTAAAAAGTGGGCGATTTTTACAGAAGATTTGTAGTTGTCATTATAATTTTATAAAATCTCATAAGAAATTTCCACATCACTTTAAGGTACACGAATGTCATTCCATGTTTTCTTTTCAATTTTAGGAGTATACCAAATTTATTTTACTCTCAAAGTGATTAAACTGTTCTACACGGAGACACAAATATTTTAATTTTTTGGAAATTTCAAATTCAATAAGTTGCTTAATGTACATGAAAAGCGAATTTAATTATTTCGTGTACAACTCTTTATTCAAACATAATCTTCTGGACTTGTGAGAGTATTGTTTTTTTACAAGTAATAATATACCTACTATTTAATTGCATTGCACAACATTCAGAATTTATATTAACTCTGTTTAATTTGTATGATGCAGATTATACATAGGTCCGTTTACAGGCATACACTGCTAAATACAATTGACAGTGATGCAGTGTACTCGACCTGATACCGTCAGACTAAAATCAAGTGCAATCAAGACCGACATATGTATAAATCAAATCGTCTGCGAAGGGATGCAAAATAGGAACTGGACAGCAGGTCACTTCCTCCTGAATGATTTGTTACCGACACGCTTTAGGAACCTGGGCGCAGTGTCTTCCCCGCTTTTGTCCCCGCCTCCTCATCCAACTGTCACCGCGCTCCAAAGCCCATTACCTTGTGAGAACCTGACGGCAGGGGCGAGGAAAACTTTCCTTCTATCTTTTCAACTTTCGGTCACGAAGAAACAATATCCATTTCGTACGTGCACTGTGATACGAAACGACACCACTGCGACGGATATTGGCTGTTGCCACTTAAAAGCATCGGGAAAGTTCCGGCTTTATGGCACCTGTCAATCTTTATTCTTAGACTTTAGTTCCATTGCCTACCCTGAACGGTTTAAGGGAACTTCAGACACTCCTGCACCAGTTGTGTATGTTTCAATTTTTCTTACAGAATGAATAGTCTTTCCTGTTAGTTTTAAACCAAAATTATTTTTCCACGGATTTTGCAATTTCTATATCATTTTCCAAATTATAGTTTTTCTTCCCGCTAAAACCTTATCTAACATAAAAATATACAGAACATAATCTAATAAGGCTAATGAAATTTGCTAAAACCAATTAATTATTAAATCTACTTTAGTAATTAATCATTAAGAACTGTCATAATTGTATCACACAGAAAAATAAACTATATGGCCACATATCTAATAACACTAGTTTACAGACCATATTTGTCGAGATTTCAAGGCCACTGTCAATATTTTGAATCGCATTATACATTTTCATTGACATAAGGTTATTGCTGACAAAAAACCTTCAAGAAAAGTTCAACCACGTATGATATATTGACTTTCAAATGACTATAAACGACAAAAAGGGCGTTCTTATGGAATGAAGGAACTGTATAAAATTGACGCGTGTTAGTACAAATTTATAGCTATTTATTATAAAAGATATTCAGAATAATTAATTCCTATACATTTTCGAATTCGACGAGCGATGGCGGTATACGCATGCTCTGGAACTTATCGAAAGTGCGAAATGGTTGAATGTATGAATGGTGCATTCATGGTCGACCGCCAGTCTACTTTCGAGGGTTCAAAAAGATCAAAATTTTATTTTCGGATTTTCTGAAAGTGTGAAGTGTGTGGAATATGTAAGTACCTACGTACAATTGTATTGAGAAACTCGTAATACTGTAGTGAGAAATTCGTAATTCTGTAGTGAGAAATTCGTAATATTGACGAACTTATATGACTTTAAATGAGATGGTGTACGATAAAAAGTCGACACGCTCGGAGTGCGCGAGTAGACACGCAAATAATGCATCTTCATGAGATGGATCTACATATGTACATAATGAAATCCGGGAGTTAACCAAGTGCAGGCGTGCCCGACAAATTTTCAAATTGGATTATCTCGGAAATGACGCATTACACGGAAAAATTTAATTCCACATTCCCACCGATCTTTGCATGTAGAATTACCTCCGGTTGTACCAGCCGTCACGGTACACTCTGAATATGGTGTTCGGCAACAGGTAATAGAAAAATATATAAAAACAAATTTTTGTGTTAAACGATTTTATTTAATTTGATCAAAAAGTCACTAGAAACTAAAAAATAATTTAAATAAAATCGTAGGGCAGGATATTTCATCGCTTTTCATCGCTCATATCGACGCTTGAATCTGTATTAAATTGATTCATATACTGTTACGAAATATCCTGCCGCACGATTTAATTTTAATTATTTTTTAGTTTTTAGTGCACTTTTGATTAAATTAAATAAAATTGTTTAACTTAAAAAAATTGTGTTTATATATTTTTGTATTAGTTATTTCATTTATTTATGTTGAAAAATCGAGTCAAAAATATTTGAAGAATGACAATTTGGCGATTAGTGACGCATCGGGGCTCGTACAGTGGCTGACAAAAACAATCACGCAGTTTTTCGCGTTTCGAATCACAATGCTGTGGCCCGATAAGTGTTGTTTTGTTGGGCGAATGACTGACGTGTGAATGCTGAACTGATTTGCCAGAAACACGTACCCAACTGATTCTAACCTGCGATACAAAAATATACGACCGGTGTTACTAGGGAAAGAAAATACGCAGCAACGTGTTGGTGGTTGCACTTTGAACCTGAAAGTTTCCAATGTAAATACCTATGCTCCCTATCCCTCCTACTTACAAGGGAAATTCGATAATCCGAAGCTACCGATTTTTTTAAACTTTGCAGGTTTTTAGGGAACCTGAATGGAAATTCTTCTGGGTTCATCAAGGTGAAAATGAAAACACCCCTTAAGGGGACATTCGAATGTTTTCTTAAGTGTTATAGAACTGTGCAATGGAGTTGTTAACAATTTCGTTGCACAGGCTTGTAGAGTATAAAAAACATTCACTTTTCGCTCCAACAATTTTTTTATATTTAAGGGGGAACTCTAGTGCAACTGCCCATTTTTCAACGCCATCTTCGGGAATTTATTTAATAAAAACTATAAGTTTATACTATTTGGCGTTTTGCCCGCATATTATGATATGTTTGAAGTAATACTCAGAATTTTTTGGAACTTTTTTATTTGAACACCCTTTCGTGAATCTCTATTTTATTCCGTTTTCCGCTTTACTTACGTTTACAAAACGTTATTCATGCTTAGTCACGATGAATTTTGCATGACAGTATCTGTTAGAACCTAATTAAAATGGCTGGATAAGAATTTTTTACGTCAAGCTGCGTCTACGCAAATTACAACGATATATTTGCAGTCATGCATCAAAGTCTATTAACGCCACATGGAATGGAGAATTTGAGTAAATGCTTATAATGACCATAAAGTAGTTAAAATTGTCAGTGAAATTTACAAATATTAAGGACACGATATTCAAGATTTAGCTGTGACCAAAAAATATTTCAAATGAAATGCAAAACTTCAATTATTTTAAAGTCTCTGCAGACATTCTTAACAATTCCATACCTTAATAAATTACGACTAATAATTTAATAATTTTACCAGTGGATTCCTTGAATGAATCAGACATTGAAATGGACTCCGAAATTAACGTGTCATCATCGAAATCAGACTTGTAGCGTTATATAATACGACTCAAAATTGGTTTGTAAATATTATTTCCTTCTTAAACTATAATCTCACAAACATGCATTTGACTGTGTAGATCCATTGTGTGACAATTCTTTGATCTAATCACCAATTGCCGAAAAAATGTATGCCGCAGAAATATTAAAAAAACAAGTGTAAAAACTTAAATAGTCAAATCCGTCAAAGTTTTAAATAATGGAAATTGAATAAGGGTAGTTCGGTATCCTAGACAACAAATAATACCAGAATCAGATTCTGCAGTAGAAAAAATCCCTAAAACCGTTCCATTTTCAATGAATAACGTATAAATAACAATTTTACGAACACTGTGCATCAGAGGGTGGCGGCCGCACGGTCTACGTATGCCGAAGTGGTCGATCATTGTGTTTTGCTAAAAGGTAAAAGCGATCAACCAGCCGATCGACAAACAAACAAACTGATCGGATCCTTGTGCATTCTTTTCCCTTCTCCTCTTTTCTCCGCTTTGTGTGGCACTTCGTAGTCAAGCTTTGATTCTCAAACGGCCGAATTCCTTGGCATGCCATATACGTAGTATCAATCCTTTTTCACTCAGTCTCCGTACTCCTGATTTTTTACTCCTCTTTTCTCCCTTATCCTGTTGTGTACGTTTCTCTATTTTCAGAGCTTCGTTGTGCTTCCCCGTCTCTCTGTTCAAGCACTTTGCCGCTGTACTTCCCCTCCCTTCGAGCTGCCAGTCCAGTCGTCTCACTCTTTTGTCCGAGGCACGAGGTAAAACCCACCAAAGTTTTATGGCTGATCATTCAGTGAGCAGTTGAACGCTTTCTTCTCGAGAATTGATTTCTGTGATTTACTGCCTTTCCATCGTAATTCCGTTTGCCGGGGACGGTTGATTACTTTATGGAGTTTGACGTTTCCCGATGTCGTTAAGCATTTATGGTAATAACCTTATTGAACGTTATAATGCATTATTCCGAGAATTAAAATATTGTAATTTCTACGTGACTCGCCCCAAGATCGTTCGATCATAATAATAGCATCACTGTATTCGGTAACTCGAGAAAAATAATTTTGAATCACATCCTGGAAGAAAATCTATTATCCCGTGACCGGGGTTAAATTTGCATATCGATCATATCATATAAATAGCATTAACAGCTAAAGTTCTACCAATCTGAAGTTACATTGACACTTAAATTTGTTCCTTTTTATGTTCAATGCATTCTCGTTTATATTTTTTATTTCTGTCTTACCGTGTTTTTAATTAACATTTGCTTTAAGTATCCTATTATAACATCGTATTGTTTGTGATTGTACTACAAGTGGGGAAAATGCATAAAATTGTTGTCCTTTTCCATCTTTAATTCATGTTAAGTAACTGCTAATGTTACCCCGTACTGCCAATGTTTCCCCAGTTTACGGTATGTATTTTAAAATACGCGAAACAATAATGACACACGATTTTACGTGGGAGAATGAGTCGTTCACTAGCACTACTATGTAAATCCCCGGCTCTGAATAAAGGTTTTAAAGAAAAACTAATTGTAAGTTGAACCCCACAAAGAGTGGTGCAGCTCCGCGCCATCGCCTCGGAAGCGGCTACACTGAGCCTGCTCCGAAAAGCGTACGCTGCATTATTGTCACGCTTTGACGCATCGAAGTGCTGGTTTGCAATGGGTAGCGGCATGATGTGTACGCTTCTCCCTTTACCCATGCTTCATTAATCCATGTACATATTAACTGTTGCCCTTACCAATTACGAGTAGGATTGCCAATGGTGTCATCTCGCAATAATGCTTTTGAAACTACCACCACGCACTCTCGCCTTCGGAATATACAGATTCGAATATTGTTACATTTTTATAGTGTTTGGCACGACGCGACGGTCACAGATGCGCTGAATGAGGGTTTTCCCACAATGCTGGAATGCATTATGAGACGCAATCATGCTGTTTACACTGATTGAATTTGGTATCATAGGAGAGCCACCGAATTATGTCCTACGTGACTTTTTGATGAGAACGTTGCTGCGTCAACGCGCTCGTGAATAGGATTCGAGAGAAAGATTAACCATAACGTTCGCAACTTGAATTTTGTTTCCGTATCGCACAGCAACTAAATGTCGGGACGGCGCGCAGTGGGGCATTTCGGGTCGAAACGCGGCACTAAGTCCTTTTACAAAAATATCGCCAAACTGCAATTTGTTTTTATAGGTAGTTTATTGCATGTTTGAGCAATAATGTAGCATGATTGTTTTTCACATTCATTAATTTTTAACGCGACTACACGGCTTTGAAGAGGAAAACCACAAAACTCTTCAGAACTTGTATTGTTATGTATAATTTGGTTGTTTGCTTAGTTCAACTAATTTTTGGTAGGATTAAGTGTTGAGGTATGCATTTGACGTGTGCCAGATTTGATTTTGATATCGCTGATATTTTTGGAATTATACCTATTACTGAATTCCCCAATTTTGAATATTGTTATTTATAGTTTTGTTGTTTGCTTAATTCAACTAATTTTTGGTAGTTCCCGGTTAGCTTGAAAATAGGAAAAATATTTTTTTTATCATTTGGTAGGACTTGGATCATTTCGTTGAATTACTTTACTGTTATTTGCATTCGGAAGTTTATAGTATATATATGTATAATAGTATATATAAACAAGCTATTTAATAGTTAGAAAAACTGTTTCTTTTATTGCATTTTGATAGCACAAACTGCTAGTGGAAGAAAATGTTGCACATTTTTTTAATGTTAGAAGCTGTTAGGATTTGCACAGAGATGGGTTAAACAGTAGTTTTATCGTGTCAATAAATAACTTTCAGTTCCATGCGTTCATATTTTAAAAATATGATCGCGCGCGAAATCGAGATTCGTCGTATCGATTGTCAAAATAAGTGGGAAGAAAGAGAGGTAAACAGCTAGAACTGAAGGAAAAAAACAGAGAGGAAGGGAGGCTGGGCAGGTCGCGGCTGTGAAACGCCGTTGGTTGCATGGCCCTCGCCGCGATTGTAAATCAGTTAGTTCGCATTGTAAATAAATCACCGTTTTACAACTCTGCCATGCCGCACCAAGCGACATTCGTATGAAATTTATCGTTCATTTTCGTTGGAGTCACTTCGCTTTTGGGCGCAGGGTGCAGCGTCACTGCTATCGAAATGGCTTGCACGAGGCTATTATATTCTTATTTCTTTATGCAAGACCCCAAAATATTCCACGCGTCTATTGTTCCTATAACAGGACAGATCCGAATAGCAAATGTCCATTACAAATGTGTTTGTCTCTATGCGCGTATCAATTTTTAAATGATTTTAGTTTCGATCCTTTGCATGTTTCGCGTTTGGTGTTTGTTTGGTGTATCTATGATTCCAATCTGGCAACTCAATTTTCACCCACTTCCACCTGTCCAATTGTTTTGCAACTTTGTAGGCGTGCGTGGGTGTGATGACAATACAATTTTTTATAAAAAAGTCCAAAATGAAAATAAAAAATAAAAAATTAAGAAATATATAAAAAATGCAGAAACACTAAAGAATAGAAAATAAAGAAATTTATAAACGATTTTACTAAAAATGCACTAAAAACTAAAAAAGAATTATTTTCTTGTTCTGCGATTTCGATGGTGATTTGTGACTTTAAATAAAATCATACAAACTCTGATTATCTTGTAGGATTGTTCAAATCAATTGCAAAGAAAATGGATGGTAAATTTGTACTTTAGGGGAGGATTCTCCGATGACCTTGAGCTTCACATATGTTGTCAAGGTCATTATTCTGAACATTTCCCTCTAAACTTCTTGGCGTATAATTGTATATTGAAATCTGCCTATATAGACGCTACTAACACAACCATCTTCTCGTCGCTCCACTGCTTCACGCATGCGCAGCATCCCTCCCCCAAAAAGGATATTTTAGTTTCAATTTTTTAGGACAACAAATATTAAAAATTTTGATTTTCTCTAATGCTAATAGTAGCACAATACGTTCAACTAATAATATGTATCTTTGGAAAGAATTTTCGTTGCATAATGTGGACACGGTGACAATTTGCTTAAGCAACTTTCTCATAATTACCCTATAACGTTAAGAATGTTTCATACAGTAGAGTATTTCATACAGAGACATGTCTTAGGAACAGAATAATAATTCATACCGCATGTTATTAGAGCCAATTTTATTACTTTCTAAGTCTAAAATGCTTTTCTATTGCTCTTGGACAGTCAGGTCTGCATATACATTATACCACTTACCTTATTCGTCGTCTCCGCCTTCGTCTGTATCCTCGACCTTTGGTTTAAGGTACGAAAACCAGAATTTTAGGGTTTCACGGCCCGGGCTTCTACAGTTATTACCGATTGAGGCTTCCGAGCGTAAGCCGTGTCGAGTGTCCACTAGGAATTTTATCCCGGCGTTTCGCCAGCATTGCAGCTACTTAGCTTCCTCAGGGGTCAAATGACAGACTGATACTCTCGTGTATAGATCTCAGGTTACAGCTCATCAATTACAGTGGTTTCCAATTGGTCAGCTGAACAATTAAAAAATTAGTTGACTTGATTACCACCATCCCTGTTGATGTTATTTCGATGCTTCATTATCTTCAGGGATTCTTTGTTTGCAATATTTTAATTATTCAGCTGATGAATTCAAAAGAGCTGCGATTGGTGATCAATGTTCCGCGACCTGAGCACGGTTAATACATATAGTTCCAAACTACCAGACACGTGACAGTATCAGTGTGTCATTTGTACCCTGAGGAAGCTAGCTGCAATCCTGGCGATACGTTGGGGTAAAATTCCTAGTGGACACGGCTTACACCCGGAAGCCTCAGTCGGTAATAACTGTAAGGTACGGAAAGTTTTGATTACAAACTCAGCTAGTCTTGAAGCGTATTCCATATATCTGCCAAATCCGAAGTAACAAATAGTGGTTAAATACGTGTGCGCAGCAACCAACAGTTCCTGCGCTGCTTTAACATTGACAGTAGTATGATGCTATCAATTCCTGAGTAAGAATAAAAATGCTTTTTAACCGATTTCAGAAAGGAGGAGGTTATTGATTCGACCGTATGTATTTTTTGTATGATTGTTCTCTTTTATAATTATATAAAAAAACTTTATTCAATTAAAGTTCGAAAAACAGAAATATTTTAGGTTATAATGTGGCCGATGATACACGTAAAACAAAATAGAACCTTCAAGGCAGAGAGACAAAACCAAAGCGAGTAAATAATTGTGATGCGCACCGTAATCGTCTGTAGCGCCACGTAAAGGCCAATCAGGATCCATCGATCAACCAATCGTACAAAAAACATCCGCTCCGTCAACCAATCACACAACAGAAGAGACATTCAACATTCCAGTATAACTCCTCAGCATACGAGGCCCCGGTGGTCCCATCCTACACTGCATCAATATTTCGCTTTAATGTCGCATATCAGCGGAAGTTAAAATTCTTATATTTTTCATTAAATACGCCTGAGATTCTCCAGATGAAAATGAAACTAAACTCAACCTTATTCGGTATAGTTTTAATCATATACATGACGTATAATTGGTTCACGGAATTCGAAATGTATAATTGAAGATAGCATAAATAAGATTGTATTTGGACTGCTTTTCATCGGAAAACCCTTGTCTGTTCGTTGATGGTAAACTTATAAAGATTTAAAAGACAATATAGAAGTTTAAATTTTCATTAGTGTCGGTATGTGTTCAAAGCGCTGAGCGAGCTGGCCGAAACTTTTTTGGCAAAAGCGATCGCTCGGAAAGACCTGACTGACTTGAAAGGGCGTTTTGCAAAACCTTGCGCCACTCAACTGCCAACAAAGGGTCGCTGAGGCGGCGAAGTACAAAGCAAACTCTGAGTTAGGTTTGTTTTCAAAGTAAACATTCGGGAATTCCTTTCCTAAACTTTCGATGAGATCCAGGGAATATTGACGCCAAAATACGCTAAAGTCATGGATTGAGGAATTTTTACAAATAGAATCGAATGCAAATTCCTCAGCTTAAAAACACGCTATCACTATACGGGGTTTCCCACCAGAACATGAATACCTAAATATATCGTTTGTTAACAACGAAACGAGAAAATATTAAAAAAAGAATTCGAATGTTAGAACAGCTTCAATTTATTTATATTCTAACTACCAGTTATAATATACTCTGTATTATTAAAGTTTTATACATACTGTATATTAACGAACCACATTTTCAGTACGCCGTAATATTTTCAGGTATTCTATGTTTTATTCATTACTATCGTTGCTAAAATATTAAATGGCAATATTAAGTCGTAATTAATATTAAAGAAACGTTCATGAATTTATTCATGCATTTTTCACGCTGCTGTACAAAATTCGTAAACTTGTATAGTGATTTTAAAAACATTTTTAATTATGTTCATTTCATTGTTACAACATATTATATCAAACCGTGAAATCTTTCATGAAAGTTGTATTACTGTGCTGATGTAATATTAATCGACTTCCTCCCACTTTCCTACGAACACAAATTCAGGGCATTAAGGGGGGAATTTCTTTTTTCTTGGTCAAAAATATCGATACTTTAGGATTTTTTATAAACAAAAATGTAACATTAATTAATTTGAAACTTTATATATGTGCTTGTTATACTTTCATCATATTACATAAATTTTGTCAGTTTAATTCACTTAAAAATAGAGTTTCAGTTGCCCGTGAACTAGGACGCTCCGCACAATTGCTTCATTAACGGTTGACACGATATCTGCCCTCCAGTTCATCCGAAATAAAAAATTCTAATGAGATTTTATTTTATACACATATAATTATCGTTTGACCGACAATGAATAAAAAAATTTTTTTTTTCGAGAAATGGTAACTGTTTAAATTCAGATGTTCGATTTTTTGCAAAAAATTACCCGAACTTTTGGTAATTAGAAAAAATATATACAACCTATCGTCTTGCCAGAATATAAATTGTGACACAGACGATGTGCAAAATTGACCGAACATCTTATGAGAGTTTGTGTCACCAGCGAAACGCTCTTACCGACCAATAATTTGAGGACTGAACTTAGCGCCTTCTGCGCACGAACAGCGTCTAACTCAAGAACCACTTTCAGATGCGATGAAATGCTGAAAGGTGTGTGTTTCCTTGCATACGCGTGACTTGTTTAGAGTGAGAGTTTGTAGAGGACAGACTCTCGCCACGTGGCACTTTGGCTCGACTTGCCATGCATTAGCAGGTGCGAACTTCTCTCCGAAAATCTATTCCGGAGGTCAGGAGACTATGGCTCCGAAATATGGAACCTCCTGAGAGCTGATGTCAGCTGTAAATTGCAAGATGACATTTTATTTATTAATACTGTATGCGTAGAAGAATATTTAACAAACATTTTTTACGTGTCGTACGCTGAAAAATATTAAAAATTGACGCTATTACTGACATTCCCATAAACCCCTACTAGACAGTGCACATCCTTGGACGCGTAAACATGTCTGCCAACAGTGGATCGAAACATTTTTGTAAAATTTATATTCGTAGTTTTCGGGACCCGCGGACATTTTGCAATACTTCGTTTCTTATTTGGGAAAGGTAGATTAATAGTTGAAAATCTACTTTTCATTACAAATTCATTGGCTCTTTCCTTAGTAACTATTGAATGGATTTAAAAGGAATTTCAGGGGCTGTAACACCGTAAAGGCCTGGGACACTCTCGGACGGAATTGAAGGAATTGCTGAAGAGGCTAAAGAAGTATCTAAAGGAAAAAGACTTAATACTAAATGAGAAAAGTCATAAGAGCTGGTATTCAAGAAAAGAATGAGTAAAAAGGAGAGACGAATAGGAATGGGGGAGAAATAAATAGAAGAAATGAAAGAATTCAAATACTTGGGGTATCATTTCCAAAGAAACGGAGGGCATAGGAAGATTAGGGAAACAGTCAAAAAGTCAATGATCGCGATAAGACCAGCTTGGGGATTAGGACAAAGAGGATTCAAGAATAATTTCGAGAGGGGACTAATATTTGTTAATAGTGTAGTTAAGAACATACTACTGTACCAGGGCTGTAACGAATATTCGAATAATCTAAGTATTCGAATAAGTAGGAGTCTTCGAATATTCGTTATAGTAACGGGAGCAGAAATAAAAATATTATAGTTCCTTAAAATCGGTTATGTGGTTTTAGGTTCCTACACAAAACTCTGCTTATAGCTACTGCTTGTCACCCGCATTTATGGCGGAACACGGGTGGGCCTAGAGCAGTGGATTATTACTGTATATAAGATAATACTATTATTATAGGATAATACTATTATTATATTAATAATTATAATATTATTAATGTATAAATTTACCAAAAATTAATAAAACTCCATAATATTAATAATAATATTATTATTATATTAATATTTATAATATTATTAATGTATAAATTTACCAAAGATTAATGAAACTCCATAATTACCATAATATAATATTATAATATTATTATTATTATTATTATTATTATTATTATTATTATTATTATTATTATTAATGTATAAATTTACCAAAGATTAATAAAACTCCAAATTTATCGTTTGAAAAACAAACAATTATTGTAAAGGCCAATATGAAAAGAATTTCACGATAAAGTGTGAAGAAATATTCCATTTTCAGATTTCTATTCGATACGTTTCGAAATTCGATGACCCCGAATATTTGAATATTCCTGATTAATCGAATATTCGAAGAAATTATTCGAATTAATCGAATATTCGAAGAAATTATTCGAATTAATCGAATATTCGAAGAAATTATTCGAATTAATCGAATATTCGAAGAAATTATTTTAATTAATCGAATATTCGAAGAAATTATTCGAATTAATCCAATATTCGAAAAAATTATTTGAATTAATCAAATATTCGAAGAAATTATTCGTATTCAAAATTATTCGAATAGTTGAATAATTATAGCCCTATACTGTACGCAGCAGAAATATGGGGAAAGAAAAGTTGAAGCTAAAAAAGGTACAGGGAAAATATATAAGATGAACATTAGGTTTAGAGTTCAGCACTCCAGCATACCTATTATTGGAAGAAACAAAGGAGAAATTAATAATAGAAGTAGGCAAAAGAGCAGTGAAATATGAAGAATAAACAAAAAAAAGTTAAAATAAAAAAGTAGTGGAACAATGCTGGAAGGAGAGAATGTTCAGCGGCAGGGAAAAAGGTCCAAATGGGAGAAAGAAAGGATCCAGTACTATAGAGAGAAAGGCATAGATACGCAGGAAGTACGAACATAAAGACAAGAAGGAATAGAAATAGCAGAGGAATTAGTGCAGACAGACAGGGACGAATAGATACAGGAGCAATATGAGAAAATACAGAATGGAAAACATAATGAAAGATACAATATAATGAGAGAGAGCACGAGACCAGAATATTTATCAGAAAAAATCAGGAAGAAAAAAGGAACTGGTACTTGAAATCGGAAAAGAAATGCAGGATATGCAATAAGAAGTTAGAAAAGTTAGAGCATTTACTAGAAGAGTATAAGGGCATGGACAAAGAAAACGACAGACTAAATATCAGAGAGTTTTTAAGAGACAGCGGAGAAAGATCACGCTGGATGCAGAGAATCTTAGAAACGAGGAAAGCAACAAAGAAAAAACATAATATAATAATAATAATACGTCTTTATTACACCATCAGATTGTGTTATATTAATACACAGTTAGTTGTTTTTTGTGGTGTAATGGGCGAGATTCAGCAAAATGCTGTTTTAAAATCTTACCCTAGATGAATTACGCAATTGTATTGTACTGTATCGCACATATCGCCCTAAAAAGTGCAATATAAAACTTATGTATGTACACTAAGGTGGAACGAAATATAGGGGCAAAATATTTTTTTATTATTCATGACCTCTAATAGTGGGCACAAGTTGCCTTTTATAATGTTATTTAAGCTGTGAATGTTTGATTTTGATCAACAAATTTTTTGAGGTGCCGCAACCCATTCGAAAGTCACACAATCAGTAAATATGAATTTTTGAATGGCTTGCGGCACCTCAAAAAATTTGTTGATCAAGATCAAACTTTCACAGCTTAAATAGCATTATAAAAGGCAACTTTTGCTCACTATTAGAAGTCATGAATAATAAAAAAATATTCTGCCCCTATATTTCGTTCCACCCTAATGTACAACCCTCTCTAAAGCCGGAAAGCAAAGAAAGAAACGTTTACTACTACTACTACTACTACATTACATAATTATATGAATAATTATATATTACAACTAATCAATGTATCGTTAATAACAAACCACGTACACATCATTGATCACAAAACTTTTTAAATAAGGTACATCAGTAAAAAATTACTGACGTATTTGAGAAATAGTACGTTGCAATTTTCACTCGCAACAGAATGTATTGATGTATAATAATTAAACAAATGATTTTCCACGTAATCAAAGCTTTTACCTCTGTAACTTTGGAAACCTGTCTATTCTTCGCTTCCTTAATACCGCGCTTTTAATTTTCTGTCATCGCTTGAGTAGGTACATGTTCTTTCAGAGGAGCTACGAGCGTATGACACAAACAAAAATCACAGGTTGCTAAATTCAAAGAGTATGTTGAAAAATGGCCCACAGTGATAGAGTTCTTTGTAAGAAATTCATGAATAGAAAACGCCGAAGGTGGTGCAAGCTCCAATTGCCCAGAGCACATCTGTCTTCTTCCCTTGATACCATTGCTTCATGTCCCTCGGACTTTATACTTTTCTTAATAATTATCAGACAACTGGCATTGACAATTTTCTAACTACATGCCGTTCAATATTAACTATAAAAAAATTCGAACATGTGACATTATGTTCTTTAGATGCATCCATATTCATATAATAAAAGATAATTTCATAGAATTTTCACATTCAATTAATTGTCTTTAATAAATGCAGTACCTTATTAAACATTTCATTGCGTTTCAACTAATTGAATTTCCTTCGGAAATGGTAAAATGTTGAGTACTATAGTAGTGCCCGGCTAAATTTGAATGAAATCTGCCCGGTTAGACGAACCACCCCTACCGCCCTTTTTGTGGAACCGTCTTCACCCTAATTCTTCATCGCCTCAGGTTAAAAAGGAATTTAGACATTACACTTTGGATGTGTATCGCGGATGATTCATCCACAGTGAACGAATTCCAGAGAGCGACGATTGGTTGCATGTTTGAACCCATTCTGTAGCGTCAATTTAATTAAAATTTTAAAATTGAAATTTAAAAAATTTTACTTTTTTAGTGTAGACTTAATAAAGATTAGTTTTTAAAAATAAGCGATTATTTCTCAAGCCAGGGAGGGGTAACTGCCCCCCGCTGTGGACGCCCATGTTTTCATCTGTATTTCATCCAAAGTGACCCGCGAACAAAGTAGAACCAGTCTCTACTTTTGATGAATTCATTAAGATAATAATAATTTGGATAAAATCTGTCTCATGTAATTTCGGTCGATTTTGAATAGGGTCCTCTTAACCGGGCACTGTGTATTTATTGACCACAAATATAGGTATACCTACCTAGTATAAGTTTTGCATGGCTATGGGTAACGCAAAAAGACATTTCAATAAACTTTTAATGAGTATACGTTTTACTGCGACAGTTTAATAACGCATTTATACATTGTTATCGATTTTCTGCCTATTTCATCTTGTTCGATCATATTTCATATTGCAAAGTTTTGGAAGCAACTCCCTTGGATCTACGAATACAGATAAATCATGGAAGGTATGTACGTCTGAACGAGGAGTGAGCAGTTTTGCATCGATGTATGTAAGCGCCAGCAGGCGAACGAGGGGACGAACGGAGGATGACGTTGCTGCCGGTGTCGACGTTAATGCTAATGCTAATGCTAATGTCGATGCTAATGGCGTTGATGTTGTCCTCTGACGATCTATGCCTGCGAATGGACCTACCAACAGACACGTACCATCTCGAGCTACTAAATTGATTATCACCGATTTATACGGCCCTGATAAGCAGACCAATGGAACCTCATTGTACACTCATCTCGCATCCTCATTTTCAAATTCCGTATGCGCGGGGACATCGAGAATCCATCGGAAATGCCATCCGCATTTTTGACATTAAAGAATTCATCATACAATACTTGCGGCACGTGCATTTTCGTAGATATAAACAGGGGAAATTCGAAATTCTAATTAGGGTGTGGAAGCCCATGGCGTTCCTTCCTGATTTTCAATAGTTATTGATACATCTTACACACCCGTGAGAATAGGTCTATAAGAAGTTGGGCTGTCCGGGTACTCGAATATTCTAGCAGCTTGAAATTCGAACGGAGCCGGGACTCGGTTTTCAAGTCGAGCCGGGTAGCCGTAAAATCCGGGTAGCTTGAATTTGTTTCGGGCGGCTTGAAAAATCCGGGTAGTCCGAATCGTTTCGGGCCGCTCAGAAGAAGAGGTTAGCTCGAATTGTTTCAGGTGACTTGGAAAATCCGAAACAATTCGAGCTGACCCCCCATACTGATCCGCCCGAAACAATTCGAGCTACCCGAATTTTTCAAGCCGTCCGAAACAAATTCGAGCTACCCGGATTTATCGGGCCGCCCGGATTTTACGGGTACCCTGCCGGGCTCGGTCGGGCATTTCAAGCTGATTGTATAGTGGTTCTCTGCGAACCAGTTACAAAGAACAGTTTTCAGAATTACTGTTATGACAAACCAAAATGTTTGAATTTATCAAACCCAGATACGGTTCCACTGTCGGTTTTTGCACGGGTCCTATAACGGTGCCAGAACGGTTGTATTCTCTCCCTAGTAGCATTTCTGGTTGGCCCACAGTATCCCCAAGTTGGGAATTACTTGGCCATCAAACTGCCAACAATGAATGCTACTAGGGCTATTTCTTATAGTATGAAATGAAACTATGAAACTTGTCTACTTCACAGCATCACATGGTACATTTGGTGTAAATGTATAAAAGTAATAAATTATGTAGACCTTTTCACCCCCTTAGGGGTTGATTACGGCAAAATCCTAAAATTGCTTTTTAGGGATTTGTATGGGTAACCTTTGTATGCAAAAACCGAGTTGATATCTAATCGGGCCTAAGATATATTAAGAAACCCGTGAAAACATAGTGTTTTCACCCCCTTACGGGTTGATTAGGGCAAAATCCTGAAATTGGTTTTTAGGTATTCGTGTGGGCAATCTTTGTGAGTAAGAACTAAGTTGATATCTAATCGGGCCTAAGAGATATTAAGGAATCCGAGAAAATACATTTTACCCCTTTTCACCTCTTTGGGGACGGAATTTTTAAAAATCCTTTCTTCGTGGAATAAAAACAATGTACCTTCCAAATTTCTCGTTTCTAGAATAAACGGCTTGACCTGGGCGTTGATGAGTCTGTCAGGACTTCTTCTTTTATATGTATAGATTTTGTGAATAAAGATGTCCATTTCATGCTTGGAAGTTTTACTGTATTTTTGATTACTTAATGTACGAAATGTATGCCAAAGTTTGAATAAAATTGCGTTATAATAAATGTATAGTGGGTAAATGTGTTACATTCTTCGATATCTTTAATAAGTATTGAGCAAACGCAAAAGCAGACGCAAATAGTGTATTCTTCAAAAACATATGAAATATATTGTCACATTAAGGCATAAGACAATAGTTTGACTCCGATGCGATGGATAGGGCAGCTGCCCGACAGTATCGCTTGGAAGTGCCCAATTTAATGACAATACTGTCATCAGCCACGCAATGCGCGAGCTCGAGGCCATTCGAATGGATACGAGTAACAGCAACAGTATTATTATCTCAGTATCATTTAATCTCAACTGTTCACTGTTTTTGATGAAACATTTGCACTTCATACCACGCAATGCATGTGGGCTGCATATGCAGTAGGGTGGCATTTATTTTCGAATTTTTAAAATTATTTTCACGAAGAATTCTCCGACTAAGTTCAGGATGAACTTGTTTTTTCAAACTATCAGCGACCAGTGTTGCTAGTCGACCAGAAATTCTTGGGTCCTTCTTGATTTCACGCACAATTGTATTCTCCTCCCTCTTCGTTCACGTCTTGGGTCGGCCAGAACGGGCTTTATTTTGAAGGATTACAACTTTTACAGGTACTTGGAGGCATTATTGACGAACAAGAATAAACAGTAACAAATACCGCGATATGAAATGCGAGAGACAATACCTATGATATGACTTGGATGTATGTTAGTTATCCCTATTTTAAAACATAGGAAAGTCCTTTCATTGCCAGAGAATAGTTGCATATGTAGGTATGTGTAGGGGAGACCAGGGTAAAGTGAGCCTAACAAAATTTGAGGTAGAATACAAATTTTCCCTTTCCAAAAAAATCTGTGGAAATAAATTTATAATATAATTTAAACATCACTATTGATAAATCACGAATAGCAATACTTAAAATAAACTTAAAGTATATTGAAAATCAACTTGAAAGAAATGATGCAAGAGGGATCACTTTAAACCATTTTTCGAAAAATTTTCACATTTTTGAGAATGCATGTGCGACACATGGTTCCATTGAAACTTTTTCTCCTTTCAACGAGTAGAATATGTCTAACCTTGTATTCACGTACTGGCTTTCTTCTTCGGAAATTATATTTCTAATTCTGATTTAAAAAATTTAATTGAACAATTTGATTCGTATCCTATTTTACGAAAGGAGAGGAGGAAGGCTATCAGGGTTGCGTCTCAAGTCGAAATGACGTCATCATCGTTGACGACGTCAACGTCAATTACTGCTACTACCTTTACTACCGTACTACATTTGCATAAACAGCCACGACTCAATCTCTATGCTAATCGACTTGCTGGAGTCCGAAAAGTACTTGCGCGAAGTACGAGTACGTGAATTCGGATATGCATATGCATATAGGTGTAGTAGTTGCCTTTTCTGTTTCTTGTTTTCACTTATGTCTTAATAGGTCGTATTCCTTTCACAGTACAAACTATACGTACACATATGTATGTATACCTATAAAATTATAAAGTAGGTATTAAAAGAAGTGCGGATTCTTTCCGGTTCTCATATGTCCGACAAATTTTTGTTTCTTTAATTATAAGTGACTAGCTTTACTACTGGGCTGCGCCCGAAATTTAGATTCTGATTTTATAAAAAAAGGATTTATTTTTTGCGAAAGTAGTCACATTCATCTGGATTAGCTAGGCATAATCAGCTGGGACACATTTCGTGACCCCAGAGTTTAGCGTTCGAAAGTATTTAGGCGACAGACAAACACACAAACACTTTCTGCTTTATATATTAAGATTTCTGGGATAGAAGTAAACATGCCTACGTATGTACTTGCAACTTGACTGAAATCGTGCGATCTGAATCGCATAAAGTTTTTAATACCATGCGTATTGTTTAAAATTACGTACAATATTATTTATGATACATTTAATACTGTGTACCACAATTCTTTATATTATCAATAATTTTATGTTTCTAATATTATTCCTAAAAGTGTACGTGCTCTGAATGAAAATATAAAGCCGATCGATGTATGTGTAACACTGTAGAGTGATTGCTTTCCTACAGGTGTTTCGTGGAATATCAAACATGTTAAAGCGTAATCGGATATACATATCTATGGTCACGAACTTCATTACGTTGATATACATGGAATCAATCATCAGAAAAGGCGTTCCCGTGTACATAGAATTTATGCTGCTTTTTACCAAAACTATTTTCACTTGTTAATAACAAAGATTTCTCGGTTTTTGAAATGCGTGTATAAGAAAAGCATTATGTGTATTCAAAAAGTGACATTTACATATATTAGGATTAATACTTCAGATTCTTAATAATTGTAAGTACTTGACATTGCTTTCATAAAAATACATAAGGTTTATGTTACACGATTGTGAAATTCATGATTACACTTCTTTAAAATTGTTTAACTTGCACGAGTGAAATAATGTTGTAAGAAATGATGTAAACGATAAACCAATATGGTAATACCTTTAACATCTTACCAACAACGCTGCATAATCTGTCTTCGATGTAAATCAGGTCTCCTTACGGTCAACGGCATACCACCTTTAGGAAATCAATACATTTCTTTGCATCTCATTGTTATACAGGGTGTTCAATCTTAGTCAGCGGAATCGAGCATGCCTAAACTTCAGTTATGCGCAAAAATTCACATTTTTTAATTAAATACACCCGAGTGTGAAGCGCTCTGCCATAATAACTTTCTTTTAATAGAGCCACTAATGTAACGTAAAGATTATCCTCTATTTTTCATTCAAACAAATTCCTTCATTCAAAGGGCGACTCAGGAGGGGGGGTCAGCTCGAATTGTTTCGGGTGGCTCAGTAGGGGGGGGGGGGGGGGGGGCCCGGTCAGCTCGAATTGTTTCGGACGACTCCGTAGGAGGGGTCAGCTCGAATTGTTTCAGATTTTCCAAGTCACCTGAACAATTCGAGCTAATCTCTTCTTCCGAGCGGCCCGAAACGATTCGGACTACCCGGATTTTTCAAGCCGCCCGAAACAAGTTCAAGCTACCCGGATTTTTCGGGCCGTCCGGATTTTACGGGTACCCGGCTCGACTCGAAAACCGGGTCCCGGCTCGGTCCGAATTTCAAGCTGCTCGAATATTCGAGTACCCGGACAGCCCTAATACATAGGTCGCTGAATTCGTCACGGAACGGGCTACACGCCCATCTGAATAAAAATATACAGTTCCATTTAAAAAGACAAAGGTCACCTCGAAGGCACGTCCACCTAGATAAGATTAGTGACGATCACAAGATGTCCCCCTCGAAACAAAGTAGATAAGTTTTAGATGAAGCATTGTTTTCAATAACGAATAGCTTCGGAGATAATTGCGTACGAAACTTCAAATGGTACACTTCAAATGGTACACCTGTAATGTACCTACATAGGTAGGTATGTACTTATATACAACGTGAGCGTAGGTAACCTTAATGAGAAACACGGCAAGCGGCTTAAAAGAGCAATTAATTTAAAATTGAAAAGGAAACGGTTAATCGTCCACTTGCTGGACCTTATTACAGTACTAAATTATTTGGTTATTGATTAACCGAAGTGCATAAAATACATTTAATTCTATAATGATATATACGCTCGACAAGCTTTATGAAATAATCACCAAACAGTAATAATTCGCGCGGAAAATTAGATTCCGCAGTTATTACGTTCGTTGATAAATTATGGAGCAGAAATAAGCGTGAAAACCTAACTAGATATATACCATTAAAATATCTTCATATCACACAATTCTGTGTATGCTGTTGACAGTCAATATACATATGTTAAATATTGCCTTCGATTAATTGGGTTAGCTGAAAGCTGGTGTCAAGTTATCTCATTTATGTATATACCCGTTCAGTAGGTACTTCCCAGACAATAAAAAAATTATTGTTTAGGTGTCGGTACATATACCACTTGGATTGCATCTTAACATGCAGGAATTTTTATCACCATAACGACCTTATTATGAATCATCCAAGCTCCGATTTGTGTAAATATATTTAGCCTGCTTGAAACATAAAAAATTTCATGGAAAATGAATCCGAGAAATATATTGCAAAGATTTGCAAAAATAAATTCGCTATTTCTGTTGGATGACCCAGACCTAAGCCAGGTCAGTCAGGGAATTACTCCCCCTGAGTCACAGAACGGTCAGAATCTTTAAACATATTACATATGGCGATACGGAAAATGGGAAAGCTTGACTTTCATCTGATCTAGTGACTAAATACCTCCCCATCACATACAGATTTGTTTCCAAATAAGATGACGATTCAGGACCGAAGATCACCTTCTTTCGAGGCAGGGAGGCTTCTGGTGCTCGGCTTGCCTTCGTTACCTTATCGCGCACAGTAAGAGGGACTGAGGCGGTGGAACTACCCCTCACCACCGAGAACGCTCTGCGCTGCTCACAATGAGTCGTCTGCCACGAAGGGAACGAAATATGATGGCATTCAGTCTATGTATGTATCTCGCTGATTCGCTGCGGCAACAGCAGAGGAAGGGGAGAGAATAGCGATTACCTTGTTTCAACGCTGAACCCCCGTCCTTGTTTCTGGGAAGTACCTATTGCGAAGTTTTGAGCCAATAATTTGACTTTCGTCGTGCTCTAACAGAAATATTTCACCAGCAGTTCTGGTTTCTATTTTATTAGCTTTTATTTAGCTTCACTTGTGAGTTCGTTAGTGTGTCAGGGTGAAATCTTGTAAGCTAATTTTGATCCACTTCCACATATCCGATAGGCTTGAAACTTTCCACACATATGTAGTTCCGACGATAATACAATATTTTCACTAAAAGCGTAAAACAAATTATTGTAAAATTTCTTTTTTAACAAGCTATTATAGAATTTAATGTAGATAATGAAGATTACTATTATCGAATACTAAAAAGCATAAAATAATCTATACCAAATTTTTTTTTAGAAACAAGCTTTTATTAAAATGTAAGTACCTACTGAAAAGGAAAAAAACAATTTTGATTTCGGGCTAAATGACTGCCTTAGAAGAATTCTCTCACATGACTAAAAATAAGAGCGTGAGGCATCAATATTGAATATTAAAAGTTATGCAAAAGCTAACGGCATGATTTTGTCTTGACTTTTAATCTGTTTGGATCTCAAGATAACCTTTGAATTGAGGAATTAGATTACTCGCAAACAAGTGGAAAGAACTCTTGCAACAAAGACGCTCTAGCAGAATGCGAAAACTAATGTATCAAAATACGTGGAGCATTATAAATATTTATACATATAGAAAGGGGCATTTCAATATTTCGCGCCCACGCTTTTGTTTTTAGTCATAAGCAGGAATTCTTCAAAGGCAGTCTTTTAGGTCAGTGTCGAAATTATTTTTTTCCTTTTTAATACATTTTAATAAAAGCTTGATTTAAAAAAAATTGATAATAATTTCTAAATTCACTCTCTCTCTTTGAATATAACTCCGAGATACAAACACCTCCAACTCAATGATTACTAGCAAACGCTTGCTGTTACTACTGTTATGAAGTGAAATGAAGACCCTCAGGTTCAGTTAATACACTTTATTATAGGAAAAAGGAGCTTAACACATAATACACTATTAATATCAGTAGGACAAGAGAATCCTCAGATACTCTGCTGCGGGATAATTACTAATGACCAGAAACTAACCCCGACTCACATTTCGGGGTCCTAATATAGTATGTATCTGTTTTTGGTAGTAGGGTAGAGGGTGACATATCCACGGTGGTGTGTCCACGGCAGCGAGTCCACTGTAACGAAAACCGTACACCCCTTGATATGGCCAATATGGTCATGAGCAAATTTAACCAGTTCGTCACCGAACAACTCACTGTAAATTCAAGTAGGCAGCTCATAACACTACCGGCGTTAGGTAATGACTTCCTTCATGATGGTAAAAGGACCTCTCGCATGGAAAAACCTGAAAGGCTGGCTGAATAAATGACTGGACCTCCTTCCTCACGTAGCTGGGCACACGTAGCCCACGTACAGTGGCTCAGACGCTGCGTTATACAAGTTTAATGATAAAATTCCAAGAGCTTGAGTATATTATTGTGGGGAGTCATACCCAAATATTACTATTATACATTTACGAGATTGTACTTTTGTGCACAAACATTCGTTGATACTTCTATAATAGCGGAACACAATTATGTATGTCCGAGATTGACGTGAAATCACTAAAATTTCAAAACTTTAACTAAACTATTGCGGCATCGATTCCCGTTGTCCAATCACTCTAAAAGTTGGTAGGAATCATTTTCTCATCAAGCGTCACAATTTTGGAGGCAAGGCAAACGGAACTCGACAAAAAATGTTAACACTTACCTATAACTAAGGGATACCACCTAATCACCACGCACTTCTTTCATTTTTATTTCATCAAATTCAGATACTATTACTCGCGTAATACGTCCACACTTTGTACTTCAGCAGAGTATAGGTATGTGTACGATTGCCATAATATTCACTTACAATTAAATATATCCGTACATTTCGTCCAATGTGAGTCGGTACAAAGGAGACACTTTTTATGCCTAGTGGTACATTTTCCAAGAGAAGTGGCCACTCGTTCCGGAACAGTTGTCAACACGTTGCAGCCGTTAATCTCTCCCGAAGCGAAAATGGTCCTACGATGTCATTTCCACATATTTCTGACCAAACGTTGACATTCTATCGATGTTCGAAACGCCAATTTCTTCTTCTATGTGGATTTTTGTAACTACATACTGTAAAAGTGCTTTCGTGCGTCCATAGAATTATGTACAATAAAAAATTTACAAAAATTAAAACCGACTTAAAAAAATAAAAATGCACTAAAAAGTAAAAAATAATTTAATCCCTTATTTAATCTACGACTCTCATATTTTTTAAGTCGGCGCCAGATTTACACAGTGCAAATGATGAGACGCCAACATAAAAAATACGAGAGTCGTAGATTAAATAAGGTATTCAATTATTTTTTACTTTTTAGTGCATTTTTATTTTTTAAAGGCGGTTTTAATTTTTAAAAAATTTTGTTTGTCTTTTTAGTTTTATATTTATTGACACAACATGCTTAGGAGATATGCGTGTACGTACGTAACATAATAATAATTAGGTGACAATAGTCTTTATTATTAACTAGAACTCGCAAAATATTGGGCTAATATTGATGCAGTGCAGAACGGGACCACCGGCGTATCGCCCTCTTTCGAATAAAAAGAGATCATCAAAATTGGTCCATATGCTGAGGACTTATGCGGAGACAAACATAAAAAAATACATACGTGTCGGAACTATATTCTATAACCTCCTCCTTCTTTAAGTCGGTTAAAAATGGGTGCCCTTCTTGTTTCCGCATTAACTGCGTGCAGAATGTCACTCTCGCTGGCAGATCAGTGGCTCATAACGATTAAACACAGTACATATGATACGGATATTGCCCTTCTTGCAGAATGCGGTGTGCGGTTGAGTGTGGTATCCCAGTTAGTCGTTGAACTTGCCACTCGTTCATTCGCATTAGAACGCATACTTTTTGGTCATCCTACTTGCGTATAATTAGGTGCAAACACACCATTCTACCGTAAATTTCAAATACGGCCAGGCCGTGAAAGACACTGTTTTGAAAATCGGCTTATGACAGGCAATATTGTAAACTGCATACCAGATGTCCGCGAACTAGGTTTGGGCTGAAACTGTTGCTGTTAGATACGGGGCTCGAGATTGCGAGTCACCGGAGGCACGGACCTGGAAAAACCCAAGCTTTCCTTCCGCGATTGACGTGTGTACCTATTTCCGCCGACTTTCGCGCTTTTCAAAAAGGGACCAATCGGAATGGTCTATTTTCACCCCCGCTTTTCTAAGAAGTCAATAGAATACGTTTACTGCTTTCTTGCGAAGAGAACTTTCGCGCCAAGAGCAGGTCGACACAAGCTTTCGAACAAATATTCGTTCAAATATTTTGGTAACCTCAGTTCAAGTTTCTGGTTTTCTTTAAAAAATATATATTTCATATTTGTTACTCTTGTTAAGTACGAATATTTACTTCTACGTTATTAAAATAATTTACATTAAGTTAAATCGGCGTGGGAGGTAGGCGTATCAGTTCCGCAATGACGTATTCCAGTATACACGTATGCAACAATCCGCATTAGTACAGGGTCATCATTTAATCTTGCAACCCGCGCTCGCGCGAACAGGTAAAGTGGCAACAGCGCCTCACGGACGTATTCCACTACAACCATGCACCGCCCCGGCGTTCAGAGGGCTGCCAGCGACCGCTGGACAGCAGTGATGCCCGAGCTTTGAAAATTTTGGGATGGTCTCTTTCAAAGTAACGTCGCAAAGAGCTATACCGAATTTCCCGGCTCGGGTTGAAGAATTTGGGGCATTTTTCGTATAACTTTTAAACTATAAAAGATATCGGAATGCAATTTCCGCCGAAAAATGAGGAAAAATTATTCCCTCTTAATGCATGGTAATTTAACATATTTTACGTTTACTTAATTTTTCTTTTATCAATTTTGTAACCATAATTGTTGTAAGAAGCTTTTACAAACTGTTTATTTGATACTGTATTTAATGCTCTTTTTAAATTCATGGTGTTGATAAACAATAGGCTAGTTGTTTCTGTATCATTACTTTCAGAAATTGAGAAATTAAATTTTTATTCAATTACGTGTTAGTTCTGCAGACCTCAGAATCTATTGTTCTTGGTTTTCCTTTTTATGATTTTATCCATAATGCAGTGAATGCCTAGATCAGACGTAAGGGGTAACTAATGGGACGTGTCTTTGATTGTAGCGGTGTTTGAATTCTTTTTCTAGAATTTTTGTGTCTGAATGTTTTAGCTACTCAACGCCACGCCTATACCGGCTTCCGTTGATGTCATTTTTTGGAACGATACGCCATTATTGTGGCTTTTACGTACGCAGGTGGTGAAAAAGCTCTCCGTACAAGGGAATAGCGCCGCGGTCAACTATGTCGTAGCTAAAATTTTTGAAATTGAGACGGGCACGAGATCAGTCGACAATATTATCAAACCTCATTACAGTAACTTGGGGTGCGAGTGGTAAACCGATCATAAAAGCGAAGCGTGCAGCTCGATTACCTGGGCCGGGAAATTCCCAATATCTCTTTGCGACGTTAATTTGAAAGAGACCACCCTAAAATTTTCGGAGCTCGGGCAACACTGCTGTCTAGCGGTCGCTGGCAGCTCTCCGCTGGGCCGCTGCATGGTTGTAGTGGAATGCGTCTGCGAGGCGCTGTTGCCATTTTACAAGTTCGCGCGAGCGCGGGTTGCAGGATGAAACGCTGACCCTGTATGCAGAAAAAATGGTGTGTAGCAAATTGTAACGTTACAATGAACAATGATCTCAATTGAAGTTTTCATAAAAGTGCCAAAAAGTGGTGCAAGTAAAATTGTCCACATTGCGTACTTTTACATATTCCAATATTGTGTCTAAAAGTATTGTCAACATCTTTCCTGCAAGAAATAACTTTTAAATAAACTTTTACACTACTTGTTCCATATAAACATATAGTAAAATGTATACCTGCGTCGTCCATATTTGTTACGCCACACTGGCGCCACCATTCCCGCGGTGGTAGTTTCCTTTGCCAATACAAAACGTAGCTCCCAGAATTTTTCGAGACCCACTTTGAAATTGCACAAAAAGAAAAATCGGGAAAACAAATTTCACAGTGGCTTTCCCCCTTAAGCAATGCTTCGTGATAAGTGTTGCAAGAAATATGTATTCCTCTTCGTGTTAAAAATAGCACGACAGGTAAGACGATCGGCGTATCGACAACTTTTGACAAAGGAAAATCTTTCCCTTCCCGTTGGGTTCCGTCCGATGTATACATACATATATGTATGTATCGTATTGAGAATTCGAAAGTTTCTCGATCTATGGCTACATATACGCAGATTGTAAACTGGGATCGACTTTGATATCGAAAAATAGGACGGCCGCTAAGCTAGGATTCACGATTTATATTTGATGGAACTCGAGTGCAGATCCCAATGCGGTCAATCCTAGTGCGAGTACCTCCACGAAGTCAGGTCCCCGGCAATAATTCGAGAAAGATCTTCCTGACGACACTGACGGCTCCTTCGGGAATGGATCCCTCAGATAAATGAAGAGCCGGAGTATTGGAACATTTCTCTTTCTCTTTCATAATTGGAGAAAACGTTATAGCGCTATAGCCCGCGGCCTTTGTTTCATCGCAGTCATAAAGAGTTCTAAGAAACCATTATAAGGTTGGTTTGATAAAATTAACAAGGTGAATGTAAAATTACTGACAAGTAGTGGAATGGAATCTCAAACAAAAACGACGAGGATGGTATGCCTGCATCTTGATAGAATTTTGTAAAAATAGTTATATAATTGTATAAAAGCTGGAAAATTCAATTGTTTTAAGTAACATCGTATAACTTTCTTTGCATAAGCTAATTGGTACCAAACATGATAAGGAAAAAATACACAATAATATTTTATCCCAGTTCATTTAGTTTTCTAGAAAATTGACTTTGAATTTTGGCTAGGTACGCATCCACCGAAGTACAATTTTTGGCGCCCGAGAGTTCTCGTTTTCTGTGACAAGAAAGGGGTTCCCCTTACCTCAGCGCTTCTCTTGAGCTAGATCCTAGAATCATAAAGACAAAAACAGCAATACACCATTCAGTAATGAAAACACCAATTTCTATATTTCGTATTAGCAATGGATTACTGGGTATTTTTCTGATGAAAATGAGGCCAACCATGATATAACTCTGATTATTTTTAATAACTGTCACGGGCCAGAGCAGGCCTGCTGTAGAGTGCGGATACCTCTGAAATAATCGTCGGTGATATGTGATCCCAGGGCCCTAATGCGTTAATTGTAGCAGCATACATTCATGTTCGCAATAAGAAAATTGTTGTTCAACGTAATGGTACTACTTTGTCCATTTCTCTCCTGCTCCCTGGCTCGGCTGTCGCTGAGAAAATATCGTGCACGTAAAGTTAGAGGAAAATACTTTCGTTCTGTCTGTAATGATAAAATTATAGGCTCCATTTTCAAAATTATAGGCACATACTGACGTAACACTCGCGTCGTTCTACGTGAATGTCTCATCGTAACTCCAGGTGGGCCATTTCGTTGAAATTTAATGTCGTTTGAAGGAACTTTCAGAAAGTTGTTTTTGATTACGTCGTTTCAGCGGAAAACGATGTCATAATATGCTCGATGCGATCTGGTTATGAAGCTGCGTGTCCAGGAGCTAGGTCTGTAAATTCTGACGAGTAATGTCATCGATTGTTAATAGGATATATATTTTTAATTATTTTTCAATAGCTACCCGTACACTACCATGTTACCGCAAAAGAAAGATGTTATCCTTCCCGTTATTGCTTTCCTTTGAGAAATTTATGTTGTTGCTCATTAATTAAAAAAACCTTCTGTATACTTTCCCATCAGTCTTGTCTAACACTCTATCCGCTGATCATCTGTAAGGAATATAACCCCGTTGCAGCCGACTAACAGGAAACTTGTATCCGGCAATGATTCGCTTATAGCTGACCTTAAAGGGAATGTGCCCCGGTTAGTGGCTGTATTTGACGTTCCTTCACGCGGTTTATTTTTTCGCCTATCCTTTCTAAGGTTCCTTGAGGATTTTTAGTGGATGAGGGGATTCATTGGTTTAGTGTGTACAAGGTGTTTTATGCTTTAACCCAGACCTTTGATACAAACGGAAAGGTAGTCATTCTATATGAAAAAATATGTAAAAAATTGTATACAATGAAATAAATTGAATTGTATACAAAGCAATTTTGTTATTGTTCGCTTCGTTTTCAAGAAAATTGACTTTGAAGTTTGAGGCATCTGAGGATCACGTTGAGAATAGGGGAACGGTGTTGTAGGCCCATACGAGACTGCTTGGATAGTCTACCACTATTTCAAATGCTTTCCTGTAAATGTATACCTATGTATATGTCTATGTATATGTGCGATAAAAAAGAAAAAAAATTGTATTACTTCAAACATACCTTAATATGCACGCAAAACGCCAGATAGTATAAACTTATAGTTTTTGTTAAATAAATTTCCGAAAATGACGTTGAAGAATGGGCAGTTACACTAAAGTACGCCGTTAAAGGTAATAAGCAGTCGTTTTTGTCGAAAATGAAGTATGTATTTTTCATTTAATTCCAAAGAAATAAATTGAAACTGAGACTTGGTCTTTGACACAACGTTTATTTCGCTTGCTTCCTATTTCACAACTGTTTATTTTGCTCGGAATAGTCGTAACTATAGTAAAACGCAAAATTGCGTTGCGACGATGTGATCCTAAACTTTAGGAAATAACTGCATGGAAAGATTAAAATAGGACATCCTGTATATGGCAGGGGCGGTTGGAATAATTTGATAGAGCTAAGGGGGCGTTGGCCTAGAAAAAGTTTGAGAAACACAGCTCTAGAGCCCCATTACCAGTTCCGTATCACCCGCAACGTCACGTTGCCAACATAGTACTTAAACAGACTATACCGCTCATTATGATGGTAATTGAAATTTTCGCGAATTTAAATATAACGTCCTATTTTTAGCGGGATGGATATTTCCCTGCCAAATCAATTATTTTTTGTGCTTAATGTCAGAGATTTTTATAAAATTCGCTGGCTTTGAATGCGTTTAAAAATGTATTCACGATGCGACAAATTTTGTGATATTTCCACGAAAACGGGCTGTATAAATAAAGTTTTATTTGTGAAATAAAAGTATCATTGCTGTAAAACTAAATTATACGCTCACAGCCTGTCCGTTCGACCGAAGGGGGAGGAATAACAATTAAGAAGTGAGAAATGTTCAAGTTTCACATTTCGCGTCAGATCTTTGCGAAAACAACGCGAATCGATTCCTTATATTTCTCCAATGAAAATAACACCAAGAACGACGTAATTTGGTCCATAATGAAGGAAATAACATGAAAAATTGATTTGCATCATTTCAAGTTGACTTCGTTAAAAATAATCCAATTTACATGACATTTGGTATGATTTTCATCGGAAAAACATAAGGAATCTATTGGCGTTGTTTTCGCAAAGATCTGATAAGAAATGCGGAACTTAACATTTCTCACTTCTTACTTGGTATTCCTCTCCCTTCGGGGGTCAAAAGCTATAACAAGCGGCAAGGCATCGCGGGGTGTGGTTTTCGCCACAATGTGCTGGGCGGCATCTCTTTGAGGAGGGTTGCGGGGGAATCAGCCTGTACAGTTTTGTCCCGTTACGGATACGGCGCTCAAGGGGGAAACCGCCCCCTTAGCGAAACAGTATGCTATTTGGCTCGCCTTTCGTCTTTGCCGCCTGCTTTTAGTAATACGATGCCGCTGCTACCTCGAACCAAATTTATGGGTTGTCACTGTCGCGTGTCCTCTCGTTCATTGTCAGTCTCTCACTCGCGGTGGCCACTACAAAAAAGTAGCGCGGGTAGAAATGTTCTGTTATCGAAACGGAGGGCTAGTCTCTATAACGGGACAACACTGTATTCGAAACCTTGCGGTGTTCAAAGTAACAAACTCTAGTCAACTAACTTACTTAGACCAATACAGTACTTTCCGGTTATGGGCTGGCGTCCGGTCACGACCTCGTGAACCCTTAACCGGGGTAAGGCAACGAATCTATCAACGCTTGACTGGATTTTACGGGAAATCGTTCCACGAGGAAACCGAATCCAGAGTGAGACAGGGCAACGTGCACCCGGTGACCGAGAGCCGGAAGCGATAGCTCCAGCTCTCAGAATAAGTCATGTAGTACTGAAATTCTCAGGTTTTTTATTTTTCGCTGCATCTTCACGGAAGTGATACCAATGGATATCTGAGATTTCCTTGGCAAAAATAAGTCTCAAGACAACGTTATTTGGACTATTATTTGTCTGATGTGTGTAAATGAAAAATTCAATGAGGGGAGGCTTGATCTGCAAGCTGTTAAGGGAGGATTGCGCTTTATTGGGCCGAAAAATAGGTGATTATTTGTAAATTTTTTGTCGAAAACGGTTCGACAAATTAATTTGATTTTTGGCATACCGTTTTATTGTATCTTGAGCTATTGTTCTGAATTTTTGTGTGAGATTGAGAATAAAACATGGCAGATGCAGAGTGCTGACTGAGGGCGTTGAAAAAAGGGTGATCCTGGCGTTGACGGAAAGTGCTGTAAGGATTATCGGAAACACAAAAGGAAAAGAGATTCTTAATCTACATGAATGTGGCTATCTGTGGTAGTAGATTTATTGCCGCATCTGTTACCGTTCCTTTTTTATTTAAAGAAGTTTTCCCGATTTTGGGGCAAAACCTTTTTCAGACTCAAATCAGGGCGCTTCATCTTCTTCAAATGGCTGCCATTCTAAAATTGTTGTATTTTTCTAAATGCATCTACTACCACAGAAAGCCACATTCATATAGATTAAGAATCTCGTTCCCTTTCTTTTGTGTTTCGAATAACCCTTACAGTACTTTTCGTCAACGCCAGGACCACCCGATTTTTTTTTACTGTCACACAGAAATTCAGAACAATAGTTCAACATACAATAAAACAGCCTGCCAAACCTCAAATTAATTTGTCGAACCGTTTTTGTGCAGAAACTTCACAAAGGATTACATATTTTTCGACCCAATAAGGCGCAATCCCCCCTCAAACGGGTAGAAAGCGCTGGCCTTTAACTGAGCAGTGCTGTACACTTCAATCAAATTCATTAAACTAATTAATTTGTAAAGAGAGCCGTTCAAAATGGCCAGCTGAAAACGTGCAATGTAGGGTATTTGACAATGAGTAATAGAAAATGAAATGAAAATAAGAGGAAAACCAAGAGTAATGACATCGCGGAAAAGGCTTCATTGTTTAGTTATTAATGTTTAAAAAGTCGGGTCAGACACGTTAGAACCATGGCGATTCGGCGATCAGCGTGTCACGTTAAGTAGGTCAGTAGAGTCGTGTATAGTTGCCGTAAAAAAGTAACGTCGCATTTATCACTACTTTTACGAGATAAGCTGCTACTCCATGCGCCTTTATTTTTTGACGGCGACGGTACGCGGACCTACTGACCTACACAACGCAAGTCGCCGAATTGCCGTACTTCAGGCGTTTCTAACACGAGTTTTTAAACATTAATAACTACAAAACGAAGTGATTTTCGTCTTATATTGTCGCATGAAATCAGCCTCTTCATTTTCTACTCTTTGTTGTCAAACACCCCATATTTAGATACTGGGCTATTTCGCACTTTATCTTATCGATTTCTATGTTGTAACGTTTGTGTACATTGAAGGCATGTTTATACTGTTAATAAGCTTTCTCGCATTCCAGTTTCCGCCATGGTAAATTCCTTTTGAAACGATTTTAGTTAGCTTCGATCCTCTGTATGTTTGGTGTATGTTTGTTTGTTTCGTGTATGATTCAAATCTGGCAACTCAATTTTCCCCCATCGCCACCAATCAAATTGTTTTGAAACTTTGCATGGGTGCGTAAGTTGGATGACAATACAATTTTTTAAAATAAAAAGTAAAAAATAAAAAGATTAAAAAATATATATACATATATAAAATCCACAAACACTACATATTAGAAAAAATATAAAAACAACAAAATCCACAAACACTAAAAACTAGAATATAAAAAATTTATAAAAAATACTTTTTGTTAACCGATTTTACTAAAAATGTACTAAAAATTAAAAAGTAATTCTTTTCTTGTACTACAATTTTGATGATGTTTTCTCACTTTAAATCAAATCGTAGCGCGGGATATTTCATAACAGAGAATGAATCAATTTAATACAGCACTTTAAACGAAACTCTTGCTATTTTATATTTCGTAAATTTTTGGCGTCTGTAATGTATTAGAATTTTGTTACAATTTGGATAATAGCTTTTGTTTGAACTAAAAGAAATTCTTACAAGTGAATTATGTTAATATTAATTATGTTAATGTAATTAATGTTATATTAAAGAAAGATGTAGTTTTTTCAATCCTTGTAAAATAATTCCTTTAACACAAGTGATTGTAATATAATTAGTCGCACCAGAATCAATATAATGCTTTTGAGGTGCCACATTAATTTATTAGTTTCGTCATTTACTTTTCAATATCAAGAGATTTCAGGAAAAACATAGCTAACACACTATGCATTAAATCTAACTCAATTTGAAATTTCATCGCCAAAAATCACTCCCAAACTACCTACCGACAGACACCGTTGGAATTTAGAACAGGACAGAATTTTTATACATTCTGTCTCGGTTTCTTAAATTCCATACTCCTTGTATTCCTTTTATTATTTCTGGTGCGCTACTCCGGAGTGTTAATCCCGGCGCGGAAGAGAAACAAGAAACAGGAACGGTTGGATATGTCGCTTATTACACTGCAAAACTTTTCTCATTTCGACCTGCTTCGCACGAAAATACGAAACGATTGCACCGCGTATTGAACTAACTAACCGAGATAAAGCCATGAGTTGTTGTGAAAGAGCGGATGAACTCTTAATTATGCGCTTAGTTGATACGAATTATTGTAAAACAACGTACACCGTTATTGGCAATTTTCATTGCTTGCGAATTTAGAATCGCAAAGTATGTAGTTACATAGGTACTTCATTTTATAAATAAATCTCTAATATACAAATTCAGCGACAAACTGTTTAATTAATGTGTGCTTTTCAAGGTATACTGTCTGTATTATTTATATTTTAATTATGCATCCATTTGCTCGATAGTAGGTATGTCAAAATTCAGCTGTAATAATATTCAATAAAATATATCCACCATAGACTTGTTTCGAAGCTCGAAACTTTCGGATATGTAGCTTGCAATTCGAAGCGAGTAGGATTCGGCTTTTCGTGCAGAGCCAAGACCCGAACGGTTTCGGGTATAGTACCTCCCCGAGATATAGCGACTAAGAGGAGACCCACTCCAGTGCTGTGCAATGGATACCATTAAGGTTACAAGCCGCCAAATGTGCCTTTTGTTACATGTCACGGGACTGTACTTATTTGGTTACATGTGCTCGGGGCCGCATTTACCACAAGGCGACCTAGACTCCTCGCACAGAACAAAATAAAAAACAGCCTAGTTATAGTCAGCCTAGTTGCAAAATAAATTACTTATTTTTAATATTTAAAAAAATATTAAACTCCGTTTGAAATATGTACATCGTTCTTTCCTTAGAAAATAAAACTACCGGGAACTGCTGTATTCCATAAAATTCACGTACCTGAGCGTGCCACCACGAGGTAAAAAGCTATTTTGTTCCTTGTATCTACATATTTCACACAACCGTGGAAGTAGACTTGTTCTTTTCAGCAAAAGTATAAACGCGGACCGTGTGCTTTCTTGTACTACGCACCCAACATACTTTTTACAGTCTTCACATTTAAATTTTTTTTTATATAATGTAAAACTATTTAAGAAGATGAGAAATGTATATTTTCAGCTGCAAGTGCAGATGTGATTTTTCGTTTAAAAATAAATATTAAACTTTTGGAATACTGCTTATAGGATTTTTGTAGAATCAGGAATAATGAATATTTTGTGGGATTAAGCATTTGTCTGCTTTGGTATTTCTAGGACCTCAAAGAACTAATACCCAATAAATACACTGAATATGTACCCAGGCGTATGACTTGCCACCGAAACAATCGGAGGCATTATGGACCCGAGTCCCTGCTGCGTTCACGAAGTCGCTATATCTCGGGGTGGCACTATAACTCGTCGTAAAGAGTTCTCCGGCTCCCAACTCGGCTCTTTGTGCACACCTGAGGTAGATGAGTGTTTCTCAACCTTTTTCAGACCACAGCCCCCTGAGTACTATATAGTAGATCCTGCCTTAGACGCGAAAATGTTAGAAGGTAAGGCGAAACATACAGCACAGGCGGTATACAGGGTGGGTCAGATGCAAAGATAAGTTGAAGAATGAAAATTTTTTCGTGTGATAATCTTCATTTCCGAGATAATCGAATTTAAAAATTTATCCGGTACGCGTGCACCTGGTTAACTCCGCCTTATTTCGGCACGTGGTGGCTGAAAAGTCCGGACATAGCTCCATCCGAATTTTCGACAGCTACTCGGTTTATAACACCGTGCTCGTGTTGCAAGACACCTGGACTTGAACTACTGCGGTAGTCGAAAATGGCATTTTTACCAATGAAATTGAGGTGGACAACTTCAAAATGTCAAGATTTATAGCCATTTTTTATAAAAAAAAGTCCTAGAGTGTTTCTCTCGTCCTCAACCTGTTTAACCCGGTTTCGTTCATTGCTCACATCAATCCTGCCCTCGTCAGTACTACAGTCTTACGGTAGAACCATATTCAACAAAAGACTGTTGCATATGTTCACAAGTATGAATAGTAATTATAAAACTACCTTGTGAATATAGATAGGAGATTAATTCTAATGTATATGTTTTACTTTTGATTTCAGGTGAGTTCACAAATGATGCTAGAAATCAAACCATACCCGATATACATATGTATTTGGAGTGTAAAACCGGAAAAATACTGTATCAAGACATCAGTTTTGTAAGAATTCACTACTCAAACAATCTTCATTTGTGTTCATCATTGAAATCACTCCTAAATAGCGCACGTTGTCTTAAGGCGGATCCAGACCAAACGCACTGCGCCATGCGACGTTACTCTGCGCGGGTGATGTGGATGGTAAAGGCGGGTTCTCCTAACGACGCAGCACGTTTGGTCTGGATGCACCTTTAGGCTGCAGTCCCATCGCTGCGCGCCGCACACCTTTTTTAGGGTGCATAGGCCGATTTACCACAAAAAGAAGTTCCCCCGGTTGCAACCACGCGCCGCGCACGAGTCCTCTTGACGAAAATTGGTTTTCGAATTCCAGTATTTCAAAAATCCCGCATAAAACCGGTTTCCGAATTTTCCAAATTCATAAAAAAAACTGGTTTTTAATCCTTGTTTTTTAAAAACACACAAGCCCTACTTTTGACCGCTTTCGAGCATTTGAAACAGTCGATTCTTGCAACCAGGCGCGTGTTGGAGCGCTATGCCGAGAATTCACTGCCATCCTGTGCACGCGCTCCCAGACCTACATTCGAGAGTTCAAATAATACTTGATTTTAAGACTGAACTACTCCTGATTATAGAAACTATTCTAACGCTAAGTGCGAGTTCAAATTCGCTTCTCCCAAGATATTTCGAGATAGCTGTGAATAGAGGTGCAGACGTAACGACCTCAGCGAGAATATTTCGGGTAGTTTCCGGAAGTTTGCATACGCTCCTACCTGCCAGCTATATCGGGCATGCCAGTATGCAATACAGAGACGCTACATACGTCCTTAATTTGGAAAAACCAATCTACAGTCTCCTACGTCATTTCCGTTACAAAATTTGATACCTTCATTGGATGACGACAAGAAAAAGAAATTCCCAATTCTTCAAGTTTTCTAAGCCCTAATCAAATTTTTTAACACTCTTAATCTATCTTACACGGGGAAATTAAAAATGCACAACAAAAGATGTTTGTTAAGTTTCAGTATCAAATGCAGAAAAGAAATTATGTTTGTATCATAAACCTGGTTTCTGTCGCTATTTTTACTAAGCTAATAATATTTTTTTAACGAGAAAATAATAATTAGCAATTTCAACAATTGCAATATGCACATAAAACAGTGACGTGCATTGAAAATAAAATTATAAAAAGAATTATTGATACGATTTTTATAGACAATAGCATTGCAGAATCTAACCACACGTGAATAACTAAGGAATGATAAAATTCATAAAATTGTAAAAGTAAAAGAATCGGTCGATCGGATTTGTATGGGCCAGGATTCGAACCCGGATCTTCCGCTTTCTGGACGACTAGTCTAATCGACCATTAGACTATCCAGGGCGGTGGCGACTCTTTTTCTCCTGGACTAATTATACTAACAGGGCACCACCTAGCTGCATTAGCACACTAAGCCCGCCCCTGAATCGGTCACCAATCTTCTACCAAATAAATGTAATTATGTATTAGAAAGCAAGAATAGTAAATATTAACGTGATCTGTCACTTACATTAGAGGAAGTGCAGCATATTTGGAATACAAATTTGTTTAAGACTGTTATCATATAGTTGTACAATGGAAACTACACTCATATAGTTGATAAAAAAAAATAAAATTTGATTTCGGACCTGCTGTGCCATAGCCACACATTCGACCAGCTCGCGAGGGGGGGTCTAGAAGATTAATTAATATATTAAAATTTATGGATGTTTTTCTATTTATTTTTTTTGTAGTCTCTTAAGACAGCGTACTAAGGGTAAGTAATACAAATTTTCTATGAAAACTGTAAATTATTCCTGAAAAAAATCTTAAAAATGGCTTACTTTTCCGGCCGTCACAGTGGTATTCCCCCTTAAAGGCGAGATCTCCTAGCTGCGACCAGTCGCAGCGACCGGCAGCGACCTGTCGCAGCTAGGAGATCCCGCCTTTAAGGTAGCAATGAAACTTGCATTAACACTCTTTCAGATTGAAACTCAAATCTGGAAATCAGAACTGTTTAATAGTGAAAATACACAAGTACCAATCCTACTTTAATTATAACTGTATCCATGAGAATTAAATTACACTATGTATAATTAAACTACAACTATATGATTAACAGTTTAAATGAACATATCACATATATCGGTAAGTTTATAGAAATTTTATATACGTTTATAGTTGAACCAGCAATTTCAACATATCGGGCAACCAATAATTTTGAAATGAAGATCAAATAGGGTGGATGGTGTTCGCCTCGAGTTTCGTAACATAAAACAATGCCTAAAAACCGAAATGCTTTATTCCGCGTTGGCTCATTCCGATAACGATGACGTATGTAGCTAACCGCACACTATCGGGCGTAGTAGTGCATAAATGTACTACATGTATGTAGGTACCTACAGGCACATGCACCATGTTGCAAAGCCACATGCATGGCCCTTTATATGCGCATCCAGGTGCAAGTAATAAGCCCAACTGGACATATTCTGCAATCTCCTGTATGATCTCTTATCACGGACATAAATTAGCGCACTATATTAGAGCATATTCAGTTTTGAATCGTTGCTAATAAGAAGGTCCTGTATCTCTTCCTTAATTTAGCCATATTATTTGAAGCAATTTCACCGATATATTGTTCCGATTATTTTCCATTGATTCAAATGAAACATACGGGGTTCTTCTCAGCGTGGAAACGCGAAACAATTACATTTTATAGTACAACATATTTATCTACAACAGTCTACGCTTCTGCTAATTATTAGGATAATAGGAATGTGTTGTACTTGCATAGCAAACAATTCGAATTTATTAAACTTTAATTAACGAAAAATTCGGGGCATAATGTATTAACACAACTATATCCTAATATATAAATACAACTATATCCCGTATAAAGATTTCAATTGTCACATCTATAAAAAAATTCCTAACAAGATAGGTGGCATTTCCCTCCACTTTTGGACGATGGTCGAAGCACGCTTCCTAAGTAATTAGGTACATCGGTTACGCATACACCTGGGAAGGCAAATATGTAGGCTTCGTCCTCAGGATCGGCGACCGACTCCCTAACCAAATTTTATGGCTTTATTGCTTCCTGCATTTCCTCAACCCGAGATTTTCTGTTTCAGAAGGCATGGCCGTAGCAGTGCCGTCTTTAGGCATGGGCACACTGGGCAGTCGCCAGGGCCTCCCTAATAAAGAAGTATGATTTTACGTCCTATTCCCGCGGGTGCTTTGCCCAAGGCCTACAATGCTGTTGAGACGACAATTGAATATTCTTTTATGCTTAATGACCTACGGCAAAAAGACATTTCACAAAAGAATAGCGGTTACTTGAATAACGGTGAGAGTCTCGTAATCCATGGTACAAGTGAAAATGTGATGATTCTACGTGAAAAAAGAATTCGAAAATGTCCTTCGAACGTCCATTTTCGAAATAATTCAGTTTGAATTTCGATTGGATGTGCGTGCACCGAAGTACGGTTTTTGGCGTCTGTGAAGTTGACAATGAGATAAAGGAGAATACTTCTTCTAGGTCGATGATAAGCGAGATGTGTGCTCCTTACTTCTGCGTACCCGTTGCCAGGGTCAGCGGCAAGCTTTCCCCTTACCCCAACGAACCCCTCGGAGAACAAAGACCTCTACATCGACGCATGCGTACCCGGCGAATAATCAAATTCATTTTTCTCGGAAACGATACAAGTTGCTAAATAAATTTATTATGTGTTTTCGACTTATTTTTTCATGTAGCATCACTACCCTTCAGTTTGTGTCATCAGCTACGAGACCACCCTACACGAAAGTAACTAAGAAAGAAGAACATTAAACGATTTCAAATAAAAGAGCGAGAAATGCAATATATAAATATGTATAAATAAATTGTATAAAGACTATGTGAAGAATTTGTTTAAATACTAACGGAGGAGCGTTAATATTTGTTCAAAAGGTGTCTGGTAGAAATGAGAGGGGACAGATGAATTCATTCAATGCGATAATAAAAATTCGAATAATGTAGGTAGGAAGGGATAGAAATACCGAAAGATTGTAAGATATAAAATACAAGAAATAAAATCTGAATGTTCACTTAAGAAATAGCACATCTTAAGGTATAAAAAGAAGAAACAGAGAACGGGGATATTTTTAGAAAAGAGGACGATGAAGTATGAAACGGAAAGTAACAAAATCGAAGGAAAGTACTGAAAGAGAAATGGAAAAGAGGATAGTAGAAAATTTTTCATTATGTCATCGCGCAAAAGTGATCCGGTAGAAATTGAAATAAACGAAATGAGTGAGAAAGGAAGGAACCATCCGTTTGATAGAGGGGAGATAAATGGAAAAGTGAAGAGAAGAAGATGAGGAAATGATATAAAAACTCGGGGGGGGGGGAGATATATAAAGGAGACTAATTGTAAGTTCAAAGGGAATGACAGCCTATAATATCAATTTTATCCCGTGTTGGGATAACTTACTAAACTACTATTATATAAATTTGAAGTTACATACTTTGAATTGCGTTTTCTCACAAAATATGAACTGTCTTGACAAGAGGAAGGATATAAATTTTTTTTTATAAATATTCTATCTATATACATCAAATCCAAATACCACTCAGTCACTGACTCATCACGATTTCTCTGGAACCACTGATCCTATGAGCATGAAAGGTAGGTAGATTCCTCTTAGCCCCTTGGTGCTCGCTAAGAAATCTTTTTAAAAACTCCCTCCCCATCACCGAAAAAAGATATATAACCCGAGCAACGCCGGAAACTTTAAGCTAGTCTTACAATAAGTATGTATAAGTTGCACAACACACCGTTCCTAAATACAGGTTTCGTAATGGGTGGAGTATGCAAAGCATAATTTCAATGGCAATACAAAACGGTACCAGTAAAATCCGTTCCAAGCCGAAGAGAAGTATTTTTAAGTATTCCGAATAGGGGGTAGAACTATGCTCTGTCACAATAAAATTATCATTATTCAAAGGTGACTTCCTAGGAAGGAACATAAAAATATAATGAAAACCTGCATAGGTGCGGATGTTCCTGATAGACCTACATACCGAAAGGAAAACGATCTCAAGCCGAAGATTAAAGAAGGAACGTACATACAGCTCGATCTACCTTCCACAGATTAATGCTGAATTGACTAAACGAGCTCCGAAGCAACGGCGCGCTGGCGATAAAGTCTCGCTATGTCGACACTTTTATTTGCCTACGCCACGCCGTTACACGATTCCTCGTTTCACACTCGGATACACTTTAACTGTAACTACCTCCACCGATACTTCGTTTGGTAAAGCGCGAGCGATTCGACAATTGCGGTTGCTCTTCTAGAAAAATCCACATTAGAGTGTAAAAGGTATACGACACCCGAGATAAAGGAGCTTTCCACAGAAAACGAAACTCTGCTGGGACATTTTAAATTCACGTGTGCGGAGCAGTCTACTTATTTCTCTCTATTTGCACAAACGAGAATGCTGAGAAAACGCCACTGGTGCACTCATGGGTAAAATAGTATCTATGTGAAATAATATATACAAATATGGTACACTTGCCAATTTTATTGTATGCCTTTTATTATCCTTCATAAAACCAGAACTTTATAATTTGCTCCCTGTGACTCTACATATACGTACTACAGATTTGTCCGGATAAAGAGACCTCGCTTGGGGGACAAGTCGCCCCCCTAATGAAACGGTAGGCTATTCGGCTCGTCTTTCGTATTTGCCGTCATCTTTAGTAATACGATGCCGCCGCTATCTCGAACGAAATTTATGGCCTATCGCTGTCACGTGCCCTCTCGCTCATTTTCAGGCGACCACAAAAGAAGTAGCGACGAGAGAAATGTTCTCTTAAAGCCGCGTATTCATTGTGAGCATTCGCCTCGATTTGCCCGTGCAATGCTCGTTTGGGGCTCGCAGGATTCATTCACAACAGTCCCCATGAGCATCGACCCGAACGAGAATAAAAATCAGGATAAAAAATATTGTCGTAGCTAGTGCTAGCTTTATAACTTTGTAGGGTGACCTATCGAGTGAATATACACTTACGATGCGTGACCAATGAATGAACACCTACAAAAATCAACAACAACAATACTTACCTTGCACTTAATGAAGAACTTAAAAAGAACTTAGTTGAATAAAGGAGTACTGTGTAAATTTTAACCTGAGAAGAGCGTGAGAAGTGTTAATCTTTCGTATGATAAGAGCTGAGCAGCATTCATTCACTGGACAGATCAGTCTATACATTGCTTTATAAAAAAATAGAAAGATGAAACGTTGGTGGATGCAGAAAATATATACTAATAGGTGCAGTGAAAGATTTTTACGAGATTGAAATGTTGGAGTAGGAAGTCACCAATTCAAAAACTTCGGGAGGACGTCGTTACAACATGTTTTTGAGGATATTCAGGATAAAACTGCCAAGCAAGATACTGACTTCAGAATATCCAATACACCTGAAGAAAGATTGGCAATTACTTTCAGATTTCTTATAGTAGCTTACAATATCTTTTCAAAATATCTAGACAAGTTTTTTCAAAAATTATACCAGGAGTTTGCGCATCCATAATTGAGAATTTAATTCATTATGTAAAGGTAAGTCATTTATTAATCATGGCATCGTTCGAACACGTCTATACATACATTGTATCCGCACGCGTCGAGCCGCATCCGAACCGAGCGTTCGCCGAGCTGCTCGGGCCGATCCGTTCGCCGAGCTACTCGGGCCGATCCGTCCGCTGTCGATCCATCAAAGTGAGCACGCGTTCGGACGAAAGCACTAGCTACTGCAGTATTTATTTCTATTCATGACTTTTGTTCTCGTTCGGATCGGTGCTCATTGGAACTGTTCGAGCTGCGCGAACCTCGAATGAGCCCCGAACGAGCATCACACGAGCAAATCGGCGCTCATGGGATGCTCGTTCGGGGCGAATGTTCAGATGAATACGCGACTTAATGCAGCGCCGTCAAGCGTAGGGGCCCCTCACGCGTCTGCTTCTCCCTCCTTTCGAGCAGCGTGACTTGTCGCCATGGGAACCTCGCGACGCTCAAAAGTAAACCGCGACAGTTCCGTAAACAAGGAAGCTCAGACGCGACGCCGACGTTTAGTACTGTTACTTTGGCTCGGCCACATCTTTGCGCCATGGCAACGTGGGACGATGATGGGGACGCGTTTTGCTTCCCAGGAGGCGAGTTGGACAACGCTGGCTTAATGGAACGGGCGACCACGGTTGCCATGTCTCCGGTTCTCGCCTGGAGGCTTCGGGTTTTGAAGCAAATCTCCGGACTCCGGGTTTACTGGAAAAATCTCCGGGTCGTAGAAAAAATGAGATAATAGGAAGTTGTGGTATTATACAATGGTATCAATTTTATATACAATAAAAGTTATTAATTAAAAAACAGATACTTTCAAGTTCTGGATTCTTTGAACTTAAAAGAATTGCACATTTGTTTTCCGGATATTCCAGAATAAAACTTTTTTTGCTTTCTCCATCTCCGGGTTTATATTTGAATCTCCGCGTTGGAATGTGTGGCACTCCGGAATTTATATGGTGGTAAGGTGTTAACCCTGCGGATGACCCGTCCCCATAACGGGACAACACTGTAGCCACTTTATACAAGAGACTGTTCAATTACACTAATATGTAGTATTTAGCGGACTCATCGCGAGGGTAACACAAACGTATCACATGTTACCTACGGACGTACAGAATATTACTACTTTTCAACGAAGAATTCCGCTAGACATGAGTAATACGGTCAATTTTTCGGTTCAATACATGCTCTGGCACTTAGATTTCAAATACGGATACTCGGACACTCGGATCTAAATTCAGCGTGTATGCGAGTACTCGGATACTCAGGATTCGGGTATCATCACGTAAGTAGTACTCTCGTGAAGATCTAGTGGAAAGTAGAAGAATTTAAATTTTCAAACGGGGCAAGCTGAACAAAATTAAAATTCTCCCGAAAGAAGCGATCGTTCGAAAAAATCTGATCAGCTTAAAACGATATTTCGCCAAAGCATGCGCCATTTCAAATTTTAAAAATTGTAACAAAACCATTTGAATTATTGGAACTATAATAATTCCTTCCTGATCCTTTAATATCGTAGCCCCATATTTAATGAATTTTACGCGATGCAAGAACGCCGGCCTACGTAGGCAATAGCCCAAGCAATCATTCAAGCCGATTTATCACAGGACTCGAGCGAACACTGGCGGCCATATATTCTGCCTCCAATTTACATCCGAAATCCATTTGGCCGATATGGCATTCGTCACGATATTTGGGTCGATCTACAACTTCTTGAGCGCATACCTCGAGTCAGGCACACACCTCACCCCTGGCAAGATGCCGAAATTATAAAATCAGCAGTACGTGCGTACGATTTCTGGGGATGGATGCAGAACTAGTATGGGCATAGCGTGAGTGTGCAGGATATGGAGACAAATAAATAAGGAAACGCAAAATGTAGGAAAGCAATGACAAATAGACAAACATCTAGTCGCAAAAAATGTATTAACTAGTGACGCATTAGCTATAGAAAATAATAATTACAGTTGTCTCCACAAGTGATCCAGCTTCGGGACCGACCGTGATCAATTGTCGAGACGAGCAGTCTATTCGGTTTGCGTTTGCTCTCCGTTGCGGCGCCAGCAACAAGCAATAAATTACGGTGCCCTCTTACTCATTCTTAATCCTCTCACTCGCCGCGACAACTACAAAAGAAGTAGTGAGGATAGCGGATGGTCACTTTTGGAACCAGGAAACTTGATCATTTATTGAGACAGCACTGTACTAGCCTCCACAACAGTTGTTGAAATTAAAAAATGTTGGTATCTCGAGGGCGGTTTCTCCCCGATCATAGAACTCAATTTTGTAAAAGGTAAAAATCAATAATCGGTATGCCGTGGTATGGTTGGTTTAAGCGAATGATTATGAGAAAGGATTTATTTCCTTGACATGGGCATTTATCTTATTTATGCGAATATGATGAATGTTACATAAAGATATGAAAATTCAAAAATGTTAATTGATCAACCAGATCAGGGTTGACTAACTGGTGGTCCGCGAGCTACCGGGGGGCACTCCCGCCTTGCTGCCACGCTGAACGGCCGCCTCCATACCTACCAGACTCTGACGGTCACAGTCGCATTCCTCCTTCTTTCCTTCTCTTTTCGACTATGTTATTTCGGTATGGAGGAGGCCGTTCAGCGTGGCAACAAGGCGGAGGTGCCCCGGTGGCTCGCGGACCACCAGTTGGTCAACCCTGATCCAGATCCAGAATTTTTTTATGGTGCAATCATTTTTACAATTGAAGAATTACCATGCTGGACAAAAGTATTTGGATAGGACGCGATCGTAAACGCATAAGCACTTTTCTGTGCTCACTAAAATAAATAAAAAACGTTAAATTAAAAACGTTTTAAGCAAAGCATTCTATCATTGCGACTCTGCAGCCCGACACCCTACCAAAATAAAAGTTATCCAGCACGTTGCTGCGTTGCTTATTCTCATGATTGTCAATAAAAGCTAGTGGTATATAGTCAGATTAATTAAAAAAGAATAAAACAACGTACATATGTGGCAAGTATTGTTCCACAGATGATCACAAAAATTCACTGGCGGCATATGTGTCTCAACAGGGCCGCAAAGGTTAACGACCAGACGTGGTACGCGCACGCGCGGGTGCTACTTGAGATCGAATAGATTATAGAAGCTGCATCGCTCGCACGTGATTGCGAAGCCAACTTCATTGCGAAGAATTATATTTGCGAAACGAATCGAGCGGAGCAGTAATTTTGGTTTTGCGAAATGGAGGAGAAATGGAGAAAGTGGAATCCCTGTACAGCATATAAGCGGCCGAAAGCGGACATAGAATTCTATTATGGAGAAGAATATTATTTATCAATTAGTTAAATAAACGTTGTTCGTCTTCAAGTTTCAGTTCGAGTTCCAAGCGTTCAGTAGTTGATAAAACGATATGTTTTTAATATTTATCTACTTTCTATTTTCTTTTAAGCTTTTTATTAACCCATGCGATTATGTAACCTGGGCATATTATCAACAGACTTTGAAGATCTTTTTCTATTTTGCATGTATTAAATCTTCCGTAATAAAAAATAAACTCCTGTATGTAGGTATACACGACCACCATATAAAATGAAAGGAATTAAATAGTAGGAATCTCTTTCCTACATAGATACGGTAATTAATATCATAACCATTAAAAGCAGCATTTTACCAAGAGCAGTTCCGACGGGCATATCTATTAATTTATTCCATTCCTGCAAAGTAAGTATTTACGTTTTGTAAGATCGATTTAGCCAAGTAATTAAGTTTCTGACGTTTCGTTTCCAGGATTCCAGCACCAATTAATAGTAACTATTTGATATTTTAGATTAAAAACAGAATAATTTGTTAACAAAAATTTATTTAGAAAAGTTTATTTTGTTTATGATTCTTTCTTGATGTCCAAAGCGTTTTCTAATAAAACACAAACATATTTTCACCAAAAAAAACTGGCGTTTGTGATATTGGTTCTGCATTGGTAAAAGACAAAGGATCCGATCGATTCAATCCCTTTGCCACTAATTGTAAGATTCCGGCTGCTCAGCAGAACTTCCTGAAGACGCAATGATACCTCGATACCTTGAAGCAAGAAAAGATAGAATTTGGGAAAAGAATATCACGGAGTGGAAGTAGCTATGAGGTTAGATGGTAAATTTATAAAAGGGAGAGGCTGAAAGTGCAAGGCAAGACAAAATAGAAGGGATGGAAACGAGGCTACAGTGGCTTTTGTTTGCGCAGACCTTCAGGCATGCGGGGAAACCGCACTTTGACAGTTGCAGGTACACTAAAGCTAAATGTAACGCTACCTCGGGTGTAATTTTGATAAATATTTACGTTTACTGGATATCGTAATAGTAAAAGCACCCTTGACATTGCTGTCGACGTTGTTGTATTTTCTTAGAAGCTCTTCACGTATAGCTAATGTATCCCCAAAGGGAAATAAAAACTCGCAACATCGACATCTTTCCTCTGCTTTATCACAACTTTAACTCTTTACCCTGGTATACCACTCACTTCTCGTTTCTGTAAAAATTATGATGCAGACAAAGTTCTTATAATATGTAAACCTAGCTTTTATGACTGTCATTGACATTAGCGCGATGATATAGTATAAAGTGCCAATGTTATTATATTACGTATATTACATAATATTACGTTTGGTATTATTATATGTAGTATCAGAGTTTTTTCAAATTGATTTCACATAGGAAACACACGTCTATAATACGTGAAGAGAAGTTTGTAAGTACTTGGCTTGTCATGTATGTTCCCAATTTATAAAGTCAGTGACCTATAGCTGTGATATAATGTAAGGAAATGGAGTTAGAAGTGGAAGGATTGGAAGTGAAAGAGAAGGAAAAAATAAAGGAGGTGTGCGTGTCGTCCTGAACCTGCTAGTGAACTCATCAATAAAGCTTCACCTAGCAAAATTTATTCAGACAAGAGACCGGAAAATAGTAATCCACGATATCGATTTAAGACGGCGTGCGCTACAAGATAATTAGATTTTAAATTTGAAAGTCTTTCATACAGTAGATTACTGGCTGTGGAACTTTAAACGAAAATATAATAGGTATGGTGTCAGGATAAACAATGAAGTTGGTAACTCGGAATTATAGCGAATATTTACACGAAATAAATGCGGCACCTGGCAGCTTCGTGGTAGGTAACGGTTATGAATATTTTGCAATTCTGGGGAGAAAGAAATGTATTTTACATCGCGCAAAAACAAAGGTAATTTTTATGATTTTTCTACAAAAAAGTGTACAATGTAAGGTTCTAAAAGTTTACTGTACTTTATTCTGCTACAAATGTAGAGTATAGAAAAAATTATTTAATTTTTGCCTCGTGGTAAAAAAAGGCCTGGACTATCGCTATGATAATTCCAGGCAGAATTATCGGAAATAAAAAAAATAAATTCCTTAATTGCACATGTGTGGATATCGCTTTACCATCTCTTATTGTTATAAAACAATGACACAATGATTGTCACACGTTTAAACGAAGAAGTCCCCAAAAATGTTATATTTATTGTTAATTATCACTTATTTTTACTAAATTCGGTACATGCTTAATTTTTTTACAATGAAAATTGCATAATATTGTAGTTTTATAGTTGATACGTACATAGCATACGTATTAGAGCTTTCGTAAAATTTAATTTATTCGCTTCGTTCACTTTATTCTTAATATAACTGAATTCATAATTAACTGAAAATTGTGTTCCTTTTGTGTGCGCAGTAAACATTAGTTTTCAGAAACTTAGTTATTTTTTCTTTCTGTTCAATACTTCTTTTCCAGAAGAACTGGAATAATAACCAAAGAGGTGGCGCACGCTTCACAAACTTCGTTTTCTCTGCGGATACGTTTATCTCTACTTTTCCAGTGTTCGTGTGGCAGTCGGTCCATCTGCTCTGTTCATCATGCGCCCTCTTGTACAATTAGTCGACAATTATTAGCCATTGTTCTGCGAAAAGCTCTAGAGGCTGAATTACGTTAGAATAGAAACGGTGCCCCTGATGCACCACTCTCTTCCTAGTAGCCACTGAATACACAGACCTACGCGCTGCACGTTGATAACTGAGGATATCGACATATACAGGGTGCCCGCAAAATGTATCATTAGTGCTCTGACAAAGGAATATATCGAACCCATACACGCAGATTTTGATGAAACATTGAGTGAGAAGTAGTTCTTAGGCCGCGTACAGACTTGCCGATTCCGTTCCGAGGCATGCGAAGTGACTCGGCCCAATCCGAAAGCAATGGAAAAACGAGGTGTCTGCTATACATGTTTGTTTGTGTTATTTTGCACTGGCTGTTGGATTCAGTCGCCGAATCAAGCGTTTCACACTTCATAGTGCTTGTGAGTTATTCGAATCTAGGAGTCGCGCGCGATTTATCCATTATTCGAACCTCGATCCAGCAAGATGAATCATCCGACGCTTTTATTCGTGACGAGTTATTCGGGGGAGTTAAAATCACATGTTATGTTACGTGACGTCGGATCAAGATGTCACAGTTATTCGAAACTAACGAATAAAAATAACGAATAAAGATAATATAAGGTTTTAACCAGCGTTGCGGGGAAATATCTTTCCGTAACCCATTCGTAGTGGCGGGGGAACACGCCACGCATGCGCGTGATGACGCCGTGACGTCAAACCAATCAACGCCAAGATAGGTGTTGAGCCATGAACCAGCATCGACAACCTATTTCCTGGCGACGCTGGTTGGCTGTGGTTGGCTTCGCATTGGGGCCACTTGACTGGCGTGGCGCTGGCGTCAGGTCACGCACACATTTACCACCACTCCTGTAGGTGTTTCCCCTTCCATCACTGTGGCTTAAGCCCGCCGAACCCTGCTCGAACATTTCTCGACGTCGCGTCGCGATCCTCCTCTGTTGCCGTTTACTCACGGATAGCGCTGGCCTGCGCCGTTCTTACAAACCCCGCTATTTTTGAACGCACAAACATAACAGAAATTTACAGCTATATTCTTTTAACCTCTTTCCTGATTATTACACGTGACAACCATCCGATCAGTGTTTGATGTTGCAGGACCAACGGCAGCAGCAAGAGCGATTGTTCAGGGAACAGCGGAATTGCCATGTGACATCCGTCCGCCACGTCCAAATGACTCGGCAATATTGGTAGTCTGGTACAAAAGCGATGTAACACCTATCTACAGGTGAGCAATTACCTACGTTTCCTTAAATATGTAACAGCGAAACACCGATCGCAATACATACTATGGTGGAGATCAGATACGGACATGTCTCACTAGCTGGCCGGATTTTTGACCCGTTAGCTGGCCGTCGCTATCCCCACCCGTTCTTGGAACTAGCTTCACGGCGTTGCTCTTGTCTCGACACCCAAGCATGCTTGTTGTAAAAACCTACCGGTTTAAGACGTCGCTAGTTGTGCCGGGTATCGGTATCTCACTCGCACTAAACAGGATGGGCGCCAAATGTGCCTCATGACCTTCATTTCAGGGCCGTGTTGGGTCTGCGTTTACCCCATGGGCCACTGATCCATTGGCAATTTCGTACTAGGCATTAGGAATCATTTTGTTGAAGGAACGATTTGTACCCCGAGCGTCGTCTCCTTAACGGGATAAATGTGTAGTTTTCCGCTTGTTTTTTATTTGGTTCACACTCAACTTATTCCATTCACTCTTCCTCATGAAACTATAAACATGCCACTTATCCCACTTAAAGGTTTAGCAAATAAATCAGACTGATGAAACTATAATCGAAAATTGATAAACTGTCTAATACACCAAGATTTAAATTGGACACAATTACGTGTCGAAATGTTAATGCAACATATTTTGTTTCAGTTATGATATGAGGGACAAGCATTCTGAGAAAGATTCTCATTGGAACGATAAAGACCATCTGAACGATCGAGCGTTGTTCAGGACAGCCACAGAACCAGCTACCTTAAATATAAATCACATCGAAGGAAGAGATGAAGGTGAATACAGGTGTCGAGTAGATTTTGCTAAGAGCCCCACTAGAAATTCAAGGATCCATTTGACAGTGATAGGTCAGTATCAAAAGCAATATCACTGGAATGTATATAAAACAAAATACGTGAAATTTACTACAAATCCTGTTAGTGTAATGCTTGTATTTCAATTGAAAACTCAAAAGAATTTTGACACTTCGAGTGGCTTCCACATGTTTTCGGGCCAAAGCATTTTCACTCACTGCTTCGCTTTCGTGTCTTACCAAGCCGATATTTTCTGAAAAATATTCGTATTATTGTCCCACAATCTCTGCATGTTTTCTTCCGAGAATTATTCACCCTCGATCAGCCAGGAGTTCGTTTCGTACTTCGTCGTCTTAACGAACCTTCATTCGTTCGGTCGCCGTACTTGGAATAAAACATATACAGTTTTATCTCCCAAAGTGAAACTGTCTCGGGGCCGGCCAGTATTAACTTTCGAATCGGGTAATCTTATTCCGTTTCCCTTTATTCTCTGCCGCGGCGCATGAGAAGGACTGACTAGGGAACACCGCGATGACGCAAGCACCAGTAGGCCGTGAAGTTACACACGATGCTCCCAACAATACTACATTCTCATTCATATCCTTTCCTCATTGTCTTTAAAAAGGCAAAGGCGAAATGATAATTAATATATCAATTCACGGAAACACAGCTGAGCTTCGGCCAATGCCACTTGAAGCTCGGTGCAGACGAGCGATGCGACGTCGTTGCGATTTCGCATCGGTGACTTTGGGATGGGGGAGGATGCTCCCGACGCCAGGTGCGAGGTAATCCGCACTGTTTTAGGCGCTCGCACGAGAGTACACCGTCCGCGTCAATGCGCGGACGGCGACCCTAACGGGGCCATCTCTAGGCGAACCAACTAATTATTCGCGAAAGCGATACACGCACCTGTTATTCACCTCGGATGATTAATTACGTTATTTCCTGTTCTGGTCGCCGCGACCACGAGTCTTTTCCGTCTTATCGCTACAGCTGTGAACGAGCAACCGCGTTACGCGATCTTGCGATTAGCCATAGCTTGGCTACCACTGCCCTGGCTTTCATTAGTAGGATTAGGAATATAATTTAAGTTACGTTAGATCACAGTGTACGAACAAGTTTATGTTGTTTTTTATTAGAGTAAAGTGTATCCTTTGAACTAGAGTCAATGTCCAAGGTACAAGTGTATTCAAATCCTAGGTATACACTTTCAAACACTCTACATAATGAATGCGGCAGCACCCGCAACGAGTAGTCATGTTTTAGAACTAAAATGGAGTGAACATGTGGATTAAAAAGCAAAAGATAGTAGCTGACTGTTATTACCGCATTGTCACTCACCGCACTAATTGTAAATAATTTAATCCTTTTTCTGTCTTACAATATTTCCGGCAGGGTGATTAACTGTAAAAATACCGCTATTAAAGGTGAATCAAATGAAAGTTTGTTTTTTTCCCTATATTACAGTACCACCACAAAAACCAAATATTATTGATGAACATGGGAAAACCATACCAACAGTAGCAGGTCCATACGAAGAAGGCGGGGATATGAAATTGCAGTGCCTAGTCTCTGGGGGTATGTTACATTATTTACAACTATGTAGGGGAGACCGGGGCTAGTTGATACATTTTTCTGTTTTCAATGTTTTTAATTTTTGTTTGAATTAATTACTTGATAACAAATATGCTAAAATATACTTTGCTGCTTCCTCTTTAATATATTGTAAATGAAAATTTGAGAAAATACATAGAAAATAAATAAAAAAATATTATTTGGACAAAGGTAAAATGTATTAATTTACCCCACTGCGGGGCTAGTTGATACGTTATTCTGTTTTCAATTTTTTTGATCTTTTATTTGAATTAATTATTTAATAACAAATATGTCAAAATATACTTTGGTCCTTCCTCTTTAATATACAGTAAGCGGAAACATGAGAAAATACATACAAAATGAACGAAAAAATGTTATTTGGACCATCAATTTGGATGTATCAAAACTATTTACTTTTTCTCTATATAAACGAAAAACGATTGTTAACGTTAATGCACACATTCACACACGCACGCTGGATCGTAGGAAAGAATTGAACAACAATCTTGACATATCTCGCTGAAATGGAGCTACATATATACGGTGTCGAGATAATTCGTCTGTATCAACTTGCCTCCTGTATCAACTAGCCCCAGTCTCCCCTACAGGATGTTAAAAGAACGGTACAGGACTTGCAGGGTACATGAGTACAACTACAAAGAATAAGAAATGAAAGAATTTCTATCTTAAATGAGGTGTTTTCAATATACTGTTGTGCTCTCTGTACACTGTGCATTAGGGTGGTTCTTATTATCGACTTTTGAATTTTCTTCGCGGCACCCCCCAGAATGGTTTTAAATAATTAAAAAAAATCTGTGTAAAGTTTGAGCCCGATCGGATAACGGGGAAAGGTACCCCAGGGTCCTTGGACATTTAAATAATTACTTAACAGCTCACAAAATCGATTTTATATAATATCCTCCAAGTTATTGATTACATCAGAAAATATGTCAAACAATGGTTGTATATCCAGACAAGGAGCATCTTTTATGTTGTATTACTTTTTCTCGTGCGACGCACGGTTTTCGAAAAAAAGTCCGTAAAACTAGAACATTTTTTTTTTTTCAAATTTTGAAAGATTAAATCCTTCTCGAACACTTTATATTTATGAAAGCTAACAAAAATTGTAACTTTTATTTTCGAGGACTATTTTTGTAAACATTTAAGAGGGGCATATACCGAGATATGCCAAATTAATACTTTTAGTACTTTATATAATCCGATTTTCATTTGTCTTTAGGTCGCCCCGAACCAAAAGTAAGATGGTGGCGTGGGGAAATGCTTCTCGATTCCAAAGATGAACAAGGAGAATTCCCTGCTCTTCGAAGGAATACTCTTACAGTCAGACAACTCTCAAGAGCTGATCTTCATGCAGTTTTTACATGCCAAGCCTCGAACAACAATATCAGTCAACCTGTATCTGCCTCCGTAGCTATCGAAATGTACCGTAAGTTTATTTTCATTTCATGTACCACATAGGTTTGGGTTAGGTCTGGTTTCTATAGAAAAATGTGCGTTAATTAAATAAGGCTGAACATGTTCGAGAACAACTTACGAATGCGCATAATTTTGGGATTTTTCAAATTTCAAGATCGATTTATAAACGTATTCCGTGCAACAACCGAGAAAGAAGGATCACAACAAAACAAGAACACATACGCCTTTTAACCTTGCTGTCCTAATCGGGTTTATTTAACGCGAAACAAATTTATTTAATATACAAATTTATATAAACAACAACATTATTTGTGCAAGACATGCTTTCACGATGTAACGTAGAAAACCTCGCCGAGAAATTGTAACTTGGTATATTTCAATAAGGTGCTGAAGCGGAGAGGACTTTAAAAATTGTCAAAAACCCATCAGTTCCAGTATCTCGCTGAAATATTCCAATTAGCACTTATCTTAACACTATACTTCTATCTTAACACTATACTCGTGTTCTGGGGTGGGGTAGGAACCATCGAACAACATTTCGAGTTACATATTTTATTCTTACATTCTACCATAGTATTACAAGTTAAAGAAATTCTTATATCCGACTAGAATATTTGACAATCGCAGCCATCGGCTCGGTTCTCACCGATTACCAGGTCTCACCGCTAGGAGGTTGCTACGCTTGGAGACCCGTAGAGAGATAGGTAGAATCAAAGTTCCATCGATCTCTCTGTACATGAAACCCTCTAAACCAAAGGGGTGGATGGAAACAAAGTTCCATCGATCCCTTCGGTTTATATGTAGAAGCTAGGGAACTGCCAAGCAACCACTCGATTAAAAGAAATTCCGGAATGAAGGAAAGACGAACGGTAAGCATGAAACGAGTATTGAATGCCGCAGTTCCTACCACCCTGCCGTCCGAGTCGAAAGGGAAAAGCGCTCGGCGACTCCCAGACGATTCCTGTTGCACCGATGCGACTCGTCAGGAGCAAACACTTGACCTGACTCAAGCCGTCCAACACGGAGATTGGGTAATCGAACTGGGTGACTTACGCAGGCAGTGTACCAAAAGGTACACCCCCTACGCCCGAAACTGTTCCCTTTCGACAAGAACACCAAGGGATGAAACCGATCTACCCATACCGATTCCAGGCTTAGTCACTTGCGTCCGCAAACGGAAGCAGCGGTGACCTCCTCATCACGAATGAGGAGCCACTACACGAACAACAAAGCTTATGATTTAGTGACTACTTGGCAATTGTACATGGGGCCTTAAATACTTCATACTATAATAAATTAACCTAGGCTTCTTTAGATGTCTTCTGTCACTATCACTTTTCACTGTCACTGTCACTATTACTTTTCACTAGTTTTTTTTAAAGAGAAGGTATTATTTTATTAAGTCTCTTCCCCGCGAAGGGCTGAACCTTAGAAGCTAAAACAATCAACTACGTTATGTTAGGAATGGTGTGTTCAGCCTGGAAGGAAACTAACAAAAGACTTAATGAGTTGGTGCCGATCGAGATAATTTCGACCAATAGCAGAGCACGCACGAGCATGCAAAACAATCGTAGAGATAAGTAGGTACATGAAGGAGAGGGCAGTGAATGTAGACCCATCGATGAGATGCATGACAGAGTGACAGAAGTCACACAAAACCATCGAAGAAATCGACAAGATGAAATAAATCATGGAAAACCATCGAAGAAATCCACAAAATGAAATAAATCATGCAAAACGGTGCATGAAATAGAATAACTCACGGAAACCCATTTTAGAGATACATATATGAAAGAGAGCAGGGAATGGAAACTCATAAACCCATCGAAGAAATACACGAAATAGAACGACTCGTGCAAAAATCCTCGATGGAATGCATGAAATAGGACAGATGATGAAAAACAATCGAAGAAATCAGTTAGGAAGGGAGAGAAATCAGTTTTCACCTTGGCAGAACAATACAATTTTAAATCGCTCAACGAACCCCAAAATTTCATCGGTACCAACCGAATAAGCTAACGCTAGCCGGGGGGGCGAAGGACCAAAGGAAGAACCGGGGTTGAAACCCTGAGCAGGTCCGAATGGTCCAGGTGGCTTTGGAACTCCAGAGGGTGGAGGAAGGTCCCCAGCAAGTCCAGGAAGTCCATTAGGCCCGAATGGTCCAGGTGGTTCGGGAGCTCCAGGGGTGGAGGAAGGTCCCCAGCAAGTCCAGGAAGTCCAGTAGATCCGAATGGCCCAGGTGGCTCGGGAGGTCCAGGGTCCCCGGAGGTCCTCCAGGCCCGGAGGACCGACGACGACTGAGTACATGGAGCTCCGTGAGCTCCCCACCTAGACTTCGAGAAACGATGTCCCCCGATCAAAACAAGGTCGACGGTTAATTACAATTGCGAAATCCAACGAATTCTTCGGCAAAAATGGATTTTCCGCTAAAATATCCATTCCAGTGGCTATTGCTATGACAATTAATGTCAACAACATTTACATTAACCGCCCAGTATAAATTATTATTAACTATGATCGATAGAACTCGAGATATCAAGCAATTAGTAACTTTTGGCCTTGGATTTGCAAATGATTTTCTACGCCGCATGAATTCTCTTTTATTCTCAATGTTCAATCGTTCGATACATTAATGTTAATGCTTGTACATATCACATAGTATTATTTATAATGTATAAATACATTTTAGTTGAACTTGGTGTAAATTAATAGTTGGAAGAATATTTGAAGAAATAGGTATGAGTGACATACTTGTTTCTCCCCCTTAGTTACTAACGTCGACGAAGTATAGGATAGACCTATCACCTTATGGGAGTTCACGTTCACATCACTAACACGCAGATCCACGGTACTCTATGAAACACTTTTTCGCAGGCAGAGGCACTGACTCTACAGTCTCTAATTTGTGATAAGCTCGATTACCTATATAGACATAGCGTATACTCGGGAATCTATATTATTAATAATAGAGATACTATTGTAATTTTGAAGAGAAATTAAGATTCAATTAAAAAATATTTTAGTATAATTAATGCATTTTCTTGTCTCTTTTACATTACAGTGAAACCATTAAACGTGATGATACTTAGCAATGATCATGCGCCTCTCAGCGCTGATCGAATATATGATATAAACTGCATAACGATTGGTTCAAGACCACCAGCTAAATTATCCTGGTACATGGATGGAAGAAAATTGAATAACTATACAGAAAAGGTATTTTAGTATTCTATTTCTTGCGGTTTAAATGTTTGCATTATTAAAGTAATTCAATTATTTATGATATTTTGTAAAAGGGAAACCGGGGATGCAAAACACTTGCGCCATTTGGAATTACCGCTTTATTTTTATATCAACAAATGTATGCTCACTTCTTGAAATACATAATAATATAGTCTGAAAGTTTTAAAAAGATTGCACGTACAGGTTCCTTACAAAAAATTCCCCCAAAAAACCTTGAATTCTGCCGATAGCATCAGGTTCTCCCCTTAATCTATTGCTCCGTCAGCGGGTGGTACACACGGGGACTTCGGACCCGCACATACTGTTGCCCACTGCTGATTCGTGGGACAATACGGTCATAACCCGCGACCCTGGAGAGACGCTCTAGCCGATCAACCTGGTCAGTTTTGGTAGCCAGATATCTAATTTTTCTCCTCTACATTGTCAAGAGGGAAAGGGTTCCTCCTCCATGGCCGGAAGCACACAGGGAAGGTCCCTCCTCTTGAAGGAAAATTGGGCCAATCAAGTTTTTGGCGCTTCCCAAAAATCTGATAACGAGTCCACACCTTTGACGTCGAAAAGGTGGACAAGTTAGAATCCCAATAGCGCTCCTCAAGCAAGGTCCTTTTTCTCAGTCTAGTCATCGTTCGGGCCACGGAATACTAGCAGCGCTCATAAGTGAATTCTCATTAGTATTCTGATCACCGAAAGAATGAGAGTCCACTTCGATCTAATCATTTGTTCTGGATAAGTGATACCATCGTCGCGATATAATTGAATTAATCACTCGATATTAATTTGGCGAGTGATAAAGTATCTGACGTCACGCGAACCACGACGGTTAATCCGGCCTTACAACCCCGAGAAAGGCGAAAAAGAGAAAGATTTCGCGCGTGTGTTGGTACGAACAGTATCTTCTAATTCAGGCCCTGCCAGTCGGGAGCGGCAGACCTCCTTAGGGTCTAGGAACTGTTACCTTGCTAACCGTTGCGTGGGTTGTGGGAGAACTGCAAGGGTTTACGTGCGTCCATGTAGGCTCGTATCAAGGTAACAATTGCGCGCTCGGTTGTTACTTGGGTCCCAGAACCTACAGAGATCTTTAGTTCCGGACTGAGCGGGCCTGTTCTAATCTATTTATTTTACTGATTATATTCTCTGCCTTCGAAAAAATTCTTTCGCAAGCAATATACGTCCACCGCTAGAAATATACGTTCCACACGTAGGAACGCGGCATTAGGGAGTCTCAAGTGGCGGTCGGTTCGCCGTTCGGTTCAGATCTGAACGTGGCGTCAGGTTTCGTCTTTGGGGAGCCGTGGAGGTAGAGAGCCCAAACATGGCACGAGAAACGATCGCGCCACCCGGCGTGTTTCTCAAGAGGGTCCGCCCGTAGTGTAGCATCGCTCTGAACGTTCTCTACCGATTTGAGCTTGCGCAGCGCCTTATCAGCGGTACCGGGCGATTCCTTTCTGCGCGACCGCGAGACATTGCGACTTAGCTCATGTCCCTGTGACGGTCGCGCGAGGTATACTGAATTCCACTTAAGAGTAGACTCGTTCCGCGCAACGATGACTCTGAGGAGGCTGTTCGTTCGTTGGAAACCGGTAGAGAACGCGCTACGGCCAATCGCGTGCGCAGGCAGTAGTGGGAGCTGCGCAGATCGGTTGCATATCGATGGGGGCGTAGGTCTACTCTTATATGGAATTGTATATAATCACGCCACTGGTACCGTCCTCCCGCGTGGTGGGGAGACGATAACCGCAGCACCTTCTTCCGTGTTATAGTTCCTGCATTTTGACATCTGTCTTTTTCTCTTTAAAGGTGTCACCGGACGGCAACATGACGAGCTCGACGCTATTATTGAAACCAACGTCACTCAATCACGACAAGGTAATTGCTTGTCGGGCGGAAAATACGAAAATTCAACGGGATATGGCGGAGGACACATGGAAATTGAACGTTTTCTGTTAGTAAATTATAAAATATTCTACTGCATTATTGATGAACACAACCACACAAATTTACGCAACAATGCCTTAGGAGAATTATCCCTTATCGTTGATTGTACTAATTCAATCGTTTCTGTAATTTCAATTCGTCTTATTCCGTTACATGCGCTTCACAGATTTCTTATTTCTTATTTTATAGTATTTTTATTTTTTAATAGTAAATAATAATGCACGCTAAAATAACATTAATAACTATATTACAAATAATAACTTTTACATTAAACTGTGATTAATTACGAACATAAATCAGTAGTACTACATCATTATGAAGATTAATGGTTTGAGCACACATATCAATTCCGTACGAGGTTCATGTCAATATTTTGTGTCAGGTCCGTGTCACTGATTTCACTGAGGTATCCGCACTCTACAGCAGACCTGCTCTGGCCTATTACAGTCATTAAAAATAATCAGAATTAATACCATGTTTGGTTTGGTGTCATTTTCATCTAAAAACACCAGCAATCCATTGCTGACACCTCTATGAAGATCTAATCTAATACGAAATATACTGGCATTTTTGTCACTGAATAGCCTATTTTGTTAATCGGAAAACCGAGTTCCTGCTATGACTCGCGGCGGCCTGTATATATGGGTCGCTTCGTAATTTCGCCAGCGAGTATCCTCGTGGGGCCGCTGGCCGCCTGGCGGCCGCGGCTGGCACTACGTCTATACTCGATTAAAATGTGTTATTAACTTAAAACTTCAAAAAGTAAAAAAAATACGCCAAGTACATGAATGCAAATAAATCACAACAAATAGAAGATAATAATAATCACAAAATTAAAAAAATATGTGAAATCAAAATGAGCTGCAAGTACATAAAGGCAAAGCTCTTTGATAAAGGCAAAGAGAAGGTATAACCGCGTCTCTAGATATGACATTGAGACTGAAAGAAGTGCTCAAAAATATTTGTAAATAATTAATATGTATTAGTGAGTTATATTAGTTATGTAATGATTTATTTTCTTCTAGTTCCTCCAATGTTACACCTGGAGTTGGGCTCGAACATGAATCCAGATGATATTGAAGAAGGCGATGATGTCTATTTTGAATGTAAAGTGAATGCCAATCCCAGTCCTTATAAAGTAGTATGGAAACATAATGTAAGTTAAAGTTTAAATTAGCAATGTGTAACATTTGAAGTTTCAGAATGAAGCCAAAATCCATTCGCGGTTTTTCGACGTACAATTTCTTATTTTCAAAGAACGCTTCGATAACATCTGCTTGCTTTATTTCGAAAGGCAACCCAAAAGTGCAGTTTGTAAGAATTCAGTCATTTTCGGTATGAAAAATACGCTACATTGTTAACCCTTTGTATTGGCATTTAAGTGGCAGCCGCGCGGGACATATGCATTCAATAAGAGAGCACGCATGTGTTCCTGATCTGTCAAGCGTAACGGATAAATCCCGTGTGGGAGACGTACTTAACATGTGTTACGCGTAGAATCTCGGTGTATCAGATTCGTTAGAAGTTGTTGTATCCAGAGGGATGGGGCTCAGGTTCCCTTTCGAATCTAAAGTTAACCCTATAGAATCCACGAGTTCGGTTAAAATTCTATTTGGCAATTCCGACTAAAGACCCTGCAACGCCAGTGCGTCAACACCGTGCAATAATTGGTAATTTAACTTTTTAAGTATTTATCGCGACACTAAACACTTTTACTCAAACGACAGACATTTCAATATACAGACTAGGTATTCATTGATAAAATCGAGTAAATCATTGAAACTCATTTCATCTGGTAATCCATATAACGATAGTTGAACGTATCCGCCGGGACAACTTTACCGCTCGAGTTTTATCAAACTTGAATTTAGAGTTACGAGACGTAACTAACATTTCGCACGACTCCCTGATCTCGCATCAGGTTCGTCCGTATCCAAAAGCTCCCTGGTCTCGCATCAGATTCATCTGCAAATCTACCATCCTCCCCTTAGCTCTTAGTTTGGGACCAGGTTCGTCTGTGAATACTCTACCCGCCTACCAGCGCTATACACCAAGTTCGTCTGAGAATTTCATCCTAATGATGAAATTTTCGAAGTCTCGCTCTCCCGTGGCTCCCTGATCATTAAAGTCAGGTCCATCCGCGTCTGATTCCATTCCTAGAAATTCCCTGATTTCACCATCAGGTTCGTTCCCGTTTACAATAATCCTAGCGACTCCCTGATTGCGCATCAGGTTCTTCCGCACCTCTAATTAACAAGCTTGTAAACCACATTCCTTTGGAAATACCTCTCTCGCCGGCCTCTCGCGTTGCTACGGTCCTAGCTCGTAACAAACGTTACAGAACGTAAGGAGTTAATAGTTAATCCCCATATTGCCCCGCAGTCGCACGCACCGTTGTTCACCGCCAACTCGCGAGACAATGCGGTTCTAAACCGCGACACTGGCGAAACGCTCTGGCCATACAATGTGGTTCATTTCTGGGAACCAGATGTTCAAATATTATTGTTCGCTTTGGTCTGAAGGAGAGATTTCACAGGGTTCCTGATTTCTCAGAAAAATACATCCAATTAGATATTCATCGTCTACTCCTCTAAAACAGCGCGGCCACTTTTCGAACTTCGGAAAAATTGGACAGACACTGTTGTCGTGATATTCATTCAACTTAATTACGAACTCTAACGAATCAATTGTTCTCGTCGCGGCATTTAAAGAAGCATATTCGCATTGGGTTCTTCAAGCTCCAAACCTAACATTCTCGTCGCGATATTCATTAACATTTCAACTTCCATGCGGTGTATTATTCGAGACACGCTAGTTCGAATTTTTTTTTATAGTCATCTTTCGGACCATATTCGCTCCCATTATAATTCAATTTAATTATTCATCGTATTTCGTTGACTAGTACGAAGTCTATTATTAAAATTCGGTACAACTAGCTCAACCATTTCAAACTAATCGCTCAATATTCAGTTGGCAATTGACAATTGCCAGCAGACACGAGTCACGAAGGTTACTTGGGCCTTACAATTCCGTCAAGATTAGGAAGATAATCTGTGCGTGTGTTCACGATATATATATGCACAAACAGTTTGGAATAGTGTGGATCAGATTGAATAAGTATGTACATATATGAAGGAATAAATTCGACTTCAGGTGACGCGAATTGTGAGAATGCACATGAACTTTTGAGCGGAATGAAATATGTAATAGAAGTGAGGAAAACATGGTGTGTTCGGCTACATGTGAGAAAAAATTTGAGCGGTGATTCTAGACATCCAAATAAGACGGAAATCAGGAATAACGAAATTGCGGTTGAGCATTCGTTTTGAAATTATAAGCGTTTAATTATTTGGTATATTCGAGCAGTGGTAGTCAAAGCCACTGTCGCACGGGGTCACATACCCCAGAGAAGCTGCGATGCAATTTACGACACTCGATACGGCCACACGATTCTGCAACACGTCATCAAAAATTAAAAGGTTTTGCTAAATTACACTAAATTTGCCTACTCGCCGAAATCCATTGCTTCTATTGTATCCACAATACAGTCCGTTGTTTTGTTGGTACCCATACGCGCACAGATCACACAAAACAGGGAATCACACCATTCACACCACGCAACAAAAAAATATCAGATTGCCGCACTACAACGTGTAAAAATAAATAAAAAAGGAATCAATTTTTCTCGCAATTAAAGGTAAAAAAATGATGAAATTTACCCGCACTAAAACACGCCACTAATATAAATGTTATGCCGTTTCTGAAGGTCTATATATCTGTCGGAAAGAATTTTCGAAAAAATAATTTGTTTCCACAAAAATTAAAGAAAAATTATTTTTAGCTATACCTGTATGTCCTGAATTCGTATACTGTAATAACTAAATAACCAACCCTCCACCGTAATTTTGTTATTCTTAATTTTCGTCTCCATTTTCATATGAAATCATTCTGTGAAATTCCCACCTGATCCCGAACACCCTGTATAACTGTTCTACAGAGTGTCCCAAAATTATGAGACAAGCCGAAGCATGCAAATTCCCCATGCAAGGAGAAATTGAAAAGTCCTTTACCATTTTGCAATGTGGAGCTTCGTTTTCGAGATATCAGCAGTTGAAATTCAGGGGTCCGACTTCCGGGGTGCGCTGGTTAAATCCCAGTCAGCTGAGCGCGCAGCCGTACATATGCGTGTGAACCCCCGCGTGCGAGTACCGCTGACGCTACTGCTCCGTATGCATCTCCATGGAATTCAGCATATGTTTACACTAGCTTATATAATTCTTTACACTAAACCACACAGTATTTTTTCTTTCATTGTTTTACACTTTATTATACTTTTATTAAGCAGTCACATGAATTACATAAATGACACTTCCAATGCACTGATGCTATAACAATAGCATTTTTGACAGTGTCACAAGAAATAAACATTTGTAAACGTTTATAACAAATGTGCAAACACATCACCTTGTTAGTTGTCACTCGACGCATTTTTTGCAGTATTCTTAATAATGATTGATGTGCATGACCACACACTCCCTCCAGTTTTATTTCATCGAATGCAATGATTATTCGGTCACGTAATATAGCCACATTTTGTATTTTAACAGTGTACACTTACTGTTTAACATATCCCCACAAAAATAGAAATGACGTTTAATTCACTAACATTTCATTCAACTTGGAACTGCAGCCCCGGGTTAGCAATATGTATTTTTTTGTATATCTTCCTAATTCTAAGATGTGTTCGATTTCGCTAAAAAAATAATTTTGACTGTTCGAATCTGCGTCTAAACAGTCCATGTTAACGAAATCATACTATGTGTATGTCTTACTTTTCATTTCATACAATTAGAAGGTGATCAATAGAATTCCTTCATTTTTAGTTTTAATTATAAATAAATTGTACATAAATCGTAAATAAATTATAGTTTTATTGAAAAAAGATGTTTTATAATTTTTTGTGATATTTCACAATCTATATACCTTCACCTTCATCCTCGGGAAGTTGTGCCTATATCAGTGCATGACAAGTGTAATGTATGTAATTCATGTGACTGCTTAATACAAGTGTAATAAAGTGTAAAACAATGAAAGAAAAAATAATGTGTGGTTTTTGGTGTGTGAAGAATTAATTAAACTAGTGTAAACGTATGTTGAATTTCATGGAGGTACATGCGGAGCAGTTGCAGTCAGCGATACACGCGCGCGGAAGTTCACCGACGCGTGCTTCTTGCGTTTGAGTGCGCGCATATATGTCCGCGCGCTCATTAGGGCCCTTTACACGGACGTTCCCGGCGCGCGTTCCCGGCGTGCGTTCCGGCTTGCGGCACGCAAAAGTACGTGAACGCCGGAGCGACGCTCCTGCGTGCGCGCCAGAAGGTTATACTCGCCACTACTTAGAGACAACGGGTTCGGCCTCACATTTCTACGTCGACTCCATCCACATGTTTTTTCCACGATCCACCGCAGTGGTGTATTGTGTACTACCTGTTCGATGTATATCATCGATTTGCGAAACGATCGGTGATAGGTATACCTCGATATATCTGGCTTATAGAGGATATCATAAATGCTATTACTGCCGTTTCTGCTTACATATACCTACTAAGTTTCAAGGGTTCGCACAGGCCTGGTCACCGTCAGGAACATTTGGCGACCAGACCTTTGCGCGCCGATGGACAGTTTTCTTATCCCACGCTTTCTCTCCACCCTCTCTATGTTGCTCGTTCTTCATAAAACAAAGTTTTCACAATTATTTTGATCACCGTACGGATCACAGAGTCTACATCGATCAATCATGCTTTTGGATAAATTACACTCTCGTCGGACTCCAGGGTGAGCCAGGAATCCATTTGTCACGTCCACATCGATACGATAAGAGAGTGCGTTTAAGAAATGCCTACTCCTTTTATAATTTGTATTGATTGTGTAAAAGTAGTCCGATTTGCATGATATTTGTGATAATTTTAATTGGGAGAACGCGAGGAATCCAGTGGTGTTACTTTCATATCGATACGATGAAGAGTAAAGAATTTCTTAATACGCTGTAATAATATTTCACCCTCGACTGTGGGTCGCCGACCTCGATTCGCTGCGGTCGGCCAAGGATTCATACCTGTTTCAGAAAAATTGTATACTTTATTCTTTATCGTATCGATATGGAAGTGATACCGAGGGATTTCTCATGTTTTTCAAATGAAAATGATGCCTACCAACTTTCATATAAATCGAACTATTTTTAACGAAGTTATGGGAATCAATTTATTATGAAGATTCCTTAATTACAATCCGATTTGTGTCGTTTTTGGATCATTTTCATCGGGAAAACATAAGGAAACGATTCACGTCACTTTCGCCAAGATCCGGTGAGAAATGTAGAATTTTTGATTCGTCACGTCTTAGGGGGCAACATTGCACGGCCCCCCCTGGTCTCGAGGGTCCAAGTCCTCGAAACCCATCGAGGCACGGCTTATCGACGGCGTTGCCTGTGGAGTCTTGGCTGCCAGGATCGGCTGCCAGGCTCGGCGCGCGCTCCAGGATTTCAAAACTGTCGGAAATCCACGCGCCACGCCGAACCCTTGGTTTCAAGTGCCGTTTTCCTTTTCTAACTACCTTTTCTGTCTCTTACGTAAACTCTTCTGGAGTCGAGCTTGGAGCGCGGCCAGGAGCGTGGTGCTTTCTGGCGCGCGGGCAGGAGTGTGGTGCTTTCTTGCGCGCCGCGCAAGAGCGTGGGTGAAAAATTTGACCTGCATCACGTGCCATCAGAAGACTAACCCCTTTCTTCAAAACATCTTGCACATTACACCTCTTCATCATTTATCCTACATATAACATCACTTGCATACCTATGTGTATTTATTGTCTATCAATATTAGTTTTTATATTAAAACAAGCAATGACGTGGTAATTATTGCGGTCAATAGTAATAATTATGATCGTCACAACAGTGAATGTGTTACCTGCAATTTCATTTGCCATCGCATTGCCGGGGAAACATTTGGATATTTTAAAGTACCCTTGTAAAATTTTACAGTCGTTATAACTGAGTCATAAACCATTTCCATAATTTATAGCACCTTCAGGTCAACCAAATGTAGCTTCGTAAAAACAGATGTTTCAGTGTACCCTACAGTAATAGCATTTATGATATCCTCTATAAGCCAGATATATCGAGGTATACCTATCACCGATCGTTTCGCAAATCGATGATATACATCGAACAGGTAGTACACAATACACCACTGCGGTGGATCGTGGAAAAAACATGTGGATGGAGTCGACGTAGAAATGTGAGGCCGAACCCGTTGTCTCTAAGTAGTGGCGAGTATAACCTTCTGGCGCGCACGCAGGAGCGTCGCTCCGGCGTTCACGTACTTTTGCGTGCCGCAAGCCGGAACGCACGCCGGGAACGCGCGCCGGGAACGTCCGTGTAAAGGGCCCTATTATCAGCTGACTGGGATTTAAACCCCGGATCCCGGATTCGGGATCACCTGAGTTTCAACTGCTGATATCTTGATAACGGAGCTCCGGATTACAAAATGGTGAAGGACAGTTCGATTTCTTTTTGCATGAGAAATTTGCATGTTTCGGTTTGTCCCACAATTTTGGGACACCCTGTAAAACCGATGCCAGAACAAATGTAAGAACGATACGCTGAGAAATTTTTGTTCCTTATAACAATTATTTAGAATAACGGTTCTTCATAAGTGTTTCAGGAAAAATATAACGATCTAAAAGATATTTTAAAAAAAATTTAAATCCCTGCGTTAAACATTTGTGGTGATTGGTATGCTCATTCTTAACTGTTTAATGTGTGTACTGTTACAGGGAAATGTCATTCAGAATAATGCAAAGAATGGTGTCATAGTGCAACAGTATGGTTTAGCTTTGAGGGAAGTCCATCGTTCCCAAGCTGGGAATTATACTTGTATTGCCAGCAATGTTGAGGGAGATGGTTATAGCAATAACGTCGAACTTAAGATTATGTGTAAGTTGCAATACGTATCCATATAATTTTTCTGTTCATAAGTAAATACTGATGCAAATATGTGAAAACATATTATAATGATTATTCGTCAGTTAATGTACAGGGTGTTTCCAAAGGAAGGATCCCACGCTGAAGCCCCAAACAAAAAACAATGTTAGGGATTTTTTGGTTCGTATAAATAAAAATGTAGAGCTTGGATTTTTTATATAGTTTTAAAATAACCTTTATTTTGCTAGATTTTTTTCTCTTTAAATAGTGTACAAAATGGCGACGAATAAAATGGCTTCCGGACCACTGCAAACCAACTAGCCACACTCACGGGAATGACTGGATCATCCGAGAAGGAAATACAAAAATGATATATAAACTGGAATATATTATCTTACATGTAGCGTAGGATTTGTTTGATATTTCAACTATTCGATTTTTTACAACCATTTCAGTGCAAAGTTTTATGTAAAAAATTAAAGTCAATTCTTCAAACTGCTATAAGTTCCAAAATAATTCAGATTTTGAGAAAACCCTGTGTTTCATAAAAAAAAAATTTCTGGCAAAATAAAGATTGCTTTAAAACTATATAAAAAATCCAAGCCTATATTTTTATTTATACGAACAAAGAAATTCCTAACTTTCTCTTTTGTTAGTGGCTTCAGGGTGGGGTCCCCCCCTTAAGTTTGTTTCGTTCGCTTTCCATCCAGACGGATGTGTGTCAATACTGTCAATACAATAAACTATTTATTCTGCTACTACTTTCTTGGCATTACTTTGCCATTGAACGGCGCCCACACATTCCTCAACAGTATCATTGGTTCGTGTTGCGACGTCGAGTGTCGCAGAAATTGTCACAGCTTCTACGTTATGTTTATATTTATCCACGCGTCAGCATATTTTTATGGTAACTGTAAACACGGATACTGGCATACCCTATGTACGCAGTTGGTCCCCAAATTGCCGTGCTTTAGGGGATTCTGGCCTGTATTTTTAAAAATTAAGAACTGAAAAACGAAGCGTTCACTGCATTTTCGTTCCTCTTGAATATTGCTTTATTTTCTTGCAGAAAATCACCCTGTCAATTTACTTCCCATTCGATACCGAACATCCTGTGTGTATAAAGAGTCATTAATAATCTGAACAGTTTCCTCTAGCAAAATTGTCTCTAGGAAGTTGCATAAAGTTTTAATAATCATTATGTATATTGTTCGCAGACAAACCTATATGCGTATCTGATCAGAAGCATATCTATGGAGTGACACGTTATGAAGATGCTCGAGTAATTTGCAGGGTTGAAGCATATCCACCACCAGATAGCTTTCGCTGGACTTTTAATAATACCGAAGAAATGGTAGATGTACCGCAAGCGCGATATAAAAATTCGACGCGCCAAACTGAGAGCGTTCTCATATACCGACCAGTCACGGAAATGGATTATGGGACAGTATTTTGCTGGGCAAGTAATACCGCCGGTCAACAGAAGAATGCTTGCGTGTTTCATATTATCCCAGCAGGTATGTACGTACATGAGATAATAAAGTACAGTACATTCTCGTTATAAGATCGCCAGATTTTGTTCGTTGTATAATCATATCTATCCCTGCCAATTGGCGGGATTCCCCTCGGAATCAGTTGAACGTTGATTGGTTTGACGTCACCGCGTCATCGCGCGCATGCGTTACCCGTCCCTACGACCGGAGTCCGAAATCCGGTAGGGTATTTTCCGTGAACATTGTGCCTGACTGCCTTGAAGGACTAATTTTTAAAACTCTGCACCAAAAGTGTTAACAAGTTTTTCTTAAGAGTTTCTTTTGAACAAATTACTATCAACTTTGACAAACTGAACGTCTTAATAACATCCTTATTTGTAATATTTTGGATACTTTTAGGACTTTAATGGGCATGCCTAAGGTGTTCGGAATGTTTTATGTAGACTTATTTGAGATGTTTACGAGATATCTATGTGCTGTCTCGGCCATAATTTGCGAAAAGGTTCTGCATTTAATGGTCACCAGACGATACAGAAACATTTGGAACACCCTGAACTTAATTTCTATCTCATGCAACGAGTCGATATTGATAAAAACGTTCCAACATTACTGTTCATAGGAAAGCCTGAATCCCCATACAATTGTACGCTGTCCAACCAGACAACTGAATCACTCTCAGTCGAATGTTCTGCTGGTTTCGACGGCGGTCAGCCCCAACATTTTCTGCTTGAACTTTTCGATCAACACACAGGAAAACTTCAAGCCAGCATCATATCCAAAGAAAATGTAGCCTTTACAGTTCATGATTTAGAATCGGGCAAAGTTCTCAATATGGCTTTGTATGCGGTAAACGCAAAAGGAAGAAGCGATCCGACAATTTTGGAAGGATTTACTTTGAAAGCTGCGGAGAAGCAAACTGGTAAATAATGTTACAAATATTTTTTTATTTTTAAACAGCGTCGCGGTTGAAATAAATAATCAAAAATGTTATTTTTAAGTTTAGATAATTAAAAATTGGAAGTATGATTTTATAATGGGTACATATATGTACCATTTTTTAGATTTAACTTAGATATTTTCTTGAAATCATTGAAAGGATTGTCTGATAGTCCATATACATATTGTATGCAGCGTCGCCGGGAAATCGGTTGTCGACCCTGTTTGGCCGTGGCCTCACTTGGCTTGGCTAGCTTCGCTTAGTTTGGCGCTGGCGTTGATTCGTTTCCCATCGTCTCCCATCTTGACGTTGATTGGTTTGACGTCACAGCGTCATTCATCACTAGTGTCGACAACCGATTCCCCGGCAGCGCTGGTTGGCTGCGGCCTCACTTGGCTTGGCTAGTTGGCTTGACTTGGCGCTGGCGTCGGGGAATTTTCATCTTGGCGTTGGTTGGCTCAACGGTCGTGTCGTCATCGCGCGCATGCGTGGGCGTGGGTAGCCGGCCCCACTCTAAAATAGCCCCGCTGGTAGCGAATTTCTTTACCACCCTGCTCGCGAATATTGTATGCGGACAAAGCGGTTGAGAGAGGAAGCAGACACGTGAGAGGCCCCACCACTGGACACCGCAGTAGTACAGAATACAAACATTTTTTTTCATTTAGTGCCGGCATGAATTCAAAGCGTAGGGCAAACTGGACAAAGTCGGCAGATGCGATAGATCGAAATGACCGAACCCACTTGCAGGGGCATTTTTAAAAACCTTGCGCCACTCAGAGTTTATATAATACTCCCATGATCATTGCAATCTGATATTTTTGCATAAAAGTAGTACGTGTTTTTTTCTACAGGCACTCCGATACCATTTGAGATCACTCCACTATTGGGGGGTTTGATCGGAGTGGTTACCGCATTGCTGTTGGTTACCATCGCTATCTTGGCAGCTATGAAAATCAGGAGTGAAAAAAGAACTCAAAGGCCAAGTGATTTAACGAAGAAAAAAGGCACGGCACCTAGTGCCGAAGATCTTTACGATACTGATGATAGAAACCCAGATGTTGTGCCAATAAATAAAGGTATGATATTACTACACTTCAGAATTTATAGAATAAGCAGTTTATAAGTGCAATACATAAAACATAAAATTACAAGGAGTCCTAATCCTAATACCTGATATACTAGTTATTTGTAGTAAAAGTTTAATCAAATATGTTACAAATGGCGTGTTCATAAATGTACCGGGTGTTCCTCTGCCTATAGTCAATACTCTAGGAATGATCATACAGGTAAAAATAAGATGAAAATCAAGAGTGACGAAATTGCGGTTCACTTTTCCGCAATTTAGTGATAAGTTGTAAAAGTGGGCGAGAAGATGTATTTTTGAATTTTCAAAATTCTATGTTTATATGTACACTGTAATGAAAGAAACTATGAATTAAAGGTTCAGACTATCAGTTGACGGGATCAATATCTGGCACACCTTTGGCTACACAAAATACACCCGATGGACTTCCGACATCTGCACTTTCTGTTCAACGAGTAAATAATCTACAAGGATTCCAACCATATTCACATGACTATAGCAATTACTCTACTTTACCAGTAAGTACAACTGTATTAATATGCGAGACATACATATATCATATCATACTATCATACTGTCATACTCATACTATTATAATAAAGCTACAGCGTTTGTTTGTGTGGACACAAAAATCTCAAAAAGTACTCAACCAATCATTACGAAATTTTAACTACAGTATCCTTGAACAACAAGAACGGACATAGGCTATGTTTTATCACGTAAAATATAATTAATCTGTGTAATATGTACATAAAGAAGTCATGACTCGGCCGGCTGCGATGGGTACTACGCGACGTGACCGCCAGGCGGCGACCGGGCCGAGCGCTTCTCACAGGTGGGATACAACAGTCATGCCTATAAGAGACCCGGGCAGATCATGTACCGTCACTCTCGAGTACTGTGGTTTTTTGATAAAGGACAATAGTATTTTCGTTTTAATATTAATATTTTAAAAAAATCTTTAGCGAGAGCATCCGCTGGTACAAAACGATCTTCTTTTTTAACCTTTCGGTACTCACGCCTAAGTTTTACACGAGCACTCGCGTCGTGCACTCCGTACACGGGGGTAGGGTCTGTTTTGGCTGAAAAACCGTTTTACCGTGATATATTGTATCCAGCACCCCTATGTATTCTTCCAGCGGACATTTTTGCATAATGCTACGTCGTACTTGTCAGGTTCAAATTCAGTTTGAAAGAGTGTCTCTGATTGAATGAAAACGAAAGTATGCCGCGTAACCTGCCGGCAAGCGCGCCCGTGTATACTCACAAGTTTCCCAGGTGTTGTCCGCCTCCAATTACTTTGATTTTTGGACATGTTTTATAGGACCGAAAAATAAGATATATGTGTTTCTTTATAGTGGCCCGTTTTCATATTTAAGGGATGAAACCACCCCTCAAAGTTACAAGATTTTCAGGTGTTCGTCTCCGATTGCTTTGATTTTTGGATATGTAGTTTTGGGTACTATACACGAGCTTGAACAGCGTTGATCTACATCTTCACTTATTCTCTAAGAACTTTTTCTATACAGAGTATCTTAGTAATTGTTAATTATAGTGCGATTGGATACAAACATAAACCGAAATTGCAGAATAAAATGTTGTGATCGACTGTCGATACGAGTTCTGTTACGACATCTTATAAAATCAAAGGTTATTATGCAAACCATAGTAATTGCAACACAACGTCGATGATGGTGGACGTAACTCCTCTGACGTGGTGTGTCGCTGCAGTTGGGATAAATGAATGCCCCAAAAGGTAGTAGAAGCAATGAATGTAAAACATTTTGTGTGTAAAATTAGTAGTTTATTCTCGACTAGACACTTTTGATTAAAGCTGTTACTACCTGGCCCGTTGAGTACACGAGTACTCGGAAAGTACCCGAGAGAAATAAAAATATCCCCGGATGTTTTACCCGTGTTATTATCCGGGTACTTACAATGTTTCGGGTAATTTTTATCTTTGTGCAAGGTAATAAAATTAGGAAACTTAATATTTTTATTAAAATATTTTTATTTTCGTACAAAAATACCGATAAATTAACATTTTCTGATAATAGACAGCTATGTTTAGAATTAACAATATTTCTAGTTGATACAAACACACGTTCAGAATTGGCAGACGTTGCAGGAATACCTAAATACATTTTAGTTAATTTTGCCAGTCTGGGGTATTTGTTTTCGTGCGTTTTCCACCATTCTAACAAACATAAATTATGATATATTTGAGTCTGTAACGAATACATTTCAAACTCTGAATTACTATCACCGCTAGAATTTGGAGCTAGGTATACAGGGTGATTCTCTCGCTAGAGTCCTCAAAGACAATGCCGCGGCAATAACGCGCCCCGCTGAGTGTCGGGGCCTTCAACGCTCAAGACCAGGGGGACCACACAATGTTGCGTACTTAGAAATGACGAATCTGAAGTTCTGCATTTCTCATTATTACCTAGAAATAATTTCCTAAAAAGATACCTTCTACCTAGGGCTGCCATCTGTAAAATCATTAATCCAGGACAGAGAGTATTAAAACCCCGGACATTTTCATTTGAAACCCGGCCACTTTTAATTATTTTATATATTAGGTACGATATACCAATACAAAAATTTCTGTAAATTATAGACTAACCGCAATCAAGGAATAAAGATAAAGTATTTATGACTTTTTGAGCGAGCGGCATCGAAAAACGCGGATCACTACAGAAATCCCCCGAACGCCCTAAAAAAGAGGACAAATCCGGGGAAACCCGGACGGATGGCAGCCCTATTTGTACCAAGTCGATAATTATTGCTTCATCTTCACTGAGGAATGGCCTGTTCCTGAAAGATGACTATAAGAGTTGTTGGTGCTATTTTCAAATATTTCACTAATATAGCATACGAGCAGTATGGGTCAGCAACCAGAAGACCGAGCGTATAAGCCGATTACCTAAAACGGAGCGCACTTACGCCTTTAATAGCTCAATATGAAATCAATTTGTAGTAACCGCTCTGGAGACAACCTTGTTTTGTACAAACAGCTTTAAGGAATCCGGAAGTATTTTTCGAATGTTTTAAAACACGATTTGTAGCAACATTTGAAAACTAAATATATCTTTTTAATTGTCATACTGTAAACAGGATTTTTCGGACTAAAAGGGACTTCTTTTAGTAAGACTAGTTGTTTTCCATAAAGTAAGAGGCGAGTAAAAATGAGACGAATAAAGAATGAGAGAAGAATAAAAATTCATTTATAGAGCCTGCTTTCGCAGGAACGGGCAAGAAATTTTGAATAAAAATAGAACGTGATCCATTTAGCATGGAATGACTCACTGTAGTGCTATAGATAAACGATTAGCAAGTTTTAATCGAAGTATGCTATAAACTAATTTTTTTCTTCGTCTGTTTCAGTTATCGGGCGAGATAGCGTATGCTGACTTGTGTTTAACTCGTCCAACAACTTTATCAACATTAACAACTGATACAAAGTTGACGACGATAAGTGGAGATCGTAGTTTAAGTACTATTCAGAGTTACGGAAGTGGAATAAATATAGGTAGTAAACCATGCATAAAAGAAGGGACAATTTATGCCTGTATAGACCATAACTCTAAACCGTCGAAGGTCGACGTTTCTAACGCATCGTCGTGTGCAATAACACCATTATCATCTAAGAGTACGTTTCAAGAATGCAACGTTTCAACGATAAATAGCAAACACCACCCTGCAAGAGAAGTTGTTACTGTTCGTACACCATTAATTTCGACCCAAGAAAGTTGTGTATAGGGATGCGATTCTGACGCGCTGAATGTCAACGAATATTATGTTTGATGTGATCACACTGTGATAATACGCGCGTCTATCTGCTACATGGGGTTTATTAAATGTTTAACCTGCAATAAGGCATGTATGTTCTTTGGTAACCGATAAACGTATAAACGGTTTGAATTATCGAACAAACATTAAATTGATAGCAAAGGCATGCGAAGGAACAATGAGTTTTCTTGATATAAGTATGTAAAAATAAGGAATATATGCGAAACGAATGTGAGTTTTCAAGTTAGTCGAATTTTTTAAATGATATTGGTTAATTTATCAAAACGACTGATTTCAATATCTGACAATGAAGTCTAACACATCACACGTAAGACGTATCATTTCTCGCGAATGAAAGCCACAAGTATATTGTAATTGTAACAAATTGTATCAATAGTCATCGGTAATTTAATGCTTATCATATTTTTGTTACATTAGTGAATTTTCTTTATGACTAAAGAATGAATTCGATGTTCTAAGGGTTTAAAGGAAACCACAAGTTTGCCGGTATTAAAATGTTTTATACTCGACAGGAGACAAATCGTGGTATAAGCAAGCACGGAGCGGTTCCTCATGGAAAAATAAGTCGAAAGAAAGAAAAAAATCTTTCTAGTTAGAGGGCGCGGTTTCGAGAAAATTAAGTTCAGAAATAGCTTGCATTTAATGAAGATATGGTCTGTAAAAATACTAAAAACGTTATCATGGCAAATAGTTCAAATTTCATTATTTTATTATGTTAAAAGTTACTCGAAATGTCTCTTATGACAATTCTGTGGGGCAACAAATCCATGGCAACAATTCGATAAATGCAGCCAGTTATTATCGGGTAGATAGAAGGATCGACTTGGACGGTGGAGCTAGTGGTGATCCTGAGAACCGCCACTTTCTACCCTTTCTCAACTGATCCGAACGTTTTGAGCTCAATAGAGAATATCTTGAAGTAATAATCACCGATTTTTATGACATTATATAAAACGTAGTTTTCGCAATAATATCTTACACGTACTGTTATTTGATCGGACGTCAATTTTGAAACGATTACAACAGTCCTCAAGAGGAAAACTATTAGGTAGAGGTACAAATGTTCCTATTGTTGGTTAAATTTCATTTTCGTCATAACTTGCTGCATAGATAGTGTTCTTGTCGTCAGTTACTTTTGTACCTCTGCTTATGAACTTTGAGGGGTGGTTTCACGCTCTAAATATGCAAACGGGCCAAAATAAAAACACTTGTTTCTTATTAATTATTATTCGCCAAGTCAAGCCAAGCTAGCCAAGCCAAGTGAGGTCACCAGCGTCAACAACCTATTTCTCGGCGACGCTGGTTGGCCGTGGTTAGCTTGGCTTGGCTTGGCTTAGCGCTGGCGTCGGTTCGTTTCCTATTGTTTCCCACCTTGGCGTTGATTGGTTTGACGTCACGGCGTCATCACGTGCATGCGTGGCGTGTTTTCCCTCCACTACCCCCGGCACGCACACGTATACCGCCTCACACGGTAAGATATTTCCCGGTAATGCTGGTTGGATCCAGGATTCAGCGGAACGAGTCTCCGGCCAAGTGGAGTATGTCAGGGCTGGGCAACCCGCGGCCCATGGGCCGCATGCGGCCCGTTCCCCGACTTGCCTACTCTGCTGGGCCGCAGGAGAACGACCCCCACCATACTCTTTTAACTCCTACAGTATATATGACCGCACTCGTAGGAGTAAAAGGAAGGGACATGGAGTGGCGGCTAATCTGCTGATGCTGGGGGAATCGGCTGACTAGTAGTGGGGACTGTGCGGCCCGCGGCGGCGAACAAGTTGCTCAGCCCTGGAGTATGTCACGCCTCTTGGTCGGCCACATGCACTACCTTCATGTGGTGGGTCAGCTATTATTGACCGCTGACTTACACCGCAATCGAGTGACGAAGTGAAAGGTTACCCCTCTGTTGATATGTCTAAAACTGACCCGACCAGCTTGTAGCTCCAGGAACCGCTATTTTGGGAGCTCAGAGCCGCGTAGCTATCGGGAACCAGAATCCGCGAGTGTAGAGACCCCAGAATAATATAAAAGGGGCAACTAAGTTTTGCTCCTTGGGGCCCCCAAGAGAGTCAGTTAATTTACACCTACGGGTTCGAACCTGCACGTACGTTATTACAATGTTTCCCACCCGTCATACGCCCGCAGTATTATTGGCTCCGAACTCGGCACCCGCACGACTCTGGGAGCCACAAGGAGCGCTCCAGCTCGCAAATCAACCAGTTGGTCGGGCCTGGTCTAGGATGAGGTCTAGGAAAAGCGCAAAAAGGCGAACTTTGAGGCCATCAATCAATTCTACTTGACGAGATCTTTCCAATGGTGTAGAGCAATCGCTGCACGCCACTTAAGGACTTAACATTGTCCTTCATTGTGCACTATAGGCTTATTTCTGTATGAGGAATCGTTTGGCCAGCAGTTGTACCATGATGTTATCTCCGCTCCGTACAAAATATCTCTACTGTTTATGTACGGTGCATATATATATACAGTACTACATATAAATAATAGTATATCTCAACTTTAATCACATTGATTGAATTTATTATATATTTAAATGTAATTATTGTAGAATATATAATATATGGTTTGTTACTTTCAACGTTCTAATCAATTTTCCACGTTTGTAATTATAATTTTTATTTAAATACTTCCAGTATATCATACTTATTGTCCTATTGCCTGTTTATAGTTCTGTCTTTTCGCATTGTTACATATACCTGAAAAGTTTAACAAGAGCCGATTTTTATTTTCTTATATTGTCGTGAAATATGAAAATTTATATGATGTGTTCGGAGAATATTCGTTTTACGTTGAAATGTAAATAATTAACCAAATTATGTAATTTTAAGAGAACCAACATCCGAGCGAACAAGTGCAAAAATTTTCTTCGCTCCGCAGGTCAATAGTCAATAATATTTAAAGAATACAATAATCTGTATTTAGAGAAAAATGGGTTAAACTACAGTTAAGTGGTTTTTAGAAGGGCACAGGATGAATCAAATGAAATCCTTCTAGGTGGATGCACTTCGAAAGTTTGAAGCTGACCTTTGTTTTTCTTTTCTAAGTGAGAACATATGTGGTATAAGAGCATGTACATAAGTATGCGGGTGAGTGTGGTTGATGCTGTCGTCGATTAACTGAAATTGGACGAAACAGTCGATACGGGTCAACGATGTGCTGGCGCGTGTTCTAGCGAGCGGGCCAGAAGGGAGGCGAAGCGAGAATCCCTAGAGCCCGCTGACATATCTAATATAAACAGCGAGAATGACGAGTGCGAGGTATTAGCGAGAAAGACAGTGAGTATTGCGAGTTGGTGAGAAAGAGCGAGATAGAGTGGACAATATAATAAAATAAGATAGGAGTACTAGAGTTGATAATCCTGCCTTCCAAAAGATTCTTACACATATGTTTTCTTATAGCAGAATTATAGTATATTTTTTTCTAAATACAACTGTCATAGATTTTTATGGCCAGGCTCTAGTAGTTATTTGCAGAAAGAATAAATTGATAAGAAGAAATCACTCTTTTAACAATGTTAGCTTTACTTACAGAAAGTATATAATGTGACGACCATTTAAATCACATTTTCGTAATTAATATATACTAGTAACAATTATCTTACATTGTGTAATCTATTCAGTGTTATTTTTAGCACTCTTTCATATTAGCTAATGTAGGCGAAGCTTATTATCACGGCATCAACGTATTATCGCCGAAGGTACTCAAATAACACAGGATACACTGCACAATGTAAGACAATCGTTATTATACTAACTGTATAAAAAATGAAATCTTTATAATTTCTATTGTAACCCAATGAAACGATTTGTACTGAGCTAAAAATGAATCCAAAACAGGCCATTAATCGAAAATTTGGTATGATGCTTATACAATGCTTTACGTGAATCATAAATGGATTGGTAACAAGCATATGCTTACTCGGTGTGGATACTAAAAAATGAGAACTCTTACCGCCCCCTTCCTACTGTGCATGCCAACAATGTTCATATTATTTTGTAATTTTCCAGTTTATTTGTAATAGGTTCAGTGTCGTGCGCCCTTTGAAAGAAGTTATTATTGTGACCGTTCAGTGGAAAGATGTGTCATCGGAATTTTGAACAAGGAATTATAATTACATTTTTAATGACGTAGCAGACATTCAAAAGAACGCAACGCAGCAATTAAGAGCCATATCTTCCGAAGGCTTCTACCACTGTTTTTCTTCACAGAAGTCAGAAATAAAATACTCCATAGACTCGGCCAGAGAGGATTTTGGAGGCTACAAAATTTTTATATGTAAAAGAATAAATGATTTACATAGAAGGTGTTATTCTGAATGTGTTAAGTATCCATGATTGAGTCAAGATTCGTTCGGATTTTTTAGGCACTTGTGTGCCAACTATCCGAAGGACCACCCTCGTTTAGGGAAACAAAATCAAGCCAATGTCAAATATCTATTTATTACATATAACTTTGAACGATTTCGAAGGTGGTTCGACACGTTTAACTACACTTTTTATGTGATCTTGTCGAAGGAAAAATTTGATCTTGTGTACCTCAGTCTTGAATGCGAATCTATAGCCTCCTGAGTGGTCAGCTCGTCGTTAATTGGTTTTTGGCAAAACTTGAGTTGACCAAACAGCATACCTGCTGTCAATGCACAATCCCTTCTCTTGTGTCCTTAGCGCCTTGCTTAGAGCGGGGGTGCAATAATACCTACCATCTGAGACAGGGGTGTCTAAATATTTTCTCACACGAGCAGCCGCGAATTTACTCTTGAGGAAGGAAATATAAAGCGGACGGGATAAAAAAAACGAAAGGAATGGCTCACTTTTCAAAACATATCATTTAAAGTTTTCCCTCAACTATAAGCATCGAAGAAGATTTCGAAAATGGAGTGAGTAAAATACCATCTTTGTAATTATGTATAGGTATCCTCCATGTAGAAAATATGCAGTTTCAAATTTTTTCAAAATTCGTTTTCGGTATATCTTCGAAACGAAATATATTTAATTTGTCAATCTTAAATAATATTTATATTGCAGGTCAACGAATTAGCAAAATTTGACGGCTCCGGTGACTTCGCGAAGCGCATACTGTCGGCGCTAATAGACAACGAAATTACGTTGCAATTTGCATTTGCTGGCCAGGCTTATAATGTGTAATTATCATCCTTATATTACTGTTGCTAATATTGATTACTATAGAATTGATAAATAATATATTAATGTTTTATCGAAATTTGTGTTATTTAAGGTGCTGCAAAATTTGCGCGTCTGAACAGCAGAGCGAAGAAGCCATTTAAGTGTGGTTGAAAACGACCTCGGATAGAAAATCGTCAGTGTCTAAAAAATATTGATACCAATGATGACGATGATGAGGAGGAAGACGTTATGTGTAAGTAAAAGCCAAAATACGGTAATAATACGTCATTCACACGACCAATCAGGACAGCTCCTGTACGATCATCGTAGTAGCATGAATATGCCTACTATTACTGCGCGGAAAGAAGACTCCTGGCGGGTGGTGTGTTACATTGTAGTAAATAGATGTGGCCGATTCCGCTACTAACAAAAATACGTGTGCCCTGTCTTTATGAGTGTGCACCAATCGGTGACAAAAACCAATCGTCACTGCCGCGACTGCATCGCCCGTGACCGCCCGCCAGGAGCCTTCTTTCCACGCAGTAATAGTAGTATGTATATGTATACTATTTTGATTTCAGATACCAAAGAGGTCTTCTTCCGCCCGGACGAAATGTGTGACGCCATGGGGGCTGTGGAGTTTTAGCGGGTAAAAATCCCACACTATACTGGCGGGGTTTCTTCTTAAGATTTCCCCCCTTTAAAAAAGGAAATTCGATTCACCAAACACTTTAGAGTTCTTTTATGGGAATCTAATCATCATCTAAATTTCGACTGTGAGATAAGCCCACATAGATACATCTTTACCGCTCGAGGTGTATCGCATCAAAAAGTTACGAGGCTAAACTAACATTCCTAGCGGCTCCCGGGAATACCAGATCCTCGATTGTCCCCTACGAACAAACTCCAACAAACAAGCTCAAATCCTCAGCTTCGCAGCCACCAATCTTACTGCTCTCAGCCTCGGTTCGTAACGCTCTTAAAGTGGCATTTAACGTGCTTAACTCCCCTGCGTTTCTGCGGATCGATATACCTATTATCATTTCGCTTTTGCTTTTTAAACGCGAGAAGGGAAGGATATGAATGAAAATATAGTATATGAGACCAACTGACAAACGCGCTTGTAAGCCCTTCAATCAGTTGTCCGGGCTGCTGTTTTACGGAATATAAATATACTTATAACTGCAAAACTAAACATTATCAGACATATGCATATACCGACTTTTTTATTACTTTGGTGAGTAGAACCGATCGTGAAAAAATGTCCCAGATATTTATAAATACCCTGTACGTACATAAAAGTCATACTTTACTGTGATACGGTTCACTCGCTCTAATAGTATTAATACAGTTCAAGCCACCGGAAAGTTGAAGTTAGATAAAATAAACATACACCTTCAATAGATCTTTATTACTATCAGTATCGTTATAACATAACGTCACAAATCATTATATATGTAGTTCTGTATTAATTTATTAAATAACATTAGATTTTGGCATTCTTAATTACATCTATAATAGCGCCAATCCAGGTAGCGACTGCATATGCCCCAGCATCTACGTTTTGTAAATATTTAGCTTGTTTCACGTAGCTAGCTCGACCGACTCTGCGACAGAATAATAATATATGATCAAGTGAAAATGAGCAAATATTCAATAATCGATAGAATTAGAGAAACATATTAGGTGCTATAGTTATAGCATATTAGTATCCAAAATATTGTTGTTGCTTTTACAATACAAGAAAATGTTTTTATAAGAAGTTGTAGCATGCAGAAAAGGAAGCTTCGAGAAACACCGACGAAACTTGATGGTCCTCGATGGTTGTGCACACCATGCGAGGATTCTCCCTCTAGTACTCCCTACTGCGTCAGCAGCCCTCTACACGGCCATTTCCCTACTTCTGGCAACGCTGAATGCCAGGAATTTCCCCGTCGTAGTGAAGGGAGAACACGCCATACACGCGCGTGATGACTGATGACGCTGTAGCGTCAAACTAATCGACGCCGAGGTAGGTGTTCTCGCTCCACTACGCGTATGTTCCCCTTCTACTGCGGTAGGGGTATTCCTGGCAACCCTGCCTGTGGCCGCATGAGGAAGTATGATCTGCCCAACAGTGTTACCGCGAATTATATGGTTTTATACTTACTTGGGTTTCATAGTTTTTGTAGCCTCGCATGCCTGCCAAGCTGCTGCTTTTATAGCAGAGCAAATTTCAAGGAAGTCCTTATGCAAAATATTTTCATATGTTTCGCAGACTGCATTGATCACGTCAATCTATGAGAATGGAAAATATTATAAATAAACACAGAGTTCCCAAGTCCTTTGAAGCGTACAAAAAACTTATGTAAACTTATTCGTAACTTCGTTCCTTGCCACACACATTTCAGCAAACACCACATCCTTTTACCCCATTTTAGCTATCTACTTGCTTTAAGTAATTTTAAAAGTAACATTATGGCAACTGAAACTACTGAACACAAACTCGAAGTCAAGTTACTTGAATTCAAGCAACTTAAAGTCAAGTAACTTAAGCGTCTGCTGCTCGAAAACCACGGGCGTTGCAGGCCCTATCAGCTCGCTGCTTTGAGTTTCGATCTGTGAGAAACGTGCGGACCAACTCCTTTCGCGGAACTAATGTATAGGGTATAAAGAAATGATTTGTCGTGGCTTACAGGCGTGAATTTACACCTCTGGATCGGTGTACATTTGTTAAAAAAGACTGTCCGCAAAGTTGTTTATAACATTGAAAATTAATGTAGGTTTTTCTTTTGCTTCGCCACAAAAGGGCATTTCTATCGATCCCGCTCTCCTACTAATAATATGTTTAACCCTTTCATGACTAGCACCGATTATATCCGGCTTCCAGTAATATGCTTCACACTGGCTAGCGCCCGTTATATTAGACATCCACTTTTTGTTTTCTATATTTTTGTGGCGTTTAGTGGATGCCGGATATAACAGGCACCAGCCAGTGTGAAGCATTTAGCGGAAGCCGGATATAACCGGCGCTAGTCGCGAAAGGGATAATAAAACATCGAAAAGATTCATACCATAGATCTGTCTCCTGGTTTGGCTTTCCCATATTTCATTAAGCAGTGTAAACTACCACGAAGTGCTCGGGCCCATATATTTAACCAATATTCTCCTTGTTGGGCTGATATTATTTCTGCAGCAGCAGTCGTGAAAAATAAACAATACAATGCTCCCGATGTTCCACCCATTTGTTCCTCAGCTGCTTGTGCCAATTTGGAAAGTACCGACGAAGGATGTGAGAAATAATAGTTATTTATGTTTTGTAAAATATCTGAAAGTGAGAATTCATTACCTTTTTTAAAATTTTACAAAATAAAAATTAATGTAGGCTATCTGGTATAGCAATGGAGAAATTTTGTCCTTCTTATTGTTTATAGTGATTATTGAGGTTGGGGATTTTTCAAGAGGGATTCTACATGTAGAATAATAAAAAGACGCTTAATTTTCTAGTATGCTGATTGATCGAAAGAGTTCATTCACTGTTATAACTTTTGGTCCCCGATAATTATTTTATTTTATTTTTTTAGAAGAATCAATTTAGAACGTCTCACGTGCCAGTCGTGTATCGCCTGGAACTTTCTACCCACTTTTAGAAGTTTAACACTTTGAACAGCATCATTCCTATAGTCTTTATCATGTGTAATTTGAATCACTTCTGGATTCCATAAACCAATTGTACATCACGCATACTTAGAAATAGTTCGGTTGACGTCGAGTGTAGACACATTTTCATCAGCAGAATCTCGTCAATCCATTAGCGATACTTTAATCAAAATTTAATGGAGGACATACAAATAATGAATTTCAGAAAAATTATCGAAGGCTCGATTGCTGAGCGAGCAAGAAGTTACTGAAACAGCAAAGTACAGACCAAACTCCGAGCTCTGTTTGTTTTTAAAGCCAACGTTTAAGGAATTTCGGGCAATACTATTAATGATTTCCTGTGTCAGGAAATGGAAATTCTCGTCGTGAAAACAACCGACACCGCTCAAAGTGTTAAAAAGGAAGGCGTACCTTGAAAGAGCGATTAGTTTAGCAGAATTTAAAGTAGGTGATTAGAATGTATATTCCAGAAACGAAAATTAAATAGGATTAACAATTAGAATCATTAGGTATGTTGAAGATTGTTTAGAAAGCTAGTAATTTCTAGACACTGTAAATGAAAATAGAAAAAGCGAAAAATGCATTAATGCATAAATCTCTTATTAGTTACCATTAGCAAGTCTAGTAAGTGTCGAACCACAATCACCGTCGCCACAACCTCTGTCGAGGTCATTAATGAAACTTTCTTTTTCAATTATACTCTCGCAAGCACTTTTTAGACACTGTTTCAATATGTTTTGGTATTGGACATCAAGTTTTAATCCAGCATGTTCTATATTTTGTGTTACTTGATCAAGACATTTACAAATGCTCTGTGCGCTCTGTGCATTTTTTGAAGGAATACTGTACGCACAACCTGGCCATTGTGGAGCATTGGTAGGTTCATCCAAGCAACTGATGAAAGTATCCTTATAAGATTCGGGTAATTTCAAAAGCGTGATATGTATGCCGGCGCTATTCAAGGACGTCATCAAAGCTCCTGAATATATACGCACAGGATGTATATTCATATTCCCTGTATTAACAAAAAGTTGTGAAGGATTATAATTCCATAAGTTTACAATATCATGCGCATACAACAATGGTTAGAGATTTCGGTACAGGGTTCTTCAAATACATTAATTATTTTTCCTGCTTCCATTTAGTATAAGACTAAACGGGTAAACAATCTACGAGCAGTCAGCTAAATAATGTCAACTTTGAATTTTTATTTCTATTTATCTTCCACGTGGATTGTTTCCCCAGAAAACGTTTTTGACGCGTAAAAGCGCGAGTCGTAATCGTATTAAGTACCTTCTTTTTTTCACACGGCAATTGAAACCTCTATGCTACCATGTTACAAAAGGGCATACAAATTAAATAGTTATACATAGCTTGAACTAGTTTTGTGAATCATGATTTACAATTTAGCATTTATATTTTGTCACTGTAACTTACTAAGCTGATGTATCAAATCATGAACAACAATCCCTTGCTCGAGTTGACTCAACGCTCCAAAATTGTTAATAATTGCTGCAACTTCATCTCCACTGTGCAAAGATAACGAGTCACAAATATGTTTCAACATGAACGAAACCACTTCAATCGATGATTTTAATTTAGTTTTCTCGTAACCAGCTTCACCATGAATCCCCATCCCACATTCTATCTCGTCTTCTTTAAGCTCGAACATCGGTGGCTGCCCTGAAACATATGGGCATTATCGATGTGGGCCTATTATTCTCATGTAGAAATGATAGACACGCAGTTTTGTATGATCGTACCAATGGAAATACTTCTACAACTCATCGTCTACATATAAAAATTACCAATCACACTAATCCGGTTCCTACACTCCCCGTGAATATGAAGGGACTGAATTTAGAACCTGTATTTGCTAAGTATTTTGTACTCCGCTAGTTGAATCCTATAAGGTCGTAAAGTCTTGGACCCTTTTTTTTAAAACCCGGTTATATACTGTTACGCATAAGATGTTCGCAACTTTAGTTTTAAAATGATAATATTTCAATACTAACCAGGTATAGCACATGCAGTTAATCCAACTGCATAAGTGGCCATATTTTCAACAACCTTCTGCGCAATTGCATGAATTTCTTCAAGTGGCAGTCCTCTTTCAGCAAGCGCACCGGCTATTTTAAAAACGAACAAAATTCCTGGTAGTCCACGTTTACCAGCAACACCTCGCTCACTCTTCGGTATACTGCAATCTTCGTCTACAATTAATTCTGTAATCTAAAATGTTAAATTTACATCATGTAATCATACTACACTCACACACATTTTACAAAGAGCATTAACAGTGTCAAGTACTGGGTGACGCTGTCGGAGACGATGACGAGATATGGGTTTGTAAAGAAGGGTAGTGAAGAACGCAGGAAAGGATTTTTCTAAGAAGCTTGCGCCACCGACTATATCTATGTATATGTAATAAAAAAGCTCAAAAAATTCTGAGTATTACTTCACACATACGTTAATATATAAGCCAACGCCCGATAGTAGAAACTTAAGTTTTTGTTAAATAAATTCCCCAAATACCCCCTTAATTCTAATAGGGTACATATTCTCTAATACATGCATGCATAGATAAGCATGAATTTACGGTGTTCCGCTACAGGGAAGGCGATATTTAAAAATTATATTCTATATTGTAGCGACACACCCTGTATGTAGTGACTGGAAAACGTATAGCGAGGTCGTCAATGATTAAAGTATTCAGCAGCGGCACTAACTGAGGCTTCGGGTGATTATCGTCCCATATTTCTGTCAATTCATTTGTGCCGATGCGGAAAACATGTTTAGTTTAACGCTTCACCAATTTTACGACACCGTTATACCTCTTCCAGCTACTGTATCCGAGATTTCGTCCTCGGATGTGTCTTCGGACCTTCAATAAGTCTCACAGCTTCGATGGTTTAATTACAGAGTATTGACAGAGTGTGTGATTTGTGTCGTAAATTCGTTCCGTATTTACACGAGTTTCTCGGTTTTCGGGGCATTGTTCGGTGGAATGCTGAGTCCACTGGTCATCAACTTTCCTTCACGGAATGTGTTACAGTTTAATACGAAAAATGTAAGTCGCCATGTACCACTTTTATTTGCATTTAATTATCTTCTACTTTTACCTTTAAACACGCTTGTTTCGCTTTTTCAACTGCAATCCCAAAATTAAGGCAGTCTCCGGTATAATTCGGAATTACCATTAAGATGCCAGCTGAAAATATACAGTACATATATTAAGCCAGTGATTCCCAACCGGTAGATCGCATCAGTTTTTTTTCAATATTATTAAGTTAGAATTATAATCTGAAATAACTATTTTTAATGTGTTTTCTTTACCTTATTAAATGTATCTTACCTTATATGGGGGGAGGGTCGTAAGTTATGTATTTGAATATTATAAGAGGTGGTCACGACTCAAAAAAGATTGGGAAACTCTGTATTACGTATATGTTTATGTCATATTAAATATGTAGGTATGTGTTTCATTAATTACCTATGTATATGAAGTAAGGAAACGACTTATAACAAATTTTTCAGTTATCACTGTGAAATATCGGCAAGTAAAAGCAAATTGTAATAAATTTTCAAATGTACGTAGACGAGACACTATTCGAAGGAGGGGTCAAAATTTGTATTAATTTTTATTTCATTTAAAAACATGTAAGTCAATGTTAAGTGATTATAATTACCTTTACTATGTAGAGAAACACGATCAATGGCGTAGCTAATTTTTTGCGATGTTGGCGAAGAAAATATACAACCTGATACAGCTGCAGTCAACATGCCATTTCCCACGAAACCTGAAAGTGTATGAAATGTAACAACATTATACGCTTGTTCATCACGATACAGGTTCATGAACGCTTCTGATGCTGAAACACCGAAACCGATCTACAGGCGTAATAACATGTATCATAAAGCTCCTTCTTAACATTTAGAATCGCATCCCCATAACGCAACATTTTGTGTTACGACAGTTGCGACTAAATTTGCAGTCCGTGGAATATTCTTGATATAATTCACATACAAAATATTGGCTGTACTTCCGAATGCCTCCAGTGGCCGATCGGTACGAGGTTTGAGGGGAGGGTGTGTCGACCCTATCTAAAATTGTTGCTTCGGTAATTTATTAGTTTCCGAGATATTAATAAAGAATTTTTAGTATTTCTGTTGACTTATTCCGACACAACGCATTCCACATTCCAACTTGTTCCACGTATTAGTATTGGTTGGGGTAAGATCAGCGCGGGGGGCGCACGCCCTCTTGCGGGCGCGTAAAGCATGGTAGCGGACCGATGTGAGTTTGGAGATTGGAACCAGAAATTTGCGGATGCGATACCTATGGATACCTATTACTCTATTAATAGTCAATGCTCTAGGGGGGTGATTCGACAGGGCTAAAATAAGACGAAAATATAGAATACAATTTTTTAATACCGCGCGCTTCGTTCTCGAGAAAATTGGCTTTGAATTTCAGCTAAATGCCTTTTAGGCACCTGAGGGGCACCCGGAAGTAAGGGGAGCGCGTCCAACTGTACGTAGAACAAATTGGAGCGGCAGGATGGATTCCCGTTAGGGCTACGTGTATGCAGTTCAAAAAAATAATTTGTAAAATAAATTAAGAATAATTTTTATTAATATTTCGGAGACTAATAAATAGCCGAAGCTACAATTTTAATATTAGGGTCCAAACCCCCTCCCCACACTTCCTTTCAAACCTCGTGTCTATCGGCCACTGGGGCCATTCGAAAGTAAGTATATCTGAAATCACTAAAACTTCAAAACTTTAACTCATATGCGGTAAAGGTTCCTGTTGTCCAATCATTTTGAAATTTTGCACATATCATTTTCTCGTCAAGTGTCACAATTTAGGGGGGTAAGACAACAAAATCGGAAGTTGAAAAATAAGGACCACCCTATTGCCGAGCCACGTGCCATGGGAGTGCAGCTTTAGTCGTCTGAAAGACGGATCGAGACGAACTATCAACGCGTCGTTTGTCTCATACCGTTCCTTGCATCCTTTCAGACAATCTCACTCGCTCTCGCCTTCCGTAAGGAAGAAGCGCGAAAGGACCGCTTGTAAATGTGTCCCCTTTTTGTGATTACAGTGGACACGATTTCGCGCGAAATCCCGCGATGTCGTAGACTTCAATGATCCATCGATCACGCAGACGGACAACACTTCAACCACGTCCTATGGCACAAGGGTGGTCCTCTTACTCCATTATTTAGTATCAAATGACCTTGTACTATAGGTCGTGGAAATTGCCTAAACATGCGCTATTCTATTAGGGATAGAAAAGTGTAGCATGCCATTTAAAAAAAAAGAGGTGACCTTGAAACCTCCTAAAACCCTCCACCTATAAAGGTATTATTACTGGTGTATTATTGGCCCGCCGGAATCGTAAAACTTCTATAAAAAAAGTTTTTCGTATCTCTAAAAGTAACGGAGATATTTAGGTGGACAGAGTCATTGGAAGATCCTGTATAATGGCTTTAATTTATTGTCCGTATTTCTAAATTTCTATTATGGTAGAAATTATATATAAAGCAAGAGATTACCTGCTGCAAAAGGTTCGTGTCCAGCTCCACCGCCGCTTATAAGGGATGCCTTATCCTTTCGAACTTCAAGCTAAATTATAATATATTTTGATACATTTACACGAATACAAACAGTACGTTGAAATGATTTTAAAGTCCTCTATAAAATAAAAAACGAATTAATAAAATTATGTACATACGTTTGGAATTAGTACGACTTTATGGGCTGGTTGATACTCGAGTTGTGGATAAGCATAGGATAAGCCAAATAGAGTTTCCGTAACAGCGTTGTCAAAAGAATTAAATAAGCTCTTCATTGTTTTCAGGAGAACTTTTGTAGCACTTTCAATCAAATGAATGGAGTAATACGCGAAAGCGTCGTTCGGCGTACTGTGAATAGACAATTCGCAAACTAGTATCTGCCCGAAGATTATAGGTTATCGTGAGCATTAAAGTATCGTAATAACAATGATAAGGAACCGCAACAACACGATTGTGAATGAATTACGACGATTTGAAGCATCCGTTATGCTGTCATAATGACATAGAATGTTATACGACATACAGTAACGCTTAGAAATACTTAATTACTTACGATATGTACGCTGAATATTGTGGGAAGAGGTATGCATCGATGCAGCGCCGTCAAAGAGAACCGAAGCCCAACGTCGCAAAACAGTTGACGGTGCCGGGACGAGGGAAGGAAGGGAGACGTGGCGTGGCGGACTGGCGCAAGGCGGTTGGAACGCAGAGCTTCGCCAGAGTGGTGTCAGAGAGTTGAAATTAGAGAGATAGAATCGTTTGTAATATTCACGAGAGGAAATAAAGATCGTCAAAAGAATAAAGATCGTCTACAGATCAGAAGTGGGATATACGTGTTATTTAGTGGCTTGCGAACTATGGATAAAGAAAAGCGAGGCAGGCGTCGATCTCGTGCCAGGAAGGAAAGACGTTCCCGGTCGCGAACTCCTCGAAGAAATCATCGGGAGTCTGAATATCGCAGTCGAAGCGGAAGTTACAGCGCTACGAGCAGAGAATCTGACTTCGCCAGGCTTGCGTAACGTCGTAACGTCGGGCTCGAATAAGCCGGTTAATAACCACTTTATTAACGAGAAGTTTCTACCGGAATTTGATCCCCTAAAGGGAAGTATCTCGGCTAGTGACTGGATTGAGAAGGTTAACACGAGTGCAACGGTGTATGGTTGGGATGATAAGGTTAAAATGTATCTTGCTATTTGCAAATTAAGGGGAAATGCTAGATTGTGGTATGACGAACTCCACGACACTCAGGTTTCCTGGCCAGTTTTCACGGCTGACAAGGGGACACCACGGGTGCGGAAATCGCTTTTGGAACGACAGTATATGGAGGTCGTAGTACTCGTGTAGTATGAAAATACCATTTCGGCTTTTCACCGAATGGGCCTTCGTTTTCGAGATATTGTTGTTTAAAGTTTTGAACAAACGTAGTAAGGCCGATATATACCTTCTATAGTAACGTATATCCAAGAAGGTGCGTTGGAGCAACGACAGCGTGTCAGATTGTCACGCGGGCGGACGGGGTTCAAGTCCCGCAACCGCTTCACTTTTTTTTTCGAATTTTTCCCGTGGAAATATATTTTGTGGATATTACGTATCACATAGTATGTTACATATTACCCTACGCAAATTTTAAGGTTAAAAATGTATTTACAACCTAACGTATTATTCTAATCATCTCTTTCACCGGTGTTTTCATATTCTGGTCCTGCGAAAATATTTCATTCCGAAACTTTCGACGCCTGCGATTGTCGAGCAGGTAAAACACCACCCTTACGGTCAGAAGTAACGGCTACCCCACTTCACCTGCTCGACAATCGCAGGCGTCGAAAGTTTCGGAATGAAATATTTTCGCAGGACCAGAATATGAAAACACCGGTGAAAGAGATGATTAGAATAATACGTTAGGTTGTAAATACATTTTTAACCTTAAAATTTGTGTAGGGTAATATGTAACATATGTGATACGTAATATCCACAAAATATATTTCCACGGGAAAAATTCGAAAAAAAAAGTGAAGCGGTTGCGGGACTTGAACCCCGTCCGCCCGCGTGACAATCTGACACGCTGTCGTTGCTCCAACGCACCTTCTTGGATATACGTTACTATAGAAGGTATATATCTGCCTTACTACGTTTGTTCAAAACTTTAAACAACAATATCTCGAAAACGAAGGCCCATTCGGTGAAAAGCCGAAATGGTATTTTCATACTACACGAGTACTACGACCTCCATATACTGTCGTTCCAAAAGCGATTTCCGCACCCGTGGTGTCCCCTTGTGAGTTAATTAAGCAATTTCCGGGCGACGTTAGTTTTGGTAAATTATTCGATGAGGCGGCGAACTGCAAATGCCAGCCCGGAGAGAATTTAATGACTTACTGCTTAAAGAAATTAGGGAAGATATCTAAGCTGCGATTAGAGATCCCCGAGCACAAACTTGCCGATTTTGTTGCTCACGGCATATGTGACAACGGGATACGCACTACGGTCCTGGCGGCCCGTTGCAAGACGATAGCGGAGTTAAATGATTGCCTTAGTATTTTTCCCTCCGCGGAAGTTGCCCCTAAGTCTAAGGATTCTAAACGTCACCATCAGCAAAAGATTACTACAGATAATACCGATAACAAAACGAGTAGTACTCTTTCCGAACCGAAGTGTTTTAGCTGCGGTGCCAGTGGACATTTCAAACGAGACTGTCCCAAAAGGGTGAGCGGCACCGCTGAGTCGAGTAAAAAGAGCGCAAATAATTTACAGGGTAAGCTTGTCTGCAGTTTTTGTAAAAAGCTCGGGCATACTGAAGAGAGATGTTTCCGTAAAACTAATAGATCGGACAAAACCAAGACGGCATGACCGACCGCGACAGAGAGAGACGCTCCCCCCTCTAGTAGTAGCGCGTTAAAGGTCGCGTTGGTCGAAACAGCTAACTCGCGGAAGATAGGAAAAGTCTGTTACATAAATGGAAAGCCGGTAGACTGCGTAATAGATTTAGGAAGTGACTGCTCAATCATTAGGGAGGGTGAGGCCCGAAAACTAGATTTGAACTTTGATGTAGCGGATTCTGTTCTGACTGGATTCAATCGGACCCAAGTTCTACCAATAGGGTCGTCGGTTGTAAATCTGGAAATTGATAACATTAAGCTCAAAATAAAACTCTTTATAGTTGCGGACAACCAACTGACGACGAACGTGTTGATAGGCCGCGAAATAACGAACATGGCAGGATTGATTGCTGTTGCGGATGCAACCGGGATTAAGGTAATGTGGGAAAACGGTACGAAGACAACGGTCAAGTCTCTACCAGATACCGTACCCAATGGTCGTCACGTCAGTAGTATCACCGCCGATCAGGTGTTTTGCCCGGGCCTCCCTGAAGGGGATAGACGGCGACTCGTGGACACTTTGAATCATTACAGATCAAGTGTTTCATTAAATATGGACGAGTTAGGGAAGACCGACGTGGTTGAGATGCGAATCGAATTAATAAGCGATCAGCCAATTCAACGTAGGCCGTGTCGTATGTCGCTGTCCGAGCGCGAGAGAGTCAAAGAAAAAATTGCGGATTTAGAAAGAAATGGAATTGTACAAGAAAGTAATTCCCCCTTTGGGAGTTCGGTTGTGCTAGTGAAGAAAAAAAATGGCGACGACCGTGTCTGCATAGACTTTCGCGACCTAAACAAAATCACCAAACGCGATAAACATCCATTACCCTTAATTGAAGACCAGATTGATCGATTAGGGGGAAAATCGTTTTTCTCGTCATTGGACTTAACCTCGGGATTTTATCAAATACCGATGCACGCAGATTCCGTAGAGAAAACAGCTTTCATTACGCCGGACGGACAATACGAATTCTTGCGCATGCCCTTCGGGTTGGCGAACGCACCTTCAGTGTTTCAGAGGGCTATGAATAAAACACTTGGGGAGCTCAGGTTTAGGACAGCGCTAGTGTACATGGACGACATTTTGATACCATCCGAGAATCTGGAGGAGGGTTTTAAAAACCTAGCGTTAGTATTAGAGGCTCTAAGGAAGAACGGTTTTACATTAAATTTGAAGAAGTGCAAATTCTTCCAGCGTCAATTGGAATATTTAGGCCGCGAAATATCGGAAGAAGGGGTGAGACCTGGCGCGCTTAAAACGAACGCAGTGGTTAATGCACCTGTACCTAGAAACGTGAAGGAAGTTCGACAGTTTCTGGGGCTATCGGGGCATTTTCGCCGGTTTATTAAAGATTATGCAAAAAAGGTGGCACCCCTGACTGATCTATTACGTAAGGATGTACTATGGGTTTGGAAAACGGGACAATCAGACGCCGTAAAATTAATAAAGGATGCACTTACGGAACGCCCCATCTTGGCTATTTATGATCCGACCCAACCAACCGAGATCCACACGGATGCGAGCTCGATCGGTCTAGGTGCAGTCCTACTACAAGAATCAGATGGGCTAAAGAGGGCCGTTGCGTATTATAGCCGCAAAACGTCAGTAGAGGAGAGAAACTATCATTCGTACGAGTTAGAAACCCTCGCAGTTGTGGCAGCTCTTAAAGCCTTTCGGGTGTATCTGTTAGGCATAAAATTTACGGTGGTGACAGATTGTAGTGCCGTGCGTGCGACTGCTGCGAAAAAGGATATCGTTCCGCGTGTCGCTCGATGGTGGATGTATTTGCAGGACTTCGATTTTGTCATAGTTTACAGACCTAATTCGCAAATCACTCATGCAGATTATCTAAGCAGGAACCCCGTAGAATGCTTAATGGTAGATATCACCGCGGCGGAGTGGATACAGGTGGCACATATGCAGGATGACGGAATTTCCGCGATAAGAAAGCTGCTTGAAACAGGGGACATCCAACGGGAAACGAAACAGTATTTCGAGAAATATAATCTTAAGGGGGGCGTGGTGTTCCGAAAAACGGAATCAGGGGATAAGTGGGTTGTACCTCGCGCGGCTCGATGGAACGTTGTTAAAATGTACCATGACGACCTTGGGCACTTCTCTCTTGATAAGACGTTGGGAAAAATACAGGAAAAATATTGGTTTAAAGGGATGAGGAAGTTTGTCGCAAAATATGTGAAAGCATGTCTAAATTGCCTATATTACAAAAACCCGTCGGGCCGTAAGCCAGGCCTATTGCATCCCATTGATAAAGTTGCTATCCCCTTCCATACGCTGCACTTGGACCACCTCGGTCCTTTCATAACCAGTACAAGAAAAAATACGCAAATTTTGGTGGTCGTAGATGGATTTACAAAATTTTGTATTATCGAGCCCGTACGTGATACCAAAGCCAAGTGGGTTTTGAAAACCCTCGACCAAATGTTCGCGGTGTTTGGGGTGCCCACACGCATTATCAGCGACAGGGGCACCGCTTTTACATCCCACATGTTCTCTGCCTTCTGCCAAGAGCATGGCATAAAGCATATTTTGAATGCGGTTGCTACTCCCAGAGCAAACGGACAGTGCGAACGAATGAATCGCACGATCCTGGGTTCCCTCGCTGCCACCAGCGCCGGGTGTCCTGAGGATGAGTGGGACAAACACCTCAAAAAGGTACAGAGTGGACTGAACGTTACAACGAATCGCACTACTCAAAAAAGTCCGGCGGAGCTCCTTTACGGATACCAGCCACGCACACCCGCGGATGCCGCGTTGCTGAGTGCCATTCAGACGACGTTAGATAGTGTAGATCTTCGACAATCTCGATTAGAAGCCAAGCGGCGCATAGACGCCAGCCAGTCAGCGGAAAAGGCGAGATTCGATGCTCGAAGATTCAAACCCCCCCACTACGCGGTTGGGGACGTCGTCATGGTGGCCTCCAACCCTGCCGCAACTGGGCAAAGCAGGAAACTGGCACCGAAGTACAAGGGTCCGTTCGAAATCACAGCGGCGCTCCCGAACGATCGGTACGAGGTTCGCGATCTGAGGGAGATGAAGAAGTCAGCTGGGAAGCGAAGTGTCGTGGCGGTGGACAGCATAAAGCGGTGGATAACATTCGACGCACTCGAATGCTAATTTGTAAGTAAATAGAGCTATGGTGTTTTCACGGAGCTCTAGCATCGGTAGGATGGATTCTATTCTAATCTGGAAATTGTTACTACAGTCGGAGTCAAGTGTTCTCTGGCCGAGTCACTGCTGTCACAGTGCTCGAGCTGAATGGAGACTTTGGCGAGGATAGTTTCGGACAACAGTCGGAGTCAAGTGACCTCTGGCTGAGTTTCCAATGTCAGGGAGACTCATGTTTTAGAGAGGGTGGTGAAGATGGCGGATTGAGTGAAGTAAGGTGTAAAGTTTGTAGAGGATAGAAAGAGAATTAGTGATTAGTGGATGGTTGGATAGTAGTAGAGAGGGAGGAAGGAGTGAGGACCGACGAAAGGGATATTGAGAGAAGGGAAGAAGGAGGGTAGAAGGTGTAAATAGAAGGGAAATAGAGATAGGAAAATAGTAACCTCCAAAATATAACAGAGGTCAGGCTGGAGGAGGGGGTGAGCCCGAGAGGCGGGAAAAAGAAACATGAGGAGAGGGGCGGAGAAAGGGTACGATTTCTAGATTGTTGTATAAAATGTATGCGCGAAACAGATATAATGCTCGTTTCTTTGTATGTGTGATGGTGCATGAAGTCAGAGAGGGGTGGCGCTGAGTGATCCACTTCCTTCTTCACCTGTAAGAAGTAGAGCCTCGCCGCGAGTGGTTGTTAAGAGTAATCTCTGTGATCATTGTTGGAAGCAACAACGCTTAGGCAACTTCATATTCTGGCGCGCGAAATATAGAGTGCGCTGGAGTTGCAAAGAATGTTCTAGAACTCAGGGCACCGCAGCGTTTCCGTTCCTTGGTGGCTTCACTTCCTTTGAACGGTTCGAGAGCGTAAGACTGATTCTAAGAGAAATAACTGTAAAACTAAAAACGTTGCGTTGGAATACCTATGATACCTAATCATTCGATTACTTCGCAATCAAGTAAAACTGTCACAGTGCTCAAGTGTAAAACGTATATAGAAACAGTGCGATATTCAGTGTTCAAATATATCTTTATTCGTTCTCTTCAATATTCTGACCACGTGCTTTGCTTACAAAAATCCATTCCCATCCAACAATCATAGTATTAATGAGTTTCCTAATTATACTTAAAGTTCAGTATAAAGCTATTGTGTTTTCATTATATCATTCCTTTTGTGCTCACGCTGGATCGATAAGATATTGCGTGGTTCGTTGTGTCTTATCGAGTAATGTATTAGACTAAATACATAAATAAGATAGATATAAAAGATGGAGAGGAGCCATCGATATTTGGAAATCGAAATAAAAGGATAATGGCAGAAAGGGGTGAAGAAAAGGAGATAACAAGAGCTTTTATAGGGGAAGGAGGTAAAAGTGAGAGAGAAAGAACAATGATCTGTGACATAGAGGAAACAGAAAGAGAGAGGGAAAGCAGGAGGAGGAAAGAGAGAAGAGAAGATGGAAATACACGAGAGATTATGGATTTAGAACGAGAATATGAGGAGAAAGGATGAGTCAAGAAAGGAAGAATTTAGAAGGAATGGCAAAGGGATGGGGAATAGAAATATAGAGGGAGCTGAGGAAGAAGGAGTAGAGAAGTCAAGTGGCGACATCGGAAGAAACGGAAGGTGTGAAAACCAAAAGGATGACGCAGTAGATATACGAAGCCACAAAGAGTACGACAAAGCGAAATCAAAAGCAAATATAGAAGCAAACAAAAGTATAAAGAGAAAGTGGGAAACCAATGAAGAAGAAAATATGAAAAAGGGCAGAGAGGAAAGAGAACAGGTACAGGAAAACCAGGAGGAAGATTTAAGTAGGGAAGAAAGATTAAAGAAGGGGGAAGAAGTAGATTTGGAGGTTACGACAAGGAGGAATGCAAACACATGGAAGCCAAAAGGGAGAAGTGATAATGGAAATGTAAATGAAAGATATGAATGGGAATCGAGTAGAGAAGAGTACTTGATTACAGTAGCGATAGACAAAGATAAGGTGTCGATTACGAAAAAAGGTAATCTAATCAAGATTTACAATTTTTTGTTGAACACAGGTATCCGTTTTGAGAGCCTGAAGATGGTGGGCTTCGGTAGAGCAGAGGTGAAATATAGAAACAGCCAAGATGCCAACAAGATGCTAATGGACACAAGACTAAAACCAGCGGGTTATACGACTTACATCCCACCAAGGTGGAAGTGAAGGAAAGGAGTGATACATGAGTGGGAAGGTACGATAGAGCAGCTAGAAAGCCAGTTGGCCCCAGGCAAGGGAGATTTTTCGCTAGAAAGATTAAAGAAAAGGAGAATGAAAGAAGGAAAGGCGGTTTGGGAGGAAGGTAAGGCGATATTAATAAAAATTAGAGGGGATTCTTTACCAACAAAGTTATTGATCGGATATGGACACGTATGGCTGAGGGTGGAGCCGTTTGTAGAAGCGGTAAGACAATGTTTTAAATGTTTAAAATTCGGGCATATACAAGTATCATGCAGAACAAGTAGGAAAAGGTACTTCGTGTGTACGAAGGAGGCGCATGGTAGACCAAGGTGCATCAACTGTGGGGAAGCTCATATGAGTGTGGCTAGGGAATGCAAGGTGTTTCAAAGAGAGGCGGCTATAAAAAAGATTATGGCATACAAGAATGTATCGTACAATGCAGCGTTTGATATAGTTAAAAGAGAAGAGAGAAACAGCAAGTTTGGAGGGAAGGATGGAGACGAAGAGGAGAGTGAGGAGGAAGAATGGGATAATAATTTCCCATCCCTTAGGAGGAAAAAGAAGATAGAATATTGGGAAAATCTGTCGGCACCTGTGGAGAAAGAACTGAGTAGACTTAGGAAAACATGGGAATGGGGGAGAGGAAACCAGAACCAGAACCAGAGTCAAAATAAAATCCGAAACCGAAGTTATCAAAATCTAAACCAAAACCAAAACCATTACCAAAACCAAAACTATAATCAGAGGGAAACTAGAGAAGAAGAGAGGAGGAAGGTAAATAGACAGGATATGGACAATAATAGGGAATCAGCAAGGAATAGATGGAATCAGGAATATGGAACGGACAGAGAGGATAAAACGGCACAAAAGTGGAAAGGGAGCGGACCTAATAGAGACGGTCTAGAGGAGAAGAGAATGTGGGATCAAAAGATGGGGTCCCAGAGAAATAATTGGGAGGGAGCGTATAAAAAGGATACCAAATTTCATAGACAAACAGAGGAGGGAGGGAGAAGAGAAGAGACAAAGTGCATGCAGGACACGGAACATTTTAGGAACAAAGGGGAGGAAGACCTTATAGAAGAAATAGTGAAATTAATTAACGACAGAAATATTTTAGCAAAAGTGGTTAAGAAATTAGTGGACAGCCAAAGAGCAACACAAATGGTAGGGGAATCTATAACAAACGAAGAAGATTGGAATAGGACGAAGGAACAATGCAAAGAAAGTAGTCCACAAGGTTTAGAAAATACCACTAACAAAACAAAGCCAAAAGTCAAACTAGTGAACGTCTGCCTAACAAAGGAGGATCACACAAAAACAGAATCAGTTGGGCATGAAAGAGTGTTGGGGGAGGAGGAGATAAGAGGAGGAACACGAACACGAACAGAAAGGGTGGGGAGAGAGGAGAAGATTGAGATCGAGAATCAGAGTAACAAAGTAATGGAAACTGGAGAGGAAAAGAAGGGGAAAGAAGATAAGAAGGACAAAATAATAAACTGGATGATGGGAGTGAAAGGGAAAGAAATGAAAGAGGAAGGTAGTGAGGAAAAAGTAGAGGAGAGGTCCTCATCGGAAACGGAAGAATGGAATAGCGTCACCACAGGTAGTGAGGATGCAAGGACGATAGAATGGTTAGAGGAAAATGAAACAGAACAGGAGGATGAGGCACATGAGGGGGAGTTGAAAGAAATGGAGACAGAAGAAGAGGGAGCAGGATCGAATAGGCACCTAGGGATAGGAAGTGAGAAAGAAGGCTGGGAAGAACAAGGTCCTAACTTAGGTTCAGGGTAAACATATAGAAGAGAACTAGAACAAGACAAAAACAAAGAAGAGAATAAGAACAAACAAGTAAGGGAGAGAGTTAAGTAAAACCAAGGGGAGATACAAATTTAAGAAGAAAAGAAAGAAGGTTTTAAAGGAGATACTGCTGCTGGGCAAGGTTTATACATGGCTGGGTATACGTCAGGTTTCAAGATAGCTCTGTGGAACGCGAGGAGTGTAAAAAATAAAATAGTAGAACTGAAAGAAAAAGTAGAAGAATACGATATAATGGGAATCACGGAGACATGGTTGACGAAGAAAAATGGATTCAAAAGAAAGGAATATAACACATTTAGAAGGGATAGAGAAGACAGAAGAGGAGGAGGTTTATGTCTGCTAGTCAAAAAAAATATTAGGGTGAAAACAAGAGAGGATGTCAAGTGGGTAAAGAATAAAACGAAAATCATAGCCATTACACTAACGCTGGAGGATAATGAACTGGACATAGTACTGGTGTATAGAAATCCCGGGTACTCACTCAATAAGAGAGAATGGGACAAACTTTTCAAGAATAGGAGAATAGGTATAGATACTATAATAATGGGAGACTTTAATGCGAATAATAAGGGATGGAACTGCCCGAAAAATGATAGAGAGGGAATCTTGTTGGAGGAGGCAGTAGAAGAGCAAGATCTTTTCATTATAAACGACAGAACAACGTCTAGAACGGGATCGGGAAGGTGCAGACCATCGAACCTGGACTTACTGATAACAAACTTTGGAATATACCAAGAGGCGAGAGTGAAAGAGGAGGGTGAGACACTGGGATCGGATCATCAAGTAGTAGAAATACATATTAAAGGGAAAATACAAAGGTGGGAGCAAATTAGATATACAACGAGGAAATATGATTGGAAGAAGAAGATTCGAGAAGAAGGGATTATGGAGGACAAAATGGAAAGTGTAGATACCATAGAAGAAAAATACGCTGTTTTTATAGAAAGCATACACAATGGCATGGAAAGAATGGGGGTGAGGAAAAGAGGGGAAAACGAGGGGAAGAGTATTAGTTATTTAAATAGAATAAGAGCGAATCATTATAATCTAGCAGAGTCTCTGTTCAGAAAAGGGATGGTGGGAACGCCTGAATGTGAATGTGGGACGGGAATAGAGGACATAAACATATAGGAGATAAATATATAGGAGAGAGAGAAAGACTACGGTTGGATTTGGAGAGAGAGGGGATCCGAGAGGGAGGGGATATCGCGGATTCGATTAGGGGAGATGGAAGATCGATAGCGAGAGTGATAGTGAGGTACCTGAATAGGATTAAAAGAGACATATGATATTTGAGTGTGGGAGTGTGCGGCTTCAGTTTGAGAGAGGAGTGGGAGAGAGGGAGATTTGTGATATAAGGTTCAATGTAAGATGGGAAAGAGAGGGGAGTTAGGATTTAGACATAAGAAGAAGTATTGATAATCTAGGTGGACGTGGATGTGGTCTACGGCTTATAGAATAAGATATTAGGGTATAAAATGATAAAATGATGTTTGATAACGAGAAAATGCGAGGATGCGAGAAGTTCATTTTACTTTATTTTATTTTATTTTATTTTATTTCTGCGTACAATGGTACTGAGAGACAACTGTTCAATATTTATTTTAGTGTATATCACTTACTGTTGTTGTATATCGGTATACTGTGGTTTTGAGCTGTAAAGCAGAGGGGGAGATTTGAAAAGTGGGAAGGTGTGTATAAAGCGTGATGTGTGGAGGGATGGAAAGTATGCAGGAGAGACTATAGTTCGTTGGGCTGTATAAGATGTATCTTGAAGTGCCGCTTTGGTACAGCATATGTATCAGAGGAAAAATAAACCTAACCTAACCTAAACCTTTGACTGCATTCAGTTTGCAATTTAGGGTGTTGAAAACCACCCTTTATATTTTTTTATTATAATGAATCGATCTCGATGGATCGACTTTTTAGGTTCCGATTTTTTTACGAATCGATTCGTTGCACAACGATCTGAATTGAATCGAAAAATCGATTTTATGGGAAAGATCGGCATCCCTAATATGAACCGCGCCTGGCGCGTTGTCAAAACAAAAACGCAACGACAATCGTGCTCTCTTATGTTCATATGGTACGGACCTGAAGCGCTCCAAGCACCTAGGCCGCCGCGGAAGCCAAGAAGCGAAAGGAGGCGTTGCCTCTGAAAATCGTCCGCCAAGTTTACTTAATTCCCAAGCCTGAGTTAGTCAATCCTGCTCTAGAGTACGAAATTTTAAGGTTAAATAATTCAGAAATGTTGAGCTATCGTTATGTATTTATTCAGTCTAAGTCGCAGGACGTGGCAATGCAAGTAATTAAACATGCATATATTACATTAAGTTACACTGCAGCACACTAAAATACAAATAAAAAACATATAAGTAATACGTCAGTTTTCTTTATTTTTAATACAGATAATAAGGGTTTTTATTTTATTAGGCATTCCTTACAGATCCTTTCACAATTTTTATATCGTCAACAGGTCTGTCGTTCTTGTCGGTCTCAACTAAACCAATTCTCTTCACTATTGTCATACCAGTATGAACTCTACCTGTTAACAAAAGAAAATAGTATGACAAATTTCTGCTTTACATAGCATTCATCTGTAGTAAACCTATTGTTACACATATTGAAAATATACTGTTACGATGGCAAAAGTTGCAACTGACCAGTCCAGAGCCAGTTTCAATTTTGGAGCCAGTACTGTAAGCGTAAAAATAAACAAGAATCGACTTACCAAAAATTGTATGTTTTCCGTCCAGCCATTGTGTAGGTGCCAATGTAATAAAGAATTGTGATCCGTTAGTATCTGGTCCAGAATTAGCCATCGACACTACTCCCGCACCTATACCAATTTAATGTTTTAATGTAAAATTCATAATGAACGAAATGCTTTTGCTGAGAGTAAATTTAATACACATATTTCACAGTGGTTTCGACGAATATATGAATTGGATAGAGAGTCGTAGAAACGAGTGCCAAGTGAATCACGAAGGTTCCTCAGGCAAGAGGGAAGATTCTTGGCATATTTAAAAGATCCGAGAATGAATACGGTATCCAATATAAATATTATATTGACGACGGAGACTCCAAGACATTTAGAAAAAAATTAGATGGAAACCCGTATGGTGAAGGCTATCAAGTTATAAAAAAAGAGTGCGTAGGACACGTGCAAAAAGGAATGGGCACTCAACTGTGTAACGTTAAAAATGGTACTAAAGGACTCGGTGGTAAAGAGAAATAGACGGACAAAGTTATCGGAGAATTATCGAAATACTATGGCAACTCTTTAAGAGATAATAACGAAAGCGTTGAAAAAATGAAGAAGGCGATTATGGCTAGTCTATATCATAAATAAGTGCTCGATAGTCGCCTGCCCGCAACACTAGTTTTGTCCGGAAGGAACAGATACGTGGTGTACCTGACGAAAAGCAAGGGCCCAAAAAGAATTAAACAATTACAAACATAATCCTGCACCTCCCGATGTTTTCAAAGTTATATTACCAATTTATGAGCACTTCAGCAACGACGATCTACTCACGCGATGTATCCGCGGATATACACAAGACGCAAATGAAAGTTTCAATAACTTAATAGGGGTTAAAGTAGAAAGGTATGTATCTTTAATGAGCATACCTGTGTGTTTTAGATCATCGTGTATTTCGTCATCGAAGCATTCACCATAAATAGAAACACCACCTTTCCCTGTTCCAGTAGGGTCACCACCTAAAATAATAATTAGCTATACATCAGTCATTGAATGAAAATAACGACAAACTTATAAAAAATTATAAACTAAGGTCAGGTATATTGGCCGCTCTGAAGTTGTTTCGCGAACAGCGATTGGGGGGGGGGGGGGGGATTGGCCCCCTTCAATGAGCCTTACGCGTGTTCATGGCGCCGCGCAAGAGACAGCGAGAACGTTTACATCTGCCGTACCTTGGTCGAAGACCAAATGAGGATGGAGGTTATTAAGAAGAAGGAGATCAAAGTCATGACGTCTCGTGTCCTCATAGGAGGAATGAACACGTATGGTATCTTCAGCAAGTCCACCTCGGCTGTCGACAGATGACCAACGCTAAGGACAGCAACCGGTTAGAAGGAACGACGTCTATCGGATTTATTTGGGGGCTGCCTGCCCATGCAACGGACATAACGAGACGGTCCCCAATATCAATATGACAACCCGCCCCAACGTCAAACCATCCTCCCGTGAACATGAGGGACACGAACGTAGGTAGGGTGGGATCACAGATGCCGCCGCCTCGGGAACCCGCGAGGACCCATGTGCCCGTCCCAAGGACCAACCCGCATCTGACAAAGGGAACAACGCGCTAACACACGGAAGGGAGAGAAGCCCGAGGTGACAAGCACACCCCTCCCGGATCCACGACACCCAGCGCGACGCGAGATCAACCTCCCAATTCATACGACCCCAAAAGTCGGAGAACTTCTGGGTCGCATACACCCGAACCACCCCGCACAGTGGGAGCTGGTAATCATCCGGCAACCGGGCTAACGGGGGTCACTCCCGGACTCGGAAGGCAATCCGTCCACGCGATCATGAGTGCGCGCGCTACCGACAGTGGAGCGGGGGCACGCTCACTCCAGGGGGACCGATTACTCGGTCTCACGGCTCACCCCGGTCCACCGAATAAAAGGAACCCCGGACCGATTAACAGGCCCCGAATCACGCGACCCCCACAACTCGGATCTACCCGGATTCGCCCCAGCACGGGGATGGCCTCCACCCCAAAGTTCGAAGCCCCCCGCGCCAACCGAACAGAAGGTCGCAAGTCAGGGACGCCCACTCCCACACACACCTTTAAACATGTGATACGACCCTCCCAGTCCCTAACACACATCCGCCCACAAATAGAGGAACGCAACGTAAGCCCGAATCAGAAAATGTACATATACAGATATCTAAAGGATTACACGAGAAACAAGAAATGAGAATTATTGTAAAGATCTTGGCTGAGACAATGGCGTATCTAGATATTATCTTCTTTAAACGAATTAATTTTTAGAAATTTCGCAGTTGCGTTTCCAATTGAACTGCAACGCAGATTAGAATTCAATATCTAACTATACACAGTCACGGAATAAATTGTGGGGCAAGAATTTAATTATACATATTTATAATGTAACAATATAATAACACGGTACCTTGTATCATAAAATCTCTAATGATCCTATGAAACTTCGTTCCATTATAGTATCCACGCCTTGAAAGTTCAGCAAAATTCCTGCATGTGATTGGTACGTGCTTCCAATAAAGTTCAATGACTATCTCGCCCATTCTGCAAAAGTTTCGATAAAATGTGTTTATTAAAATGCTTTTTCCATTACTTTACGAAAAGGAGGTAGAAATGGTGCACATTTACTTCTGAAATTATCGATCGCATGCTGTTCGTTCTCTTTTCATTTTAATCGGGAAAAATTTACCATTTTGAAAAAATTATTTTCGGCCTGTGGCGCTTTGATCCACTTTCTGTCGTTACTAATTGTTAGCCGATAACGTTGGATATGACACGAAAATGATATTGAGCCTCATTAGCCCCAAAACCGCGAGACAAAAAATATGGGCACCTCCTGTACAGTCTATCCTATACCTCGTTAGTGGCGTGACACACAATTACATTGTGTGATAGCTCTGTAGCTGTTAACGCTACGAGTCAAAAGCTCCTTGTGCCCTCTACTGGCATCTACATGACCCGACCCTTTTAACAATGGCCCATAGATGGCGGCTGTATCGACATGCGATACGATAACGATTTGATTCGTAAACTTATCAGATAGCAATGTCAGTATTAAGGAGCATTTTATAGAGTTCATCCCGGTCGATGACTCTACTGGTGCAGATCTTATGAGAGCAATTCTGAGCGTACTAAACAAACACAGGCTAGAGCTAGGCAATTGTAGAGGTCAGGGATATGATAATGGAACCAACATGAAAATATCGAAAGTTTAATATTGAATACAATTTTCTGATATCGCCCCTAATAGGTACCACTGGTTACGGGATGTATTGTATATGGATTTGTAAATGCAATTATTGAAAGTTCCTCTTCGGATTTATATGCGCTATTTATATTATTTTGTATCAATTGTAATCACCAATCCTGTATATTATTAAAGAAAGTGTGGCGGGCACGTGTAACGAGCACGCCGCCTTATTACGTCCAGGCGTTTACTTCATTGGACATCTGCGATACCGGCGACGCATCGAATTTCGGCGCCGATGTGTCGCGCTACGATTGCCGCTAATGATTCTCGAAAAGCGGCGAGGACCGTCGTCGATATGATTGTATAAACATCCTGTACGGCGCGAGAGACAACGGTCCCCAAAGATCCGCACCGAGGACCCGAATCGAACGTTGAGAGCAGTATGATACCGCTGTCTGCGTCCACTGCCTTAATAAAGATATCGATCATATACCTGGAGCAATTTACTTTCCCGTCACCCACATAATTGGTGACCCCGACGTGATCTGTCGCGCAAAGGCAGATTTTCGTTTTTTTTGTGACCGCGAGTACGTTCTCCGCGTGTGCAACGTCGCGTAGTGTGGAACGTGGAAGTGCGAACTCTAGGTGACTTAGTGAACCGACTACGATGGTGGACCCCACGAGCGAGCAACAGGCGGGTCCTGCGAGTGATTCAGAGACGGATCCCGTGAGCAATCACGTCGGGGTCACCACTTTGGTGATCGTGCTGATCACCAAGTAAAGAGAGAAAAGGAAGGATGCGTTTCGTCCCGGGCCCGCCAGAGGACTCGTCAGTAAGGCTGCCTGGCGGAAACCTGCCTTAGACACGCTGGGTATCATGGTTGAGGCGGAAACTCGTATATATACTGACGAGAGGGTGAGCGAGCACTTGTGAGAAGACGAGCGGCCTCGAGCGACCGTGGTCCAGCGGTACCCCGCCAGAGGGCCGTTCAGAGATGTGACCACACTTCTGAAGAACTGCAGAGGCCTTGTCCGCTTTTTTTCACCATTCTGCGTCGGCTGAACAACAATTAAAAAAAGAGCAGAGAAAAGTTTCCCCCAATCAAAATCTCTTTTTCCAACTTTAAATTGTTTTCTATAAAAAAACTTAAGAATTATTAACCGGTACACCTGGTATGCCGGTATAGTAAATTCTTCGCCTTATACCGATACAGTTGTAAATAAAAAAGAATGTATCGGCCATGTACAAAAGAAAATGGGCACTCGATTACGAGAGTGCAAAAAGAAGAGCAAAGGACTCGGAGGCAAAGGAAAATTGACGGCTAAAATGATAGATAAGCTAACTGTATATTACGGTTTGGCTATACGTCGGCATTGCAACTCTGTAACAACAAGTTGTTGGTGCCACTAACGAAAATTGGGTCTTACAAGAAGATAATGACCCGAAACATCGTAGCAAACTCTGCAAATCCTGGAAGGAGGAAAATGGCATCATTACGATGGATTGGCCCTCCCAATCTCCCGATGCCAATTCCATTGAAAATGTGTGGGGCATTATGAAGGCCAAGCTTGCAGGAAAGTCTGTGTACAATTTGATGCAGCTTAGAAAAGCCATTCGTAAAATTGGGCGTTATCTTTCGACAGATTACGCTAAAAAAACTAGTTACGCGAAAAACAATACAATTTTGGATTATCCACGTTGCATGCTTGGATAAGATATTTAGAAACTCTACTGCACATATCCTATCGTCTAACTGTTAAGAAATGGCAAATCAGAAGTGACAAGGACAAAAACGCAGTAAAGGAAATGAAACAAATTGTTCAAGCAAATCTGAAACGTAGAATGGGGTTACTGGTGGATACACCAAAACCTGGTTTCGGAACCAGCAATGATGGGAATACTGCCAGGCGATCTTTTAAAAATCCATGCCTGACATCGTCAATTACTGGCATTGACGAAGACCTTATAAACCGCTTCTCAATTATTCTTCGGACGCTATCTTCTGGATACGCGATCAACAGTGATGCTTTCCAAGAATATGCGATAAACACGGCTATAAAATTGGTAACTTTATATCCATGGTATTATATGCCATCGAGTATACATAAGATTTTAATCCATGGAGCAAGCATTATAAAAAATGTTGTTCTTCCTATAGAAATGTTGTCGGAGGAAGCCCTGGAATCCAGAAATAAAAATTTCAAAAAATACAGAGAACTGCATACGCGGAAAATGTCTAGAGGCAATGGAAGATTTATTCCATGCTTTATTTTTTCTTCAGATCCAGCAATATAAACTTTGTCAAAAAGCACATCAACTATCTGGAAAAACGAAAATGTACTGGATAAAGATATCGCTAATTTATTAGTGGATCCAGAAGTTACATCGTTGCATAAACCTTCATCAGTCGATGATGACTCCGATAATTATTCTGATGATAACTCTTCAATTCTACAAGACTCAGAATCAGATACAGATTAGGGGTGAAACATATTATACATGTATATAAATGTATATAAAAGCGTAGTAAGTATAAGTGCATGTATGTAAAAAAGTGTATTGACATTGTATGATGTTTTGAATGTATGATATCTGAAGTAATATTAATTCGGTTTTTCTCACTAATTTAAATAAAAAAATTATTTACATGGAATTTCGTTGTTTCTACACCTATAAACACCCCTAAACTCAATTTCCACGAAGATGTTTTTTCTCTAAAAAAAATCACATAATTCAAATGACACCAAAAAGTGTAAAAAAATAAAGTAAGTTGTCATATACCTATACTATTGAATTATAACCAGCCAAGTGTCAATCCATCATAACCCGCCAAATGTCGAATAAGGTAAGTTGTCATATACCAATACTATTGAATTATATAACCAGTCAAGTGTCAATCAATCATAACCCGCCAAGTGTCCAATAGGGTAAGTGGTCATATACCTATACTATTGAATTATAACCAGCCAAGTGTCAATCAATCATAACCCGCCAAGTGTCCAATAGGGTAAGTGGTCATATACCTATACTATTGAATTATAACCAGCCAAGTGTCAATGAATCATAACCCGCCATGTGTTGAATAGGGTAAGTTGTACAAATTGGAAATGTCACAAGTTTTTACACCATATATGACACTGAATTATTGTCTCAATTAACTTGCTAAGTCGCCAACATTTTTTAATAGACTTCATGTAAAGCCTATAGAAATGATAGGGATGCACAGACTTAGGAGGTTGTGCGGAGTAGGTTAAAGAGAGAAACATCTTCTTTCGCACAAGTTTCTGGAAATTTGTCAAATAAGGTATATCGACAAAATAACCCTGCTGCACAAGCAAATGAAATAACCATATTTTCATGTATAAAATTGTTTTTATTATTTTTTGAGGTGAATGAAAAACAAGTACCACTATCAGTACAAATTGTGTGATACACTGTCTGTCTCATATACAATTTACCGACCACATTACGGGTCCTTTTAGTTCCAAATAGTGAAGTAGATGTCGCTAGTTAGGATTTTCACTATAATATAACATAGATACTTCTATATTTTATATAGTTTATAACGACTTGGTCGTGTAAACATCATTCACGTGTTACTTGGTTGTGTAACGTCATTCACGTGTTTGTTTCGAATGTTTATGCACTGTTCATCATGGGGAAGACAAAAGTAGAGCAGAAAAAAGGGACAAAAGCAGAAAATAGGCGTGCCTCGAAACCGAGAAACAGCAAAAAGAAGCCGTAGAATGAATACGTGTTAGAAGGAGAAAGTGAGAGTGTTAATACATCGGTAAAGAAACAGAAACAGAGTGAAGATGAATATCATATCAATGTGGACGCAACTATTGGTTATCGTTTCATCGATTTTGTGACGGTTTTTGCAGCAATGTCTGAATTTCTAGTGTTCAAAGTGTGTAAATCTCACGTAAAGTTTCAAGAAGCAAGTATTCGAGGACTGGGTTTCAAAATTGCAATTTTTGGTGAACAATGCTCACCGAAATATATAATGTAGGCGACGCGGTGCTGTATTGCGTTTTACGGTGCTGCGCGAGGCACGATCGTCGCGAGGATTGTTGTCCTACGCGCTCGCTTGGGCATATAGCCTGGCAACATCGCGAGAGCGTCGAGCCGTCGGTGTCTGTGGTGCCAGATCGAGGACGGGTTCCCTCGAGAATTTCCCCCACCTCGCATGCACACTACGCCGGAGCTGCGTATCCGAGCTCACGGACACGCAGCTCGGCGTAGTGTGCATGCGAGGTGGGGGAAATTCTCGAGGGAACCCGTCCTCGATCTGGCACCAGTGCTCCGATGCCTGACTCTGAGAGGAGTCAGTCGTTTACCGAGCTAGGCTCGAGTAGGGTAGCCTAATATGTATGTATTATGAGAATAATGTAATAACCAATGAATCATTTGTCGATAGTATCACAATAGGTTTATTTGCATTTACTGGTTTAGGATTGATAATATCTTTAATATTTAAAATAATCACAAGAATTTTATTACTACGTAAATTAAGTAAAGCTAAAGATGAAGATGGTGCTGAATTGAAAGAAATAATATAATAATCTTTATATTAATTCATGATTAATTAATATATTTAACCTTTATTAATCAACATATTAAAATTATTATAGTACTTTAATGACATTAAATATGAGTATATCTCATAACCACTATGTATGTCTTCTAACCTCAATATATATATATCTTTTACCACAATTATAATTATTCAAACACAATTATATTTTATGTACTTACGTGGTTTCAAGGGCCACAAACGGTGGTTGCCAGTGTTTATCGGGAATTCCGGACATATTTGCAAGAGCCATTATTTCTCACAAAACATACCTCTTATAGCGTCCTCCGTTTATTCAACCTGACGTAAAAAACAAACAAATTAAAAAGAAACTTGTAGGCTATTTATTCTCCAACTATTCTGGTATCAAGACAACTCACAGCAATATACAAGTTTAAAAATTTTTGCTGTGTTCTGAGTAGTGACATCAGAGAACGGATGAATGATCTCAATGATGATATTAATGATTATTCACTTATTATTGTCTGGTTTTCTAAAGAAGCGTCGTAAGCAGGGATACCAGGAATTTCCCTGTCGTAGTGAAGGGGGAACACGCCACGCATGCGCGTGATAACGCCGTGAGGTTAAATTAATCGACGCCAAGGTAAGTGTCAGCGGATGCTTGTAGGCGGACGCTTCTTTAGAAAATCAGATAACAATCAAGTGGTATCAAATCGCGGTGTCGTCCATAAAAGTGTGCGCTAAGCTGCAAGAAGTCTCAAATCGTTGCGACGCACTGAGTGGCAAACACATCACGACCATGGAAGAATTCGCACAAGTAGAACGCCAACTGTGGGATCAGTCTGCTCGATTGATTTCGTGAGAAGAATACGTCACGCGGGAAGAACTATGCAACGACTGCCTCGAATCGTTGGAAGGATATAGTCGAGTGAAACATCCTCGATTGTCATGAAAAGTACAATGCCATGAAAAGCATAACATCCCAACCGCGAGATGAATTTTCCGCTTTTGGGGAACATATTTCAAATAAATTGAGGAAACTTGGTAATTCACAAGTACAAGCCACTGCTCAATTTGAGATTAATAAAATACTGTACAAAGCAGATATGCAGGTTGAATGAATTCAGAGGCCCTGCACATCCGGCATGTAATTTAAATTATAAAAATTCGTTTTATATCACCATAATTTTTCAGGCTACGATTCACATTTCATTATCGAGGAAATAGCTACAGCATTGCGCCGTTGACGTATTGCCCATAACTAAAGAAAAGTATATTTCATTCACAAAAAATGTTGTAGATACGGTTAAACGATCAGCCTCGCGAAGTTGTATAAAGTTACGATTCATTGATTCATACAAATTTCTTGTGACGTATGTCACTAAGGCGGTCCCCCATCTCGCGCGCCAACTCGTGAGGCAAGCGCACGCCGCGCGAAACAGTTCCCCCACCCCGCTCGACGCCCGCGAGGCTGCACACGCCACGGCCAATAGGCGGTAGCGGGTCTGATACGCGTTCTCGCGGCGCGTAAAGCTACTGCTGATCACCGACCTCCAGAGCCGGCCTGCCGGACCCAGCGGCCACGCATCCGCCACCGTATCGCGGGTCCGCCCATCGACCGACTTGTATTTGAAAACAGATGTCTTGTCATTGGCAGATATTTTTGAAAATTTTCGCGAAAGTTGTATCAAGAGTTACGGATTAGATCCCGCGCATTATTATACTTGACCTGGTTTCACATGGGGCGCTATGCTAAAACACACCAAAATTACATTCGAATTACTCACCGACATCGATATGATCATGTGTATCAAATGCGGTATACGCGGCGCTTAAAGTCAATATTCCGGAAAATCTAAGTTCAAATTCGTTGTTAGCAGTCAGCTAAACCCCTGGAAACAATTCTTTAAATTATCGGACTGATATAAAAGTCCGTACATCGAAGCGTATTGGCTAATGCGTTAATGAAATTTCACTTCTTTGACGTCCCACCTCTCAAAAACTAATCGTCACCTCCACTTGAAAATTTATTACGATTGATGTCCCACCATAAGGTAGCATTTGGCAGAACATTCAGGTCCAAAATCGTGGGACGAAACAGAAGCTATTTCTTGGGTCACTCTTTGGCTGACATTGGGCATATGACAGAATATAAGAATGAAATGAAACATAGTGTTGCGAGCACCGGGTATAGGGCTATGCATGGCCTGCTGGTGCTCGCAGCCGAAGAGAGAAGACGGTCGGCCTCCATCAAGAGGACGATCAAGAGGCCGACCAGAAGACTGTCTTGTGCCGAACGCCCCGACGCAACAATATGTTGACGCTAAGGAAGAATGTGTCGACAACAAACAATGTTTGTAGAATAAACACTGGAAAATATTTGAGCAACATGTTTAGGGCAATAATTCTTCTTGGCATTTGTCAACTGGATGTCATAACATGGGATCACTTGTATAAACAATACTTTTGTAGCTATGTAGTTACTCTTGAAGATGATCAAAATAAAATCTTAAAAAAGATAATTAAAAATAACGAGATTAAAGAGAGAGGGGGAGGATGGAAGGAGGGAAGGAAGGAGAGAGTCGAAGTTCGGGGACGCGCGTTTCGACCTCCCTAGGATCTTGCTGACCGGGGGATACCCGACGGTGTTCTGTGAACCTGAGTCAGTCACCGACCCTAGCTTGCCCAACGGTTGTTCTCTTCCGGTATAAGCATGTTTCAACTTGTCGAAGTAGTTCAAGAATTTCTCAGCTTTGTGCGAAATTAATATTGCGTTATTCTGTTCGGTGATTTCTTAAATTTTATAAAGTTCCACGTAATGAAGGCCGAATTTACCTACTCACGGTGCCTTCTGTACATAGACGAGGCCGTTTGGTGCAAAACTTACGTCATTGCATTTACGGTCACCGATCCGTTTTGAACGTAATTTACTCGCTTCTAGATTTTCTGACGCCCTTTCTCGATTTTCGTTTAAACGTTCCACTAGATTATGTACGCATGACGGATATGTAAACAGTTCTTCGCGAGACATACGCACACACGGATCCCGGGCTAATTATCCGAAAACTACTTCGTACGGCGAAAAGTTTGTCGCCTCATGTACTGGGGTGTTATACGAGTACCTAACAAAGGGTAACAATGTTTCAAGTATTCGGTAAGAAGGATGTGGCTCCTTTCGATGGAACCGTTTGTCTGTGGACGATACCCTGGCGTACTGTCGTTTGTTGAGATGTTAGCGGCAGTAGCTTGGTGGTCTGATTGGTATATTATTGTTATTATTATTATTATTACGACTTTATTGCGGCTACATACGTACATATAGCCTATATATACAAGCAGGTACTGTTTCACAGTACCGATATAGTTACAACAGTGCAAAAGGCGAGGTTCGGCGTGAACGCTGCTGTATACCTAACCATTAACATAACCTTTTCGTACTCTGTAGTACGGAACTGCCCCGCAATTATCATTATGGCAACCAGAAATAATAATAATATGTTAGAGGAGATGGTACAACCGGAAGCTTCAACGTCAAAGCTTCCTGCTAAGAAACGTCCAGGAAAAGGAGCTCGTCGGTGAGCTATCGACAAACATCGATTCGCTGTTGGAACCAAGCAACACTTCAAGAACCTGGAGGAAAAGAAGAGGAGTGTAGGTTTATTCGATGCTGATACAACTGCTGAACTGGAGCGCTCGCTGCGCCAGATGTCGATTACTGTACAAGCTAAGGCTACCCCACTTCCTATCGCTACTAGAGGCGTAAGGTTTCTGTTCATCGATAGAATATGGTCGTATGGCTATGACTTGGAATCTATCAGCTATCTGGGAAATATGCAATATCTTTCTATATTATAGAGTATATCCCCATAGGCCCACGTTTTCTAACACAATCGTAGAGGTAGAGCACGTATTGTCGCTATTGGCCGACGCGACAACGTTAACGAATATAAAGTAAGCGAACGAGTCACAGGTAGTGGGAGCCAATGCGAGCGAAGTAGCCCCTTACCTCTTGTACCATTCAGCCAACTTCTTCTCAGCAAACAGCAGTAGTTACATACTTAATTCTAAATACTCGAACTATTCCCTGCAGTATATTAATAATGAGACTTGTTCCACGGTCTGTAAGTATCGCTGCTCGTGGTGCGCCGAAAATGGCGATGAAATAACGTGACATACACCATTCCAACTAAGAGTAGACCTACGCCCCTACCGATTTGCGACTAATCTGCGCAGCTCCCACGGATCTGACACACGCGATTGGTCGTAGCGTTTTCCCTGCCGGTTTCCTACCAATCAACAATATACCCCTGGGCGGGACGAGTCTACTCTTAAGTGGAATGCAGTGTAGTGTGGGCGACCGTGACGGCGCATATATCCCGTAGTGGAATGGTCATACAAAATTTTGAGAGTTGACATTCGAGTGTTAGGATGTGACGATTTCCGCTGGGTGTTAGTAATGGCCCGATTGTATCTAAAGCGACTTTATCGAAGGGTGTTGCCGGTGTGTCAGTGATTAGCATAGGTTCAGGTTGCGTTATGCGCACGAGTTTTTGCTCTTGGCAACTTTGACACTTGCATATGAAATCCTCTACGGCCCGTCGCGTTTTCGTGTCCTTCTATCTGGCTCTCGTGATAGAGGTGGATGATGTCTTCCCGTTAGTCTTCCGGTGGTTTCTGAATTTCGCCGGTGCAAATCGTGATCTTCACTGGTGTTATTTGAAAGATTTCCTCAAGGTGGGTTTTCAGGCTTCCGGCCTCGAACCGGTGTAAAGTTTCGCCTTCTGTCGCTATTCGAAACACAAGTGCTGATAACGACGTCCTACGTTCCTCTTCTCCCAGTTCGTGATAGAAATTCGTCGTTCAGACGCCGCTGAAAACCTTTACTTCCTCATGCTTTGTGATGATTACACGATTTGTGGTTAATTCTCCTAAGAACAATGCTGTTTCCTCATAGAGTCCAATAGCTTTCAAGGTTTTACAAATGGGGCTTGTCAACACCCGAAGATGAGAAGTGAGCGTAATCGTTTTGAACGAAAGTGAGCGTATTCTTCGCGATGCGTACTTCGTATTGCGCAGCATGGACCTTGAGTTTTGATGGATGGGCCGAATGATGGCGGTTCTTGTATAGGGGTTAGAATACTCGAGGGGTCTATGAACGAGCCATGGTCTATTCTCCGGCTTCTCGTTAAATCAGGTACCTTCATTACGTTAGCTTCTGTAACTTTTACTATATTATTTCTTCTCCCGGAATGGGATAGACTCGTTCCGACCACATCTGGATCTCAGGAAGAATCATAGTAAATTGTAAGATATCCAGCGCTTCCGTGTGCAGGGGTATTCCCCATGGCACTCGTTTCTTCGCACCTGGTGGTAGCTCCTCAATCTTCGCATGGACGTTAGCGTCCTCGTTTTGGTTGGATACATTTGCTGTATCCCGCAGAGGGTACTGCTCGTCGAGGCTTCGCAGGAAGGTAATTTCTCCCATCGCAAATTCTCTACTTAGCCGAGAATCTTTCTCCGCTAGCAAACCCTCGCTATTTCCATGTGGAGCATAATCACCAGTGTCGCTGAATTCGGTCAATCCAGTGTATACTTCCTCCGTATCCAAAATGGTGGAATTTGCCCTACCTCCTATCTGCTCGGTGTTATCCTTCTCGACAGACGGCACTGTTTGCTTAAGCTCGTTCGGCGAGGGTGGATTCGTCTGACAGGATAAAAGACGGTGGTTCCTCATAATTTTGCCTTGGTATGTATTGACGTGGCGTTTTGACTCGTGTTTCTCGTGTTGTTTCCTTTGGAGTCGGGTTTCAGTGGTTGTACCCACTCTGCGAATTATACGGACACGTAGATGGAACGATGATTCCAAGATTCTCCAGATTACGACCTGCTCGTTTATCTCCTTCTCTTGTGTTGGAAATAGCGGGTATTGCCGTATGAACACAGGTATTAAATCGGTAATTGGAATCGAATACACCATTGCGTTGGTTTCCGCCAGAGAGTCTTCGGGAACGAAGAATCTGTCTGTATTCTCCGTAACCAACTTTTCTACCCACGTGCGCGTCTCTGAGCCTAGATGTTGGAGTCTCAAGGATTCTTGAATTGTTCTCAGCCGTTCTGGTAGTCTCCTAGATCATGCTCTTCGAATTCGCCGAATTGTTCTTCAGAAGAAGGTGAGAGATGAACCGGATCTTCCTCTTCCTTTTCATTTCCGTTCTCCAATTCTGGGTGACCTGCGATATATGCCTGCAAAGTTTCTTGGGTCTTTTTATAATTGTCGTGAATTGGAGAAGACTGGGTGAATTCGAAATCGTGCGTTGGTGGTAAGATACGATGGTTTCCTCTTGAAGAAGATAGAAGCTTCTAATCCAAGTGTTCACCATGTAGAACAATGCCCAACTGTCGTTGATTTTCATACAAGTCGTTCCAATTGTAGCGACTTTTCCTTTCAATTCCTCGACTTCTATAACATCGTTGCTTTCTATTGGAGTATCGCGGATGGATGGCCCGTAATTGAAACAAATTTAACACGGAGCCAGTATGTACTATGAATTCTCCTTCGCCGGCCTCCACTTCCCTGGACTTCGCCCAGATGCGAGGGGAGTATGCCTGTCCGAGGCACGGGGGTTTACCTCACTCTGGAAGATCTCGTTTTCGTACCGACGAGGAGGATCCGCCCGCCCCGTTCCGGACAAACAGACGGACGGGCGCCTTGATAGTTTAACCCTTAGTATCATAATTTTTTTATTTTCCTTAACAAAAATTGATTATCGGTACATTTTTGCATACACTTCATCGCAAAAATAAGCAACAAATTCCTAGTGTAACAATTTTTTATATAAATGAAAAGGTAAAGATAAAGGTAAAAGTTATGCCGAATGTTGCACTAGTGTTATATACATTATTATGTTCGACATCGAATTCGGCGTCAAATAACTGAGAGAGAAAATTAGCATTTACCTGATACTTTCAGTAGTCCTGGCAAAACTAAGAATTGAAATCGACAATACGAGACAGTGTATCACAGTAGAATTACTACGGATGTGTTTCGGCCCTAAGAACACTTATTACATATGATAAGGCCGTGGTAACAGTGGAGGCGTTTTCGCCCGAACGATCGGTTTTGTTTCTGTATAAATAACATTCATCGGTGTGATTCATTTCGACTTCGTCACTGACACCGCAGGATTTCGCGCGAAAACGCGTCCACTGTAATCACGGTCTGATACTAAAGTAACCGCTATGAAGTTCATAAAAAAGCCCCAAATGGCGCGCACGATTTTTTCAATTCGTGTAACACTGGTGTTACACTATGATACTGAGGGTTAAATACTCGCATCTTTCGGCGGATGGTTCGCGGGGGTTCCGACTTTGGAGGTTCTCCCGTTTCCATTGCGGAACAAACGGTCTATAATCGCCATAACTACGGTGTTCGCATTCCCTAGTTATAAGAGTCATCGGATTTCATGGCGGTGCCGGATCGCAATAACATTGGTCGTGGTGATGGACTGATGTATACGCGGAATACGAGGACTGGGGTTCTCCGAGATTTTGACCCTCTGTACGGGGGGTGGAGGTCGGGCCGGGCGCGCGTGTGCGTATGTCTCGTTATATGATAACCCGGTCGTCGTTTTTTCTCGTCTATCGGCTTGCAAGCTGCATCAAACGCGTCGTCTAATGTACTAGGATGTACTGTTCAATGTCTGTGTTTATTTGCTTGTTGTTTTCTCCGAATAATTATTTTACCCTTGCGGTCACCTGGCGACACAGGCGACTTACGCGATGAACATGATCGATTAGAGTTTCTTGTGGAAACATGCTTACACGCTCAAGGTCTAAGCGCAATTCCCTATATCATCGTCGTCCTAAAAAAGGGACAAGCATTTTGTTCAGACTCAAAATTTTGCTGGTTCGGGACTATCAGCTTTGGGAATGGGCATATCGGCTATTCTTAAGGACGAGGAAGAACCAGTGGACAGGTTGAAATTACTAGAATTATGCGGAATCGAAAGCAAGGGCAGCATATATCTTGCCAGGGTTAGGCAAGTCCATGCGTGACGTATTAGAAAAGACAAAAACAGATTCTTTTTTGTGGGAAAAGAATCTCTCCGAAAAAAATAAAAGAAGCAAGGGCTATGGAGAAGATTAGCAGGGACTGGAAACCTAAAGCTTCGGGTAGTTCCTACAAAACCCCACTGAAGACAACTAGGGCTTTAAACTGGAGAGGCCCATCCCAGGGACAGCAAGGAACGCTGAGGATGGGCGACAGGACAAGGAGCAATCCGTGCAGGTTCCAGACAAAAATCAGGCATAGCATGCAGAATCAGCGGGCATCGAATCAGACTCGGTATCATCCGTCGCAGCGAGCAGCGCCACAGCAGAAGTTGTAGAGGTAATTACTAAAGTAGCTGGTCGTCTGAAGAAATTTGAAAGTAGGTGGAAGGCATTATATTTCAAGTCTCGTTCTCCGGGATTACACGTAGGTAGTACCGCTAATTCCGCTAGGCTGAGTCACAAGATTTAGAGAGTATAGAGTAAAGTTTTCTATGGTACGCGCCTGCGCACCTAGACGGTCGCCATATCTTCATAACGTTTCTTGTGCTCGACAGAGACACATCGAAAGAGAGTTTTTTGCCCTTGTCAACAATTTCCGCTGGAAAAGTTAAAGCAGAAAATGCTTTGAGTATCTTTATTATGGCAGATTTATCCAAATTTCAATATATTAAAATTCGAGATGAATCGATAAAATTAAATAATAATCCATGGCCTTCATATGATATATTATTAGCAGTAATGTGTTTCAAAGTTGACCTGCAGAGTTTATTAGACCACAGTGCTTCCCGAATAATGAAGAGTGTAGGAACATTGAAAGAAAATACAGATTTAGTATTAATATGCAAATGGGGTTGCGATGGAGCTTCTCTGGGCAACAAAGATATAAACAAATTCATACCTCGCTGGTCAATTTAGCAAAGGCGGTAAGTAGGAGACCCAACTCTGTAAGGGATACTGCTGCCTTTGTGCGATTGGCTGCAATGGGCTTGTCCGTCTGTGCGGGCTCAACTAACACAGACCCTACTCTCTTTCGGTTTATCCGAGGGGTGAAACAGGTAGAAACGACCACCGTGCGGATCTCACCCCCCGCAGACTATGATTGATTACACGTGGATATTTTAGCAGTCATGCTAGACACGTTCATCGAGATTACCAACGACACCACCTCCCACAACCTCCCTGCGATGTTTGGGTACCACGGCATTGACAGCACTTATACCGCCGTGCCTATTCGTACCAACTTCAAAGGCCCAGGTTTGGTTCCTTACATAGCCTCTTTCTTATCATCAGAATTCTGGGCAGGAACCGTCCACCACAGGAGGGTGGTGCGCGTGACGAACAGAATTCGGCGCAGTCAGCTCAATTACTCCGCGATACCATGCATAAACAGCGTCAGTATCCCCGGGGTGAAGGCTGTTCTGCTGGTCCTTGTAGGTGAGACAGCGGCGTCTGCCCACCATGACGTTGAAGTGGAGACGATTCGGGTTCCGGTGTTTAGACATGGTGCTGCTCCCGAGGTGCCTGATTTCATGAATGCGTTCAGGGATTTTTGGAACACGGCAAATATACCAGAAATCAAACGGCTGGTAACAGTTGCACATTGTGAGGCAACTACGCAGCTTGGAGTTGCAAATGCCGTTCCAGTTTCCCTGTCCGTAGTGGCTGAGTTGTACGGTATATGGTACAACGGTGTAAGTCCCGACATGGGTGAGAATTCACTTCAGGTGGATTGGGAGGTCCCGCTCGATGGAGCGTGGACCTTGGATGGGAGTACTCTGGACTCCGCTGGTGTCATGCTGCCCAATGCATTTACTTTGGATGACCACGCGTGCACTAGGGCGAGAAGGCGTACCATTGGTCACAATTTCTCTGGCCTCACCCCTACCCATAACCCAGCAACCGGGATGACTCGTTGTTCCTATGTGCGAGAAGGGGACAATATTATCGTGAGGTGGATGTCATGCACTCCAGACCACACTACCCCTGTGTACGATATCCACTGCATGGATTCGGTCACCCGGATGGCCGTGGCCACGTCGTTAATAGACCGAGACGTCCCTGAATATATCTGTGGCACAGGATTTTCAGGCACTGCCTTTATTAGAGAGAGAATGAGTGAGAGAGAGAGAATGAGTGAGAAAGAGAGAGAGAGAGAGAGAGAGAGAGAGAGAGAGAGAGAGAGAGAGAGAGAGACAGAGAGAGAGTCGGAAAGACAGAGAGTGAGGTAGAACGAGGAAGACGTTTCGCGAGGTGTGCCGTATTAGCCGTAAGTAGTCTCTGTACGAACGCGATAGCGAACAGACAAGCGAAGCTGGAAATAAAAGTATCGAATTCCTTTATTACGGAGAGTTTCAGTTACTACATATCTTCCAAAATTCGGACGGAATGCTGCACTGGATACATATGCAGTCAGCGGCTCTTAGTTTCAGTACCGCAGCGTTCCTGTCGATGAACGACATCACCGTGCGTGAATGGGCTGGTTACGATACCAGATACGAGGAGGTGCACCTACTTGGACAAGTGGCCGGATTGAAGGATCTCTTGTTCGGCGGCTCAATATGTCATTATGACATTAAGGGTATTTATTCTTGATGGGCACACTAGGACGTAGATTGCATCTCAGAATATTATTCACTCGTACCCTATAACAACAACGACTGCCTAACGTACAGTCCAGTCCCTGTTCACTGCACTGTTCAGTGGATTGACAAACTTGGTATGGGCCAAGGTTCAATACCCAAGACCACTACTGACTTTCGACATCTAGGTCATTGTGTGTCTGGGATATCGTTACCAGCGGACGCGGGCAGTATAAAAATGCACGCCGTCTCTTCGCTGGAGATCCCTCGACAACTGCCCACCCTGGTGTTACAACCCCCGGGCGAATCTACAGTCTGCATCAAACCCTGGTTTGATTGCACCTCAGCACTGTCCAACTTAGCTGGGGGCAAGACATATGCCGCTATAAATTGGAACTGGTTTGAAAGCCAGACGATTTGTACGGTGGTTCGACCGCTGGGAGACACTTATGGGTCAGACCAACAATGGGTGGTTGTCAACTCTGCCCTCAACTGCCTCGAACCCGGTTCTACTAACATCGAAGTCACTTCTATGCAGTGGCCCGACCTCCCGTTGCTGGAGACGCTCTGGAACGGGGTAAAAAACTATATACTGCGGCCGGCTTTGTCGGCCCTGACCGGTTTTTTTGGCGGGAGGACCTGCAGGAGCGGTGATTTCACGGGTGTCCCACGTGGCACATCAGGTTGTCAAGGACCTGACGTCGGGAGACACCCAGGACAAGGCTTCGCAGGTTGTGAAGGCAGCGACGAAAGCCACAGCGGAGACGGCGGAGGTCAAAGTGCCCCGCACACCGGAGGTGATTCCAACCTCAGCAGCGGCGAAAGTGGCAACGGAGATCACTACATAGTTAGTGATCAAGCAACAAAGACAAACTCTGGCGTGTACAATTTGAGAGCTACTAGTGATAGGCTCAAACTAACGGTTCCCTTAGTGCCAGTCGCACCTATACAACTGCCTCAATTGTTATACTCCAGTGTACTCGTTTTTTTTTTGTATATGACAATATAATTTTGTATATGACATGTATATGACAAAGCACAAGTGCGGTTTAATTTAAAACTCCTAAAGATAATCCAAAGCGTGAAGAAAAGATGGAATTCCACTTTCTTCATGGCTGAGCGCTTTGTGGAGAATAAAATTCCGGTCATCAGCGTCCGGGCTGACAGAAATATAACTTCAGCAGCCATAGCCATAAATGTGAAAATGGTAGAGAGCAAGTGGAGCATATTGATTGCACTAGTCACAGCGCTTCGCCCAGTGCAGGTCGCATGCGAAGCTGTCAACGTGACATACGCTGATTTATTGTCCCACATTCCTCGATGGCTTGCTCCATTCAAGAGAAGCGAACCTGCTGAGTCGCAGGTTGCGTTGCATAACGACGGACTACTTTTCAATTATTGCATCGAACTGACTCAGTGGTTCGGCAATCTTGAAGAACCGCGATCCACTGGCCTCATCGATTACACGATCCAAAAAAACATAGTATAAAAACCCCATGGACAGAAATACACGTCTGAACCGCAAACTGACCAACATCTGGACCCATACATTTGGTAGAAAAATCACGAGCATGTTTATCCATTAATCGCAAAACTTGCGCGGCAGTACTTATGTATTCCTGCCACTTCAGCTGCATTAGAACGTACGTGCTTTACTGCAGGAAATATTGTTACGGCAAAGAGAAGCTGCCTTGCATACCACATCCTGATTGGGCAACCTGCGTAGGTTGCAGACAAAAGCCGTACCCCAAATTAACCCTGATTTTTGCTTAAAATCATAACAATCCCTTTTTAGTTGTTACGCGTCGCGTAAGAAAATTAGACTCAACCGCTCGGTCGCTAAAAAATTAACGCCCTCACGTAACACGGATTAAATGTATAGGCATTAAGAGCAGAGAAAGATTATCTACGGTTTAATGTTCCAATTCCTGCAAAAGCTGCGCATCAAGATTTAAAACTTTTGCAGCAGCTTTACGAATATAAAGAAATTGACGAAAATGTGGGCCCAGTAGAATTACAGAAATTTGGTGGGCATTTGTGATACTTGACGCCAGAATGTGTTAGGAAATCCCGCCTTAAAGCTGATGTCAGAGTATAATAACATATTAACTAAAAACGAAAACAATAAGTAATACATTTTACAAATATTAGAAGAATACCGACAATGCTACATTGATGCAGCTAAATCTAGCTTGATGAAAGACAAATATTAACAAATATGTATTATTTTAATTTTATTTGTATTAAGTGCCTTTTCCGTTTAGTCTTCATTGTATATGCCTATAAGTTAAATTGTAATAACATTGTATTGTATATAAATACTTACATATTCATCCATGAAACTTCAAATAAAAATAATGTCTCTTCTATTTTACGTTATTTCAATAATTTGTTATTTAAATAATGCCCATCTCTGGTTTCCCCCTCTACTATTCCCTATGATATCAGCAGCGTCCTACTCAACCATTTCCCCCTACTCCTGGGCCAGACTCCGAGAGTTCTGGCAACGCTAGTAGGTACGCAAGAATGTATCAGTATCCGAGATACCCGAGATACACTGAATGCATCAATTAAATTTTTTTGTAAAATAAATGCTGTAAATAAGTGCTTATACAACAATATTCATAAACTTTAGAAGAAGAATTCTTGAAAGATACTTTTTTCAACACCTGCATGAAAATGGGTGTTTTTTTACGCCTGCTAAGGGGCAGCAAAATGACAAATTTCAGACGTATTCGTGTTTTCTACTTTTCTCCCAAGGGAAAAAGACTTTACACGCATTCGCGATTTTTTACTTTGCTCCCAAGGAAACTGAAGTTTGGCGTTACCCTGTGGTACGAAGATGCATTTGTTTGACTAATCGTTATCGATCATGTGTATGTTTTTGCGAATCGCTCAGCAGACTATCAAAAACATACCTTTCATGCAGGTGCTGAGAAAAAGTAAACTCGTCGAAATCGCTTTCTTCTCTTCTTTGTCACGCAATGTACTATTATTTTATAGTACGGGTGGTAAACCTAGTCGCATCGCAAATACGTGGCTTCAAAATCGAACACCACAAAAACCATGGAAACTTTCAAAATGACGCGATACATTTTCGACTTGTTTTAGTGTCAGGAATCAGCCCTTTTACAGCTATTCTGCAATTTCATTCAGGCCTTATCAATATGTGTACTTGTAAATTCTTTTGCTCGTTACAATCTTATTGGAAACCTCACATTACTTACAGCATGATAGAAAGTATAGAATGGAACTCACGATACTTTATTAAGTACCATGGTTATATTTCATGCATTATGTAGACTAGCGGCATAAAGTCGGTACCTATTAGCACAAATGTAAAAATTTGTACTTTCAACACATTAATTGAGAGAAATTTACAATTTCCCTAATACTTATAATAAAAATTTGTGTACAAATCTTCCTTAATATAAGCAAGATTGTGTTGAATTAGATATAATTTGAAATTACATGAAATTACATATTTTACTGCAATTCTAAACAGATACGTTTCCAACATTATAATTTTTTAACGTTCATACCGTTAAATTTTTCATGAAACATTTCTTTATACTGATTACACTTCGTAAACCCGGCAATAACAGGTTTAATGCGTTAATAACTACAATAAGCATGTGGCATTTCTTCCAACTTTAGTTGTAATTAAAATCTACTTTTCAATATGCATTAACATATTAACTTGTAATTAGTTTTATACATTATTTACTTACCAATGCTTACAGTATCACTATTTTAAAATAACCGTTTTCACCGAGACTCTCAACAATGACTAATGAATATCTAGATTGGCTAGGATACACTCACTACATTCCACTACATTCACCCGGCGTTTACTGATATCCGCTGGTATACACGCGTATACACGATGCTCCTAGCCTATGCTAGCCTAGGAGCTGGATTCAGCTGGATGCTGGATTGATGCCCATGGAACGCTGAACCGCTTTGCTCGGCGTGCGCAGACATTTTAATGCAAATTCGGCTTCAAATGTATTTATTACAAAGAAACCGTTAGCCATTCAGACAAAGCACCGGCAACTTAACTATAGATATTTCGTACTTTGTATATAGATAGGTTATCTCTTCCGGTTTTACTTGGACATTTTGCAGCGCCATAGGTGACGCGATGAGTGAATTAAAACAAGAATCAGAATGTCTGAGCTTTTTAAATTTATGAATAGTTTAACAAATAAAAAACTCACAAGAGAATTTCGAGAACCCAAAAATTCCAAACTTTTCAAAACTTTGTAGACTTGTAGGGAACTTCAATAGAAATATCAGGCAATTTGTATCTTCTACTTTTTTGGGGTTCTTCCGGATGAAATCACCTCTTAAGGCGCGTCTCCACCAGCGTTCGCGAACTGTTCGCTGGGGAGGACGCATCTTTAAAAGTAATGTGCAATTTTTTCTTTCCTGTATACAGGGTGTTCGGCTACATGCAGCAATGCTAACAATAAGCAACATTTTCTTGGGCAAACTTATTTTGAAGGGGGAACACCTACAGGAGTGGTGGTAATGTGTGCGTTAGACGCCACGATTGGAGACGAACCGACGCCAGCGCCAAGCGAGTGAAGTGACGGCACGGCCAACCAGCGTCGTCAACATATTTCCGGATTGTCCTTGATTGTCCTTCAATTCTGGGACACCCTGTATATGTTTATGAAAAACATATGCTTGATCATAATTTAAACTAAACATGACTAAACATTAGCCACCTCCAACAGAGAGTTTTCCATAAAAAGGAATCCACAAATGGGAAATTAAATGTACAAATTTGAAATTGCAAATTCTGAATATATAATTTATTATAAGAAACACTTCTACTACGATTTTCTATGACTCTTAAAAACGGAGTATATAATCCTCGCTTGTTGTACTTACTGAGAGGGCTAATTATACTAATGCTACACATACACAACAAATAATTCAAAAACAACAATAATTATAGATGAACTGCCACTGAGGAAGTGTAAGGCATATACATATGTACATACAAGAAGAATAACAGTAACGATAACAAAGAGGTTGCCAATAAAGAAGTAAAAAATACACGAATAGATCGAATAGTGTTTATCCTTTTGCTGTGTGCCGGAGTCTCGTCCCCACCACTTAGTTTTTACGTAGGTTGAGCGAGCATCTGAAGAGGTTATGGCACGGTAATAACATTTAAAATAAACAATTTTTTCCTACATATTTCCATAGTATTCCAATAATAACTATATGCAAAGTGTTCGAGCTGCCATGGGAAGACCAACAAGGATCCTAATAGAACAATAATCTTGATTACTATGTTCACAGTATTCACCAATTGTCAATTATGCCTATTATTTCACAGCTTTATTACATTTTTTTAGTACAGCTATATTTATATGATATTTTCGTCTTATTTTTAGTCACAGATAACGCTGGCAAAGTTTGTACAAAAATCTGTGAGACACACTGTACATGAGTTAAAAATTATATCTCATTTACTTAGCATTGCAAAGCTAACAAAACATAAACATGTCTTCAAAGAAAAGTGGAAATGTCTCGAAGGGAAATAAATCCAAATCTTCAGACAACAGCAACAAAAAGGAGGAAAAGAAATCAGGCAACGCAGTAAAAGTACATATTTGATGTATATATTTATTATAATCTTGTGAAACCAATTCATACAAATTATTTACCATTTTCACATTATTTTATTATTTACCTACAAAGGTCAGACACATTTTATGTGAGAAACAGTCAAAAGTTTTGGAAGCTATGGAAAAATTGAAAGCTGGACAAAAATTTAATGAAGTTGCTGCTATATATAGCGAGGACAAAGCACGATCCGGGGTAAAAATATATCAAATACAATATTTCATTCAAGCCTAATTGATACTTAACAATTATTCAAGGGTGATCTTGGATGGATGACGAGAGGATCAATGGTTGGTCCGTTTCAAGAAGCTGCATTTGCATTATCAGTTTCATCTCTTAACTCACCGATTTATACAGACCCACCGATTAAAACGAAATTTGGCTATCATATTATAATGGTTGAAGGTAAAAAGTAAATCGCCTATTGATTATATTTGTAAATATGTATTAGTGATTACCCAATAAAATTGATAATTTCTAAATAAGAAGATCTATGTGTATTTTCTTCACAATACATTACAATATTATGCACTACATGATTCAGTTCTTTGTATTTGTACGAACGTAATAAGTAACTCCTACAAAATAACGATTAAAAAAGTATGAGTTACCAGTGACACGAAAATAGTAAGCGAACAAAATAAATAAGCAAATATGAATACTGTATCTTAAAATATATTTATCACCATTCAGAATATACAGTGGTGCCCCGTTGTAAGCACGCTGCCCGGAGGACAAGGCGGTCTCTTAACGAAACGCCATTCGCCTCGCTTTTCGTCTTTGCCGTGTTTTTTTAGTAATACAATGCCGCTGCTATCTTGACCGGAATTTATGGTTTGTTGCTATTGCGTGTCCTCGCGCTGATTCTCACAATCAGTCTCTCGCACTCGGTGCGGCAACTACAGAAGTAGCGAGTAGAAAGGGGAAGACCCGTGCCCTTAACGGGACAACCCTTTACAATTTATAAATTAACACAAACAGAACACGTTTGTATAAACCATATATATATATATATATCCTTATTGTGAATAGTACAATTTTTTGAAATACTAAAATAAATAAAATAAGTGTTGTTAGTGAGTCACATGCAGCAAACCTTGAAAAACAATAGGAGTCAATGATGTTAATGAGTGTTCTGGAGTATCGGATGGCAATAACATAGGGATAGCATGGTCTTTGGGCATCAGTACTTTAAGACCTTAAAGCACATTAAGCTGAATAAATAGACTATAATAGAATAACATAGATAGAATAGTACCTAGACTGAAATAATTTGCAGAGCTCTGTACTGTGCCCGGATGGAAAGAAGTCGGTTGAGAAAGTCTAGGGTCCGAATAGTACATCCCTATTGGCCGGCGCGACAACGTCGACGAATACAAAGTAAGCAAACGGGACACGGACGGCGGGAGCCAATGCGAGCGAAGAACCAGAGTTAGGAGCGATGATGAAAATCGCTGGAAAATTCGCCGACGCCAGCGCCAAGTCAAGCCAACTAGCCAACCAGCATCGCCGGGGAATCGGTTGTCGACGCTGGTTGGTTGCGGCCTCACTTGGCTTGGCTAGTTGGATTGACTTGGCGCTGGCGTCGGCGAATTTTCATCTTGGCGTTGATTAGCTCAACGGTCGTGACGTCATCGCGCGCATGCGTGGACGTGGGAAGCTGTCCCCACTACAAAATAGCTAGCGCTGGTAGCGAATTTCCTCACCACCCTGGTCATGAGACCCGCGGGCGCGTCTGTTGAACATGCCTGATCTAGATCTTCGATCCAAAAGTAATGCTAACAGTTCACGAATCCACGCGACATACATCAAGCTTGGCAAAGAGAAACTGGGAAGATAGAAGGGTAAATCTGTTTTCAAACAATTTAAAACAACATATTACTTAACAAACGCGTTTGAACGTATTATTATTAAATACTATGCAGTCAATGTTCTGAAATATATTACATATGAAATAAATAATAAAAAACGGAACAAGATATTCTGTTACTTTTGCAATACAAGAAATGATACTCCTGAGTCTTGAATGAAACAATGTAAAATATTAACAGTTATTTAGGAAACGACACCAATCGTTTAATTAGAAGTTAATTTGCTGTAGCTTCTTTCCTTTGTATATTGTATTTGGTTTAGATGCGAATGTTTGGATTGGTGAAATGAACGTATTTTAATAGAGAGTCATTTTCTTCACATATCCACGGCTTTTTGTGATGACAAGCAACGTCATGCCAATTTACTCCGTCCTTATAAAATTGATTAAGTAGGGCTAAACAATTTTCTGGAGCACCTCCTTGTTGAATAGCTTCACGATTATCAGGTTGAGGTTTCCCAATACTAGAAAAAAGACATTATTACTTATATGTAAATCCTAGCTTATATTAGAAAGAAACATTAAATTTACCCTCCACTTTCAGACCAGTCATTTTGAGAGCGATCATTAGCTGGCGCAAGTTTTTGTAATTCTGCAGTCCAGAACCAACCATTAATATGAAGGGGTTGTAAATCAGGCCTATCACATCCTTTGAAATCACAAAGGCGACCGGATGTCCAAATGTATTTTACATTATCTAGAAATCATAAATATTAATTATAGATCTTTAAACATTATCTTCTTAAAATACCCCAAAAAATTAATACTTTGAACAATGCGACTTTTGATGAACTCATTTTCTGCTGAAGTTTCTAAAGAAACCAGGTCCATACACCTTTGCCTACAGAAATTTCTTCCTGATAACCAATCAATTTCTTGTCCGCTAGTTCTTGGATCTGCCCATGAGTAGTAATAACCCTTGCCATTAAAGCGTTCATGAATAGCTCCTAAAACAATAAAAGTTATAAATGTTTAAGTTATCATGAAACTATTGAAAAATTATATAAATTCATATTATCACTGTTGAAAGTTTTGACTACACAGCCTACACTGTCGCGAACAAAATAGGTAACGAACCCACTCCTGCTTGCCGAGCACGCTACGGAAAACGGGATTCCCATCTACGGCATGAGCTATGTCTCCCGTGGGGTCAGTGATACCAGAATCGTGGGACATGGGAATCCCATGATGGGACTAGCTTGGGGTGGAAATAATTTATCGGGTAGTTATTTTAACACTAGGGGAACGCCACGCAGGCGCACGATGGTGCCGCGACGTCTTCCAATCAACGCCAAGGTGGGAAACGAAACGGCGCCACCGTCAAGCCAAATCAACTACCCAAGGGAATCGGTTGTCGACGCTGGTTGGCTGCGGCCTCACTTGAGTTGGCTAGTTGGATTAGGGTCTGTTCCAATTCACGCATTGAGTGCAAGAAATTGGTGGCATCGTATTGATGGCATCGTATAACTCCCTAGAATTTCTCTCACTTGCCACCAATACGACGCCACTTGCGGTGCATAAGGCGCGCAGGAACTGATGCAACTCCGAATTCCTGTAGTACGGGATTCCACCGTACGGGATGTTGGCGTTTTGACTGCTATGTACAATGAAACCGGCGTACCAGATAAGATATTCTCCACAACAAATTATAACGTTTACATTTCTTATAAATCTTAACGAGACTTCTAACGATAGATTGGTGAAGTTTTAATTTTTAAAATTTTTAAAATTTTTCAATTTTTTTAAATTTATTTAATTTTTTAATTACATGTAGTCTCTCCTAAATTACAAACGGGTATACGATTTTATTCGAGGAACAGCGTCTTTGATTCCAGTGTCGAGCCGCAACCCTGCGATTGCGACTTGCTCAAGATTATTGGTTGATTTTTTTACTTAAAACGAACAGTCGGCAACCGACAGCAATAAGAAGAAATTAATACAGAAAATACTGTACACATATCTACTGGTAACATTTTTCCGATAAAAAGGATAGGTACCAAACACGATTTCATTCGGATTATTTGTAATTTATCGTTACACTACATATTGTTCAAGACCATATTGAAAAGAATTGAAAGCGGGTGAAAAAGTGTTATGTACCGAAATTAAAAATAGTCCAAATGAAGTCTTGTTTTCTATCAGTTCCATCGGAAAAATGCCCCCAGTACGTAAATACACTAGTATTTTCACAAGCGTGGAACAAAATACAGAAAAATTTGAATTTTCATCTGTGTATGTCACACTCCTTATCCCCATAAGTAAGCAAATCAAGCATGACCGGCTAATCTTTGACAAATCAAACGCCGAGTTCGATCAATTCCATAAACTGGTGGGAATACCGATTTGTAGTTTGGGGGACTTGAAAGACGAGCACTTAGCGAATGAATACTGCAGTTCATACACTAGAAAGTTCGAATTATGTTCTGCCTGCGCATATTTTCATCGGGAGAATTTCACCAATCCATTATTAATACGCGCATGAAAGTCTAATGAGAAATATGAAAATTTTAATTGTCAGCAGTGGATGTCACGTGTACGACTTATCATTCTCGACTGCCGGGTATTAGTCGTGAGTAAAGATTGAAAGCAGTAGGAACTTATAAAGAATTGAAATTCCTGAATGTATCGACTTCGATTACGGTTTTTATATCGGTTCTATAACGATTCTAGATTGCTTGTATCCTCTATTCTTCACAATCAGTGAAGAAAATTAATTATGAATAAAAAACCGAGACAAAAATTCTGTCGCTGCCGCAGTGTCGAGTTCTTTTGATTTCTTGACGATTACACATATTCCTGCAGTTTCCACGACCTCCAATTTGCACCTCGCGTGATGGTTTGCGCGACAATATCGTTGACAAGTATCGAAATCAAATTGTGGTCTTGCAAGCGTTTCCGCCCTACGTATGGAATCGAGGTCAAACCACTTTCTTAACACTTTGAATGGCGCGGAGTTTGGAGAAATGTCCCTCCAAGTCGGTCAGCCATTCCAAGCGATGGCTTCTCCCAGGAAAGTTTAGTCCATCTCGCTCCGCTCTTTGAACACATGCCCGTGCTAATAACAATTGAAATTCTTACATTTTCTATTAGGCTTTCGTGAGAGTACTGCTAATGGATGGATACGGGCAGGACCGACGCGTGACGTTTTTCTTGCGCGTGCCATAAATGTTTAGCGTCGTTCCCAAGAAAATCTCTTCCGTATAAATTGCGAATAAGCAAATGAAACGAAAAGCAAATGAAAAGCAAATAAGAACTTCATTTTTAATATAAAAATTTATCTCACATTTTTTAGGTCTTTTGGGCGCCTTTTTTTCTTGCGGCGCCTGTGTGCATCGTGCATTTTGCACCAGCTAGGTCTGGGTAAGGGTTTTCCGATAACACCCAATCTAAACTAAATATGAACTCATTCAGGATCTTTTGAATTACGCGTAAGTCGAATACTCCTAAATTCCGTAGACCAATTATACATCACGTATGATTAAAAATAGGCCGAGTGAGGCCCAGTTTAAACCCATTTTCATCAAGTGAATCTCGATAATCCACTAGTAATACTTTTATGAAAATCTTACGGAGAACGTAGAAATTAAAATTAAAATTACTAAATGACTCATGATTCTGAGCTTGGTTTTGTTTTCAAAGTAAACATTCGGGAACTTTCATTCAATAATTTCGGTGCGTTCAAGAAAATATCGGCGTGAAAAGACGCCAAAATCGTGCGCAGGATGAAAATCCCACCGGCGTTACTCGAAGCGTTAAAGCTTGGTGCGACAAAAGAGTAATTTCACATCTTTTTGAAGTATGCAATAAGTACTTGTCACCACTGTGAGATGACTTATTCAGGGTAACGAAGACCGTAATACATTTATCAAAATGAATTTTGATGTAATATTACCATGCATTTCCTAAATTAATTGCAATCGTAAATATATTAATCCTTCAAAGCCTGAATTTGAAATTTTCATGTATGTCCAACCTATTCCTAAGTAAGTAATATAATTTGAATTTGGACCGTACAAATTGTTCTAATTAGAAAAGATATTGATTTCGGCGCACTGGTTCGGTCTATTGAATACTTAAATAAAAGCTATTTTCTAATTTTAAGAATTTTCATCAAATTCCAACGTTTCGGTCAATGATTAGGACCATTCTCAAGGAAAGTTAGATAAAGAGGAAAAAGAAAAATTACTGCGTATGCTTTTATATTAAAAAATTATCACGTTCCTAGCAATGAATTTTTAATATAAAAGCATACGCAGTAATTTTTCTTTTTCCTCTTTATCTAACTTTCCTTGAGAATGGTCATAATCATTGGATTATCACCATTCTTAAGGAAAGCTATTTTGTAATTTTAAGAATTTTTATCAAATTCTTAAAATTACAAAATAGCTTTTTTTTAAGTATTCAATAGACTATTCCTAAGTAACTTAGCCCCTTTATCCGTTTACATTGTACCTACACAGAATGTACATACGTGAATTAGACACACTTCACAGTTCCATTCTGTACAGAACCGAGATAGAACCGTCATAAATCCAGAACCGTTATAGAACCCATACGATTACCGACATAGGACCGATATGTAAGTAACTGTTGTAAAACCTATATCTATAAGAACCGTTACAGAACTGATGTGGAACCATTTCACATACCATATACCACATACAACACATACCGTAGTCCTATTGCACATACAGCACCAAAACCGCATGATGCAGTAGATAATGTTACCCACGCTTGTTTAAGAGTTTCATTCTATAAAAAATCGAGGATAAAACTCCTATAGAAGCAATACGAAAACCGATATAGGAACTGTAACCGGAATCGATATGTTCTTCGATTCTTGATAATTATTTTGATTACGGAGATAAACTATTCCTCATAATTATTTTGCGACGAATGTTTGTATACGTCTGAGACTGTTATTTCCAGAGGAGTTTTAATCCCCAGTCAAAAGTCTGCGGCTGTGGAGCCGATTTCAGTTACTTTCGGTGTGTCTCGGTTGGGCGAAAACCCAACCAAACGTGAAATAATGAGATGCTAACTATTATGCTTCACCGTCACCGGTTGGAAGAAAACCGTGTCAGTCCTGACCGGCATGCATACATAGGTGGGGAAGAATTTTTATGTATATTCACCAAATAATGTCTAAATAAACTGTTTTTTCATTTTTGTAACATGAAGCGAACAATATAATTTGGTCACCTTAATTATTTTCGGTATTAGTAGACCAATTAAAATTATCTTTTATATTGTAGTTCAGAAGAGTCTACGAGTTGATTATAGTAGAACTTTTGTAACATGGTTTTTCAAAATTTTCAAGGTGATCCTCAGTTTTTTAAATGTAATCCTATTCTTTCGCCTATCCTTTAGTAGATAAACACACGAATTCGGCAGGCAGCAGAGAACAGGGGTTTTATCATTAGAACTGAAAATACAATGGAGGAAACTATTTAAAAAGAATACTGTCTGAGTTTTCGCATGACGTTCATATTAAAGGGATTCGTATCCGCGATTATTAGTTTCAGAAGACGTAAGTCAGTACATTTGCTATCTTTCGAGTAATGCGCTGTAAACGTTAATCTATTTGAAACAACTACGCATTCGCTAATTTTTAACCGACTTCAAAAAAGGAGGAGGTTACAGATTCGACCCTTATGTATGTTTTTTTTATGTTTGTCCCCTCATAACTCCTTAGCATATGGATCGATTGTGATGATTTTTTTATAAGAGGGCGATGCTCAGGTGGTCCCATCCTACACTGCATCAACATTGGCCCAATATTTTGCCAGTTCTAGTTAATAATAAAGACTATTGTCACCTCCCCCTATATCCCCTCAGCATGTTGAGTTGCCATTATATATGTCAATATATATAAAACCAAAAAGTTAAAAATGAAAAAGTTTTAAAAATTTAAACCGACTTCGAATTAATAAAAATGCACTAAAAAGTAAAAAATAATTTTTTCCCTTATTTAATCTACGACTCTCGTATTTTTTTAAGTCGGCGCCTCATTATTTGCACTGTGTAAATCTGGCGTCGACTTAAAAAATATGAGAGTTGTACATTAAATAAGGGAAAAAATTATTTTTTACTTTTTAGTGCATTTTTATTATTTTGAAGTCGGGTTAAATTTTAAAAAAAATTTATATGCATGTATTAGCAATGAGGGGTAGCATTTCCAATGCATTCTATAAGTAGGTAACTCTCCAAGCACTTTTCCTCTTCAGTACTTTCTTCCACCTTCGGTATATTCACTTTTAATGGTAAAAATTTGTCTAATTCCATTTGTGGTGTATGCTATGAAAGGAACGTGAACAAACAGAATGATGAATGTAAGGAAATTGACGAATCAACGGATGTGTTGCGAGTTTAACGAATCGGCCGAGTGAGTGATGGCTGTTCACGTTCCTATACGAGTTTAATGTGTACGTAGGAGTATTGAAGGCGAATCTATGTTCACGTCACGCGACAGTGCGGATAAGATCTGTATCGACACATGTGTCTGAGATTTATGTCAAGTATTCAGCAACAGGTACACGTTGAGACGGAATCGTGAGACATCAATTCAGTTCAAAACACGGGTTCCTGGAATTTCCTAGTAGCACTCTTAGGGCAGGATTGCCTATATGGTACCACTTAACATATTTTACATTATATTTCGTATTTGGTACTAATTTGAATTCAAGTTAATGCTGGATATTGTCGCTTCATGATTTAAGCACCTACTATTGGATGTTTAAGCTTTTATTCGGAACAAATTGATTTGTTATTAATATTTTTGTGACATACTGTAAAAGGCACGATTTAGGCAACCAGTCTCCTAAATCGTACCTCTCGGTTCCCAAAATCGTAGCTCTTGTAAAAATAGTATCAATAACAAATAAAGAAGAAAATATTCAGTGCTAAACTGATTTCTCAGTTGTTCCATCTAAAACATCTACAAGTGTTTGTCTATGAATAGAAAAGTAAACCTTGGTATCGCGATACAAGAGACAACAACATTTACCCTGAAACATGTACCTGGATATTCGTATCAATTGCACGCTCGAGGTATCGACGGTTCAGTACATTGATACAGCGATTTTCGACCTTATTCTGCGATCTTTAAACGTTTATAGCTCAGAGCAACGTTAACTGATTTTGGTGAAATCTTAGGCATGTATAAAACTTACTTCAATCTACAAGCGGATTTTTTGAATTTTCATTCCAGGCTCACAAAAAAAGTTAAAAAAATAAACTATTTTTATTATTTTTTTGCTGTTCCGACCAATTGCATTTTTTTTTCAGATCGACGAAACACGTCACTTAGCAAACTAATCCTTCTAGCTTCTAAAAACAACTCACGTCGTTTGGACCAATTCTGAAAAAGTTATGCGATTTTAAAAGTTGTGAACTTTCTTTCGTCCGCCGCTGTATATAAGGACGAGTAGACCAGCGACCCCTTGGGGACTTTCCCTGAGATTACCAGAAGCGCCATGTCTACTTGTCACCCGGAACAGATTAACTTTCAGAAGCGTTTGCAATGCAGATGTGCGGATTTTGGGACTGCTTGAGAATGAATTATTGCTTCTTTCGAATTGACCGGATAATTCTCTTCCGCGTGTGAATGCAACGCTTGGCAATGGGAGTGTGTGGAATCAGAATGAACATGAACGCGGAAGAAAAATGTGGAAAAGAATTTGCATGAAAGAAAACGCGAATTGAAACCCCGTTTTTAATATTGAAGATATCATACAACACGTTCAAAAAACTGACGGTGGCTTTGAAAACTTCGAAAAGAAATGTTTTGCGAGAATATAGTGTAATCAACTTGTAAGCTCCTTTGACCCAATATACAAAAGAGGAAACATTGGATTGGTTCAGTGATGCAAAAAATAATTAATAATGAAACGAAAATGTAAAGTAAAATTTTTTTAATATGAGCCTTCCTTTTTGGGAAAATCGATTTTGAAAATTTGTTTGATATGCAAACACCTGGCGAAGAACCAGCAGTATACAAAGGTAAATATGGTACAATTAGGGGTGAAATGAATCCCCGTGCAAAAATGAGTCGAAATTGTAGAATTCAAGAAAATCGATTTGTAGATGGAATCGATTCTTATAAGGAACGTTCGGTAAATGTTACACATCGATTTTTCTGAAACTTTTCACAATAATTGTTCACCAGTCAAAACTAAGAACTTTGTCGTATTTGGTTGGAGCGAAAACCACCCCTTCTATTCGAGCAATTCTTTTTATTTATGCGTATATGTATATAATTCTAAAATTACAAAACACATCGAAAAATCCTACGATCTATAAATTCTTGAAAAAGTGGATGTTTTACGAAAATTCAATTCCTCCCCCCCCCCCTCCTTAGAAGATTAACGACATTTGTTTATTATAAAACCAAAGATATATGGCAATATATAATTATCATAATTAGAAGAGGTATAAGAATTAAATTGTCGTAAAAAACTATTTTTTTAGAAATTTTTCCCACCAATTTATAGGTCTGTAGAAAGAGTATAACTTTGGTTTGAAGTATTTTGCGATATCTTTTGTAATTTACATATGCATAAATAAAGAGCGTGATTCGGGAAAAAGGGTTAGTTTCTCCCATAAGGTCTGGGCACACTAATCAGTTCCGTGCCGGCGTGACCAGTAGTAAGAAGAAGAGAAACGCCGAGGATCTCTTCTTCTTACCTACCTAATGGAATGCCGGCACGAAACTGACACAGAATTAATAAGTGTGCCCGGAGCTTTAAAATAAAAAAGTAGCACCAACCAAGTATGGCATAGTTCTTAGGTTGGGCTAGCAAACAATTGTACGAAGTTTCAATACTATTATTAAACGTCTTTATTGCACAAACACGTATATACAACAAGAACAAGAAAAGTGAGACGAAAAGACAAACGCAAAGGCGAGGTTCAATCTAAAGACTGTTTTCCAGCCTAACCGATGTGTAACACTTACCGAAAGTCTCTTGTTTTATTTAAATTTAATGCACACACTTCCAACGAATTTTCAAAATCCATTTGTTCGAAAATAAAGAGTCATACAATTTTTTTGGATTATTCTATATCCACCCGTCCTTGCCCACCCTGTATATCCTGATATGTAGTTGCAAAGATTATTATTACAGCTGTTACAATCTGAAATCGAAATGGAAGGTAAGTTATTATCATTTTTTAATAAATCATATTAATGTGTTTCTCATGTATTTCTATGTATTTATTATATTCAGTATAATTATGATAACTGTCTAGTCATGTATCCTGACTTTTACTTTTGACAATTTATCACTTAAATGCTTTTGATTTATTTTATTTTCTTCTAATACGTATAAGATTGGTAGAAAGTATAATTTTCATTTGTGCCTAATAATAGTATTTCGTCTCTTTTCAAGTGAAAGTTACAAAATCAATGTGGCTTGTAGTTTTAGATATTTCAGTCACGATTTAAATGTTGGCATCGAGCGATGTATGTTAATTGTACACAAACTACTTTCTCGAAGAAAGAAGAAGAAAGTTCCCCATAATTTATGTGGTATACCAGATAAAAATACACCTGACCACTTCCCGCGCAATAGAATGCAAATTACAATCAACAGAAATTGATATTGTAGCTATGTCTACGTTTAATGGCTACAATACTTTACAATGTAATTCTTCTTTTATAATTCTTCTTTTTACTATTTCATAAATATGTATTGTGTTTCTTGCATGGGAATTAAATAACATATTTTATATATTTCTCGTATTTGTATTTGTATGTTCTTTGTTTTTTGTATCTTACACAAAGAACTATTCAAATTTTGTTAATTAATTGTAATTTCCAAGATATCGAGGTCACCTCAATTTTATCAAATGGACCGATACGTTTTTATTGCTTCATTTCTGTAGGTATGAGAATACAAATTTCATTTACATAAATGACCTTTATCAAGAAAATTCCATCTTTCATCGGTTTAAAGTGTAAGAGAGAAAGAGTAACTCGCAAAGTATTCTTGCCACTTTTTCTCTCTCCTCCCCTGCATGCTGTATGTTTACACTCGGGACCAACTGAATATAGAACTTTCGTTTCCAAGGTTATTTGAAGATTAATATGCCCTGTATGGATGATCTTGTAGCCCCAATTGAATTATAGAATAACATGCATCTCATTTAATTTCGCTAAAATGATTATTTATAGAGTTATCAAACTGATTCTAATGGCGTGTCTCGCACTTTACACAGGTTGTCCCATGTAACTGAGACAAGCTACATCTTTAAAACGATTAGGAATAAAAAAGATGTCATCAGGTAAAATTAATTGATTTATAATGGAGCACATTCTTGAATTAAATGTGTGCCCTTTTATGCATCGGTGCATCTAAAACGTGCAACTGCACCCTTTTTTACAACCGAACTCTATTCATTTTAATGCAATAATCGATGTAATTTTTCACCCTCTACTCTATGACAGATACTTATGACTTAACTCTATTAGTTTAAGAGTTATTTCAATATTAAGTTTGTTGGAAACATAAAAAATGACGGAAGGAGATTTCACTTAGTATATGTTAAGCGACGTGAAGAAAAGAATGGAAAAGTTATGCCAAGTAGCTAGAAAAGCTATAAGAAATGTTCGAACGATCTTCCGATTGCGTTCTAAACACGAATAGATAATATTATTACACAGCAATGATTTTAAACACTTGATCAATTAAGAAGAAAATCTAATTATGATTTATTTAGGATATATGTACAAGTAAAATTTTTGAAAATTTATTTAACCCTCGGTTATCACATCTACTTTTTCGAACGTCGTTGTCACACTGGGTCAATTTGACCATGTCAATTTTCAATCAGTTGTTACTTAAAAACTATTTGTTAAATTAAGTCAAAAAAATTCTGAGATAAAGTTTGAACATTGTAGAATATATGCCCATCGTTGAAAGTTGACATTTAAAGTGTCATCATGCTTTAAAAAAAATTGATTTAATAAGAGTTCCGAGAAAATGTGTTTTGCTTCAAAAATTGCAGGGTCAATTTGACCCAGTGTGACAACCGAGGGTTAAAACCTTGTTGATTTACTGTGAAGAAATTATTGAAATTTACTGATGTGAATGTAAATAATTCAAATGTCATGGAAAATATTTCGTTACCCCTCAATATAATATATAGGGTGTTTATATAAATGTCGGACTTTTTTCAAGATCGGTTCTACTCACCAAAATAATAGATACAGGTATACGTATATGCCTGATAATGCTTAATTTTACAGTTATAAACATTTTTATACCCATTCCGTAAAACACGGGCCCGGAACGCTTACTAAGGTGGTATTTTGCGAATACCAGCTGTTTTCGCGAATCGATATATTGATTATCATTTGTATTTTTAAAGGTGAGAAGGAAAAGATATGAATGAAAATATAATATTCATGTTAGGCCAACTTACGAACGCGCCTGTCAACCGTTTGCCCTTTTAATGGGCATTCCGGGCCGATGTTTCACAGAATATCAAAATGCTTATAACTGCAAAACTAAGCATTATCCATAGAATAATCCTCTTATAGTCTATCGGTATGGAAATTTTATAGATAAATATATTTCGACCGAAACATTATAATAGCTGTTTTTATTTAAAAAAAATAAAAAATATATATTATATACGAGTGTAACTGATTACATCAGAAGATAGCTGTTAGATGTCATAAAAACACAAACTAAAGAGTGTAAGAAGAAATCTAAAAAACCGGATGTCATGTTTGAATTATTATTCTAATCATTACTCACGGAAAGAAACTATATTTTTCAACCAGAATTCTATGTTATAAAGGTAAATTAAATTATTTAACAAGATACATTCCAAATATTTACATGAAGTATAGATGTTCAACTTACTTTGCGCACAAAGTGCTGGAACTGGTGGTTCCAATATTCTTCCACTTGGTTGGAACTGTGCACTTGATAAAACAACAAGTGTCCCAAAGAGTGCGAGTCGCATCATGTTGCTTTATGCTAAACTTTAATAGAGATATAGTTATTAATTAAATACATAAACATATATAAATTTTTCAGATACATATGAAAGAGATAATTTAAAAATTGTGATGTTAAAGGTAGATACATTTGTTTGGCCTTATTTAATTTATGGAATAGAAAAGTAAGTTCTCTCTTCACATTTATCTTTATAAATAATCAAGATTTGTAGCTGGTAGTTTTTTTCTTTAAACATATTTTATAAGTGTCTATATTTATTTGTCTTATCTTACATTATTGTTTGATATATTACTTTTTCATCTTTAAGTTTAATGTAATTAATACCTTTTTCATTTTCAAAACAATAGTATAAATAAACACGACTGTAGCAGCAGAAATATATATACTACATTCAACAATCAGTGCAAGTTTACATGTAATTATTGATCAAGGTTTATAATTATTGTTACTCGTAAAATGTAGCATTTCTCTATGTATAAATCACAATTCGTTGCACAAAAAAATGGTAAAACTTCTCGTTCAACTTTTTTTTACAAAGTATTAACATAAATCTCTGCTTTTTACGAAGTATTAATGTAAATTACAATTCGTTGCACAAAAAAAAAATGGTAAAAGTTCTCGTTCAACTTTTTTTACAAAGTATTAACATAAATCTCTGCTTTTTACGAAGTATTAATGTAAATTAGGAAACTGTCACCAAATTATATTACGGTATTAACATAACTACTAACATTCCAGAATCGTATGTATTTCGTAATGCTCACCCAAAGACGTTCTCCACAGAACTGCGGTGATTTCCTGAGAAGCTCTCTTATATATATATACGTATATATACAATGAGGACATCGTGACAGTACTTTTACAAGTGTACAAATATTTTCAAGGAACTCCCGAATAATTTCGTATGCTACTTTTCATTCAAATGACCTTTACCTTCTTGCTGCACGTGTTGCATATTTTGAAAATGCATTTAAGTAATATAAATAAATAATAGTATAATAGAATCTTCTATCGCGAAAGAACCATGCGCACGCTTTATTGGATCTGTTTTATAGATGTTAGTTATAAAGAAATTTTTGACTAGTTTTATACTACAATTATTTGCTATTATAATTGAAAGATAAATTATTCGCTTCTTTAATTTGAAAATTACGTCTGATTTCTTCATATACATAATTTATTAATTTCTTTACAAACAAGTCTAATACATAGTATTTATTTGGAAATAACATTTAATAACGTGTATCAATTTATTAAAATATAACGATTGATGGAAAGAATATAGAATATTTAATTTCTCTTCATTATGTAAAATCATGAAAAGATAATTTTCTAAAACAGTTGATTTAGAGAGAGAGAACCGGATGTCCTAAATTCCACGAGAGACCGGAATAGGATTTTCGATTTTTATTTATTCAGGGTTAACACTATTCGGATTACCATGCCTTGGGAGTTCAAAATATTATCTTTCCTATTTTTGGGTAGTATAAATTCCGCATTTTAAGTATTTGAATGCATAATATTAATGTACTCTTTATACATATGATTGTCACACTAGCTCTTTATTTTCATGTACGATTCATAACTGTATATTATCCACCGTATAATTATTTATGAATAATATTGGTAAAAATTAAATATGTATTCAGTATTACCACTTTATTTTTACAGCAGAGTTAGTGGACAGTGCTGATAATTTATTATACTAAAATGTAAAAATGAGTGCAAAGAATAATGTTAAGCATTAATGTTTCTTAAATATGTCTCTTATATAGACGAAACGGATTTAAAATGTCAAATTATGTACAAGTAATAGTTTAATACATTCTTTTTCAATGGACTGCTTCTATGTACTAAAAAGTTTAGAAGAAATATTTGTTAAAATATTGTTATACAATTCTAAATAATCCGTTTTAAATTTCTTTTTATTTTTTTTTCAAGCGGTAATCATGTATTATCATTTACCAACACATATATTGATTATTCGACAAGTATACTTTCGAAACTTCCAAAATGTTAAGTAAAAAGCCTACGAGCATTTGCTACTACATATTGAATTCATATTTCCAAAATGATTTGACGCCGGTAATGGAGAACGTTTCAAGTACCGTTAGACATAATAATTTTAAAAGGTGATGTAGGTGACCTGGAAACCCAAGTAACCACACCGATTGGACGAATACGATTTCTTTCAATCATTAACATATCGATGAACTAATATTTGACGACATCAAGTGAAATTATCAGATATTGCAGGCAAATTCTGCCAAGATATTCCCAGAAATGTATAAATGAATTCGCTTCGTGTTAAATATTGTATTTTGTGGGCTCGTTGGTGTATGTTTGTGGTTAGTACAAGGGGCAAAATGAAAAGGTGCTATCAAAATTAATAACTTTAAGTAATACGTAATAAGTGTTAGATTATGTAATCTTAACCACAGATATCGTCTATGATCTGCACCTTTCCCAAAACCTTACCAGCTTCATTATTAATTAAACGATTTACCTTTTACACCTTTTACAAAGATTGAGTCAGTTAATTCATAGAGTAAACGAACAATTGAATGAAATTCCATTGTTTAAACATTCATATTGCTTAGTGGAATCCTGTATTACTGAAAAACATAAACAAACGATTCAGGAAATGTGGGTTATCAGTGACTGATCGTTTGACCATCTTAAGTAAAGCATATGTCTCATTAAAAATATTTTTATAAACAGAACGTCGAGGAGAATGGATCTATCTATCTGATTCCGTTTTGCAGGTGCATTATTGCACTCATCAAAGCAGCGACGCCCTCGAAACATAGAGTTTGTCCCATTGTCTCGGTATTTTATATTTTTCTCTACTATTCTTTTCGATTTTCAAAAAAAATAGGAGCTATGACTCGTCATACAAACGTGATCCTGTATAAGAAATAGATTTTACCCTAGTAGCATTTTTGGTTGGCCAACAGTTGGCAACAGTTGGAATTAGTTGGGATATAGTTAGTGTTTTTGCCTACAAATTCCCAACATGGGGCCTACAGCAAAAAAGTTACGACAGTTTGCTAACGAATAGTCAATGTTGGGCCTACAATTGAAGGGTCGGATGCAATAAGGGGACTAGCGCTCGAAAAATGGGTAAAATTATTGTCCAAACGCAAAGATAGATTGGAAAATTAAATGTTGTTAAACTGTATTTTAAAAAATATAGTGTTATAAAGCTCGTCACCGCACACATTTTTCCTATTTACAGTTTGTATATCCAATCATCGCTATTCGAGCTAAAAATTATAAACAAAAAACTTTTCATCGTCCAAAGTCAATATTTCTTTAAACATCAATTGCGATAACTTGAGTAAATATTAACGGATCGTTATGAGACTTAAAACATAACTTCAGAAAACTCTAGCGAAGCCGTAAAACGTATGCACAAAATCCTAATGTTATAAAATGTAATAATATTTAATTAAAAAGTAATACTGGACAGAACCCATGTGTTTCAACGTTCGCCGTTAAAAAGTATCGAGGCAATTTTGAGGTACATATAACTTGCAGCGACAAAGTTTTTCCTTAATATACAGGGTAGATTTTCACCAATTTTCACACTGATTAATAAATAATTGTAGAAGATATGATGATATATATAAATCTCGCGCACTGCCAACTGTCAGCAGTCGCGTATAATGCGCTACTTACAATTAGCAGTCTTATTTTTTTCTATATGAAAATGAAAAGGTAGAAAGATGGGGTTTGTTACAAATGAAAGATCAGTATTTGAAAGTATTAAAAGTAATTTTATTGAAAAAAAGCACTCTCCCTCCTTTCGATATAGTCACTCAATGTCGGCCCCTCGCGGAGCGAATAAAATCGAGGTGCCATAAATTCCGCCTTCTGTGCTTATTTGAAACATAAAAACAAATTGAGGCATTAAAATTGATTACATTTTGTGGTCGTTGACTGAGCCGATTCTTGTAGCTTTAGTTTATGCAGGGTATGACGTAATTTTAATTTACTGCGTATGCGAGAAAGTTGTTAAACTTTATAATTATAAGAATAATTTAAAAAAAATATACCATCACTTTCAAAATACAGTTTTGTGTGAATTAAATACAAAGAAGTTGTATTCAAATCTTGTACAACACTGTAACAACCAGACGTCGTTGTACAACCATCGCATTCACATGCAGTGTTCACGGAAAATACCCTAGCGGATTTCGAACTCCGGTCCTAGGGATGGGAAACGAAGCCAGTGCCGAATCAAGCTAAGCCAGCCAACCATCGTCGCCAGGGAATCGGTTGTCGACGCTGGTTGGCTGCGGCCTGACATGACTTGATAGTTGAGTCAGCGTGGCGCTGGCGCCGTTTCGTTTCCCATCTTGGCGTTGATTGGTTGACGTCGCGGCGCTATCGCACGCATGCGTGGCGTTCCCCCATCGCTTTTAGTACGGAAGCGCCTACGTGCCACCTTCAAGCAAAAGCGAGCAATGCGGTTTCTGACCACGTGAACGGAGTCCCGGCAATAAACTGTTCCCCGTCCTCCGTTTCAATCTCGCTTAAAACCTTCTAGATGCGCTGCTCGCTTCAAGCCCGCATGCCTACAATAAATCTTCCCGCTACAAAGGATTTTGAATTTCGCTCCTGATTTACCTATCGATTATATACATTTCCGTGACTCCGTTCACGTGGTCACGCAACAGTAATAAGCGCATGGTTATGACACGGTGTAAAAGAAACATAAGGAAGTAAACGTGATATTGTTCACATGTTACACTAATACCCTCTGCAGGAGGAACAAGTAACTCTTTCTTTAAGATCACAACAGTTTTGTGGTGGGGGTAGCGTAGTCGGTCCACCTATCTCAGGGTGGTATAACCTATCTTTCTTACACCGTGCCATGGTGGTATATAAAGGTGATGCAACAAAGCCACTTTTCCCTAGTAATAGTGTCTTCATAAGAGTTTAGTACAGATTTTATGTAGCAGATGGCGTGTGTGCATGGATCCCACACAGATAGAGTCGACTTTGATCGTATAAGTGTAACGACGCCACGCCTACCGTCTTCCGTGTACTGTGTTTCTTATATAAACTATTATTTTAACTAGCACTATGGTTAAACGGTGCAAAGTAGAGAATTGTGGTTCTTCTGGAAAATAAAAAAATATATCTATTTTTGCAGTACCAAAGGATACAATTCAAAGAAAGAAGTGGTGATCTCCGATTGTATGATCTCCGTTGGCTAACAACGAAATTAACAAAATAACACTAAACACAGAAATATTTTGGCAGCAATACTGCTGGTAAAATGATAAGGGTTATATACATATATTATGAGAAATAAAATTTTGGATGATAAATATATAAAATACATGATAAACATGTACACGAAATTCATACATATAACCTTTACAATAATTTAAAATTATTATTAATAACCATTTCTGTTGGGTATATATTCTTTACATTTCAAATTTACCGCGGTAACGCGCCTCTTAGAGTTAACGCCACCTGGTTAGTATTCTGCGAATTAAACTGTTATGAAGACGCCGTACATGGTCCTGTCAAACCACCTTTATATACCACCCTGCACCGTGCGTACGGGACAGTACGGGATTTCCGCTGTTACGGTTTCCGCCACTGTAAATATATGTAATTGCGTGAAGTTAGCTATAAGACGTAGAGATATCGAGGCTAGATGTAGAGCGTAATTCAAAATCCTTTGTAGCGGGAAGATTTATTGTAGGCATGCGGGCTTGAAGCGAACAGCGCATCTGGAAGGTTTTAAACGAGATTGAAACGGCGGACGAGGATAATAAATAGCTTAACTTTTCCTTCCACATCTGCGTGCCAAATTTCGTCGAACGAGCAGCGGCTCGTCTCGTAAAATCACTTAAAGTTCTATCTTCGCTTTCGGTAATTGTCGTTGTCCTGTAAGGGTAAAAACTCCGGTCGAGAAAGGCCGAAAGTCGTAAAATCATAAACTTTGTTCGGGCGACGTCTTCATGACCCTGAGGGTTGCGCGTACCTACCTGTTAGATGTATATGTAAGCTATGTACTTGGAAAGCGTGCCTCGACCTGCCTCGACCACCAGCCAAGAGTAGAGGGAAGCGCGAAGGAAGGGCCAAGGACGGAGAGATGGTTAGAGGACAACCCACTGATGAAATTTAAGGGATTTCACCACCTTGATTGGACGAAGGAATTCGAAGAGGGAGTCGGAGGAACACGCCGAAATTGGAGGAGTAGGGCGTTCGGAGGTGACGAGCGAGGAGTTAATTTTTAAGAAGTCAGAGCTAACTTGTCAGCAGACCGACTCGCAGTTTATTTGTAACAATATACGTACAATTCAAAAGTCCAAGTTTGTTAAGTCCTTTAAATATTCCCGCACTATTTCGCGAGCTGAGTGCTTCAGCGCTCCACGGGCACAAACTAACGCCTTCATTTTAGAAATCACTATTAAATCGCGCAACACCGCCCTTCACTGCTCTAAGCTGTCAATGAGACCTCCATCGTTAGAAGTCTAAGTAACTCGACTATCGACGAAGTATGGATAATGGATATAGGATAGATCGAACATGTGAAGCCTAACCAACACTACATATGTACAAATGTTTAGGAACATTTGTTTTGCATAATCAATAAAAAATCAAAAACACAAAGGCATTTGTTTAAATGTTTTTGAACGAATATTTGCAAACAGGTTTTATACAGGTTATATTCTGCATATATTCTGCATACATAATAATACTAATAAGACTAATTAGAATTAAATAAATGAAATAATTTGTTGTTGAGCTTGATCTTATTTTAAAAACCATTTACTTCGTTACATTTATATTAAATTGAACCAGTACCGATAAACGTCTTAAACGTCTGTTTCGGACCTAACCAATATGCGTCTTTAAGACGTCTTTTTGCTATGTGGGATGTAAATACATTGATCTATAGAATTCGATGTGTAAATAACATAAGGTATCTGAAGTGGTGAATTGCTTATGTAATTGTGAGGTGTATGTAATTCAATTTCGATAGAGAAATAATGTTGAATGTTACAAGCGAGATGAATAATAACCTTATAAAGCGCAAGGATGTGCAAACACGAGAATTGATGATAAAATCAGTCGTAATTTTAAGTGGTGACAAGACCAGTAAGAAATTGACATTAGAATCGGTTCGAACCTCGTAAAACACTTGGATCTGGGAAACGTAAGAAAGGTACTTACATTCCCACATAGATATACGATCAGTACCGTTTTAATGAAGTGTTCATAGCAGAAATTTGTATTCTCTAAGTTTACACCCCCATTTCATAAATTTATAAAAAATTTAGTGTCCTGTCAAAGAACAATAATTGCCATATTGTCTTCGTATTCTCTCTCGCTTTTATCCACTACATCGAACAGTCAACGACATAATGATCCGATGCGCATCCAGTCTGCGCATCGTTTAAAATCGTAACTCAACTGGGAGGGGGCACCTTCCCCAGCGGCCAGCGTGCATCTGCGGTAGGGGAACGATATTTTTTTGCCGAATACCTATACAATGCTGTGACGCCGCAAACTTAAAGTCCACTGGCTTACCAAGCATGCGTATACGTAGCAGTATGCATTTCCATCAACACGAACAGACAAATGTGTGCTTTTATCCAGATATGATGTTATGGAAAGCCTGGCACTAATTGGTTCTCAAGACTCTAGCGTCATCGTTGAATAAACATTAGAAGACAAAGGGATACGCTACGAGCAATTTTTAATACGTGCATTAGAAAGTAGTTTACACTTGTTTAAAGGAACAAAATGTCCGCTATCGTGTTTGGCGTCCGTAGCCAATTTTTATTTACCACGCGTTACGATGTAAACGTAAGGTGATGTGATTAAACCTACAGTTCTCGTGACAATGTACTGTGCCGCGTTCCGTGTTCTCAGATTTTACATGTGAATAATGACGGAGTCGGAACTTTGCCGGCTCTGCGCCGAAACCAAAGAAAATGTTATTGGAATTTACGATGCCGAGGGACAGAAATTAGCTATAGAAGCTAAAATTGCCAAATGTTTGCAGATTCAGGTAAAAATACAGTTCCCCTTGATATTTAAACACACTAATCGCGCGTCGCGTAGAAAATCTCTCCGACGAATCGTTCATTTAGTATCGATGTATTTGCAAATATCTACGGCGCTTTAATTAGATACATTTTTGCAGGTATTAATAACTGATGGATTACCTCTTACAGTTTGTATAGATTGTTGTATTCTATTGAATCAGTGTAGCGAATTTTTCGAGAAAACTAATCAAGCACAAACGTCTCTAAGGCAATTACTTATAGATACTAAATCTGAACCGCAATCGTTAGAAACGAATATAAACTACATCGAAAAGACAGTTGCATTTCCGAAAGAGGAAGATATTCGAGAGCAGATTATCGATTGTCAGTTGTCGAGTAACTATATCCACGAGTCTCACATTCCTCACAATTACTTCGGCGAGGAGAACAAGAGCAATAATGAACAAAAGTACGAAGCTAAGGAGTCGCAGGATACTGTGAAACAAAAGAAGTGTAAAATTCAAATGAAAAAAGCGTCGCTTAAACAGACTAAGAAAAGATTAAAACGAAAGAGTCAGAGCCAGAAAATGAGCGATATAAGCATGTACATAAATTCTGACTTGCAGAAGGAACATAATAACATGAGCATAAAGGCTAGCGTTAAAGTGCCGGATAATTACATGACAGGTAAAAATACAGCTGTAAATAATCGCAAATTTATTACATAATTATTAATCGCAATTTTAAAGAATGTTATGTTTGACGATGTAGCGAGTATACTTGGTGGTAAAGATACAAGGAAGTAGTAGAATTGTCGGTTAAGTGACGGCATCGGAGCAGGATGACGCAGGCGGTTGCGTGCCAAATCCCATTTCGGGATTCCATAGAGTCTGCACTGGGATTAATAAGAATTGAGGTACGACTCGAATAACATAATTGATTTTACAATTTCATTGTATCTCTATCACCATGTGTACATTGGATGGAAGGCTAACAAGGGGACCTTCAGGTTTGGCAATTTCAGAAGATTTGGATACTTAGTGTACACGAAGGTCTTCACTCGGACATTAATTTCACAAAGCAGTAAGACGCGCTTTTCAGCCAAATTCGCGAGAATCGACTTTGAAAAATTTCGAGGTCGCTTATATGTATACAGGATGTTCCTTTACCTATGGTCGATGCTCTAGAAGATGATTATACAGGCGAAAATAAGACTAAAATCAAAAGTGACGAAATTGCGGTAATGGTTTCATTTTCGAGAGAATTGACTTTGAATTTCACTTAAATATGCGTGCATCGTAGGCGCGTACCCTTCAAGCCAGTGGCGGATTTAAGAAAAAAGGCCCAGGTGGCAAACGTTCTGAGGGGCCCATTTTTGGGGGAAAATGAGGTAGTTTACTAAAAACGGGCTAAGTGTAGTAGTACAGAAAAAATATAGTGTTTGGTTAAAATGATAAGAAATTTTTTTAAGATAAGGCCCTAGAGGGCCTTCTGGTCAGGGGCCCATTTTTCGGGAAAATAAAGCGGTAGTTTACTAAAAATGGGCCAAGTGGAGTAGTGCGAAAAAAATGTAGCATTTGGATACCTATACCTAAGCATAACTTTTTTTGGTCATGGGGCCCTATGGGGGCCTTCTGTGCAGGGGCCTAGGTGGCAACTGCTCATCAGCCGCCCTGTTAAATCCGCTACTGCTTCAAGCGTGTCCCTCAAGCGCTTACAGTGCACATGTATTTATGTAGGTGAAATTCAAAGTCAATTTTCTCGAAAACGAAGCCATTACCGCAGTTTCGTCACTTCTGATTTACGTCTTATTTTTGCCTGTATAATCACCCCCTAGAGTATTGAGTAGGGACCTCAGAATTCTTCAAAGTCGATTTTCTGGAATTTAGCTATAAAGCGCGCCTTACTGCTTTGAGAAATTAATGTCCGAGTGAAGACCTTCAAGTATACTAAGTTTCAAAATTTTCTGAAATTGCCAAACCTGAAGGTCCCCTTGTAAGAGATTATAACTTGCATTATGTAACTTACTCTTCTACCCTATATTTCATTATAAACCAATGAATATCTCTCATTTCGGCGAAGGTATTGAGATTCTATTTCAGTGAAGAAAATAGGTATTTGCACGTGCAATTTTCTTGGAATAATTTTACGTAAGAAAATGATAATTCGCACAAAATATCTTCTTTTAATATTTTACTGTGTACAAACACTGTTCGGTTACTGTATTACTGTTAAATCGCAATACTGTGTCATAGAAAAATAATGCAAAGACAGACAAGTATTTTATGATGTGATTTTGATTGTGGGTTCATATTTTAATTTCGATAGTTTCACGTTGTTGGTTTTGTATTCACTCTTGCGTGTTTGTAACAGCGCTGCTAGGATATAAATGTAATTAGAGTTAATTCATGTTGTTTGTTCAGATTTAGTGCGAGATGTAATTGTTTCTTTCCGCCAAAATCGCTGGAGTTAAAAAGAAATTGGGAAAATCGTAAATTTAAATTTCTCTACAACATTCTCTGTGTTACTCAGAAACTGTACTGAAACATGTGAAGCTTAAATAGGCTATCAAACACAGGTTACAAGAAGAGAGTAGTGACGCAAGGGAAAATTTAAAATGCTGTGGGAAGTGGTTAAAATTATAAGAAGTGTATTAGATCTAGCATATTAGATTGTTGTAGATTCTTGCTTACAGAGGCGAGAAGCGTTCTCCTTACCTTAGCGTGCCCCTCAGACGCCCAAATATTACTTGGTGCACGCGGATTCGGCTACAATTCAATACATTTTATAAAAAACGAAGCACTATACCCAAAGTTTTATTCTGTATTTTCGACTTGTTCTTTTATGTAAAATCACCACCCTTCCGCTTGTGCCCCCGGTTACGGAACGTCCTGTATATTTATAAACAAAAGTTGAAAATAATCGAATGTTTGCGAAATAAAAATAAAAAATTTTACGTAAATGAAAAATAGAAAATAAATATAAAGTAAAAGTACAAATATTTGGAAAACAAAAGCTGAAAAAAATGTACGAACATATATGCGGCTTCGAATTTTCGATCGGCTTATGAACCAGACGTTTTTCGCACTGACCTACCACACATCGCTTATTATTGGTAAATTTAAGATCTTTATATAGTTTAATGATTTATACAAAAAATGCGCATTGGCACAAAATACTTTACAGAATTTCATCATGTGACCTGTAAATTCATCCCTTAAAATGCGATGGGAACTGTTACTGAATAGGCCGTAATAGTCCAGTTTTAAATATTTCCTTGATGTTTGCTTTATTCTTTACTATTTGGTTGTAGAGTCAGAGTGAGTGCGAGAGATATCGAAAAGAAGTTTAAACAGCAGGTACATTGGTTTCTTATATCTACAAAACCGCGTAAAAATAATTTTCGAAAAATTCATTTTTTTCAGGTTACCCCCACCACCAACTCTTAAAATTAAGTTTTTGTATTTTGTAAATATATGCTGAAATATCTCTGGATAATCTGTTTTCATACATATAACTAATTTATGTGTTATATTTTTTTTGCAAACAAATAAAACTTCTATTACCGATTTTGAAGCCCATTTTAGCAGTTTCCATTAATGAAATGGTTTCTTAAAGCCATATTTAAATTATTATTTATATAATGTTTAGATAGTTTTCAATTATTTAAGCAAGACAGTACGTACCTAAAATTACATCCAAGGTAAAACTCATTAAAAATAATCAATGACATGCATGAATCATTATGATAACAGCACATTCGTACATGCATTACTTGAAACATTGTCTTATTAGGCTATTTTTGAAACCACATGATAAATAAATAATGCGCGAAAATTTAAAGTGACTTTGCAAAATATATATAACATATAGAACATATATATATATTTATTAACATATATATTTACAGTGACTTTGCAATGTTATATATATATATAACATATATATTTTGCAAAGTCCCTGTAAATTTTCGCGTATTATTTATTTATTGTGTGGTTTCAAAAGTAGCCTAATAAGACAACACTTCAAGTAATGCATGTACGAATGTGCTGTTATCATAACGATTCATGCACGTCATTGATTATTTTTAATGGGTTTTACCTTGGATGCAATTTTAGGTACATACTGTCTTGCTTAAATAATTGAAAGCTTTATATAAATAATAATTTAAATATGGCTTTAAGAAACCATTTAATTAATGGAAACTGGTAAAATGGACTTCAAAATCGGTAATAGAAGTTTTATTTGTTTGCAAAAAAATATAAAACATAAACTGTTTATATGTATGAAAAGAAATTATCCAGAGGTATTTCAGCATATATTTACAAAATACAAGAACTAAATTTTAAGGGTGGGTGGTGGGGGTAACTCGAAAAATATGAACTTTTCGATAATTATTTTTACGCGTTTTTGTAGGTATAAGAAAACGATGTACCTGCCGTTTAAACTTCTTTTCGATATCTCTCACAGTTCTCGAGATATTCTACGAAAAAGAAAATTCTGCATTTTTTTCAAAGGGTGGCTACACATTCATTCTGCGACACATACTCCAAAATTAGAGGGTACTTACCTACTTGCTAAAATGCATTGTTTCCATTATATCCACTGTAGTCCATTGTGTTATTGAGGCACAGACGTGCACAAATCATACAAAACATAGAATCACACAAGTCCAGAAAAAAATAAAAAAAATATCAGATCTGCACTAACAGGGAGAGGCCGGGACATTTGGGACACGGATTTTGATGAATCTCATATATGTTCTAGTGTAGGTGTTGTACACCAACATGTGTCAATGTTGGGTCCAACACTCCAGCGTTTCCAAAATAGTAATAAAGAAAGATGTTGATGTGTTAAAAACCAGAAGCGATAGGAGAGTTTATATAATGGCGAATAGCAGCGCTCGCAAAGGGCAGGTCTCGCATCGAAACATTCGCCGGTTCGATTCGTAATGGTGTCATCTTTTTTGTTAATTAAAGGTATAAATGTATTTTGCATTGTTTTATTCTTTAAAAGATGAAGTACTATTTTTATATTCTAAAATATGATATTTATCTTAAAAACAAATGAAGCAAAAAATTCACGACACCATGCACACGTAATGAAAGATGTATGGCCACAGTAACATTTTTTGTCTTGATTTCAGGTGAAAATTTCACCTGATTTACATTTATAAAAATGTTTCTAATGTCTGTTCATTTAGAAGCATATTATGCATACTGAATCATATCAATATAAATTGTGAATAATCGCATGTGTTTAATACAATCTTCCCTGCTAGTCAACTCCCTCTTCTATCTCAACAAATTTGTTGCATTTTGCAGATTGCATATAACATTTTTCACCTGCCTAAAAACGTATAAAAAGAATATAATTTATTTAAAAATGTAAGGAAATAAAAATAGTACCAAATCAAATTTTGGACGTGCCTAAAAAAGTACACGTCACACGGTTGACACAGTCAGGTACACTTGGGGGGTATTACGTTTAAGGTGTATGTTGGTAAATATTTATCATCATAGAATTTGTTATCATACAGCAGGGTTGAGTAACTGTGGCCCACGAGCCACTAGGGGTACCGCCGCTACTACATTCAGTTACCTTACGCGGTAGACCGTTGAACCGTATTATGAATAAAAATGTATAATATTCCATTTAACAAAAAATTTAATCTCTAATTACATATACAACAAATTATTTGCACCACATGGTATCCCCCTGCAAACCAAACAATTCACATAATAACCATTTTTGGTAATTATCTAGAATAGGGGACTACTCGTCGATTTCAATGACCTTGAAATATGTTGTCAGTATGTTGCGAATATTTAGGAAATTGAGGCCGAGCGACGGTTATATGCACAGGAAAAAGTTGCTCAGCATAATAACCCTGGCAACATATTGCAAGGTCATTGAAATCGATGGAGGAGTCCCCCAGTCTAGGTAGGAATTACCTACCCAAATGTTTTATTTCTTCACCCGCCTACGAGATATTCCAGCGTTTCCAGTTAAAAGAAACACACACGCAAGTCGAGTGTCCCGAGCTATAATTCAAGAAATATGGGCCTCACAGAAGACATGTGTATTTTACAGATCTTGCGAGCAAAATTGAAGGGGCTGGGAAAACAAGTTACGCGTGGACTGTCTTTTACTGACAACCACCCAATGGTATTTGGGTAAGTAACCGATGTACTGGTACCGGAAATTTGAAGAAAGTTGAAGAAATCGCCGGCTAATCAAGGGCTGTTCGACACCACCAATTTCACAACTTTTCTTTTGCCTAGCACCTTCAGTTTTGCTCATGAGACCTATACATAATATTCTTTTTTTTTTTGTTAATTTTGTATCATATTATATGTTGTATCAAATTAGTGTCTATATTTCTCAATTTAATAGTCCAATACGGTAATAGGTATAGTAGTGCTCGGTTAAATTTGAATCAGTCGGGTTCGCGCATTCAAGTTGAGAGCCGACCGCGCTTGTTCAAACCGTGAAAATGAACCAGCACGGTCGGCTCTCAACTATGCGTGCGAACCTGTATCTACACGCGCCTCCCGCGTGTGCGTGCCAGCGTACGCAACCGCGCGCTCAGCTGACTCGGCTTTAAACTGCGCGGCCCGGAAGAGCCACCGATAATATTCAACTGTTAATATCTTGAGAACGTAGCCTCGGATCCCAAAACGGTACAGGACTTTTCGATGTCTTTTTACTCTGGGAAGTCCCTGAATTTTTGGACACCCTGCATTTATATGTAAAGATAAATGGAAAAAACTGTTTGCATGCTGTTTCATAACTATAAAACCAGTATAACAAACACTTTATTAAACAAAAACTGAACTCAAAATGCATTGGACATGAATGATTAGAGTAATTTTATAATTTGTGGGTCCTCCCCATGTTTTACATACTTCTCCTGATTTAGTGTATTTTTACAAGCACTCCTAAACTTGTAATCCTAAAGATGGTACGATTTATGTCGTGTTTGGACTCATTTTCGTTGGGAGAACATGATTAATCGATTCGTACTATTTTCATAAAGCTAAGATGAATATTCTGGAAAGTGAATTGTATGTATCTCTGAAGTTTTCGTGCCAATCTGTTATGATTCGCTGACCATAACTGAAATTATATCGGTCTCGATTCTCTGTGGGGATGGTTTAACTTAGAAATTTAACTGAGCACCACTGCATAAATAATAAATGAAATAATAATCTAGTACACACATACGATTTGTACTCAAATTGTGGTATTATGAAGTAGCAACTTTCTGTGTTGCAGTTAGTTAGAACTACAATAATCTTATCTTTGGGGTTGAATTTACTTGTTATGAGATAATAGTTAAAGCATTTAAAATACAACATTTTTAATACAGGTACAGATTCAGATTTAGAAATCATAGAATCTCAAGCATCGGAAACATTAAAATTTGGGCATAAAATGGAAGAGAACTTTGATAGATATCCCTGGCTTTGTACGGATTGTAATGATAAACTACCGAGTTTAGAAGGATTAGAAGAACACCATGAAACTGTTCACAATCAACAAGCAAAATATATGTGTGTATTATGCTCTAAAGTTTATGATAAATATTATGGTTTCCTTACCCATGTTAAACGACATAAAAATAAAACAAAGTTCAGGTAAATAAATCTTTTTACTGAGAAAGTTTAATTATTAATTGATATACCTTTTTAATAATAAATTTTAATATATAACATACACGCACGTAAACGTGCCGTACATGCTGCACGTGGGTATATGTGTATGTATACGTATATGTATATACTTAGTTGCGAAGATTGTGGAAAATCATTTGTACATAAGAAAGTATTAGATTCTCACAAAGCAATTCATAGTGAAGAACGGCCTCACGTATGTCAGACTTGTGGGAAAGCATTTAGACAACAAAGTGCTTTATATATTCATAGTCGATGCCATTTACCGGATACTATGAAAAATAGATTTCCATGTGATCAGTGTGATAAAAGGTACACTATTATGTGTTTCATTTTTCAATAATTCTACTTACTTAATTAACATTACGCTCGTATGACAGAATCTGTACAACGAATTGTCTGTTAATATATTATATTTTATAGTAAAAAAATGTCTTGCACTAATCCTGTATTATAAAGATTCACAAATAATGGGAAGAATTTTTCAGATTTTCGACGAAACCCAATTTAGTCACGCATAAACGTATCCATTCTGGTGTTAGAAATTTCACATGCGATCAGTGTGGCAAAAGTTTTATTCAGAAAGGAAATCTAGAAGCTCACTTTCTAACTCACTCTGCAGATAAACCATACAACTGTACACAATGTTCGAAAGCGTATGTTTATCAGGAGAGTAATATAATACATATTTCATACGCGACTGTATTAAGATATTGAATGTAATTTGTAGCTTTAAGACACCTTTACAATTAAAAAAACACGAAACCGTTCATACTGGAGCCAAACCGCACCAGTGTGCAGTGTGCGGAAGAACGTTTAGAGAAAAGGGCACATTAAGAGAGCATCATAGAATACACACTGGAGCAATGCCATTTACATGCGAATTTTGTGGTAAATGCTTTCGTTTTAAAGGAATATTAACTGTAAGTTAACTAAATAATTTGTTCCATATTAAACGCATAATAAGTAGCATAACAGGGTGAACCACGTAATTTATCCAATTCTATTCGGAAAATTCTCGATAATCCGAGGCAGGGGAAGTAGTTATTACCTAATAAATTCAGCATTGTCAGGGTCTTCACTCAAACCGTCTGATAAAGAGACTGAACTAAATATACCGAGAGCGAATGAAGTATCGCACCAGCGAGAGATCCTCGGTCGACAACGAAACAGACAAAAGTGAAAATTTATGAAAACAATATGAAAATTTTCATAGTTCTCGTTACACCTTGATGAGAGTATTGCCGATGGATTCATGAGATTATGAACTGAGTCCAAATACGAAGCATTGGGTCTTTCTCGATAATCCGAGGAACACTGTACCATTATTGTTTACCTATCATTTAGCGGGAAGTGAGATGAAACGAACGATACGGATGAAATAATTTTTCTTCACCTGATGAAAAAATATTTCAGTCAAAATATTCAAAATAAAAGGCGTTTAGATGTTTACTCATTCCTCAGTATATGTATGTTCAGAATGCTGATGTCAGCTTCAATGCACTTATATAAATGACGAATAATCATATAAATATCTGGATTTAATGCTGACACAGCATCTACAATACGTTGTTGCATATTTTCTGGTGTAGTTAAAACATTCTTGTACACTTCACACGCGTCTTTTAACATGCCCCATAAATAATAATCCAGAGGAGTAAGTTCAAGAAAACGAGTCAGACATGTACAGTAGGGTGGAGAGAAAACAACTTTTTTTCGATGACCAAATTCTAATAGTGCGGAAAAGTTGCCTACTTGGCCCAATAAAACGTGTAAAAAATTTCAGCTTGATCGGATAATTTCTTCTGTGTGCATCACAGGCCTTAACTTTCAAAATTTTAGTAACAAACTTAAGAAAGTTCGACTTTCTTCCGTTGGTGGATTCTACCCTTTTTTTACCCGGGACTGTATTTGTTGCGTAAACGAAGCAAAGAAACACCCGTGACTGGTTTCGGAACGACAGGAATTCCTAACGGAATAAATGGCCTAGAATCCACCACGCGGAGGTAGCTGTACGCCGGGCTCCTTATTTTTGTGTTGTTTTTTGTATTTTTTTTTATATTGTTTTGTTGTGATGTATTGTCATATTTTTATTTGTCAGACCGAGAAACTGCGCTTTTTATAGCTGTTATTGGTGTGCAAACTTTACAGCGAGAACTGATTCTTCGTTTCAAAATTTGGCATCGACTGACGGGACAAACAATGTACACCGAATGAAACCATCCCTTGCATTTCTGCCGCATACTTGATAGGATGCTTCGGTCACGAGTTTCACCCTGCGTTCGACTGCAAGGGTGTGGCAGGGATACTTAAGAGATTCCCAGTCTAGAAACAAGCTGTTACTCGACAATTTATTTGATAGCGTCTGATTAGTTACTTCCCACCACGCATAACTACATATTTCTGACTGAATTCTTACAATTCAAACACAGAAAAGCAATATTTTATGGAGTTTGTTGATACCGTTTCAATGCCCCCTAAATGATAGGTAACAAATGCTGGGGTTGTGCTAAAAAAATTGAAGGTGCCTTTCAGCGGTTCCAGAAAAAACGCGCGTGAAAATTATAATGCTATCCTCGTGGAGGTTTCTATGAATCTACTACCTATGACAATACAATTTCAATTGATATGTTAAAAATGAAAGTACTAAGGATGAACAAGATCCGTGGTTCATCCTACAATGTATAGGATGTTCACATACAGGTGGGAGAAAATTTGAGGGGTGATTCTAGACACCGTAATAAGACGAAAATCAAGAATAAGGATATTGCGGTTGAGGCTTCGTTTGTTAGTTAAAAGCGTTTTAAGATATGCCTAAGAGCAGGAAACCTGCGTGCATCGGTGCAAGTCCTGAGAGGGGTCGAGCAGTGGTAGTCAAAGCCACTGCCGCGCAGGGTCTGTCACCTCAGAGAAGCTGTGACGAAATTTATGACACTCGACATGGCCACAGAATGCTGCAACACTTAATGTCTAGAATCACCCCTTAAATTTTCTCGTACCCGTAGTCGAGCACCCTGTATGTAGGTCTAATTGTAAAGTCTAATTTCAGACGCATAGAAGACAACACACTGGTGAACGTCCATATAGTTGCCTAGAATGTCAGCATCATTTCACAAATTGGCCAAACTACAATAAGCATATGAAACGTAGGCATGGAATTAATACATCACATACTAAACACTTGTCGCAGTCTCAACAATCACAATCGCAGCAGCAATTGCAGCAGCAACAACAATCGGAGCAGTCACAAACAATCCAATCGAATACTCTGGATGATTCCCTTACAGCCTCTCATACGGAACCCTCGACCGTCCAAGTAAGTAAAATTATTCTCTTATCTATTATTTTTCTATATACAGGGTGTCCACTTTTAATCAATGCAGTCAAATATCGTCTACTAAGTTAAGCACAACTGAATGTAACGTTGTTGATTCTTTGCAGATTACGAACTTTCTTACTTTTCAATCTTTTACCACTTCTCCTTAGAAGCTAGATCTAAGCCGAATCTATTTACAAGTTGATTATTATTATCTATCTTTATGGCCTCACCATCTTCCACTAATCCTATCCCTCTTCCTCGTAATCCCCCTTCTGCCTAATCTTCTTTTCCTTTCGAACTCTCTCATCTATCCCTCGCATTCCTTAACTTAACCTATTTTCTATCGCAATACAACAAATTCTCCTTGTAAAATCACCACTTCCCCCTTGCTCTACAATCAGAATTGCATCATTCACATTTGCCCGTCTGAATATTTGTCTTCTTCGTAGTCTCACCCCAATCGACCCATCTTCGTTTAAGTATTCCTCTAATTGTAAGTCTGCTGTAAAAATGTTGAAGCTGTGGACTCAAAGGACATCTCTTACTTTGTTTTAAACCATTCACTTATCCTTTCCTGTCCGAGACTATACCTTATATCTCCATTATCCTTCTTCTTAGATGTTCTTTAACAATTTATGAAGATACTTATTTTTTGGAATTTTGTTCTCTAGAGAATAGAAAGAGATTTTTTTAATATTGTCAATATTTAATTTGTCGTTTGCGGGATTTGAAACATAGTGTAAATATTATTTTTTGTTTAAATCTTAAATTTAGATTCCTTTTAGAAATTAAAATGGTTGCCATAGAAATATCTCGGAATTAATGTCTTGTACACACTATGAAAGCCTCATCCGCCCCCACGCCAACAGCCAAAAAGGTATGTACATTTGACTTCGCAGTCGTTTGATAAAGTGTTAGTTCAGTTACGTACGTTTGGGAAACGTATACATATAATTGTTGAGGAAGTATTAAAGTAATGGAGTAAGTCTAGCGTTGATGTGTCTGTTCCGTCTTACGGGAACAAAAGGGGGCTCAGAGCGAGGCGGAAATTCAACGATCCTTTATTACCAGGCAATTGCTTACTTTCGACGCGTTTTGGGGAACATTTGCCTGCCAGTTGTCTAATAGGCGGCAATCGACATCGTGCCATTTTTGTGGACACCTCGATCCGTCCTCGCTCTGAGAAAATCCGTTGATTACTCTGTGAGCAAGTGGTATACGGTAACTTCGAACCGGTACGTACCGTCGACCACCGCTGACTCGCGGGACAATACTCCGTCTATTCAAGGCGGGATATGCACGTAAGCTACGTCTGTGCGTGGTATGTTTTTCAAACATCAACATAGGGTTTCTGTACTTACTACATCCGAGGATATTAACTTCAACATTTTTCATAGTCATATATAATGGAATTTACAGTCCTCCCCCGTTATGAGTCCGACGAACGGGGCTGGCGGCGGACTCATAGTGGGTTATGGACATGGTTCCGCGCGGCCAGTGTCTGTGTCGACCCTTTCGTTTCCTCTCGCTCGTTGTTCGGTTCTCTCACTCTCGTCCGCAGGCTTCCAAGAAATGGTGGGGATAGTCGTCGGACTGTCAACGGAGGAAGAAAACGGACTCATAACGGGGGACTACTGTACCTTGTTTCATTAAGTATTAAAGGCATTTTATTCCATTGATTGTGATTGGGCACCTTGTATAATTGCACTTTTCAACATGTACTTATTGTGTATGATTTTAATAATTCCGTTATTTTATGAATATAATCTGTATTAATCCATCTTATTACCTATTTTCTTAATGTGTGCAGGTCATACAAGCTGTCTCACATGCATCAGCGACCCAACCAATTGTTGTACAGACTATTCCAACTACTACAATTCAAAGTTTTCAACCCGATGTGTCTAGTGCCATACAAGATACAGTGTTTCGAGAAAGAAATGCAACATACTTTAATGCAATGCCAACAACTCTGCAAAATTTTTTACCACCCAATTTGCCATATAACTTTTATAATATTTCCAATGTTACCTACAGAGAATGATTTAATTCAAGATTAATAAAACAAAATTATCCTTTGCAATTGAAGCGGTATATACAATCATTACCTGACTGAATAATAAATATGTAAAGCTTTAAATTGTTTAAAAATCGAGTATCTTTTTTACTATTACCAAACTGGAAAATTTTATATAAACAAAACAATGCGATAACTATTAGACCGCATTAAGTATTTAAATAATTTATTTACAATACTACGTAAAATTATTGTGCATTTGAAAGTGACATAGATTATCTGGACCACTTACACACAAACAGATAAAAAAATTTCAATATCGTTTTTACTTTTGAAGTAAATATTACAGTTTTTATCGCCGTTATAAAAATCATTATCCAGAGAAGCTCAGTAATTAGTAATAAGAATTCCTAAAAGTAAGACACTGGGTAAGTCACCAGAAATAGAGTGTCTGAACATCTGCCTCGGATTTGAGGATGAAAATGAAATGTATATAATAACATTATTAAATAATAATAATAAATAGTGTGTATAACAATAGTTAGATGCTTTGATTTGTTATTTTTCACCAGTCATTTTTTTTTAATATTAGAAGACCACCAGTGTTTTGTTTTGAATCGAACGAAACAGTCTTTATAGTATAAAGTTTGTTTTCTTAAGTATATATATTCAAATTCCACTCATGGTAGAACATTTGTTAATATAGGTGAGAAGACAAATCCGTGTTTACCACCATTACGATTCACCGTTTAGAAACAATACATGAAAGGAATGCATGTCATATTGATTATCCTTCTCACGTTGTAATATCTGCGTTATGTATGATGTGCGCGGGTAATTTCACTCACATAGACTACACATCCATAGCCTGTTGTAAAACAGAGATTGGTTCACCCGTTATCTACCACCCTCTTTCTCGGGCCGGCCGGCATTGCTCTGTTCACTCTCCAGGTTTGTTTAGAGCTCAATGATATGAGGCAGTCAGAGCAACAACGAACTAACCCACATTTTTTTCGAAATTAGTAGCAATAACTTATTCCAATAGGCTCTATTAACCATATAAAATAGGAAAAAAAATTTGTTTAATGTGGGTTGGTCCCTTGTTGCTCTGGCTGCCTCATATACACTTTACCAAAAAATCATCTCTTTTCAAATGTTTTAAATTTAATACATATTAATACATTAGAAGAGAAATTAAACACAACAATTACCAAATATAAATAACTTTTTATTTTAATATTTCGTATACCATATAATACAATTTTGTAAATTTATAAATGTATCAAATATATTGTATAATATATATTTGACTGTAATATACCTATATAAGAAATAAATCTAACACTAAAATACAAAAATACGTATAATACGCAGAACCTGTTTATTTTTCAACTTCACATAAAATATCATCTCTATTTTCTATGAGAGAATTATTCTTGTTATAAATAAATCTTTTAATAAACACATCTCCTTCTATACTCATTGTTTATTTTCAAATCGAATACATATCAAGTTGAAAATATAGGAAAATAAATTTCATTTCAGGCTTTGTGTTCGATAAAATCGATTTTGAATATTCTTCGGGTACACGTGCACTTAACGTGTCAACAAATGGCATGAATATTATACGAAATTTTTTACTCCTTATCATTATTATGTGCTATTATCTATCGCTGCTTAGAGTGGGTTTATAAATGAAAATAAAACATAAAAAAATAAAGCCCCAAATGAAAAAATTTATTTTATTTTTTCGACTTATTTTTTATGTAGAATCACCCCCTCCTCGGCTGTACCACCAATACCGAGACACTCAACTACAGATAATCACAACAGCATGTAATTAATTTCATATAACTATTTTTATTTGGTAACTAAATAAATTACAGTACATTCATAATGATACAAACATTACTTAGGTTTATTAGTTGCAAGTTCTTTAACCCGTTTGAGTATTTCTTCGGATTGTAAATTTTGTAGAGCAACGCAATGCTCTACACCATACTCTGAAACGTAATGTTATTTCCAAATAAATAAATAATTCAGAATACTTTCATATTTTAATATTATAGAAATCTATCATTAAATTAACATTATTAAAATAATGTGTATTAGCTTTGTAAAATACGTTCCTGAAGCGATAATTGTTAATTTCGATCAAAATTTCAAATGAAATCTTACAAAAATATGTGAAATATTCTTTTTTATCTGCCAATGTCCATATTGAGCAGGAGAAAATAGTCCGCAAAGTTAGAACGTAAAATCTATTCGGTTCCATATGTTGCAAACTATTACATGTAGGAAGAAAATTTTAGCACCTTTCAGCAAAGTTTGGCTGCTTAAATTATATATTAAAAATCTGTATACTACTGCTCACTTTCCTTGTAAATGGTTTATCCTTATTCGTGTAGTATTCTTTGAAAGATACTGGTCACATATAGGTATTTTGTGGAAATTATAAGATTTTATAAGATTTTCGATTACACTATGCTGTATGTCGTTAGTAATTTCTTGAATGGGCAAAATAGACACCCTAAATATAAAAATTCTGAGATATGGCACAAATTAAGAAGACAAATGACCACTCAAAACTTTTAACAGGTACAACCAAGGTCTTCAATTCAGAAAAAGAAACGGTAACTTTGAATCAAGCTGATTTTGTTGTAGGATCGGTGTCTTTGACATTGTAATCATTCTTAAATGCAAAGGTCAACCCATTGGATTCAACATTAATCTTCTTACATTTAAGGAGATCGCTATATTGTTATTAGAGATTACTATATTGTTTGTACAAGAATTATTCAATCAATTATTCTCTATCTTTATTTTCTAATCGAATATTGTTATTGACTTCTTCAGAACTTTCAAATCTTTTGCCATATATGCAAATGATTTCGCAATAAGTTGAATAAATGGAAATCGGATGATGCTAAATCGAATGAATGTGGAGGATTGTCTATAACATCTCTATCCTGGTAATAATGATTTTTGACATAACACATTTTAATATCTGATTTGCGCCTCTATCTCAGTTTTGCCTTTAAATCATTCCCGTCTATTATCTTTGATCGCTCAAAGTGTAATGCATTATCTAAACCAAAATCTCCCGATCAAAAATTCTGAAACCACATTTGGCATATTACACCGTCAACAACACCTTCGCTTTACTATCCTGGTAATGACGACTTTTGACGTAACACATTTTAATGCCTCAGTTTTGCCCTTGAATTGTCCTCATCTATTATATTTGATCGCTCAAAATGTGGTGCATAATCTAAACCAATATCTGCCGATCAAAAATTCTGAAACCACATTTGGCAAATTTCACCATCAACAACACCTTCGCTTTACTAACATGGTAATGACGACTTTTGACGTAACACATTTTAATGCCTCAGTTTTGCCCTTAAATCGCCCTCATCTATTATATTTGATTGCTCAAAATGTAGCGCATTATCTAAACCAAAATCTGCGGATCAACAATTCTAAAACCACATTTGGCATATTACACCGTCAACAACACCTTCGCTATACCCTTCACAAATATTTTTTACTGTTTGTGTACCTATAAAGCCTCCCAAAGCCATAACGCAATACACATTGAATACACATTTTACTATGTGCCATTTCTCAATAATTTTTATAATAATATGGTAACTGGAAAAATTTAAATATAATTGTAGACACTAATAATGAAGAAATGTAGATGAGGTTACGAAAAACAAACTAGTATTGAATTACATAATAAGGTTTAGTATATTTGAAAAATGTAAAAAAACTTCATTCAACCCAACAGAGACCAATAAAAATTATACAATATATATTTGAATATGAGAAATCTTTATTTGAAATTGTTGAATAATTCAAATGACCAATTATATTTCCAGTATCAATTTGTCATTCATAAACACGAAATTTTATTATTCGAACTGTTTTCCCATAGCTAATACTTCCAAAAATATTACACCGAATAGGTTCTTCGATCCAACTTTAAAAGCTTCCACCTTTTAAGTATGTTAACATATAACAAAAAATGCATATCGAATATTTTCGTAAAACTACTTTACATCGTCACTTCGGCACTGTCTTTTGTTAGTACAATGAATAGTTATATAAAGTACATTAAATTACTGACACTTACCATACCGCGCGTATAGAAAAGGTTCGATTAAAGAACATTCTCTAATTAAAACTGGAAATTCAGGGTTACTTTTTTTAAGAGGGACATAGTGTTGTTCAATAAAATCTCTGAAAAAGTATAAATAGGTTAGGATTTAATAATTGATGGTTCCCGATAATTGTTGTCTTATTGTGATGCTAATGTTTATGTAATGGATATTATTATTACCTAGCACCTTGGCTAGATTTCGATGTTTGGCATAAAAGAATTCGTAGTTCTTTCAAGTGAGGTCCCAACTTGACCGCAGCCATCTTTAAACGTTATCAAGCGCACATCAATCATCAATGAGTCATAGGTAGTACAAAATTATATAATTTAATGATTTTAGCATTACTTATAGACTAATAAATCTTAGTATTTATTTATATTTCTTAACACCATGTAAGTGATTTTAATACATTTGTTGGATTTGTCTTTTTATCAATTGCGCATGTCGCAGATTTGAAGAAGTGCTAACGGCCGATTTCTTCACCTTCAGTAATCTTCCGGTTAGTGAACGACCAATTTAAATGCTCTAAACCAGTAGGATTCTATCATTTGGCAGTTATGTGGGACATAACTCTAATTGAAAGATTACTAAAGGTGAAAAAGCGGCCGTTAGAGCATTTAAATGTTCTAGCATCCAACTGGTCGACGAGTGTCACGTGATAGCATCCAATTGGTCGTTTACTAACCGGGACTTTAATCGGAGATGAAGAAATCGGGCATAAGCTAATTGGTCGTTCACTGACCGGAAGATTACTGAAGGTGAAGAAATCGGGCGTTAGAAGAAACTCGCAATTCGTTTCGGGGTTTGTTAATTGGTGTCTTCTTCCTGTTTTTGAACTCTGCCCAAGATCTTTCCCACGTATGCCACCCTCATCGCGCATCTTTAATATTACTTTCTTAACCATACGCAAACATTGGCTTTCAAATTTCGTTCCTGATTTACCTATCGATTATTATACATTCCGTGACTACGTTCGCGTGGTCACGCAACAATGTATGTCAGAATACGCCAATGCCAAGTATCGGATGGAATCGCTTGAACGTGAAAACACGCCATTGTCAGTCAAAAAGTTAATCGAAAACTAATGAAACTGATATCAACCTCCGTGAAAAGTGAGGTTGAATCATTATCGATACATACATCCAAAACCTTTACGTTTCACTGGGTTTAGAAGTGTCGCGAAATATCGCAAGTGAACGCAGTAGTTAATCAGCGTATAATGGAATTATCCTGCGATGGATTTGCAAAAAAGCTCTTTTTCGTATGACAGTACACGATACAAGCCGATACATAGTACGTGAGTATTCAAGTGTCAAAATGACGCATTAAATGAGTAACAAAATTTCTCGGCCAAAAGCAAGGTTATCAAATCGAAATAAACTATACATCGAGAAGAGATCGGAAATTATAGAATTGTTAATCAAAATGAAGAATTCATTGGCGTAGATCGTGTAGCAATACTGAAACTAAAAAATTAAATTGTTTACAAAGCAAACTGTAAAATAACTAGTAAACCAATATGGATGTGCTGACAAAATTACGAAACACCGTCAGCAACACAATTTCCAATACCGTTCAGAACACCGCTTACGGTTTATCTCAGTTGTCGAACGTCCTTCCGGGTAATCCGGTTACCAGAGAGTTCGAAGTGACCGCGCACATAGCGAGCGCGGGCCCAGGATTACTCTGGAAGATTTACAGCGGCTACAAAAAGTCTACGAAACAAGAAGCGGCGATTTTTGTATTCGAGAAGCGCTTACTCGACAGATTTCCTAGAAACGACAGGGAAGTAATCTTAGAAACTCTCAGAAGAGGCATCGCCCAAATAACGAAACTACGCCACCCGCAAATCTTAACTGTCCAGCATCCGTTGGAGGAATCCAGAGACAGTCTAGCGTTCGCGACCGAACCCGTGTTAGCTAGTCTAGCTAACGCTTTAGGGAACCACGACAATCTACCGCAACCGTTGCCGGTGCTCTTAAAAGATTACAAGCTACACGACGTCGAAATCAAGTACGGGCTGTTACAGCTCGGAGAAGGTCTCGCGTTTTTACACGGGGATGTTAAACTATTACACAGAAACTTATGTCCAGAATCCATCGTCATTAATAGTCACGGAGCCTGGAAAATCTTTGGCTTCGATTTCTGCACTTTGAACCAAAGCATAGAGGGCAAACAACCTTTGTGGTTGTACGTCGAATACAACACATCGATTTCGCCGGCTGCGCAGCCGAATTTGGACTACCAAGCGCCGGAAACCATTCTAGCGAGTAGCATTGGCACAGCCGGAGATATTTTCTCTTTAGGAATGCTGGCTTATGTATTGCATTCCTCGACGAACGTGCCTCTTCACGAATCTAACAATGACTTCTCGAAATGCAAGAAGTTTCTTGAGAGCTTCAACGGATCGATCGTTGTTTCTAAACTGCTCCCTGTTCCGGAGACTCTCAGGGATACGGTTAAATTGATGTTGAATCATAATCCTGAGTTAAGGCCGGACGCTCATCAGTTCGTAAAGATTGATTATTTCACAGATATAGGAGTGAAAACTCTGAATTACTTGGATAAGATTTTCCAGTGGGATAATCTGCAGAAGTCGCAGTTTTACAAAGGACTGCCGCAGCTTTTGAAGCAACTACCGCACAGAGTTATATTGCACAGAGTCCTTCCAGCTTTGTACAAGGAATTAATTAATCCTCCGATGATTCCTTTCGTTTTACCGAGCATATTGTACGCGATGGAAACTAGCTCTGTGGAAGAGTTTAGAGAATATATTCTGCCGAATATTAAGCCTGTTTTAACGTTAGACGATCCGCCACAGATTAGTCTTGTATTAATGCAACACGCCGATTTGTTGTTAAAGCTGTGTACCACGGAGGTAATAAAGACGGACATAGTTCCGATGTTGCTGCGCGCTCTAGAATCTGAATGGGAGCAACTGCAAGAGCTGTGCCTGTCAGCTTTGCCTAACATTATAACGATGATCGAAGGGCCGGTGATTAAGAATGCTATTCTGCCGAGAATGAAAAAGATCTGTTTGCACGGGAAAGGAAGCAACAGTAAAAGTCTCGGAGTAAGGGTCAATTGTTTGCTGTGCCTTGCGAAAATGTTACCTAACTTCGACAGATGGTTGGTACTTGATCAAGTGCTACCTTTCCTACAAGAAGTTCCGCACTCTGGGGAACCTGCAATTCTTATGGCCATTATAGGTACTATACTTTGTTAAAACGTTTATTCGACGTTAGAGAAATAGAAGGAATTAAAGGCTCATTTTATGCGAAATCGGACACTTTTCGAAGTAACATTTCGGATTTAGGTGAAACTTGGATATGCTGGAGTCTTTAGGGATATATAAATATATCTCGACGGATTTTTCGAAATGTTAAAAATTGTGGATCTTATAGCTTTTTGAAATATAGTGGTAACTTTTTTTTTCAAAAAATTGTAACTGTTGAACTAACAAACTGATCGAAATGAGCTTTTGGGTGCTTACAATGAAGACATAAGAGTACCTAATAAAAATTATTTCACGAAAAAAAAAATTTTGACCATTTATTTTGCAATTGTTCTAAACAGGTGCCATATTTTAATAGCGGGGCACTATTTAAAAATTTGAAAAAATGAGGATATAGTCCTGTTTATCCTCTTTAGGAACCCGTTTTGAGAAATACGGACACTTTAAAATTGGCCAAATGAAAATTAATTGAATGTGACTTTGCGTCCGTCAGCACCAGCTCGACTAAAAAGGACAAATAGGACTATATCCTCATTTTTTCCACATTTTTAAATAGTGCCCGCTATTAAAACATGGCATTTGTTTAGAATAATTTCAAAATAAATGGTCAAAAATTTGTTTTTTTCTCGTGAAATAATTTTTATTAGGTACTCTTATGTCTTCACTGTAAGCACCCAAAAGCTCATTTCGATCAGTTTGTTAGTTCAACAGTCACAATTTTTTGAAAAAAAGTTAACACTATATTTCAAAGAGCTGTAAGATCGAGATATATGTTTAGGAGAGATATGTTTATATATCCCTAAAGACTACAGCATATCCAAGTTTCACCTAAATCCGAAATGTTACTCCGAAAAGTGTACGATTTCGCGTGGGATGACTCTAAATTGTGCTAATAATATGTATTTATTCATCTTTTTATTAGGAATTTATCGAATATTACTGAGTCACAGTAAACTAGGGGCGAATAAAGAAATATTAGCGACAAAGATTCTACCGTTTCTGTTACCGTTATGTATCGAGCAGAATTTTAGTCTGTCGCAGTACGAAATTCTTTCGAATCTTGTGACTGAAATGATAAATCGGGTGACAGTAGAACATAAAGAAGCTTTGAAACAATTGGATGCAATGCGCCACGAGACTGAGCAACTCGATCAAGAGCTTTCGCAAGCTTCCAACATTTTCCGAAAACTGAATTCAACTACCGATGCTGTAAATATAGTTCCTACAATCCCTCCGCCAACTGTAAATACAAATTTGAGGTCTCTACAGATTGAAAATGGATTGACAATGGAAGATAAATTTCGGTCAGTAAGAATAATTACTGTTATTGATTTGTCAGTGCGATAAAATAGATTTGCTAAATCTCTTAATCTGCAGATTAATTCAACAGCAAGAGGTGCATCAAAGATTACAATCTCAGCCGCCATTGATGCCAAGAACAGTTCAGCAACCAACGAAACCACCGGTAAAAGATTTAACCGATACTCTATTAAAAACGAATTTGGATCAGTTAAATCTCTCGATGTCAAATTCGAAGTCTGATTGTTCTTGGGCATCCTCGAATTCGAATCAGCAACAGTACTTCAATCAACAAGGGATGATGAGTGTGCCGTTAAGTCAGCAAACTAACACTTGGAATTCTAATCAACCCATGTGGAGTCCAACTGTTCCTCAAAATACTATTAATTACCCTGTGAATCAAGGAACTTTCGCGACTAATCAATTAGAATTTCATTCGAATTTAAATTCTAATTCGAGCCAGAAGGTTGAAAACACACCTGCTCAAGATATAATGGATTTGCTTAGTTAATGATTTTAATAGCACAGGCTCGTTGGATAATATTTATTAGTAAATAATGTAAGGATGACGACTATTGTTTATTATAATGGAAAAAAATTAACATACATACTTTACTGTCTTTTACTTAATGCGTTTTCGTTACGGGGCTAATGATACGTAAAGGTGGGTCCACACCAAACGCGCGGCGCAAAACAGCGGCTTCGTTCATGTTCGTAGTTGTTCCCCAGTGCGCAAAGTGTTCGGTATGAATCGTGACGAGCGTATCAGAATCGCAAGTGCTGCATTCATTATTATTTACCGCTTATTAAAGAAAAAGCGAAGAAAAACGCGCAAACGACGTTATTGGGTTACATCGCTATAAAATAGTAGAAGAATTTACACAGGCAACGAATTGTTAAAATTGTTTTAAAATTTTGTAGAATATCTGAAATTTTTTTATTTTTTAGTTAGTGCGCCAACGTTCATCGAACGCGTACGATGTTGCGCAGTTTTGCGCGTTTCACATTGTTATCTTGTTTCTAAAATTATACACTACATTTTATATGTGCTTACTTAATCGTGACATTTCTTTATTAAAATGCGTTTCATGTTTTGAGTACAGCTTCATATATATTTGAAACATTTATGAAAATACTTGAATATAAAAATTTGTATATCGTACGACAAATGTTCTGTTTACAGTAAAATGTTATTTAATTCTTTTGTATTATGTTATAGAACATTGAAGTTAGAAAATTTCAGTTTTTCTGTAAATTCAAACAGAACTCAAGTGGCTCACACAATTTTAGAAGCAAGGTAATAATATTTAATGTACGGAAACATTTACCGATACATGACGTACATATCTAATAATGAGTTTACAACGCGATCGTATCTGTCTTTTTATTATAACTTAACACACATTAGGATGAAATGGAAATTCCTACAATCTAGCATTAAATGTTGCATAAGCTCTGAGCGTGGAATCCATTTTTATGTGTGCATATCAGTTACTTAATTAGAACATTTGATAAATTCGAAAAAAACTATATACGTATGCATATATGTATAAGGAGATATATATTGTAATATTTATCGGTAAACGTATACTTTTGGTTATATATGTTTATTCCTTACATTTATGAAATACATTTTGAACTAACTAAATAATCGTAAAACATGAATAAGTTGCAGTTATGCTAGTCTAAAATTATACAACTGTAAAAAAACGTGCTATTACATTCCATTTGGATTATCAGAGTACTGCTTTTTAAATTTTGTTAAATACCTATGGTATTTCTTGAAATAAACATTTTGAAAAGTTTGTTATAAATTATACTATTTCTTTTTTTAATCATCCCAAGTATTGGCGGTAGAGCGCGGCAGCCATTTTTAGGTCTGGGGGTCTCGGTTAGTAGTATACCTGTATATTACTTTTTTAGCCTGCTTTCGCCAATTTTTGTTGGAAACCCCCCTAGAAATAATTTTCCCTGTGAAATTCTAATCCCATTTTCCAACTTTCGAGTACTTTTCTGGTATTCACAGTAGGTACCTGTCTCATCTTAGGTCGTCATGTCATTTGCAAAGAAAGAAAAAGAAACTTACCAAAATATAGTAGTTCAGCAGTACTTAAAACTAGAGCTCTTACTACCCGACCCGCCGGGTACCCGACTACCCGGGTACCCGGGTAGACAAAAATTACCCGAGTATCCATGAGATACCCGAGTAAATGAGATGTGATGAGATAGTTGAGAATTTCAATTTGACAGCCGATCGTCTTTCGACTTTCGATCATTTTCTGCTAACCTCAGTAATGAACGGAATAAACGTCAAGGAATTAAATGTGGTATTGTCCGCAGAACACATTCTGTATCAGAATGTGAAAATTGCGAACTATCAACGTTCTTTGCACTTACAATAGGGTAGTTCGCCCTATTGCAGTGCCTGCCCCTATTAGTATGTCTCTATATTTAAATAAACCATACTATTTATCAATCAACGTTGGTAAAAGCCCGATATAACGTTTCCTACTGGGGAGTATGATACACCATTGGAAAGCTTAAAAGTAGAGAGAAAAATATAGAATAAAAAATGTAGACCTGGCATTGACGCACTCATATCTAATCCCAACCAACTCCCTCAGTCGATGCAAAGCAAAACTCGGAAAATCCTAGGAAAATGCACTCGTTTTGGGTTTTCGTTCACATCATTTGTCGGAGATTGTTGGGGCTAGATCTGTTTAGCGGACTAATTGGGAGCTAAAAAATTTCACATTTTCCACGCATGATATAGAGGAACGACATACCGCCGAAAATGTCATAGTCGTTGTAATAGGAAATGGGAATGCAGAAAGAGTGGAACATTACAATATTACAAATAAATTAATTGCTCTCTAGAACATGACAATGCAAGTAACATAAATGCAACAAATTGATTAGAGACTTAAAAATACAGCGTTTCGTGTACTGCAACATAATTTACAGTTATTTATAAAAGACGCCTTTCATACAGTCGAAAAATTCTTAGATGCGGTAAAGGAAGGCAGTAAAATAGTTCGGCATCTTGATCATTCGAATTTGGCGACGTTTACCGATCATTGCCGAAGTTTAGCGATCATTGCCGAATGGGCATTTAAATTGGTTGTCTAGTGATTTCCCTAGCTTATTTCTGTCCTTGTCGAGTGACGCCTCTTATTATATCTCCTCTTTGACCCGGGTGGTATATAAAGGTGGTTTGACAGGACCATGTACGGCGTCTTCATAACAGTTTAATTCGCAGAATACTAACCAGGTGGCGTTAACTCTAAAAGGCGCGTTACCGCGGTAAATTTGAAATGTAAAGAATATATACCCAACAGAAATGGTTATTAATAATAATTTTAAATTATTGTAAAGGTTATATGTATGAATTTCGTGTACATGTTTACCATGTATTTTATATATTTATCATCCAAAATTTTATTTCTCATAATATATGTATATAACCCTTATCATTTTACCAGCAGTATTGCTGCCAAAATATTTCTGTGTTTAGTGTTATTTTGTTAATTTCGTTGTTAGCCAACGGAGATCATACAATCGGAGATCACCACTTCTTTCTTTGAATTGTATCCTTTGGTACTGCAAAAATAGATATATTTTTTTCTTTTCCAGAAGAACCACAATTCTCTACTTTGCACCGTTTAACCATAGTGCTAGTTAAAATAATAGTTTATATAATAGCGAATTCGGTATCTCGCACTGACTCTGTGCTAGTACCAGAAAATGACTTGGATTGGTGGATTCTTATAGAGCTATCTTCGCCTCTATCAGAAACAACCAATCCAACTCATTTTCTGGCATCAGCACAGAGTCAGTGCGAGATACCGAATTCGCTATAAGAAACACAGTACACGGAACACGGTAGCGTGGCGTCGTTACACTTATACAATCAAAGTCGACTCTATCTGTGTGGGATCCATGCACACACGCCATCTGCTACATAAAATCTGTACTAAACTCTTATGAAGACACTATTACTAGGGAAAAGTGGCTTTGTTGCATCACCTTTATATACCACCATGTCTTTGACATAACTCTAACTGGAAGATTATTGAAGGTGAAGAAATCGGCCGTAAGTCAAGCTTATGCACCCTAAAGGCGGGATCTCTTACCTGCGACAGGTCGCAGCGACCGGCAGCGACCCCACTAGTGCAAAGGAGAAACAGATGCATAATTCTCCCTTGCACTAGTGGGGTCGCTGCGACTAGTGATCCTCTAGGGAGTAATCGGCATAACCGCAGCCATCTTGGAGCAAAGCCGGAAATAAATATATCTATCTCTTTCTATCAGTATTTCTCTCTCTCTCTCTCTCTCTCTCTCTCTCTCTCTCTCTCTCTCTCTCTTTCTGTCAGTATTTCTGTCTCTTTCTATCAGTATTTCTGTCTCTTTCTTTTTTACAGTTTCTTTCTCTGTCTACTTCCGCTTTTGCTCCAACCAATCAGCGACGATACATGTTGTTCCGATCACTGCATAGAGGATCACTAGCTACGATTTGTCGCAGCTAGGAGATCCCGCCTTAATGGACTGTCCTTCAGGGTCACGCCACGGACCCTCGTGTCATAGATAGGAATGCCGGTTTCCAAAGCGTATCCCGGGCGGCAGGAGTGGGGTCGACGAGTTTTGTGTTCGGCAGTGTCCCGTCGAATCTAGGGTAGAACTGCGTAGAACCAAAGAAACGCGGTTAAATTACTCACCTCGGTTCACATTAATCCACGGCAGCCCACTCGAATTTTTATTCTCGGCTTCTCTCGGTTGTAATGTCAGTTATATTGTGATGTTCAACGCTCGTTAAAACGAATTCTTTGATTGTTCGTAACCAATCGTTAATGTTTTAATATATATGAAATAAACGACACGAATTTTAATCGCACGTGTATTATTTAAATACATTTTATTCATTGAGCAAAAGAATCCTCGACGTTTTGTTTCATCGACTTTTTAACTCAATCAGGTACGTTTATCTTTTACATATTATTTATTAGTATATCATATAGTTATGTTGGATACGTCCCCGTCAAGTCTTATCTACCACGTTACCGTACGAAGAATTATTCTTATTTACGTTCTTAATTTATTAGTATCCATAGCTATTTGAAGCGCAATTTCTCGAAAACCTCGAACTCGAAGAAAATATCTGTAAGACCGATATTAAAGGCATTTTTTAAACAACGAAGGTATCAAATATCTCCACGCGTAAATTTTTCGAAGTGTACGTTTCAAAATTATTTTTCAGATAACATCTATTTACTGTATTATATTTTTCGCAGTCATATGTTATAATTTCTTAGTTGCACTAAGAGTTAAATAGAATTAATAGCACGATGCAGTTGCCACTGATTTTTTATCAAGCTACTTATCCAATTTTCAATCAGCTGATCATGCTTTGTGTTCATAATCTAACCGTTTCGTCAATATAAATCTAAACGACACACGCACCTTTATCGCCATTCCTTCGGTTCACAATGTCATTAGTTTTATACGCGACATTATTTATTATTATCTTATAAATACAATATTTTTCTAAACCATCGATAACCATATTTCAGCCAATTCACCAATGAAAGTTTATTCCGTATATAATACATAAGTTTATCGAAGCGGAGCATACAATTTCATTCAGAATCACTCGTTAATTTTTAGCGAAAGATTGATAAAATATGTGCCTAAAAATATTTAATATTTTCCAAAAAGTTACATACCTTAGCAAGAAGTTTCAGGCTATAATTGCTTTCAAAGCTCTTTACACTTCGCCCTTAGATGTGAAAGAAACGTTTCCAGAATTATGCATTTAATTATGAATTAATAAAATACATCGATATTATGTAATCAGCAGTAAACAGATTTCTAACTTTATTAGACGTGTATTAATGTTAGTCCTTGTTTTTAAGAATTAACGAACGAATTTAAGTGTATCGTATTATCTACCAACGCTCGTCCGAAAGTGGACAACAATATAACGGATGTAATTTTCAGCGAAGGTAATACCCCGCAAGATGGGTGATTCCAGTGACTTGGATCGGCAGATAGAACAGCTGAAGAAATGCGAAATTATCAAAGAAGCCGAAGTCAAAGCTCTTTGCGCGAAGGCGCGCGAAATTCTCATCGAAGAAAGTAACGTGCAAAGAGTCGATTCTCCAGTCACTGTATGTTTTTGCGTGCGCGATAGAAGAGAATCGCGACGATCATAATTTACGAGACGTAATTAAATGTTTCAGGTGTGCGGAGATATTCACGGTCAATTTTACGACCTGAAAGAATTATTTAAAGTTGGCGGAGATGTTCCTGAAACAAATTATCTGTTCATGGGAGATTTTGTTGATAGAGGGTTCTACAGTGTTGAAACATTCCTTCTACTGCTGGCGTTAAAAGTAATTAAACGAATATTATAATAATATCACAGCTAATTATGAAATAGTAACAATTAAGGCTGTAGCGCATTTTGGCGAAACGCGGCGAATCGAAGGAATTAAGGTAATTATGTGGAGCAGGTGTTTCCTCAGCGATTTTGACGAAATATGTTGTCAGGGACACGATTCTGAACAACTTTTTCTTATAAATGTTACCGCCGCTCGACCTTCGTTTCCGAGATATTCGCGAAAAACTTCTTTCGACTTATTCAGACGCAACGCGGTCCACTTTTCATCTTGTCCCGGGTATTGGTTGGGGCTAGATTAGCGCGGGGGGCGCGTAAAGCATGGTAGCGAACCGATGTGATTCGGGGTGTTGAAAGGAGCCCCCACACACCCAACAGGTGCTCTCGAAGGCACCCTCTTCCTAGCAAAAGAATTATCAGAGTCCTCCTAATATCCGGCGGCGTCGGCACCGCCGAACAGAGTCAGGGTGTTGACGGGCATCCGCAAGCTTCTGGTTCAAATCTCCAAACTCATATCGGTTAGCTACCATGCAGTGGCGGATTTAATAGGGCGGTTGATGAGCTGTTGCCGCCTGGGCCCCTGCCTAGAAGGCTCCCCAAGCCCCCAACTCCAAAAAAATTACTACACTTGGTCCGTTTTTAGTGAACCAGCTCTTCATTTTCCCGAAAAAATGGGCTCCTCGGAAATTTTGCCACCTGGGCCTTTTTTCTTAAATCCGCCACTGCTACCATGCTTTACGCGCCCCCCGCATTAAGCTATCCCCAACCAATGCTAATACCCGGGACAAGTTGGACAGTGGAATGCGTTGCGTCGGAATAAGTCAAAAGAAGTTTCTCGCAAATATCTCGAAAACGAAGATCGCGCGGCGATAACATATATAGGAGAAAGTCGTTCAGAATGTTGAATTTCACCGAAATTAATAATAATTAAGTAATCGTCGCTGCGTAATTGTTTATAAACTTTTCTCTTCGCATCGCCGCGCGCTTCGCCAAAATTCCGCGATGTCCTTTAACGTGAGAAAATCATTGTGATCTTTTAATTCGTACTTTTAATAAAATTTATAGGCGCAGTTACTTTTACGAATATAATTGTAATTACAGGTTCGTTACCCCGATAGGATTACACTAATAAGAGGAAATCATGAGTCTCGACAAATTACGCAAGTCTATGGGTTCTATGATGAATGCCTACGTAAATACGGCAGCATTACAGTTTGGCGATATTGCACAGAGATATTCGATTATTTGTCCCTCTCTGCTATAATCGATGGAAAGATATTCTGTGTTCATGGAGGGTTGTCCCCTAGTATACAAACGCTCGATCAAATAAGAACTATAGACAGAAAGCAAGAAGTAAATGAAAAATATGTTTCGCACCGTTCCTACCGAAATAATCAAATCATTTTCCATGCGTATTTCGTAGAAACAAACGCGGTTCCCATACAGTAGGAAGTACTAAAGCCGGGAACGATTTTTTGTAGGTTCCACATGATGGGCCAATGTGCGATTTACTTTGGTCAGATCCCGAGGATACTCAGGGTTGGGGAGTTTCACCGCGTGGAGCCGGTTACCTCTTTGGCAGCGACGTTGTAGCACAGTTTAATTCCACAAATGATATTGATATGATATGCAGGGCACATCAGTTAGTTATGGAAGGGTACAAATGGCATTTTAACGAGACTGTTCTGACAGTTTGGTCCGCACCTAATTATTGCTACAGGTATACAGATTATTTAGAATTCAAAGGCTACGTAAATTTTAACCCTCCGCGGTCGCACGTTCTCGCAAATTAAAATCTAAAGAAGAAGAATTGATGAAATCTAAATTTCGATACGATGAAATTTGTAGTTCAAGAAGAGCGATTTTCCAGGGTTGTGGGAAAAAGCGATATTTTCATCCGCGATAAATTCCCTTTGGGACTTGTAAATGCGCTACAGTTGAATCGATACACCCCGTATGACCACAAAGGGTTAAACAGTCCGGCCAATTCCTATTAATTATCGATGAAATTAGTATTATTGTACTTATTCGCGTTAAAAGAAAGTTTATGTCATGTGTAAATCGAATACTAACGAGGAATTTCTTGCAACAGGTGCGGAAACGTAGCTGCAATATTAGAATTAAATGAACACCTTCAACGAGATTTCACAATATTTGAGGCAGCGCCACAAGAAAGTCGAGGAATACCCAGTAAAAAGCCTCAGGCTGATTACTTTTTATAAACAAAATTTCCATTAAAAATAGCTGTATAAACCAAAACGTCCCCAAATATTTTTTAAAAAGAGAAGTCATTTCGAATGATCGCATGCTACATACCTAGGCACGTGCAAGCATGTTACATAAAGAAGGAAGCAGCTCGTTTACAAGAATACGATACACAAATGACAAAGTTGATCAGTTTGTAATTACATACTGCCAAGGGACTGCTAACGGTATTGAAAATACTAATTTGATATAATAAATATTACGAACACATGTTTTTCAATATTACATTTCTGTTAGTAGTAATAAAACTGATTAACATTTAACCTTTCGCTACACGTTAAATAATTTTATTCTTAATGCCTAATTAAACGTTACGGTCGCGTTGATTCGAGGAGCAAATTACAGCGACGGGAAGTCCCCGGTCTCGTTTAAACGTAAGAAACATAAAGGAGTCGGAATTTATTATAAAATTAAATTACAATTTCCCGCTAAATTTCATACACTTGATATACTTATATGTTTGAATCATTACTGTACTGTTATATACACTGTTATGTATGACATAATATATTTATAATTACAATGACTTTTGCATATCGAGAAACAAGTAAAATTGTACATACGTAATTAAAAAGGTTACACAGTAATATCAAACCCTATTCACGCGAAATAGCGACAATACGAAAATAATTTAAAATTATGGGTCAATGAACATTAGAATACCATATTAAATGTGGCAACAGTTTTGTGATTTTTCTACAATCTCGGAAATAAATTAAAATTTCAAACGTAGCGTAAGTCTTATGACTCACGTGGTTGTACTTCCTTCCATATGTAAGTTTCGTATCTCGCCTATTCTTATCTTAGCCGATTCTATTTCACTGTCATTCCGTAGGTGAAAGATAGAATTAGATAAATAAGGGTATATGATTTATCTACGGGTAGAATTGAGGTTGGCGCCGATTTCGCAAAAATAGTTACTAACAATTTTCGACTCTACACGTGGCTGTGATCGTGTTAGTTAGTCTTATTTTCATTAATAGTGAAGTCAACATTAAATATGCTGAGGATTTATTGAAATACTTCGTTGAAGATTGAGATGTGTTATACGAGAAACAATTTATTTTGCACAATGTCCACAACTTACTTCTCCTTCGTTCCTTTTTCTCCTTAGGGGCCGCCAGGCGGTGTCTTGACATCGCTTTCGCGCCAGAGAAGGCGCTTCAGGGACGTCCACAACTTACTCCATTTGTGTAATGATGTTAGAAAATTTGGTGTTTTGGACACCGGCGCATTTTATTTTGAAAATTTGTTAGGAACTCTGAAGAAATTCAATTATTGGTGTTTGAAATATCGATATTTTGACAGACAAATATCGGTAAAACAGGCAAATTTCGATATATGCAGTTATCGATAAATATCGCGCGTCACTACTCGCAGCTAGGGATGAATCGTTACCGTCATGGTATCGATACTTTTACTCATAACTTGTATCGAAAGAAAGTATCGATATCTACTCAGTATCGATACCTATTTGTATCAAACGAAAATTAATTCAGATTTTTTTTATTAATATATTTTATTGACGAAGACGTATTTTATTTTACTATTATTTAACGGGTAGTAGCCTTTATCGAAGTATATAAGTAAGTAAGCATGAACCAGTCTGTAATAATTAATTTATATAACGGAAGAGGAAAAAATATACAGTCATTTCGCGGCGGGGAAACAAGTGAAGTATAACATATAATACCATAAATACATAAATGATAAAATGGTATATACAGATGTGTTATGTTTAACATACTAAAAGACTGCAGAAGAGAGAAAGGAAAAATAGTATTTTATTAACAAACATTTATTTGACATATAAATCGATAAAAAAATAAATCTTTTGATACGAGTACCTTTTTTCGATACCAAGTACGTATCGCAACCGTAGGTATCGATACTAAAATTAGTCGGTATCGAAACAAAAGTATCGAGTATTTACTCGTATTTACTTGGATCGGTTCATCCCTACGCAGCTAAACCTGGACAAACCTCACGCTATGACACGTTATGAATCTAACCACTAAATCTGAAACGACACAACAGAAAATACTTGGCGCGTTCGTTTCTCCTACTTCAAAGATTAATTTCAACTCGCCACAAAAACGCTAATAGAACCGAGTACTGCTGTGTACTGCCGTTTATCTAACACTTACGTGTTTTGTGTAATGAACGGTGTACCGAATCGCAAAAAGTAAACGTCTCGTAACTGTTCTATACAAATATTATCAGCGTAAGTTTTCACATTTTTCTACTTAAACAGGACCTGTTAAGCGAATAAAAGTAATAATATTTCGAAACTTAATGTTAAAAACTTACCAATACGTAGCTTTTTGTCTAAAACACAGACGCAGTATTTAACCTCAAATTACTATTAACGAAAAATCAAAATTAATTCGAAAGCTTAAAATCAGTACAAACGGAATAACACAAGCCTACTTTAAAAGCTGACAAAAATTCGTTTTAAGTATTTCTCAAAATGTTGCTTTACAATTATTCTTTTCAGGTAAATCAGAATGAAGTTTACACAATTGTTGCGTAAACAACATATTGGTAGAGCAGTGCGGTGTCTCTGGCAGACGCAAAGAGATAGACCCGTAACAGTAACTAACGCCAAAGACGTTTTAACATCTATGGGTATCACGGTACAAGATGCACTAGAACTAGTAAAACCGCCAAAACAATTTACCAAGTAATGTTGCTAATTTTACTTAACATAATGGCTGCGTTCACCCAGTGTCGAATTTAAGGAAAAAGGCCCAGGTGGCAAAAATTGGGGGGCCCATTTTTCGTGAAAATGAAGAGGTAGTTTATCAAAAGGGGGTAAATGTTCAGAAAAGTAGAGAAAAAAAATGCTTGGATAAAATCACTATTTTTGAAGACAGGGGCCCATTTTTCGAGAAACTAAAGCGGTAGTTTACTGAAAACGGGCTCGGTGTAATAATACAGAAACAAAATATAGTTTGGATAAAATCATAATTTTTTTAAGGATGGGGTCCTAGTGGCAACAGCTCATCGGCCGCCCTGTTAAATCTGCCACTGCGTTCAGCAGAACAAACCGCTACGTAGCTGCTCACTGATTTTTCGCTGAACGCTACCGTAGGTTGCTGAGCGCTCAACACGTTTAGTGAGCGGTCGCCACTTTTTTGAGCGTAGATAAACTCTGCTACTTTCACGGAACGTGTTGAGTTGCTACAAATATCGCTACCCTCCCATGTGTCATTCAGTGGAACCAGGACCGATCACTGTTGAGCTCAGTGAGCGGCTACGTAGCAGTTTGTTCCACTGAATGCAGCCAATGTTTAAACTCAACGATATTCTATTAATATTTCGACATACATTAAGTGAACATAAATTAAAAATATATATTAAAACACAATTTAATTGGATTAATATGTTCTTCTATTTTAATATCAGAATCGAAATACCTAGCATTTATGATGCTAAGCAGCCTGTTTGTAAGGAGAAAAGCTGCTTAACGTATAAAGATCATGATGTTCTTCAAGGAGGTATATCACAAGCATGTTTATTAACGAACACGTTAAAGGTTGACGATGAGCTTCCTGAAAAAATAAGAAATATGGCAACTGACATCCCAGAACACGTAGACGATTTATTAAAAAGGTATATTAATTATTGTTAAGGGTGGAGCCTCGTGTAGCGGGTCGAAAAAAGTCGATTTTTTTGCATAAATCAATAGTCGAACCTCCCAAAAATATGCTTCCAAAGGCACAGGACAAAATTCGAAAGATTAAAGCCGCTGTAGCCAGTTTTGCTACGGAGCAGCGGATAACTCAGGTTTACCAGAAAACTTTAAATGCGTTTTTCTGGAAACAACAGTTTTGCAATTGGCAGACAACGTGACTCAAAAAATATTCACCCGATCGACTTGGCCTTGCTCATTTCCTTCGTAGAAATCGGTTATTGGTATAATGGTATTGTTTAAATAAATCGTTTTTTCTTTCACATTCGGAAAAGTGAATTTTTTCTCAAGAGGCCGCGATTCGTTCAACTTTGCATATTTTGCACTCGTAAACTAATTAAAAATTTCTGAATTTCTGATTTCCGATGAATACAGCAGACGCTACGTTGTCCGCCGCGGAAAGAATGCGGCATAAGTCCTTATAACTCTGTTGTTTACCATTATTTTTTAATGAAACAAATTTTTGTATTTACCTTAATCAGACAATACAAGATCCTGGAAGTTTGAGAATGATTGTTTAAATACTTTCGTTAAAAAATATTCCCGAAAATGCCTCGATTTTCAGCTAGTTACACGCAGCTTCCTCTTAAAGTGTTTGGGTTCGAATGAAGTAGTACATTTGGCTGTACTTCGGAAAGGAACCGGTAGCCGATCGAGATGAAACTTGGTGGGTATTACGAGGGGTATGGAAAGACCCGAAATATAAAATTTTAGCTTCGGCAATTAATGCGTTCAAAAGATACAGGGGTAATTGTGCATAAAAAGGTACACCTTACCGATTTTTTTTAATCACTTTACCACGGTCCCTCTTAACGATATTTCTGTTGACTTATACCGACACAGCGCATTCCACTTTTCATCCAACTTGTCCCGGGTATTAGTATTGGTTGAGGCTAGATTATCGCAGGGGCGCGTAAAGCATGGTAGCGAACCGATGTGAGTTCGGCGATGCTAAAAATGAGACTGTGGTTACAAAATTTCAAAAATAAAAATTCGAGGACGGGAGGGTTCCCGGGTGGGGGGCCTACACCAAAGTCCAAAAAAAAAAAAAATGAATAACTTTTTATTAATATTTCGGAAACTAATGAATACCAGAAGCTGCAATTTTAGATTAAGGGTCCACACTCCCTTTCCACTCCTCCCCCCAAACCAAATCTCGATCGGTCACCGGTCCCTTTCGGAATAATATCCGTATATTTACGAAATTATTAAATCATTTGTTTATTTCTTTAGAATGGTTTATACGGCCAGCATGTATGATGCACAACAAGTAAAATTACCGAAGCTGAAAGATCCTAATAGGCCTAGTTGGGTATTTCCTAGAGTATATGGTATATTAAGTACAAGAAAAATGTAAGTTCAAATTGTTTCGCTCTATTTGTTCTATATTCCTTTAATTTTTCGTCTCTGTTTTAAAATCAGGAACTTATTGTAGGCGTAACTTGTCGCGAAAGTTTTTACAACTATGCGAATCATTGTCCGGACTAAGCGTCGCACAAAATCGATCAGTCGTGCACGACGGAGTACTGTCTATGTGTATAGGTATGTCACTAATGAGAAATTATCATTGCGCGTGATCACAGTGACTCGCAAAATTCTTCGCGAAGTACTATTACATTTACAGATCCGAATTGCGTTGATTGTTTTATTCCGTATGTTAGAATTAGAGAAGCTTGACGCATGTGAAAGCGTAAAATTGACAGCAGTTTTGACAATTTTATATTCATGCGAACGAACCTGTGAGTGACTGTATATCATTATTCTGTAACACATACCGTGTATAGGACGAGACATTCATCATGACCATCTCGAATAACTTTTAAATCGTATGAAGAAAATTTCATACTTCGCATGGCTCCAAAGTAGAAATATGTTACTTTTCAAAGTTTTCAAAGTCGTGTATTTTTTCAGTGACATTCAACAATTTCTGAATCTTTTTTTTTACTCTAAAAAGTAATAAATTCTAAGGAAAAGAGATTAGAATTTCTTTGCCTAAGGGGGTATTCTCGTCTAGAAGGCCAATTTTTTGCCTTTCTTTAGGGACGATTCACAAAAAAAACTACGCAGTTTTCACCGATTAGCATTATCCACGCGTATTTATTAACATTTCACTCAGTTGCAAACAAATTTCAGCCGTATATCATAATAATTCATCTCGTAAAGCGTGTACAAAAAAAAGTTGCCTCATGATACATACAATTCCGGTTGTTTCGTCGATTCAAAACGAAAGAACCAAAAGGATTCGTAATCAGTAAGAGTGTGGCTATAGCCGGTAGCAGATTTATGAAAAGAAATTAAAAATTCACAAAATGACGGGACTTTGAATTTAAACTCATCTTTTCCGTTTTCCCCCCTCTTTAAATGGCCTTAAACTTGTGGGAAAAAAACTATTTTGCCACTCAATATCTACAGTGACGTATCACCAATTAAAATTAGGATGAATACTGCATGCTGCGTGCGTATGCTACGCTTCGACAATGCTAAAACGTGTAAAAGAACCGCTCTATGGAATTGACTGATTCATTGCACACAAAATGTAATCGAATAGCATTCGCGCACCACCTGGAAGGCTTCCGCGTACCACTAGTGGTACACGCACCATAGTTCGAGAAACCCTGCTATGGATGATGAATCTAGCGACTACGACACATTGTAGCTCTATTCAAAATTTCTCTCCAGCAACTTTTTGTATCATTGCCTAGAAAAGAAGCTATAGCGTATTCCAGTTTCTACAATTACCCCGTGCGGTACATGTTAGTAAAAACGGAGTTCTCTTAAATTTTAGATAAAGAATCGGATCTTCTACAGTTTCTCCTGAAAATGGAGTTCATGGTGACATCTTTAAAGCCTTTAACTGCGATAGCAGATGCGAATGCATATAGCGACCTCGATATGCCTACTTTGTATCCATTACATCCTATTATTGGATTATCCAAAACAAATACTTACGAAACTGGGGATCTGTATCGTAAGTTCAATTTTGACATAATATATCGAGCGCGGTTTGAGAATTTAATATATATATATGATAATTTATTTTGTAGCAATCAGCACGAGATCTGCATTAATGAATGCTCACACTATATTGATAAATTATGATCCAGAAGAAGTTAAGAATTTAACAGAATTGCCAGTTACCGAAAGCCAAATTCACGCACGTTCCATGATACAATCATTTACTGCAGCTATGGCCTGTGCTCGACAAAGGTTCGGGTCGAATGTGAAAGAATTACCGGAACCTGTTGTTGTGCAATGTATTCAGTCCGATGGGCAGAGTTTTCATTTCTCTGTGTACCAACTTAATTCCGTAACTATTGATAATACAGAGGGAAACAGAAACTTCTGGTGGTCTTCGCCAACGATGAAATTATATCGAACAGCTGAATATGAAAACGGGAGACCATACCTCGAAGGCTATAATAACGAAGTTTTTAAAGTATTTCATGCATTCTATAAGAATACTTAAGTAATAGGAATATTATGATTAATAAATAATTAATACCAAAAAACTAACTGAATACTCTTTTAATAATTGTCCTCGACATGCTTTTAACGATACAGAAGTACTTGCTTACTGTTCTCAATACAGTATGTTTTCGCAATGAGCTCGTTTTGGTCTTTACTTTATAAGCTCGTTGCGACCTCCACTATTTCTGCTTGATTCCCGCCTTGCAAACGGGAGCGCAAGCGAGAAATTGTACGAAACATGCGATTTATGACACATACAATATAGAAGTTGAAATTTTCAATAGCGTCGGCACTGTTTAAGGTACGAGGCAAGCTATGTATACAAGACTCCTGGAAGAAGCAATCGCCTAGACAGGCCTGACAAATTTCAAGAGACATTCCTCCAAATCTTATGCCATTCAGCGTGGTATATATGCTTTAGCATAACACGCTTGTTTTATCCTCTGGGCTACTGACCACTAATCGCCCGCGTTGCCCGAGTTGCTGCGCGCAAAGTTCGAGGCGAGCTCTCAGAGAATAAGTGGTGTACATATAAAGAAAATACACAGCTTCACACGGGGGCGGTGTTTGCGAAGTATAGCGCGTCAGGAGCTCAAAAGACGGACCGAGTTAAAGTGCCTTATTTCATCTATTCCCTATCGTTTCGTTTGCTTTCAGTCCCTGGGACTCTCGCCTTCAACAAGATACTAGCGACAAGCCAGCACTCGGAAATGTGTTCCCTACACGCTATAAGCTCCCCCATGTCCTCGATGTCACGTGCTCTCAACGAATAAATGCTGTATTTACGTAAGTTTATTACTTCTACAGTTACACATAAACTAAGCAATGGTTAATAATTTCTCGAAAAGTAGGGTAACTTGTATATTTATATCAATTTCTTTCTGTCTTATTTGACTGCGATGGCTGCTCGGTGGTTTTATCAAATTCTCTGTACAAGGGTACGGTTTGGTGTGAAAATATAAATGACGCAATGCCTGAAATCAGAGATATATCAGTTACTTAGTCATTAATCTCAGTCGCGGTCGTTATTTTGTTACCCACTTCGCTAGCTGCCAATCTATTAGACGAATTGTATATAAGAATTTTACTAATAAGATCAATAGCTTCGGGTTCCGCATCCTCAATGATGCAGTCCCATGCTATCCCCTTTTGATACGGGAATGTGATTTTGTTGAAGTCAGGCAATGTACTCAACTCCGGCCATGTTTCTGGCGTGGGTGATCCCAAATATTTTAGTACTATAGCTAACTGCTTGATATCAGTTTCTCCCTGTAAATTCGTACCAGTGGGTAAATTGTACTTTTTACAAAGAATACCAAGAGACATTGATATCTTACTGCAAACAGTGGCGATTTGTTGAGTAGTTCCCCGAAAATACAACCAACAGACCACATATCAACAGCTAATGTATAATACCTTGCCCCGTATAATAATTCAGGCGCTCTGTACCATCTTGTAGCTATTTGATGCGAGTATGGTCTTAACATATCTTTCCATATTAATCTTCCCAGGCCAAAATCGGCAATCTTCAAAATTCCTTTCTCATTAATTAACAAATTAGCAGGTTTCAAATCCTAGAAGAATATTATAAAAGGAACAGTGACGTATTTATTGTCACTGACCTACGTATGGATTGGAACAGCATTGGTCCAAGTGCACGCTTGCATGCACAAAGTGGGTGGAAAAAGCTTACGTATTCAGATTTGTTTTAAAAATAAATGGAGCACAAAATAAATAATTAAGTGATAGTTACGAATAATATAAGAAAATAATTAGTTTATAGCAACATTGAATAGTTATCAACAATAAATAAACTGTAAAACAAACGGAACGAATTGAAAATGGGGGCAAATTTTCTGTATACTATTTCGAATTAAATACATATTTAATTGAGGTTCAGTAGATATAATTATTCGTGCTTCAAATTTATAAAAGCTTTCAATTGAAGCTTGGATTTTCATACCCTGTGTATTATATTTCTCCCATGTATATACGCAATACCTTCCAAAATCATTTTCATGTATAATTTCACTTGAACGGATGTTAAACTTATTTCGTTATCTTTGATTATTTCCCATAAGCCCGTTGGCATATAGTCGAAAACCATTATAAAGTCTAAGCCAATGGGGAAAGCATCCAATAATTCCACTACCTGTGACGAAATAATTTCCTCGTATGTAATTTATTTTTGTACGACTACAACTTCGAATTTCGCAAATGCATTGATTCTCTTTTGCAAGAGTAGCAGGTAATATAAAACAATGAAATAAGCATACATTACAATGTTTTAGTTGCTGTAAGATTTTTATTTCGCGCGTAATCGACGTAGATATGCCGTTTTTAATATTTTTCAAAAGTAATTTTTTTAAAGCTACGTGTTTCTCAGCCACCGCATCGTATGCTTTTAAAACTATTCCGTGTGCTCCTTCTCCGATTTTTCCAGTTATTAAATATCTGTCCATGTTTATTTCTAAAATATTTCGTTGAATAGTAACCAATGAAATTTTATCATTTCTACCATTTAGCTAATAAGTCGTGTTAATTATATGCGTATTTTATCACACGATAATATCAAGTAGATGTAAGCAAGAATAAATGTACTGTCTAATAAAAGTTTCCTACGACGGAAGTTAATAGTTATTTGTCGAGATACATAGACGTCGATAGATTGAACTGAAGGAAAATAATAAAGTATTCCTCTTTCCGAGAATTCCGAGTTTGATTTACTATATAATATTGTTCGTTTGTTGTTAGGGCTGTTACCATAGGTACGGGCATATGGTTACAACTACCACAGTGCATGGTGGGAAATGGTGGGGAAGGATGGTACGCTTTCCTAGGCGCCGGCGCCGGTCGGCTGGTGGCGATGCGCATGAGATGTGTAGAGTAGTTTCCACCTATTTAACTAGAACACTTCTATGCACTTCTATCTCGCGAGGAAACACTACATATACTTTCTTATTGTTAACACAAAGTAAAGGATTTCGTTGTCCTAAGTACACGTTTTTACTAAATACAAAAAGAAACATTACTTATTTCTGTATTCAGTTTTCCTAACCCCCATGATGTAAGGATATCCTGCTAACCCCCATCTCTCCGATTAACATTTCTTTCCGATCTTCTCGTTATTACGCTAGGTACTCTCCTACTTTATTTATTTGTTTCGTTCGTGGCGAAATTGTATTACTGCCGTCACGGATTACACCGTGACTGTATAGTTGAACGCCGCCATTTGAACTGAATTTAATGTCACTTTTATTTCATAAATAATAAAAGAAACGGCATACTGACATTCATGGATCTCATTATGTGTTATGGGAAAAATGTTATTGGCCAAATGCGGGCCAGTAAATCTGTTCCGGGGCCATAAATGAAATCATTGCGAAGGTTATGAGCAGTGGCGGATTTAAGAAAGAAGCTCAGGTGGCAAACGCTCTGAGGGGCCCATTTTTTCGGGAAAATCAAGAGGTAGTTTACTAAAACCGGGCTAAGTATAGTAGTTTGAAAAAAAATGTAGTGTTTGATTACCTATACCTAGTCATAATTTTCTTTGGAGATGGGGCCCTGGGGGGCCTTCGGCGCAGGGGCAGTCTTAAGAACCAACTGGGCGATGATTGGCATATATTTAAACGATAGGGCCCCCAAACATAATTTTTTCGCACAAAGAATATTTCGTAAAAAGAAATTGAGTGTATGAAAATCTGGAATAGCTGGTAACGCGGAAGCCGGTGTAATTACGAGTCGAATCCCGTTTGAATTTTTAGATTCGGTCAAGAATTGCATTTCTTCTCGAAAAATTGTTCCGAGAAAAACGTACTTAAAGTTTGATGCCGAGCGCGTTCGTCTAGTGACGAGAACTTTCCCGTGAGCGCCCTATTTTCCATGCGTTTATTCGATTAAAACAAAAATTGAGTGCTTTTTTAAATCAATAAGTGTATTATTAATTAAACGAAAAATCACATTTCTATCTATTATACCTAAAATTTTACCTGGTCATTCTTGAAATGTGGGATGAAAAAATGCAAAAAAATTGTTTTGATGATTCGACCGGGGAGTGCCCGCAAGGAGTGATTCTCGACACCAAAATAAGACGAAAATCAAGAACACTGATTTTGCGATTGAGGCTTAGTTCGTTGATTATAAGCGTTTAAAGATATGCCTTAAAGCCGGCAACCCGCGTGCAGCGGCGCACGCGGGACATGTCGGGTGGGGCGTTGGACAGTGGTTGTCAAAATCACTGCCGCACGCGGTCACTTACATCAGAGAAGCCGCGACGAAATTTACGACAAACGACATGGCCACATGTTTCTGCGACACAATCCAAAATTTAAAGGGTATCGTTGAATTACACCAGACCTGCCTGAACGTTACAATCCATTGTTTCCACTATACCCACTCCCAGATAGCACACCTCGTTTTAGAGACGTCTAGTTTATGTCCATTTTAGGTCTGAACGTCTTGATTTGTAACAAGACGTCTCTAAGACGTCTTTAAGACGCTTTCTGGACGTCTTTAAGACTTTATCAGACGTTGTGCTATCTGGGTCTAGTCGATTCTGTTATCGAGACACACACGCGCAGAAATCATACAAAACACAGAATCGCAGCACCCAAAAAAAATCAGATCCCCAGCATTAAAACGTGTAAAAAATTGAAAAAAAAAAACAACACAATTTTACCCGCTAACCCTGTAACCCGGCTTATAGACCAACCAGTATTCGCAACTACCCAACACTCTTTCTTGCGAACTAATTTCTAGGTATGTAACTATTATTAATTGTTTATGAAAAATGCGCATTCACGCGAAATATTTTTAACAGAATATCATCTTTCCACCTGTGGACTCGTTCCTTAAAATTTCACACAGACGTTTGAAGACAGATGACTTAAAGGCGTCCTAATAAGGTCGTGAAACGTTCAGATCAGAAACTGACGTAAAATGGACGTCTTTAAGACGTCGTGGGCTATCTAATTCGATATTAGAATAAGTGGTTATAATATACATGTAGAGCGATAATTATAGAAATACTGTATTGTTCGAACATTAAAGTGGATAATTGTATACGAGGTCGCTAAGAATTTCTCAGGTTTTACTTTTCTGGAAGTCGTTAGCTCTATTTCCTATGTAATTGGTTATTAGGGCTATTGTTCTTAGTTGAGAAAAGCCTTTATGTACACGCACATATGTATCTACATTAAGAAACTTGGTGAAAGTTTCACAAAACTCTAAATTATGTGGTAATGCTTTATTAAGAGCAGGGCCGACGCGAAGCGGGTTCATCTCGTTCCCCGGACCCCGCGCTTTAAAAGGCCCCGCGGTCCACGAGAAGCTCGTCGGAAATTTTACGGGGCTCTATGCGCAGATATTTGTTATTATAAAATTTCTTTAAAAGGCCTCGCAGTCCACTGAAACTTAATCCTAAATATTGCGGGGCTCTATGCATAGATATTTATTGTTATAAAATTTAGAAGCACAATGTAAATGCGCTTTTTCGGCCTCGCGCAATTTTAGAACCCGGTCTCGCAAAAGTTCACGCCGGCCCTGATTGAGACCTACGCTAGGCAACCATGTTGGCATGAATTACTTTCAAATCAAAATATGAAAGTATAGAGATACCGTTTGTTATGAATTACCAGCTTCCCTTCTTATCCACCAGGTAAAATAAACAATTATGAATAAAGAAATCTACAAATCAAAAATAAAAACTATTAAACTGTGATTGCCATTATAATTATGTAATGAATATTGCTTATAATTAATAGAATAATAAAATTACTCCGATCGATGAAAACAAGAAAAATTCTATATTGTTCGTATGACGTGTAATTTGTAATTGTACAATCAGTATTGTTAGAAAATATTGAACCTCCAAAAACGTTTGAATTTTATATATAATAATTATAATAATCATGTTATCAGTTTGTACAAGATGGACCACATAACTTCGTTTTTTATTTTTTCTGCCGTGGATAATTTCGTCCCAAAGAACTTGTAAATTATAAACGGCTGGTACCACATTTTTTGTACGTGCAGAATTTTAAAAGGAGCTATATGTAGAACACGTTGATCTTCGACATGAAAATTTTATAATCGGTAAAAAAGGGAAAGAATTTAGAATGTTTTTCGTATTTAAAGAAAACTGATAATGGTGTTAGCCCGCCAGAGCAATGTTGTCCAAAATAGAAGAAATTTTAGTCGGTCGCTTAACGAATAAAGTTACGCGGTTCACCCGACACAATTACATCGATTTTATCGACACGACGGACTCGTAGAAACAGGTAGAATTTACCACTTCGATTATTGCGAATATTCTCCGGTTCGTGAATTCTCGATACGAAACTTGCTCGAAAGTTGCTGCTTTATGCTTTCAGGCTCAAGCTTCGAGGCTTGATTTTTTTAAATTTTATTATAGCGGTACAGTGAAAAATGGACAGATAGCCGAGAAAAAGGAGGACACTGCAAAGGGAAGCGACGGTGGAGTGAGAAAGAGAGCGAAGAGGAAGGCTGTGTGGTTAGTGGAGCTGTACAAAGAGTGAGGAGCAAAGAGAAGCGAAGAGGAGAGGAAGCGGGCCATTGCGCCATGAGGAAGTGGCTCACCACTTATACGAGTGTAGTTAACTAATATGTTCCAACATAGAAGTTTGCTCTGATTCCACGACAAGCAGACAAACTTAACACATTGAGATAAGAACGGAATATAGACACCGGTCACAAAAGTAGTCTAATGAAAATGGAAAGGGAATGTACCAATGGAGGTTTTACCCTGTACGCGTGTAAATATCGACTTTATCGGGATAATGGTTTTGCATACCGGGCACCGAGCACATGTCGATGTCGTACTTGAATCTTGCAATGCCAGTAGCATTTATATATTATAATACTAGTTTCTAATAGTACTACTAGTACTATTATAATACTACTCAGCTTCGCCCAAAATTTAGATTCTAATTTTATAAAAAAAAAATTTTTAGTTTTTATTGTGAAAATGGTCACATTCGTCTGGATTAGTCAGGCATAATAAGCTGAGGAACATTTCGTGATCCCAGAGTTTATCGTTCGAAAGTTTTTAGACGACAGACAAACACACAAACATGTAGAAGCTTTCTGCTTTATTTATTAAAATAACGAGATTCTTTCATTAACCTGATGGTGCAATTATTTTCCTACCCTTAAGCCACCTATAAAACGCTGACTCTTTAGCTTCCCTTCTCTAAGCTATTCGATTCATTAATTATTTATTTTTCATATAAATAATACCATATTGCATATAAATATTTATTACGTAACAATAATAACATAACAGGCATGCTGTATATCGTAAACTTTTATTAATAATAATATCGTAAACCATTTTATTGTTAATAGAGTGTTATTTCAATGAAGTAAACTACCCGAGTATGATAAAGTAAAAAATGCATGTTAATGCACGTGATTTCATTACTCGATTGTTCTTTAAATTTTATTTTTGGAATATACATACCCGCAGTATTTACGTCGAGCGTATTTAGTTTAATTGGGTAACTGCATCAATTATTTAAAGATTGCATATCGCGATTAAGGCTTTTACGTAAAGTACGTACGCTTTTTTTTAATTAATTACATTTGTGAAAGATTGTTATCTATCTACTAAAAAATAATGCTGCTAATTGCAATTCAAATGTATTTAGTATATTTCTTTTAAACAAAGACGCTTTAAGTTTAGAGCCTATTACAAGAGCACCTTCTTATTGGTATTACTTTCATTCGTTACTATTTTTTATCATGAAAGTAGAAAAGTGTAAACACTCGTTAAGTTATTGTGTTTGTACACAGGATGTTTCGTAGTAGGTGGTACAATTCTGGAAAGACAGTGATTCTATTTGAGAAATATGTTTATTCGAGGTTTCATATTTGAGAAAATTGATTTTGAATTGATTAAGAATCGATAGAATGACTTTATAAGAAATAACTTTTTTTTAATGAGGCTTTGTGTTCGAGAAGATTGATTTTGAAAATCCATTGAGTACGTATGCTTATAATTTCACTAACAATTACTAATTACATACTACAATTTCGGCTTATTTTTGCATAAGATTTCATTTCACCTGTAGTTGGCGGATAGCGTACTATTTAGTACCGCATTTTGCCAATTATTCAGGTGTACACTTACCAGACGCTATTCAAAGTTGATTTTTTCGAAAACGCGGCTACCTATGAAAAAATTATATTCAAAATTGTCTACTTATTTATTTCCTTTACTTTTCTAGCTGCGCCTAAGTACCCCGCATAATATACGGAGTACATCATACACGTATATCAATATTACATACATAAATAAAATCCACTACGTTATCACCCTACTTCTACTACCCCAACGAAGAAAAGCAATTCCGTTAATTGGACGCAAATAAATAACAACGGTGCGAACGAGTACTAAATATCTTTAACCTGAATACTTTCTCTTCAATCTCTAGATATCAATTAAAACTATTACATAATCAGTCCGTTTGGGAATCAATTCTGAAAACTTTTAATTCATTACGTTGAAAAGGAACGGGTGCGCGGACAGTAGAATACGGTCCTGCTTGGATCCATTCACAGAATGAACGAACCGCCTGCATTCTGTTCATGTACTCACTCAGTAGTGTCATGGAGGTAACATGGCTGAGGAGACGCGCCTAGTTCGCGTTGAAGAAAGACTAAAGATTAAAATCGGTATGCAAACTTGTTAAAACCATAGTTTACCAGCAACGTGAAAATCGAGCGAGCTATACGACATGCGAAAATCACAAGAATTCTCTTCCTCCGAAACCCCCGATATACTATTCGTGCACGCATGCTACTGTTCGTTCGGGATGTCACCTAATTTGACTTCTACAATTATTCAACTTTACTATCTAAGCGAAAAGCATCGTTGGCCCATCTCTCACATAAACCCGCGATTCCCTTTAGAATCTCCTCTGCACAGCCGACGGATCAGTCGTACAGTCATAGTGTGCTACTAGTATTTCTCCGAAATTTCAGTGATTATGAACGCGTACGCGTACATTCTCGACTCCCACGCATCGTTTGTCCCTACGCAGAATACGTACGTCCCGATAGTCAGCACTAAACACTATCAACTATATTCGTTAATGTAAGAATTACACGTCAGTGCTACTCGACGCACGTAACGTTCGTTACTATTCCAACTTTTTCGCTTCTACTCTCGACTTCGATTTCGAAGATATCGGTACGATTCTCCTTGTGACACGGTTTTACGAACGTTATGACAGCAGAGCTCGTAGAAATATCAGCAACTCAGTGTTGTGTCTTACGCCTTTCGCATGAAAACCGTACTTAAATAATTTCTCTAATTACCGACAAATCACGTTATTATAATTTACGTATACATTCTCGCGGTCGAAAATTCGCGGAACAATATTTTTTATTGCTCCCCGTTATTCACTTATTCCATCAATTACTTTATGCCGCATAATATAATTGTTGTTAATTCAATTCCACCGTTGTAAAGAAATTTCGCGATTATTCCGAATTATATAAATACTGGAATCAGCTGTTATTATTAACACTCGATGACTTATCAGTAGCTTCCTTCGTCTGTTAATTTATCTAATTCTAAGCCACTCTTAAGGAATCTTATTACTACTGAAAATGCTTTATTCACGGAGACTTCGAAGCTCTGAAGTTTCATTTCTCAATCGAAAGCGCACGCTGCATTTATGTCTCTCAGTCTGTAAGCTGTAAGTTCGCTTAACGGTGTTTAGGTGAGGTAAAGAACTTGCAAAGTCGAAGTCATGGATCTCCGGGCGCGAGAGACGTGTACTGCGCGTTGTCTCTCGATCAGGAAGAGATATTCAGAACGACAACGATGGAGAGAACTCTCAAGTAAGCTCCGTTTATATTTCTCCTCTAAATTGTAACGCTTCCCCGACCACTTTCACCCTTTCGATGTTTTTCCACGTTCGTCGTTCCGAGGAGATATTTACAAAGAACGTTTCTTTAACACAGCCCGTTTTTCGGAGAGGAATTTCAGTTCGAAGTACCTAGGAAATTTCGCTATCTCGGCATTTACGTTTACGACCGAGATAGACATTTAAAGCAGGACAAGATTCTGGGCAAAGTAGCAATAAAGAGGGAGGATTTAGCGACGTATCATAATAAGGAGCATTGGTTCCCTTTAAGACCGGTCGATGCCGACTCTGAAGTTCAAGGTAAAGCACACCTGGAGCTTGCTCTCCAACCTCAGATTGGACATGCTCAATCTAAGCTTACAGTGAGGTAAATTACTTTGCACAAAGTTACTAGACAAATATTAAGATTTACAGCTATTTTAGAATGGAATTTTAGAATTTTAGAATTTTAGAATTTTACTATAGAATGAAACAAGCTACTTTGTGATAATCGCAATTATTTTTCCAGGGTGATAGAATGTAGCGAATTAACTATTAAAAATGGTGGCTGCGATCCATTCGCGACTATCACGGTGATCTATAGCAACGGTAAACAAATATCGAAGCGCACGAAAATTAAAAAGAAAACAGTGTCGCCGTATTTCAACGAAACATTCGTCTTCGAGGTGATTAATTATACTTCTTGTATCGCTAATTTCTCAGGCTGAATCTTCTGGGTCTCTAAAGCATTTTGTGTTTTTGAATTATTCGCAGCCAGAAATAACGGAATCCAAAGAGAAGGATGTGTCTCATTACTCTATTGAAAGCGGAGAAGTAGGTGAAGTAGTTGTTGGTTTGTGGCACGCGTCTCCTGGCATGGGAGAACATCCAGCTTTCCTTGGGGAAGTTAGAGTTACGTTGAGAGGTCTACAGAAACAACCAACTAGTACAACAACCGCATGGTGCGAGATATTTACATTTACTCTTGGAGTAACTGCCGCGCCCGGGTGGAAAGAAGTCGGGCGAGAAACTCTGGGGTCCGAATATCAGGTCCGAATAGTATATCTCTATTGGCCGGCGCGACAACGTCGACGAATACGGAGTAAGCAAACGGAACGCGGGCGGCGAGAGCCAATGCGAGCGGAGAACTCCTCTTGCCCCTGTGACATTTCAACCGATTTCTTTCCATAAGGGGACAGTACATATGTTTCTGTGGGATGCCATTAAATTGGAATTAGGGTGAACGATGCAGTTGTTGACCAGGGTACGGTAGTTGATCACTTCAGATTTCTGCCGCCATAAACAGTCTAACGAACATGCGCGCTTCAATGATGCGCTTCGATCAGAAAAGACAGTTCTACCTTTCGTTTCAACCGAGAATCGGTGATTTGAGTACAAGCATTCCGCCGTGAGATCGTCGGAATGGGAAACGTGAAATTTAAACTCTCGAAGAGGGTGAGGCAGTGGCGGATTTAAGAAAAAAGGCCCAGGTGGCAAACGTTCTGAGGGGCCCATTTTTGGGGGAAAATGAGGTAGTTTACTAAAAACGGGCTAAGTGTAGTAGTACAGAAGAAAATATAATGTTTGGTTAAAATGATAAGAAACTTTTTTAAGATAAGGCCCTAGGGGAGCCTTCTGGGCAGGGGCCCATTTTTCGGGAAAATGAAGCGGTAGTTTACTAAAAAGTTTAGTAATGCGAAAAAAATGTAGTGTTTGGATACCTATACCTAATCATAATTTTTTTTGGTCATGGGGCCCTACGGGGGCCTTCTGTGCAGGGGTCCAGGCGGCAACTGCTCATCAGCCGCCCTGTTAAATCCGCTACTGGGGCGAGGGCTTAGCGGGCATCTTTAGAGCGGCGACTTGTTTGCCGTGAATGCCACTGATCGCAATAGGTGACAAAGGCCCGATGTTAACATTCGTCATACGTCCAGTCGTGTCGAACGTGATTATGCTGTGTTTCGGGGCGGTGTTCAATAACATAGTAATACAGTTATTGACCACTCGTAATTTTCGCGCTAAAAGACCGCGATGAAAATTGATTTAGATCTTCGGAGGCACGGGGCAATGTGCCCTGCTTTTATATGGTTTCGGGTGTGCAGCTCCGATGACTTCTCATTTTTTCATTGATCCGGGGATCGGTACGATAATTCGGAGGTCAAAGACGCTTGACGAAAGAAAAAAAAGAAAAGCAAAAGAAGGGAAAGAAAGAGGCTAAGAGATGCAAAGAGGAGAAGAAAAGAAAGAGCAGGTGAGAGACAAGTCTAAAAATAAAAAAAAGCGAATGAGAAGTCAATGAGACCGCGGCATACGTCGTGAAGGGTGCACATGAAACTCACCCTGCCCCGAGACGATATGTCTTTGATTTTGATATGGTGGCAGATGGATTTAATAATAAAAGTGACTTTAAAGTAAACAAATATGCCATTTTCTTTTATATTCAGCAAGTGGTCAACAACTGTACCTGGACCGGTGAATAACTACAATTTTGAGTTACGTTTCTTTACGATAGCATAATATCGAAACTACCGATTTCTTCAAAGTTTCTTTGGTGTTATAATCATCCTCGATACTTTTCTTTCCGCCTGGTATAACGAAATTCCATTTATAAAATTCAAGTTACTTATTCCATAGCGTTTACCTAAACCGAAGCTCTTAGGTGGTCAACTACTGTATCGTTTACCCCGCATTAACGTTTTACCTCCTTCTTTCTGCCGGCAGGTACTTTCTCCAGCCTAGAGCAACAAAGCATCGACCAAGTAAAATTCCAAGCAATTCTACACCATCCGGTGCCCTTCCAGTTTTAGGATCTTTACGATTAAAAATACATTACACAGCAGACCATGTTTTTCCGTCTGCGATGTATGATAGACTTAGGAACTTATTGTTACAAAGTGTAAATATTCAGCCAGTAACATCCTCCGCTGTTTATATTCTGGGAGAAATCGTGGCGAGCAAAATGGAAGCCGCGCAGCCGTTGGTCAGAGTGTTAGTACATCATGGACAATTGGTTTCTGTAATGCGTGCTTTGGCTAGTCATGAGATTTCTAAATTAACGTGAGTAAACACATCGTTCGTAGTCTCGTTTGCAATGAACATTTGCCCGAGTAGCGTGGCGTTTAATATAAATGTTTCGCCAGCGATCCAACAACAATATTTCGTGGCAACACCTTAGTAAGTAAAATGATGGACGAAGGTATGAGATTGGCGGGCCTTCATTATTTGCACAGCACTCTTAGACCGGCTATGGAGCAAGTGTTTCTGGAGAAGAAGCCGTGCGAAATAGATCCGACGAGAGTGAAGGATGCGAATACGATCCAAACTAATCTAGCGAATCTAAAGGTGCGTAAATATTAGACGCCTTTTAATTTCACACGAACGCTAATTTGTGTATCCATGCAATTTAACAGGAATACGTTGAAAGAGTATTTACCGCTATTACGACATCGGGCGTACGGTGTCCGCCGTTAATGTGCGAAATGTTTTGGTGCTTAAGAGAACTCGCAACAACACATTTCCCCCAAAATAAGGAAGTGAGATATTCAGTTATTAGTGGATTTATTTTTCTACGGTTTTTTGCTCCTGCAATATTGGGTCCAAGATTATTTGATATTACTACCGAGCAAATTGTAAGAGAATCTTTATCATTAGCTAGCGGTAATTTATAATAATTATATTATCATTTGTATTCTAGGATACCCAGACTAATAGAACGTTAACGTTAATCTCGAAAACGATTCAGAGCCTGGGGAACTTAGTAAGTTGTAGAGGCGGGGCAGGTAGTGTTTGTAAAGAAGAATATATGGAGTGTGTGTATAGGTATACAGAGATAAAACATTTATATCGGAGTTTACTTCGGAATTGCACAGATTCTATGTATCATCCATACGTTATTGTTGTAGAGAATTTTACACGGAGAAGCACATACAGGCGGTTAAACAGTTTTTGGAACTGATATCGACCAGTAGTAATAGCGGTACCGCGAAACAACGACCAAATACCCATCAAGAGCAGCCAGTTGTGCTAAAAGAGGGGTACGTATAGCGATGGGATCCCAAACACTTCGAATCGCTTCGACTCTATATTTTATATGTATCAGGCGGAAAATTCGAATCACTTCGAACATGATTTGAAAACCAAAGCTCTTGAAAGTCTTGACGAGGGGAGGACGCGAATGGGACGAATTTTTAACGAAACCGGGCAGAAAATGTTGGGTTCGATGTGTATAAATAAATTCCAGAATATTAACTGCGAATGGCCAGTCATTTTGATAAAAAATGGCTTCGAACATTGAAATTATGAAGTCGTCGGATCGATTTCGTTCCTATTTCGAATAGTAGATCTTGATGAAAGTAATACGAAAGTCTTATGCATTATTGTCACAGGGTTAATAATTTAACCGGAAAATGCACTTTTGTCGTAGTATAGTCCCTTAACTACGCTCGTGGGAAACTAATTTTCAACTACCGCACTAGCCTAGGTGCAAGCATCCCGAATTACGAGCCAAGAAAGTAGGGTGCGAAATCCCTGCAAGGGGTGTTTTTATATATTTTTCTTCTCACATTTTCGCCATTGCGCGTACTGTGATTAATCAAAATTCCCCAATTTTCAAATTAATATCTCGATAAAAAATTTAAATACTCGTTTTTATGACACACGTCATGGAAATATGTACCTAATTGAAAACAGGGTGGAATTCTAGACAAATTGAAGACCTATGAAGGGCGAATTCCACTTACGCCCAAATCGCCCGTGGTTAACATTCCAAAATTTATGAAAATCTCTTGAAATATGGAAGAGAAATCTGTGAAAGAGCTATTATCGGAAAATACGGGGTTTTAACTATAAATTACGGCTCAAAAACAGGAACATATAATTTACAATATGCATTTTATTACAAAAACGGAAAAATCCTACGGGCGATTTGGGCGTAAGTGGAATTCTTCCGCAGACTTTCAGGAGTTTTAACCTTCGAATCATGCTCGAAGTGATTCGAATTTTTCGTCATATACAAGGCATTGAGTTAATAACAATAATGTATTCCAATAGGCTGTACTAATCATATAAAATAGGAAAATTATTATCTTTCAATGTGGGTAAGTCCGTCTTTGCTCTCAATGCCTTGTATATAGATTCGAAGCGATTCGAAGTGCTTCAGATCCCCTCACTAGGTATGTATGTTGATTAAATTAGCATATTCTAATTCTTCCCCTTTCAATTATCATGTTCTACGTCCACGTGAAATCTATATTATTCCTTGGAATACTTCGGAATATTCGTGAGAGCACACTAAAGATTGAAAGTAATATCTCTTACATGTTTGTCACTAATTTTAACGTAACAAGTTATAAAAGATTTCATAACGTTACCAACGTATTCTGTTGCCTCCAATTATACGCTACTTATAAACAAGTATTACTAATAGAAAGTATTTCTAATAGAATATATTTTCTCTTCATGCATACTACCGATTGCGATAAGAGGTCAGTAGGAATAATTATCGATCGTGACGTTCGTGTTAGCACGTCATTTTTATAGCCACGTAGTTTCACAATGACTGCTTGCTTCCAGAGTGATGATTAAAAGAGCACAAGGCAGAAAACGATTTGGTCGTAAAAATTTTAAACAAAGATACTTCAGACTCACCACGCTGGACCTCTCTTATTCTAAAACGAAAGGTAAATAGATGCACGCACCAGCGAGACTAGCGCGTCGATTTTGAAGAGTGTACGTACAAAGCAAGAAATATGTTTTAGGTAAAGAGCCCTTGTGTAAAATACCGCTCGAAGAAATTTTAGCCGTCGAGAGGCTTCAAGAAGATTCCTTTAAAATGAAAAATATGTTTCAAATCATTCAGTCGCAAAGGGCGTTGTACGTTCAAGCCGGTAATTGCGTAGAAGAGAAGGAATGGATCGATATTCTGACAAAGATTTGTCGCACGAACAGCAATCGTTTAGAGAAATATCATCCAAGCGCGTATATTAATGGACACTGGCTTTGGTACGTTACTCGATATCGTTTATATTCAATGTGTTTCTCGGTCATTAATAAACATTGATTATAGTTGTAAAGCAGTGGCCGAGGTTGCTCCAGGGTGTAGTGGGGTGTCGTTAGGTATAGAAGCTGGATTACGATTGGTTCTAGATCCAGATCGAGATTTACAAAGAATACATTCGCTAATATTTACGAATATGCCAAGGCTCGAAACGTTGATGAGTGCATGCGAATGCCAAGCTGTGTACGGCGCTAGCGATATGTGCGTTATACCGGGCGGTGGATCTCCCATAGAAGATGTGCCCTCCTGTTTCAAAACTCTAACCGCACTGAAAGAAGCTGCGTACGCCCTGCAGCACGAGCACAGAGCCTACTTTAGAAGACTGGCACGAGACACTAAGTACGGAAGCAAGTAAGTTTCTTCGAACGAAGTAATTTTACATCTGACTATTAAATATTTCCTAGTTGCAATGGTAACGTAATTTATGATTCTGCCGCTGTTATTCAAAGCGATTCTAGAAACTAAAACGAGCCAACTTTTTCTTAACTTGAAGAACGATCGTAACTGCGGGCAATTAGACACCTATTATTTATTCTAGACAGGCTCCGATTGGTGATGACAATTACCTCCATTTAGCTGCCAGAGCTGGATTCGAGAATCAGTTAACAAAGCGTGTGTACGACGCAGACACCTTGAATCAACATTACATAGAAACGGATCATTGTTACGACAGTGGATTTTCTAGACACATAGAGGATCAACGATATAACGAAACGTTTAGGAACTGTTTAGACCCCGATTCGATACATCGTAGGTACGAGAACGAGAACAATTTATTACGACGGTATGAGAATAATACTGACACCATAAGAAGTATTCAGAATGATCTCAAAAAATTTGATTATACTTTAAACAATACCTTAAGAGCAGACAAGACAGAAAAAAAGGCAAATTTAGAAAACAATAGAAGATTGGGTAGTTGCAGTTTACTGGCCTCCGACGGGATTCATATGTCCGGCACGTTATCGAGAAAGTTCAGTAATTACGATCACACCAAGATATTAAGTGACTGTACTGTGACAAGATTAAGGGACAACACGTACGATATATCTTGTAATTCGTTGAGTGAACATGCCAACTAATAATTCGTTTGGAATCCGGAGATAAGAATAATACCTTCCTGTCGATTCATTAATGAAAGTTTCCTTATGCGTTCGCATTATCTTCGTTTCGTATTCGAAAAGAAATTTAGCGTTTACATCCATTCAAATATAGGATTGTATTTTTTACAATTATCTACAGTATATCTAGTTTAAGGGTGCGTATATCCATTATTTTTAGGGTTATTAAAGATGCAAACAATTTTTTACGAAGGAAGCATAGTGACTGAGTAGACATGATATCGACGCGTGTTACGAAAAGTAGCGCGTTTCAGGTTTCTTACGAAAAGCAGCACTCTTCCCTCGCGATTTTTATTTAGTAGTAGGTCGGTAATTTATTGAACATTAAAGTACAGTACTTAAATTATGTAGATTAAAATTTTCATACGTGTTGTCTTCTGGAGATTAGAGGGAATTATTATTTATTAAACAATATTTTCAACAGTTGAATTCTTTTAAACTGACCATGCGCTGAAACGCGATAGTTTCTGTAGTCTGCATAATCCAAAACGTGCTATTATTCGTGGCAAAGCAGTCAAATATAAGTCTTCGCGGCGGAAGACCAAACGTGCTGATATTCGTCAGAAACGATTCTTTTCGTGGCAAACTGAAATGTGCTGTTTTTCGTAAGAAAAATGAAACGTGCTAATTTTCGTAACGCACGTCGATAGCTTCTTGGTTCTTCAAGAGGATATTTCCTGGCTTCTGCTTTACCGTACCAATGAAACATATTCCAAGATGAATTCACATTGCATTGAACATTAAACAGTGGGACGGAATATGAAGTTCAATCCCTGTTATAATTTGATAGCTTCCGACTTCGTGCATTGAAAGCAACAATGGGTAAGGAAAACAGATATTGGAACGCACTAGAAAACTAAAAGTAAGAGATTCCAAGTCCGCTATTGTATTTCAGTGCGTAATATTTTTTACATCGACAAATTCGTGTGCATCTTCAATGACTATCAAGTTTTTAGTTATACTTAAGCTAGACATACTGTGAAATTATTTGTTTTGTATACTGTTGACTCTCCTTTAATAAGGAGTTATAATTCCCATTTATATGCACGTGTCTTTATCATATTAATATTTCGCATCGCATAAATTGTTGTGGATATTTCAGAAAATAGTTGAATATACTCCTTGATTTATCATATTGCATATAATATATTTCGTCACAATAAAGATTTCCTCTATTTATTTATTTATATCGTATCGTAAGAAATTGAAAGCACGCGTGCATGAGTGTAACGATAAACTAAGCCTGCAGCCTCGTTATTGAGAGAATCGAATCACGATCAATATGTATAAAGACACTTGCACTTTTTACGTACAATATATTCATTAAACTAATGCTTCACGATTTCATGAAATTATATAGTATTTTGTATTTAACGATATATTTTTAACGATCAGGACTATTCATATGCCACTCATTTTTAGATTCTTATAAACCACAACCAAAAAATAATGTATATTAACGGTAGTGCTCGAATATTAGAGAATTGGTCGCGATTATTTTTACAGAGTAAAATCAAACAGCTCAAATATAATATATCAGTCATGCGAATAAACTAAGTAAAATTTAATTTGTACATAGGAGTGTTACGAAGGCTATTATAATTACGGTTTTTCAAATTTCTTTCTGTATCTTAAAGTATTTTTTACAAGACAAATATGTATAAGAAGTATAAATATATTTAAATATAGTTACTCTTTAGGTTTTCCAATGATTCAGTACAATCGGTTAAAATTCCGCGGGAATTTTTGCGAGCGAACCTTTTTCTAAATTTTAAATCTCTCTCGCTTCTTTTACACGTACTTTTTAAGCGTCTAGTTATCTGCGAGATGAAAACATGATCTTTTAGTGCATTTATCTTTGCGAAAATATTTTTCCTCCGAATCATTGCATGTTAAACGAGTGTCTAAATTCTTTCGTAAACGCGTTTACGTACGTACGCGGATGCCTTATACTTTTTGTGCGACGAATTTGTATATAGGAATACATATCTATAAATTTGTATTATGTTATCTAATTATAAGTCGCTTTTAATACTTGGAACATTTAACGAAGTTTAAAAATGTAAATGATTACAATAACATTAGATCTACGATTACTTATCGGAAATGTTGTAGCGCAGAAGTTATTTTATTACTACAAATAAGACTGTTATTTGAACATTGATTATATTTAAACTCTATTCTGTTTGTCGAATGTTGTAAACTTTTAATAATTCATTATTGCAAGAAATATCCATTGATAACACATAATTGTGATAATTTTATATAATTAGTCCTACGAACTCATGAAACTCATAATTGACGTTTGGAAAAGAAAACTTTGTCGTTTATAAACACATAACATTACATTTAAAACTGTACTCAATGGTCATATAGATACGTACAATACGAGCAATCTCTCCGCGAGCGAATACGAACTCAATAATGTTTGTCGTTTATTTAATAAAATATTTTTTTTAAATCATAGTATATTGTCCTTGCATTAATAGTCTCTTTACCTCACAGGGAAAGATCCCGAACCCGGAAATTCAAAAAAATTCTGAAACTTTGTGAATATGTAGGGGATTTCCTCCTGATTACAACGCAATTTTTGTTTGTAGCCCAAATTCACTCGAACTGGGTGAAATTAACCCCTGAAAATTCGGCTATTTTCCGATTTCGTGTTATAACTCGCGAACTGTAAGATAGAAAGAAATTTTTTAGACAAAAGTTACTTCTTTTAATTATACCTATGATTTGGTAAAAAAATTATTTTACACTTCGCGAGTTATAACACAAAATCGGAAAATAACCGGATTTTTAGGGATCAATTACACCCTCTTAGAGTGAATTTGGGCAGCAAGCAAAAATTGTGTTGTAATCAGGAGGAAATCCCTTACATATTCACAAAGTTTCAGAATTTTTTGAATTCCGGGTTCGGGGTCTTCCCTTGTCAGATGATTGAAATCTGTCTTACACAACTTCGTGAAAATAAAATAAGAATATTAAAATATCCTTACCAAATTGTTAGGAGATAAAAGTGATCTGCAAAATATATAATGTTAAGTTAAGCATTAATAGTAATAGAATTTTTAGAATATAAACACACAATATATATATATATTAAATTCTGAAAGTATCATGTAATATTTATTTTCAATAAAATATGTAATATTACAGTAATGTTTCAGTATCATGTATGTTAATAGATAATTATGTATCTTGAAAACGGAAGTTATATGTGTCTAATGAGACCAAGCCGTACTAAAATATTTTTCTAAATTACCGAATAAATGTATATAGTTTATGATGTGTTATAAGTATTATACAATTTGCATATTTTTTATTTTCACTGTGTACAAAATTACTTACCTTCATGCTTTTACGGGTAAGATTACAATCAAATTTCTTATTAACTCGTTTGATATAAGCTTCAGAACGAGATTAAGGAGAATTATTCGAAATATTAGCGAGATAAGTAAATTGCATAAATATCAAAATGCCATAATATTACTGGCATGCAATAGAATTTTGCAGAAAGCAACAAATAATAACGTTATTTTTAAGAAAATATTGAATGTCAGAAATTGTTGCGATTTATAAGAAAATACTTCGTGTTCAGATCATTGAATGTAATTGTAATAAATAGAAATATATTATACAACTGATATATGTTTACAAAGGATTTGTAAAGTGTAATTTTCTAAAAGGGAGCTATAACTGTAATTCATATAAATGCCTGAAATGAATTTTGTATTCGCAGAGACAATTTGCGACAAAAATAAAAATTTGTATTTTCGTATGTAAATAGTCGATTGTATGTATACATTCTAATTTATATGAATTCCGCGTATCCAAGCCACAAAATGTATTGCTAGCAAATAGAAGGAAAAGTTTGTACATAAACCTTCCTGTGAAACGTTTTATTCTAAGAAAAAATTCCCCCTCATTAATTATAATATATACGAAAGATATTAATTTTAATATCCATGTCAAAACTATTTCACAGTTTTCGGAACTAGCTAGTATTCTAATTACGTTTTACTAAAATGTAAGATTCTGTTTTTGTGAACTTTTGGTAGTCGCGCATATATGCTAATTCTGTTACTGAATGGTATTGTTTATATTAAATTTGTTCCAATAATCACGTATTATAGTTACAGTTTGGCACTTTTTTTATTGTGTTCAAGCTACTTTGGTATTCTTTTTTTTGCTGTGCCTGTGCTTCGTAATCTATTTTAAAAGCTATGAAATGTTGCTAATTAGTTGTCTTATGAGTTACTTATTGATATTCAAAATTAATCAACTATATCTTCATGATCAGGGCCGGCGGAACCATTATGCAAGTAATGCGCCGCATAAGGGCGCCAGCCGAAGGGGGCGCTAAAAACTATATCGCAAACTTAATAATAAAGGAATCCAACTCCCATATAAACAAAATGTAACTGTAATTATTTTTTTATCGTACCTCGTAATGGCAAAACATATTAAATAGAAAACAGGTGCAAAGATTTGGGGGCGCCAAAAATTTTCTTGTATAAGGGCGCCAACCATTCTCGCGTCGGCCCTGTTCATGATATATTCACTTTTGTAATTTCATGTCCCCAAACATTAATAAAATCATGATTATGGATCGAGTGTCATATAAAAAAATATTTTCCCACGAACGAAACATTATTCAACGCTTCGTAAATCTTCTGTTCCAAAAAGTTAAAACTTGCGTATTTAGTAATGCAGTAATATATATACTCTTGGTAGTAAAGTTTCATGCAAGTTACTAATAGAGGAATTCATACTCTCCTATGTTCCTAACTAGTAATTCTTGAGCTCCATTGCACTTTAGCGAGAACTGTTATTATTATTATTTCATCGTAATACTCATTCATTTACAACTAATTATTGTATTTCTTGGTTTCAGAGTCATTGAAGTTTGCCAAAGTTCAAATTTGAATAGATATATATATATTAAACACTTTAATCGAGATTGAAATTTAGGAAACACTGAAAGCCTTGGGCGAGGATATGTCCAATTTAAGTTACTAGGGATTTTCACATTATATCAACACTTGTCAAGATCAAATCAAATAATTGCAGACGCGGTACGGTGTTGAGCGTTTTAAATAATTTAATTCCGTGTCCAGTTGTTCGTAAAAAGCGCAAAATACATTTTTCTGCCGAAGATGTCTGGCGATGTACAAGCAAGAAAACGAAAAGAGAAGAGACGTAAAAAGGGTAAAAGATAGACTAATGAAAGTGTGAGAGAATTATTATAAGTTCGATTCTTGTATACTCGTAAAACATTTTTAACAGTGTTTACTTTCTTATTTTTATCCCCGGAGATCTGCATTATACGTTTTAAATTAATAAAAAAATAAATACTCACCTTTTCCATCTTTGAAACTAATCTACATTAAGGTAACATACAATTATTGTCGAATTTTCGTATTTAAATAATCGATTCCCTGCCAACTGTGGTTACCAATTTTATCAATTCTAACGATTAAATATTATATAACTAATATGTAATATTTATTTATATGTGAGTACACTTTATAATTCTTAATTTCATTGACTTTCACCAACATATTATACTTGCAAAATTTATTGAATGACATTTTCGTTACCTGCTGCTTTCTAATATCCTTTTCATGGCACTGGAACGAGTGTATTTCTCAAAAATCAATCTTGGGTGTCACAAAATTTATTTCGAAAGGTTTGTGTTATTATGTAACTAATATACTAATCCATACACCGTATTATTAAAAATATCTTATTTCTCTACAACTCCGAGCTCTTCCCCATTTATTTTTACTTAGAAATATAATACCATTACACATTTTTTCACTTTAAGTTCATACGTCCAATAATAGAATAAATATGTCACACTTAAAAACCGTATTTCACGTTACTTATTAAAACAGAAATACATTTCTTCACTTAATACCTGCTATTTTTACGAAACAATTGTGCTATTCGAAGTGTGAAATATCAGTTATTTTGGAGCATATTTGGCAAAGTTGCTCAAATTAGAAAATGCAGGGTCTTAGGAGCTTGATGAGCCTAGCTTTTGGCTTTCAAAAATAGACCAACATGTAATGCCCAATCCAAAAACATATTCCGCCAATTTATTTATATATTTCACGTATTTTTCTTAAATATCACGATACTATTAGCGTAAAACTGATATTCAGCTTTTTATTTCACTCGCAAAGAAACGATGCAACAATTTAGTCACGTCTATTAGAAATCTACAATAAACATATGACAAAAAGGTTATCTAACTGAAACTTTTACTGCGAAAATATGAATGCTATACACTCGCACATGGTATTTACGGGAATGTATATGAATAAATTGCAAGAATAGCGTCCCTTAAATTTTTACTTGCATCCTTTCACATTCATCAACATTCAGTACAAATTTTTTAATTCATTTTCCGAGCGTAATCACACATAAATACAGAACATGTTATACACATTCATAGATCGATTTACGAAAGTAGTAGAAAAATAATATCGAATTTTCAACTTACTTCGAATTAAGTATATTAAAATAACAGTAAAATAACACAAAAGTATGTTCGGACAAGTAGATTTTCACACACATTTTAATTGTGTGGCACACGTATTCCCTGAACACTGAATAATATCTGTGCAGTCATTGAGAAATTATTTCTACCGAATGTTTTGTATTATACTCAGATGAGGAAGACAGCAGCACACCTGCACCTCCTTTGGGAAATTTAACTGAGAGCGTAGCAGAAAACGTAACTATACATGTTTATAAAGAGAGCAGTACAGGTGGACATTGGTGCGCACGAATTATATTCTTCGTTCTGCTAGCAGTTCTTGTTGGCATAATTGGTATAATTATCTTTGAGCACAGAGGCACCACAGACAGTAAGTACATTTAAATATATATTTGCAACGAAAGCCAATGTAGATTTCTTATACAAAAGATTTGATATTGCAAGTCAGCACACCGTTAGAAACATCCCGATGGGCCTTTATTTTCGACGGGTGGGTGGACGACTCGCTGTCTCTGCACGAGGAGGAATCACACGACGAAGAGGAACATGACAAAAGTGAGGAGGCGCGCACGGACGAGAAAGAAGATAATTATGACACGAAAGTAGAGTCTTCGGAAACATCTAACGAAGAAGAAGGAGTTGAGCGAGGGGATGAAGGGGAAGAAGAAAGTACGGATGAAGTAGAAGAAGAGGAAGAAGAAGAACAAGAAGAAGAACAAGGAGAAGAGGAGGAGGAGGAGGAAGAAAATACACATGAAGAAGAAGATGAAGAAGTAAATACAAACGAAGAAGAAGAAGAAAATACAAATGAAGAAGAAAATACACGAGGAGAAGAAGAAGAAAATACACAAGAAGAAGAGGAGGAGCTAGCAACAGCTGAAAACGAATCTGACGAAGAAAATACAGTTTCCGAGGACAAGGAAGGTATTAATTAAGTTGCAAAGCGTTGTAATAGAAGGGAATGTAAACTGAAGATATAATATTATATACACTTTAATTCTAACAGAATATACCAGCGTTGAGTTAGACCACCATAGAGAATACGAAGAATACGAAGATAAAGAACAAGAGAAAGACATACAAGAAGACGAGAATATTAGTTCACAGAACTTAGACGATACTGATGTGTTAGAAGAGATTTACGGTATTAGTAAAGAGAAGAGTAAAGAAAATATGTTATACGGAAAAGATAATCAATTTCATGATATGTTAATTACACCACACGAAGAGATATTCGAAAGATTTTTAGACATTCCTGGTATTAATGAAATTCACGACGACAATGTAGAACCTTTAGAAGAGGTAAGGCTAGTTTAATTACATATTAAACATAATTACATGTGAGAACAGTAATTAAACAGATTCTGATGAAATTCTTTCCCGGTATTCAGTTATTTCTTCTTTGCAAGCAACCAATCGTTTATGATAGTTTCTTGAGTATTCTTAATTCTTTTAAACCTGTGAGGATAAACTTGGAATTTTAGAAAGTTACTTCAGTTTGTTTCGGAGTAAGAAATTAGCTTGTTTCGCTGAAATAATTATTATTAGTGGAGTTATTTCTGATTGTAACGTATAGTTTCAGTTTTATGTTTCCGAAATGTATGTTTTGAATAACAGCACGTCACATGATGATTTTTGCATTAGGTAGAAATTGTAGAACCTGAAGAATATATTAGTGAAATAGATAAAACGCCGGAGGCCGAAGAGATTGAAGAAGAATCTGCTAGCGGTGAGTGAAATGTGAAAATTAATTTGATTTATGCAATGCTTCTACAACATGAATTGAGTCCGGTGATCCTCCATGCTCTTATATCGTCGAGTAAAGCTCAGCGTAAAAAATCACGGGTGTAATGAATTATCATAGCGCTGAATGTTTGTGATATTTTACTGTGGTCTTAAAGTATCAATGAGAAATAATGTCTAATGATTGCAGTGGCGATGAAGTTTGGAGTTGGTGTGGCACTTGTTGTTGCTGCACATTTTGTCCTTGTGAAACGATGGAACAATGGTAAATGTTGTGATACTTATGTTTTACAAATATAATATCATAACCCTTACGCATTTAAGCGAAAAATTCTCCTTCTCTTTTCGTTGCCCAAGCAGGAGAATCGCAAAGTTGTTAATTCAATTAACTCTATTACTGCAATTAGTAATCCTAGCGTTAAATCGCGTCTAGCGTTGCTACAGTCGCATCGGAAAGTAAGTTGACACTCTTTAAAATCGCATAACTTTTTCAAAATTGGTCCAAACGACTTGAGTTTTATTTCAGAAGCTGGCGGAATTAGTTTTCTAGGTGACGTGTTTCGTAGTTTTGAAAAAAATTGCGACTGGTCGGAATAGCGATGAAAATAGTGAAGGTAGTTTTTTTTCAAATTTTTTCTGAGCTTGTAATGGAAATTCAAAAAACCCGTTTGTAGATCGAAGTATGTTGTATAGATGCTGAAAATTTCATCTGAATCGGTTAACGTTGCTCTGAGCTGTAAACTCTTAAAGATCGCAGAATAAGGTTGAGAATCGCTGATTTCGGCAATTTTCGGGGTTTCCCGTTTGGACCAATTTGACAAAAGTTATGCGATTTTAAAGAGTGTCGACTTACTTTCCGACGCGACTGTATATGCGTTAATCACTGCATTTCATAAATATGATAAATAATATGTATACTGGTGTTAATATGTTACAATTATTCTAATAAAAGTATAATCTCTATTTTTCATATAACACAATATTTTCATTCCTTCCAATCGAGCAAATGATTTCAAGCGAAATGCAAACATATTTAAAGTGACAAAGACCACACGCGGAAAGAATATTTTTAAAAAAGTCTTCGTGCGCAGAAAATGAAGTGTCGCGAATAATAAGTATTTAAATTATTTTCAATGTTGATGAGATGCAAATACATATTGTTAGTAAAATTATCCATTCTACAAGAAAGATTTACATTATTACGTTACGTGTATTGCGGAAAGAATAATATTCGAGAAAAAGGAATACACAGATATTTTAAAGATGGCGGAGAATTCGCGTTTATACTTTTACAGAGGCTAGGATATTATGAAATATAATTTACATTATATACTTTGTAGAACTCATTGCTCATGATTATTAAAACAGATACAAGTATTACTGATTAATGGTATACTTTTTTGATGTTTAGAAGTTACCTTTGTTCAAAGTCAATCTAAAGTAATTTCGTCTGAGAAAAGAGACAGGGAAGAGAAAGTAACTGCGGAAAGAGAGAGGATGTTTAAAGCCGAGAAGTATGACAAAGACACGAAAGGAGAAGAGGACGAGCAGGAGGAAGAAGAGGATGAAAACGAGGATGAGGAGGAGGACGAGGACGAGGATGACGAAGAGGAGGGCGGTCGGGAGAAGGATGAAGAGGAGGAAGAGGAGGAGGAGGAGGAGGATGTGGAGGAGGAGGAGATGGAGGAAGAGGAAGTAAATGAGGAAGAAGAAAGTGAAGACGAAGTCGAGGTAAATGTTGAACGGGAAACTAAGGGGCAGAAGAAAATGGCTGAAGGGCAAGAAGAGGAGCAGGGAGAAGATGAAATTGAAGATTTCGATGACACTGAACTGATGACTAGACTCGAAACTAAATATGGAAAATTACAAACTATACAAGACAGTGAAGAAAAAAGCAAACAAGAGAAGGGAACAGACACTAATAAAGTAACAAAATGGAAACGTAATTAATGTTTTATAGAATCGTATGCATGATTGATCCAAGAAGCATACGCATAAAGCTTATGAACAAATTGTTAACATTCTGTGGTATTTATTTCCGATTTATTCATTTACTATGTCTAGTAGTTGTTTCTCCATTTTTGTTATTTTAATATATAATAGTATATGCCAATATGATAGTTTCTCTTGTTTTCATTGCCTTGCAAAAAAGTCAATGAATGTAAACTAATTAATTAAAGAATGACATATATGTATATAGAAAATATCACTAATATCGATTATACAATAATTTCGTAATATTTAACGAGCATGGAGGATCTGTTATTGAGTAATTTAATCGTGCATGGTCTCATTGAGGAGTTATGAACCTCTCAGACAAATATTTAATGAAATAAAGTTCAAGACACGAATATATAAAGAAACGAAATATTTTTCATTAAAATAAACAATCTTTGGATCCTTTCGTTATTCAAAGTTACATTTGTAGGGCCTATATGTAGGGTGTCCCATTTGAAATTTCGCGCGTAATTATCGCTCGAACTATTCGTTTTTGGAAAAAATGTTACACGCAAAACTTATTGTGTTTCGAGGGGGGCATCTTGTGATGGTCACAAGTCTTATCTATGTAGGTGCACGTGCTCTCGAGATTTCAAGGTTACCTTGGTTTTTTTAGATGGAACTGTATGTTTTCATTCGAATTCCTCCAAGGTTATTTATTGCCGTTTGAAACTTATCCTTTGTTGCACGTCCGGAAAGTGTTCCTTATCTTCGGTATTCGAAATGATGATAGGAAGAGGAAGCACGATACCCTTCCCACCAAGATCAAGTTTATCTAGAAGAACCATGGGCGTCTGCAGGGGGGGGGGGGGGGGGGGGGCAAAAGGGGCAGTTGCCCTCCCTGGCTTTTAAGAAAAAATCGCTTATTTTTCAAAACTGATCTTTATTCAGTTTATACTAAAAAGGGGAATACTTTTAAATTTCGGTTTTAAATTTTGAATTAAATTGGCACTATAAAATAGGGTTAAAAAGGCAAGGGGGGTATATTTTTCTTTACCATCATCCCAAAGTTGGCCCCCTCTGGAAAAAAGTCTGCGGACGCCCCTGAGAAGAACCCACTACATCTGATAATATGAAAAATCGTATTAGGAATGCTTGCCAACAAATTACTTTTGCAACACTGGAAAGGGTGCAACTATTTTTTAGGGATAAAGTAACAAATGGTAAATCATAATACAGAGTAGTGTAGGAAATTTTTTAAACTTAATTATAGCATTTCATTCAATGCCGTTGTTCTATAATTACAATATTGATACAGACACATGATGTATAAAAATTTAGTGTGGTAGTGATTTAACAGAATTTAGTTTAGAAAATAAAACAGCAGGACTTTTCTATAGAGCGATTTATTATGAAATTCTTAAATACAAAAGAATCCTCTGATTCCGATTGGCATTTACTATTACAAGTAATTCCATTCTCTCGTATTGTTCGAGATCCCAAGCCTCGGGGGGATCCGTGCACTCCCGTAAATAAGGACACTCTTTGTTTCTGTATCTGTACATATTTTTAATAACCCTTAATGCGCGTACATACTGAAGATACACAAAAATTTACACTTATAAATAGAGCTCGTACGATCATTAAAAATCCTATCATCATATTTCTCATTCACACAATTCTCATACTATCGCGAATACAAATAATTATGCATATAAAATAAATCAGTTGAAAGGTAGTCCTAGGAGAGAAACTATCTGAATATTTAAAATCAGATAAAAATATTTCACAATATCGAATATATAATTAGCATTGCCTTAACTAACCTTTTTATTAGCGACTATCATTCTGTAATTGTTTACGAACTTTTACATATTACATAACTAAAAAAATGAATTGTTTTATTAACAATATAAAAAAATGTAACATACAATAACTTAATATTTATGCTTATGCCTATGTTTGCGCGGAGATGGCGAAGGTGGACTATTAGCTCTATGCTTCGAAGCACGTGGAGGAGGCGGAGGTGACAGTGACGGTGATCTGGCTCTTCTTTTTCTGTCGTTTCGTTCATTGCCAGGCGATCTACGAGACAGTCTAGACGAGAATGAAGGCGATGGCGTACGGCGAATACGGGGCGGTGACGGTGTCACTGGTACTCGCTTTTTATATGGTGACCGTGACCTGCGTTTACCGCGCGGTGATCTGCTGCGCGATCTAAAAATACATGGTCCAAAATTATTGGGATGCTAGCTATATTAATCCTAGCGTTCAAAAATATGCCTGTGCAGCCGTAGAGTCTGAATATTGTAATTGTTTTTTCAGAATTTTTTCCCAATGCATTCACCTTACTCCAAGTAAATACGATAACAGAAGTTAATTTTTGATAACTTGATTTGTTAAAGAAAATTTCAACATTTCTTTTATATTAAATATCTTATTAAGCATACTAAATATTATATTAAATATCTTAGTAACGTGTATTTGGATCACGAAATGTAAGAAAAGTTGTTTTATTTTCTTGTTCCTGTATTGTGTATTGAATTTATTGTTCTCACGAAGTATCAGTATTAACGTAAAATGTATAAGTACCGGATTAAAATTACAGGAAACACATAACAATGTATACCCAGTTCGCACACACGCGTCTTTAAGACGTCCCAGAGACGTCTTCATCAGGTCTGTACAAGGTCCAATGTAACTCTTTAAAAGAATTTATCAAGACGTTTCTAGGTATTGGAAAAAAATTGGAACCAAACCTAGATCTCCCGCTTATGAGGCAATCACTATTCGGAACTACCTAAGACACTTTCGTCTAAACAATTTCAACTGTTAGATACATATTGATTTGAGTTGTTGGTAAAAAATGGGTATTGGTCCGAAATAATTTATAGAATTTGTCACCATTCGACGTCTAGATTCATCCCTCAAAATGTCATACCACAGATGCGTTGAAGATGTCGACGAAAACCCCGACGAATGATTGAGAAGTCGCGTGGTATTTAAAAAAAATTTGTAATTTTTAGATGTTATTTTTTCGGGGAAATGGTGCATTCTAACTTCAAATTGCAGATTTTATTCTGATTGTTAACGAGTTCAACGACTACAGCCATATATTCTCTGATCTTCTCAAGCGCGCGTATAAAAGTCGACCAGTCGATTCGGGAGGGTTATTTTGAGCAAAAAATAATATCATGTAACTAGGGGGTCGCAAGTCGATAGACTGCACCTCGTACATCCCAGGGTTTGTTGCTACATAGTTTTAAAGGGTCTGCATCTCTGCATTCACAAACTGCCCTCAGCACGAAACTTTTGAAGGCGTCACTTGCGTGTTCTCCAAGGAGTAACCAGTTGTGCAGGCCTGCCGTAATGCCTACAAAACGCGCCCTCTTTCCCCCGGAATATTCGATAAAACTACTTCGGTGCATGCGTACCCGGTCGAAATCGAAATTCAGATTTCTTGAAGACGAAGCGAGTTGCAGAATAATTTTATTGTACATTTTTTACGTATTTCTTCACGTAGAATCACTATTTCTCCGCTTAGACTATTGGCTACGAAACACCCTGCATATATACTAGAGATTGAATTTTTTAGATCCAGTCCGATGAGCATAATTTTTAACTTAAGTTTCGTATGAAGATATTGTTGCTTGAAAAAGTTAGAAGCGAATCTGTGGATAGTTTTTCCTCCTACTGTATATAGAATTTAGAAAGATATTCACCTATATCTAGTACTTTTAGACGACGGGCTTGACGAAGTTCGTCTTCGATCTCTGTAATGATTTGGAGACTCTGGAGTTGTACTTCGTTTTTTTTCTCTACGCCTGTCGTCATCACGTTCCTCACTTTTCACGTCCTTCATTTCCCTTTCGCTCTGCAATAAGAATCTCTTGTTTCATAGAGTACATTACGAGATATTTACCTGTACTAGGAGAAGTAAATTACCTTTCTTATGAGTTTTTTTCTATAATGTTCTACTTGTCCTTGTATCGTCATACCGGATTTCAATGTTCTCCTACCGCTTTCCAATTCATCTTGATATTGCATTATTTTCACTTCAATTTCACGTAGTCTAGTTCTTCTTTCTTCGTTATAATCTCTGCCACTATAACATCATATATCATTGCAATTAACTTAATGTAATAAAGTATTATTATACTCTGCAAAAATTATTTATTTATTCTCATCGCGATATTTAACTCTCGCCCGAAGAAAAGAGGATCACTGGACACCTGCATGTTTTAGAACGGTATTGCAACGAATGACGCACTGTATACGTACATTGGGGACAGTACCGTGATCGTCTTATGCCGGATATAGGCGGTTATAATTTAATGCATCGACAGTGCCACCTATTTTTCTCATTACGATTGATAATTTCACTCAGTCGAACGCTTTTTGACCGCGAAACCGATTAGCGATGAATTGTCACAAGCCGTTCACCGAGTATTGCATGCGTCACGTCGACTTAAGAAGAACTTTTTAACGAGAAGATTAAATGATATAAAAACGTACTTCAGTAAAATTGCGGCGAAACCTATTCCTCGGAAGAAAGGCGAGGTATTGAATTTAAAAATCGAAAAGTAACATTTCACAAACACACCGCACGTGTAATAGAAGCCGCAGGAAAAAAAGGTAATTAATGCTATAACAGATTCAAAGAGCCGAAAACATTCGAAACATCATATTTATACTGCAAGAAGTAAATAAAATTTATAAATTTATTTTCCTGCTGCTCACACTTCACGTAATAATAATAGTACTTATTGAAAGAAGCTAGATATAATATTTAATGAAAATCTAGAATACAAAGAAAAGTAATTTTAAAGTTGCCCGTATTCGTGTTTATGGAATGGAAGCAGTTCTCAAACTTGAAACATCGCGATCGTTCTGCTTGGCACTTTTCTACACGAACTAAGAGATATGCGACCGCGCCGCCTGGCATTTTTCCACCAGTTTTCAGCGATGATTTGCGGCATTTACACGGATAAAATCGACAATTGCGAGGAAAAAAGTACACCATTGCTAAAATATTGATAAAAAAATGATTCTCTCAAAATTTGTTCTCACGCCATCTTATTCCTCGTAGAGAAAAGCGGACACATTTCGTAGTTGACATTTTTACCTATTTTCATACCTTTTTAAGAAATTTCGCGAACCAGATCTTCCAACCCCAACTTTGAGAGCTGTTTTCACCACATAAACATAAATATTGGCAGCCATAAAAGCTATGTTTCGATCATATTGAATGCTATACCGGTATGCGAAGTTTGATCAATCTCAAAACGTAGAAATTAAGTTGTGCGACTCGTTAACACGGATTACGATTAAACCGACCTGTGGCTTCCACCTTCCGTTCTCGGAGAACGGAAAATTCTCCGAATAAAGGGTACACTATAATTATTCATACGCTACCTGGAATCCATACTAGTATCCTGAGAATTCGAATCATCATTTTGGCCTAATTCTTCCCATTTACTGGTTGTCATAGCCTGCGCTTCGACCTAAGGATTTATTTTATAAAATAAAGAAATAGAAAACTATGTACGTAAAATAATAGTGCTTAAGAAATTTTCTCAACCTGATCAGGGTCAACTGTTTCCCACCGCGATGGCACAAAACCTGCTGGAATCGATGCCTTTTTATCGTCTTTGTTTCGCATATTTAAAGAATCTTCTTCGTCCATAGGTACACCATCGATATCTTCATCCACTGAAAGCATAAATGCACAAAATTTCAATACACTGCAAAATTATAGCCGTGAATGCACGAAATATTTTTAAAACATTCTTACTAGGAACACCATCAATGTCGTCATAGTTGGTTGTTGTTTGTGGAGTTAGACCGTGTTTCATAGCACCTTTAAGAAGAGCAGCACCGTCTAGCGGTACTCCATCCAAATCCTCCGTACCATCTCCATCTACATCCGATAGTGGTGCTCCATCAATATCTTCGTCATTTTCTGGTTCAGGTTCATCCACCTAAACGATATGATTATTTCTATTTCTTCTCTTTCGCGTAATTGTAAAATATTATAATCTTAAATGATTAGGTTTACCAAAACAAGTCCAAGAAATGTGTTCTGCAATTTAACTAGGAAATCACGTGGATATACAGCCCAATCTTCCCATGCTCTAAACATTCTCATTACACGAACTTTAAAGCCTTCCGCCTTTAATCTACTATCAAACTGCTTATAGGCTTGATGAACTTCATTAAATATGTCTAATAGTCGGGTTTCAAACCTATATCGTAGCACAGCATTTAATATTAATGGTTTTAATCACGTGTATACGTTGCATTTTAAAATACAAGCCACTTACGCTTTCCGATAAATAGTAGCATTATTTACTTTAACGCCACAGTTGTGTAATATATCCGATATAAGATATAATCTGGCGATTTTCTTATTTACAGGAGTTTGTAGTATCGAAAGTGACTCCGAAATACAATCACAAATCTCTTCCGCTGCTTCGGCATGTTCTATACAAAATACCATTGCTTCTGCAACTTTTATCCTTTCGGGTGATATGTTTCGCAATAAATCCTCTAATCGATCTCGCTGACTATTTACATGAGACATTGATAAAAAAGAAAGTCAAAATCAATTCGATGGAATGAATGAAAAGCTGGTATCGATCTTGGTTTTCAAATATTCTCTTCGTTACCTGTTCGACAAGCTACCTCTTCTAGGCTCTTGTCTCTCTTCCATCTCAATCAATTCGTCAGGCATCCCCTGTGTCCACGGATTGATCGGCGGTGGTCTCCATACACTTCCGCCCTTAAACATTCGAAAATCCTCTGTGTGCCATTCCTTTTGCCCATCTCCTTGTAATATAGAGTATAACTTCCATCGGTAATATGTGTGCGCGGGGGAATAATTTTCAAATAAAAATCTGAAATTTGAAAATCGTTATCGAGCTTCTGATACAAACAGCGTCGTTAATACGCTTCGCTGTGACTAAAGTTATACAAACCTAAACATCGGATTATTCAGTTCCCGATTCATTATCATCGCTTCAAACATCGGACCTTCCCGAATCACAAATTCTACCATTCTATGTATTAACATAACTAGGTTCCTACAGCATAAAATTTCGTGAACGATATATTTATAAATTCTACAGTCACGTAATGTTCTAAAATGTAAAGTACGTATGTGTCCAAGTTTGAACGTTATATTCTTGAAAGCCAAACATACCTTTCTGTTGGAATAACAACTTTCACAACTGCATTCTGCAAAACCTATGACAATTCCCATTATAGTGTAACAATTACAGTTGATTGGATATTCCAGTCCAAATTAATCCATCCCCAATGTGATTACCACCAGTTTAATGTATCGTAATTTTAAACACAGATTACAGTCAATGTTCGAGTATTAATCATAAGATATTACGTACAATACACATTTCTCGTTTATTTTCGTATTTTATTTCGAGGCGATTATGTATATTAATACATAACTATCATTGGAATTTTCCAACTTATTAACTCATGGAATAAAGTTTATAGCATGTTCCTTTATAATTTAAAAGTTGCACGTTATTTAGAGAAATTAAAGTGCGAATATTTATTGGTTTAATATATTTACACTGCAGTTGTTACTTTAAAAGAAATCGCTAAAATTCCTTCGTTATTATGTAGCTTGAACGTGATATAAATGTAGTGATGGAACATTATCTAAATGGTTAATAAAATTTTAGTGTTTATATACAGGGTGTGTTTATATACACCTAAGATTAGGACCTACAATATTCCTATTGGTTTCGATGATACGAAAGAGTGTGTAAAGAAGAAAGTATTTGTTTCTACATATAGGTCAAATTTTCACCCACATTTTTGCGTACTGTAATACTATAACTGATGAAAAAACCCATCAGGTGGTCGGCATATATAGTCTTTCTACATAAGATAAATGAGGACAAATAACCGTGATATACATATATACAGGGTTTCACCAAAATAAGTGGCCAAACCTTGGTCTTGTATTCCACTCTTCCTAAGCATGAAAAAAGGTCATATAAACGTAGATCCGAAAATTCTACCTTTCCCGGATATGTACACTTTTTCTTTACATTGGAGTTTCTCACGATTCGCTATCTCACGTATGGCAGTTACATCAATCGATGGATTGGCAGAATACAGAATAGATTCAAACCCTTGGGGTTTTTATTTATAGGGACCTCATAAAATTCACTCAAAAACCGAGTTATTACCGCATATGGGAAAATTTGAAATAGACCAGGAACTTATGGACGTCTTCGATAGTCCCTGAATCGTCGAAGCGAAATATGTATTGGTGCAGGGGGAAATAATTTCTAGGAATTTCTTTAAGTTTCAAGCGTTCTTGCAATAATCTTAATATGTAAAGCAGAAAGTGTTTGTGTGTTTGTCTGTCGCCTAAAAACTTTCGAACGGTGAACTCTGGGGTCACAAAATGTGTCCTAGCTCATTATAATCCAGATAAAATTAATAAATAAATGTTTTTTTAAATCGGAATCTAAATTTTGGACGAAGCCGAGTAGTAAAACCAGTCCGTCATAAACAAAAGGTGTTTATATCTCGGAAAGGAGTTTCTGGACCTATGTTTGTGACCTCCCTTCATTCTTTAAAAGAGCCGAATACGAAAAGAAAGTTTGGCCACCTATTTCTGTGACACCCTGTTTATACGTATAAATTGACTCCTTCAGAATACTGACTTTAAGATAGGACATCTTTGCAAAGATATATATGTTGAAATTAAAACATTTTGATAAAGGAAAGTAATTTTACCTTTTCAAAGTTTTCCTTTTCTTGAGGGTCTGCAGTCTGAAGATTGCGAATGCGGGGCACCTGAGATCATATTTTACAAATAGTTTTACGTAAACGGAAGATTTTCATAGAAATCTTTGTTGCGAATCATCTTAATTTATAATCAGGCAAAGGTCGTAGAAATTTGAAACAGTAATTACAACCGCCTTTTTTCTGGTAAATCTAAAATGAAAATGACTAAACGAATGTTTAAATGTTTATACCAATGAGGTAGTTAACATCTGTTAAAACATAAAATTCTAGTTTTAGTAAACTAACGGCGTACCGATATTAGAGGAGTAAGTGGTAATAAAACATTACTGCTTATCACTTATTTACAAACAGCGTCGGCGCAAGGGAGTGTAACGTCCAGCGCGGAAACGAAAGCTTTAAAATATTTAATGAATTAAGAGTACAAAAAATGAAAACCTAAAGGAATATTGCGTGGTTTAATGGAAACAAATTAGTTAATTATTTCTTTAACATCTATCGATTTGTTCCTGTATTTCTCAATTGATATAAAGAAGAGCCAACAAATCGCTCTTACGATACTGAAAATATTCAGATCCTAAGAATTAAGTTCAAACGATAGTTTATTCGGTTAGTTCGATTATTAAGTAAAATATGATTTTCCAAATTGGATTTCTAATTTTAAATTAAATTCAGTTATTACGAAACTAAAATCAAACCTTATAAATCAGAACATCCCATTGCGTTAGCTTATTTTCGTTCCAGAGTTACCAAGAAACATTGATTCGAATCAGTGACTCTACTACTGTACCCCTTTTCGGTAAATATGAACACTAAATAATTATACCTAAATGTAGGGTAGACCAATAAGAATTGCCACCTTCAATATCTCCGGAACCGTGGAAGTAAGAGAAACATTTTTCTCATAATTACGAACGAAATCTTACGGATCGCTAACGTTTGCTCTTATATAAGTGCCAATGACCTTTTAGGAGGGCGAAGGTGTAACGGAAATGTATCTTTCAGTTAATTGTTGTAGCGTTTTCCATGAGAACAGTTTAGAAATACGATTAGCAGATTTTAATTTTTATTCTGAAAACTACCGTGTAGTTTTATATGTCATTGTTAGTGCTACTGTCGCCTTCGATATACCGGGTGCCATGTAACTGGTGGTACAAGCGGAAAAGTGGTGATTCTACATGAGGAAATGAAACGAGAATAAAGAATAATATCTTTTCATACATTGAAAGTATGTCGAATACGTGTGTACTTGATTGTGCCGCGACTCGACGAATTTCACAGTTCAATTTTTATTTGCAATTTTGAAAGGAAGCTAATTGCGGCGAAATCCGTCGAATCAAGACACAATATACACATACTCGATAGATACGTATTTCTAAATATTTTTCTCGGAAAGAGTCTCGTGTGAAAAAATTCTATTCTTCATTTTTCATTCATTTTCTCGTGTAGAATCACCATATTTATATTTAAATATGTTATTGTATAAGCTTACTATAAGATGACACATTTAGTGTACCTATGTACCCAGTATCAGAATGGTTAAAGAATAACATATATGCAAAGATCCGCTTGAAATGTTGGGGGATTATCATGCCACCATTAACGGTGATGGAAGAAGTAGTTTCGAAAGCAACAAAAATATGGATGACAATAAATTCTTAGCTCTTAAGATCTATGCACACATACCAGCTCTGTGTCGGATCCGCGGAGAATTCAAGTACTCGTTTCCATTACAATCATTAAAAATAATCAGAATTACATCAAGTTTGGTGTCATTCTCATCAGAAGCTATAGTCTGTCGATATGACTCTAGCGTAGACGCTCCCAGTTGAGAGCCGATTACCTCCTTGCGTTCTGGAATCCGAGTCAGAACCGAGTGCGGAGCTGTCAAGGTGCACTCCGACGGCGCATGGCCCGGCTAGTTTCGCGCTGTGATCAGCTTGGGCTAGCCGCGTCGTAGAAATGCTCGGGGCTTACCGACTCACGCTCGCTAATCGCCTCAATTTGCATTTACTACACGCGCCGTGGGATCGCACCTTAACAATTTTGCGTCCGGTTCTGACCCGAGTCCCAGAACGCAAGGAGGTGTTTGGCTACCGACTGGACACGTCTGCTCTAGTGTTTAGGAGCCTCGATGCGCGTTGCTTAAGAGTTTCGATCCGAAAAGAAGATCCCATTCAGCCGATTCCAAGAGCGTCAGGAAAAGAGCTGGAGTATCGTGGCCAACGAATGCTAACTTCAGAGTTCGGATACGGATCCGACACTGAAGCACGTCACTGTTGCGGACAAGCGTGAACTACTCCATTTCAAAACAGGGAAACGATATTTCTTACCACTGACAATGACGGCACTGAACTGCCGTAGAGCTGGCAATTGTGCATAGATCTTTAAAGATGATGTATCTATATTGACCGACTCAACTCGAGTTCCTTATAGAGAAATAGTGGAAAACGAATAGTGTACCACACACGGCCATTTGAGCGTGTTAAGGCAGTGAAGCGTGTCTCGTGTTCGGAGCACGGACAGTGGAACGATTAATTCTACATACCTTATGCCTGTCGCGGCGATGTGGTTGAGCATTAAATGGAAGACCAGATGGGGGTGGTGGTTGTGTAATCTCCATCAAAGCGGGTGGAATATAAATAGGATAAGGCGGAATTGGTACACTTTTCCCCCAACCTAACTTCATCTCATACTGCATTATGTCACGACCTATCTCATAATATTGCGATGAAATATTTCCATAATTCGACAATGAAATAATGCTTTAACATAATGACCTGATCTGTTATTGTACTGCCATTTAAAAATAAAGCCTTTATTTCTCACGACGGAATGAGATACGATAACGAATAACACTTATGAATATTTATAAACGCTCGTTTTAATAAGTATTTCCTACAATTTCTAAAGTAATATTTCCTTACCATTCAGGTTTTTTAAAGCCCGCTCCCCATCTTTGCGGCTCATGAAGGCAACAAAACCGCAGTTCCTTTGCCTAGCTTTCTCTTCGTCACTGCGGGGCCACATAATTTTAATACTAGCTAGAGGTCCATACTTCCCAAAGATTTCCATTAGTTGTTGCTCTGTAATCTTTCATACGTGGTAATGAAACGAATTATTCCCATTAATGCGCTCACATACAAGATGCCTCAGCCAGTGTTATTACTTCGAATATCTCTTTCACGTTGTATTTAACGAAAGCTTTTGCAGTAGAAAAAAATCACGTTACATTAGACGATTCTTCAGCATTTTTCTGTGCTTCTATGGTTTATGTAACTGATTTGTGAAACTTAATTCGTACTAAACACGGATATATACACGTACGAAAATAAGAAATTCCTCGCTGTAAGATGTTCCAGACCAGAGTACTTTCAATAGGAATGCTTTGTCTCAGACAAAGAATGAAAAAGATACTGAAGGTTACAACATTAGACGACATCCTGTATATGTATTACAATTTCATATTAATTTAAACTCCAGTTATTTCTACCTTTGGATTTAAATTTCCTAGATACAAGTTCGTTGTATTAGGATCCCCATTGTCGAATGATCCATCTATAAAAGACAATCTTTTTATATTTGTAACATAAACTGTTTACAAAGGAAGCAAAGGAGACAAATTAAACGGGTATGTTTTACCCTCATAAATCAGGGCTAGGAGTCGTGGATCATCAACAAGGTTATGCAAGTTGGCCTTTCGTGGGTCAGGGTAAGGGGATATACCACCTATCAGGAGTTTTGATAGATTCAAATTGTTACTTTAAGGGTAAAAAAGAAATTGTCGCAAAGGATAGATTTAACCATTGCAACTCGAGAAAATTGTGCTTCATCGTCGATTTATGATATACTATTGCGAGTATACAGCTTTGTAAAGCAATATTAGGACTGCAATTCCATGTCAACTTACCTTCAACGCATTTCAAAGCTGCCAACATTGGATCTTCGGATTGAGCAGAAATAACAGTTTTCACTACACCTTTATATTTATGTCTCTCTTCCCGCTCTTCTTGTATCAGCTTTAATTCCTCTTTAAAAAGCTCCAGATTGCTCTTCTTCTTTTCACCTTCTTTTTTCTTCTTTCCCAATCTATCTAATTTCCTTTCGTTGGATCCTAGTAATCTCGCGTATTCTTGTGCTTGCTCAGCCGACGATCTATTATCAACGAGCTCTGATATTTTCGACTGAGGTTTATACAGTTTCCCCTTTTCTCTTGTATCCTCTTCTATTTAATAAACATTAATACAATTTGCATTTACTTCAAAATTGTTCATTAATTTTCATTATAATATTACCGATTTTGGTAATTATTTAGAAGCTTTCCATCCTCACCGATTTCAATGAGTTTTGGATATGTCATCGAGATGAAGATTCTGAACTTTTTCCTACACATGTTACCGCCGCACTAGTTTCAGAGACATTCGCAAAGAACCGTTGAATCGAATCGCCGAACGCTGTGTTGCTGTCAACGCGTTCGTATTGGTAGAATACAATGTCGACCTTCGTTGCCGAGATATGTTCTGTTGATTTATTCCGACGCAACGCGTTCCACTTTCCAACTTGTCCCGGGTATTTGTATTGGTTGGGACTAGATTAGTGCGGGGGGCGCGTAAAGCGTGATAGCGAACCCATGCGAGTTTAGAGATTTGAACCAGAAACTTGCGGATGCCCGTCAACACCCCGACTCATATCGGTTCGCTATCGTGCTTTACGCGCCCGCGAGTGGGCGCGCGCCCCCCGCACTAAACTAGCGGCTAGATTAGCGAGAACCTCTGGAGACCCTTTAGAGGCCCGTGAGACCCTCTAGAGACCCTTTACAGGCCCGTGAGACCCTCTAGAGACCCTTTAGAGGCCCGTGAGACCCTCTAGAGTCTAGAGTCTAGAGGGTCGGTAGAGGGTCTAACGGGCCTCTAAACGGTCTCCAGAGGTTCTGTAAAGGGCCTCAGGGACCTCTAGAGAGTCTCTAGAGGGTCTCACGGACCTCTAAACGGTCTTTAGATTCTAGCCTCAACCAATACTAATATCCGGGACAAGTTGGACAGTGGAATGCGTTGCGTCGGAATAAGTCAAAAGAAGTTTCTCGCAAATATCTCGAAACCGAAGGTCACTTCGTCATTTGTTTCGTCCTATGCTGCTGCATACTCTGCCACAGACGCATACTGCAGGTACTTGTACGGCAGAATACACTGTAGTAGTTACAGCAGTTTTTCGCGAATATCTCGGTCGAGCGGCGGTAACATGTGTAGGAAAAAGTTGTTCAGAATCGTGACCGCGACAACATATCCAAACATCATTGAAATCGGTGAGGATGGAAAACTTCTAAATAATTACCCCAATTTTTAACAGCTATACTTCTTACTGAATGTATGCGTATAATAATAATAATGCTAAAAGCAAACTTACGTCGTTTCCCTGCATCGTAAGTACCCGCTTTTACCCAAACTTTACTGGTGGTTTTACTAGGCGTTTCTTGAAAAGTTGCCACAAACTCTTCAAATGCCTATACATAAATTAAAGAAGAGTATAGTAATTGTTACTTTAATATGCATTTTGTCCTAATATATCGCATATCACGTACTTGAGCTGCAGCTTGTTCTTGCTCCTTCTTACGCTGTTCCTCCAATTCCTTTTTACTTAATGGTCTCTTACCCATTGTACCGATAGAAAATGCTTTCAGTTTTTGTTCAGCAATTTGCTGCATATTTAAAAGAGTCGTTATTCGATGTAATAGTCATTTAATAATATCGAAATCTGTCGAATTGCAAGAGTAATTTATGTAATTATACCTTCATAATAGCTTTGTCTGCCATCTGTAGAAATTGTAACCTAAAACACAGGGGCAGAAAATAAATAATGCAATTTCGCCGGATAAAAAGTGTCCGACAATGAACTATATTACGAATGGAGACCGGATTGTTTCTGGAAGATACTTTGATCGAATTCGATGGACAGTGTTTGAAAATTTTGTTAATATGTACGCAGAAACTGCGTTGGTTATAGCGAGACTTGGAAATCGTAATCGAGGCAATAAAAGATCATACATACAGTACTCCTCAGAAGATGTTTTCAAGAATGTTTATAATCCGACAAAATAAAACGCACATCTTAATACTTTCGGAAATACTTGTGCTTTAACACATCTCGCATTAAAGAAATAAATAATTAAAAATATAGTAGGTATCTTTTTAGTTCACAATTTGGTGACATTGAATGGCCATGCATCACGGAGAAATGAAGATAGTATTCCTACGTCGAATGTATATTTTATTGACACCGGTCGGCGTTTAATTCGATAAATATGATTCTACGCTCCGATTTTGTTGTACGTTTAAGTAACGAAGAAGCAACAATTATACAAGGAAATGAATTAGAGTAATAAACGGAAAGTCTTGTTGTGGTGAATGAATAGATAGGTAGGTACAGGGCCGGCTGTGTTTATAAAGGGGCCCGGATGCATGAAATATTTTGGGGCATCCGAACAATTTCTCAACGGTAAAAAAGTATAAAATCTTTTCACGGAAAAAAGATAATAGTAGCAAGAAGAAATAAAATAACAAAAAAAAAATAAAAGAACTGCATAAATAAATATTAATATATTTAAACGTATGACTCTTATTGCTATATCATTAATAATATTAGATTATTGTGGCTGCGTTCCACATACGCCCAAATCGCCCGTGATTTCATTAAGCTAGGTTCTCCGGTACGCGACTGGACGCAACGTCAAGAACTTCAAAGTCGATTTTCTCGAAAATGAAGCGCGATATCAAAAAATTGTACTCTTTTTTTCGACTTATTTCCTTATTATAAGTCGAAAAGAAAGAGTACCTTTGTTTCATATCGCGCTTAATTTTCAAGAAAATCGATTTTGAAATTCTTGACGTTGCATCCAATCGCGTACAGGAGAACCTAGCTTAATGAAATCACGGGCGATTTCGGCGTAAGTGGAACGCACCCTGTATTATTATATTAGAAATTATATTCTAATTTCATTTTTGACAATTCTTGGATATCGTTACCACAATCACAATTTGCGGTGTGTCCGTAGTATTGCCAGTTTCGCGTTTAGAGCATGAAATTCAAGGTGGTTTATAAAATTAAATTAATTTTAATCAAATAAAACATTTTCATTCTCATTTGTTTTTTATCTTTTTCTCATTTTCCTTTTTCTGGAGCGCTTGTAACAGCCTGGGGCCCGGTTCCCCTGCACCCCCTTGTGGCCGGTCCTGGCAGGAAACTTGTCAACCCCACTTCTGTCTCCCGAGACACGCTGTGGAAAACGGCATTCTCTTCTATAACACGAGTGTTCGTGGCGTGGGCCACAGCGCCAGTGAGCGTCACGCGGCCGTTTCGTGAGTAATCGATTCGTTTGAATTTCTCACCTATTGTAACAAAATTTCTTCGACTTTTACCCTGATAATAATGCTAATGCGAAAATTATACTAATGTGAATAGAATATTACGAAGAAGATTCAGAAACTACAAGTAAATAGTGTTACAGAATGTTTCTTTTAATACGTATTCGTTTCTTTAACGCAACAATAAAAATAGTTGTTCTAAGTATCAAATAATTAGTCATAATTTCGGAAGATATCATTTCCTTATACATGTTCGACAGTGGACGTACACAAAGGCAATTTCTGTAGAATAAAATAATGAAAAAATTGTGGAAAAGAAATTTGGTTCATTTTGAATGTATTTTCCACACATTGTGTAAACATTTATGTTATTTTTACGCTTATCAGTGTTTTGCATATAAATATAAACACATTTCACATTACATACACTAACTCCGCGTGCCAAAAGCATTCTGTAGCACAATGTATCTGTAGTTTATAAATGTCATTCATAACATTTCATTTGCATTAGTATAATTTTCGTATTAGCATTATTATCAGGATAAATTCGAAGAAATATCGTCGCATCAGAAGCGAAAAATTGAAACGAGTCGAATACCTGCTGTCAGAACGGCCACATGCGTCGGCGCCACAGAACATCGCATCATAGATGGGAATGCCGCGCTTCGCGCCTCTTTCTCTGTGTGAGGGCGAGCTGTCTCGTTCACCTTCGCCCGTGTACGTACACAATATTTCTCTCACACAGATAAGCGCTGTCGAGGGTTTTTTTTATTACAGGAGTTTTGTATCTACAGATATTTTAGTCGAAATGATTACAATATTAGAAAGAGCCCTCTACCGGCGCGAACGACAGAGAATTAAATATGGCGGATATTTTGTTTGTGTGTAGCAACAATATCCTATTACCTTGTTTAGTTAATTTTCCAGTGTGATCGCACGTATTGTTCGCGGAAAGTTTGAGAAAAAATGAATGCTACGAGTCTTTACGTATCAACGTGTCGACTAGTTTTACAAGCGGACGTTGACGATCCAAATTCGTGGACAGATCTGTATAGGCTAGTTCCGTATTTACGGCAGAGTCTCAGTTGCACTGTGTGCTCGAATTTGTTAATTGAACCTCACACACCGACCGAAACTAATTGTCAACATCATGTGTGCCGTGGCTGCAGAGGCGGGCGTAAAAAGCTTAAACCTTCTTGTGGTTGGTGCAAGGACTACGACAAATACGTGGAGAATGTCCAATTACGAATATTGTTGCAGTGTTATAAAAAACTATGTGAATACTTAACAAACACGAACATCTATCGAAGTTTAATACTGTCAGTGTCTTCCAATAAAACAGGTAACAGTGCGTCGGCTATGGGTGTCACTAGCCTCATGGAACTTATACAAGAGGGTTCCGGGTTTAAAGACGAATTTAAAAGCACCGCTGGTTTGTCAAAATCCGCGTATAGCATTTTACCATGCGTTTACACTAGCACTACTTCCACTCAGACTCAAGGGAATGCTATGCAAAGCACCGAAGCAGCGACGCAAAACTTATCTGGTATAGTATATTATCTTTACGTACATTGCTGTAACCCATTGTTATAAACCTGGTAATTGTGTTTCAGTAGAGTACGATGGTTAACCCCTTGCCTTGCGATAAAGAGTAACGTTCGCGATACAGTTTACATGCCAGAACTGAGAGACACGAGCGAAACTAGTAACTTAGTTACGGGCCAAACACGATAAATACAAGTGACTCGTAGTTGCCGTAAGCCAGGGTCGACTAACTGGTGGCTGCGAGCGTCCGGGGACACCTCTGCCTTGCTGCTACACTGAACGGCCCCTTTATATTGCTACCAACTCTGACGATCACAGTCGAAAAGAGAAGGAAAGAAGAAGAAATCCACTGTGATCGTCTGATTCTGGTAGGTATGGAGAGGGGGCGTTCAGTGTAGCAGCAAAGCGGAGAAGCCTCTGGTGGTTCGCGAGCCACCGGTTAGTCAACCCTGGCATAAGCGGTACATTCGTCTGTCGTGCATTGTTTGATTCGTGCAGTTACTCGAATGCGTGCACATAATTTAAGTCATTTCTGTTTCTGATCTAGTTGTCTAGTTTTTCTTAATTGGTATTCTTAATGGCATGGGTAGACTGAATGGAAGGCACTTGTGCATTGGGCGCTAACGTGCACGGTTGCCATGTAAAAATTCAAGTCAATTGTGGCCCTCTAAATCAGTGAATGGCGGAAAACTCATACGCCCGTACCGCTAAACGCGGTGGAGGAACGCTGTGACGTCGAACCAATCAACGCCAAGCTGGGAAACGAAATTGTCGACACTGGTTGGCTGCGGCCTCACGTGACTTGATTAGTTGGCTTGGCTTGGCGCTGGCATCGCTTCGTTTCCCATTGTTTCCCGAAGCGTTGATTGGTTCGACGTCGCGGCGCTATTGCGCGCATGCGTGGCGTTCCCCCACCGCGTTTAGCGGTACGGGCGTATGAGATTTCCGCCATTCACTGCTCTAAATGATGGGAAAAATTGTGAGGCAAGGAGTTAAATAAGAGAGTTTAAAAGAGACTTGCAATGTTCAGAGATATATATAAATATGTCAATAAAAATTCACACTTTTAAGATTTTTTCTGTATATTTCGGTCTTAATCATTTTTTTACTATTTAATAAAATGCAGATTCTGAACATTTCAATTTAGTTGTCTTTAAATTGTATATACATATATATATATATATATATATATATGTATATATACAGGGTGTCCCAAAATTCAGGTACTTTCTGGAACATGTAATATCGTGATAAAAGGAGACATCGAAAAGTCGTTTACCGGTGTGGGATCCGGGGCTGCATTCTTGAAATATGAATTGGGAGTAGCAGGGTGGCGTGGAAAATCGCTACCAGCGGTAGCTATTTTGGAGTGGGGACAGCTACCCACGTCCACGCAGGCGCGCGATGACGTCACGACCGTTGAGCCAATCAACTCCAAGATGAAAATTAGCCGACGCCAGCGCCAAGTCAAGTCAACTAGCCAAGCCAAGTGAGGCCGCAACCAACCAGCGTCGACAACCGATTCCTCGCGATGCTGGTTGGCATGACTTGGCGCTGGCGTCGGTGAATTTTCCAACAATTTTCATCTTGGCGTTGATTGGCTCAACGCTCGTGACGTCATCGCGCGCATGCGTGGACGTGAGTAGCTGTCCCCACTCCAAAATAGCTACCGCTGGTAGCGATTTTCCACGCCACCCTGGCCGGAGTAGAACATTAGTATGCGACACGAGCGGTCAGTGCGCGAACTAGTAGTAACGGCCGATGCAAGTATACTATTCATTGCGGCCTATCAATTTTCACAGTATCGATGAACTGTATGGGAAAAAAATGTTGTGTAACAAATTGTAACGCTACAGTGAACAATAATCTCAATTTAAGTTTTCATAAAAGTGCGAAAAAGTGAGGCAAATAAAATTGTCCACATTACATACTATTACATATTCCAAAGTTGTGTCTAAATGTATTGTCAACATTTTTACTCTAAGTAATAACTTTGAAAAAACCTTTATATTACTAGATCCATATAAACATATAGTAAAAGGTATACTTGCGTCGTCCATATTTGTTTTGTCACACTAGCGCCACCGTTCCCGCGGTGGTAGATTTGTTTGCCAATAGTTGAATATTAGCGGTACAACTTCCGGGCCTCGCAGTTTGGCATGCCGACTCATGCATGCCGACTGGCTAGCCTAGTAGAGCCCGGCCGGCAGACTCGCGCGCTGGTTGGTCTGGTTTTTTTATTAATATCTCGTTAACAAATCATCCCACGAGTCTATTAAGGAACTCCACCATTTTTCGGACACCTTGTATATACAGGGTGTCCCATTTTAATCTCCTCAGGTACATATCTCGAAAAAGGTAAATGATAGGGAAAAAGGTCACGGTCCTCTATGACGCAATTCAGCGGGGGGTCGAGTCTAATAACATGTTCTATGTTAACAAATATCAGCATGATATTTCCCCCTCGATTCTTACAACTATCGTCTGAAATATTTTTCCGTATCATTTATATTTTTCAAGATATTTACCTGGGAAAATGGGACACTTCTCCTTCACTAGAGTTTCTTCGCCTCTCTGAGTTTCGTGGCCTTCGACGCTCCAGTCCAGCGGGGCCATACAATGTTACGCATTAAGAAGTGACGAATTTCGGGTTCTGTATTTCTCATCAGATCTTTGCGAAAGTGGCGTCAGTCGATTCCTTATGTCTTCCCGATGAAAATGGCCCCAAAAACGACACAATTCGGATCATAATTAAGGAAATTACAGGAAAAATTGATTTGCATAATGTAATGCTAATTTCGTTAAAAACAGTCCGATTTACATGACATTTGGCATGATTTTCATCGGAAAAACATAAGGAATCCATTGTTGTCACCGCCATATCGATGCGATGAAGAATAAAGAATTTCATTTTTCACGTAAGCTGTGATTCATCGCGTGAGCGACTTTAGTCAGTTCCAGTTGTAGTATAAAGATAGTTAATTTCATTTTTTAATTTTCTATGAAATGTAGAAATGGAAATGAAAAACACTTATTTTTGAATGAACAATTATTATAAAACCCTGAAACTAGATAACTTTAAAACAAACTTTCTGCCATTATCTAGTCATTATTCATTAACGTGTTAAAAAGGGTTCAAGATTTTCGAGTATGGTACTCAGTTATTCAACTATTAAACAATGTATGGTTGTGTTAATGATATGACCAGCAGTGTCTGTGCTTACTGTGCCGAACTGAAATTTGTATAATTTTTATGTTATAACAATGTAAACATTGCTAATGAATTGGTGAGATCTGGATGATTGAAATAAGTTCATACATTTTTTTCGGGCTATTTTTAATTACAGTGGATCCCGGTTGAGCTAATAATTTCAGGGTCTGAAGAGTATTTTATATTCCGGGTAGTAAGCGATTTCCGTACCCTTCGATTTCACACTTCATTGAGTTTTACGGCGCTCGAAAATAGAGGCCCACAAAGAGCTGCTTGGATTCCGAGACCCCTTTACGATTCTGGGCGCCGGGTTAGAGACGAGCGTGGAGCTGTTGCATTGCTAACCACAGCATGGGTGCGGGGAACTGCAGTAGTGTGCGTGGCACGAGCCTGCACGCACATACAGTCTTGCAGTTGCCCCCATCTTTTGCTGTGGTTAGCGATGTAACAACTCCACGCTCGACTCCGATTCTGTGCGGCTCTTTGTGCATCTCTGCACTAGGCATATTTTTGCAGTTAGCAAAAATCCCATTCAGTCATCTATGACAGGTGCATCTTCAATTGAACTAAAAAAAGAACAAACAAATCGCGATGAATTACGGAAAATAGAATAGTTGAGAATGTTTGTATTTCAGTGTAAAACTTTTGTTTCAAAACCTTCGTGAATGATGTTCATTGATTTCTACACATTTTTGAATACAGTAAATAAATAAATAAATCATTCTTCTTTTATTTAATTTAAAAATGACTAACCTCTCTGAATAAATATTTCGTATACAGCGAGGTTGTTTTTGCAACATGAAAATTATAAAGAAATTCTTGTTTTGCAGATTTCGCTTCAAGGTCGCGTTTTTAATAATCCTAAAAAATACGACTGGATTGTTTGACGCCTTTTGTACGAAATAAGGCTTTAGTGTGGTCACGTTGAAATTGACATCTCAACAAAGTATTAAAGGCCGCGTTACGCTTCGTGTCAGGTAATCAATTTCTCCTTTCAGCTCCTACGGACGGCTGACTACAGTAATCCATCCCTGTATATGCCTGCTCAGTTTTCGCGTTTTATGCGTGTGAACCACCCCTACAATTTCTTTGCCTTACTCGGTGCCAACGATCCTTGCCTGGCGAGCAGCCGGTCGCCGAGTGCCCACAGCAGTAGAATCTGCGTGCGAGATGAGTCATTCGCTGCTACAAATTAACACTTTGAGTGGTGCAACATTTAGCGAAATACTGGTTTAAGTCAGTCAGGCCGTTCGAAGCAGTCGCTATTGCTGGGAAATTTCTGTCCAGCTTGCTCCGCATTTTGAACATATGCCGACACTAATAAAAATTGAAATTTCTATGTTTTTATTAAATCACTAGCTGCGTATCCGAGCTCACGGACACGTAGCTCGGCGTAGTGTGCATGCGAGGTGGGGGAAATTCTCGAGGGAACCCGTCCTCGATCTGGCACCACAGGTCTGTCATGGTCGCCTCTCTAGCGTCGCGTGGTAGCCCTGACAACGCGGAGGAGAGTGGGAGAACCCCAAGCTCCCGCGGGAGCGACCTTGGACAGCGCTGCTATAAACCCACATGTTGCGTTCCAATCGGTGAGTGCGCGTTCGCGGAGTTCCTTTGTAAGCGAACATTGCTTACAATTAAAAGTGGGCTAAACTTGTTTTCATCAGGAAAATGTTGCCAATCCATTAACAGTACTGCCATGAAGATGTAATAGTACAAAAAATTTAAACTTTCATTAGTACATTGACTCATCTTAGGCTCAGCTGCCGCGCAAGCGAAGGATCGCTGTCACGGCGAAGTACAAAGCTATCTCCGAGCTTGGCTTATTTTCAAAACTAATAGTCGGGCAATCTCGGACAGTACTTTCAATGTTTTTTTAGAAAATATCGACGTGAAAACACGTTAAGCCAGGCAACGACTGGAATCTATTGATGTAAAAATACGCAACGCCACTCAAAGTATTAACATGTTCATATTTTCAATAAATCGTTATAAGAGAATTACTGTCGGGTTGGTAAATTTGTCTCATTGCAACGGAGTCCAAACACAACGTAAGTTATTCTTCTTTTAATACATTTTCGTACAATTACGAAATGTGTTATTTATACACTGGGAAGACTGAAATGCGCTGTGTTTGGGCTCGTTTTCATCAAGAAAATTTCATCTGTCCATTGGTAGAACTCTTGTAAAGGTCTACTGAAAAATATAAAAATGTTTATCTTAATTAGTGAATGACTCATGCCACATTCGTGGTTTATCGCTCTCAGCTTATCGGCGAAAAGTTTAAATAGGTCAACGGTCCCCCGTTCTTGTGACTACACTCTCCGTGTAGTCCAGCGAAGTCCAGGTGGGCGGTCCGAGGGCGCTAGCATCCATAGCGTCTTCTACGTGCTGCGTGGAAGGGGATGCTCGAAGCCAATGAAGCGGCGGCCATGCCACGGCTAGGGAAAGCTCTAGTAGTATGCCCTTAGGCCCTAAAGGTAAAGTTCCACGGCGCGTGCTCGGCAAGTCGGCTCGGCTCGCCCAGGTTCGGCGAGACGGCTTGGTGAGCGCGAGTCGGCGAGCCACGCGGCGTGGAATTTCACCATATGGGTACGAGCCTACACTCACATTATTAGAGTTTTCCCTATCCGTGGCATGCCCGCCGCTTCATTGGCTTCAAGCATCCCCTTCCACGCAGCACGTAGAAGACGTAATGGATGCTAGCGCCCTCGGACCGCCCACCTGGACTGCGCTGGTGTAGTCTATTCATTGCCATTGTCGAGTAATTTGAGCGATGGTCCGTCCAAGCGTGAAATAATGGGGTGCTAACATTTCCCTCCTCCCACACTGTATGCAAACACCAAACCCGATCAGCATCCATTCATCTGGGACTTGCTGTATACAGTTTGCATGCTATATTATTCCAATGAAATCTACAAACGAAGTAAATTAGTGTTTGGCACACCAAATTGAAAAATCTGAAATAAATTCAGGACAATACTAACAATGATATGTACTTACAGTAAAAGTATAATTATAGTTCTGTAACGGCTTCAATATACAACCGGCATTTTTTTGCGTTTTTTATTTTTCATAATTTGAATTTTCAATTTAAGAATCTGAAACAATTCCCTGATATATGCCTCGGTAACAGAAATGTCTCTGATTTTTTCAAAATTTTTCATGCACTAGTATAGGAGAAATTCAGCAAAAATTCGCTTTGGAATTTTTGCCCTTTACTACCCTTCTTTACTATTTCTTTTTAAATAAGCCCTCGAATGACTCATCGCGAGTCGAATTCCGTTTAGGGGCATATTTGACCATTTTAACCGGCTATACCCTTTGGCATCTTAACTGTTTTTGTTAGTTGGTGCGTAATGCAAGTCTTTTAACTGCTTCTCCAATCTCATCATATAGGTCTTTACCATATTATTTTGGAGCGCAACGGATGAAACTTCTCTGGAAATATACCTCTAATCTACTCCGCTACTCGTTTTTAAAAACGAGTGATCCTCTGTTGCATAGTAATCTAAAATTTTTAGAACTTTTTAGAGGTGTAAATGACACCAATCATTATGAGATCTATCGATTTCATTTATAGACTTCATTCAAATAATATAGCGTACGAACGATATGGTCAGCCGACCCTAGCAGTGGAACGCATGGGTCGTTACCTGCAACGGAGCGTACTGTGGTATTTAATAGCCCGTCCAGATGTCTGTTTTAAAGTGATCACACTAGAAAAAGCCTTACTTCATAGAAAAGTCTTCAATTTGGCCATATATTTATAGGATTTGTAGAAACACGACTCCGAGGTGAAATTTGCAAAAGAAGAATTTGTTTATAATTTTCATGTTGCAAAAAATCTTTACTAGATAAAAATATTTTCAGAGATGTCAATGCTTTTAAATCGAAACCGAAACAAAACCCTTGCAATTAATAGTTTTGGAGATAAGAGTTCATTTACAGAGCTTGTGTTCGTGAAAATAGGAAAAAATTGCAAACTGCGGTGTTCAGTATTTTTTAAGCAAATTCGACATCACTGAAGTGATGACTTAAAAGGCCCCGCAGACATTATGATTTTTCATACCATATCTCGCACGACACGATATGACCGTAAACAGTCTTCAAAACTTGCAATATGGAAAAACGTATATTTTACGATAAATGCAATTCAAATGATTTTCAACAATTTTAACACTTTGAGTGGTGTCAGCGTGATTTTACGTCGACTTCACTCTCTTGTTGATGCTCTCTTTACTTCAGCGCTTCGACGAATGGGTCCCATTTAAATTTTTTTAAGACAGTATAAGCTAAGGCAGAATATGCGCATGCGCGCGCGAAGTAGAATGTCGTATACATCGATCTCGCGGTCTGCAAGCTGTACACTTGAAATTTTTACACATGAATTAATTACATGGTAACAACGCATTTCTGAGACATGCTACATAGCCTATGCCCGTTCTAGAGTATGCAGGAATAACGTGGTAAAATTTTAGGAAGATCGGTTCAATAGGTCTCTTTATATAATAAATAGTATAGTATAGTAGAGTATAGAAATAGTATAGTATAGTATAGAAATAGTATAGTATAGAAATAGTATAGATATAGATATGGAAGATATAGATACAAATTGCCTGGAATACTAAGCCTAATCTCTAATAAACGGTCGAAAAGAGGTCAAATGGCATCACTTGAAAGGAAAAGTTTCAACATTAAAATAACAAAAGAATGAATTCAATACGATAAAGAGTTTCCGAGATAAAAATTCATAAGCACAGCTCAAGTGATGACTGAAACCCTCTAAAAGTGACCGATTTGCCGTGGAATTTCTCTAAAAAGAATAAGAATCCTATGAGCCTGTATTCCTCGACTTGTCCGCCATTCATTCTGCATGCCGCGTGCCGTCCGCAATCGCCAATAAGATTCGACACTCTGTCAAATCTCTATGGCAGCGCTGTCCAAGGTCGCGCCCGCAGGAGCTTGAGGTTCTCCCACTCTCCTCCGCGTTGTCATGGCTACCGCGCGACGCTAGAGAGGCGACCATGACAGACCAGCTGGCTAGCCTGGCTAGTCCGGCATGGGAATCATCGTAGCGTCGCACGGTCTCCTTGACAACGGAAGGCACGCTGCGAGAAAGAAAGATTGGAAGGGGAAGCAGGCGCGTGAGGGGCCCCTACGCTGGACAGCGCTGCTCTATGGGAAGGACGTTGGCCTCGCCCTCTCGAAGAGGGTAGCGATATACACCCGACGAAGACAACGATTACTCTAGGCCCACAGCTAAGTAGTCGAAAGTCATTGGCCAAGGCGTAGGGAGCCGCGTAGGGGAAGCACCAATCACGAGCCTGGATTAGCGGCAACGTCGCAAGTTCTGGCCCCGGTCCCAAGGCGCCTTCTTTAGTAAATCCGACTGTAGTTTCACAAGGGTCGCGATTCGGACGAGCAATTTTTTACGGGATCCAGGCTCCAATCATAGAGGGATGAAGATCGGCTCTACTCACTAAATTAATAAAAAAAGTTGGTATACGCATATGTCCAATAATGCGCAGCTTTGCAGTTCTATGTATTTTTATATTTCGTAAACACCGGCCCGAAACTCCAATTAAAGAGGGCGCTCTACGCAAACGTGTGACCGTTGTCCCCAAGGACGAGTACCGAACGAGGTAGGCACTGAGAGACGCATATCCCGACCTCGTCCCTGTATCGCGCGAGGCTGCTACTCTGTGAGATGTAACATCCCACCACAGCGATTTCCCCCTAATCCACGGGCACGAGCTCGAGGATTGATCCCGACGGGAATGGTTGCTCCTCCCCCGCTTTCCGCCCATCCGGGAGGGGCAGCGCACGTCTTGCTCCCCAGCTTTTACCCAGACAGCCTTCCAAAGTCCGTACACAACGGACTCTTCCGCGCGGCCGAACACTGGCTTGCCCGGTAAGATGCATCACCGCAGACGTAGCAACGCCCGTTGCGATCCGCGGTGGAGCCGCCCACCTCACGATCAGTCCACTGCGATCGTGCGTGCGTCGATCAAGGGACACCACATCCAGCACCCAGATCGTGCGCACACCCCACGGTGAAGAGCGGATCTCTCCGGCCTGTACTTCCCCCACCGGGCCCCTACCCTCAGCGGCTGGCACCTTGGCCTTCTGCACCGAGTCGTTCAGCCCACTCACGCGCATCTCCGCGCGTTTCATGGGCCGAGCGACTCTGATTCCAGTGCCTTCCAGGGCATCGGACACCTGGATGGCCAGAGTCTCGGCTTTCGCTGCGCCTCCGAAGCGGGGATCTCAGAAACCAGACCCCCGTGATTGCTTTCATAAAGGCGACCTCTCTGATGCCCATGGCGGCGAGGCTGACCTTTTGCTCACCACGGACACCGCTTGGGTGTCTGTGTCCACCACGCTGCTAATATAAATAAAAGAGTATAGAATTTTATTTCAAGAAGTTAATTGTGTAGGGTGTCGATGACGATCGCAGGAATGTGTGGAGGAAATGATAAGCAATGCAGTTGTAGTTCTCCTGTGCCATGTCGAGAAATGAAAGAAAAAACTTCGATTTAATAAAGTCTAATCAAGTGCTAATAATGGTAGTAAAAAGACAATCGCATCATCACTGGGTTTAATGCAGCGCTCGCTGGCATTTTTCGATACGAAATGGGGGAAACGTGATCGTGCTACTTGGGCATTCAAACGATTAAATTGATGTTAAAGTCTCCTCTATATCCCCCAACTGCACGAAAATTATGCAGATCATAGAACGTTTCCCTTTGAATCAAACAACTTTTGTCCGAATAATTTTTTCGCATCTTCAACAGTCAACGAAATATTCCCGCGTGTTTAGATAAAAGGGACACAGTGTATCAATGTAGGTCCAGCACAATGAAGCTTGGTAATTGTAAAAGTCAATGGTAGACGATACTTGAATTAAATTTTTTAAGAGGAGTAAATATATTAAGAAGGCACAGCTATGTAATAAAAAACTTTGTTGGTCTTCTGATTAAAATATTCTAGATTTCTTTGTGTGGGAACACTTATAGAGTGGAGTGTATTCATTTACAGTAAACGATTTAGCGGACAATAGCGAATAGAGAATATATGCCTTATAATGTGAAATAAGTCAGGAATTTTTGAAAAAGTGCATAGTTGAGTGATATGAAGATATGAAACTGTGCTGAAATGGAAAGACAACAGATAGAATAATTCTTGTAAAAATAGAAATAAAAATGTAATAAGGCATCGATAGAAGTAAGTTCATATTTTACAATAATTCGAAAAGAAAATCATAATGTATTCTGCAGGGCTTTTTGCAGTTCTATGTTAATTTAATTTCTACTCCTTTTTGGTACTATGCCATAGTACTCTATTAAATGCTCCCAAAATCTTTAACCCTTTTTCTTTGATACTCTGTTACCCACAAGCAAATTTTAGTTCAAAGATTTATATATTTATGAGTAATAGAAACACTTAGGTGTTGCCATTAAATAAGCGCGTGCACGAATTATATACATATATATATATATATATATATATTTAAATATATAATTCGTATATATATAAATATATATGTATGTATATATATATATATATACATATATATTTAATAATTATGATACGTAATTACAAGTAAACAGAAAACAAAGAAAACATAATATTTTAATATATAAATTGTATTTATGTATTATATAGAATCTCCTGCTATTCGTACTGTATCAAATGGATCTTCAATATACTCTGTGATGTATGCTGGATCTGGTAACAAAATAACAATAAAACGGAAAGCAGCTGCTACAGAGGATACAGAAGTAGGACAACAGGATATGGATGGAAATCAACACAGCTCTGTAGGAGGGGTAAAATGTATTCCATCTTCCCACTTTAAATATGGGACCCCTTCTCAGAAAAAATCTTCAAAGGGCAGCAAAGTAATTTCAGTAGATATTCGGTTAATCTTATGCCTTACAGGAAGTTTACATTGCACTGTAACTTTTATTTACATGCTAAAAGATGTGCATCCTCGTTAATGTTACTTGTAAGGTACAATCATATTTCTAGATTTGTTTAACAATTAACAATCTTTAATAATTCACAATTGATTAACATTCTATAACATTTTTCACTACTAATATTAGAAATAAAGAGATTTGAACATATATTTTGCCAGGTCCCATACTAAGATTGATGCAGATCAGACATTTTATACCGCTTTTACTGCATAATATATTATATAAGCAATGGTATAAATATGTAGCAAATATTGTATTTGTATCTGCATTAATCTGCGATCCTTATTTTTTTCTTAATCTCTCGTAATGATTAAAGATAATAGAACTTGCCCCATTTTGTGCAGTCTTCAGGCTTCAAGAAGCCGAGATCAAGCTCTGCTCGGAGTAAAAGAAAAGGGTGTAGATGTGGTAATGCTACAGCGATACCGGGAAAATTAACTTGTTGTGGCCAACGCTGTCCCTGTTATGTTGAGAGTAAGCCTTGCGTGGAATGTAGATGCAGAGGCTGTAGAAATCCCCATACAGCGGATGGGTTAAAGGTAGAGTTTACAAGATTAAATAACTTATACGACTGGGTTTAAAACTTTCTTCAAGTACTTCGTATAAATAGCTATGTAGCATATTTTGTATTTTAGATCCGACCACACATACCTGAGTTACATAATTTACAGTTACAATTGTCAGCTCCTTTGGACTGCGATACATTAAACTCAGATCCTTTAGGATCTGTACCACAATGCCTTTCAACTTCTCCAACAACAATTCAAGTATTAAATGTTTATTCAACTCCAAGATTAGACATTGATAATGTACCACAGAATCTACCTGCAGCCTTGTTAGTAGGAGAAGACGCTATGATTAGTACTGAAAGTGAAGCTGAAGATAGTGATATACAAATTGATGTGTGACAATTTAAAGAATACTGTCATATGTCAAATTTAATATAATAAGGTATGTAATATAAAGCACTTTACATCAATAAGATCAGTGGTGGATTTAAGGGAAAAGGCCCAGGTGGCAGACGTTCCACGGCGCCCATTTTTCTGGGGAATGAAAGGGTAGTTAACTAAAAGCGGGCTAAGTGTAGTGGTACAAAAAAATATATAATGTTTGGATAAAATCATAATTATTTTCTTGTTGGAAAATGGGGCTCTGCGGGGGCCTTCTGGACTGGGGCCAGAGTTAGGAGCGATGGGGCCGCAGTGATGGAGGGGGAAACACCTACAGGAGCGGTAATAATATGAGCCATGGACCTGAAGGACAGTGCCTATATAGTTCCTGGGGGTTACAGCGAAAGACGGAAGGGGCTGCGATGTGAGGGACAACTGGTGGTGTCCTCTACAGCCGAGTATAAGTTTTAGAAATAGCGTCCTTCATTGGTATATCCTTGTGACGCCATTGTGCAAAACGGTTGAAAACGGTGCAAAACAGTGTAAAAGCATTGCAAAGTAAATCGCATGCGTGTAGTGCATTTATATAATTGTCTTATTATTTGGGATACTTTCGAAATTACGTAAGTAATATTAAATTTTCTAGTAAAATAGTAAAAGTATTGTATTTGAAGGTTAAAAGTTGGTTTAGAAATGTAAATAAATAAATAAATCCAAAGTGCCTGTCACCAGTGACTTCCACGGCATTCAACGCGCGAATAATCAAATTTAAAATGTTTCGCCAGAAGAAAGTTTCCACGGTATGGGACAGATGGCACCACCAGTCGTCCCTCTGTGGGTTTACTGTTCCCACTAACAGAAAGTGTAGGTGCGGATGAACACAATGTCTAGTATATTTTATGTATTTCAGGTACAAAGTCTTATTAATAGTGAGGTAAGTATAAGAACACGTTTTGGTTGTTAACAATCGTAAAAGGCGAAGAAGACTAGGAAACTAACGCTAAAGCTGTGGTCGTTAGTTCAGATGGTTGGCTAGTCTATGGCGCTGCAACGACTTGCGTAGTTGATTCTTTTCCCTGTAGAGGCGTGGTGGTGAACTGGTCGCCACAACCACTCCCCCCGAGTGACTTTCTGGCGCCAGCTTTGAAAGTTACGTGTTTGGAATAAGTTTTCCTAGGTTTGTCCATGATTGAACCCCAGTGGTGTGGTTGAGTGTCGTCCGGTTGAATGTCCTCCGAAGTTGAAAGCGGGTCCAGATCAACCTTCGTTATATATCAACCTAAGCGGGTTTTAGTCGTTCGATGGAGATTTTGGTGTGTACCGTTGATGTCTATTTTGAACAATCTATCTGTAATCCTTTCAATTACTTTGTATGGTCCCATGTATGGTTTTTCCAATGGTGCTTTTACATGGTCACAACGAAGAAAAACATGTGAGCAGCTTGTTATGTCCTTCAGGATGAAGATCCTGGATTTGGAGTGATGCGCAGTTGGTGTAGGTCGGTGTCCGCACATGTATTCTCTGTGTTTTTCTACGAATATTTGTGGATCACCTGGCATGTCCTGAGAAATGAAAAATTCTCCTGGGACTCGCAGTTCGGTGCCGTATAACATGTCTGCTGGTGTCGCTTGTAGGTCCTCCTTGAAGCTTGTTCTCAGTCCAACAAGAGCGGTCGAGAGGATGTCTAGCCACGGTTTAGGTGAACATATCAAAACTGTTTTGAGTGTTCGATGCCATCTTTCGACCAAGCCGTTGGCTTGGGGGTGACGTTCTTTGTTTCGTTGTCCCCATGAATTTGGTTAGCACCTGGAAAAGCGTTGACTCGAACTGGCTGTCTTGATCTGAAGTGATAGTAAGAGGCGTGCCGTAGTGTGCGATCCAGTGATCAAAAAGGGCCGTTACAATGGTGTCTGCTGTGATGTTTTGTAGAGGAACTGCTACTGGCCATCTGGAGAAGCGGTCAATAATTGTTAAACAATATTTATGACCTCTCACCTCTGGTAGCATGATGATATCTATATGGATATGGTTGAATCTGTTGTCCGGAATGTCGAAATGTTTGGGTTCCGTTTTGATGTGGCGATGAATCTTGGCTCATTGGCGTGCCAGGCATTCTCGAGACCATTGTATTGAATCCTTTTTGATTCCGGGCCAGATGAATTTCTCGCGTAACTGTCGCGAAGTGGTTCTGCTTTTTTGCATCCAAGTGCAAACATTTTTGAATCGGTGTGTTGGAAGAACGGAGACGGCAGAGCCAGAATCTATCAGAAATTTCTGGTTCGTTCTCCTGTCATGTATGTATAGGCGGCGTTCTTTTGGTGGGCCCGAAATCATCTTATTATTGTTGTGATCACTGTCACGTACCGCCTCGACTTGTGACAGTTGTGCATTTGCGAGTCTCTCGCCCAAACCTTTTGTGATAATAACAGGCACCTGAGCGGTCTGGCGTCCTTGATCTGGAGCGTGACTGGTGAGAGGATCGTGTCTTGAGCGTCCCCAGCTCTTTGAGACACAGAGCAAGACCTTGTTGCAATTCGTCGATTCGTTTCTCCAGCTGCCTGGTGGTCGGTGGAACATCTACCCGGTCTACTGTCTTTGCTGCTGGGGGCATGACGCACGGCTGGTTGGTGGCATCCATGATGCGATCTGCCATTTCCGCCAATGCGTTGAGATCCGGAGAGTCCGACGCAATAAGAAGTGGTCGAATGTTTGTCGGCAGTCGGTTCAGCCAGAGGGTATGGAGCATATCATCCTTGATGGCACCCGCAGCCAGATCCCTCATCTCGCGAAGGAGTTGTGAGGGCTTCTTATCTGCCAAGACCAGATCGTTCAGAAGTTTCTGTATTTGCTTTTGTCTAGAATCCGACAATCGTTGTGTGAGCACACGTTTAAGATATTGGTACTTATCTTGGATTGGCGGGTTGTAGAGCACGTCGGTGATCTGCTGTAGTGTGTCAGAATCCAGAGCCCTGATGGTGAGGTTGTACTTGGCATCGTCACTTCGTGTCCGTGATGCGGCGAATTCGGCCTCTATCAAGAAAAACCAAATGTCTGGTCGATCCTTCATGATCGCAGGCAATTGTGGCTTCCGTATGGATGAGATGAGATCCTCGTTCATGAGGTTAGCCAGCGTGATGTGAGGGCCCGGGAGCGGATCGGTTCTGTCTGGTGTTGATAGATCCACGTGGTCATTGTTTTCTGGATCTCGATGGACACTCTCATCGATTGTAATTGGGCTGTCATTCTGCCTCGAAGAATGCGACGCAATTGGAGATCTTGTCACCGACATTGTGATTGTGTCCGTGCTGATCTTGGCACGAGAAATATGTCGAAGCACGTGGCGCGGTAGAGTCGCGTGTTTGTATTGTTATCCGCCGAAATCACGTCGGGGTCACCAAATGTTGGTTTACTGATCCCACTAACAGAAAGTGTAGGTGCGGATGAACACAATGTCTAGTATATTTTATGTATTTCAGGTACAAAGTCTTATTAATAGTGAGGTAAGTATAAGAACACGTTTTGGTTGTTAACAATCGTAAAAGGCGAAGAAGACTAGGAAACAAACGCTAAAGCCAGTGATGCCAGAATCGTGGGACGCGGGACGAAACGCTTAGCCCCACTATGCCCTACCGGCGTCCCCCACTTTCTTTCCACCGCACTGCACACAAGCATATTTTTACTCCTGTCCGTGTGAGCTACCTGTTGGGCTGCCGACGGACAAGGGTAGGGATATGCTTGTGTGCAGTGCAATGGGCAGAAAGTGGTGGACGACGGTAGGTCATAGTGGGGGTAAGCGTTTGGTCCCACGTCCCACGATTCTGGCATCACTGGCTAAAGCTGTGGTTGTTAGTTCAGATGGTTGGCTAGTCTATGGCGCTGCAGCGACTTGCGTAGTTGATTCTTTTGCCTGTAGAGGCGTGGTGGTGAACTGGTCGCCACACCTCAAAAAGCGGCAGGAATAGGTCAATTCCCCTTCCGTCATTCGCTTCATCCCCCGCGTCCATAAGCCTAGCTTATGCACTGTCCTTCAGGTTCAAGTAGCGCCAACGCGAAGCTAATCACGGCCAACCAGCGTCGCCGGGAAATAGATTGTCGACGCTGGTAATTGGTCATGGCGTCTCGCGCACACATTACCACCGCTCCTGTAGGTGTTTCTCCCTCCAACACTGCGGCCCCATCGCTCCTAACTCTGGCTGGGGCCTAGGCGGCGATAACTGTTCATCGGCCGCCCGTTAAACCCGCCAATGAATAAGATGTTGATGTAATAAATATTCTAAACTACATTTTTATACTTTCAGAATAATTTCTCTACTACTGATATAAAAAGTTATGGTTTTTAACCGATAATTATATTCAAAAATAAATATATTTTTATCACTCGTAAATTATTCGTATTGTGGCATTTTAAACAGTTTAGAGAAATAAGTTTGTGTAAGTATGAATAAATTTATTTCCAATGTAAAAGATTTGACTTCACATTTTATTTGTAGTATAATTCAGAATTTATATCATTTTTCGAATTCATTGCTATTCTATATTATGTTCTCTTGTATCTACTGTTCGTAGTGAAGTTAATACTTTTATTACCTGTATCGTGCAATTCTGTGGTACTGTACATAAAATGTCACCATGTCAATATGTGTACATATTGTATATTTATTATTATGCATTTAAAGTATCTTGAGACAAAGATAACAGATTTTAACTGCTAATAAAAAGTGTTTGATAAAAGGAGCTGCAAATTTGAAGAAAAATATATAGACAGGGATTAAATATTTGTCTTTTTATATGGAAGTATACTTAGTTTCTTAGGTTTAGGTTTAGGTTTATTCTTTTCTTTGGTACATTTTACAGCCGTGTATAAATTTCCGTACAATTTAACATCCTGGTAGGCAGGGAATCACCCTGCATTTTTATTAGGATCGATTTTCCCTCCTCCCAAACTGCCTTACCATCTTTCATTCTTCTTTTTTCCAACCTTTCCAGCGTATACACTCCCTGGTTTGGCATCAACTGATCTTCTAGTTCACTGATCGAATCCTCCCATTCATGGATGACCCCCTTTCTCATCTTCCACCTCTGCGGGATGTAGGTCGTGTACTCTTCTGGTTTTAATCTGCCATCCGTCAGTACCCTATTTGCCTCCCGTCTACTCCTATACTTCACCTCCGCGCGGTTGACCCTATCATCCTCAGCCCCTCGAAACGGATGTCAATATTTAATAGAAATTTGTAAATTTTTACCAGATTGTTAATCATAAGTTTTTCTTACTTATGTCTGCAGTTTCTTGCCATTAATATTTATGTTAAGCTATGTATCTATGAAACAAATATGTTTCGTTTATATTTATAATATACTTATTAGGGGTGTGCGGGCACCCGAAATTGCGGACTCGGGGTGGGTCGGAAAAATTCGGGTGGGAACGGGCAGGATGCCGATACTTTAGTATTGCTCGGGACCCCGAGACTCGATTTGAGTACTTGTGGTCTGCTGGGCAAAAATCGGACGCGATCGTCTCAAAAGCCAGCTATTAACACGTTCGGCCCGACTGATATCATAAGACAATCTCGGGCTGCCGAGCCTCGGGACGATCCACACATTCCTAATATTTATATATCATAGATACGTACTTTACTGTTCGTTTAAATATTATTTTGTAAAACAGATGTATCATTTGCAGGTACTGACAGAATAATATTTCTAACTTCCGAATATGTAACAAATTTCTGCGTCATTTGCAGATTTCTATATTATTCGAAAGAAAAATGAATAATAACGTATGCAGTGAAATTTATATGTAATTTACGATGTGATTTCGTTTTTACTACTGTAGCTATAAATTGTATTCTATGACAAGGGATTACATCTACCTAGAGGCTCGAAAAAAGAGACAAGTTCAGGAATCATTACAGAAAAGGGTATGCGTGAAAATCATATAAAAAATTGTTCCACTATAAGGCATGTTCTTTAATTTTGTTACGAGGTAACCGTCGGTTGACATTCTCGCAGAGAATCTCCTCCTGTATCGTAGGCAGTCCTCTGCGAAAATGCCGTGAACGGGATGCTCTGTAGAAACCGAGAGTAGTTGGTGTTCAACTTTGTGGGCCAAGAAATTATGGTCTATTTTCATAAATAAAAGACTTCTATTGGTTTACAACTATGTTAACAAGAGGAAATAATAATGTTGCATTGCGGAGATTCTGTAGACTCATCCTTAACGCACGCCTGCAAACGGAAGAACGCAGAGCAGCTTAAACAAAAGATAAAGTACATCCGGTTGTACAAAATAAATATATAAAAGGAACTAAAGGACAGAGCCGTCTTAAGAGCATTGGAGGCTCTGGGCAAAGCAATGCACTGGCGCTCCTGCCCACCCACGGGACTAAAAATGTTAACGATCAATAAAATTAAACCTATTTTGAAACAAACCGAATGTTTAAAAATAAAAAAACATACAGTAAAGCGAAAATTATTTAACGCTATTATTATTTCATCGTCCCGATGAAAATGGCCCCAAGCTAACTTCGTTAAAAATAGTCCGATTTACATGACATGATTTTAATCGGGAGAAAGCCAGGAATTCATTGGTATCACTGCCATATCGATTCGATGAAATCCACGAAACTCAGCGAGGTGCGGCTTATTGGCGGCATCGCCTTTGAATACTCTAGCCAGAGAGTTACTCTGTATAATAGTATACAATATAATACTTACATTGTTCATATCCACCATTTCAACAATTCGACACTTAGGCGTCCACGTCGTCGCTTTCTTGCAACGGACTGACCGCAACCGACTGTTGGCGCCGTTGCCTGGTTTGTAGAGCGTCATTTGTTTCAGGACGCACCACAGACGAATCTTCGGATTCACGTTTACGGTTCGTGTTTACGTTTTTTTGTAACGTACAGAAGAATTTTGAGTTGTGTTGTATTGTGTTTGTGGTGTGTTTGTTGGTTTAGTGTAAAATGAGTGACACTCTAAATGTGAATATGCAGGTTGTGCAAGAATATACGGACAATAATTCTCCGTTTCGTCAGCGACACTTACGTCCGTCCGCAAGGAGATTTTCGAAACGAAAAGTATATCGGGAAAAGAAAAGGCCTTTGACACTTCAGAAGAAACAGGAAAGAGCGAAAACGGCAGACGACACTGCCGTCAGTGGTCACAAATGTCAGCAATCGCACTTTTCCTCGCGGATCGTACGATCACGCGAGTCGATCGACGCCGCCACGCCGCACACTGGGAGAAAATGACATAGTCGGGGACAAAAATCGATTCCCACGCCAAATGGAAATGAATATCAACGAAACTTGGTGTACTAGGGTATTAGGTATCGCTGATTACGAATCCGTTGCACGATTTTTCAGAAAGAAGATGGCGGATCCAATATGGCCACCCAAACTCGGCAAAAACTAGTAAAATACGGATCATACGAACGATAAACGTTGGTTATTGAAATCCTAAAGCTATAACTTTATATTTTATGAGTCTAGAAAGTTGCATTATATAGTTGCTTGTTAATCGAGACAATAATGCAGTGTCCTATATGGTGTAAAAACTCGTGACATTTAAAAATATTGACAACTTACCTTATTTGACACGTGGCAGGTTATGATTGAATTGATTGACGCTAGCTAGGTTACGTTACTCCTGTTACTAGCGACCTGAACGCAGCTGCTTTTTGTCTTTTTCGTGCTGCGTGAATTGGCGCTACATTTCCTCACCCTTTCATGCTCCCCTCTTGCCCACACTTGACGACGACGATGCTTAATCTCAAGAACATAACATTCGCCAAATTGGAACTTTGCATTGAAACATCCCAGCTCATAAGGCACGTAGGAACAAAACTAAGACTTTTCTTATACTCTATCTCCTCATGGACGGAAGATCCCTCACATTTTCATGTGTGGCTGTATTTATAGCTAACCCGCATTCAGCTAGGTATCCCGTGGTAATGTTCAGGGTCATTTGCAGGCCTTGCGGTGTCGAGACAATCAGCACTAAGTTAACTACGAACGCAAATGCACTACAGTGCTCACTAGCGATGTCTACCCCGATTTCACGAGGTATTCGTTGGAGCAATCTATCCATCACTATATACTCTGTCATATAAGAAGGAACCTGCGCATAGACCTGTTCTGCGCTACTATTGACTATATCCCAACCAACGCTCCCTCGGAGCCAATGAGCTCAATCTACATGCGTAAAACGGGTTTCTTCTGATATGACAAGGAGCATAGATTAAATATGATGGGAGATAGGGGATTCCCTTGCTTTACACCATACGTCGGGTGTATATCGTCGGAGGCATACTCACTGCTCGTTAACTTGGTTAGGCTTCTTTCTTGCATACATAGGCGATGTAAGCCACCATCAGGCTAGGTCCCCCTGGTTATGATTGTGTCGACTATAGCCTGGTCCGTGACCGGATCAAACGCTTTAGCAATATCTACCGATGTCAGGTATAGACATCGAAAAGTCCTTTAGCGTTTTGGGATCCGAGGCTTCGGTTTCGAGATATTAACGGTTGAATTAGCGGTACAACTTCCGGGCCGCGCAGTTTAAAGCCGAGTCAATTGATTGCGCGGCAGCGAACGCTCCCACGCACACACAGGAGGCGCGCGTAGATACAGGTTCACACAGGGTTGCCAGAAGAAGGGACGCGATACCTCATAACCCGTCCCCGTTGTTCCTACTTCTGGCATCCCTAGGTTCACACAACAGTAGAACCAGCTGCGCTGTTAGCGGCGCTAACCCATTTTCAGGGTTTGAACCAGCGCGGTCGGCTCTACTCTGTGTGTGGGTGCAGGGAATGGCGGAAATCTCATACACCCGTACCGCTAAACGCGGTGGGGAATCAACGCTTCGGGAAACGATGGGAAACGAAGCGATGCTAGCGGCAAGCCAAGCCAACTAGTCAAGTCACGTGAGGCCGCAGCGAACCAGTGTCGACAATTTCGTTTCCCACCTTGGCGTTGATTGGTTCGACGTCACAGCGTTCCCCCACCGCGTTTAGCGGTCGGGCGTATGAGATTTCCGCCATTCACTGTGTGGGTGTGTATCTTGCGTGTGCGTGCCAAGGATCACTGCTCCGCGTCAGCTGTTTGAATATGAAATACTTGGCAGCAGGCTCAGCCCTGCTCAGCCCGCAACACCATAGCTTAATGCGGACACAGATGACACCGGTTCTGTCGTCATTTCTGCTCGACAAATTTGGCTGACTGGAGAGCTGAATGCGTACTACGCAGCGACATTCATTATACTCTCCAACTTAACTACATTCGTATATACAGGTGGTTAATTGATTTCGGTTATTATTAGATCCCAGTAAACCAGCCTCTCGCTTTCTACAAACTCATTAGAGAGAGAAACTTTAGGTTAGGTTGCAAAACAGTTTTACGTCTGAACCGCCATTGTGCTGTTTTTTTACTTTCTCTTTCTTTAATCCCTATTTCGTATCTTTGTGCAATAAAGACACGTAATAATAATGATAATAATAATAAACGAAAAACAATCTAGAACACTTTTCACCTGAAATCCTAACCTAGTACAATATTTCTGAAACTTGTCAATTTTCAAATATGCAAAAATTAAAATATCGATTTTTCCCGCCTCTGGGTAGATGTATGTAACCCCGCAAGGAAGGACATTCATAAGAAAATCAACTGCTAATCATTTTTTGCGGTTAAAATATTTAAAATGTGTATCGTGTATTGTCATTGAATTGAATGTTGTAAAAATCAATTTTGGTAAAACTGTTATTTTAAAAACATGTTTTGAAAAGATAATCGGATCGTAAAAAATGATACCCTTTTTACTACACGTATTCGTACTAAAAACTTCTGATGGATGATTGATTTTTGCATGAATGCCCGCTTTTAAATAGCAGATTTATGATTTGTTCAATGTTTACAAAACGTTCATGTAACATAAAATCTACTTTTATTTAGGTACTTAATTATAGTACTGTATTAAGTTATGAATTACATTATTTGGAATGAAAATTGTTAAAAATTCAGATATAATTTTAGTTGTAGAATGTCTGATAATGTAGCTGTAATTAAAATTTTGATCGTTCTCATATTAGTACAAAATGATGGATTAAATATGAAAAAAATATGTATAGACCAGTGATTCTCAACCGGTGGGTTGCGAAATGTTTTCTGGGGAGTCGCCACGTTTTTTTTTAATATTATTAAGTTAGAATTATAATCTGAAATACCTATTTTTAATGTGTTTTCTTTAACTTATTAAATTTACCTTACCTTACAGGGGGGAGGGCTGCAGATTATTTGAATATTATAAAGGAAGTCGCGACTTAAAACAGGTTGGGAAACACTGGTATAAACTACAGTAAAAGTATGTTAAAGACTCTGATATAATAGTATATTTTCTCAACATATGTGTTGTTTATTATAAACTGTTCACATTTTTTAAGAAATAATTAAGTATATTTCAAAATGTTATACAAAATTTTAGAAATTAAAGATCCTACAAAAGTATTTGTTTTTCAAAATACAATAAGTATGTACTATAAACTATCATGTACGTATAAAATAAACAAATATTGTTTTTCAAAATACAATAAGTATGTACTATAAACTATCATGTACGTATAAAATAAACAAATATTGTAATAAAGCTTGCTCAACATAAGATGAAATTAACGAAAATTACTTGTATTTTTATAATGTGGAGTTGTAAGACATATTTAACACATGCAATATTTATTATGTAATTTAATTGTGTTATAAAATATGCTATATAAAAGTTGTATTTATTTTTATTCACTGTATGTTACGCATACACTGCCTCAATTATTTGTTTCTTAAGAACACTGTGTACTTTAAAAATGTAATAAATAATTTCTTTACACCCACACAGCACAACTTGTAAATGCTACGTAACATGGAAGTCACAAATTCTGTAACTTTTGTTACATGTACAAAATATAACCGCTACGTAATACAGGTGTCACAATGTTCTGTAACTTTTGTTACATAGATAGAACATAGCAGCAACATAACCGATGAACATAACTGAAGAGTCACACAAAACATATAATTTTTACGGAACTCTTCTTATGTATAGGCAACATATTAATCCAGATGTAAATGTTATGGAACGTAGGTGTCACAAGTATTCCGTAATTTTTGTTTCATAAATAGAACATAACAGCGACATAAACCATACATATAATTTACCGGTTGCTCGTCGTGACTGCGATCGGGACTTTCTAAACGTGGTAAACTATTATTCCTGCTGTAAAACTCCTGCACGGAACCTGTTAAAATAAGGACTGCGTTTAGCATCGGTATGTTGAGAGTGCAAAATCTAACGTTTACGCGAATATTAAACGTGACGTGTTGCAATAAACAATTATTACATTGGTTTTAGGTTAAGTTGGATAGATATTTTAATATGTCAGACAGAAAACGTTTGAGAAGAGATTTTCAAACATACTCTTCTCGACATCAAAGGAGGATAGTCGACCAATATGTAAAGTATCGCATAAATGAAATTGAAGACAAGAATAAAGAAAATGGTTAATAAAGAAAAGCAGCAGAATGGTTCCGTCTGGGATTGCAGAGGAAGTGTAGAGAGGAGAAAAAACAATAAATTTTTATATATATATATTTTTATATATATATATAGTTTTTCAAATAATTTTTTATTTTCAAATATACATGTATTACATGTTATATATAATATAAAGTTTATAAAAAAAATTCTAACAGATATTTAACTTTTTTTTAATTAAAATAATCCTTCCAAATACCAATAGTGTACCCTCACAGCACTAAAACGTATCTATGTAGTACGTAACTGCTACGTAACCATCATTTTTTGGTTACGTCACGTGGGGGTCACATGAAGGTGTAACGTTCCGTTGTCGAACGACAACTGAAAGTCGCAGGCCTCGAGAGGAGAGCGGCGTCCCCTCGAGTGTTGGAAAGGTGGGGATTCGTCGGTATGAGCGAGTGAAGAAGTGAAATTCAAACTTAACAATAACAATGACTATTTATTTACTAACACTTAACTCTAATAACAAGAACAATGATATTAATATTGCTTACGACTACGATTATATTCTATGTTTTTTGGTTTTTTATGTTTTGTATTAATATTATTCTAAAGCTATGGATTATAATTTTAAATATATATACGTTGGGTAATTGCAGAGCACGGCCGCTGCCGTTTCCGGAGCGAGCTCGTAGACTCTTTGGCAATTTTCTGTAGTAAGAACAGCCGCTACCGTCTCCGGAGCGAGCTTGTTACTTTTGACAGAGTTTTGGTTCTATGCTCGATCTTGCTTTTACCAAGAACCATGGTGGCTACCGTTTCCGGAGCTCGCTCGCAATTTTCGTAGAAGCAGAATTCTATCGGTCTAAATGAATAGTCCAAAGAGGAGCACCAGTAACTTTTATACACTGGAGATCCGCCGCTACCGTCTCCGGAGCGAGCTAGATCTCACTGGTTGAAACTTAAGCTACCTCCAGGGCTGAACATTTGTCGACTATGAGCGTGGTTTCCAATGTAGCTTTGAATGCGCGCTAGGCTGCGTGCGCCTCCTTATATACTGTGGAATTGGCGGGCTAGCGCATGCGCAGTAGGTTATTTCTGGATATTTTGCTTATTACTTGCTTATTATATATTATTTTGTGTTGTGCTTTTGTCAATACTTATAATTAACTATTCTTAATGTCTCTATAATGTTTGTTTGTCTAATATTTGCTTATTTCATAAATTATGTATAAAAGTATTTACAATGTTGATGCGTGGTAGCATAGTGACTTAATGATAATGTAGTAGTTCTATTATACCGACGCTAGGTTCAAGTCCTAGTGGGACGTTACAAAGGTATCATCAGAGTGGAAATGTCCGGCTCATTTACATAACAGTGTGCGTCACATTAAGGTCATACTTTTATATAAATTTTACCTTTCTCTGTTATCTCTCTGTTACGTAGCAACAGGATAACAGCAATAACTTTATTGTTACGTTATGGATAATTACACTATTGGTATTTGGAAGGATTATTTTAATTAAAAAAAAGTTAAATATCTGTTAGAATTTTTTTTATAAACTTTATATTATATATAACATGTAATATATGTATATTTGAAAATAAAAAATTATTTGAAAAACTATATATATATAAAAATATATATACAGGGTGTTCCAAAAATGCTGCGGTTCCTTGAAGGGGGTGATTCGGGGGGTAATTGCAAACAACTTTTTCCTTTGCGAAAATGTTCTCCGAGGTTTCGTTAACGAGATATTAACAAAAAGCAGCGACCAATCAGAGCCCGAGTCTGGCGGCCGAGTTCCCGTGCTAGCGTGGCCGCGTGCCGCGTTGCGACTACGAACAAGCAACTCGGCATGCATCGAAGGAAATTGGGTAGAATGGCAAATGAAAAAGACGTAACAAATAAAATCGAACATTTTGTCATGATTTGTTTGTCATTTAAAGTGAATAATGAATAAAGGAGAAATGGATGAAAATCATGTCTAACGTAAAAAGACGAATACAAAGGTTTTCTTTAGAAGAATCAAAAATAATAATTATTTGAAGTGGGAGGATAAGGAATACGTAGATTTCCTTGTGTTAATAACGTAGCCACGACAAGGTAATGTAACAGGAAATGATCGAAAAGTGATCATAGTTCGTTATTGTGATTAAAATTCAAAATTCATAAATAACGGCCAACAGTGTTGCTGATAACGAATAAGTTTGTTTAAAAACCCCTAAGAAATATTTAGGTATGGAAATTTTTAGAATTATCGCAGGAAATAAGCCATAGCCTGCGTTAAATTTAAGAAATAATAGTCGCCAATAATGTAACTCAGGCCTGGGATTTAAGTGAACGCGGCTGCCGATTTTCGGAGGCAACGCCTCCTTTCTCCCGCCGCGCGTCTTGGCCCCCGCGACAGCCAAGGAGCTTGGAGCGCCTCAGGCCCGTACCATATGAATCGCGCGTAGCGCATTGGGGGGCCCCCGTATCAATAGGTTTCCACATCACCCATGGGGGTACTATCATCGATGCGTTTTTTTTTTATAGTGGTATCCCCTAGGCCCTAGCACGTCTCAACGTGCGCGAAAATCTAGTTTTCCCAAAGATATTTGAAATTTTGATAATAAAACGCGTTTTTCCAATACATTTTTTATCGCGCGACACAGTGGAATAGGCCTATAGGGGATACCACTATAAAAAAAAACGCATCGATGATAGTGCCCCCATGGGTGATGTGGAAACCTATTGATACGGGGGGCCCCCCAATACGCTACGCGCGGTTCATATGGTACGGGCCTGAGGCGCTCCAAGCTCCTTGGCTGCCGCGGGGGCCAAGACGTGCGGCGGGAGAAAGGAGGCGTTGCCTCCGAAAATCGGCCGCCGCGTTCACTTAAATCCCAGGCCTGATGTAACTAAAACTCACCCTTTCGAAAATTTACCTGCAGCTTGAAAACCTGTGTCACTTGGTCACTGAACCGATCCTGGTCATCGACAGACGCGCCGAGTGCACAGCTGATCTCAGGTACACGACACCATCCAAAGTTAAGGGTCCCAACGTCAAGTGCGTCCGGGTTAATGTACCGAATATTCACTTCACTGTACACCTACTAACACTGATCACTTAATTTATTTTTCATGGAACGCGTTGTTTCTACGTTATAAAAATTAGTGGAAATGTATTTACTTGGCGTTCGGAGCCATGGGTATTCCCACGCAAATTCTCACGCTGCAGCACTTACGTCCCCGTTGTTCGGGGGGTACACCCAGAACATCGCGTAATATTCTTCATCAGAGTACATTTCTGCGACGTGATTGCTAGCTGACTGACAGGATTTTTTCCAAGCAACTTCCTCTACCCCCAAGTAGCTTCTCTCGTTCCATTATGAGTTAACCCCCACGAGGACAAAAGGCGTTAGGTAAAAAGAACCCATCACATTTTCGAAACACACGTACTTTGCAGAAGTGCAACGAACGAACCGTCGTACACTTTCACAAAAGCCCGCGCTCCGTCCTTTTACTGCCAATGTAGTAATGTACCCATTGCTTCGAGGTAGGCAGTAGACACCACGTGTTTGGGGTAGTCTGCTGACAGCGCGTGGTCCCGCCTGCGTCGTCCATCCTTCAAATTAAAGACAGATCCCTTATCTCTCGAGTATAAACACGCGCTCGAATTTCAAAACAAAAGCACGCGTTGATGTATTCCGTGCGAGAAAAGGTGGCCTTGAAGTCCGATTGGTCCTAATCTAACCAATCTGCCCAGCATCCCTCCCAAACGGCCACTGTTTTGAAGAGCCTTCTTCACAGCAATGTCGCCTCCCCGAGGCCCACCTTCTCTCGCACGGAATACGTCAACGCGTGCTTTTGTTTTGAAATTCGAGCGCGTGTTTATACTGGTGGGCCAATTTATTTAATCCCAGACGGAACCATTCTGCTGCTTTTCTTTATTCTTGTCTTCAATTTCATTTATGCGATACTTTACATATTGGTCGACTATCCTCCTTTGATGTCGAGAAGAGTATGTTTGAAAATCTCTTCTCAAACGTTTTCTGTCTGACATATTAAAATATCTATCCAACTTAACCTAAAACCAATGTAATAATTGTTTATTGCAACACGTCACGTTTAATATTCGCGTAAACGTTAGATTTTGCACTCTCAACATACCGATGCTAAACGCAGTCCTTATTTTAACAGCATCCGTGCAGGAGTTTTACAGCAGGAATAATAGTTTACCACGTTTAGAAAGTCCCGATCGCAGTCACGACGAGCAACCGGTAAATTATATTTATGGTTTATGTCGCTGTTATGTTCTATATATTTATTAGCTTATTATAGTAGCGCTGCAAAATAAATACAAAACATAAAATGTATATATTGTAGTTTATCCAAATAATAAACAAATATAATACTTATCGATACTTAAATTAAAAATAAATAATCATCAATTAGTAACAAAATACAGAAATTTATTATTCTAACGCAGCTTGAGCTCGTTAGTGGTTGAGGTAGTGAAATTATTTAAAAATCGTCGATTTTCACAGAGAATAATCTTATTCAAAAGATACACACGAATGGTAACTAAACTCAACGCGTACGTCAAGGAGAAAAAAAAACGTAGCAATGTTCGCGAGTACGCCGTGCCTCGGACTCAGCGACCACAGGTCTCGCGGTAAGCGGATGGGGTTTGGAGAAGCGATGGAGATGTAAGAAGAAACGGTAGCCCAGACTGCTGCCACTCTCATTAGTCTCTTTTGCGATTTTGGGACAGTGTTTCGACTGCCACCTAGGCAGTTACAATCCCTGATAACCAAATCGGGCAGCAGGATATACCGGCAGCTGCGGTGCAGTCTATATACGTCCGCATTCAGCTACGTTCAGGGTGGCGAGGAAATTCGACACCGGCCGGTAGCTATTTTAGCTACCCACGTCCACGCATGCGCGCAATGACGTCACGAGCGTTGAGCCAATCAACGCCAAGGTGAAAATCGCTGGAAAATTCGCCGACGCCAAGTCATGCCAACTAGCCAACCAGCATCGCAGGGAATTGGTTGTCGACGCTGGTTGGTTGCGGCCTCACTTGGCTTGGCTAGTTGACTTGGCGCTGGCGTCGGCTAATTTTCATCTTGGAGTTGATTGGCTCAACGCTCGTGACGTCATTGCGCGCATGCGTGGACGTGGGTAGCTGTCCCCACTCCAAAATAGCTACTGCCGGTAGCCACTTTCCAGGCCACCCTGACTGCCAGTGACTGCCACCTCAGACCTCGAACACGAACGCAAACTGGACGTAGAGTCTTGACCAACGCTCTTGAATCGACGCTCGAATTGGCTGCGGCATAGTGCCGAAACTCGCGATTGGTCAGACCGTGGTTCTGCATACCGCAGAGAATTATGCTAAGGGTGCGTTCCACTTATGCCCAAATCGCCCGTGATTTCATTAAGCTAGGTTCTTCTGTACGCGACTGGACGCAACGTCAAGAACATCAAAGTCGATTTTCTTGAAAATTAAGCGCGATATGAAAAAAAGTTACTCTTTCTTTTCGACTTATAATAAGGAAATAAGTCGAGAAAAAAGAGTACAATTTTTTGATATCGCGCTTCATTTTCGAGAAAATCGACTTTGAAGTCCTTGACGTTGCGTCCAGTCGCGTACAGGAGAACCTAACTTAATGAAATCACGGGCGATTTGGGCGTAAGTGGAACGCACCCGTAAATGCTCGTAAACGACAGTCCACGAGCTCCGCGAACAAAACTTTTTGAAGGAGCAGACCGTACACAGATATCATGTATATATACACGCAGCGTGATGATGATTCATACTGTAATTAACCTAAAAGAAAGTTTATATTTTATTCAAACCCATTATTGAGGAATAATCACGCGAATTGTTTTATGGAGCGAATATGCCCGCCTGAATCATGCGCGCCGTTTATTCTCCACGTTTGCTATAATTTACATTTCGTTTTATAACGATGGAGAAAGAAAGGTATGTTCCTGACGTTTTGATCAATTCTGCACCTTTCATTTCTTGTCTGTCCTTTCAAAGTGTGTAACAATTTATTACGTATTATGAGTTCCTATTTCAAATACGATCAACTGTTTAATACATTTTTACTTGTACCAGATTTACGATGCTCCTTTTGGAACCGGGGGAGATATTTTTTGAAGATTATAGTGTTCAGATGAAATCGCTTGATACTTCTATTTCAGAGGAGCAAAAATGGATAGATGGAAGATTGAAATTATGTTCAAAGTCCTTAGTATTTGTGAGCAAGGATATTAACCAGCCGTTAATTAAGATCCAGCTGAAAGAGGCTACAGTTATAGATCAATGTGAAAGTAGCAAAGATATAACGGGGTTGGTATTCATATTCTCTAACACTAAAAGTGCGTTTAGACCAAGCGAACGAATACTCTTTCATCCTCCGCTTCAACAAAATTCAAGTCGGAAGGAGCATTTTTTTATTCTCTACAAAAAAACTCGCTGAACGTTTCGGAATGCTTCTTCCACTTTATGAACAACGTTTAGCTCATATAAACTACACGAACATTCACTTGCATGCTCCGCGAACATTGTTCGATTGCCATTTACATGAAACGAGCTCAAATTTTTTCAAAGTGGGTCCAAACGCACCTTAAGTATGCAGCATCTCTTTTCTCGCATCGCTAAACTCGACCTTATCTTTAAGACGCACCAATGTATTGTCCGTTGAATGCAAGCAGTATGTGGAGATGTTGGAGAAAAATATACTCGCGCCCTACAAATTTGTACACCAACATGCCACTTTCTGCTTCTACTTTAATTACGCGAAAGTAGAAAACTGTCTTCCACACATCTTGCAGTTGCTCAGAGCAGCTACACTGCCAACCGCCGAACAAAATGGCATGGTACTCCTAATAATTATTATTTCCCCGATTTATATTAAAGAAGTAAGCTCATTAAACTTCCGTTATCATACAGATTATGGCTATCGTGCATTCGAGACAATCCAGAGTGTCGTTCGATACGTCTTGGTTAGAGGACTTATACGAACAGGTTGTCTTGGAAACTCAAGCAAATAAAGTACTACCTCTTGTTATAAATCCGGGAAGGATACTTCTAACGACCTCCAGAATATATTTTCAACCTTATAACAATCTAGACCAAGTAGGTACTCGACGCTAACTGTGATAGACGATACTTGTTTAAATCATTGAAATGACAATTTTATACATTCAGCATCCAGTTCTGAAAATACAATTGAAAGATATAATCAATATTATAAAGAGAAGATTTCTCCTACGACAAGTTGTGAGTATAATTCTCTGCGTCCAGTCTGTATAATCATAGCCATTTGGTATACGTTAATTTCGTTCGTAACAGGGACTTGAAATTAAATGGTTAAGGCAGACAGAAAATAAAGTCGAACATCTGTTCATATCGTTAAAGAATGAGAAGGACAGAGATGAGCTGTACACAAATCTATTAAATCAACCTACCGTTTCTTTAGAAAGAGTTCCTCAAGATCAGATGACTATGAGATGGCAAAATGGTTCTTTGTCGAATTATGATTACCTCTTGTACATAAACAGGTGACATTCACGCGAATATAAATCAGAATAACGAGCTACTTTGCAGCGACTTCAACTAAATCTGTGTTTCTAGTTTGGCCGATAGAACTTTCCACGATTTAACTCAGTATCCAGTAATGCCTTGGGTGATACAAGATTACACCTCCTCCACGTTGGACTTAAACGATCCCAGCGTTTATAGAGATCTTTCGAAACCTATCGGAGCGCTCGAAACGAATCGACTAGAAAGATTAAAGGTACGCAATCTTTCGGACAGACTCGCACATGCCATGAAGTAGATTATAATGTTATTGCACCTTAGGAGCGATATTTGGAGATGTCAGAACCAAAGTTTTTGTATGGTTCACATTATAGCGCGCCGGGATTTGTGTTATTCTATTTAGTACGCAAGTACCCGCAGTACATGCTTTGTCTGCAAAATGGAAGATTCGACCACCCGGATAGAATGTTTAATAGGTATGTATTCTTCGTTAAAGTGTGCATCACAATCTTGTTGCAACAGTAGAAATTTTGGTGCGCCTATCGGAGCACCGTACATTACGTTGAATTAAATTAATAGCGCTAGTAATACGTGTATGAGAGTATCATTCCGAGTCGCACGGACAAGGGAAAATTTTACGGTGATCGCTTCTCACACTGTTAAAGTACATAATTACTCTGTCAACTCTGCAGAAACGATTTTTTGTTTCACTCTTACCAACAAAAACACCTAACAGTGTAGCTGACGTATGGAAAAATGTTTTGGTGAACATGTCTGACTTTAAAGAACTGGTCCCGGAGTTTTATGACACGAGCAGCGGCGGTGATTTTTTGGTGAACAGTTACGGTATCGATTTCGGCTACCGACACGACGGCACGAAAATAGGAGACGTTCATTTACCACCATGGGCAAATGGTACGTCCTTTGACCTTTCGGATTAATGCTTGTCGAAACATTAATCACTGTTAATCACCAAATCTTAGAACCGGGTCACTTTGTGCAAGTATTAAGAGACGCTCTAGAGAGCGATTTCGTTTCTCAAAGTCTCCATCATTGGATCGATTTGATATTCGGATATAAGCAAAGAGGAACCGAAGCAGAGAAAGCTAGCAATGGTATACACAATGTCTTACGCTCGATTTACGCTAAAGCAGCTGGAATGGCATATATTTTATGACGCACTGTATTTCAGTATTTTTCCATCTGTGCTACGAAGGAGCAGTGGATTTAGATACTATCCGAGACATTAATGATAGACACGGTTTGGAGGTGCAGATCATGGAGTTTGGTCAAATACCGAAACAGATTTTTACTTTACCTCACCCTAAACGTTCCGTCTTAATGCTGGATAAAGTGTACGCGGAAACTGTTTCAACGTCCCTGAAAAGTGGAACAGGTATGGTGCATTACTGCTCTTACTTTCAAATCAGATTCCAGCGGTAGATAAATTCAGTCAGCAAAATAAAGTACGCGTTCTTGCAGAACGTGAAAATCCATTAACGAAGATGCTTGAATTAAGCGAGTTGATAACGTTTCAATCTCATAAAGATAGTGTAAGCAGCATTACAATGATGAATAAAGACAGACTCGACGAAATAGTATCGGCGGGGCAAGATGGAATGCTTAAATTGTACAGCATAAAAAGCAAGAAGCTAACGCGTAGCGTGGCCTTATCATTGCTACCACTCTCTTCTTGCATATCATATTACACGTCCTCCCATCGTAATATATTAGTAGTAGGTTCCTGGGACAATTCACTGTAAGCACGTCACATATGTATATACCGCATGTGCAATACGCAGGCCCGGCACGTGGTATTTTCTTTTTGTGTGTGCGATAAATGTTCGGAGTCTTTCCAAAAAAAAATTTTTAATAAATCGCGAATAAAGTGAGTGCCCTCGGAATCGCGTTCCACTTTGATATAACATATCGAGTGAAAACTGTATAAATCATATTTGTAGCATCAAAAGATTTATCTATTTTTTAGGTCTTTTAGGCGCTTTTTCTCCTGCAGCGCCTGTGTGCAACGCGCACTTTGCACACCCAACCAGCCGGGTCTGACGATACGTATTCGAATTCTATCACTAATCAATTTGATTTTACAGAATATTTTATGACGTCGAATTTGGCAGAGTAATAGATACGTTGCACGGTCACGAAGATGCTGTTTCTTGTCTAGCTTTAAGTCCATCCCGCCAGATTATTGTATCCGGTTCGTGGGATTGTACGGCGAAAGTTTGGCAATGTTATACTTCCGGATCGAAAATCAAACTAGCAGAGTGCCTTATTGCACAACTGGACCACGATTCTAAAATAACATGCATCAATATATCGAGGTAGTTTTCGTGCTTTCTAAATTCTCAAAATTAGTCATAAAAGTTAGTAAAATTTTAATCGCTGACACATTTTCGCAGAGATGAGACATTATTGGTATCCGGTACGGAAGATGGAGAGATCTTTTTATGGAATATGGATACTTATAATTTACAATTTACTGTAAAAGGTACCTCATGAAATGGCCATTTCCATTGATTGTTTCAACATGTACGATCGAATATTTTTTTGCGCAGGACATACCCGTAAGGTAAATGCACTGGATTTTGACGAGGAAGGCAAAAGTATAATATCGTGTGCAGAAGACAAAGTATTAAATATAATCGATATCCATACAAGTACACAGATTTATCGTACAACCATAGAACACGAGCCTCTGACATTGGCGTGGCTGGGAAGTTTCTTATTGATAGGAGACAGCAGTGGCAATATTAATGTATGGAACCGTCAGGGTGCAACTATTGTTTCGCGAATACATTGCCACGATGGTAAAGTGTATACTGTAATTGCTTATATTAACATGATAATATACATAACATTCTGTTTAAACCGAGCTCTTTTTCCTGGTCACTAAGAAAGTTAATCATTTCCAGGACCAATACACGCATTATTGGTATCCGCAGAGAATAATATAGTGTTGACTGGCGGAAAAGATAGGAAGTTAATTGTGTGGGAGTCTACCAAGCTGTGATTCACCTTTTACTATTTACATCGCGATCGAAAAGTTTGACTACAATCTTGTACTGAAAGTGTTAAAATATAACATAGCAAGCATGCTGACTAACAGTTGGAGCGGCCTACTCACTCGACAAATTGTTATAATGTTTATTAATAGCTTAATATATGTTAGAAAAGATTCATATTTTAGTACCACTTTGTTTTGTATAAAGTATAGAGCATTCCTAATGATTTATCTGAAAAGAATCTTAAGTGCGAACGCATTACGTTTAATATACTGCTTCGCAGAGTATGCGTTTTCATTTTTCACAAAGTTTATTCTAAAATAAATTTTTTATAACGTATTAAGTCGTATATATATATATATATATATATATATATATAATGATATGTATCGTGTAGTTTTATGTATTATTTGGGTATATCTTTCAGGTTCTACCGTTCAGTCTTATTACTTTTATAAGAACGTTAATCTAAACACGAAATTAGTATAGTCTACAATTACGTTTAAATAAAGATATTTAAATACAAGCTACACACCGTGTGCGTTCTTTGTTCCATTCATTAGAGATTTAAATGCTGACTAAGTACTGTCCCGAACATTTCCACGAAGTGGAGAGAATGTCGCAGTGCATTTCCATTGAGTACTATCGTATATCTTTTAACTATCGACGTACTTTCGGTAATGACTTTCTGTCGCTTCCGAGAAAATTACTTATATTTATTTTCTGTACATTTTCATTCCGTGTAATTACTTTCATGTTCCTAGACATACGTATCCTAACATTCATAAAAATAAATTATACAATGGAGGCTTAGAGTAATCCCCTGCAATTACTACAGATCGTTTTGTCACACCTACACGCATACATATCGTTCCTTTTACCTATCTTCTTTCGCTTTCGATTGCTGGTCAGTCGAGTACTTCAGCACTTCCGTCAATGATGCATGCGAATGGTCCAGCTGCTTCAATTGTTCGTACGTTATAAAGAATATAATGTTCCACGGGCCCATCCTGAACCAAGTGGGCACGAAGCCTTTATACAGGGCCAGGAATCCTTCGTTTCTAAATGTCTGCGGGGATAATAATATTGTACACTAACTTATTGAAAACGCACCAAAGTGCGTGTAATATTCAATATTACGTACTTGTACCAAGCAGTGGATGCTACTACTATAGATATGAGGTGGCAGCGCACCACCCCTGGTACATATTCTCCTTTGATTCATCAGACGAGTCTGCAATCACATCGCTTTGTGAGATAATAGTAATTAATTAATTATTAGTAGTACCCAGGGCCGCCGGCCTTCTCTCTAAAGGGACCCAAACAATTTCTCAACGACTCAAGAATATAAAATAAAAGAAATAAACGAATAAATATAATTAATTCTATCATCAAATATAAATATCAGCTTTTTATTTTCTTCTTTTTTCCTCTTTTCCTCCCTGCGGCCAGCCCTGGTAGTATCAACCGATTATACTTACGCGAACAACGTCTATAGGCGTAGAAGCTACCGCGCTTCCCATGCTGGCTATGAAACTGGACCTGAAATATATACACCCCGATTATTTACACATATATGCATGAATGTAAGTATATACTAGGTAAACCTCTATCAACTTTAAACCTTAGAATTACTCGAGCGCGCTTAAGTGCAATTATACAATATTTTCTCTGAATCCCGATTATATCTTATTCCGATAATTTAGAGCAACCCTTATCCAGGCACTGTCGATTAAAATGTACATTGCGATGTCTACAATAGTATATGAAACGATCTGCGCACAGAATCCTGTACATTCGTACAAGTACTGCTCGGTATGTAATACGAACGAAAAAGAGAAGCCTTTCGGCGTAAAGTAAAGACTGTTACATAGTAAGTTACTAAGTTAAATTTAAACATACTAAGTTAAATTGAAAAGATAAAAAAAGAATGGACCAAGAAACATTCATGAAGCAATTGAAGATGTTTAGTTATCTGGATAACAGTTTCAGTGATTTCTATGTAAAATAAGGAACGTCAAACGCGACTTCCATTTTGATTCACTATGGTCATCTCAATGTCCACGTACTGCATATGCCCATGTACACGACAGTGTGAAACCACCTGGAAATAAAGTTTTTCACCTTTAGAAAGATATTACTTCCTTTCCAAACAAGCGCACCGCCAGTACAGTACTAATAAAGTAAGTACTATCCTTCGGGCACAAGTTACTTAACATATGCGGCCAATGATCTTTTATAAATTACGGCAAACACCTTTATATTCGCTAACTAAAATTGACACGCAGACAGTAAACGATAAATGGTTATTAGGGAGGCTGGGAGATACATTCAAATGTTTAGTTACTTATATAGATATACTCACGTGACATCATGTACTGTAAGAATAGCGTATAAAGTGTATTCGAGAATATTATCGAGCATTTGTTAGTACGATAAACCATATAGAGACGAACGTATTATAAAATAATTGCAAACAGCCCGGATAAGGGTTAATTCGTATTAAAGTCCAACAAATCGAGACAAATGTATAGTCACTATTACTTTGCGGAACTATCAAAGCTGTCTCGTTTAAAACAGATAAGTACCAGTGCTACTTCTAACGACGATAGTTTATCGGTGCTTATGTCTATGAATCTTTGCACTATGTATGAGCATGATTTACTTACACAAAATGGTTACTAACACTGTCTTCCAGCAAAGCCATAAGCCTATTTTTACTATAGTCATATATAGGTAACTCTACAGCCGCAATAATTGCTGCTCTTTGAGCAGTGGGCCCTACACCCTGTACATAAAATCGTCAATGTAAAACAGTTCCTCGACCGAGCGGAGCACAGAGTGCGCGAACATCTCCTGGTCTTTCACGTACCCTCCATAAACCCCGAACACCTTCGTGCTGATAGACATCTTGAAAGCAACCGAATAACGATAAGTTTGACTCAGCACCTGTTACTTGCATACGAACTTTAACCACGTCGGTGGGATTAGCTATCGCGCTGGAGATAGCGCCCGCCACAGCGGCGCACGCTATATTTATGACAACCAAGTCCTCCGTTTCCCACCTCTGCATGGCTGTTTCCTTTAACGAATAATAGGTGCCGAACTTTATAGTCCCGTAAGTGGCTTGCCTTAAAATAGCTGAGCTGATTCTATAAAGCAAATTATTAATAAGGACGCATAGATCTTGCGTTAAAGTCTCTTAGAGAACAATTGGTAAATCGCGCTCACCCAGAATACAGGGCTTTAAATCCTTCCTGCTTGGATATTTGAAACAGAGCGTCAGTCATACCAGAGTACTTTAAATGCGCATATTTCTTATCTAATTTCTGCCCTTGAATTTGCAGTCGAGTCTTTGTCGTGTCCAAAGGAAATGTACCTAGCGAGGAGTAAGTGTTCGGCGATATCATTTTCAATGCAAATTAGCTTTCCCCGCGGACTTCTCCCACCTTAACATCGCATACCTAATTCTGCGACGATCGACGCCAAGCCTCCGTAAACAAAAGGTCTCCAGTCCTTCCAATGACTTTCTCCCATTACAATCGAAGTACCTTGTGATTGAAACAGACAGTTAAATAAATGTTACTGTACGATTCAGGAATAATGAAACGGTTCTATGTAGGTTAACGCAATCTGAAATCCGCATAAGCGAGATAGTACGTGCGCGACGGGGCTCGTTTAAATAAAATGAGACACGGGCACGTTTCCCGACAACTTTAATACGCAATTCTCTACTGTAATTCAACGGTAACGCCGCAATATCAATTAGCAGTAGTAACAACAAATAATTACCTGCAAACGCGAATAGTACAGTTGAAAGGTACGTTACAAACTTTAAGTGCGAATGATTTAAATAAATAAGAAGTACGGAACGTAACGTTGGCGGCTTCGCTTTAATTGAAAAATCTGCTAATAGGGTATTCAACTCTGCGTATAAACTGATTTTCGCATTACTCCTCGAGTCCTCGGGCACGTTCAAAAACCCTGTAAGTAAGTGAACAGCCAATCAAAGGGAATAGGCATAGTCTTGATACTATTGACTGGCGCAACGGGAATTCAAATACAATCCCGAGCTTTTTACATTTCCTGCTAACGAGTAGATTATTACCAATATTATTATTCTATTGCTTTTAAAAAAGGTGTTAAAAGTTCCTTCGATTCTGGATAAAGAAACGCAATAGCCATCTGATAGCCATCTAGCAGCCGGATGCAGGAACTAAAGAATTCGCCCGTTACGCGTATCTCCGTCTTTTTCTAAAGAACATTCTCTCTCACTCTAATACTAGCGCTATCCTTGTAGGACTTGCAACCTTTATCTCTCTCTCTCACTGGATTACCTCTTCCTACCTCCGCCACAGACCAGGTATAGGATAGACCTATCACGGCAATATAATTTTGTGTCAAACGCTCGGGGGGCTCGCGAGCCCCCTTACCATTTTCGTGTCACGTGCAACGTTACCGGTGAAGTCTCGACACAGATTGTAACGCTACGCGTGGTAGGAATTAGAATTCAAGAAGTAGAAATTTAGGTTATTCGAAACCCGCGATTTACAAATGATTCTGTTAGAGTAACAATTTAAAGATCGTTTTATAAACGTATTCCGTGCAACAACCGAGAAAGAAGGATCACAACAAATCAAGAACACATTCGCCTTTTAACCTTGCTGTCGTATTCGGGTTTATTAAACGCAAAATAAATTTATTTATCATAAAAATTTATATAAACAACAACATTATTTGTGGAAGACACGCCAAGGAATTGTACCTTGGTATGTACAATAACGTGCTGAAGCAGAGAGGACTTTAAAAATCGTCAAAAACCCATCAGTTCGAATATCTCGCTGAAATATTCCAATTTGCACAAGTTACATTGTACCATAGTATTGCAAGTTGAAGAAATTCTTATATGTAATTAGAATATTTAACAATCACAGCTATCAGCTCGGTTCTCACCGATTACCAGGTCTCACCACGAGGAGGTTGCTGCGTTTCGAGACCCGTAGAGAGATAGATGGAATCAAAGTTCCATCGATCTCCCTGTACATGAAACTCTACTAAACCAAAGAGATGGATGGACACACAAAGTTCCATCGATCCCTTCGGTTTAGATGTAGAATCTAGGGAACTGCCAAGCAATCACACGATTAAAAGAAACTCAGGAAAGAAGGAAAGACGAACGGTAAGCATGAAAGTAGTATTGGACGGCGCAGTTTCTACCACCCTGCTGTCCGAGTCGAAAGGGAAAAGCGCTCGGCGCCTCCCAGACGATTCCTCTTGCACCGCGCGACTCGCCAGGAACACTAGCTGTGACCTGACTTGAGCCGACTAACCCGGAAACTGGGTATCGGACCGGGTGACTTACACAGGCAGTGTACCAAAAGGTACACTCCCTACGCCCGAAACTTTTCCCTTTCGACAAGAACACCAGAGGATGAAACCGATCCACCCATACCGATTCCATGCTCAGTCACTTGCTTCCGGAAACGGAAACAGCGGTGACCTCCTCGTCCGAGATGAGGAGCCAATAAACGAACAACAATGCTAATGAGTTAGTGACTACTTCGCAGTTTTACAATTTCACTATCACTTTTCACTGTCACTTTTCACTGTCACTTTTCACTGTCACTTTTCACTATTACTTTCCACTATTACTTTCCACTATCACTTTTCACTAGTTTCTTTTTAAATATTTTATGTTATTAAATCCATTCCCCGCGTAACGGTGAACCTGAAAAGCTGAAACAATCAACTGCTTTATGTTAGTAATGGTGTGGTCGGCCTGGAAGGAAATTAAGCAAAAGCTTATTGAGTTGGAGCTGATCGAGATAATTTCGACCTATAGAAGAGCACGCACGAGCATGCAGAACCATCGCAGAGATAAGTACATGAAGGAAAGAGCAGAGAATGTAGACCCATCGATGAGAAGCATGACAGAGTAACAGAAGTCATACAAAACCATCGAAGAAATCGACGAAACGAAATGAATCATGGACAACCATCGAAGAAATCCACGAGATTAAATAAATCATGCCAAACCATCGAAGAAATGCATGAAGTAGAATAAACCATGCAAAACCATCGTTGAGATACATGAAGGAGAGCAGAGAAGTAGAATAAACCATGCAAAACCATCGATGAGATGCATGACAGAGTGACAGAAGTCATACAAAACCATCGAAGAAATCCACGAAATTAAATAAATCATTTAAACCCATCGAATAAATGCATCAAATAATCATGTAAACCCATCGAAGAAATGCATCGAATAAAATAAAATGCATGAAATATGACAGATCATGCAAATCCATCGAAGAAATACACGAAATAGAACGACTCGCGCAAAAATCCTTGAAGGAATGCATAAAATCGGACAGATGATGTAAAACAATCGAAGAAATCAGTTACAAAGGGAGGGGAATCAGTTCTGACCTTGGCAGAACAATAAATATTTAAATGGCTTAACGAACCACAAAATTTCATCGGCACCAACCGAATAAGGGTTGTAGCAGGGGGGCGGAGGGCGGGGTGGGGCGGGGGGAGAACCAGGGTTGAAACCCTGAACAGGTCCCCGGACGTCCTCCAAGCTCGGAGGACCGACGACGACTGAGTACATCGAGCTCCGTGAGCTCCCCACGTAGACTTCGAGAAACGATGTCCCCCGATCAAAACAAGGACGACGGTTATTTACAACTGCGAAATCCAACGAATTCTTCGGTAAAAATGGATTTTCCGCTAAAATATCCATTCCAGTGGCTATTGCTATGACAAATAATGTTAACAACATTTACACTAACCGCCCGGTATACATTATTATTAACTATGATCGATAGAACTCGAGATATCAAGCAATTAGTAGCATTTGGCCTTGGATTTGCAACTACGCCGAATGAATTCTCTTTTATTCTCAATGTTTAATCGTTCGATACATTAATGTTAATGCTTATACATATCACATAGTATTATTTATAATGTATAAATACATTTTAGTTGAACCTGGTGTAAATGAATCGTTGCAGGAATATTTATAATACTTCGTCGATGTTAGTAACTAAGGGGGACAAACAAGTATGTCACTCATATTTCTCCAAGTAACGAGTATATCTCAACGGAATCCTGTTAAAAGACCTCCCACATGGTCCAGTAATTCTATACCTGGTCTGTGGTCAGACTGATCGGGATCGGGAACTTTACCATTTTCGTGTCGCACGCAACGTTATCGATTTAAAGTAGAATACGATCGCAATCCTACTGACGGTTAGAATTGAAACTAAGTATAATGAAAATTGTCACTACAGATACCTTGTTTTTCAAAGTAATAAATTAACATTTTTATCACTGACTATGGTTGTGTAACAAATGTTAGTGTCGCTAAAAGGCTGGTTCAGACACGTCTAGTAATTTAGTCGAGCAGCGAGTAACTATTTACCGCGTGTGAACACTAAAATTTAGTTGAATAGTTTAGTAAAACTGGTAAATTACTGAGCTACTCGCTACTCGATTAAATTATTGGACGTGTCTGTTCCAGCCTTGAAATGCCTAGACTCCCAGATTATAAATACGCAAAGAAATAAACCATGTACAAGCAATCTTACAAATAAATAAAGGGATTGAGCAAAAATTTAGGCTTGTCGGATCAATAAAATTTATTTTAAAAACTTTATACATATATAAATAGAATTAAAATTGCATAAAAAGTACAATGTAATTAAAAAAATATGGCGTTGCATGGAATATTCAGTTAGATATACAATTATCCAATTGTTCGTAATACATTTGTGCATATCCTGTTCTTTGTACAACTATACATAAAAAAAAGATAATGGTAGATATAAACCTCTGAATGAATATAAGCTGTATAAACAATGCTTTGGAATAGAAATGGATCAGTTTCTAATCTAATCGGCTCTTACTGGAACTCTTGTATGTACACCTGCATTATTCTGGTAAATGTATACTTGTGCTAAAATGGCAATATCAATTACAACTTGAAGAGCCCCGCAGACTGCGAACTGAATGGGCGCCTCTTTTATTACAAAATAACATGTTTTAAATGTGTCGCCTAATGTCCACATAGCAACCATAATTACGCTAAAACCAAAATAAAATCACTGAATAAGCAGCGCCGTTCTAGCGATAGCGATAGTCCTTATTATCTGAGCGATGAACTTCGTACCTCATACCGTTAGTCGATTTACTAGAGAAGTTACGGACAAACTGCGGTACGCCAAGCATAGCTTCCGTTAATACTGCGAGTAATCCCACTATCTCGACAAATATCGGCACGTCTATTAACAGATACGTGAGGATCCCCACTAGCGCCGCAAATAACAGCATGAAGTCTAAATAAGATTGAAAGTCTGTCCATTTCCAAAAAAAATTTGCGTCGAAATCTATTTCAAATTAAACGTTAAAGTGGCTTACGATTAGAAATGAAAAATAAGCTGGGGACGGAGCTGTGAAGGAAGATACTCAGCCCAGCGTTGATGAACTTACCAGCAAAGACGCGCTCTCTAGCTTTTATTATTTGATTTCTATTTTGTACGGTAACGCAAAGCTTAATCATGACGAACATGGTAACGATCATCAATATACTTTGCAATAAAAGAGGCATTTCGTATCGTTTTCCAAACCTGCGAACAGCACAACACTATATCATAATTAAGCGACGCGGCTAAGGTAGGCGAACCGTTAGAAGCGAGGATACGAACCAAAAGAAAATGCGCAAGCTATTGGCTATCAAAAGCGTGAGGCATACATAAAGGGAGAAGCCTTCTGCATTCTCCCTTTTTTTAATCTCTCTATACTGGGGTATATATGGCACGATGCCGCCGAAAATTATCGCTCCGGAGGCAACCCAGTTCGCTACGTCTTTGATAGTTAGCTGCTCGTAGACATTATTCATTTTAATGGAAATTCTTTGACCTACACAACATTTCACTACCTACGAGCCATTACATGTGACGAATTTTAGGTTATATTGCCAACGTTTTCGGTCATCATATCATCAATGAATCATTTAGATTAAACAAATCTACGATGGTAATAAGATAATTGATAAACCTCATTGCTATTTAAAATAGACGATGATCTCTGCTGCGATCGTTTTATTGAGCAAAAGTGTACGCGAACGTAACGCAATACTAACCGCACATAAACAAAGTCTCCGAATAAAACTATATATATGTATAAATGTTAATGTAAAAATTTCATTACCGACTGTAAATAAGTAAGAGAATTCGAGAAGACACTTATCGACACTATATGCAAAATTAATTAAAATATCGAGAGTTTTATTCTTCAATGCACGAAATGCTAATGTAATTACGCAATTAATGGATTAATCTTGCGTTAGACGCAAGTTACACTAATTTAACTATAGGTGAATATCAATATCACAGACGAGGTATAGATTCTGTGTCAATATAAATGAATTCTATCGGTATATAATGAAAATACAAGGGTAATAAAAGAACACTAAAATAATTATAGAGTTTAATATATTTCGTCTATAATTATTCTTATGATAAGCCTAAAACATAACATTCTTGTGATAAGGTTTGCACCCACGCGTTGGATAAGAACCATATGTAAGTAGAGTTCGTGTAAGTTGCTTAGTAACCGAATAGTGAAAACAATTTTCAGCCAGTATATCGTAGATATGTTCATTCTGCGGATGGTTGTCAGTTGGATATAAGGTAAAAATTCTTAATGGTCGTTGGCTGATTCTCCTCTCACTGGCCCTCCAAAATTCTCAGTGCTTTAAACGCTTTTTATTTTCATACAAGAAAGAAGTACGAAGTAAAAGGGCAACGCTACAAGCATCGGCTAATAAACCACCCGCGCAATGACGAAATGCAACTGGGACGAGAGTAATCTGAAAAGTACCGGTGCGAGGCACAGTTTTCTCTTTCTTCCTTATAATATGCGTCTCACGGCCGCTACTCTGTAATCTGTAAAATATTTTCGAGCACAGCGTACAACCAATGCGGCCAGAACTATTTCGAGCAGCTGACAGCGTACAATTCGATGACTTCGCACTTGAGGCGCGTTTTACTGGCGAAATGCGTGGTCGACGCGAAAAACAAAAGCTACATATGCAGGAAGAAACAATTGCTGAGACAATGTAACCGTAAATCACGATCGGCGAGGATCGAGATTACGAACAGCTTAATCGATAGATTAGCTTACGACACCTTGCATCATCCAGCGGTAAACTGCTCGCGCAATATACTTACAATTAATAGAAAATGCGTATAAATTGGAGATCATTGCACGGTAACTAGATTCGAACATTTTTCTCTTTGGATCGACGAATAGGATCTTTTAGGAAGGAGTTGCGTTTCGAGGTACTTGTGCCAATGCGAAGAACAGAAGTACGTCGCTGACTGTTACGATTACGATGTAATTTGCTCGCGATCCAGACTGCAGAAGCATGTAATCTGCCCAGCTTTGCCGACGTCCAAAGCAAGTACATCGGAGTTTGTTAAATCGTGCGGCGGAGGAGCGAGACAGCAGACAAAGGCCGAGTTCAACATCGAAGACGTTTCAGAGCGCAGGTAGAATGAAATTTCTGTAAGGCCAGATAGAGCTGTTATATTAATTCGAAGATAAACTCGGACGTAGGTATGAGGAAGATTCGATGCTGTACGAACCCGTTTCCGATTATCTGACGCAAGGAAACAATGAATTATCGATGCCGGCGGATTCTTCGGGGAGTTACGAGAACTCCGATATCGCAGCATTACGCGCGAACATGATCGCTAATCGAGGAGTTTGTAAAGGCGACGAAGCGAAGTGTGCAAAGTTTGTATACGAGATTACCCGCGAGATAGTGCTCAACGGTTTTTACACAGACGATGAATTGCGAGAAGTGTTCAAGAAACACGTGGAAAGGAATAAAGATATTCTTGACATGGTCGGAATCACGCTTTAATCCTTACAATCTAAGCTAGAATCGACTACTCGAGCGTGTAAAGTAATGCGTTGCCTACACTTTGAACAGGACACAATGCTGTACGAGATCTACCAGTTGAAGATTCATTTAAACATGTCGTACGATTCGGACGACGACGAAGTTCAAGAACATCTTGATTACAAATTTTCCAATATTTTGAAAGTCCGTCCACCCACGCCGCCAAAGGTTCTGGACGAAAACAAGGTCCTTGAAAGATTGATGTATCATAAATTGAACGAAGAGGCAGATAGATCGTCGCGCAAGGGGGAGAGATCGCTCTTAGTAGTCGATGCTAATCCGGAATTAATTGTAACCCAGACAGATGTTCTTGCATCGTTGATAGAGTCCGATATCGCGCCTAAGCAAGCTCAACAGATTTATAAGCGACTCTCTTGTAAGAGCAAAGACACAGTTCCCCCGGATCTCGTACGTTAAGCAAATTTTACAGATAGTTCGGCGTCCCTTTCGTAACTAATTGCTCTTATCAAGCTGAACATTTATTTCAGACTCAGGCGAGTGCGGAACGACCAAACGAATAACGCAAATGAAAGTAATTCTAGTTCAAAAGAGCCGAACAAAGAAACAAATTGGCAAGAGGAAAGTTTTGCAGCTAGTGACGTTCTAACGCAAGAAAACAAGGATATACAAATATAAGAGCAAATAGCTGTACATTATTAAATTATGAGAAAGACAAAGATTAGGAGCTCGTGGAGGTACACTTGCGGAAAAAGTTTCAGCTGTGACGGGCACTTGCTTAGGAAAGATAGCTAATCTTAAGAACGCGTTACTTTTAATTGTTATACTGTTTATTAATAGAACTAAGTCTTGTGCCATCGTTTTTACAATATCGGTTCCTTTTCACTTCTGTATACTACAATATCAACAGAGATAAAATATGTAGTGGAAAAATACATGCTTTATTATGTACATGTATAATTACAATATATACGCGATCTGTTCAAATAATATATATTATTTATCCATTAAACGTATACACTAGAACTCTAAACGCATGCTCACACATTTGTACAATACGCGGTCTGCGTTCGAGACATTGTACAGAAACTATTATATTTAGTGTACGCATTGTATGTTACACAGAATTACACATGGTCTCTAAGACCAAAGTGGGCTAGCCTTCTTTATCATTACATCCTTTTCTAATCACTATACAGAAGCGAACGTGCGTATGCACTTTGTACGTAAGTTTCACAGTTCTCGCTTATAATAAAATACACATATTTATGATTTATAAAATCACATGCGCTTTTCATAAAGTCTCACTGCAAAAACGAAAGTTTCTTATAAAAGCGAATCGCATGATACTAAGTACTAAAAGAAACATGAAGATAGAAAAAGAAAGATGCTCGATTAAATTCTCCCTACAAAAATGCAATTATAAGCTCGTATAAACAATAAAAAATAATAAGAGAGATATTCTGATACAATTAAAATAGATGTTGCCTTCTTGCACCTGTTACCTTGCAGTTGATAAATTTCATTCTTTTGCATTTAGTACCATAACAACCAGAAACTTTGTAAGAGGCGTCTCTGAGTTGTTTTTGTAACATGTAAAATATGTTACATGTTATTATATATCTATACATATATATATATATATTATATAGTTGGCTAAAATAAACTTAGCTGCACGGAAAAGAATTTCGTGACAAAAATTTCCTCTCATCCTTGAAAAAGAAATTTCTTCGATTCCTTATCAGCTGCCATCGGATGCATTTGAAGAGGAATCTTCAAGTTCTGGAGCATCGGGACGTCTATTTAAAATACTTAAGAGATCCGTTACGTGGCATATAGTAAAATCTGGTTGCGGATCTTCTTTTAACAGGCGTGGCTTATCCACTGTTGGGATCCAAACTGTTCCACCGAGATCTGCTTCTATTCCACCTACGTACAAGTGATGAAAAAATATTTGATTAATGCGGCTCTAGAATCTTCGAATGTATTCATTTATTGTATAACGAGTAAGTAGTACCCAGAATATCGGTCTCCAGTTTATCACCGACCATTATGCAACTATCTGGTTTAACGTTTAAAATTCGACATGCTCTTCGAAATATTTCCCTCTCTGGTTTCTCCCATGATAAATCTCCAGAGACTAAGATTACGTCAAAGTATTGTTCCAGCGAGAGCTTGCGTATCTTCTCCCATTGAGCGTTGGAAGGACCATTTGTAATCAAACCTAAGAGGTATTTCACCCTCAACTGTCGCAGCATGGATATTACATCTGACGCCAGTGTCAGATAGTAATATCTCAGGCACAACCATCGCTCGTAAATTCTTTTCGCTAGGTACGAGTAGTTCTCCCCGAGTGCTTTACTCCACAAAGTCGTACGCCAAACATCCAAGGCGTAACTGACATTGTCGGGGCACTTTCTAAATAGCTTCAAATACGTTGTTGTGATCTTGATAGACACATCTTCGGGAATGCCGTATTCTTGCGTTAGTTCCTCGGCCAACTGCAGATAAATTTAGAATACTACCAGTTAGAAATATCTTCGTTTCGCAACATGTGTCAAGCAATATTACAAGAATGATGAACAAAATACAAAGTACATACTAAAGGAGAATGAAACTGGTTTCCACGTTCAATAAAGTATATAGCAATGTAGTTTAATATTTTGGAGAAAGCGATGATCTATGTTAATAGAATTCATAGAGAGGGCCAGCTAACGCAACTCTACATCAACGGAAGTTACAAGTATTGAATGTGGATTCTAATGGCTTAACCAAGGTTTCGAGGGGGGGTTGGGGGGGAAGAGGATACAAACGATCAGTTAGGAGTTTAGGTCACTTAATTCATTTTTTAATGATTACCTAGAAAATGCATTGATTCATTGAAATACTCGAGCCGATTAGTGGACACTCGAAGTGGCACCCACGGTCGTTGCTGTAATCACAACAAAATCAGTTGTGCCAACAACAAACTTATATTATTCCAACTCTAGAAAGCCTTAGCCAAAAGGTTCCTGGATGTTAACGCTTATACCTATCGCAGATTCTATGCTGCAAATTAGACGTAGCATTAAAAATAATCTCGGTATCATTCCTCAATATTAATCTTTTCATTCTTCAATGCCAAGGTGGGTAATAACGTAGAAGAGAGAATATACTTTAAAAAAAAACAATGCGATTTAATAAAGAAGACCATATTTTACAAAATCATCACTTACACATAAACATTTCTTAACGTATATACACTTTTGAAACTACATCAATTATGTATCAAATATATGTCTAGCGTGTAAATTTCTTTTTAGTAATCTACGATTTCATACAAAATCTAAAAGTATTTGGATGCGAGATATATTTCGATATTAAAACCTTTACAAGCTATTTCGTCCATTCAGATATTCATTAACTACTTTGCTTGCCAGAAAACTATTTCTAGATATGATTGCTACCTAAATTTACATGTGGACTGTGTGCGCACAGTTTCCCTAAACTGTAGATGGAACGTGTTACTAGGATGCGCATGTTATTTCGGCAGAACAGAATTTCATGTTAAGAACGACATTTATAAAGAAACTTGCATTTTACAGAATATTTGTATAAACCCGTTAATTAATTTCTCTCTCGACAAGAATATAAATGGTAGTTCTTTTGTTCGAGACGTTACAAATTAAAAGAATATTCAAATTTGATTTTAGTCTCCAAAAAGATATTTTCCAAGTTCCATCATACGATGATTCCTGCATACTGTTAGAGCTCCAGCTTTCTTCAAAACGGAAGCAACATTTTCATCCGCTTTGACTAAATGGCATAGAAGATCTTCGAAAGCGAATTTTATATTCGGCTGGAGACTCCCTATCTTTACTTTCTTAAGAGTCTCAATAATTTCTGCAGCCCAGCCCGACTCGAGAGTGAATTGCGCGAGCCAAGGTATCACCTTCAAAACTCCAGCCATCGTTTGCATTCCGAGGAACCACAGTTCCATAATTTCCATCCACCGTTCTTTGTACGGCATAGAAACGACCAGTTCAGTTGGATCGTTACTCTCATCGATTATGTACGCGTCCCATAAGAACCTTATAGTAGCTTGAATGTATCGACATATAGAGAAATCATTTTTCTTAACGAACTTTGCCTGCTGCTTCAACAATAGTAACCCTAAGATAGCTAGGTGGCCATGCAATACTAAATTCTCCGGTATTTGTTTAAGTTCCGGGAGATTGCTGAAAATGAACTTCAATAAAGACGCGAATGTAGGAGAGTCTTCCATTAATTTTGACTCTAATACAGTAATGTTCATTAAAACATTACACACAGAAACCATAGCTGTTCTTGAATCTTTCATTGCTTCGGATACATGAAGTTCTGGATCTTCTTTCTCTGGTTCTTTCAACGCTTTCAATCTCTCCGATCGTGGAACCGGTGGCTTCTTGTAATGAACAACTGTCCAGTGATAAGACAAGCATTCCAACAAGACTTCTTCTTGTTTGTGTTTAAGTAGAATTTTCCGTGCATCTTCTTCTACCGCTAGGTAACACATAGCCGGTAAGAATAATCTCAACACATCGATCTCGCTTAAAGGATCATGAGTAGTCGGTTCCACAGCCGACGACCCTTCGTCGCCTTGAACTTTGGCGTTTGTTTTAGCCTTCTCAGCTAATTTTCGGTTTCTGTACGCGTAGAAGGTATCGTTGGCTACTGTAAGGATATAAGGCAGAATCGCGTAAACCTGGGGACGCATGGATTTCGTTTCTTGAGCAAGCCACGCCGCTAATACTCTCACCACGGCGCAGATAAATACTCGCTCCTTGATATCCGTCAACTCTTTCATCTTGGAGACCGCTGTTACTAAACCTATAATCGCCGCGAAAGCTCCCTTCAAAGCCGTGTACAGAGATTGCTTTTCTTTCTCCTCTAAATCAAGCTGATCGGTAATAATGTACGTAAGAGAGATTTCAAGAATAACGAAGCAGGATGTAATTAAATCTGCGTTTGCCATAACGCTTTTAAGTTGCTTCCCTTCCAATTGCATCCTGACTTCTATAGATGCCAACTGAATTAATAGCAAGAAAAATACTTTAGGCTTTTCTTTATCTGATAAGGTCCACTCTGCTCCCAACAGATCCATCATTACAGACGCCAGCTTCAACGCTGGATCGCGTTGATTTTTGCCTATCTTCGATCCGAGGATGTCGAACAAAGCTTTGTGGATGCTGAAAGGCCAGGATTCATCCTTAGCGGTTGCATTAATGGTGTCTCTTCTACAGGACATCAACAAAGCTTGCAGAATTGTGCATAATTCGAATTTCCTTTCTGTGTGGTCTGTCTCAAAGTCTAATGCGATTTTATTTATAATAGCATGAAAGGGTGCAGTGTCCGTCGCGTCCCAGGCTTCTGATCCAAGTCTCCCGACCAACGTCACTAAAATATTCAGAGCCTGATCCGTCTGGAAGCTCTTTTCCGAATAAATATCGCACATTTTCGAAATCGCCTTCTGCTCGAGCAGAGCCTTCTGCCCCGGAGGACACTGCGCGATGCTCTGCAGACACGTGTAAGCTTCGCTGACAATGATTAGCATATCATCGGCTGCGTCTTCGTCGGCTTGGGAAACGATATCGAGCAACGCGGGTACGTGAGAGATCATATCTGGGTGAGAAGCTAACTCTGGCTCTCCGCAGAATGCGGAGAGTATAGACAACGCTACGGACTTGTATACTTGCGGTGGGCAATCCACGGGGACTGTTTGTCTAGATAACAATTTTTTTATGAACTTTGCCCCGATAGCTTCGAACAACATCTTTTTAAGCGACGTGGTGCAATCCTTGCTATCCACTAGCTTCGTAACCATAAACAGAGCGGCGAATTTCTCCGAGTCACTTTCAACAGCCTTTAAAATGGCCACGCACTTCTTCACACCCTCCGTGGTACCCATTGTTATTTATAAAATTGAATACTCCTCTTTTACGTTTATATAATCTTGTCTTCCTCGCGAGATAACGATACTTCGGGCGAAGCTCACGGATAATCGGTATTAGGTATTAGCGTATCGTTCAACAAGGTTCCGCCAAGGATCGCATCTTTCACACGACACAGCCAAAAGCCAACTGGCAGTACTCCCAGATCGAACCCCTTGGAACTAGCCTTGCCCTTTGACACACTCACTTAGCAGGACGAAAATAAAGCTGTACCACCACAAACGTTATTCCACAAACGTGCGTACAACCCGCCCAATACTAAAGATGTAAGGTTAATGATTCCTTTTCGGTTATATTTGTATTGCAGAAGCGCAGCGCGCGGCGTCGATTAATTTACTGACGCCGATGCTCGTGTCGAAAAATCGTAGTCTCGAGAATTGTGCACGGCAACTCGCTGCCTGGGAATTTCCTCGAAAGAAATTACTCCGAACCGCGACTTTCTTCTAACGAGATCCCAGCATAACCTTTTTCTCGCACGATGCGCGATATTCTTTTAAACGTGGACGTGCGGTAGGTTCGACTGGTATCCCAGGATCGTGAAAAACTTTAGCAACGTGCTTGCACGGTTTTTCTACGTTGTGCCGAGCGTCTGGACAGCATATACCAGCAAGTTCGGTCGAAAATAACCGTACGGGAGAAAGCTCTATATCAGGGGGTCGGCTCGTATTACAGAGAGGCTTCTATTTTCGTACGATCTTCGTATACAAACGGAAGCGTGAGACAGTAGATGTGAAACGTGATCGTCAGAATAGTTCTTCGAAATACGGGAGAAACAATTAAATGGAATATACGCGCGGGCCAGCTAATGAATTGTTACCGACACGAGCGACCTTTTCTGCTCGACCCAACATCGTATCCGACGGATTCATTTTTCGCGCACTCTCCAGAAGGAACACGTAGCACATACATACACGTCCATATACGTTTCATTGGCATCCTGACCAATACTGACCGTTTATGTGCACGATATTTATCTTGAAATGTATATTAGCGTACCTTTCGACATGCCTGATTGTCGCCCTTCCTAGTCTCGATGAGCGTGTTGTCCAGATCGAAAAATACGGCGCTTACAGATACGATCGACGAACAAAGGGGCTTCTTATGGAAAGTCGCCATTGTCATTAGAAGGGGTGAATCTGCTGTCGTGTTGTCAACCCAACGATGTTTCGACGATGAATCGCGCATAAAAACATATGATGTTCATAGAGCGGCTCCCCTTCTAAGAACACTTTGGGGAGGGATATGCAATTATCTCGATGGCCAGACGTCACAACGGACCGCATCCGTCTTGACTCGACCTAATACCCTTCGTTCCTGACCTTTTTCTCTTCCTTCTGATTTCCTTCTCTCTGACCATCGAATGGAGAGACATCTTTGATAGAAATGTACAGCATTGATCGTCGATAAATGCGTGATCTAATTTTTATATCGAGCGCGTAGCGGTTTCGCCATTATCAGCGGAGTTCCGCGTGGAATTTGAATTTGTCTTGTTTGCTGTACTTGTATTAGTTTCAGATTACTTTCTAGTATAACGGATGTAAAATGCAATTATTAATGACGATGTAATGTCGGTTCATTCAATCGTTACCTACATTAATAGATCTTTAATGTAGAAAATTTAAGAGAAAATAGATTATTAATAAGGAAAATTTCAGGAAAAAAAAATTATTAATAAAGAAAATATAAGGAAAAAATAGATTGTCAGTAAAGAAAACTGAAGGAAAAATGGATTATTAATAAATAAAATTTAAGGAAAAAAACTTGTAGTATTTGCGTACACGGCAATGTTTTGCACTTTGAATGCTATTGAATAAAATCAAAGAGGAGATATAATAAGAGGCGTCACTCGACAAGGACAGAAATAAGCTAGGGAAATCACTAGACAACCAATTTAAATGCCCATTCGGCAATGATCGCTAAACTTCGGCAATGATAGGTAAACTTCGACAATAATCAGCCAACTGCGGTAAGGTACATTTAGTCGATTTGAATATCCCGCTCGAATAGATAACCAATTTAAATGCCAAGGTCAAGTAAGGACTTCAAAGCTTCCGCCCGGAGTGACGCCTCTTATTATATCTCCTCTTTGATAAAATATTATTCAATAGTCAATGCACTAGGAAAACGATATATCTAGCGATTGACATCTGGTGCTTATCAATTTTACGTTTCAAACATATCGAGTAGTTGTTCTGACAGAAATAAGAATAAGGCCGTTTGTCCACGCAGCGTGGCGTCATCGACGCGTACGCGTAGAGACCAATCATACGCTAGGCATCTTGACAAATGCAGCTCAATGGCTGCGTTCAGCGGAACCAACCGCTACGTAGCCGCTACGTAGCCGCTCACTGAGCTCAACGGTGATCGGTCTGGTTCCGCTGAACGACACTTTTAAGGTAGCGATGTTTGTAGCAGTTACCAAATCGTGCGATAGGTGGTGCTAACGGCGTTATGTTGACATAAGTCACACAGTTTTAACAGATTTTGAATGATACTTTTGAAGTGAAACTTCTTAGAGCTCAGTATTGAATTTGAGTGAGACGAAAAGTGAAATGCAGAGAGGGGAAGCATGTTTTAGCACAAATATTTAAAATTATAGAGCAAAAATATGTAAACCAAATATAACCTACACGACATCAACGTATTAATAAAATAAAAGTTATAAACATAAATAAATATTTTTAATGAAATATCTGTGGATAATCTGTCGTGTATTTCCATCGTATCCGTAACTGCGTACGTTATGTTATTATAAACGTACTCCACTGAGTACAGATTATTGTTATTGTTTACGTTCGTGGAGGACGCCATCTTTCAACTCAACATGTTCCGTAAAAGTAGCGGAGTTTATCTGCGCTCGAAAAAATGGCGACCGCTCACTAAACGTGTTGAGCGCTCAGCAACCTAGCGGTACCGTTCACCGAAAAATCAGTGAGCGGCTACGTAGCCGTTGGTTCCGCTGAACGCAGCCATTGATCGACAGATGCGTCGTATGTACGATTACCCAGTCTCAACGCGTACGCGTTACCACGTGTTACTATGACGCGATGCTTCGTGGACAGACGGCCTAACTGATGCTCTTTACACCACTTTTATGTCTTTTATAGCTTGTTACTCCCATCCGAGTAATAAGGCATACGCGCAAGATGATGAAACTCGTTTTGTTGTGGATAAGGCCATTACGATTTCAACATCAAATTGCGTGAAATGGCGGCAAATTCATACTTGCTATATGTTCTCTGATATTCGTGTTTTCATTCTGTCACGCATAATACGTTTTATTTAAAATAAAAATGACAGCTACGGCGACCACAGCCACCCTCCAGGGTGACGAAGAATTCGAGGAATTTAACCCACAAGCGAAATTAATAAAAACTCTCGAAGTAAGTTTACTTTTTAACCTTTCTTGCATTCTTCTGATTAAACAATTTTTACAATTCGTTCGAAGCAATGTACTTAACGATTGTCCTTCGTTCAGAGAAATGGCATAACAGCAGGAGATATAAAGAAACTGGAGGAAGCCGGTTTCTACACCGTAGAAGCTGTGGCATATTGCCCGAAGAAACACTTAATCACCATCAAAGGCATCAGCGAGGCCAAAGCGGACAAGATTCTGCAGGAAGCTTCGAAATTAGTTGTAATGGGCTTCAAAAGTGCCACCGAAATTCATCAGACCCGAGCGAACATTGTTTACGTCACTACTGGCTCCAGCGAATTAGACAGATTGTTAGGTGGCGGTATAGAAACTGGTTCTATCACAGAGATTTTCGGGGAGTTCAGAACGGGAAAGACTCAGTTGTGTCACACGCTCGCGGTTAATTGCCAGCTGCCTATAGACATGGGTGGCGCCGAAGGGAAATGCCTCTACATCGATACAGAAGGGACCTTCAGGCCTGAGAGATTGATTTCCGTCGCAGAAAGATATAAAATCGCGGGCGATTCGGTTTTAGATAACGTGGCTTGCGCCAGAGCTTACAATACAGATCACCAGACCCAATTGCTAATTCAGGCCAGTGCTATGATGACGGAATCCAGATACGCGCTGTTGATAGTAGACAGCGCGATGAGCTTGTACAGAACTGATTACTCCGGAAGAGGGGAATTAGCCGCCAGGCAGATGCATTTAGCTAGGTTCTTAAGAATGCTACTTAGAGTAGCCGACGAGCACGGCGTCGCTGTTGTTATAACCAACCAAGTAGTGGCGCAGGTCGACGGGGCTGCGAGTATGTTTGGAGGAGATCAGAAAAAGCCAATCGGTGGAAATATTATAGCACATGCTAGCACGACGAGGCTGTACTTGCGTAAAGGCAGGGGGGAAACCAGGATATGCAAGATTTACGATTCGCCTTGTTTGCCAGAAAGTGAAGCGATGTTTGCTATAAATGCGGATGGGATCGGGGACGTCAAGGAATAATGTTACATTAATTCCCTCCGTATATATTTTTATCTATAAAAAGTGCACTTATTTCCAACTGGTCGTGGAATAATGTTACATTAATCCTCTCCGTATATTTTTATCTATAATAGGTGCAGATTTATTTCCAACTTGTACATGACTCTGTTAGAATAAGAAAGATTATTTTGCTACCCAAAACTAACGATTGAGTGTTCGAAAATCTAATGTTAAGCTTAGTATAAATAAACACCACATACCGTATTAGAAAGTGTGATGGAAGAGAATAAGAGGCACACTAAATAATTCCTATGTAAATAATTCTTCTATATAAATTGTAAAAAATTAAACGCGATAATTTAAATAGTTTCTTAAATGCGTGGAATTTATTTCGCCATTAATTAGGATTTGTTTACAAGAGGGGGGTAATTTTAAGCCAAGTCGGGTGCGGCGAATATCAACATACGATAAGGGTCGATAAAATTAAAGATAAGATATGTAAAACGGACGTTTTTGTGCGCGAAATGAATTAAGGAATCGCAGTTGCAGCATCGTTCGTTTCGCATTCGTCAACTGTCACGGTAAAGTTTGGATTCTTTACTAGTTTAAGAACTAGGGTATCTAGCAGTGCCTAGGAAACTTTGGCATTTAATTCCTACGTTTTATGGAACACAAAGGTGTTGTATGCTAAATAGGCGCATAAGGCATATAGTACACGAAAGATGTTTCTTCGATTGCAAGTAGCTGTTTGATCGTGTGTGTTACTTTCTTTTACTGTAAATTACAATGTTTAATTTATACATGCGGACTTTTCGTCCGCAAAGAATCGTTCCTAGCAAAGTACTTCGATATTTCCCACAGCCTTTTTCGTGCGGTATTCAATTTCAGACAAAGAATATCGAACCAATTCTCCTGGCAAATAGAAATATTAAGCGCTTGAAAAAAAAATTCAATTCCTGGTGGGTTATATGCCGTGTCTGATCTATCCAACTGTAAAATTTAAATGCATACACACATAAGTACACGTACACCTATATATGTACGCAGAAGTCTAATCTCACTTATTTGCTGACATGCTTCTTATAAAACCCGTTAACCTGAAACACGTTTTGTAGACTTATTCGTTTAGAAAGTAGTGCATTTATTTACACCCGTAAAGGAATTTATATAATAAGTTGAATCGCGTTCGACGGATATATTAAGTGAAGTTACGATTTTGTATTCCAGTGTACGATATTTCCACGGAAACATGAGCGACGATACTTTTTTATATACTTTGCCAAACAATCAACCGGTGATTTCCTTAGAATGTGGAACTGCATTCAACGCTTTAACCACAAACGAAAAGTTATACGCGCATTATTTAAGTCAGGCTGCATGGAACGGCAGTCTTATCGTATTTATACAAACTTCCCCTGAATCGCCATTAATATTTGCTATTCTACATAAAATCTTTGTATCCGAAGCGGTAGAGGAATTGAAAAAATCTGCGCTCGACGCCGGTGTTAGCGAAGATGAATTTACTGTAAGTGAACGGCGGCAGCCTTCGGTTTCTTGAAGGTATTCGTCGATCTACTAAAGTAATTATGTGTTTCAGGCTTTCTTAGTATACACTTGTGGGATCTTGGCGAATGCTGGTAATTACATATCGTTTGGCGATAGTAAAATAATACCTAACATGCCGAAAGATAAATTCGGAACCATATTGAGAGTTTCGAAGGCCTATAAAACCGAGCCCAAAGACATCGAAGATATTTGGAATAAAATTCAGAATGTGATGTATTCGATAGAAGACAAATTGAAGTCTTTGGGACTCGGCGATAAAGGCGTCACAACTTACTTCTCTGCTAATTGTACGAAGAGCGACGCGGATCTAGTTACCGAGTTTATGCAAGAGAAAGGATTAGAATCTTACAATGCGAGATGTTTTAAGATTGTGAATAAAGCTGTAGGCGGTATGGATACATACGAAATCAGACTAGCTTCTGTGAAAACGGACAGCGATCCGAAGATCACAATGTCGGAGGAAGTCTTTAAAAATGCTAAGTTTAAAATTACGAGAGGAGACTACGACAAGCTTCTGGTTCCGGTTGTCGATAATCTACAGAAAGCAATGAAATACGCAGCGAACGAGACGCAGAAGAATATGCTGAATAAATATATAGATCACTTTAGTACAGGATCTCTGGATGATCATAAAGACGGTTCTCGGTTTTGGATCAAAGACAGAGGTCCAGTTGTTGAAACTTATATCGGTTTCATTGAAACTTATAGAGATCCTGACGGACAGAGAGGGGAATTTGAAGGGTTCGTCGCGATGGTGAATAAAGAGATGTCTGAAAAGTTCGCCACGTTGGTGCGCGAAGCGGAAACGTTGATACCTAAGCTTCCTTGGGGTAAAGAGTTCGAGAAGGATGAATTCTTGAGACCCGATTTCACATCTTTAGATGTCCTGACATTCTCTGGGTCTGGTATTCCTGCAGGTATAAATATTCCCAATTACGATGAGATTAGGCAATCCGAGGGATTTAAGAATGTTTCGTTGGGTAACGTGATCCCTGCGAATTTGAAATTGGACGTGATACCATTTCTATCCAAACAGGATCAGAATCTGATGAATACGTACAGAGTTGCCAGTTTCGAGGTGCAAGTCGGTTTGCACGAGCTGCTGGGTCATGGAACGGGTAAAGTGTTGAAACAGTTGGGACCTGATTCGTACAATTTTAATAAAGGAGAGGTGAAAAACCCTTTGACCGGGGAGGTGATAGATAAATTCTTCTTGCCGGGCGAAACGTACGATTCGAAGTTCGGTCCAATGGGATCTTCTTACGAAGAATGTAGGGCAGAAGCTGTTGGACTCTATCTATGTTTAGAGAAAAATATATTGAGCATATTTGGGCACGAAGGCTCTAAAGCAGATGATATAATATATGTGAACTGGTTATCCCTGTTGTGGAATGGCTGTGCGAAGGCCTTAGAAGTTTATCAACCATCCACTAAAAAATGGCTGCAAGCTCATTCTCAAGCGAGATACGTTTTGCTTAGAGTTTGCATAGAAGCTGGCGAGGGTTTCGTTAATGTTACCGAAACGGAGGACGGGAAAAGTTTATTATTGTCTGTAGATAGGTCTAAAATTCTGACTGTTGGCAAGAAAGCACTTGGAGAGTTCTTAACTAAATTACAAGTTTATAAAAGCACAGGGGACATCGAAGCGGCCAGAGAGATGTACGAGAAATACAGCGAAGTACCTGAAACAGGACCACATCCGTGGGCACGTTGGAGAGATCTGGTTCTAGCTCATAAAGAGCCTCGAAAGATATTTGTACAATCGAACACGGTTGTGAATGGTTTGTATTTAAATAATTAATTAGTTCTATTCAGTGTAAGACTTGCCGATTATACTAATTCCGTTACCATCGGAACAGGCGAAAACGCAGTAGAATTGAAGAACTACGAGCCAAATTTCGCTGGATTGATTCGATCCTGGGTGGAAAGATTCCCTTCCGTCGATACTTCGCAAACTCTTATTGATCTTTGGGAAAAAGATAAGCAACATTTTTCACTTGAAGATAATTGAGTGAAATATCAGTAAAGCTACCTTTATTACTATTCGAATTTTGTGCGCTATGATATATATGCATATGTATGTATATATGTATAAATAGCAGAAACATACTTTGTAAGCATAATCATTTATTGTTTTTCTAATACGTTTTGAACGAACGATTGTTTTATACGAAATAAATACCCATTTAATTTACATTCTACACCACGTGTCTCGTAAATCTAAAATTTATCCACTATTACTAGTTCCAAATAACTAAAGTAAGTGTAATAAATTCCACTAAAAAATATGTGCTCGATTTTTCTACATTTCTTTGTACATTTAATAGAAGTATAAATATTTTAAAAGTAACATGCGTACTATTCAATGATTATCCCGTAGATAGCGCTATTAGTTCGTTTATAAATTTTCATATGCGCATGAAATGTAACAAGTGGTTGCAACATTGCGCATGCCTGTTATTCGGCGAATTGGCGGGAAAAGCGTGAAGAACGTAGTTCGCCGAGCAACATGGTGTCGGAAGAGTCGTTAATTTCGTGCTTCTGCAATTTGGGTTGCGATGTTCCCGATGAAGCTGTTGTTGGTAGATGTAAGTTTCTGATACAATCAATTATTTATAACATTATAATTGAAAAAGTTCGATTTCTAATGTGCTCGATTCTGTCAACTGCCGCGTCGATTAAAAGTTGCGACAAGTAAAGTTGGAGCACCTCAGTTATTCAACACATATTGTGTCTCATTGTTGCCGGTCATTTTACCATCGCATGTATTTTTGAAAGTACACGTTAAGGCGTAGTAATGATAGTTAACTATTCTATATAACCTTATCCTGAAAAATGATTCAGTAGTGCTATGTCATTCAATTATCAAATGTAGTTTAAAACAAGATTCAGTAGAATATATAAAACTGGACAGTGGTATGTTCTCGCTTTATTAACGTTGGCGCAAAATATTCTCAATCAGGCCTTCAGCTTTGCCGTACTTATGGCATCGACGAAGAGAAATTTGTGGAAACATGGGTAGCGTTCACTGTTCCACAGTCTCTAGATATCGATCCGACACTAGAGAATCTTAATAAAATGGAAGAAGAAGAATTAAAGAATAGCGTGGATGTTTCTATAGAAATGGTGGCTGATGCAGCATCGAATATGCAAATCAATGCGTCAACCAACCAAGAACTTCTGTATCCTTTGCTATAGTTAAAATCAAGTTGAATAACTTTTTACATAGTGTCCTTACATGAATTTGATATATACCGTTGCAACAGCGACAGTGTTTTGGACATATACAGCACTGGACAACCTTCTACGTTAAAGGTAAATCTTCAATTTAGTTATTAACTACTTTTCCTTTCTGTTTGCACTTCTTTCTAATAACAATTACCAAGTGTTTTCTTTGAAAGACTTGTAAATTTTTAAATATTTTTATTCTTTCAATATATTATGATTAAAAATGTTTATATATGAGAGAATGATTAAGTGATTAAGATTTCGACACATGTATATTTTTTTAATTCGAATTAATGCCAAGACCTCGTATTTATTGTCTATTCGACCCATTGCCGAACTTTGAGCGGGCTATTTTGATGATTTCAAAAGCCGCTTGTTCCCCTTATTCTCTTTTTCAAGAGGGAAAGGTCTCCACCCCTGTAATGGCCTTTCGGCATTGTTGCCAGATTTATGAAACTACTCGTTCTTTATGGGCAATACAACTAAAATCTATTACGGGCGATCGAATTTCCTCGTAAAAGTGTTTTTACTTTATACGCTTTTAGTTTAACTTTATCGCGCGTCGTTTTTTTTATAAATCGTAATAGGTACTTGTCGTTCGAAGTATTTATCTTCGAAGTTTGCCTCGTGAATATGGATCTAATACGGAGTCAAGATTTATGCAGAAGATATTATAATCCGAAATACATTACACTCTGATCGTTAATCTGTCAAATATACTTAAAATCGACTAGAATTTTGATAAATGTGCACATGTAAACGCTAGGTTCTTATTTGTTTCTATTTTACACGCGTGTTCGATAGTAGAAGAAAAACAGAGATTTTAAATAATTGAATCATAACCTGAAAATGCCAAATTACCGTTTGCCTTTTGAAAAACGATGCAAAAGTGCAGTAATATGGTGGATAGAACAAGGATACATTTTACGTGGAACCTCAACCTTGGCATTGCAATGATTTACGTTGCTTTGGCAACACTGTCCCACATTCTTTATGGTCGATCTATGGTCTATAGTAGCAATGACGTAAGGTCGCCTCTACCTGTGGATCTAATTCTTTGTAGAACATTCAGGTTTCCGTTTAACAAAATTCTATAAATCCGAAAAAGAATGTCTCCTACTTTTACCACTCTTTAAATAGTTTTTCTGTTAAAGTGATTTTTAATTGTTCGTTGAACGTGCAGCGAAAATTTCTTTAATTATATAAATATGGCTATAATAAGTTATACATAAATTGTTAATGAACAAGGAGTCAATATTTTCTGTTTATAATTTTACGAATTCCATTTCCTTTGTCGTCCTTGGCTTAAAGTTAGTTAAAATTCGAATCCCTTAAAAATCTTCGCAATCGCAGATATTCTTTATGGCTGCTGGACTTAAAAAAAAATTCCATATATTTCAAAACATTTCCAAGCTATTTTCCTGTAACGTTCATTTCAAAATAACGGTATTTCAGCTGTTGCTGAAACTTTCTAGTCTCGGGTACCTTTTATACCTGAACCCCGAAAGGTGTTCTTGAAAGCGAAAAGGCATTGTCGGTGCATTTTGAACACGCCGCAGAACGTGATCGTGTTCTACCATGCTTTATAGTTTATACCTATTTCCCTTCTATTTAGCAAGTACGATTGCCTCGTTGCAAAACATTTACAAATTCTAACGGAATTGCAACTGCACGGTATCAATGGATACGCCGCGTGTAGCGGAAAGCAGAATATCGAGCTGCATCTCGGCAGCCTTTCTTTCGACGTTGAACGCTTGCAGTGTATACCAGTGAAATTCATCGCGATTCCCCCGGCAGGTGGTTTCTCATCCCGAAGGGAAGCGTCGTTGTTGTGTAGAATCTTGTCGAGGCACCGTAATTCCCGCCACAAAAATCGTCCAGGTAGATCGCCGCCATTATCCCCACCCCTATCGCCCGGAGTCTCCCACAAAGGACACTCTTCCGTGGTGGGGAATAGTCGGATTCATTCCTATTGGTGGAAAAAAGACAGCGTGCCTGCCCGTATCGCGTAGAGAGGGGTTCTCCTTCCGTCCAAGAGAACTGACCAGATTTCTTCAAAGGGTACGATTTCAGTTTTCAAGGACCCAGACTCCATTATCATCCTGACGCGCGCGTGTGCGCGCGCGCTCTCTCTCACGGCATTTCCGAACAAAGCGTTGTTTTCTTCGCGTGCTTGCAGTACGGTTTTGGAGTTATAAGTTATAAGGGGATAGGTCGCTGGCGGTGCAACGGAGCCGCTCCGCTTTCGTGTGACGAATCGACGTTAATATTTTCGAAAGATCGTTGAACACGATCGAATAATCTCGATGGCGTCGGATCGACGACGCCACCGAGTTGTCTGTCAGCGCGTCACGCGGGCCCGGAGTGTACCGTCGAGTGGTTCGCCGGCTCGTTTTGTGAATTTTACATATTGTTCGCGCGATCAGTAAATTGTGATATTTCGCTGTTGTGACGTAGCAAATGGTTTCGTGCGCGATGCTGCATATCGCGCTGGGGGGAGTGTACGACGTGGTGCATTACATCTTGAAACGGTCGAGCGGAGCGTCGGCCATCATGGAATTCGGTTTGAGTGAATTTCATACTCGAAAGTCATTCCGCCAATCGTACAGCGCCTCGCGTCGCAACGACCTGTTGCTATTACTACTGGCTGTTGCCCGTTGCTGCTGTTCGTCGTTTCGGTTTCCTTCGTCGCCTCTGCACTTTCGAATCGGTACGACGAAAGTAATCGCGCGTTCGTCGTGTGAATTCGTGCGAGATCGAGCTCGTAGGAACGGGAATGTACTCCGCTTCGGGTAAAGTTCTCTTCTTTTCATCTTTCCTCGAGATCGCGCGAATGCAGCTAGCTCGCGTTAAACGTATAGTAGCCAGACGATAAATACATTAACATTCGTGTCGCCCGCGTGCGAGCGAGGGCAGAGTATGCCGTGCGAGAGAAAGAGATGGAATATCTGCTTGTCGCGCATCTGTGTGTGTGTGTACGCGCGCGCGGGAATGTCGTCGACCGTTCGTCGAGTCCTGAGCGTAGCGTCGCGTCGCTACAACCTGTTGCTTCGGCTATGTCGCATGCTTTTTTCGCTGTCGTTCGCCCGTTTCTTTTTAGATGCTCTCGAAGCCTCTCGCGCGAAGGTAGTCCTATCTGTTTACCGAATAACTTGAAGGCACGCCGCGATAAGTTCTCGGTTCAATATTTCTCGACTTGTTGGCGCTAACGTATAATTTCGCACTGTGTAATATTCTGTACATGGCCATGCGTATATGGATATGTGAACGCATGAGTGCGTCAGTGTGCGTGCGCGTTGTATGCGATACGATTCTCTTAAGGCCGCGCGTCCAATCGTCTACAATCCGGTATTTTGTTTGCATTACGGTTTGCTTTGCTTTACTTGGCACACGTGTGCGAATTTCAGCATAATTAAAACCGATCTGTGAAATTCTCTTTTACCGGATAGTGTTAAATGGGCCAGTGTTGGAGAGGGGAGGGGAGGGGGGGTGGCTCGATTTGGCTGTATTTCTTTTTAATATCGTGTATAATACAGTTTCGCTCTCGTATCGGACAACTGATTTCGCGTTCAAGAATGTAAAATCTGTTTCTAAATTGCCGACATTATTGCATTTGTGCTTAAGCCTGCGCTTTCTTAAGTATCGCTCGGTCGAAAGATCGGTTCCTTAGGGAGCTGCTCACGTCTACCAATTAGCTGCAATTGACCAACAACCGACAGTGCCCGAGTTCTCTCTCTCTCCCTCTACTTTAATTTCGTTCTCTATCCTCCTTGCGCGTTTTGTGCGAGAAATTCGAGCCATCTCCATGTATAAGAAATAAGAGAAAAGAAGGGAGAAAACCACTGCTCGCACGTAAAAGCGAGACGAACGCCAACGGATTATTCTGCGGCGTTACAACTGTATCTGGTAAAAGCTCCGTGTTATTTCCCACGGTATCTTTGCGAACAGTGGGGCGAAAGATTGCCCAGGGGCGGATTAGTTCGCGGAGAGAGGGATTGGAGGAGAAATAGTCTCTCCCGACTCGTAGTTGTGTATTCGTCGGGGAAAAGAAGGGAGAGGGGAAAGAGAGAAGCGGTGAGCCTAGAGCTCGGTGATCGACCCAAAGTTTTACACGATGTGGTATAGCAAGTATCGTTCGAATGAATCCCCCAACGTGTTCGCATCCTCTTCTTAACGTTCGGGCCGAGTATTGCTTATGTAACGTACATTCCGTGAGTGCAATTATTACGTATATATATTTCTCCTTAATTAATATCTCCTCATACGAAGTTCTACAAATAATCGTGAGCTGTAACAGAAAAGCGATTTGAAATTTTACGAACGAACCGGTCGTGCGTTACCAAAGGAAGCTTGAATTTAATTCAATAGTATCGAACGCGAAGCGACAAGAAATAGCCTGAACTTGATTGAAATAATACGTAATAAAGCGAGCGGGAACAACCGTCAGGTTAACAACAGTTAACCCTTCTCGTTGCATTCCCTCCCGAACGCGGCAGCTATCCAATGTAACTGTGCGCTTCTCCGTCGGTAACGTTATCGACTTGAAATCTTTTGCTGCGTCTACTCGTCGCGTTTTTCCGCGAAATCCCGGTCATTCGGAACGCGGCGACGCTGCGCGACGCGATGTGAGCTTGTGCAGAGGAACAGATGGGCCGGCAGGATGAGAAGAAACGGAGAGTTGCCTGAATTTGCCAAATGAGTGAAGGTCTAGTGCACAGATGATCGAATTGTGACTAGATCCACACTCATTAAGCACGTTCGGGACGAGGCATCGCAACTTCAGCCGACGATCACGGGAAACGCTACTTTGCTGGAAACTTCTCGCTTCCCTGAAAACTTGCTGTCAACGTACGAAACCGAGGACCACGTGAAACAGATGATTCCATAGACGAGTATGAATGTGGTGCACGTTTTGCTTTAGCTCGTGACTAGATACATACTCGTCTACGGTGGTCTGTTCTTCTCTCGGGGACGTTGTACAAGAAACATATTCCAGTGACATTTCCCTTCCAACGAAAATCGCCTCGTTAAGTCTACATTGGGATATTTTATTTCGTTTGCGTTTTTTCTTTTCTGTTTTCCAGCAAACCAAGAGAGCGAGGAGCCCGCTAATAGACACGGGGAACAATAACAAAATACGCGCTGTGGATCAGACGTTTAGCCCATCTACGTACATTTCGAAAGTGTAAGAATTTATTATTGCCCGACTAAAGGGCTTCCCAATCAGTTTTGTGCCCGCCCTTAAATTATGTAAGGGTAATTTTGGCGATTTCTTACCCCCTCCCCCAGTACAAGAATTCGTAAGATTTTATATTCCAACCCCCTCTCCCCGTCCTTGCTTAATATTTTTTACATTGCATTTTTTCAGTTACTACAATTATTTTAAAGTTTTATATAATTCTTCTAACTCTTTTTGGGGAAATTTAAACCAAAATTAAATTTTTGGAATATTAATGATTGGAATAGAATTTGTATTTATTGAAATTTAGGTTAAAAGTATTACGTAAGCCGCTACCCGATCCTCTCCCCCCGTAGGAAAACATAAGAAATTCCCGACTACCTCCCTCAAAAGCCTTACGTAATTTAAGAATGACCCTTTTCCTCTCGAAAGTTTTTCTTTTTCCCCCATTCAGCCTACAAACTTTCAGCTGTCGAATATTGAAACTGGCGTGTAATGCATCCTGTGACTCCCTTGTTACCCTTCATACGCGTGTTATCAGTCGATTCCACGAGGAATTCGTTCGTTTAATACGTTTGTAATATCGTTATTACAGAAACGTGCCCAATCGCGCCCCAAGCACGACCGTTAGAGGCAAAGTTCTCCTATACTTCGGTCCAGATACACGGGCCTGGAGCAAGCCAAGCAAGCACGACGTATCGATCGCTAATTCTGATAATCCTCACGTACCCAAGGATGTGGTTTACATGTACGAAATGCTGTCCAAACAAGGAGCCGTCCTTACCAGCAGTTGCGAAAGTTTTGGCGAACGACTGTGCCACGTTTGGAACGAAACGGGAGGCCCCAGTAATTCTAATGTGCGTTACACGAAGAACGTGCTGTCCGTGAGTCAATTGGCGTTTAGAACCTGGGGCAGGATATCCACTACCAGCGACAAATCGGCCGGCAGGAAGATCGTGATGCTGGAAGGCTGCAGAAGATCCAAAGGCGATAATAACGCCCCCGTGGTGCGCCTCGATCTCAGCGGGATCAAGCGTTACTCGGTGTTCCCGGGGCAGATAGTCGCGGTGGAAGGCGTCAACACCGCGGGCAACGCTCTGATGGCGAAAGAATTGTTCGTGAAGGGGTACGCGCCGCTGGCTAAGAGCCCGAACTTATCGGCGGATTTGAAGGTGTACGTTGCGGTTGGTCCGTTCACGCCGTCCGACAATTTGAACTACCAACCGTTATGGGACCTCATGGAACGCGTCGCGGAGGAAGAGCCGAATATCTTGATACTGGTCGGCCCAATCGTGGAGTACACCCATCCGGAGATCAAGAACTGCACGTTGAAAGATACTTTCCAGGAGCTGTTTGATAAAATCCTGTCGAGGGTGATGCGATGTTTGCAAGGGTACATATTCAGTTACATTAGGTATCAGTGATTTTTAATATCCTCTTATAATAATTCTATGGGGGTTTAGGAAATCCACGCGGGTCGTGTTAGTATCCTCCAATCGCGACGTGCACCACGACGCGATCTTTCCCACGCCAGAGTTCGCTATATACGCAAGCAAAATTGGATCGAATGCTACGAATCTGCATTCGATGCCAGATCCTTGTGTAATAAATGTGGAGGGGCTGCACATAGGAGTAACATCGGTCGATATCGTCAGGCACCTGGGACAACAAGAAGTGTCGTAAGTGTGAACACTGCACGTAGACGGAATTTCGATGTAACTAGCACCCTTTTTTTCAGGAACACGCCTGGCATGGACAGACTCGGCCGTTTGGCCGATCATGTATTGTCCCAAGCTACCTTCTATCCCCTGTACCCACCTTTCCCGGGCTTGAATTTCGACACGACGCTTTGGCAGAAGTACGCCTGCTTCGAGCAGCAGCCTCACGTAATGATTTTACCCTCCGACATTAAGTACTACTGCAAGGCAGTGAACGAATGTCTCGTCTTAAACCCAGAGCGATTGCAGAAATACATCTACGCGAAATTGCTCATACGACCGGCCAGTAATGGCAAGTGGGACCCAAACAGTGTGTCCTGTGAGATCGCAAAAGTCTGAAAATTTATCTTCTGTATTCTTTACCTACTTTGATATGTGATTCTATTAGTCCTGCGTCGAAATCCAAATATGATGTTAATAAAGGGGAACGTTGCGTAGTTGATGGTTTTTAATTTCTCGTAGTTTCCGCCGATTAACGTAAGGTAGTAGTTGAGTGTTTAATAAAAACGCGAAGTGCTCGTCGTGTGCTGCATTACCTATATTTTTGAACGCTATTTGAAAAGCGTGGCTGATGGTAAGTTTCTCGATTCCCCGTTAGAGGTTAGCACCCGCCGTGTTTGGCAGCGTGATTCCTGCCTCCGTTAATAGGCGCGTGATGCCGCCACCTGCACAACAATCGGGACCATTGAGTTTTCTGCTTCTAGTGAGTTGTGGAATCGGCCATTGCTACAATATTTTTCTCGTGATCGAAAATCATCTAACGTCGATGGAGATACAGAGACGTTTACGGATCTCGCGGTAAGTTCTTGGATCTGTTCTCGCGTTCGCTCGTCTCCGTTTCGGCGCGTTCCCGCAAACGGAGCAAATACAACCGTGCATCGACGATCTGCCAAATTCCCTTCCGCCATCTTTGTTACAAATTCGTTTACACATCGCTGTGTATGTGCACTTTTTTGCTGTTATTTTATATTTCCCCATTGCTATTTAAATTCGATCCAGACGTCAATTGCCACGCGTATTGTAGGGATCAAGAGCAAATTAGCTTCCATCCGAATTTGTTCTCCCATTTCGAAATTGGCCGTACAGGTTTCACAACTGCTGTTATGGCCTTGGTTTTTTTCTTCCAAAAAAAAAACGCCAGTTATGAAATCAAGCCTGTGACGATACTGAGAATTTGTGCCTCCTCATGCACCTATGCATTCTATGGTGTGTTAATGGATACTTTTATGTGGCACTGTTTTCGGTTTATTTACAGAGTTCAAACTATTTTAACTAGTTTGACGTATGTTTACTTAGGTCATATTTACAACAATAAGTTATTCTTTAAGTGCAGAACACGTGGTTCGAGGCGTGCCTTTGCAAATTATCTAAATGTATGAAAATAACATTATCTAGGACGAAAGCTTTATAATTTATAAGTTTCATCGTTTTATACAACTTAATTGGATTTCTCCCTCTTAAACCAGCTCGAACGTAAACGAAAATATATCTCTGACTGAAGAATGTGTTTAACGAGCATGTAATAAATATCAATGAATTTGCATTTCACGAATCAATGGCTTTAATGATCTCGTCATAAAACTGGAGCACGCATTCATTCCTTTTTCATTATTACGATTAAGCTGATGCAGTGCCAGTTTGAATTCTGGAATAGTACCGACGGCAGAGATTACAAATTTCTTTATTATCGACTTCGATTCAGTATAAGTTTAGTATATCGCTCATCGCCACAAGTTCAACAACAAAACCTATTCGTTGGCACAGCACTTCTCAAAGACAGTTATTTTCCCGATTTCTGGCGCCTCTATATAAAGTTTCTTAAAACAGACAATCCATTGATTCGTTCTCATTACTTTTCAGAATTCAGAGAACGTTTAGGGAACTTCAGTATAGGCGATAGCCTGCCCGCCGGAGGGCGCCAGAATTTTGCGCACAGTGCCCATATACGGGACACAGATAGGCATACCGAGAATGCGAGAAAGCGAGAGTGCCATATCGATCCAGTTTATAGTCTACCTACCTCAACCCTGTCTATACAACTTCTACCGGCTGCTTCCATTGGTATAGGTTCCGTTGCTTTTCTGTCTCTCTCTTTCCCGTCTCTCATCAGTTCTTTAGTCTCTCGGCACACAGAACTCGCTTTCCCGACTGCGGTTACCTTCAATTTCTTTACCATACCGCATGATGCTTCTAATGAATTCACGCACGTGTGTCAGCGTCACATGCGATACGTTCCATCGAAGATTTTTTTTCCGGAACCTCGTTCGATCGACTGGATATCTTATGCAAATCATCCGATAGCTACGATCGTTATCCATATCGGGTGTATCAAGAAATATCGCAAATACGCGGAGGCGAGGTTGCGTAAGTGTTCTGGTTCCGGATAATCCGCTGGAAAACAGTCGTAGGCGTGCGGGGTCGCACGCTTTAATATTGAACCCGACGCGGAGCTTACGCTTCGTTCGATACATATCCGCGATTAAAGCGAACGATCACACTGTTTCGGTTGCCCCCCCCCCCCCCCCCCCCCCTATTTACGCTGTCTGCGGCAACGCTCGGAATCATTTCGCTGGAGCAATCGTATCGCGGGCGATGTCTCGAGCCGTCAGGTGGGTAGCTTAAAAGGCGTTTCGTACACGAGCATCATAAAAAAACTCTACTGTTTTGAACGCTTGGTATGCTCTTCGTCAACATGTTTCCACCTTAGGATGTTTATCAAACGACGGTATCCTTGCCGCTTAAGCGTATGCAGCGCGAAGTTTTCGCATTTCTAGCACACGATGCTCTATTGACAAGAGCGTGGCGCTTAATTAGCCTCGCGGAACGAACTGTTTGATCTATCGCTTCGCGTTATAAGCACCGTCAGTATTACCTCCCGATAGAGTGGACCTTTTCCTGCTGTCCGGTGGAGGCACTCGAGATAGATGTTTACATGCGGTTATGGCCAAAGAATCGATAACAGAGATCCTGCTCTACTCGAACGAGAAGAAACCAGAATCCGTGGCTCCGCCGAGCGCCTCGTTAAAAGCTATAAAATCTCCATCGAACGGGTGGTCGTGGTGGCAAGGAGAGATGAAAACTCCGGAGTCTACGCTGGTGGGCTGCTGTTTTGGGCGGGCGACGGCTGTGCGCAAAAACGGCGGCAGTCAAGTTCAAGGCCACTGGCCGCCTCCCCCTCTCCTCGCGCCCCTCCGCCGACTGACGAGCCGACGCCTCCACCCCTTCCAGCCGTGCCGCCACCCCCTTCTACCTCCGCCGCTGCCACAGCCGTCACAGCCACCGCCCCCGCCGCCCACCCACTCACCCTCCCATCGTGATATACACGTAGCACGCATAACGCCAGTAACGTATCAACTCGAGGCCGAGCGCCGGACCACCGTCGGTTCCTAGTTTCAGGGAGAGTTTTGGGGCTCGATCGATCTACCTGAGCTAGAAAATTCAATTGGTCCCCCGCGCGTTCCGCGTGGATCCCAGGGACGTTACTTGCTTGCTCCGTCGGCGATAGTCACCAGAAACGCGATTTAAATGTACCTACGTGCAATGACGGGAGAGTCGTAAATCGATGAGGTACATCGACTCCAGGCAATTCGAGAGTTAACGACCGATTGGTTGTACCCACGATGATATTCACAGTTACAGTAACGATTTATCAATAAGCGCGGTTGAATTGAAATCCAACGCTTCGAAAATGCGAGCTGTTCTCCGTCAGACACGTCGAAAGAGATACTGCGACGAGAGACAGAGCTTCTATGAATAGGACGGATACTTCGTTGCCTGCATGCACTTACGATTTCTTTGTAAGAAGTGACTGATTCTCCGGAATATCTCTTTTCGTATAAATGAATAGCAATATCGAAGCCGATGACGATAACGGACGATCGTGCGCTATAACGTGTCACATGTATTTAGATGAGCCATATTAAAATGCTCCGTGGTCACCTGTAATTTAATTCACATCGCGCGCGTGCATAATCGAAAGAGAGACTGTTGCGCAAGTCGAAAATTTACAAGTTTGTTAGTAAAGCGCTCACGTTCCTCGTGCACCGAACTTTATTTCGTACTTCGGGCCATTTTTTGGAGCAGTCAGCTCCGTTTAAGTTACCCGCGTACCGCGGGACACCCTTTATTCGTGATAAGGTAATTAGCGTGGTAAAAGCGCGTTTCGCGGATTCGCGACGCTTCGTGTTAAGGATCGGCCAGGCCCGTGTCCCCCGTATTACCGTATCCCCCGTATCGCCGTCAGTCGCGTACGGCTCGTCGCGCCGTAAACGTCGTGGAAGGGGGACGGTGTTCACGGACGTGTGCGCGCGCGCGCGTGTGTGTCCTATCCGCGTTGCTCGCGAGTGGTGTCGGTTCCTCAGCATTGCTGCCCCGTTTTCCCTTTTCACCGTAGAAAAGTGCAAGGAGTAACATCACAGTCCCCTCGTGCCGTTGGATCAACACACAACGGATGCCATGGATGCCTGGATGTATGATGTGGTATGTGTCGTCGTCGCATAACCTCTCTCTGCTTCTTCGTTCGATCTCGTGGCTTTGTTTACGTGCTGCGCGCGCGTTCCCTGCCCGCTCTCGTCTTCAGGCCTCCTCGGCTGGATATCGGGAGGAGTTTCCCGCTGGCAACCGATTTATCACGAACGTCTAAATCGCGAAGTCGATGCGTACGAGTCGGAGTAGACGGTCCGTTCCGCGATAGCTCGATGCTCTTCCCGAACGAATGCTTCGTTCTCGGCTGTCTCGCGATGAAATATGTACTTTTGTTTTTCAGAGGCGTCGTGCCGCGGACCCACGAGAAAGTTGGCGTTTAGATCACTTTCATTCTACTCCGCGACACGTTCAAGTTCACGGTTGTTTTCCAATGCCAGAGGAATACTATTACCTGTCCTCGTTCCTCGCTTCGCGCACCGCCAGTCCGCTCCACCGGCAACTCGGTTATTACGTTACAACGCGTCGGTTAGGTAATCTATCCCGTGGCTCACCGATCGTTTTTCCACGCCTGTCGGTCACTGGTTAATCGCGATCGCCTCGATGTTCGTTCAACGATCATCCGAGACCGTGAATCTTCGAAATTGGACGATTACGCGTAACGCACGCGTAATACCATCGAATACGTTCCGTACTGTATAGTGTACGATTTCAGTTGTTACGTAGGGGCTGAAATATTTTACACACCCGGCAGGCAGGAACCACGGGATGAAAAACTTGTTTGTTTTGATGATGGCGAGACACTGAGACACGGGCGACTCGGACCGCCAAGCTTTTACCAAATTCGTTTTCTTGCATAGTTGTTGAATTTGAGGCGTTCCTCTCGTGTTCTCTTATATCCTGGTCGCTTCTTATCGCTACGAAAGGACACTTACGCGAAACGCACTGTCTGGATAATAACTAGGAACCAGTGGGGAACAGTGTTATTAACGGCAACTCGTTTTTCGCCAAAGGAAAGGTATAGGAACAATAATTTCCAGCTTTGGAGGCATTGAATGAGAATTCAAATAATTATCTGCTTGACGTTTACAATGAATTTGATTATTTTGCGCATATCGATGTAAGAACGATTTTCACCGATAACGGATACAATAACAATTTTTGCGTCAGACTGTGAGGTGCTCCGCGATGGTTCGAGAATTTTTCGAATTTACCTTGAACTCCATTTGAGGTCCGTTGAAATAAAAGAATCATTGGCCCCCAGTTGATCGAGAATGAAGCCGACTGCGTTTATCGCGTGTGGTGCTCGCTCCAGCGTAGTTCTCGTAGAATCGGAGTTCGTTTTCTTCCTCTATCTCACGTTTTCCAACCTGAAATATTCGCGCACAAGCCACGATAATGCCGCATTGGCCCCTGGCGTGGATTGTATGCATGGTGTTTAACCGGTTGAACGCATTAGGCACTCTCATACGCACCTACACCCACACGGCACAAGTCTTACGCAATTCCACGTGCGTAAGGCGCGGACAAACTGTGGAGTCTCGCCCCGCTCAGATTTTACTTGTCGTTTTAAGCCGCGCGTGCACCAGCAGCCTCGTTGACACGCTCTTGAACTCGATCGATGCGGGCGCCGATAAAACGATTTCTTTCCCTCGGAATAAATAATCAGTCGATGCTATCGTCGGCCATTACCGAAACTCGGGCGAGTTAGATCGGAGCTATTAGCCTCCTTGACATTGCAACGGAAATAAGATGGTGGATTCCGAGACGGGGAGTCGGCGAAGGAGAGTGGCCGAAGCGTCGGAAAGCTGATAAAAAAAATATTCGTCGCGTGGATGCGTCAGCCGATATTTTCGGACCCTTGACTCTTACCTTGAGGTTAGAGAAGCTTTCGAATCGTTCCGAAGGCTCGACCTCTGCTCACCCACGATACACTTGGGGGCCTTTATGGATTCTCATTCTCGTGGCGGAGATGGATTCGCTTTCGCGACGAGCCCGTTCCTCTCGCGCGCTATTTTTAATGCCTGGATACTGGGATGGCTATTCTCGGGGGGACTAGCGCTCGAAGCATAATGGACAGAAATTCACTCCTAGCGGAGTAGGTGTACGAATTAACCATCGCTATCTACTAAGAAGGAAGAGGAACGTCCACGGCAGAGGTACCGTTGCGAAGGTGACTTTCGTAGACGATGCTCTTGGTGTACGTGTACTCGAAGCGAAGGTCTCGCTTCGCCTTAATTCTGTTTACATTTCTCTTGTCGTACATGCTCGCGAAATTGCGTGCGATATTTGGGTACACGCGCGTGCAATCTCATTTGCGTTGCATTCCTCGGTAGATACAGAGCGCTGGAAAATAAGCGACGCGGCCGGAACGGCCATGAAGATTTCAGGCATCGACAGCAAAAACGGCCTAACCCACATAAAAGAAAAATTAATTATAAAAATAAAGAATACATTATTGCTGCTAACTCAATTTCGCCAAAAATGCGAATTAGCCGTTTTTGCACTGTTGATTTATTCACAAGTAGGTGACTTCAGAGGAATACGTAGTCGATCTCTCGTCTCTGAACAACAGTCGTGTAATTGCCTCTTATCAATCGGGCTACCGCGATTCCCCGCGCAACCGGCGTGTTGTCTGCTTTTACAAGGAACGCCCTGGGCAATCATCGGCTTTCGGAACATCGCCGCGTGGTGGGGCGGGCGAAGTTTGAGGCTACGAGACACGCCGGTGACGTCATCCTCAGAGTCGGGCCAGCCCTAACCTTGGACAATGCGCGAAACCGACCATAATCTCTTACGTGGGATTTTTGCCTCGAAACCTGCATGTATCTGCTGTTCCATTATTTACTTGTTATGTTCCTTTTGCATTTATTTGTCGCGTATTCGGCTCGTGTCACGGTAACTCGGTAACGATATTTTGCTAATTTGAAATCATAGATTGCGTTCCCCGGCTCCACGCAGAAGGCAGTCTTGTGGAATCGAAGGAGCGTCGTTCTGAAATTAGCTCGACGATAGTCTGGACGTTATTATGCTGCCTCGTCGCTGTTCCTTTCCTTCTTATTGGATGAACTCGCGGCGAAATCGGGGCATAAGTTGTTACCGAAGACCCTGGCCTTGACCGCGACCCAGGGTCTTCATCCTTCGGCGAGGGGGCGAGGGTGGGGGGATCGATTCGTTCCCTGAACTTCTCAATTCTCGCGAGCGCCTGTGCGCGCCGATCGCGGTATTGTAACTTAAGCGACCATTGTAATAATTCAGGGTCACCGCGATCGACTTGTTGCGAAATCGTGCGGCCACCGCGTAACTAGCCGCGATGCTCCCCCTTTTTTTTCCCTTTTGCACGAGAAACTTATCCGGCGAAAGTAAACATCCATGTGTGTACATGTAGCGCGCTAGAGAGCGCCGTGACGGTTCTCTGTATCGCCGATCTCCTGAGCCCTCGCGCCGCCGAAGATAAGATTGCGTAATCCGTGGAACACTTTCACGGCCGGTGAAAGCACCGGCTCGCTAAAAATCAGGCGTGATTCAACGGCCAAGTTCCCCGTCAGCGGCTCATCCGTTTATCAGCGATTCGAGGGAAACGATGAGGCCATTATCGCTCGGTTTCAGGTTCAGATGTCGCCGCACGCGGCGATGCCGTTACGTCCGACTGGGGCGCAACATCACGCACAGTAATTTCGTTGGAATCGTGCGCCGCTCGTCGCGGGGATAACGACTCGTTCGGTTTATTGGTCGCGATTCCGATCCCATAAGCTCATTCCCACGAGCTCCCTCCTGCGCGTGCTTTTTTTTCCAGGCAAATTCAGCGGGGAAACGTTGCTCGGCTCGCGCGAAACCCGCGATGGCGATCGATGCCGCGCTTTTTCATCGACACAGTAGGGGTACAATTCTAATTCGCAGCGGAGGCTCGTGATCGAGGAGCACCGGCTGTAAAATAAGGCGACCGTAGGCAGCCAGCGATCGGCTTCTTTTTCTTCAGCTCGTCTCTGTCATCTAGGCTTTTTTCTTGCTTACATAATCGACCCGTTTTAAAAAGACGTTGGGCGAGTCCCGTACGCGCACCTTGAGAATTTTCGATGTCACATGGTGCAGCCGAACGAGAATCGCTCGCAATAAGGGGCGTGGCTTATAGGCCCCCTCAGCGTCACGATTGCACTTCCGTTTCCACGGCTCTGTATTTATTAGGCCGGTGAGGATTGCACACGCGGACCGCGACATACGGTGGTCATTATTATACGCCACATTAGAGAGGAAAATGTCTGTTACTGGAATAAGAAATCGGCTGGGTGGCTGGGAATGGGGCAACGCGTGGGAATTATTTTGATTAAATTTAAATAGACGTGAATCGTAAATACCGCCATTGTTTCGGTCACACAGAATCACATTTCTTTCACAGTTTCGGAGATCCCGAGGCAGTTTAAGTATTCCTGAGCCTACGTTTGTATTCCAGCCGCGGCAAATGCTTCATGAAATTTAAAAAACCTGGTCGTCTATCAAAGTTTGCTTATACCTACGAGAGAATAATTTAAAACGCGGACGAGTGTGACGATGCAATACGTGGGAATATCGGTAGGAGGATATGTCTGTGATAAGAAATTGAAAAGGGAGGAATATATAGCGCTTGTACACTTGCACGTTGCGTGGTTCCCCCCTCGAGGAAAACGATGTATCGATGTAATCATTGTTATCGCTGCCCCGCTCAAGAAAGAGAGCGCACCAGCACTCTCTTCCTTTTAACAGCAGCCTATGAGTCCCGCCCCTCGATCGTTTTCTCGTTCCGGTCAAAAACGCAAGAGTTTGGAGTGCAAAAAATGTTATAGGTAGACTGTGTTCGATCCGTGAAAGAGGCTCGGAGCACCCCAACCTAACGCGGGGGTTAGGGTCGCGGCTGTTTGCCTCGTGTCTCTCGGGCATTGGTAAATAATAAATGGAATCGTTACGAGGGGGCACACTTCGGCCGCAATTAAGCCACGCGTTATCGCGATGGAACTAAAATTACGGGTGCAATCGATATTTGGGTCACGGTCTCCTCTAAAAATGGACTCGCGCTTGCTTTTTCTCTTTCGGGCGCGCAGCGTTCGACGAGGGAACCGCGGAAACCTTGATCGACACTGAACGGGGCGAGACAACCTGTCGTCGGATTTCATCCACCTGCCGACAAATTGCCCGGCGTGTATCTCGCTCGCGTGCAATTCAAATGTCGCAAAGATCGAAGATTTCGCGCCGGCTCGGAAGGCATGCGGGTGTTAAGGATTCAACGATTCGCCGATCGGTATCGCCGGCGGTCGTATGGGCGCTGGGTAATAATATGCCCGCGGTTTAGGGTAAATCCGAGCGAATTCCTTCTCAGCTCGACACCGTCGTCCGTCAGTATTCGCGCTAGTTTCTCGCGCAAGCTGTCAGAAGCTGCGCGGGCTAAGGGAAGAAGAGAAACGAATGGACGGACACTGTGCCGAGCATTCAACACGAGGAAGCTGAAACGAAGTAAGACGGACGGAGAGACGTGGCAATATTGGCGCGACAGAGAGAGTGGCAGGCTATGGAAGCGAAGCCGGAGGGAGGGGGAGTCAAGGTCGCTGTGGTCGGCTGTTTCCGTCGGGGTTCGGCGGCTAAAATTGTGTGTTGGCGCGTTCTGCGGCCTTCGCGAGCGCGGCCGCTTCTCTCTCACCCCTCTTCCTCCTCTCCTCGCCCTCCGCCTCTCTCTCCCTCCCCCCTCTCTATCTCACGCACACAGAAAAGTCAAGTTCAAGGCTATCCAGATAGCGACGCACGATACGTGTCTCTTTCTTTTTCCATTCTTCGCCCGCTCCTTCCGTCTGGGTTTCGGTAACTGCTTAATCGAACGAGAACGGGTTAGGGACGAGGGAGGAGGTGGGGAAAAACGAGACTCGGGCGAATGGAAGAGCCCTGCTTACGCAATCCTCTCCTCTCTGTTCTCTCTGGCTTTCCTTCTTTCCGAACGATGTCTGTCCCTCCCCGCGCGACATTGTCTGGATACTCCGTTTTCACCCCCTCGACCCGTCGGTAACGATTCGAACGAAAACGCGGGGGGAAAGGGAGTTTTACGATCGTTTATCTTCCAGACGTCGGTTACATCGCAATGGCCAGCGGTGAGTCGGAGCGCAAAGCGTCGGCGGCGTCGGTCGGTTTTTATTCCATTAATCCGAACGTGGGAGACGCACGCGCTCTCGCGCGTAGCAATTCCCGCGGCTAGTCAAGTTTGAGGTTAACTAGATGCCCCTATACCTCCGTTGAATTTTCTTCTTTCCCTTCTGCTCTTCGGTAACTGCTGCCTGCTTAATGAGCCGATCGATCGACCGCTTCTATACGCCGCATCGGAAAGTAATGGGGTCAGACGTGGGGCGCTCCCGAATTTGGCGTATATGCGCACGTCCCTGAAAATGGATCCAGTTTTAAATGTGGGCCAGTGGTATATATACCGACTGCGGACAGTGTAGTTAGGGATTTAATGCCTAGCCACGAGACTGAGGCATTTCTGTGGCAAGCTTAGGCGCGGACTTAATTGGGAACGGAGTTTTGGCCGATTTCAAGAATAACGCCGATAAGAGGGGAACTCGTCCGCGAACAGTCGCGACGCGAAGTCTAATAAAATCGATAAGGCGCGTTCCCGAGCGGCGCCTCGCCATTATTTCCCATCATGGGTAGGCCGCGCTGGGGATCCGCCTGGAATTAACATTAAACGCGACGTTATCGTTTTGAAAGGAGAAGAAAAAGAAGCCAACTTCGCGATAAGAGCCGTGCCGCTCCGCGGCATATAAATCTCGAGGGACGCGCTGCGGCGTCTCTCTTTCGTATTACTCGCGAATGATTGCAAACTGCATCCCGCAGAAAAGTCAGGTTCAAGGCTAACCAGATACTCGGCGCTCTTTCCTCTTTCCTCTCTCGTCCTCTTTCAGCGTGCGTTTAATATACGACACGGAGCCGAGCGCGAGCGAGAACGACACGAGGAGGAGGACCGCGGAGGAATAGGCTTACGCAATCCTTTCACCGTTACTTTGTTCACCATCGCCCTACCTACCGTTCGCTTAAGGACGTTCTGCGGGAACTCTCTTTTACCGATGCACGTGGCTGGGTCTACCCTTCCCTATAGGATATCGAGCACGAATTCACAATTCCCTAAGGATAGTAGTAGAACTCTCTCGTTCGTTTCTAACGCAATGATTCTGCGACCCATTGAGTGCCCAGGGAAATTTGCGGGGCAGATTGACTTCGCTGAATTGTAAACTAAGTTCTTTCCTTCTTCTCGGCATCCTTCCGCGCGCAACGAGCAGGAGTGGTTACTCATCAGTTACGCAGGTGACTCTGAAGTAGGTGGTCTAATGCTAGAAGCGTGTCGTACTTAGGCATGGGAAACGGTGGTACAAAGCAGCGGAAGCAAGAGGCTCGTAGCTTTCGACTTCCAACGCTTTTCATTCGTATTGTATTGGACCGATGAAGATGTGTCCTATGGTTTCCAAAAAGTTCGCTCGGAGGAGTAGCCAGGTAATGACGAATAAAAGTGTTTGCGCAATTACGCGGCTAATGAAGCGGCCGCGCTCATATTCCGAGAACACCGAAGCTGCGTACCGTGTATTTTCTGAAGTCAATTCTAAAAATGCTTGCGGCGTTGGTCGCGCTTAAAAATAGCGGCGAAAAAAAAATGCAGTCTACTGCACGGCAGACTGCCTCCTCGGTTTTCGGGGCTTGCCGCTTGAAAGCGAGCGATGCGAGGACCCGCGAGGCCGGATCGCTAATTATCCGCAACCCGTTTGCAAAATCTATTATACCGACGGAAAAGATTTTACAATAACATCAGGCTTGAGCGTACTCCCCCTTGATTTGCAACGCTGTCAGTCCTCGGGCTCTGCGCCTCTGTGCTGCAGTGCAGTTTATTCAGAGTATCGAACTTCGAGAATCCGAAGTAGCATCAGGTCGGGCCTAATAGAAGCTATGCTGAACATCGTCTATTTTATCGGTCTTATTTCCTTTTTCTTTTTTTTACATTAATTTCCTTCTGTTATATTTTATTTTTTCTTGGTGTAATAAAGTCGTTTTATTATTATTATAATAAGTGAGTTGGTTCTATGCTGAATGCATTATTTTCTTGAAACACGAGAAATCAATTTTGCTAATTTTTCCAAATACGGTATTCGCTATTGAATCGGCCGCCGTGTACTCACAAGGGAAGATCCCCAACCCAGAAATTCAAAAAAATATGGAACAGGTGTATGTAAAGGATAGATATATAGGTACTATATCATGCAATTTTTCTTGCTGCCCAAATTCACTTTAAGGCTCAGTGTTTCCCAACCTTTTTTGAGTCGCAATCCCCTTTTATGATATTCAAATAACCTGCGACCCCACCTTCCATATAAGGTAAGGTAAATTGAATAAGGTATAGAAAACATATTGAAAATAGGTATTTCAGAGTATAATTTTAACTTAATAATATTAAAAATACCCGAACAACCGTGGCGACCCCCAGGAAACACTTCGCGACCTACCAATTGGGAATCATTGCTATAAGGGGGTGAAATTGACCCCCGAGAATTTGGTTATTTTCCGACTTTGTGTTATAACTCGCAAACTGTAAGAACTGTAGTCGCCAAACGAGAGTAACTTGTGTCTGAAACTTTCTTCTACCTCTTACAGTTCGCGAGTAATAACACAAACTCGAAAAATTTTCAGGGGGTCAATTTCATCCAGTGGCGCACCCAGAGGGGGGCCAAGGGGCTCTGACACCCTCCAAAGAAAAAGACAAAAGGAGATTAATGTTTCAAAAAAACTTTTGTGGTAGAATAGTATAATTTGCGACTCATTTATCCAAGAAGCTAATTTAAAAAAAAAAATTGGGAGGAGGCAAAACAGTAATGTTCAATTTTTTAAATGAATTTCCATTTTTTAGTACCCGAATGTGCACAATTCTCGTCGTTATATTATATAAATTTATCATGTTACTACAATTTGTGAATAAATTCATAATTTTTTTTTATAACTTCGTGGGTTGGGGTTCTCCCCTTCTCAGTGAACGACAGTGCACGCTGAGGAGTAAGAGTCTCTTCTTTGATTGCCGTAGGTTTGCATGATGTCCGGTACCGGCGCCGAAAACATGATCGGGAACAACAGGACTATGGCGAACATCAAGCAGGAGGTCGAGAATCCCACGACTCCCACGCAGAACTACCAAGTGTGTTCGCCGACCACCACTCTTCAACATCAAGAGGTATAAATCAGCCATGTATCATCTACGGTTCAAAGTGTCGCTACCAACGAAGGAGAGGGAAACGGCAGTCGAACTGCGCGTTAACGTAGCTCGTTACTAGCGACCGTGGCCTGTTGCAGGTGATGTGCAGCAAGATGGAAGTGCCGGCCGATTACGGCGGAAGCGGCGGCAGTCCTGGCAGTCCGGAAATGCACCACTGCTCCTCGACCACGCAGCCCTTAGGGACGCCCGAGGTACCTATACGCGATTAGAATCGAAGCGCGCCGCTGTCTTCCACTTTTAAGCGTTCCTTTATCCCCAGGAAGGCGTCAAAGAGGAGGACATGATACCGAGAAGGCTTTGCCTGGTGTGCGGGGACGTGGCGAGCGGATTTCATTACGGGGTCGCGTCCTGCGAGGCGTGCAAAGCCTTCTTCAAAAGAACCATACAAGGTAAGACGAGCTCCTTCCAATACATCAATATTCTCTCTTCAAGCACTTTCCAGGTAGCACCGTCAGATTAATTATAACCGAACGACGCTGTCGTTATCACGCGCGGAACTTAATGAAGTCTATCGGACGACTTGGAAATTTAACGCCCGAAGCGGCATCGATGGCCTACCGTTCCTAGAACCTATAGATGCCCGCGGAATCGTCACCGGTGCTGCCTGGACGAGGACCGCGTATATTACGATAAAATAGCGAGTAATTTCACAGGTAATATCGAGTACACGTGTCCCGCGAACGGAGAGTGTGAGATAAACAAGCGCAGGAGGAAAGCGTGCCAAGCGTGCAGGTTTCAGAAGTGCCTTCGACAGGGCATGTTGAAGGAGGGGGTTCGATTGGACCGCGTCCGAGGCGGGAGGCAAAAGTACAGAAGATCCACAGACCCCTATACGCCTGTGAAGGCGGCCCCTTTGGAAGGTGATTGCCTAAATAAATCCTCGTACATTATAAGCACGTCAACATCCTGATCGCGTTTTTATAGGAGACGCCTGTCACGAGTTAGGCGCACGGTTAAATCTTAATGTTCTGTTGTTGTTTCAAGCGACCGTAGCGACAGGAGCTTCTAACGAAATAATAAGTAAGCCATTGCTATAAGCTCCCTTCCATTCACCCCGTTCGATCCTAGTAAAGGCCACTAGGCAGTCGCTTTTGTCGAAAACCAAGCATTCCAGTTTGAATGAATTAGAAAGGAACAAATTCAAGCCGGGGCTTGTTCTTTGACACAGTGTTTATTAATATCGTAAGCTTTAGGGAAACACGTTTGTTTAGTCGGAAATAGGTATCGCATATGACGCTACAGAAACGGACTTTTTTAATCAGTTTCCTGTGTTTTGCAGTGATAACTCAAAAATGGAGTTTCCAATCGATTCTAATCAAATTTCAGCATTGTCACAAAAAGTGTAGTTTCGGCTTGACCCTAAATTGAAGTTGATAAAACCTGTTATTCTTGATGAAAGGAAATTGAAATCTCATTTTTTTTTAAAAATCGCCATTTAGTAGCTGCTATTTTCATAATTTTGCTGCTTTCGCAGGTTCTGTGCAGAACCAGAGGTATTCTCAAGTAGAATTTATAAGCAAATCGCGAAATTTCGTTTCCTTTAGTCAAAATCGCTGCAAATCAAAATAAACTTTTTTTAAAGAGCCTCTTTAATGATCCATCTGTAGCGTGATTTGTAATACATATTTCTGACTAAACAAACATGTTTCTTTAAAGCTTACAATGTTAATAAACATTGTGTCAAAGAACAAGTCTCAGCTTCAATATATTTCTTTGTAATTAATTGAAAAATAGATGCTTCATTATCGCCAAAAACGACTGCCTGGTACCGTTAAAGCTCGATTTATCAATAGCTGCGTGCCCATGATCTTAACATTAATGCATCTTCCGATCTCGCGTAGAGACACGTCCAAGCGGAATTCAAATGGTGAACGATTTTATGCATCCGCAGATAATAAGATGCTGGAAGCTTTGGCTGCCTGCGAACCCGACATGCTGCAAGTGTCCAACCTCTCGCACACCCTTGATACGGATCAGAGAATACTGGGACAGCTTTCGGACCTATACGATCGGGAGTTGGTTGGGATAATCGGTAATAGGGTTACTCCGAGCGCGTAAAGTTTTATTCAGAAATTATTTGGTGGCTCATCTTAATTTCATACACCGAAGGTTGGGCGAAGCAGATCCCCGGCTTCGGCAGTTTAGCATTGAACGACCAGATGCGGCTGTTGCAAAGCACGTGGGCCGAGATCCTGACGTTTAGCCTCGCGTGGAGGAGCATGCCAAACAATGGTAGATTAAGGTTCGCCCAGGATTTCACCCTGGACGAGAGACTCGCGCGCGAATGCCATTGCACAGAGCTGTACACTCATGTGAGTATATATTTTCTTTTTACGCTGTTAAGTGGGTATTCTAGTTTAAAACGCGCTATTTTACACAATTTTTGGTATTTTCTATGGAGCATCCATACAATTGTTTTCGTCAATCTTTGGTTAATATATTTATCCATGGTTCAGTAATGTTTACAACACTCTTTTAGAGAGAAACAATTCAAATCTGTGGCAGAGAAAGTGTTTGAACGCATTCGTTAAAACAAATCTTCCCATGGTTGCCGTAATTTCGGCTATTCTGTTCGGTTGAAATAAGAAAACCAAAGTGAGGTTTAATTAGGACGAGTTTGGCTATAGTCGGTACCAAACCAAAAGAAAGAAATCGACTATTAAGAAAATGGCGGCACTTTGAAATTTCACTATCAATTTTTTCATATTTTTCGTACCTTTCGCGGACTAAAAAACTGAGAATAAAACATTATTATGAATCAATTTTGCTAGGAACGATAAAGACACGTGCATTGAAGGTGCGCATGAAGATATTATGGCAACCATCTAGAAATCATGGTTTTGAGAAAAACGCGTTTAAAGTTTACCATATCACCCGTCGCCGCATCGTTCAAACACCTGTAACTGTCTTAAATTTACGAGTTCAGACATAGCGCCTCGCAACATACATTTCTGAAACAATATTCTTTAAGAAACTGTAAAAAAATCAATTTTTAAAGTAGAATACCCCCTTAAACCGTCACCGAGAACTTTCGCGGTATCTTCACCGATTACCGCGATATCGCCTCGCCCTCGGTCATCCTCTATGCTTCGTTATAATCAACTGATCTTTGGCTATCGTTTCATAGGAATTTAATGTTATCGCCCTTGCTTTGAACAGTGCATCCAGATCGTTGAAAGGCTTCAACGATTGGGACTGACCAGGGAGGAATACTACATGCTGAAAGCGCTGATACTGGCGAACAGCGACGCGAGGTCGGACGAGCCACAGGCGCTTTACCGTTTCCGGGACAGCATCCTGAACTCCCTCTCGGATTGCGTGGCGGCGGTGAGACCGGGACAAGCGCTGCGCGCCACTCAGAACATGTTCCTAGTGTTGCCCAGCCTGAGGCAGGTGGACGGAATCGTGCGAAGATTTTGGTCCAGTGTCTATCGGACGGGGAAGGTACCGATGAACAAGCTCTTCGTAGAAATGTTGGAAGCTGTTTATTATCGATGAAGCGGGCCCGCCCGAAGCGGCACGCTCGATTCAAAGGGAATCCGTATCAAGGACTCGTACATAGAACCGCTGTTATTCGATCGGAGAGAGAATATCAGCGTTAATCTTACAACGCGCTGGCAGTGATGTAGAGGGGGGGGTGTGATCTTGATCTCGTCTTGATCTCGTCGCGTGCCCCCAGGAGTATGAGCGATGGACAGTGGAGTGATAACGGGAATGGAACGGGAAAGAAAGAACGGAGAAAGAGGGGGGTGGGTGAGACGGAAGGGGTGGAGATTGTGCAATTCTATTGTTTTTCTTTAAGGGAAAGACTCACGAGCAAAAAGGGCTTTATTTTTTCGAGCGCAAAAGTGTCGGAGCGTGGAGCTTTTGGCCAGTGATTCCAGCGGTCGTCGAAACTCGCGAGACACCTTTTAGGGATAGCAGGCACACACTTTTGTCGAAGTAACCAAACTTTCCTTTTCGAGTACCCCTTTTACAGGTACAAGAGAGATAAACAAAAAAAAAATGAATGAAGAATGACGTTGTTTCAGGATACATAGGGTACCTAGTACAAGACGCGAGACGCTTTTGCCCGGAGCTCTCACTTTAGGATAGTGTACGAATTGTCTGTCCGGCGAGGCGACAGAGGAATCTACCAAATAAATGAAAAGAGCGCGTTCTCTCATTAGCGTGTACAGGTCGGCGGGATCGCGGGACGCCGATAGAGCCGGTGTTCGTAGGAATCAAACGCGTGACGTACTAACTGTGGGTGTTTGACGTTTACATCGCGTTCGCCAGAGTTCAATCAAAATTCTTACACGTAGCTGCAGTTTGTTTTAGTCGTGTCCTTTACTCCGCGAGAAGAGGCCAGTGTCAATTCGAGACTAGAGAAGAAGAAGGGGAACTCTATATATTTTTTAATAGCGTCGATGGGGAAGGGTACATAATTTTATATGTAGAGTAACTGCACACCTACACGTAACGCGCGTACACCGCGTGCGACACGCGTGCACGTTTTAATACCGCGAAGCCGTGAGTACCGATATCTAAATGTAGATCGATGTGTGTACTGCATTGAACATCCATAGTTGTATAGTTCAGCGACGATGAATTTAGTATGCGCCATTGTACAAACGTCGAACCGATTACGCGGAACCAAGGGCTGGCTAGTGAACAAGGAAGAGCAAAAGAATGGCTGGATCGTTCTCCAATCAGGGCCAATGCCGTTTTCCTTTCTTTTCTTCTTCTTTCGTGTGTGTGTTTTTTTTCTTTACGAGGCATCGTGCAAAAGAAATTCGTTTCGAGGACTGACCTCTGGCCAGGTTGCCGGGGCTTTTAGGAGAGAGCTGAAGCAAACAAAAAAAAAAGGAAACAAGAAGAAAGAAGAAAATTTAATCGATTGTTGAAATGATTGCGAAATGTTATTCGCGCGTGCCACACAGAGAGCGTAGGAGAATATATATTATATTATATTATTATATTATAATTATATTATATGTATTCAGGGATCTTTATTATCTAGTTATTACTGTTACGAGATCTGTGCACGGATCTTGCGCATAATATCTCGCTTGTTTCGAAGCGAACGATCGGTAAATATCGGATAGGAGCTGCTATTCTACGCGGGGATGTTCGATTTTTCTAAAAAAGAAAAGGAGGAAACGCCGTTCGCGACGCAAAATTAAGTGGAGTTTTTCTTTGTCGGTTATAGGACGCGACAAGGTTCTCGCCGATCCCCCTCCGATCAGCCCCCTGTTGTACGATTCGATGCTGACCGGTAAAGAAGTCGTTTACCGAGAAAGTTGTACTTGAATATTTTATTATAATTAAACGTTGTTGAAAATTCCGCCGACGTTGGGAGACGTTCGGCCAGGCGCTGGATCGGATCGGCGAATACCTTGCGGCCTCGAAGCGCGGGAAGATAGTCATTGTAACGTTTATTAGGGTGCAATAATGGCAGGACAGGCGCGATCCGTTAGCGTTCGACTCGATCGGAAGCATCGCGACGTCCTTTTGAGTTTCCTTTATTTCTGTATCTCGCCTTCGTTCTTCTAACGTTCGTAACTTTCTTTCATCCCCCCCTGCATTTAAATATACGATGCGAACCAGTCTCACAATGACGCTTTGCGTATGGCTTGTCCTTTCTCCAATTGTCTGTTTAATTTTAATCGCCCCCAGGGACGGGCCTCGTTGCGAAATAGGCGGCGCGACGAACGCGAGAGGGGAGAGAGCGAAAGGAAGACCAGCCGTTGATCCAATTAACTTTCGCCCGTTTCGTTTTCTCTCCACTCGCCCCCGATTCACGAATCGAGGATCGATCGTTTGTACTGGAACAACCATTGGTCGAGTTTTGCCATGATTACTTTAGCTCACTCGAATATTTGAAAGATAATACAGCATTGACATTCGAATATGTGCTATCGAGTCGATATCTGTTCTCCTTCCTTCTTTTCCGTTTGCGATTGGGACGTCGCGTTTCCGCGCTGCCCCGCGATGCGTGACGACGCTCCGAGCGCGATAATTTCGAAGGGGCCTAACGAAAGCTTGGGCAGGTGTACGTTTAAATGAAATTTCCGGCGCACCGCGCCGAGAGCTCCGCTCGCTGGTCGATCTGCTTGGCTCTTTTTATCGCGCGATCCGTCGCGACGACGGGCTGTTACCGATGTTTGATGAACGATACCGGAGCGGTACGAATCGACCCATCCACTTGCGTGGATCGCGGAATTGAGGGACGGGGATTGAGGGGGATGAAGCGGTCGGGAAGAGAGATATTTTTACGGGTCGAAGGGTTGTATTTCCACGACTTTTAACGAGCATTTTCCTTCGTGCAACGTTCATCGATTCGCCGTTTACGGCCGAATCGTAGTCTCAGGGTTTCAAACAAAACAAACAAACCAACAAACAAACAAATGATACAAATTTAGACAGATATAAATAGATAAGGCGCGCGATTATATTTGTGGAGCAAAATATTATAATAGTAACGATAATAATAACGATGATGATGATGATGATGATGATGATAACGATAATAACGATGAAGAATATTAATATTAATGATGATAATAAAGATAACTATTGCAAGAAATACTGTACGGTGACTTATTACGGGTAACGTCGGACGACGTCGTTTGCTGTGTGTTTTTAGAAGAAGAAAACCGGGCATCTGTATGATGATCTTCAGTAAGGATGATCGGAGGAATTTTTTAATTCACAATTAGTTAGAACCTGTGTCGTTTCTCACATTAGAGGGTACACTTTAGTAGCGCACTCAGAATTTAACGTTAGGGGAGCCGAGTTGAACGACCAAAAATATTTTTAATGCAAGTTCAACTCATTAGGCGATTATAAAAGTTTATTTAAACAATAAAATCGAGTTTTCTTTTCTCTTTGCAAAGCTCTTGAATTACTTCAGTCGTGGTTACATTAATCTCCTTTTTCCTTTTTCTTCGGGGGCGCCAGGCAGGGATGGGCAAAATTTGTATTTAAATAAAGTTTCGAATAACGAATGCAAGTTAGAATAGTTATTCGAAAGTTTATTTAAATAAAAATCTTGCCCGTCTCTGGTGCCGGGGCTCCTCCTCTGGGTGCGCCACTGGTATACTTATTAATCTTAATCATCGTAAATATGCAATTTTCCGCGAAACTACTGTGCTTACAAGTCGAGTTGCGTCGGAGTACTTATAAACCAACGATTCCTTTCAGCGAACTTCTTTTTCCCCGCGACGAAGACACTTTGTAAATACAATTGCGAATTTCTACGAGCAATCCACCGTTCTCCCGTAGTTTTCCTTCGCTTCGTGGTCGCCCCGCGCTTGAGCGCTTGCCTCGCGTGTTAAGCTGAAGATGACAAATGGCTTGGATCACGGAAACGAGATTCTTCGTGCATTCTAACACGCGCTGTTTATAATGTAGCCTCAGTGAGCACTCGATATTTTATTCCCCGTCGAAACTGCAAAGCGATTCATGGAAAACGTTTCCCCAAATTCCACTTATCACGGGGCTGTGCCAGAAAATAAATTACAGCGCTATGCGCCGTCTCTCCCGAAACTTCGAAGCCCGGCAACTCGTCTTGAAGTTTCGACCATTGCACGTGCTCGCCTTGAAACTGTAGTTCCCCAACCAGCGAACGTCGCTGCCGTTAGACTCCGTGTCGTGTCGCAAAAATTCGCAAACATTCGCGGTTGGAAATGTGCCGATTCCAACGAAATAGAACACACGTTCGCCTCAGTTGCAGCAGCGATCATGTCGCGAGAGGTACTTCCGCGGCTGCACCTCTGCCTATTGTCGTTGCTGCTGTTCTCCCTTCGCAGTAAGTGCCACTTTTCTTTTTTACGCGCGCAGCTGCGCCCCGTTAACTAGGAAAAAAAACAAAAGAGAAAGAAAATTGAGGGGAAAAGGGTTCTCAGGAGCGAGCTCCCACGTGCTGCCCGGCGATTGCTTGGAGTTCGACGTGAACGAGCTGGAGGATTATTTGTCGGAGCTGGATCTGGGGAACGTGCCAACGATCGGCATGATGGTCGGCCAGTTCCAGTGCCCGGTGACGACGTTGCCCTTCGGCGCCCTTCGCTCCGACTGGGCCAGGCTGTTGCTGCTGCACAGAGCGCAACCGAAGGGATCCATTCTAAGGGAGAAGCTGGCTCGGCTCTTCAGGGTCTTAGTGATCGCTTACTTCCAGATGGAAGAGCGTTTCGACGCTACGAGAAGCATGCCTGCGACTACCAGCAGGTGGGTACGAGAAAATGTAATCCTCGGATAAGCAACCCTTCCTTTTCCACCACCCACCGAGCCGCTCTTTTCATCGTGCCTTACTCCTTCACTTGTTTCGGCAGTGCGAACGCTTTGTCTACCTACGGAAGCACCGGCGCAGTCAGCTCAGATGGGAGAACCGAGGGAGCGGAGGAACTCCGCAGCTCGGCAACCGATTCGAGGGAGACAAACGAAATCTCGGAAAGTTTTATTCCGAGTGCCGCTCGCGGAGGATCTATTGACGCGGCCGAAATTCAATCAACTGCCTTTACGAGCTGGAATTTCGCCGGCGGAGACGGCGACGCGTCTGATGGAACGCTCAATGATGTTTCATCAACCACCGTCGTGTCTTCACCTGTTGGCGGGAGGATCGATACTGCTGGAACGGAGGAACCATTTGTAACCGCTTCTTCAGGGGTTATCACTTTCTCGAGTGTCAGCGCCGGGAGGTCTGCAGAAACATCGGATAATTATCTGGACAACGGCGCGGTCGATGGAGGGTCTTTACAAACGGATGAACCCGCCACGCCGCGAACAGAGGAAGAAATAAACGGCGACCGAGGAAACAATTTCCAAGAGGAAGTGCAATCGACCACTGTCGATTCGAAGGGAGACCCAAGTACTGAGAATGATTTTATCTTGGGAAGCGGTGGTAGTCGTTTTATGGAAGGAAGTACAGTGGATCGTTTTGTGAAGGGGAAGTTAGCGAGCGAAGTTGTTGCCCAGGAGGGTACAATCGATGACTTTAATGAGGCGGTTCAGCTTGTTAACACTTCTTCGTTTGTAATGCCTTCTTTAGCCCCTGACACTTCGCGGCCGACTTCCGTCGAGTACCAGGCGTCAACGACGGGAGGCGTTGAAGAGGGACAGACAGAGGGATCAACTTCGAAGACGTCTGTTTTCGTAGAAAAGGTTATTAAGAAAACGGTTGGCAGAGGCGACTCCCCTATATTAGACGATTCGATGGCCGCGGGGGATGAAGAGGAGAATATGGTTGCTGAAGAAGGAGGAGGAGGTTCTAGCTTCTCGAAATTTGCAAATACAAGTAGCGCGGAGATCCCTGAAGTAAAAATCGCGACGGAGAAGGGTCGCGAGATTTCTGAGAGCCACGGCGCTGGGTCGATCGAAACTTTTCCTGCGAATCATCGGGAAACCATCTTCCAAGTTTCCGGGAAGACCGCCTGGAGCTTGCCCACCTCCACTATCCACCCTAATAAAATAGGGAGAGCTTGGATCTCGAGGAAACCCCCGTTGGACAATGAATATCGGAAATACACGGTGACCTCGCGCAGCGTTACACCGTCTGTTGTTACTTCAAGATCTACTTGGAAGCTCCCCGATCGACCGAAGGTGAGAGATGGGCTAATGACGGACCCAGCCAAGTCCAAGAAGCGCGTAAGTTTGAACACCAGCACGGAGAAGAATTTCAGGTGGTTCTATAACTTCGGGCGAGAGGATAAGGAACATGCCAGGTAAAATGGTCATGTTTTATATTCGCGCTTCGACTTACGATCGATGAAATGTGTTCACGTGTGTTCACTGTATCTTGCAATGATTCCAGAGGCGCCAGTCAAGGGATCCACATCGAGTGCAACGGGTAGGGCTACGAGAACTAAACGTCCCACCTGGAATATTCCGTAACCCGACCAAGGGCGCGCACCGACAGCCGTCACGGGGTTGGTGGTAATCGTAACGGTAACATGGAGAGAATTCCGTGGACGGGTCGAATCGGTGGCAATAAAGTCGTTCGAATTTCATCTTCCGCTGGCTCTTTCCCCTCCCTCGTTACACCCGATGACCACTTGCCGATTCTTATCAGCGATACCGCTGGGCCAGTCCATAAATTCATGAGCCGGAGCACACCGCCGACTGATATTTACGAGCTCTGCACCTGGCTAACGCGTCCGTCGTGCTTTTACGGGCCGTCGTAAACGAATCCTCTTATTATCCCTGATCCTTTATATGGCCGCGTCTCCTGCCCCTTTTTCACCCGTCCCCTCCTGCCGCGCCCGATTCAGCCCGGGTGGATGCAATTTACGCGGCCAACAATCGACGAACGGTATCGTATTTCCGGGGGTGCGATTACAATCCGGAATCGTTTAAAATTACACGGGGGGAAAAAAGATACGGGCCGGCGTTCAAATATTTTCGTTATTCCCCGGGAATCGAAGGGCGGCCGGCGGGCGGGGGCGGGCGCCGGGGGGCGAAATTGGCCGTGTCGAGTTGATAATTGGGTTTACGCGGAACTATCGATGTGATTCGACGGTTTAATAACGATCTTTTCGAATAGCAGGCACGATCGGTTTACCTTGCAACGGCAGCGTATTGGCGCCGGCTAACAGCGCGAATCGGAGCAACGGGAAATAAACAGGCGCGGATTTGCCTTTCCCACGGGAAGCCCGGTAAAAAGTGATAACTTTCTCCGCGGCATCTTGCGAATCCGCCGTTCCATTGCGGTGGAATTAATCCCGCCGGCATCCGTGGACGAGATCCTCGCGTACAGCTCCCCCCGTTCGAGGGGGGGCGATTAAAGTCGGCCGATTATCCGTAACCGCGTTCCTCCGGGTGTTATCGAGCCGTGTCGGCGGCGAGGAGTGGCTTCTTAGCGGAGCGGGGCAACAAAGCGCGGCACATTTATTAGAGTCAACAATTTCGCCGGCTGCAGAACGGATTAGCGGTACATCGCTCCTCGTAAGGAAACAAATTACCCGCTTCACCGAGACACGAGTACAACGGCTTTCCCGCTTTCCCTCTGCACCTGACTTTCCCAATTTCTCACGCCCGTTTCCAGAAAGAGTAGCGCCGCTCGCACTCCGTCTTTGCGATTTACATGCCCCCCCGCCCTGTGGCGAGTTCCTTTCAGAACTCCATTATCAAAGGATCGCGATGGTTGCTCGATCGACATGCTAAATAAACTAATTTACGCGTCCACGCCTGTCGCGAAGTGCCTAACTTTTCGTGTTGCCGTTACCTGCGGACCGCGACAGATCTGCATAGATATAAGATATAAGCGATCCCCCAAGGCTCGAGGCTTCTCCTTAGGACGGGATTAGCGACCCCGGGGTGCCTGAGCTAGTTCACCGCGGCCGTGCGAGAGGGATCGACCAAGAGCAATCTTCGCGAGCTGGCTGCGAGTTTCAAGAGGGCAAGGTGGCTGGTCCCGCCGAATGCGCAGCTTGTCTTCTCGGGTCCGTGTCACCGAGCATTCCGGAGCTTACCTTGCCAGCGGTTCGATCGATTACAGCAGGTTAATGCAGTTCACGCGGTATTCGCGAAGGCTCCTCGACTCTGCCGAACGATGCTAGTCACAGAAGGGGACGCGTCGTGCCGTTTTCTTCCGCACGCGCGAGCAAAATACGTGGACCGTAGCCCGCCGGGTTTCAGGGACGCTGATGGGAAGATTCGAGACGGAGGATAGACAAACACAGGGCGATCAATCGCGGGCAAAAGGCAGAACTGCCGAGAAGGGGCGCGGGGGGAGGGAATTCGCCCTCGTTACTTATCATTTCTTCGCGATTACCCCGGCGCTCGGATTAGTCGTACATTGTTTCGCGCGCTAGGGAACAAATTAGCTGGCTCGGCCGGGAGCGCGGCATCGAGAGGTAGCGCCCGTTCTCCACGGTGTTCGTGTCGGGAATTCGAGAATAAGGGGATACGGGAGTATACCCGGGGCGGAACGTTCACCCGGCTCTGACCGTTCGTCAGGATTACTTTAGCTTCTCGAGCTGCTTCAGAAAAGGCTTCGGCGAGGCTAGTACCTATCCACCAGCGGCGGCAAGCTCACGGAAATCATTTAACCGGGCGAGGGCGGAGGAGGAGGGTTGCCCAGGTCGGCAGGGAGCGGGCGAGGAGACGCTCGGTAATTATTTTACCGGCGAAAGCGAAGGGACGAGGGAATGCAACTTGCCCCCTCTCGCCTTTCCCTCCCTTACCCCGTTCCCGCCGGCGGCTCGATGCTAATTCTTACTAATTGGTTGCATTACTCTCGTTTCATTCACCTGCCGCGGTTGCTTCCTTTCCTCCGGAACGCCCGTCTCGATTATTCGCCTTTCTTTGTCTCCTCCCGTTCCCGCCGGGGTCCGCGGGCTCCGTCCCATTAACCACTCGCCCGATCAATCGGGAGTACACTCGCGCGACTTAATCGCCGATTCGTTCTGTTCGCTTGAAAATTCTCGATCTCTCCGCCCCGATTTCTCTCGCCGGTTCGGCTGGAGCCGGTGTACGACGACCTGGACGGACCGGATCCTCGGATTCGAAGTCTAACCATGCTCGCCGCCAATTTGCGGACTCGACAGGTTCCTCCTCGGTGGACGTGGGATAGAAACAGTCGGCAGGGATTTATTTCTCTCGGCGAATAAGAATAAGCTACTCGCGGCCCATTACGCCGCGCTATAATGTTATCCCGCGTGCCTTTTATTTTTCTTTCGCGGCGAAGGAGACGGGGGAATTGGGCGGAGAGGATCTTATTCGCCCTTCCTCGCCGGCAACGACTAATGCGCCAGACGATGAATGTAAAATCTGCATTAATTCGATCCCTGGATGGAGGTAGCAGAGGGATGGCACTCCTCGAGGTGCTCCGGCGCGGCGGCAGGGTCCGTAAGATGGGTTGCGCATGGTGGCACGATCTTCGCAAGCCACTCGGTTGCTGCAGCAACAGAGGAGCTTGAATTATAGCGAAATAAAGTAACGTTCCGCCTTATGCCGCCCCTGCGGCGGGGGAGGCAGGAAACGTTATAAATAGGAGGCTGCTCTTTGTCCCCGGCAACATGCTCCGTAACAATAAAAATCTCTCGCCAACCCCAAGGATCTCGTGGACCACGTGCACTCGCTGTTATGGCATGTGGCCAGTTCGAGGGCTCGGCGCTCTTCTACCAACATTCTCGCTTCGAATTTTTCGGGGATGGTAGGGCAGGGGTCCACTTGGAATTATTGAGAGGCGTAATCACCATAAATTAAGGGTTGACGGGTGGTCGTGGAACGTCCCGTCAATTTCTAAGGAATCTTTGGCGGGAAATTGAGCACCTCGCAGCAAGATGGGCGCAGCTCCATCTTTACCAACTGTTTATAAAATTATTGCGTCGACTTAAAGGGAGGTTCTGGTTTAAAATCGATTTTCTTTTTTTTTTTCATTTTTCGAATGTTCCACCTTTTAGGAATACGTGTTTAAAAGGATTTTTTGAAATTCTGTAGCCATTTGAGTAGCGGGGAATTCCATGGGTATTAGGTAACACCCGGCCACTCGGCACTCACGTAAAACTTTAAACGCGTTTTCCTCGAAACAGTGTTCTCGAAACCGGTGGAACCTGTATCTCCGAAAGTATATATCCGATTCGACTGAAACTTTTTTATTTTGAAGAATATACTTCTGGCTCGTGGATAGGCCAGTAAAATTAAAAAAATTTATTAATATTTTTTTAAGGCGTTGAAAGGACGAAAAATATATGGAAAAAGTGATTTCAAACTTCAAGTGTCGTTATTTTCTCAAAGAAGGTCATTTTTGTATTTTTTTCTGGTCTAGGCATCTGGCATTGTTTTTTATTTCAGACCAATGGTTTAGGTGATACAGGATGAATGTTTTGACGCCTCGACTTTAACGACTACCCCGTGCTGTATGCAATGATTAATCATAAAACAAAAAATATATTTCTATACTCTAAGACATCCTTAATACAATGCAAAAAGTCCCATTAAATTATATGAAGTAGTTTTCCTTTAATTAATTCCCAAAGATCACCTGTTTCCATAGGCTATAGACCGGAACAGCTCCTCAACATTAAAAAGAGAACACTAATTGAGAAATATATATTTTTACAGAATAAGTAGAAATTATTCCGTTGATAAGTTTTTCTATCTATTTTTGACAAATCTGTCAAATCTGGAGCATTCGAATTGCGCAAAACACATTTGGGTGCAGATTCAAATTTTGCAATAAATCGCAATAGATGTAGAATTTTTTTACATATAGTTCACGTCCTCAAAAAATGGCCAAAATAAACCTACACCCCTCTTGCTGCGAGGTCCTCAATTGGAGGGATTGGACGGGGGGGGGGTGGTATCTTCGCGTAGCAGAAGGTTTTCGGAGCAGGTATCTTATATAGCGACGAGGGACGGGAGTGCGTGAGATAGCGTCGGATTGTCGGGCGCCCTTCGCGAGGGTGTAATCATCTTTGCTGGGTGCCGTCCGCGGGAATCCATTCTCGTCACGTCGAGACAAACGGGCGCAGTTGACTCTCCATCTAAATCTCCTTCCTCCTCGCCTTGCCGTTCCCCCTCAGCTCGCCCGGATAAGAAATGAAATTAAAATTCTCGAGGAGACTGAAACGTCACGTTCCGTGTCGACCGTCTCGTCTCATTCCACGGGGCCGTCGCGTTCGATCGCCTCGGAGCGTCCGGTGGATAAAGGGGGAGGAGATCGAGGTCTGGATCCCGTGGATCGCTCGATTCACGGGCGTCGCGACGCTCCGACGGAACTTGTAGGAAAACTGGGGAACCCCGAGGGAACAGGATATCGTGGGATCGGGGATGGCTTAGTACCTTGCTACTTTCCTCGAAATACGTCGGACTCTCTGGGGTCGGGTGTAAGAGAAACACAGTTACTCGACGAAAGTACAAGTGTACAGTCGGAGTAACGTACTACGGTTCCGTTACACATGTGGGATCCGGAACCCACATAAAAGGGAATCCGGAATAAGAGACCTGGGAGGGTCGGCTTTGGCGACGTTGGCAAGGCGGCTGGCCAGCAGCGCAGGGGATCCGAAGATCGTGGGTTCGAGTCCCATCGCCCCGAGGCCATTTTTTCTGTGGCTCCCGAACATGTAGGAATAACGAAACCTCTATTATTCCTACACATATTGGAAATTGGTGCCTTATCAGTTTTATTATTATTATTATCGGCGGGAAACCCTGTGGAATACAGCAAATTAAAAAATAACAAAAGGGGAATAATACAGTCTGAGGAACTTATACACAAAACGTGCCTACGCAGGTGACAATCGAACGGCAAATCGACTGGTGCAATAGATTTTAGAATGACCGTGTAATGGTGGTAAGAGCCGGTCTTGTGAATGCTTTCTCGCGAGAGGGGTGGCGCGAACGAAGTAGTCTCTCTTCCGTCCCTAAAAGAAAGGTCAGCTGGGCCTCTTCCTCTGGAAGAAGAATAAGCCACGTGGCTGGCGAGGACGTGGACGGGAGGAAGATGGTGGTGGCTGGTTAATTGGAATCGCCGTCAAAGTTCCTCCGAACTCCGTCAGCCTCGAAAGCATCGATGAAATTGCCGCAGCAATTCGCGGCGCTCCGACCGGTTTCCTCTTCAACTGGGAGAGACAGTGCTCGGGGTCCTTCGCTGCTCTCTGTCCTCGTTTTCGCCGTGAGCGACGGGTGAGCGAGAGGCTCAATCTTGGTGACGGTGCTCTTGCCTCGAAGACGCTTCCGCCTTCGACGGGAACACGGCTGATTCCCTTTGACTCTTAAAGACCGCGCGATGTGTAAGTAATTGTTACTCCATCGCGGGGGTTGATTATAGTAATTTTCTCCAGCTCCCCGACCCGCCTACTTTTCTCGCCCCCTCCGCCCTCTCATTTACCCTCTGTCGCGCGAAACCTCTCCCTTTGTCCCTCGACGACCCGGCTCCGTCACAGAAATTAGTTTCGGCCTTGTATCGCGCACCGCGGGATTTATCCCATCAAAACGTTCCCGCGTCTCCTTCGCCCCCATCGCATCCGCGATTATCCTTTGAATTCCGTTTCTTCCATCCACCGCGGCTAATTAATCGTCACTCCCACCGCCTCGAAGAATTCCCCCGCGCGGAAAGTTGGCGCGCGATTCCAAGTACGCCGGGAATGTCCCAGCGATTAATTGCCCATCCCCGCGCGATTTTTATCCACCCGCGAGAAGGCGAGGGGGAGGAATATGTAGGAGGATATGACGGTAAAACAAACGGAATTCCGGTTGCCCCCCTCCCTCGTTCGTCACGATGAGTTCTTGCCGGTTTTTCTCGCGCTGTCCTACGGCGATGGTTTTATCCCGTTCGTAAGTTACGTGCCCGTTTCTTCCGCGCTTCGAAACTCGCCGTCGCTCGTTAATACGTCCGCGCTGCCCACCTTTGACCATAAATCCGTCCCGGCATGATATTTTCTATCCCGTAAAGGATGGCTTTCATCGAGCGGCACCGTTCCCGCGGATCTCGCTGCAACACCAGCCGCGCCCGTTAATTTCTCCCTCGCACGCGACACGCTCCGGCCAGCGAGACTCTCGATTCTTCCGAGGTGCTCTCGGCACACACGCCGAACAGCCAGGCGAGCTTTCCACCCCGGCAGAGAAATTTCCGGCGCTAATTCATCGCAAACCAGTTCCCGGCTCGGCGCACACAACCCACTTAGCGCGGTAACGCGGCAGTTGGGCCGCGCCGCGAGCGTCGGGCGCGCGGTGCATCGTCGACCTTCCCATCTTCGACATTAGGAAGTTGCAACTATTCGGTACGCCTCGTCCCTCGTTTGCATGCCGATACGTGGCACCGCACCAAGAACCGAGCCAGCCCCGGGATCCACGGGACCCAAACGCGAAAGTTCGGCCGCGCCGCTTCACGGGCACAAACTCCTATTCGGTGGAGCCGCGTGCGGCTACGCTCTCCGAATGGCAACCGCCGCGACGTGGTCCTATCGGAGATGGTGCCTCGCAATTTCGGGCGATTACCGTAGGGCTCTTCCAACTTGCCAGGGACCGTTGCCGCTATTAAGTAGTCTTCGTGGGTGTAGGATCGATGGCTGGGTGAGTTGATGAACAATTAACTGTCGGACATTTGGTTACCTTTCACCTTCAGCATGCCTCTTTAGCCTATAGGAAACGGGAGGGTCAATGACAGAGGGAAAAGATTTGTAGCGATACTTCCGACTTCGCCACAAGAGCGTCGCCGATACAAATGTAGGGGAAAGGTGTCTAAAACGATCGTTAAAGCGTAATTCGTATAAGAAAATACAAATGCACATTATTTAAATATAAGTAAAGTAGTTTGTGTAAGTTAGTTTATCTACGTAAAAGTCCTTTGAAAGTTCAAAGGACCGAACCAGTGCGCCGAAACAACACTCCTTTAATTGGAACAATTTGTGCGGTCGAAATTTAAATTATTTTATTTAAAATGAATGGCGAAACAATCTTACATACAACACAGGAAAGTTTTTTTCACTTCAACATCAAGACAGTTTGGACCTGAAATTGTTAAGAATCTCAAGGAATAGGCTTGTATCCACTAAGAATAATTTGCATGGATTAGAGTTTCTAACGATTAATCATGATACAGAGGAAACAAAAAAATAAACTATTTATTATAAAAAATAAAGTTTGGTAATATTTTTTGGAAATTAAATTCTGCAAAATTAGACATTCAGTCACGTGACAGTGAACACCAATCAGAAAGCATGACGTCACGCCGTGCAAAATACCAACGCCATTATATGTTGTTGTTGACAGGTTCATATAACAGGTTATTTCGTAAATAATTTGTTTGGCGTCTTTATAGTTGTGCTTTTACACTGGGGCACTATACAATACTTGTAGTACGAGGAATTCATTTTTAATTAAAAACAACACCGAAAACTAACAATAGCAATACACAGACACGATCGTTTAGGTTTGTTTTACACGGCGTGACGTCATACAGGACAATCAAGTTTAAATAGGTTTTTGAAAACGCAAAAAAATCATGTAAATGTACGATTTTTCGAAAATAAATACAGTTTTCGCGTAGAATAGACATGAAAATAATGTTTTAACCAATGCCTCAAATTCAGTCAACTAGCCTATTGTACAGCAGTGGATCAAATTTGGCTAAGATAAGTAACAGAAAATTGTTTTTATTAAAATATTCAAAGGTACCGAACCAGTGCGCCGAAACAACACTCTTTTAATTAGTTTATCTACCTTATTACCTACGCTTAGAGACTTTCCACGAGTCCACTAGCAGGCCCATGACGAAACGCAACCTTCCTTTTCGCTCGTTCTGCCCTACCTATCAACCGTTCTTCAACCCTCGCCAAAGACTCGAGCGTGAACGTATCGACGCGACGAGGATCGCGTTCATCGAGGATGGTTCATCTTAATCATCGATTGGTCACTGGCCATTGCCCCTCGAGAAGCAATCGCCTGTAAGCATTCGCTCTGATAGACGACGCAACGCCTGCATTGATGAGCGCCCACGAAAACTGGCCCGGAATTCCGCAGAGAAACGGACCGAGGCACGCCGGTCTGACCATATACCTGGCTATACCACTTGCGCTGGTAGAAGGTCCCTGGGTGGGGCTCCAGGAGGGGTGAAGTTAAGGCTGGCTCGGACACGAGGGTAGACCGAATTGATACGTTCCCGCTGACGTGGACGCTCCGACCCGCAGCCCCCGTTTCCCGATAACAAGCCTTAAATCATTTCTGGAACGGGGAATCGGTTCGCTGCGTCGCGTCGTGTCATTTCGAATCACCGGTTTCCTCCGTTCGGCTCCAGCTAGGGGGTGGAAGCTCGTGCAGGCGATACTGTCTTTCGGTGGTCGATCGCTGACCGCACGTGAGAAACGGAGGAGCCTGTTCTGCAATAACCAACGGGTCGCTCTTATCCTCGAATCACGGCGCGAAAATATCAGGCGGAATGCTTGAAAGGGAGGCGCGGCGGATTCGGGGGGGAAGCTCGCTGCATCGGAAGCATACGATCCTGCGGAGTGGTCGAGGTGACGGGGCAGGCGAGCTGGTAACAGCGGAGTAGGATCAGCTACTCTTCCAGGAAGGGGTGCGTTGGCCCGTGAACTCGCCGATAACGCAGAATTATAGTCCTCGGCACCGGCGGGGCCACCCCCTTTTCGAGCCAACCGCGCGCGACTCCCTGCAAAACGCCTATCACCGCGCGTACCGAGGCGTGAGCAGCCGACCCGGCGCGATGCCACGCTCCGCACGCATGTATCATCCCCCGGTTCCTTATACCGTCGCTTTTGTCCGAACGCTTCGCTGGACCGTGGATTACGGTCCTCTTTTTATCCAGCGACAGAACTTTTGCGAGCAGAAGGGGGCTGAAAGGGCGTGGAGAGAGATTGATAGCGGACAGGTGCATTTGTCTCGGGGCAAAGGAGAGGGATGAAGCTGGGGAACCTAGGAACAGTGCTGCCAGATTAGCCGCTTTTCAGAGTCAGTTTGCGCTTAAGGGGGGTCACTCCGATGAAAATGAACTACCAGTTATTTTATTGATAAAAATTTGAAAATATGTATTTCCATATTATTTTTTGTGCTGAAATGAATTATGTAAGAGGTAATACCGTGACAATTTTTTTTTTCAAAATTTAAAAAAAAATTTCGAAAAAATTATTCGATTGTAAAATCCATACCCTTATCTCTGTAGTATTGTATACAAAGACTGCAAAAAAAAATTCAGCTCGAAAACTTCATTTTTGTCAGAGTTATAAAGTTTTTTGTTTTGGCGTAGGTAGTAACTAAAACGCTCCTGCTCCGTACGTTGGACCTTCTTCTTCTTGCAATGCCTGTTCTCTTCGTAATTGTGCAGTTCGTATCATTTTTCTTGCACGTTTATATCTTGCTGAGGCTTTATGCTTATATACCTGCGTACTCGTTTTTTGTGACGGCGTTGAACAATTTCCAATGATTGTTCGCTCATTTGCATTTCGTTGTCCTTGAATGAATGTAATATCGCTTTAGTCCATCCGAAACAGATTCAATATGCAATTATTGCTCTTTCTAATCTGAACAATCTTTGCTCACATATGAAATCTATTGAATGTGACCGGGTTTCCTTATGAATACAATTGGGTGAGAAAGCGTATGGACAAGCTCACGAAATTATTTTGAAATGCAAATATTGCGAAAAAGTGGATTGAAGTGTCTAATGAATTCTACGATTTGTTCTTATGAAATTCATAATGAAAATATGAATACTTCAGTCTACGATATCAATGTACGTATTTGTAAAGCATTTTCAAGTAGCGGCAAAAGATATTCTGCTTTAGAAGAAGGCGTAAAAATCGAAAAAGAAGAGTGTGTGAATCACGTTGGTAAAAGATTATGGAGAGCTTTGACCGATTTGGTAAAACAGGAGCGTACGAAAGGCATTACTTTAGGGAGTAAAGGGCAGGGTACCTTGAAAGATGTTACTATTAGAAAATTGGCAGATTATTATAAAAAAGCTATATTACGAAATAAAAACAATATTACAGCTATGAAAGCTGCCATATACGCGACGATATATCACGCAGTTTCGACGGATACGAAACCACAACATTATAAATGTCCATCAGGTGAAGAATCATGGTGTTCCTACCAATCAGCAATTGCGCAAGGAAGAAAACCTGGTTCTCATGATAAGAAAATAGGAACACCTATCAGAGAACAATTTCTGGATAAAATATTATCAATTTATAATAGGCTAAGCGATGAAAAACTGCTCCGTCGTTGTGCACAATGCCTTACGCAAAATTCTAATGAAAGTTTGCATAGCATGATATGGCGTAAGTGCCCAAAGGATATTTTTCCTTCAAAATATCTTGTTGAAGCTGCAGTCGCAGAAGCTGTCACCGAATATAATGAAGGATGGACTAAAGCGATATTACATTCATTCAAGGACAACGAAATGCAAATCAGCGAACAATCATTGGAAATTGTTCAACGCCGTCACAAAAAACGAGTACGCAGGTATATAAGCATAAAGCCTTAGCAAGATATAAACGTGCAAGAAAAATGATACGAACGGCACAATTACGAAGAGAACAGGCATTGCAAGAAGAAGAAGGTCCAACGTACGGAGCAGGAGCGTTTTAGTTACTACCTACGCCAAAACAAAAAACTTTATAACTCTGACAAAAATGAAGTTTTCGAGCTGAAATTTTTTTTGCAGTCTTTGTATACAATACTACAGAGATAAGGGTATGGATTTTACAATCGAATAATTTTTTCGAAATTTTTTTTTTAAATTTTGAAAAAAAAATTGTCACGGTATTACCTCTTACATAATTCATTTCAGCACAAAAAATAATATGGAAATACATATTTTCAAATTTTTATCAGTAAAATAACTGGTAGTTCATTTTCACCGGAGTGACCCCCCTTAATTTTGTGCAAAAACCGCAATTCCAGTAATTACTAAAAAATAACTTGCTCTTTCACTTTTTCTTCTTTCTTTCCTCATTTTTCGCATGTTATCAGTAGTTTTGATCAAAACGTTCAATTTGTATTTTGGCGCCATGCGATTTTTTCGGTTGCGCTATTGGGAACTTTTCCCTTTTCGAGTTTGCGCTGTAGGTTTCTGAAATCTGGCCACACTGCCTAGGAACTGGACCGATTACTGGTTGACACCGCCGAATCCGCACCTATCGTTCTGTTGTTCGACTCGAGTGGCGTTACCCAGCCCGAGTTACAGGGTGCACTGGCGTTACGCTCGTTTCCAAGAGGCGACGCGCTGCTTACGGAGGGCGAGGCTCGGGCAGGCTGCACGCTATCGAATTAAAATGCGCGTACGAAGGGATAACGAGGCGGCGAAGGCGGCTACAAAAAACTGCGAATTCCGGAGGATTTGCCTCGTAGGGGCAATTTGCTTCTTCTTCCTCGCAGTCCCGCGACATCGGTGGATTAGATTATCCTCGGCGAACCCGGGGAGCCCGCTGCACTCCTGCCGTTCCATTCGCGACGATTCTCCGGGGCTGGGACACCCGCTGCCTAATTGGCAGCGTCCGGCCGTAATCGCGGGCCTCCTTAATTTAGGAGGTGGAATTTCGTCGCTGCGAGTGTTTTGCCCCGCGACAATCCTCTTCACCCGCGCCGGCTTATTTTGGGGGACGTTTAACGGCGAACTCGCATTTCCCTCTGAACAGTTTTGCCTTACTGCTTATCGATACGATCAGCCTGCTAAATTAAATGGAAAACGAGGGGGACCTCTGCTGGTGTCGAATCGCAGCAGACATATTTATAATAGTTTCGTTTAGGAAGAAGTTGTCTCACGGGGCACTCCACCTTGCAGGCCTAATGGGTAAATTTACAATTTGTTTTCTACGGTAATTTTTCTGTGGAATACCTAAGGTAAATGTCCCAATGCCTGGACACTAGTGCAAATAATGCTGATTATTACGCTGAATATTCGCTTTATCCATAAAAGAATAATTTTATTCAATTACCCAAATATCTAATAAAATATATTCACATACATATTTTTCTTAGTAAACTTGTGACGCTCGTAATGAATATACATTTTCTTGAACCCTTTGGTTTACACCATTTTAGTATTGCCGTTAGCTGAATTGCTAAAGAGTCTTTACTTTTTCTTAAGCGAATATTATTAATAATGTTTAGTATATTGTAGTATTATTTTTTGATTGGAACATTAAAATTAAAGTTCTTATTAGTTTTTTATTCGCGTGTCTATCTACTGGTACAGTGAAATCCTGGAACGGCCCTGAACCTGACCATGTGTGCAGACTATAAAATAAGTACGAGTTATTGTTGACACAATATTAAAATCATTATTTAACACCTTAGCAATTATTACTTTGTATTCTTGTTATCTTGTTTTAATGATAATATTCAATTCAATATTCATATGTCAAATTCGCGTGTCACACGCGAATACACATAACCTTAAAATTAGTCATTCAATAATAGATTGTTTTTACTCATGTTTCTTTACTGATTTGAATAAATTACTTATACAGAAAAAATATGCCAATAGGAAAAACTATTGTGTTGCTTCTTTTATTTAATTTCTCTAGAAAACATTAAAATTGCTGATGTTTCATCATGTGTCCAGGTAATGGGACAGTAAAATCGGGACACCGGGACATACTAGTTAAGCTGTCCAGGTATTGGGCCATTGTAAGGACTATGAATTTTCAATATTTTACAAAATTATTCAATCCAACAACGTGTTGGTTTTTTTTCATGATAAAGTACACGCAGTGCCCCATGTAATTGCAAAATCGTTTTTATATAAATCGACCTGTATAACTGCAAAATTCTCAATCGCGTTTCCGCCGTACCTTAAATGTCCAGGTATTGGGACATTCACCTTATCAGGATCTTTTTAGGAGATGTTAAGCAACATTTTAACTTTATTTTCATACATTATTTATTGTCTACACAACATTGTCTACAGTCGTATCTTGTCAGCTGGCCCCCAGCACCAACAGCTATTGGATCATAAGAAATAAAAAATTCTAATTTCAACTTAAAGAAAAATAGATGTTCTTTAATGTAGTGTACGGGTTTTATCATATTTTAATTTCTATAAACCTCCAATGTTGAACTGTTTCAGTGAAGAAAAAAGAATCTTCACGAATGTGCCATTTCCTTATTTTCTAACATTATTCAAAAATCTTATTAAAAGATCTCCTTAACCAGGTTTCAAGGAGTCAGGTTTGCTGGAATCTTCTTCCAATCTTGCAAGAAGTTATCGCGGACGATCGATCACACATTTCGTATTAATTTACTTCTGGAATCTTCCACGTGGTAGCGATCGAGTGTGTCGTAGCTACTCCCAAACTCGGCTGAATCACCGAGCTATTCTAGCCAACGATTAAGCGCGAGCAATGGATCGTGGCGGGGGTGGTTAAGGCGTATCATACACTCTCGCTGGCACGGATAGCTGCTTTTTTATCGCCACGACCGTTCCCCGGAAAGTTAAAGCAATACGTGCCTCCATAGTGCCGACGTTCTAATTCCTTATCGGTCGGCTGCCATTCGTGACCGTTGAATGGCGGTTTAATGGCCAGGGGATCGAATATTCACCGACTAGATTCTTGCACAATGCTCGCCCGACATCGCCAACGAGGGACCACGGTTCCTCATTCCTGTGTCGAACATTTATTCGCAAGTTAGTCCCCGTCCACTGCGACGAAACTCTCGGTCAAGAGCGCGTCCGATTGAATTGTACTTCTGGCCGTCTTCCCGCGGCGCCGTGGGGTCCCTCGCGAGCACCGAGTTGCGAAAGCGTCGATTGCTCACGGGGTTAACGTCAACAATGCTCGCGGGCTGGAGGAGTTTCGTTCCGCGATGGGACGATAGGCGAACTTCGCTCTTGGGATCCGTTTACTATCCAAGACATTTCGGTGGCTGTCCATTTCCGCTCGGACGTTCGATGCAACTAGTTTTAAGCTTCAAAGCTTGTCCGTCGGGTAGCCGCGAGAATCTTCCCTTTCTTAACACTGATGTAGGAACAGGTTTCATCAGGGCCGTTCCTGGCGGGGGTGCAGAAGGTGCCCCCGCACCTGGGCGGCCAAACCTAGGGGCGGCCGCGGGCCGTTTATTATATGTAAAATTTTGATTAATAAGAATAATAATCGCGACTCTTTTGCATGATAACTGTTTCCAATTATGGATGTATAGATATAAAAGTTAACACTGCATATTAAATCCTTAATTAAAGAATATTGAATTAATAAGGACGGCAATATTGTTTTTGCACCTGAGCGGCCAAAACCCAGGAACGGCCCTGGGTTTCATAATTCGGGAGCCACGGAAAAAGTGGACCTCGGGCGACGGGCCTCGAACTCACGATCTTCAGGTGTCCTCTCCCTTACAGCAAATTACGTTGCTGACAAGTTGCAGAAACGTTGCAGTTTCGTTGCAGTTACCTTGCAGGTAATATTTCTGAGATGTTGCAGAAATGTTCCTATGTCCGCCCGTGTGCAACATTGCATGAAATATTTCTGCAACTTTTCTGAGATTTTACAGCAACTTTTCTGCAACTTTTCTGCAACGTTTCTGAGATTTTACAGCAACTTTTCTGCAACGTTTCTGAGATTTTACAGCAACTTTTCTGCAACGTTTCGGAGATTTTACAGCAACTTTTCTGCAACGTTTCGGAGATTTTACTGCAACTTTTCTGCAGCGTTTCGGAGATTTTACAGCAATTGTCCCGTAACTGTTTGCAGATTTTACAGCAATGTTGTTTCGGCAAAATTTGTGTGATATTACAGAAAGGATAGAAAATGTAAGGGAAACTGATTAAATTACAATAAATACTGACAATTAAATATTCATATATTTTTTCTATACAAGACGACAACAAGAATAATAATAATAACAATAAAAATAATAATAGTATTGGCTCTTGTGGAACTTCCCAAGCCCGCGTATGTGGAGTTCCAGGCTCTTGTGCCCTCTATACTTAAAATGTGCTGCATGCAGCGTGTAATGAACCTGGAATAATACATGCATTCATTTTACAATTTTACAATTTTAAGTGCTGAAATGTGATAAATAATCAATTTACTTACTCATTGTTAATTTTACTATAAATTTGAATGTACTGAATGATTGTTTCTGCTATTTTGCGTACCAACTATATTTCTCTGGCATAGAATTATATAGCAATATTGCTTCCACAGCTCCTCTTCAGTAAATGAATCTATAAAAGGTCATTAATAAATTATTTTAGTCATGAAAAATGGCTTCATTAAAAACAGCATTCATGTAACGCCCATCACTGTGTGACCATTACTTTAAATAATTGAGCCGAAAGTGAAATGAAAGTTATACAGTATATGCATGCGTTTACAAGGAAACTGTGTGAAAAGTAAAAGCTTGTATCACAGAAAGCAAAGAAATATATGTATTATAAATAATCAAACAATTGCGGTTAGTTAATAAGCATAAAATATTTTATATTAGTTACTTTAACTTAAAAATAAGCTCCTTAATTTGAATAATTCATATCTATTACTTGCGAGACAATCTGTTTTTATCCTGTCCTTATATAGCGTGACAGAAAACACAAGAACATTTATATTGTCCAACTATAGTAGGGACGCTTCTTGGAAACAGTGTTTTTCAAAATGATTATAACACAATAAGGCGTTCTTTGAGTGTATGAAATTCTGGCTCAGACCCATGCTCTGTAACCAACGGAAATCTATGTGAAACAAACAAAAATATTTATTTTTAAGAAATTCGACTTAACCTACCTTAACCCATAAATAGTATATGCATGGGTTCTACTTACCCGTGATATGTCAAACCTTCATCCAATTCACTCAGGTCTCCTGCGCCACAAAACACACACGTTCTAACCATTTTTATTACTTAAAAGCAATTAAGAAGTAATCACGCTCTAACTATTTGCGCTTGTGCTTTCTTGCGTGCTTTGGCTTTGCAACCTGTCACGTCGCACGTGAGTGACGTCACACAACGCCTGCAGCTTCACCACGCGTGCTTGGGAAGTTCCACCAGAGCCAATATTATTATTATTTTCATTGTTCTTGTTGTCGTTGTTCTTGTTTGAGGCCCACCTTACATCACACGGAATACGTCAACGCGTGCTTTTGTGGTATAGACTTTCAGTCTATATTATTATTATTATTATAAACGGGAATAGTCCCATAGTGTCCATAAAGCATACAACAATTGAGCTTACATCGTCTGCTACTTATTGCACGAAATTATCATAAATTATATTATGTTACACAAAACGTAACCTAATATACTCTGTATAGTGGGTATACTACGATATTATACTAAATCTATATACTAAATCGATTTTATAACAGTTTTTGAGCCCTGCTTATTGCGGGACCTTTGTTGTAAAATCTCAGAAAAGTTGCAGAAAAGTTGCTGTAAAATCTCAGAAAAGTTGCTGTAAAACCTCAGAAACGTTGCAGAAAAATTTCTGAAAAATCTCAGAAACGTTGCAGAAATGTTGCTGTAAAATTTCAGAAATGTTGCAGAAAAGTTGCTGTAAAATCTCAGAAACGTTGCAGAAAAGTTGCTGTAAAATCTCAGAAACGTTGCAGAAAAGTTGCTGTAAAATCTCAGAAACGTTGCAGAAAAGTTGCTGTAAAATCTCAGAAACGTTGCAGAAAAGTTGCTGTAAAATCTCAGAAACGTTGCAGTAAAATCTCAGAAACGTTGCAGGGTAATATTGCACCGCAACATTGCTGAAATGTTGCAGAAATCTTCCTATGTCCGCCCCTGTGCAACATTACACCGAAACGTAACTGCAACTTTTCAGCAAGGTTTCTGCAACGTTTCAGCAACCAAGTGTGCTGTATGGGCTGCGTTACTGGGCAAACTCCAAAGTCTTTAAATAGTGTTTTCGTTTTATTTGAGCGATTTTTCTTAGTTCGAAGTGAGTGTCTGACTTATATTTTTATTTTTTGTTACAGAAGTCATGCTTTCCTTTCAAATATTGTATACCAAAAAGAATTTAATATTCCACGGAAAGACAATAGGGACTTTCAACTTCGTGAACGTAAAGCATAATAGTTATACTTTATACAAAATAACACCAGATATCTCCAGATTGTTAGTACTAAATTTACATTTTCTACGTGCCACGCGAAACCCACTGACGGCGGATCGGTAGAAAATACTTAGGTAAATTGTTTCTAGCTCGTTCGTTTAAATTTAGATTGCACTGTAATCGAGAAGAACACTGCACAGAGGCAAGGAGTTAATTACCTTGCTGGCGAGAGGACGCGCGTATTTGAAAACCATCAAAAGCCCCGCGCGAAAAGTGGCGTTCGCGGCCGAAATAATTCTCCCCGGAGTTACCTTTTGTGAGTTCGCTTCCACCACCTGTTCCGCCGCGGTGCGTCAACGCGGAATTTTTCTCGGAGGCAGCCGAACTCCTGCTCCGTCAAACGGCGTAATGCGCGCTGATTCGCGCTCCTCTTTTTTCCCCTCGCGCCTTTATCCTCCGGGTTTTCACGCATCGCCGTCTACGCCGGTTAACAGTGAGAAGCTGCGAAACGGCGGAGCTTTAATATTTCCCCGCGATATCCGATCCGCCACCAACAATTACAAAGGAGCCGCCCTGCGTCGGGCCGCGGAATGTTTAATCGCTCTGTTACGCGCGCAGATTCCTCTCCTGTCGGATTAGCATCCGAAGATTGTGTCTGAATCGGAGGAGATTGGATAGGATCGGAACGGACTCGATTGAGAGTCTCGTTCTTTTGCATCCCTCTTCCGCGAGGGCCGATCGGCGCGTGACTTACGTTCGAGACGAAGGGATTGCGGTAAGATTGCGTTCACAGTCGATCCCACCGTCCCCTCGCTACCCTCCCTCGATCCCTCCGTTGTATCGCGCCCTCCCCGCGCCTTAATTAATTGGAGCCACGAAGGAGGCGCGGACTTTCGCGTGGCAGCTCGCGCATCCTCGCCGCGGCCCGCCTTATCGCGTCCCGGCTCGGAGAAAAGGCTAGCGGAAGGTTCTTATTTAGCCGATCTGGTTAATCTTTGCTGCGGCGGACGGCCGGGTAGAAAGATTGCTTTTGTAGTCGCGGCGGCGGAATGCTGAGAGCCTCGCGGATGTAATTTTTATTCATTTCCCGGGAGGGCGGGGAGCCTTAATGCCGGAACCGCCGCAAAAGGGATTCCAAAGGTTTTTGCCCCGGTTCGACTGCGCCTCCGCCACGGATCTCTCCCGTTATATTGCCTCCCGCTGTCTCGAGTTCGCTTCTTTTATTTCGGTTAATAGAAATACTCGGCGCGGCTCTCCGCGAGCGAGACAAAGGGAGCGGCGAAAATTTATCCGCGAACACTCGGTAACCGCCCGCCGACGATATGCTTTCAGCGGCGTTCGGAGTGACGTCGCGAGTTACCTTACAGCGAGTTTAACCGTTTAGCTGGGAAATTTCTGCTCGAACGTTGCGCCCCTTATTCTCTTGTCCGCCGTGATTCGTGATGGGGTAAACTGTAGGTTATCCATACTCTTTTGCGACCTTTTCATATGGTCCTAATTTTCAGTCACTTCTCGTTCAAATGAAACATCTTGCGTACCTTAGAGTTTTATTTTAGAAATGTTCAATGAAAAACAAAAATAGGCAGGTATAATAGTACGATCATTGGCAGCCGAAAATTGGAGTTTATATAGAAAAAAATATTATATAGCAAATCTGTATTTCAATTCATTACTTACACGGGGAGGACACCATGAGGTAGACACCGATTTTGATGAGCCTCGGCACGATGGATCTATGTCGAAAATAAGTAAATAGGTGTCCGAGCGTTTCTGCCAATGGGCCTTAATAATAAAGATATTTGCATGGAAATTATTAAAAATTTCATAGTGGCCGTGGGGTTTTAATGGGTAAAAATCCCACACTACCTTGACACCGCCGGGGATTCTCCTCCGAAGGAGTCGGGGTACCTTTTGAAGATTTCCCCAAGTTAAAAAAAAAATTATAAGAAAAATAATTTATAAAAAAAGTTTATAAAGTTTTTTTTTTAACGTGGAGACATCTTCAAAAGACACCCCGACGTCTCCAGATGAGAATCTCCCGTGGGCGCGAGAGTAGTGTGGGATTTTTACCCACTAAAACCTATGAAATTTACCTACCACTATGAAATTTTTAATAATTTATAAGTAAATATCTCTATTATTAAAGCCTATTGGCTGAAACGCTCGGACACCTATTTACTTATTTTCGACATAGATCCATCGTGCCAAGGCTCATCAAAATCGGTGTCTACCTCATGGTGTCCTCCCCTTGTTAGTTATAAAGTGGCAAAATATACTTATTCCTTATAAAAATTTTAAGAAAACGCTTAAAACTCAGCCCTTTGTTCCGCCGTTACTTTTAAGACTTTTTTGTGGTATTGCCAGATGCAAAATCTGTAGTTCAACTACCTACTGGAATTTGCAGTGTTGTCATGGAAGAAAAATAAGAAATGGTAAAATACATCGTTCTAAGCTCGTGCTTTTTAATATTCAGCTTTTTAATCCTGCCAATGATTAGTGCAGTGGCAGTATTATATAGTGCAGTTTACCCTAATTAGTTCAGGGGGCTACCACTCTCATTTACGATTTTGGAACAGTGTTTCAACTGCCACCTAGGCAACGCCAATTTTTTCGAACTAAAATTCAATATGGCCGTGATCACGTGTTCATGATGGTTCAGAACTTCAGACAGACTTCGTGTTTTAGCCGAGTAGCAAGTAATTTAGTAATTTACCGCGTGTGAACACTAAAATTTAGTTTAGTTTAATAAAACAATGGTAAATTACTAAATTACTCGCTGCTCGAATAAATTACTGGACGTCTGTTCCAGCCTTTACTGTGCACGCCATTGATATGCATTGCATGGCATTTGTGAATTGTTGATTGATGCGAGCTAGTACCGTACGAAACCCAAACAATCCTAAATAAGTTTTATAAAATCAGTTTGACAATAACAGGTATGTATATAGTTGAATGTAAACTGGTACTGTCAAACTGATTTTATAAAACTTATTTTTCAACAGGATTGTTGATAGGATTGATGTGTCTGTTCCAGCCTTTACAGATGAATCATGAACCCGTGATCACGGCCATATTGAATTTTAGTTCGAAAAAAATTGGCGTTGCCTAGGTGAAAAAAGTCTTAAAATGAAAGTTGTATTTTTATGTATCCATCACTATATCCTGATAGCCAATAGACCAACGTATCTAACCTATATGACAGATATGTCATATTCATGTTAATTGCAAAGAAAAATTGATCTGAAGTTGACCTTTCGTCTTCTAACGGGAAACGTGTCAATATTCGTACCAGATTGTCGAATTTTTTCTCAATTCCTCTAAATATTTTTATTTTTTTACCACATATATTTCGAATGTGTATAGTCTCAGCTTATTTGTGACATAAATAGTTTTCGAAAATTCTTTACCGTAATCCCACTATACAACTTCAAATGAAGCTACCTAGTATTTCAGGTTTTCATTAACACTTTTAGGTTTATAAAAAAAGCTCCGCCTTCCTCCGGGCTCTAGATAGTACTAATTGACAGCAGATACCAACTACTAACAGCCCTCCAAAAATTGGCTGCATATATTTGCAAGTTTGACTGTTATTAATACATAATCACCCAAGTGCGCTGTGCATGCGTTTTCGCAGAAACTCATCACAGCGGTATTTCTCGCTATTTTTGCCCAGTTTCTATTTTCTATTATTTTTTTATAGTTATAGTTTGTATGGACATGTAATATTATGATCATTAAATAATAAAAAAACAATAAAATAACAATAAAAATTATAAATAAAGTATTGTTACTATAATCGATACAGAGAAAACATATTTCATAATTATTTACCAATACTTAAATAACATTCCTTTTTTCATTATAAATGAAGATTTTAAGATTTTAAGATTTTTAGGCTTATAACCAGGGATAGGAACCCTAACCCGTGCCCGGTTCAGTACTCAGTATCGTAAAATAATCCATCTAACCGGGTAATGCAAGATATCTATAACTCGAGTAACCCGGTTAATCCGGTTAACGCGTCCGGTTAATGTAAAAAAAAGTACTCAAAAATATTGAGAAACACCGAAGTTATGAGATTTTTTCCGCGAATCCTATGTTACGTGCCCCACTGTGTGCCGCAGCTAAGGGGCCAGAGACAGCGACGCGTTCGTGGCTCGAAACGTGCCATTTATCGAAGGAGATCGCGGTTTTGCTAGGTCGCGGTAGCGACTAGTATTTGCTATTTATCGAGGGGGTGGATTGTGGTCCCGTGACAGCGGCGAGACCGCGTCGTAATTATTGGCCTCGAATGGCCTGGTACCTACCTTATTCGACCCCGTTGGCCCTTTTATCGCGCGGTCCAGCCAAAGTCCTATTCACGAGCGGAATCTTCTTTCGACCCCCTCTGCCAGTGCTCGTGAATTCGTTTAATCGAGCAGACTAATCGGTCCCGCCGCGATCACCCTACCAGTCCTAATTCCGTCGCTACAACCCAGCAATAGAACACTTCTCCGGCCTTCCATCCCCTGATTTTTCTTCATCCCTCTCGGATGAATCCCGCGTCGGTTCTTTCCCAGCCGGTGGGGAGCGACGGTACCGTAGGAATATTTTCAATTACACGGATTTCGGTGGTCGCAGTCGGCGCCCGCGTGTGACACGTCGCAGAGACGGCGCGGCGGCGAGGGTCGGGGGTAGGTTCGTCGAAAGGGGTCGGAGGTGGACGGCGGAGGACGGGGCGATGGGGGTCGGTGGTTTTCCGAGGGTGTGAGTTGGGCGTAGAGACAATAGTAGGCGGACAAAAGCGTGATATACGGCGACCCCCGGAGCAGTGGTATTAAAATCATATTTTTAAGCCCTCCATCCTATCCCCTCCTCGAACCCCCGAGCACCCCCGGAGCGCGTACTCTCCGCTGCTACCGGCCCTATACCCTCGTTTCATGCTGAACCACAAAATGGCGGTGGATGGGTGGTGTCCCTGCGGGTCTCACGATGCTCCCGGATTTAATTGGATTCGTCGGCTGTAATTAATGCGGCCCCATCGGCCGCGGAAAGGTGTCCGTTTCGGGATTTCGATTTCTTTGCCCCGGCCAGCGCTTTCGACGTTCCAAGGTTATTGATCGGTGGCACGCTCACCCGTCGATGTTTACCATTCATCGCTGTATTTCGGACACCTGACCGACAACGCGTGAATATAATTATTACCGTCGCCCTCGGCTGAGTAAACCTCGATCGGAGATCTCATCCACTTAAGGTGTAAGAATAGATCGGGGCCAGATGTACCAATTCTGCTTCCCACTCGCAAGCCTCCCGTGTATTTTCGGCTGCGTCTCGTTTAAAGCCGCGATCGGCAAGCATTTAGCGTCACTTGGTCGATTCGATCCTGGAAACCCGAAGTAGATTAATTCGCGAGCGGTCCATCGGGTGACGTAATTGAATGTACAGTGAGTAAAAAAAGTATTGGCACACTTTTTAAAATCGCATAACTTTTTTAGAATTGGTCCAAACGACATGAGTTTTTTTTAGAAGGTAGAAGGATCAGTTTGCTAAGTGACGTATTTCGTAGTTTTGAAAAATAATTCAATTTGTCGGAATAGCAAAAAAAATAGTAAAGGCCGTTTTCTTCAACTTTTTTTCTGAGCCGAAAATCGCTTGATTTCGGGAATTTCGCGATTTTCGAACTTATTGTGCGATCATTAAATGTTTGTAACTCGGAGCACCGTTAACCGATTTTGATGAAATTTTCAGCATATATACAGCTTACTTAAATCTACAAACGGGTTTTTTGAATTTTCGTTACAGGCTCAGAAAAAAAGTTGAAAAAAAACGGCCTTTACTATTTTTTTTGCTATTCCGACAAATTGATTTTTTTTTCAAAACTACGAAATACGTCACATAGCAAACTACTCCTTCTATCTTCTAAAAAAAAAACTTATGTCGTTTGGACCAATTCTAAAAAAGTTATGCGATTTTAAAAAGTGTGCCAATACTTTTTTTACTCACTGTAGGTATTATAAATGATTGATCGTCCATTAGTTTCGTCGGTTAATCCTGTCAAAGTTCCCGGTGAGAAGGGCAAGTGGAAATTCCAAGCCGGGGAGCCTTGAGGTTGCGTCAAAGGTTTGAGAAGTACCCGGCGCATTTCCATTTAAAATTCCGTGTATCTGCGGAGGAGCCCGGAATCGGTGGGTCATTCAACCTCCTGATTTAAAGCCCTTCGAGGGGGGTGATACACGCGGAGAGGACTCGAACGTACCTTTGCATTAACACGCAGGCACGCGTGAAATGAATATCTCCGTCCCGACCCCCCGACCTACCGCAACCCCTGTATATTTCACAGCGGCGTCATTAATTTTAAAAGGGCGACTTCCACCTTTTTCCTCGCTACTTCAAAGGACCTCCGCGACATCCGTCGCGGGCGCTCTGCCTTCGTCTCCGTGGTAGTCCACACTTGGTGGATACTCTGATGATCTAGATTTGGAGAAGCAAGTTTGCCGCTGTCGGCGAAAAAACCAGCCTCCGCGGCGGGATTCGAACCCAAGATCTCTGCGGGTCCTCGGCGTACTGGCCAGCCGCGTTACCAATTCCCCAACGCCGACTCCTCGATGTTACTCTCTCGAACTCTACAAATACCCAAACGAACGGGCAGGGTCGAATGAACACCTTTAGAGGCTCTAAGCCAGTGTCTCCCAACCTTTTTTTAGTCACGATCCCCTTTCATTATATTCAAATAACCTGCGACCCTCCGTGTAAGGTAAGGTAGATTTAATAAGGCAAAGAAAACACATTAAAAATAGGTATTTCAGAATACAATTATAAGTTAGTAATATTCCCCAGAAAAACGTGGCACCCCTCAGAAAACACTTTGGGGTCGCGACGCACCCGTTGGGAATCACTGCCCCAAGCAATTAAAAGATTCTGAAGCCCCCTTATGCAGGGTGATCACTGCAACGTAATTTACGGTTACTTAGGCGTTTCCGGTAATTCGAGTAACAAGTGTTTCTAACAGAAGTTAGATTTTAAGATTAAACAAATTTCTATGGTGCTCTCCTTTCTCCCCGTGCCCTAAGCACGTACTTATTTTGCTAATCGCTTACTAATTCAGCACAGCACAAAATCCGAATGCCTACAATTTCTACATCATCTAGAGTATGACGTCACGGTGCGCCCACATATATCCGGCGCAAGCTAGAAACTGCGATTTCCTCATAAATCATGATGAAGAATAAACAGTTTGACCCCGTCCAACACGCGTTTCACGCGAACCACCCTCGCAACCCCGGATGCGCTTCATTAGAACTTTTAAATCTCGTTCCGTGTCGCGGTCCAAGGACTAACTCTCGGTGCGGCCGAGTTTCGCGATGGCGGGATGAATTTGCTGGTCCCTTGAACGTCGTTACAAGTCGGATGACCACGGGTCTCCAGCCCGCGCGCTTTTCCACGACTCTGTTCCCAATTATTTTGTCCTCTGCAACACGCGAAACGCTATTTCTCGACGAGAGCTCGACTGGAAGATGAGTCTGAAGATGCCCGAGGAATTAATTTCCACCGCTTACCTCTCTCGCGACGCATAATGGCCAAAACGGCCCCCCCGATTTCATCCCGCATCGCGCGAAGGGGCCGCGGAGCTTTGAGAGAGTCAGAAAGAGCCGGATCTTGGAATTAACAACGATTCACGCTGCCCAGCCGTCTTCGCCAATTATACCCGGTTTCTTTCAGCGCGGAGCCGCGATTGTTGGCCGTTTTGCACGGGGCCCAGCCTGTTTCGCGAGGATCGCGTGCTGGCGCGGGGCGTTCTTTTCTCTTCAGCGCGTCGAACGGCCGGAGAAGCCTGGAAGGATCCTTCTAGGCGACTTAAGAACTGGAAAGCAGAGAATGCGCGGCGGGCAACAAGTTGGGCTTCGGCTGGGCCAGCGGCGGCCGAAATTCCCGAGGAATTGGCCCCGGCGATGGGCCAATTAGGATCCGGAGGAGCGCTGGACAGGAACGACTGTTGCTCGCTGCGAGGGGGAATCCTCGCGTTACACGGGCCATTAGGAATTACTTGGCGACAGTGGCTTTCGGAAAAACGCTCCACTTTGTATAATGGCTGGGGGAAAGGAGCGGGAACTTCCGTTGTGTACGCTCGCGGTTAGGGGTGTGCGCCCGCGTTGCCCCGACTATTTCATTTTAAAGTCAAAACGCCGCGCCGCCTATCCTGGCCTCCGAACATCGTAAGGGGGCTTGCTGTACTATTATAACTTTGTAATGGCCTACTAGCGCGTACTTTGCCCTGGATATTGCCTTAAAGGGCGCAGCCGTGAAACCGTCCCCTTTCGTAAATTTAACTTTCAAACTCGCGCCGCACCGCTCTCTTGGCATCGGCCCGCCCGCGCTATCGGGTTTTTCATGGCTCTTTCTCGCCCTCCTGCTTTCTCTCATTCTCTCTCCCCGCCCCTCCCGTCGTTCTCCCGCACCCGCGAACACGCTCTCTCTCTCTCTCTCTCTCTCTCATTATCGTTTCGCGATCCGGATTACAGCCGCGATTACGAGCCTTCGTTTACCCGGCCTACCGCTAAACTGCCGCGTCGATTAATCTCGCCGGACGAGATATGACCCTCGGCCAGGGCCGCTGCACCTTTATCGCGAATATTGTAAATAGAGCGGCGGTAGCGACGCGTACCGAGGAAGGATAACTTCATCCACCTTCGTGCGGTACTCTTTCCCGAGGTGTTTAGCATCGCGTACGAGCTCGTTAACGAACGCAACGGCGCGCTCCCGCGAACTATACTTTCCCCCGTGAGAAATGGTAACTCCGGGACGGAAGTAATTAATGTCTCCGAGAAGTAGAGTCGAGGCACGTGAGATTTTGATAATTCTTCGGGCGATTTACAGCGGCTCAGCTGGCTAATTGACCGAATTGTAAAGCTGACAGTAACCTTTAAGCGGCGGCGGATTTACGGGGACCAGGCAGTCGAAAAATCGAGTTTTTTTTTATTGAATTTTGCGAAACTACTATCTTTTCTGAATGAAGTGGCGTTTGGTTTCTATTAGAATTCGCAAAATTGTTGATTTGCCAGCTAAAAAGGTGAAGCGGCAACCTACAGCGTCGCCTTTGCCCAGATACTTCAAACGCGTTTTTCGCGAATCTTTTTTGTGTTGGTTCTGCCGTACTTGCGAATTACAGGATGTATGAAACATGTGCCGTTTCCCGCGCAAACTATTATATGGTCCGTAACAATTCGAGATTTTCATGAAAAAAATTAAAAACTCGCGGATTTTTAGTAACCCGCAAACACGACTGAATTTCTCTTGAAATAGTCGCGGTTTTTCGGCCACCAATTTAACAATTCTGTTTTAACTTTAGGTTGTATTGGTTGCTTGGGAAACTGCGGATGTACAAACAAGAATCACACCTTGAAATTGGATTGCGTCACTTTTTAAGACCAATATTACAGCGAAACTACAGAAGAACGTTAAAATGTTTAACAATCAGCACCGCCATTTTTAAAGCACATGTATATTTCATGCCAACTTTTTTTTTTAATCTCTACGATAATAATAAACATTGGGCAAAAAGATACATCTGGATATACTTCCATTTTTTTTACAAATATGTACATTAAAAAGAAAGTGTTTCTTTCGCGGAAAACAATTGCCTAGTCCCCTTAAGGGAGAACACCACTGTGAAAGTTGAACAAATTTCGATTTTTTTCTTAACTTTCTTAATGTTTAACTTTTCCAAAATACTCTCTGAAAATTTCAAGTTGATATTCGAAGAATTGACGAAAATACAGTGCATTTTGTGAGGCGCGTCACGATGCCGTTCCATTACAAGTCAAACTTTAAACGCGATTTTCTCGAAACGACATTTTTCTAACTGATCGAATCAATAGCTCTGTCAATTTTTATCCGATCGGCTTGAAATTTCGACAGGATCTTTAAAACAAGAGTATCTTCAATTGTACGTACCGATTTTTTGATCGAAAACATACTTTTTTAAATACGCTCGAATAACTATCCATTTTTTTGCGGATTTTCGAAACTTTTTCTTCCCAAGCGCACCATTTTTACAAAAATAATTTTTGTTAAAAATCGGTACGTACAACGGAAACTACACTCATACCGATTATATTAAAAAAAAAATTTGATTTCAGAGTTGCCGTTCCAAAGATATCGTTTCGATAAGCGACCTATGTTCTCTTGTGAGGGGTGTAGGAGATTAACTGTATATGGAAATCTATGCATGTTTTTATATTACTTTCTTTCATAGTCTCTTAAGACATTGTACTAAAGATAGGTAATAACAATTTTATAATAAAACTGTAAGTTATTCCTTAAAAAAATCTTAAAAATGGGCTCATTTTTCCGGCCGTCACTGTGGTGTTCCCCCTTAAGGAAAAAGGCCCAGGTGGCAAACGTTTCGAACGGCCCATTTTTCAGTTTATTAAAATCGGGCCAAGTGCAGTGGTACAGCAAAAATATATAGTGTTTGGATAAAATCATAATTTCTTTTGTAGCTGAGCCCTTTTAGAGCGGGCCAGTCGGTTATCGACGTACGTAATTCTGTACTCGGCGCTATATTGGCCGCAAATTATTCACGGACAGCCCTTTCGACTTCGTGCCGCGAGTTCCGGAGTTCGGAAGAAGGTCAGTGGTGCTTCGGTGGAGGCTTAATTCGAGGAGGAGACGAGGCAAGGGCGACGTGATTAAAGTTTCAACGGTGCAAGGGCCCAAGCCGCGTACAATGTCCGGCTCCTTTGGAAGTTTGCCCCATTGGGGCCAGCTTCCGAGGATGTCCTTAATCGGCCTGCACGTCCGCTTCTTTCGCCTGGTCCTCTTTAAAGCGTATTCATACGCGGCCACGTATGAATACGAATCGGAAGGGGTGGGGCAGTTTCATGGGAATTTGTGTACGTGGTGATCATGCAACTTCAACATCTTCGCTCGTACTGGGTGTGATTTAAGGTGCATGGTACCACCAAAAACTGGGCCATCGCACAGTGTTCGATGTAATGTACAAAAGTGAAGAATCTGAACTGCTCGATCCCCAAATTCTTGTATCTTAAAATGTTAATAAAGAAACGTAGGTTTTAATGCTACCCATAACTTTTGCGGAATTTACCTATTTGTTGTAAAAAATGGCACTAGAAATTTATTCCAAATCTCGGTGCATTTTTTCAAACACGTGCCATTGGCGAAATGTTTATGCTTTTCATTTGATTTTTAAAAGTTGTGTTTAATATTGTCATACCTTCAAAACTGCCAAGTCAGTTTTTTACAATACTAACAATTTGTACGAATCTTTTATGTTAAGTGTTTATCAACTTCAAGGGGACTTTTAAAAAAAGTACCAAAAAGAACCTCTGTGATTTTTTGTACATTGATTTAGGGGACATTAAGCTTTATATTAATGTCAATTTCAGCTGCCCGAATTTGCCCGAAGCAGAAAAAAGTCAAAATCATTATTAAGACGTTCGCCGCTCAGGCCCGTGCTACGGAAGCAAGTTTATTGACTGTTTCAGAATCCGAAGCTGAATGAACCAAGGTAAATGCGGGTAATAAGGCCCTCTTAAGGATTCATCATTTTTAAAAAAGAAAAAATTATACATACTTTTGAAAACTCTTTTTTTTATAGATATCTATGAACATTATACTATAAACTACGATATTTTGCATAATATATGAACACAACAAGCAGGAAAATGTTAAGGTTTTTAAAAATATTGAAAATGGGCCTTCTTTCGTGTAGAGCAGGTCATTAGACACGTGCTTTGAAGCTCTTCCCTATCTATTTTGTGACTTCCTCATCCTCGAGGTTATATGTTAAACGTGTACCTACATACTTTACAAAATCACCAATTTTCTGGGAATACGTTGCCAAAATATGTACTTATACATACCTGAAGTTGTACAGTAATTGGATGATGAGGACTCCCAACATAAATCCAGAAAAACGATGTAAATATTATAATTCGTGCAATGAAAGTTCAGAGGAAAACAGTTGTTTAATTTACAACCGGTAAATGTTATCAACGACGCGAAAACATCTTCGAATGACATTTCGCATGTAATAAAAGCAATATTACCTGCTGGGCCTTATTACCCGCACTTACCTTACAAGCATTCAAACAAAAATATTTAAAAACTTAAACATCAAAGATGTATAAAAATAGTGCTTTTATAAACAAATATGAAATTTATTTTCAAAAATTTTTACTCCAGAGAGAAGTTATTAATTTTTGTCCATTTCCCTATACTCATCGAACACTGTGCATCGGTTTGATTCTGTGTACTTTTATAATTCGCGACGAAGAGACTGAGGTGGTAAAGGTAACGGTTGCTTATGGAAGTGAAGATTGGTTGGAAAAGGAGAAAAGGAAAGAAGGGTGCGTTTCGTCCTGGGCTTAGAAAGATTTATTTTTGCAAACACGGGAATAATTATTTCGTACAAATTCGTGGAAACACCTAATCTCCATTGTTACCATACGGTATCGTTACGCGCAAATAAAAAAAAATATCTTACAATTCTTCGTACTTCATTTTTTTTTTTTACTTCACCCTTACTTGTCTTGACTTTGTGTTTCTCATGTTTAGCTTAAATGCACAAGATAATATTACTTTAATTTAGTTAACCCTCGGTTGTCACACTGGGTCCAATTGCCCCTGCAATTTTTGAAGCAAAACACATTTTCTCGGAATTCTCATTACTTCAAATTTTTTTTTAAGCATGATGACACTTTAAACATCAACTTTCAACGATGGGCATATATTCTACAATGTTCAAACTTTATCTCAGAATTTTTTAGACTTAATTTAACAAATAGTTTTTAAGTAACAACTGATTGAAAATTGGCAGGGTCAAATTGACCCAGTGTGACAACGACGTTCGAAAAAGTAGGTGTGACAACCGAGGATTAAGTTTAATAAGTTAAATTCTTTACTTGTTTATTCTTACTTTTGTAATAATTTTGTTGTTCCTACTTTAGTTTAGCTTATAGTTCGCGATTAGGCTTGTCATCAGTGTAGCCTCGCCTTTACTCTTCTTGCCTATGCCTTTGTAAATCATGTTTTTTTTCTATTAGGGTAATACAGACGATTAATAATAATAAAAAATTGATTCACTCAACGGTACCCGAAATTTCGGTCTAATCTGAATTTACGGCACCACTGCAAATCATGCACGGGCTCCCGAGCAGCGACCAACTTATTGGACTCGTCCGATCCCCGGATTATGATCTGTCCGAAACGCGCCAGCGTCCCCAGCGAACGTTTCTATAAGCGTTTCGTTTCGCGGTCCACGCGTACCGCCCCCTTCTTTATGAATTGATCCCCCTCGAAATCTCGGTTGATCCCTTTTTACGCGCGTCGTTGCGCAAGAACGCGCTCGACGGACGTGTTCGTTTATTTATGAACGTAGGGCAAGCAGGCCAATAGATGGACAGTTTAACTGATTTCGAATTTTGCATCAAGGTTTTACTTAGAAATGTTTGTTTTGTTTAAAAAGAATCAAAAGCTTTGCACGTAAAAAGGTATGAATTTAAGGTTGAACTGCAGTAACATTAAAAATAAGCAAAAATCTTTGAAAATTGGAGGAATGAATCTCTATGCAATAGTAAAACCCCCTGCAAAATTTTAGAAAAATTGATTCGGTAGTTTTTAAGGATGAACTTCAGTGACAATCTTAGCCAAAAGTTAATCCATTTCTAAGATATTAATAAGGCTTTTTCCAAAACTTTGGCCTATTATTTCACTCTTAATTTTGTAGTTATGTTCTCAATATTGCGTTTTCCCATAAGAATACATGTTAAATTGAATGTTAAATAATTTGAAAACTACCGAATCAATTTGTTTTTAAATTTTGCAGAGGGTTTTACTATTCCGTAAAGATTGATGCCTCAAATTTTCAAAGATTTTCGCTTATTTTGAATGTTACTGAAGTTCATCCTTAAATCATTTAATCATTCAATTTCTCATGCATTCTCGTGAAAACGCAATATTGAGAAATAAAACTCGGGAAAACGCAATATTGAGAAATATAACTACAAGATTAAGAGTGAAATAATAGGCCATAGCTTAAAATCTTGTGTACAGAAAGATCAAACACTGAACGAAATTGTCACAAAAATTCCGGGACAATTAGTTAAAAGATTAATGTATTTAAAATTGAAGCATAAAATGATAAAAGATCTACTCATAGCCCGTATCATCAGTTGATAAATAGTACGGTTAGCAGATAAATAGACCGTTTATACCTAACAGATAGACGGGTGTCTGGCTAGACGAGTAAAAGGCTTATTAGCTATAGAAGGTACCTAAATGAAGGTATTTTTATTTAAAATACAGTTTATCTCACCAAAATTAAAAACGTACACCGCTAACCGAAAGAGTGACCCAAAAATGAGGCCTGTTTTAGCCCCATTTTGGGCCCACGATTTTGGAACAGAATTTTGTGCCAAATAATAGCCTATGATGAGACATCAATCACACTAAACTTTCAAGTTGAGGTGATAATTAGTTTCTGAGATATAGGAGGTCAAAGAAGTTAAAATTCATTAACGCGTCAGCTCATACGCTTCGATTTTTTATGTCATTCCGATAATTTAAAGAATTCTTCCCACTGGTTTTGCCGACTGCTAACAACGAATTTGAACTTAGATTTTCCAAATTCACTTAAAAAAAAAAAAAATCAAGATATATAAATGTCTGTGTAGTGGGTGCTTTTTTAAATATATCGCCCACCATATTGAATCGGCCATTGTGAGTTTTGCTGACTGCTAACAACGAAATTGAATTTGGATTTTCAAAATTCACGAGAGAAAAATAAAAATCAAGAAATATAAATGTCTGTGTTACAGGTGCTTTTTTTAAATATATCGTCCACCATATTGAATCAGCCATTGTGAATTTTGAAAATATAAGTTCAAACTCGTTGTTAGCAGTCAGCAAAACCAGTGGGAACAATTCTTTAAATTATCGAATTTTACTAATGAATTTTAACCTCTTTCATCTCCCATATCTCAGAAACTAATTGTCACCTCAACTTGAAAATTTAGCGTGATTGATGTCTCATCATAAGCTATAATTTGGCATAAAATTCAGATGCAAAATCGTGGGCCCAAAAAGGGGCTATTTCTTGGGTCACTCTTTCGGCCGTTCCGCCCGGACACTCGTTTCACCAAAGAAGAGCTTCGGCCACGAGCCGAGTCCCGCTCGTCGCTCTCGATCGTCGCTCTCGATCGCCGATCGTCCCCGATCGGTCGCGGTAGGGAAAACGTTGTTTCGCCGCGGACAGTGGGTCGTTCCTTCAATTTATCGATTCGTTCGGTTGCTTTCCTCGGGCATTCTTGGCTGGCCGAGGAGCACGGATTCCTGGAAGCCCGCCAGAAGACCGAGCGCCGGTCCAGGTGGAGGCGGAAGGCTCGCAGCTCCGGCAGGGATTCCAGGGTGGAAAAAGGGTAACGGGGGGGGAAAAAAAGGGGCGTGGAAGGAACGGGTAGAGACGGGCCGGCGAGGGGGCAAGGGGCGAGGACCACCACGAAATATTTGTCAGTCGCAAAGCCAGGAAGACCAGCCGGGAAAGTCGATTTAACGCCCGTTAAGGAAGCAATTCCTTTAAGAAGGACGAGCCGGGGGGCAAGGGTGGCGCGACCCGGGGATCCTCGACCTTCCCGGACTTACGACCTTTCACCGGAGAATCGCTTCCGTCCGCCATTATCGGCGGACGAATGGAACATCAATAACCAATTTCGTAAGACTAATATCGCGAAAATTAGTTTCCTGAGGTCCCCGTTTCCCCTTTTCGCTCGCTCCCTCCGCCCCCGCCCCCCTCGCACGGTATAACCTTCGTTAAAAGGTCTACGACCCGCCCGTGCTTTTCTTAATGTCCACCCATCCAGCGAGAGCGATCGTGAATCTCTCTTTATCGTCTCCGCCATACCTCGTATTTCTTCTTTTTTCTTTCTAGACCACCCGCCGCGCCGCGACGAACAACCGATAATGTACCTTTTAATCCGCGTCACCCAGATTTACCCCGGTGAAATATCCACCTGGGACGCACGGACCTCGCGCGACGCGCTTCCAACGATCCCATGTACGTCCGCGAGTACCTACCATTTCCGCTCCGCTGCTATTAACGTCTCTCCCGCTTTCGCGAGCAAATTTTCGATTCCCCTGTTGAAAAATCCTCTGGCAATCTAGTACTTCATGTCTTTTAGGATGTTCTTAAACGCTCCGCCGGAGCGCGCTATCCAGATATATACGCGCCGCTTTATCGAACCGGGACAGAGCGTTACTGTAAGTTTGCACTTGCTCGATAGTTCGCAGTGGATTTAGGAAGGTCGGACGGGGCTGTTTCTCTGAAGGGTGTCCTCGATTGCTGGAAAAAACGAGCGCGTTCCCCGGCGTCAATTAGCCGTCCGTTTTCATCGCGTCGGACGACGATCCGTTTCAGAGGGCGCGACGCGACGGAACGGTGGAGAAAGAAGTTCGCCGGGGCAAGTCCGCGCTCCCCTAGATACCCCGTGACTTACACAGTCGGCTCCTCTTAATTATAAATTAATTATCCGCCGAGTTATGGTCGGATTCTCGGCTCCCTTTCCTCTGCTAATTACGCCAGGAGCGCCCGAAACTCGCCCGCCGCTCCCTCTACCCTATTTCAACCCCCTCGCTCCTCCGCCCCGCCCCGTCGTGCTCGCGGCATTCGACGACCGTTTCCACCGGTGTATCTCCAACTTTTCTTCGCAACGTCACCTTTTCGCAGGCAGCCACGGACCCGGCTTGTTCCGATGCCTCTTTTCGGACCGAAAATTTCCAGGCTGGCGAGCGTGCAATCGACCGTAGAATCCAGCCCGTTTCTCCTCGGGGCAAGAAGCCCTCGCCCCTCGGCCCCCCCTCAACCGGTCCGAGGCGAGCATTAATTGTTTTGCCGAAATTTGCATTCGTACGGGGTCGCCGGGTTTCGGATCCGAGAGAAAAGGGGAAATTAACGGGGCGCGCGTCGACCATTTCCGCGCCTCGCGAATAAACGCGTAATTTTTTTTTCACGCATCTGCGATCCCGCCGATTTTCAGGACTCTCGGTCTCCACTTTTTCGAGTCCTTTAGAGCTTAAACCGCTCGCGTAGGTATTTGGAGTTGCATTTCCTTCTCAGCGTTCGTCGCTGCTTAGTTATTGCTATTTTCTTTAGCGTGGCTCCACTAACGGGAACATTGTTAACGACGACGGAGATGCTTTCGGGAAGAGGATTACATCAATCGGAAACTCGGGCCGCTATTGGAAACGATATTCCTTTTTTTTTTATCATCCGCGGTGGAACGAGATGCTCGGAATTTTAAAGTTGATTTATTAACGGTTTGATTTATTTCCCCGGATCGATTCGAATGCATTTACTCCGGCGGCAAGATAGCCGCCCGCCCACCGATATACGCCGCGATCGACTTTTTCATTCTTCGCCCCTCTTTCGTTCTTTCCTCTGCTCTCCGCCACCCTTCCAGCCACTTCCGTCTCTCTCTCTCTCTCCCTCTCTCTCTCTCTCTCTCTCTCTCTCTCTCTCTCCCCCGTCTTTTTTATCAGGAGCACCACCGCTCTCCAACGATCCCCGGCCATATTTTTCGGACGGGGATCTAAGGGCGCAGGGTGTCTATTAATAAGCATATCGGGCCAGTGGGATCGCGCGATAAAAGTGATGTATGTCGCTCGAGTGGTCGAGCATCCCGCGACGCCCGCCCGATGGGATCCGTTACTGGCTACCAGCAAATTTTTAAGCGTTATCGATACCACGGCCGTCCTTCCTGATTACCGTTTCGC